>JBAJHW010000001.1:1401250-2790000 GCA_037013535.1 Intellagama lesueurii | reverse complement strand
TTAAACTTGAGGATGACCGAGATGACATGTATTTACAAACAGGGCCTCAACTTTTATCTCTCTCCCCTGCATCTCCCTCTCTTCATCCATGTTCCTTCCCACCTACTTGCCTCTTAGGCTGAGTTATGCTGTTACTCTCTGGCAGAGAGCCAGGGCATCTCTGGCTTCGGTTGCACTTTGCATTGAGTAGGGTGACAAGTGACTCAACGAGGGAGGGAGGCTGCCCATTCCATCTGGTGCTTGCTAGGGGCCGAACACTGTGGAGGAGGCTGCCAGGTTCCGAGCTGCAAACGGCAGTGGCATTTTCTTCAACGGTGATCTGGAGAGGCGACTGGGTGTCAACAGTTCTTCCAGCCCTTGCAAACAGAGCACGTCAGTGGATGCTTCTTTCCATGGAAGTGGAACATGCGTCCTCAATCCTGGGAGGACGGGGGGATTGAGGAGGGGGAATGGGAATATTCTCCCATTTCAGTTTGAGGGAATCTCAACTACTCTTTCGAGCAGGGTCTCCCTCCACCCAAAAGCAGAAGAACCACATTGCAGATGTTCAGTACGGCCCGGTGCTTTTGCTTCCTTGGCAGCCGCTTCTGCTCCTGCTGTGTGGTTTCCCCTTTCCTTCTGCGGTGGTTGCTTTCTCCTCGGCTGGGTTAGTTGTCACCCGTGTGTTACGTAAGCAATCAGGGATGGCACAGTGAAGTGGGAGATGGCACAGAACCACGAGCCAATCAATTCTGTCAATGAAACGACTTTAACCCAGGGGATGCAACTGAGAGTGAAAGCCAGCAGAAGAAGAGGCTGGGAGAGGGTTTGTTTGGAATAAAAGAAGGTCTTTTTGAGGGCAGGGAAGCAGATTCGGCACTATGGCTTTTTTAGAGTCTGTCTTCTTCAAGCTGGCATGATCTAAAGCAATGTCAGGACAGAATATCATAGAATCAATATATTGATGCTGGAATATTTGTAGTTGAAATTCAAGAGAAAATTGGACAACCCTCTTGTCGGATCTGCTTTGAGTTGGACTCCATGATTCTAGGATTTTGTCAAATTCCTCAAGGTCTTCTTCCTGATCCATTTCTTTACAGTGGCTGGTGAAGCAAAATATTCCGGCCACACCCTCTTTTCTTCTTTAAAGCGAAGGAGAAAAATAGCTTCTGCTCTTTATCGATATTTGAGTCCCTGGTGAAATTTGGCCCTCTTCGCCGAGGGCGGGTTTCCTTTGCCGTCGTTTTTGAATCCAAATGGCTCTCGTCTGTTGATGTTTATGCTCCCGGTCCTGGGAAAACATGGCATAATTAGGAAGGTGGAAGAAGGGGAAGCCAAAACTGAAATAAGGGGAACAGAGGGGCGTTCTCGTCGGCTAATAGATGGTTTCTCATAATGGCTCACAAAGGAGGGTGCCAAGCCGCTGGTGGCTGGTTACGCCAAAGAAGACTGTGAGAAGGGAGTTAGTATTATGGGATGGAAACAAGCAACTATAACGACACATGCTGGTCTCTGTTTTGATTGCTGGTTGAGGACTGAAAAGAGGAGGGCCTGGGCTTCTACACACAGGGGCAGATGGGCGGCAGAGGCAAGTTGCTCCTGGTGGAGGGGGCAGGTGAGCCTACGAGGTGGTGTCATGGCAAGGTGGGAGGGAAAAAAAGGAGGCGGAAGGGCAGGTGCTAGCGAGGAGAGGCAGTGGGATCGGAGGGAGAGAGAGAGGAGGAAGGAAGGAAGGAAGGAAGGAGGGAAGGAAGGAAGGAAGAGAAGGAAGGAAGGAGAGAGAGAAGGAAGGAAGGAGAAAGAGAAGGAAGGAAGGAAGGAAGGAGAGAGAAGGAAGGAAGGAAGGAAGGAGAGAGAGAGAGAAGGAAAGAAAGAAGGAGAGAAGGAAGGAAGGAGAGAGAGAGAAGGAAGGAAGGAAGGAAGGAGAGAGAAGGAAAGAAGGAGAGAGAAGGAAGGAAGGATAAATCATCAGATGGACAAAAAACTCAGAAAAATAAGAGGCACAGCAGGATCCTGCATCCCTTCCATATTTTGGAATCACTCTTCTTCCGCCTTGGCTTTGGTGTGGATCCCCAGGTGCTGCTCTCTGCACCTTACCTCTCCAAGTGCTCCAGCCTGAGGAATTATGCTGGGCAAGACGAAAGGGGTGGGTGATGCTGTGGAGAGGAGATAGCAATATCAAGGATTGGGTTGCTTAGCAACCGGAGGGAGGGGACCCACACGGCTTGCTGGCTTGTTTGTTTGTTTTCTTGCTTGCTTGCTTGCTTGGGAGCTGATAGCCAGAAAAGCAAGGGAGGGGGCTGACTCCCATCGGTCTGCTCAGCCCCTTCCCCTTTACAAGGAGCCCTACACCTGAGTGACGGCAGCATTCCTAATAGGTTCTCCCTAGTGGCCTCCCAGAAACCGTGTGGATCTACGTCGGGGTCAAAGGAGAGGGAAAAGTTAGTATACCATTAGAAGAAGGATTTCCTTCAGGGCTGAAATATTTCTCACTGCCACTTTGCATATGTCGCTTGTAGCTTGTTTTGTTTTGCAGTTGGTGTTCCGAAGGCAAGCCTGGTTGGTCACACCATCTCTGTGGAAGGGCTGTTGGCTTCCATCTGATCCGGCACAAAGGGTAGATTCCACACCCCGACACCTCACACCTCCCCAATACAGATTTTGGCCTCACTTTTCGCTAGCACCTAGCCTCTCCTCGATCCCCCTGCTCTAAGCTCTGTTGTGAAATCGCACAAGGAAAAGAGGGATGGGTTGGTTTGTCAGCAGAGTTCCATTCGCTAGCCGAATCGTTCAGTAATTCTGGGCCAGTCAAACTGGCCTAGACTTCGTTTCTTTCCCAGACAATGCAGATGCCTTCCAATGAAACCTGGTCCCACCACCCACTCCCATCAGATACGTAGTCTCCAACCAGGTTGGGAACAGCTCAGCTCTTACTGACGTCTTCACCGCCATCGTGGAGCCTGGATTAGGGTTGGCTGTTGGGTATCATCTGTTGTTGAGGGTCAACGTGTTAAAAGAGACATGCCATGGTCCCTGCTTGTTTGCAATGCAAGTGTGTGTGTGTGTTGTTGTTTAGTTGTTAAGTCGTGTCCGACTCTTCGTGACCCCATGGACCAGAGCACGCCAGGCCCTCCTGTCTTCCACTGCCTCCCGGAGTTGGGTCAAATTCGTGTTGGTCGCTTCGGTGACCCTGTCCAGCCATCTCGTCCTCTGTCGTCCCCTTCTCCTCTTGCCTTCACACTTTCCCAACATCAGGGTCTTTTCCAGGGAGTCTTCTCTTCTCATGAGATGTGTGTGTATGTGTGTGTTATTATGGAATACTAAGTGAGTGTACATTGGCTATTGTTCATTGGGGTAGAAATCTAAAAATAAATAAATAAATAAATAAAATAAATATTTTCAGGACTCTCGGGGTCTTTCTTAAATTTTTACAAAAGCTCAAGCTAACATCTGATTGCAGAGCAGACTTGAACCCCTGAACTAGATAAGAGACCAGCTTCACAGTTAGAAATCTCATGAGGTACAAATCGCACAAGGTACTCGTTCCCCTCTATTCAACACTGGTTAGGCCTCAGATGGAGTCCTGTGTCCAGTTCTGGACACCAAACCTTAAGAAGGATGCTGACAAGCTGGAGCAAGTTCAGAGGAGGGCAACAAGGACGATCAGGAGACTGGAAACCCAGCCCGAGGAGGAAAGACTGAAAGAATTGGGCAGGTTTAGCCTTGAGGAAAGAAGACTGAGGGGAAGTATGATAGCACTCTTCAAATACTTGAAAGGTAGTCACACAGAGGAGGGGCAGGATCTGTTCTCGATCATCCCCAAGTACAGGACACACAATAATGGGCTCAAGTTAAAGGAAGCCAGATTTTGGTTGAATATTAGGGAAAAACCTCCTGATTGTTAGACCAGTACAATAATGGAACCCATGACCTGGTGAGTGTTCCAATGCTGGAGGCATTCAAGAGAAAACTGGACCACCCTCTGTCAGATCTGCATTGATCTGCATTCCTGCCTTGAGCAGGGGGTTGGACTTGATGGCCTTCGAGGGGCCCCTTGTAACTCAAGTATATTTTGATTATTATGAAGCAAAAAACGTTAACGTTGACGGTGACATAGAAGCACAGCTTTCTTGAAAGATAAAGGGCATTTTTCATACCATGTGAAGTTTCTGAAGCTCTGCAAGCTGTCTATTCCTTTTGTTTGCTGATTAGAAGCCATTAGGAGGTAATAGGGGTTTTTCATTTGACTGTGTGCCGACGTGACCGCTTCGGAGGAACGTTTCTCTGGAGGGAAGCCCTCGCCTCCCAGAGGGTGACTTCTGTGGATTATAATTCCGGTTTCTTTTGCAGACAGGGGGCAAAGAGTCTGCTGCCTTTCAGAGGCTAGGATGAGACACCCGAGAGGTCCTCAGCAGATTTCCTAAGGGGATGCCTCTCGGCATCTTGAAACAAAACCAGCGCCATGGCCGGCTTGCTGGAAAAGACAGACTGAGCTGATCCCTGGCTAGATGCCGCTGATCGCCTTGTTTTCCCAGTGGCAGAAGCCGTAGAAGAAGGAAGCTTTCAGAGAGAGGCAGCTTCCCCCCCCCCCCCCATGGGGATCACCAGCGAAATGACTTTTACTGTCTTGAGAGGCTTCACCCCACACCCCCGTGGCTTTTCACATTTAATGATATTTTAACAGGGTGGTCCTCCGCCTGATCACCCCTGCAAATAACTCCTGACCGCCATCTCCTTATTTAACCTTCCTGGCTCCTCTTGCTCTTTCTGTGACTCACTGCTTTTAACAGTGAGTGGCTTTGCTCATTCCAGTAAATCAAGGACCAGCTCTTCAAAGGATGCTTGGTGTTTTGTGGCATGCACCGCTGATGGATGGATTACATCTCTCCCCGTCTGGAGCAAAAGAGGTTGACTCAGGTTTTTTCTTTCTTTCTTTTAATGGCCACAATTAACTTTGGCCTTTGAAGTTCTGCTACACCTAAAAGCCAAGCTAGTGAAGTGTTTTCGGGTTGCAATCCTGCGCTTGCTTCCTTGGAAGTAAAGCAGATCCGACTTATTTCTGAGTATATAGAACACAGTAATGCGGGACGTTGCTTTATACCTAAGGCTGCAATTACATTGACAAATACTTCGGGATTTGCTCTGCAATTGGCACGGATGGATTTGCAGTATTTTCCAATGATCACATGACACAAGAGCCGATGCAAATTAGCCTTTTTGCTTCTGATGCAGAGTTTTTCCCTTGCCGCCGGGGAGGGGGGGGGGGCTTCTACATTTCAGAAGGCAGAATGATTCGAACAATGTTTTCCCTGTGTGATCATTTGCTTTAAAAGGGCAGATGGTGTGATTTATGGGTGATGTCATTACCTGGGGTGTGATGGACACTGGGGACACCCGCCCCCATGATCCTTCTCCCTAATTGCGCCAGAGTGTTTCGTTTTTAAAAATTGAAAACCAAACTGCCACATTTAGCGCTAGATCACCTCTGCACAGGTAAAAATCAGCAACAAAAAACCCACCGAAAACAAAACAAAAAGATAAGAAAGGAGGGTGGGGGATTGCCGGGTGGATGGTGGCAAAGGAAAGGGGGCCATATGGGCTGTGGGCACGTATCAAATTGCAAGTGGGAGGCACTATGGACACTGGCAAGGAAATGATTCCTTTGTCTTGGTGTGATCACCAAAGCCGAGTCGCTCTGATTTGCTTGCCAGTGTCGTCAGAAGCTTAACCAGACATTTGATCCCCCCGTTCCAGGATTGTCGAATGTCACATGTATAAATGTCAGGGGGTGCAGGTGCACAACCCTACTGAGCTGTCTGGCCCCAGCATGCCAGTACTGAGCAGCTGGGATGAGGGCTGGTTTCCCCAGGACCAAGCCAGTGGGAGAGAGACCACACAGCCGAAGGAGAGGTGTGTACCTGAGGAGGGGCAGCTGGAGGAGGCCGGGTCAAGGGGAACAGAAGGGCAGGAATGGAAAGGCACCGGGTGGTCACCTACCTCCGAACAAGAGGACAACTGGGAAGCTATGAGGGAAGATGGGGGCCCTCTTGGTGCCATGACGGCAGAAACCAGAGATGGGAAGGCAGGAAGTTGCTCCCTCTCACCCAGCTTGTTTGCTTGCCACAGCTGTCGGACACCAGAGACTCCATCCACCTGCTTGGGTGTGGCCCCTACTTGGCTGGATGGCCCCTTCAGCCATGGGGGAGAGCAGGAAGAGATGGGCCACAAAGCCTGGCTTCTTTCACCCATCTCTACAAACCTTCCCTTGAATCACAGCATAATTGAGTTGGAAGGGGCCTTTAAGGCCATCGAGCCCAACCCCCTTCACTATGCAGGAATATGAATCGCAGGTTATCTGCCAGGGGGTTGTCTCAATTTCTCTTGAAGGCCTCCAGTGTTGGTGCGCTGACCACCTATCGAGATCAATGGTTCCATTGTCACACCGTTCTAACAGTTGGGACGTTTTTCTTGATATTCAAATGAAATCTGGCTTCCTTTAACTTGAGCCCATGGTTGCGTGTCCTGCACTCTGGGTTGATTGAGAACAGATGCTGCCCCTCCTCTGTAGGATGAACTTTCAAGTCTTTGAAAAGTGCTATCCTATCTCCTCCGAGTCTTCTTTTATGTATGTATGTATGTATGTATGTATGTATGTATGTATGTATGTATGTATGTATGTATGTATGTATGTATGTATGTATTTATTTATTTATTTATTTATTTATTTAATATACCACCCTGTTAGTGCTAGACCAGTATTCTGGGTGCTTTAATCTAGAGCTGAGCATCTCAGTGGCTGCCCAGCATTATCCTGAAGAGCCTCATTGATATTGAATCCATCATCCTTCTACAGCATAGGTTTTGTGGGTTTCCTGTTCTTACCACTAAAGATTCTTCTGATACCCATAAGAAAGCTACCTGCCAGAGACTGAAGTCCATGAGTGTACTACTACTGTGTGTTAGACCTTTTAGAAGAAAGGTTTCAGAAAATAATGTTATTTTTTTAAAGAAAAGAAAAGAATGAAAGACATATACAAAATAATCATACCAAGCAAAATTATGATTTACCAAAAGCCGGGAGTTTAACAGCGGTATAGTTCTGTTAGAAACAATAATATAAGAAGTGATAATATCACAGCGTGATGATATTAAGAAGAGCTCGAAACACATTAAATCTTTTTTTTCTCAGCATCATTTGGAATTAAGAGCACCACCTCTTTTTGCATAGAAAGCAATTTGGGGCCAAATACAGTTATTTGTTCCAAGTGGAGTAGAACCCTTAAGTCGGGGGAAGTTGCTAAATCAGCAGTAGCGCAACTTGATGGGATGGCCTGAATCCAGTGGTGAATTCGAACTAGATTGGACACATTGGTGCCCAGCGCAAACTGGATTGACGACTGGAAACATTCAATTTCTACTAATTAAAAGTAGGTAGGAGCATTGGAAAACATTTGGAATTCACTGAATAATGCCGTATTATGAAAAAGCAAGGGCTGAAAAAGCAAGCCACGGTCCCGGTCAGGGATCCCGAATCTTTTTGCCTCTGCCACTCTGAGATTCACCCCTTCTCCCAATTCTGCCTTTGTGCCGTGGGTGAAAACTTCAGATCCTGTACCTCTCCCTCCCGCTCTCCCTCTGAGAGCAGAATGGTCCGTTGGTTTTTTATAGGCTGCCTTTCTCCTGATAGATGTATAAAGGACTTAAGGGAGTTGCCGCATTTAAAAACAAGCATATAAAACGATGAATAAATCATTAAAATGATTAAACACGCAAGAACTAAAACTGCTAAAACATTCTGAAAACATCGTAAATATTAAAATACGATGGCTACTACCGGCCCTCCCATAAAGTATCCGAATATAGATGCCAAATAGCCACTTAAAAAGCAAGACTTCTGTCTGCTGCAGGAAGGCTAGCAAGGAGCAGCCACTGGAAAAGACCTCTCCGCGCTCTCCCCAGAAAATCCTGTGAAGATGGTGGGACCGAGGAAAGGGCTTCTGCTGAACATCTGGACACTTGTGGGGTCTCATAGGGAGAGAGGTTATTTTTCATAGAGTTTGGACTCTAGCTGTGGACGGCTTTCTGAGTAACCATGTCTACACCTGTGGCTCAGCTCTGCAGAGGAGTTTCTTTCTATCTTCTCTTCCCAAAGACACCCTGTAGAGTAGGGCTGGAGAACATGCAACTCTCCAGATGTTGCTAGAGTGGAAGACCTCTTGTGTCTCACCACTGGCCCTGCTGGCTAGGGAGTGCTGATGGTTTGCAACAACCTGCAAGAACATCTGGGGGTGGGCAAACATTCCCCAAACCTGCAGCAAACTCCCTGGTGCATCAAGAAGGAACATTGGTAGGTAGGTAGGAAGGAAGGCAGACAAGCAGACAAGGTCTCCTCTCCAGTTAAAGCTAGATCGACCTTCCCAGCATGCCATCCTTTTGTTCGGAAGCCAACTCTCCCCGGTGAGCAGAATGGGATCGTGTTGGGGCTGGATGGAGAGGGCCCAAGATTTGGGAGCTTCCAAGGAAAAAGATCCTTCAGATTTTAATGATGATCTTGGTTTCTGGGATTTGAGGATACATAGAGAAGAAGGCTCAATAGCAGCAGTTTTAGCAATGGTGGTCTAATTGGAAGGTTTTGGGAAAGTGTGAGAGCAAGAGGAGAAGGGGACGACAGAGGACGAGATGGCTGGACAGGGTCACCGAAGCGACCAACATGTATTTGACCCAACTCCGGGAGGCAGTGGAAGACAGGAGGGCCTGGTGTGCTCTGGGCCATGGGGTCACGAAGAGTCGGACAAAATGACTAAACAACAACAAATTGGAAGGTTTTGGATCACGGCTGAGAATCATGATGTCTGTGAGCCGTTTGTGGCGTCATGGGCATTTTTGCACGCTCCCCGCAGTTCCCCCTGCCCCCCATTTTACCCTGATTGGTTTTGTTTACATTTCCCCCCCAAAATGGAGAATTCTTTCTCCTAAGAACCTTGGCTCGCCTTCCAAAGGATCTGGATCCCTGACCCCTGCCTTTATAACGTTTTAAAAAACAATTTGTACAAAAAGAGAATTGGACTTGTAGAATTGTTTGGGATTTTCCTTTTAAAAAAAAGGTTTTTCCTTTTGGGTTTTGGTGAAGTATCTGGCAGTTCCAGAGGAGGGTGAGAAAACCAGCCCTGGGCACCTGGAGTAGGCCCACCTCTCCTTTCCGTTGTGAGGACAAGCATCTTGACATTGGCTTTCCTTTGAAAAGCCAAGAACGAGGGGACAACGTGCTAAATTAACCGTGGCCAGGTATGCAAGCTACTTACATGGTTGGAGAGTCCATGACCGGTTACCAGAGATGGGCCTTCCCAATGGAGGTACCTTGGGAGGGGAGCCACAGAGTTTGTGGTTTCATTTGGAGAACATTTTGGGGGTTGCATTTTGTTCATTTTTGTGTTTTTGCTGCTGGCAAGTTCCACCTTGCCTAGCGGCCAGCTGGAGCACGGATAGGAACTAGGATTTAGAACTGCCTTGCAGTGGCAGACCCCATTGCCACGTTCACTTCTAGCACTGTAGAGTTATTGTGGAAATTAATCTGTCAAGTTACCCATAAAACATGGGCGTTGTTTCCTATAAATTCACACTGGCCTGCTCTGAGGGAACTAGCATTTGGCAAGTGCACCATGTGGGGTACTAGCATACCTGATGGGCATCGTGAGATTTGAAAGCCCTGTAATGATCGTGTCCTTGGGAGGCCAGGCTTAATCTGGCAACTTGGGCCCTTCCTGGGAATGCTGACGTTGTGGACAGATTGAGAACAAATGAACTCCTCCTGGAGAGGATTGGTGGGAAGCAGAACAACAAGGTCCAGTCTGGGATTTGTGACACAGAAGACGAAGACACCTGGACCCCAGTGTTTCAGGACCATGGGCAGAGCCAGAGCCCAAGGAACCTCGCCAACCAGCACTCTGTTTTACCATTTATTTATCCTTATATCGTGCCGTTCCTCATATAAACTCAAGCCAGTCCACATCAGTCTCCTTTTCTTTCCTTCTCCTTCTTTATCTTCACGAGGGCCCTGTGAGGTAGATCAGCCTGAGAGTGAGTGAGTGAGTGAGTGAGTGAGTGTGAGTGGTTGGCCCAGGCTCACCCAGTGATCTTCATGGCTTAGTGAGGATGTGAGCCTGGGTCTCCTATGTCCCCCTTCCATTACTCTAACCACTACACCACCTGTCCCCCCAACTAGATTTCTTCCAGCCTGAGAGGGACTATTTATGCGGTTCCCATATCAGTTCAAGGTCAGGTTTACGGACCTTGCCTCTCTGGGTTTGGATACTCCACAAATAAATACGAGAGTTGCCCTTGGCAAATGCTTGTGAGGAATGGACATCATGTGGCATGTTGCTTGCCAGGCCACCCGGGAGCCTTTGTAAAGTCTGATTCAGTGGATGTTAGGCCCACGGGTACAGAGCTGAGATAGACCTACCACAGTTTTTCCTTCTCATTGAACCGTTGTCCACCTGTGGCCTGGAAGGGCATTTATGCATGTGGTGTCCACCCCTCTGAGTATGGAAAAGCAGCTCCCTGAGAGTGTAGCTGCCAATTTCCTTAATGGGGTGCATTTCTTGACTGTTTCTTAGCAAACAGCTGCAGGGAGCACTTTAATTATAAAAGATACCTTTGATCGGCAGTAATAATACTGGCACTCAATAGCTGATCTGCATACCAAATTGTCTACCAAGCTGTGCTAAGTGCATCTGATCTGGGTGCGTTGCAGACAATCATGTCTAGTTTGGGATTTTGATTGTCTGATCATAAAATGCAGGGGAAACTCACCAACGCGCTCTGCTGCATCCGGTGGATGTCCTGTTTTGCTAACAAGTCACATTCCGCAAGTCTCTCTTTGTCGGTAGGGAAGTTATGAATAGAGCAGCTGCTCTTCACAGACTTCCATCTAGTAAATATTTGGGCTGCAACATGAGATTAGAGACCATCCAATATTGTCTCTCGTCATCCAAGCTTGGCAGCTGTCGTGGAAGCCACCTCAAAGAAAGATCCTTGGGTTTTGCTTTGCTCGGCACAGCACAGAGGTGGCAGCCAAAGCAAGGCTCCTCCGTTGTCTTGCCCCCACTTGTGACGAACTACAGCAGTATTCTCCTCACCCTGCAATAGGGTGCATCACAAGAGAGGAAGAGAAGAAGGATCTGGTGCACAGATGAAGAGAAGTTGCACAAATGGGTGCTTAACATATGCTTAACATAGCAAATGGTGCAACGTGATGGTGGCAGCGGGTTGCTTGTGTGGAATTTTAAGGACGAAGCATCAGATGGGTAGTTTGTCTCTTTTTTAAACAATCTCCTAATTCTTAGGAACGTGTGTGTGTTTTGCTTCTCAAAGGGAAGTTACTAGTTTTGTGCAGATACCATCTGCACAAATTCTGGACACCTCCAATAGGAAAAAAAAATTACAGAACTCCTTGTCTCAGTTTTATCCACTCAAGGTTAAAACAGCTGAAGGAATAAAATGAGTCGAGTCTGTAATAACTGCAATTTATTGCAACCGGAAAGGCCTTTGCAGCCAACAGAGTGGCCAAGGGAAATCGTGCTTAACCTACATAAGGCAAACTCAGGGTTTTTCCCCATGTGAGGAACTCCAGGCAGTTTGCAACATTTAAAAGAGGTGTATAAAGCCTAATATGTACATAATCAGAGGAGTGATTGAACAAACAAGAATGAAAACATATTAAAACATTATTACAATGTATAAATATTAAACTCCTGTAATGGCCACCAACCTTCCAAAAAACCCATGCGCAGCCTTCTGCTCTAAAAAGTATTGCAGCAACACAAGCGAAAATCAGATTAAAAGCTTGATCAATAACCTCCCGAACCTACCTCTGGGGTTAGGCTGTTCCACACCAAAGCAGGCGCATGGAATGGATGGGATTTGACGACTTTTTCTTCTCCTCCTCCGATGGTTACGATGGGAGGGGGCTCAGTATCGAAAGAGAAGAGGGAGTTTCTATTTACAGCAGTGTAATTGAGAGTAATCCGCCTACAGGCTTGCTATATTGTTTCTGAAAAGGTTCCTTTGGGCCCTGTTGCATATACTGCCCTTCTTGTGTGCCCAGTTCTGGTCCGTGGGAGGCTTTTAAAGGAAAGGGAGAGAGATTTCCAGTATCTATTATCTCAATGAGTTGGCGCCCATGCTGAATTTGAGGTGGGGGCCCTGTGGGAGGCTGGCGGTTTCCTACCACACTGTCCTGCGTGTGTCTACTTAGAAGGGAGGCCCGTTAACTTCAGTGGGGTTTACTTCAGGAGAAATGGGCACCACGACAGTTTGTCTGTGTTCAGACTCTCACCTTGTCCGTGCCTCATCTTGTGATGATCTCTCGGTATCCCAGACCCCATTTCGCCTTCACTCTTCATGCTGCTTCTCTGTTTCCTCAATATGTCTGGCAAAGAAAGCCATCCAGAAGTGGTTCCAAACTTGCTGCCAGTGCTAATTGTACATATATACATAAGTAGGAGAAAGGTGGCGGTAAAACAACATAATGAATGAATGAATGAATGAATGAATGAGTCAGTCAATCAGTCAATCTGTTGGTCTTGATGAAATAATAATTAACAATAATGATATGTCACCAAAGCAATTCTGACTTAGGGTAAGTCTTCCCACGGCTTTCTAGGTATAAAGGTCTTGCCCTGCCGTAGAGAGGTAGCCGAGCCCTTCCTAGGAGGAAGCAATGGAAGATTCGAGGCATTTGAAAGGACATGGTTTGCGATGAAGTGCCTTGGAAGTCACTCAAAGCCCCAGTTAACGGCGTGAAAAACGCAACAACCGCGGGGAGACCGTGTATCAACATGGAATTTTGAGGCCTCCAGCTCTTTCGTTCTTTCTAAGTTCATGTTGGAAGCGGCACGTACCATTAATAAACACATCTGATAATTTCCACCCCATAATGATCAACTTGAAGAGCATTCAGGGCAGCTAGCATCAGCTCTTCCGTGATAGATGTTGAGGAGCACAGAGTGCGTTGATATGAGTGTGACGTTGCCTGGTTTTCTCCACACTTGCAATGGACAGTTGGTGAAAACAAAAGGACACACATTGTCTTAAGTTCTCTTTCATTCTGCCAACTCCACTCTGTGTAAGTTATTATAAATAACTTATAGGTAACCGAGTTCTCTTTGTGGCCCTGGGCTTGACTTTCCTGGGGTTCCATCCATTTTAGCAGGTGGATGGTTCTTTCTTCCTACATTTTAAGACCTAGGAGAGACCCTCAGGAGGCAGAACAGGGTGTCCCTCAATGCAGAGACTGTCCCTCAAAAACCTCTTGAGGATATTATTATTAGCATTCATGGGGCAATTGGAATTCTTTTTTTCTGGGTGTTTTTAGGGGCAGGGAGATTGCCGTGGTGTGTACAGCACTCCATGGTCTGAAGGAGAGCCAGAACCTCTGTAAGTTGCCTGTTGTTGTTTTGAGCCATCAATTCAGAACCAACGTATAGCAACCCTAATTGAGCTTTCGAGGTAAGTGAGTTATTTAAGGAGTGGTTTTACCAGTGGTGGCACTGCGGGTTAAACCGCAGAAGCCTCTGTGCTGCAAGGTTGGAAGACCAGCTGTTGTAAGATCGAATCCACGTGATGGAGTGAGCTCCCGTCGCTTGTCCCAGCTCCTGCCAACCTAGCAGTTCGAAAGCATATAAAAAGGCGAGTCGATAAATAGGTACCACCTCGATGGGAAGGTCACGGCGTTCCATGTCTAGTCGCGCTGGCCACATGACCATGGAAACGGTCTTCGGACAAACGCTGGCTCTACGGCTTGGAGACGGGGATGAGCACCGCGCCCTAGAGTCGGACACGACTGGACTAAATGTCAAGGGGAACCTTTACCTTTACCTTTACCTTACCTTACCTTTACCAGTTCCACACCCACGGTGAGTTTCCATGGCTGAGCAGGGATTCAAACTCAAGTCTCTGGAGTCCTGGCCTATCACTCTGTCCACTACAGCACACCAGGTAGTCACCTACTTGAGTTGCTTACCTGAGTCTGTATTGTCCACCAGGAGCTTTCCAGTGGTTCTACTCTGATACAGAGATGGTTCAGATTAGACCTGGAGGCTTCAGCGTCCAAAGTAGCTTTTCTGCCCCTGAGTAGAAACATCCATCTTCACCATTTTAAGCATGATCAAGCCCTCGTTTTGGCCTCCTGCAAACGGAGCCCACATTCACTGCTGACAAATGCAGACACCCCGAATCATGTCTAGGGAAAGCTGTCCACCGCTCAAGCAAACCAAGCATCCAGACGGGGAAGGCAAGAAGGGGAAAGGTTTCTTCCCTTGATGCATATAACCGGCTCTCTCTCTGGTTCTTAAAATAAATAAATAAATAAATACAAATGAGCAGCTCCATAATGAAAGTTAATGGCTAATTGTATTGTGTTAATTAGACTGAAAATGTCACACAACAGCTTGAAGGGGACCAGATATTGTATAAACCTTAATCCATCATCTTTATGTGCTCTGGAAACTGGAACGGGGAAGTGAGAATTTTCATCATTAATTTTTGTATTGATTTGTTGATCTTATGGGTGAGGGAAAGAGCCTTGATGAAACTCGAGTAACTGAACAAACTCTACAGGATATTGGCTGCAATAAAATTTGCATGATCTCCTTTTCATGTGGATGTTGTTTCATCTGTGGTACTGTTGGCACAGAAGGAGAATTAATGGCTGCTGGTGCAATTTAGCATTCCTTTGGCATCCCTGGGGTAGCAAGTGCTGCTGTGTGGTGGAAAGAAGGCAAGTTTTTGTCCAGTGGCACATCTCTGGCCAGCTTCTGGTGTTTGTCAGGAGCTTTGCCAAGGAGGCTGGGCTCCTCAGATCCTAGTAAAGTTTTAAGATATCTTAGATGTTCAGGGAGTGTAGTCTCCATGGCTGAGTGAGGATTTGAACCCCGGTTCTCCTAAGTCCAACCCTCTGTGCTCTATGTACCACAGTGGGTTTTGGTCCTGTTACACAAACGTCAAGAGAAATACAAGTTGGCTTTAAAAACTGAAATCTCTTTGGTGGGTCGGGGAGATTCTACTCTAAAGAAAAGTCTAAAATTATCCCACTGATGCTGTTCAGCTATGATGTTGGGGAAAAGTTTTACTCGATGGGTAGGACACGGTGGTAATTCTGCAAGGATGTGCTGGGGTGTTTATGGCTGCAACCCAACCTAGACCTGGTGGCAACACCCGTGTTGTCGTGTTCCTTCAATCCTGGAGCCTTCCCAGTCCTGTTTTGTGGATACTGATCGGGCACTGGTGACTCGTGATCTGAGGCCTTTTGCTGCAGTCACGAATGGTCTAGGACAGCGATCCCCAACCTTTTCTGGTCCGCGGACCGGCTGGGGGAAGGCGGGGCACCCCCCGCACTCGTGCGCATGTGCGAACAAGTGTGTGCACGCCCTCGCACAGGCGCGTGTGCACCCTTGCACATGTGCAACTGGCGGTGTGGTGCTCGCACGGGCGTGCTGGAGTGCGTGCGCAGGCGCAAATGGGCTGTGCAGGGGTGAGTGCGTGGGGGCCCCCTTGGGAGGTCTGTCTCGGCGGCCCGGTCCGGCTCAGGCCACGGACCGGCACAGGGCCGCGGACCGGGGGTTGGGGATCTCTGGTCTAGGAAACTAAACCTTTCCATCCATATGAGGAACATACACAGTTGTGGGCCACTGTTTCTGATAAACCAGGAGGCAAAAACATGTTGCTTTGTTGTGCTGAGGTTCCAGAGACTCTCATGCGTTGGCTGATTGCTTGCTCCCCTTTTCCATCTATTTGCATGGAACTCATTATCGTTAACCTATGTGGGAAATGTTATTTCTTGTTTTCCTTTATTTGTGACTCACCCTGTACCGCTAGATCCCAGGGTGGATTACGGACAAATCACCTTCAGTCTAAACACTTTCCAACAATTTCAACGTAAAATGGTTGAGCAATTCAAACCAGCCCCAAATCAAACAGCCTCAAAGACTGGAGGCCACACAACATTCCTCAGGGTTTTCTGGGTCTAATGTGCCAGAAAATCCCATCCCCAGTGGCTTCCTGAGGCACATTTCTCCATATTTTTGGGTTAAAAACGGTTTAAAATGGGGATGGGATTCCAGTGCAGCTGGGGACCGGGTAAGATGACTTTTGGAGACCACGTGCCCCCAGTAGCCACCCAGAACCAATCCTCAAGTTATGAATTGTAACTCACATCCATTCCCTCTCACATTTGGCAAATTCCATACCGATGAAGCCTCTTTCCATAATCCCAGTGTCTTCCTAATTTGAGAGATAGGAGACCTTCGGGTTCATAACTGTCCCACAGAGCCACCGTGGAGAACTTCATCCACTCTCAGAGGTGTCTAAATCCATCCTGTGAAGGGGACAGGAGCTACCTTTTAGCATCGTTTATTACAACTTGCACACAGTATTGCTGCTGCTAGACTTCTCAAAACTGCAACATAAAGATAAAACATCAAATAACAACAGCACAGATTTATTTTTACATTCCAGCTTTTGCTCAGCCAAGGAAAAGAAACCCAATGAATCCATTCTACTTCCCTCAGCCTTCCGTTATTTAGTTTTCATTTTGGGCCAAGTTGTCTATGGGAATCTTTATTTTTTTTATAAAGATTGCACATTTCCGTTGACATTTGTAACTCTGTTGTGTTAGGGATTTTCCTGCAACGGGCTCAAAATTGGGGAGGGTTGTGTGTGTACCGAGATCTGCGCTGTGCAGAATCCTGCCCAAAACAATCTGATTCAAATAAGATGGGAAATAGAGAGCCCTGAGACTTCCCCCAATAAAGCAGTCATAAGTGGTATCACAATGTTCGGGTTTCCATTTCGCTTTCCTAGTGAACCAATTTGGTCACTTCTTACGGATAGCCCTTTCACTTCATCCTCAGAAATTGGACTTGCCTGTTGATTCCGTAGCTCCTCCCACTGCCTATCACGGGGCTGGTTTATTTATTTAGTAAATAAGTGTCTCTCCCTCACCCACCCCCAAAGTGATGTACACTATTTTAAAACAAGGCAAAACAAAGGAAGGCTTAAGAGATGCCTAATGGTCAAGATCAGCATTTGGAACACTGTTCTTTAAAAGCAGCTGGCTGCCTTTCTCATAACTTCGCAGCATTAACTTTAAGACCACCATTGTCCCATCCACAAACACCATGTGCTACATTTTGCAGTATCAATGCTTTGTCTTGTCCTGGCAAGCATGCCAGAAAAATACAGGGAAATATCTTCAAGTTCCGTCTATTTATTTATTTATTTATTTATTTATTTATTTATTTATTTATTTATTAAATTTATACCCCGCCCATCTAGACCGATGTCTACTCTGGTCTAGTGGTGGATTCTGACAGATGGAGTTTGGGAGACCTCTCTTTTGCCTTCTGTTCTTGCTCTCCCAACAGCCAGAATTCTGCCGCCTGGGGATTCTGGGCAAAATTGTGGTGAAGGGAGTCGCAGACATTCAAAAGTTCTGCTGTTGAAACCAGGAGCTAGTGTCCTGGAATAGCGAGTCAAAGTTTTAACGCCAATAACCTTGACAGGAGAGAGAGTTCAAATGGTTGCTGTTTTATTTAGCTAAATAAAAAGCATGATGGAAGTCATGCCTCCAAGTGTAGGCAAGAAAAAAAGTCTCATGCAGAGGAAGACCAGGATTTTTATACCATTGGTTACACAAGGGAATGGGAGGAGAAATGGGTGGTTCATGACCTATTAGCAGAAGGGATGGGATTACAAAGGAATCCAAACTTTATTGGAGTGGGAATCACAGAAGGGATAGAATTTTACAAGAGGGTGGGTCTATAAAGAGCAATTATGGAAATACATGGTTACATTGTTGTATTGTTCTGACAGGAAAGCAATTTACTATCCTGCAAAGAGGTTACAAAGTTGGGTGAAAAGAAGACTTCCAAGGTGATAGGAAAAAGGTATTGTGCAGTGAGACTGTCCAGTTTCGGAGTTCAATTTGCATGAGATTGGTCTTGGTATTCGCCTGGAGGGAAGAGAGTCAAAACCCAGCTGTGCTGTGTCTGTTTGCTTCTCCAGTCTAGATTGGAAAGCGAGATAACCCGCCCTGGCGAAGAAAACCCGGCCAGCCTTATTCCTTTACAGAGACTCTTTGAGGGAACAAAAAACCATGTACATATATGTATTCTGTGTGATCTGATCAAAGGTGTGTTCTTCTTGTGTGTGCTTTTGTGTACATGATCCCATCACAGCCTCCGCTGGCATTTCATGCCGCACTGTAGCAAAGTCTTTTACGTGGTTTGCTTACACCCCTGCAGAGCAGGCGATAGTCCGCCAGACAAACCAATGCCAGACTGAGTTTTAGGCAGCTTCCACTCTTCCCGCCTCGCCTGCTTTCCAGAGACTGTGCTGGTCAAAGGAGACGGTACTGAACTAGACTGGCAGATGGCCTAATCTGGACTCAAGCCACTTCCTCTGAGCCTCCTAACCTGTTTCTCAACAGTCTTGCCGTCCTCTTTTTAACAAACAGAATCTGTGAGTTTGGAAACAAAAAGTAAAGCTTGCTTATATCATGTTGTGGGAAAAGCTCGTTGTGCTGGATTTGTTTGTTTGTTTGTTTGTTTGTTTCCCCCATGACCTCTCCTTGGGAAGTGGCACCCTCGTGATGTTTCTTCTGGCGATCCACGCCGAGACACGGAGCGAGAGCTCCATTTCTATCCAAAAACTTATACACTTGTTCGGCTCTTCGTACATTTCTGTCTGGCCACCCACCCTATTTCTGGAGCTGCAAAGCACTCCTAATTAATAGCAGAAGCATAAGGAAGTGAGAAGCTAATTAGATCCTGGCTCTTCCTCCCCAGCACTTTGGTGGCAGGCTGATCTAATTTTGAGGCAGCAAAGCTGATCAGCAAACCCTGGATTAGGTTAAAGGGGAGAACACGCAGGTTCTCGGAAGGAACATAGATTTCCCTTTGCAACTCATTTGCACGGTTCTTTGGTGTTCCTCCAGCTGGGCGAGCATTAAAAACTTACAACCTGTGACATACCGTGCATCCTTATCTTTATTTCCAGAAAGAAGTAGGCTGTGCTTTGCTTCAAGGAGAGCTGGGAGGAGCTGGGCCTTTTATCCTGCGTAAGAGGCCTTTTTACTTCTCTTCGGATGTGTGGCATGTGTTCAGCTTCTTGGGAGTCATTGCTTTGGAATGTTTTCGGGCCAGAGTGAATGGACACCCAAAGTGCAAGCGATGTGTGCAAAACTCCAGGTGTTGGAACTGGCTTGGAAAAATCACGTGGAAGGCTTTCTTTGAGTCCATGCTGGCGAAACGAAGTCTTATGAGTAGACCTTTGGTTTAGATGGGCGGGGTGGAAGTCTAATAAAATAAATAAAATGATGTGTGGTGAGGGTGTGGCTGGTGGATTTCTATTTCCTGGTTCTTGAGTAGACTAGACTTGTACCCCAGGGAATGGCTTTGTCAGGACCAAAAATGTGTAGACCACATTTTGATCATACTAGCATAGGGCCCAGAGATAGTGGGGAGAAAAAAAAAATCCAACGTCATATATATATGACTCATTAGAGATACGGCAGTAGAGGAGAGCTTTGTGCATACTCTGGACAGCCAGAACGACAAACGAGTGGGTCCTAGATCAAATCCAGCCTGAACGCTCTCTGGAGGCAAAACTGATGAAACTGAGGCTGTCCTACTTTGGGCACACCATGAGAAGGCAGGGTCCTCTGGTGAAGACAGTAATGCTGGGAAGGGTGGAAGGCAGCGGGAAAAGAGGAAGACCAAGTATGAGATGGACTGACTCCCTAAGGGAACCCACGGGCTTGGGTTTGCAAGAGCTGAGCAGGGCAGTTGAAGAGGGGAGATTTTGGAGATTTATGGGTCTCCATAAGTTGGAAGGTGACTTGATGGCACCTAACAACAACAAGGACAACAGCATCGGCAATGGAAGAAAAGCGGCCCTGGGAGAGCATGGCCTACGGCCGCATCCATGATTCCCGTTTCCTTTGTCACATGGAAAGCTATCCCTTCCCTCACTCCTCCCCCCCCCCCATGCTGGGGACACAGTGAGTGAGAGGATGCCTCCAGACACAGGTGTTCAGCCGAAGGGAAGCGGGAGTGTGAAGCGGTGTTGAGTTATTGGCTCTGCACCAAGCAGAAACATCTTCTGGATCTTGAATCACCTTACAAACATCTGGAGAAAGCAGGCAGTGTCAGATTCTGTCGGCGTTAGGAAAGCTGGAGATGGGCTGTGAAGGCAAGTGAAGTTAGCGGTTGTTTCCGTGGTTGTGTTCTGGTGGGCAGTCGTTTCCGCTTTCCGGACGCATGGGTGGCTTCACTTGCTAAAATTCTGATACTCTCCAGAAAGGGGAGAATATCAGAACCAGGTCTTCGTCTAGCAAACGATGGCAGCCCAGAGGCCGGAACAGATGTGGAACTATTTTGCTATGGTTTGGGGTAGATCATATAATTTTCATGCCAGATAAAACCTACCTTTGAACCAAATGGAAGGACTTGTGACTGTGTGTTTACAACAAGCAGGCTCTGTTTGTAGGGAACGGATGTTCCTCAAGTGGACTAGCGTCCAGATTCTGTCCTAAATTCTATAGAGTAAACCCACTGAAGCAGTTGCTGAATGTTATCGTGACGTTTATGCAAACCCCATTGAGTCAACAGATCAATTCTAGTTGGGACTATCAGGAGAATTCTGGTCTATAGCAACTAAACCACTAAATAATGCCGCCCAAGACAAAGTGGCCCAGTAAAGCCACATCCTGTAAGTGGCAGGGAGCTGAAAGAGATCAGCATCGTTTTGAGCAAGGGGAAAAAAAAGAAGAGAACTAATGTGAAAAGCAATGAAGATACTGGGGCATCTCTAAAATGAACAAATTCATTTCAGTGTGAGCTTTTGTGGATTACAAGGAACGTCTTCAGACATGCTTCTCTTGGGTCTGAAGAAGGGTGTGGGTACGGCTGTGAAACCATTAATTTGAAATGCTTTCTATTCCTGTTCAGTGTTTTTTTTTCGGGGGGGGGGAAGGAAGAATAGAGAGAAGGGAAGGAGAGGGAGGGGGAAGGAGAGGGGAGAGAGTTTGACAGTATTTCAGGGGGAAATAAAATGAAAATGAAAATAAAAGAACAGTTTAAAAAGACCAGACATAGTGGCACCTGAAAGACTGTTATATTTGAATGTGAGCTTTCGTGGATCAAATTCTCTTCATCAGATATAAGAGGGAGGGATAACACGGCAAATATTTGTACATGGCATCAAAATACATAGATTTTGGTAAGGTGGTAAGTAGAGATGGGCATGAACCACTGGTTTGGTGGTTCAGCCCGATTCGTTTACTGCCACAACAAGTGTTCAGTGGTTCGTCACTCTACCCCCTCCGGCAGGCGCCCACTCACATGCAGCACCCAGGGGAGGCAGGGCAGGGAAGGCGGGGCGATGCTTCTGAGCGGGGGCGGGGTCTTGAACCGCCAAACACCTGTTGCAGCGGTAAACGAACCAGACCGAACCGCCGAACCATGGTTCGTGCCCATCTTATGTCCTTCATAGGAAGAACATCATTCTCAAGTTCCATCTTTCAGACTTGGGTGATGCAGCTGGCGTTTCTTTTGGCAAGGAAATGTCTTTAGGATTACCAGCGCCTGGCTTTATTGAAAATAATAAGGATGATTTTTGTGGTTGCGTGGCTTCTGCCTGTCTTCAAGCACAATGGACTTTTTAGTTTGAGATAGCTATGTGCAACGAGTCAGAACTGAGGCGTAGTGACCCTAACGGGGCCTTTCAAGGCAAATGAGATATTTAAGGAGTGGTTTTGCCCATTCTCTTCCCTCAGTGAGCTTCCATGGCTGAGCGGGGATTTGAACCCTGGTCTCCAGAGTACTAACCCTAACCCTATCCACGACATCACCGTGGGAATCCTTGAAGCAGCCTGAAAGCAATGTAAAGGCCCTTCTTAGGGATATGTGGGAAGGAAGCAGGAGACGTGCTTTTTTTTGGCACTACAACTACCAGAATCCACAACCTCCGGGGTTGGAAGAGGCTGGGAGTGACCGTGCAAAAAGGTGGTTTTCCTCAAGGTTGGGAACGAAGTTGAGTTTTGCCTCAGAGGGTGATGATAGGCAAGGGGGCAAAAAGCAGGCCCCGTTCTTCCCGGATGACAGGTGTGGCCTGGTGTTTGTCTTTTACGACCGAGGACAGCCCACGGAGGAAATTGCCCTGGGAAAAATGGCCTCCCAGATGGTGGGCCAATGGGTTCAACGAGTGCCGAGACGATTCGGTGGCAAAAATAAATTACGGTTATTTGCTGAAGAGCTTCTTGGAAGCAGAAAGCTCGTTGGCGGCTTGACAGGGGCCATTTTTTGTTTGTTTTCCCCTTTGAATAAGATTTCCGAAATGTTGAAATGGCCACACTCCACCCCCGTTGCAGCCTTTTATTCCAGCGAGAAAGCTCATGCGGAAGAGAACGCCGAGAGCCGTTTGGTTTCTAACCCTATTTTATTAATTTCTGAACCCATCTAATTCCCGTTTTCTGTCTGGGCGGCTAGCCGTTGGCAGTGGGGCCACCTGCCTCCCTCCCTCTCTGGCGCTGGACGTGCTTCTCCTCGGATGGGATCCCCTGTTCCCGTCTGCAACTGAAACGAAGGGTGTGACTTCTGCCTCTTCCAGGCAACGTCTCTGAGCACCTCATGGCCCCCTTTGAACCCCACATCCCTTGATCCATTCCCACAGCAAAAGCCTGTGCTCACAGATCACGTAATGACGTTCCCAATGTTCAGCTCAGGAACCTCTGCCAGCTGTGATGAGGTTCACACGTCCCTTGAGCATATGCAGAATCCATTTCTTTCCCTTTCCATGGCTGCCGCCTTCCTTCTCACTCCTGGGATCGGTGGATTGAATAGTTAAGTCTGGGAAGTGGCTTTCAGGCAAGCTGGACCCGTGGCACCTCTCTTGTTTGGAATCAGCCCTCCGGAGAAGGCATTGCCCACTGGCTGGGTTTGGGAGAGTTCGTTTTTGTGACTGCAGATCCCATCCTCCCCCAGCCACGATGGTCTGCAAGGGCAAAATGCCCACCCGTAAGCTGATTCTAGAGACCGCTCAGATGTTGGGGACGATTGTCTTATAATGCATCCGTTTCAACTATAACAGGACCCTTGACTTGGTAAAGGTAAAGGTTCCCCTTGACATTTAGTCCAGTCGTGTCCGACTCTAGGGCGCGGTGCTCATCCCCGTTTCCAAGCCGTAGAGCCAGCGTTTGTCCGTAGACCATTTCCGTGGTCACGTGGCCAGCGTGACTAGACACGGAACGCCATGACCTTCCCACCGAGGTGGTACCTATTTATCTACTCGCATTTGCATGCTTTTGAACGGCTAGGTTGGCAGGAGCTGGGACAAGCGACGGGAGCTCACTCCGCCCCGTGGATTCGATCTTACGACGGCTGGTCTTCCGACCTTGCAGCCCAGAGGCTTCTGCGGTTTAACCCACAGCGCCACCACGTCCCTACTGGTCCCTAACAGGACCACAGGTGCTCAAATGCCAGGTTTCCTCCCTCTCTTCTTCTTCTTGGCTCAAGAACTGGAAAACTCAGCTGGGATTTGACAGATCCTTCCAGAGGAGGCTGAATGGAGTCCAGAGCAAAATGCTCTCAGATCTTCTGCTCCTGCAGTTCTCCTTCACACTGGTGGCATCGCAGGCCACAGAAATCATCCCGCAGGTTCTGCAGCCGGGCTACCCTCTGTTTGCCAGGGAAAGGGTTATGCCCTGGGGAACATTTTAAGCGGATGCCCAGAAAGGTCCCAGAATTCTGGAAGAGTGTGATTGCTCACCAAGTGTCTGCTCTTCCCTTCATCTGCTGAAAAACGCCCTTGGCAGTGTCGTTGTGGAGCCACAGGCTTGTGGGAAGAAGACCCCCATGCCAGGGCCTTTCTCCAGTGGATATTGGGTGCACAGGCAGGCCATGTTTCTGTTACGGATCTTGGCCCTGGTGGGACCTGTGTCCCGCTGGTGACTGGAAGCTTTCTCCACAGTCACGGCCTTCTCCCTCTTCCCGGAAGTCAACTTGTGGGGCACCCAAGGGGAGAGATGGGTGGGAAGGCTGTGATCATTTGCAGCTCACAGGAATGAGGCCGTGTCTTGACATGATCTTGCTTGCGGCCATGTGGCCACCCACCGTGGTGGAGGAGGGTTTGCGGGGGAATACAGATCCTATAATTCTAGTCGTAGTGGGCAGGACATGCCGGGTGCTGAAGTTCTCCCTCCGCGCCACCAAAAAAAAAAAGAGGGAAGGAAGGAAGGAAGAGTTCTGGATTTTCAGAAGGCGTTTGACATAGTCCTTCACCAAAGGCTGCATTCATTCTCAGACTCTCCTTCTCTCTTTTCTTTGGGTTTTCTCGAAGAGGGCAGGTCCTCTTATGGATTGAGAATTGGTGGAGAACCAGGAAACAGAGAGTAGGTGTCAATGGGCAGTTTTCACCATGGTGAGAGGTGAAGAGCGGTGTGCCCCAGGGATCTGTCCTGGGACCGGTGCTTTTCAACTGGTTCATAAATGACCTGGAGACAGGGATAAGCGGTGAGGTGGCCAAGTTTGCAGATGACACAGACCTTTTTTGGTTGGTGAAGACCAGAAGGGATTGTGAAGCGCTCCAGAAGGATCTCTCCAAACTGGGAGAATGGGCAGCAAAACGGCAAATGCGTTTCAATATAAGAAAATGTAAAGTAATGCACATTGGGGCAAAAAAAATCAAAACTTTAGTTATCAGCTGATGGGTTCTAAGCTGTCCGTGACGGATCAGGAAAGAGATCTTGGTGTGCTGGTGGACAGCTCGATGAAAGTCTCAACCCAGTGTGCGGTGGCAGTGAAGAAAGCCAATTCCAGGCTAGGGATCATTAAAAGGGGGATTGAAAATAAAACAGCCGATATGAAACCGGAAAAGGTTCAGAAGAGAGCGACTCAAATGATGACTGGGCTGAGGCACCTCTCTTATGAGGAAAGGCTACAGCGCTTGGGGCTCTTGAGTCTAGAGAAAAGGTGCCTGAGGGGCGACATGATTGAGACGTATAAAATTATGCAGGGGGATATATAAAGTGGAGAGAGGGAAGCTCTTTCCCCTCTCACGCAATACTGGATCCAGGGGACATCCACTCCAACTGAGTGTTGGGAGAGTGAGAACAGACCAAAGAAAATTTTTCTTGACCCAGCGTGTTGTTAGTCTGCGGAACTCCTTGCCACATGATACGGTGATGGCATCTGGCCTAGATGCCTTTCAAAGGGGATCGGACAGATTCCTGGAGGAAAAGTCCATTGCAGGTGACAAGCCATGATGGGGATGTACAATCTCCAGGCTTCGAAGGAAGGTCCCTCCAAATGCCAGATGCAGGGGAAGGGGATCAGGAGACAGGGATCTTGTGGTCTCGTGGGCTCCCAGAGGCATCTGGTGGGGCCACTGGGAGATACAGGAAGCTTTAGTCATGGACCGCCTTAGTCATGATGACTTAAAAGATACTGACCCCATGTGCCCAGTACTTGAATCCCCTGCCTGTCCCCTCAGGTGATGTGTGTGCAACTTGATTTTATGCCCTTCTTTTTATCCTGAGGATAACAGCAGCAACAACAAGAATAACAACTACAACTAGGGGAGGGATTTCTGTGACATGCCATATACTAGAGGATTTACTATCCTTGACTTGATTCTAACCAGTAGACACGACTTGGTGGGGGAAGTGGCAGGAAGGGGAACTCTAGGCGAGAGTGACCACGTCCTTCTAGAATTCTTGATTTCAAAGGAAACAAAAGAGTGTAGCCACACACGTCTGCTGGATTTTTAAAAAGCCAATTTTAATAATCTCAGAACAAGGATAAGGAAGGTCCCATGGCAGGAGATCCTAAGAAGAAAAGGAGTCCAAGAAGGGTGCAAGCTTCTAAAAAAAGAGAAATTCTAAAGGCACAACTCCAAACAATTCCAACAAGAAAAAAAGGGGGGAGGTGGCAAAAAAGGCCAGTGTGGCTTCACAAAAAGCTCAGGGAGGACCTAAAAACTAAAAAAGACATGTACAAGAAGTGGAAAGAAGGCCAGGCCACCAAGGATGAGTACAGACAAGTAGCAAGGAAATGCAGGGATGGCATTAGGAGGGAAAAAGCTGAGAATGAGCTGAGGTTAGCTAGAGACACTAAAAGCAATAAAAAAGCATTCTTCAGGTATGTGAGTAGCAAAAGACAAACCAAAGACGTAGTGGCACAGCTCCGCAATGGAGATGGAAAAATGATAACAGAGGACAAAGAAAAGGCTGAGGGGCTTAATTCCTATTTTAGTTCCGTCTTTTCCCATAAGACAGACGATGAACTTCCAAACAAACTGGAAGTGCAAGTGGGGGGGGGGCAGGATTGCAGCTGGAGATAGATAAACAAATAGTCAAGGAATACCTTACCACTTGGAACAAGTTCAAATCTCCAGGGCCAATGTTGTCCCTATCTTCAAAAAGGGCAAAAAAGAGGAACCTGGGAACTACAGGCCAGTCAGCCTGACATCAATCCCAGGCAAAATTCTGGAACAGATGGTAAAGCGGTCATTGTGCAAGTACCTAGAAAACAAGGCAGTAATAACTAGAAGCCAACACAGATTTGTCAAGAACAAATCCTGGAAGTCTAATTTGATCTCGTTTTTTGATCAGGTCACCTCCCTGATAGACAGAGGGAATGCTGTAGACGTAGTATATCTTGACTTCAGCAAAGCTTTTGACAAACTGCCTCATGATCTCCTGATGAGGAAGATGGGGGATACCTGGCTCAGCAAAACTACAAATGAGAAGGATCTTGGAATTGTGGTAGATCACAAGCTAAATATGAGCCAACAGTGTGATGTGGCTACAAAAAAGACCAATGCTATTGTAGGCTGCATTAATAGAAGTATAGTTTCCAAATCCCATGAGGTGCTAGTTCCCCTCCATTCAGCACCTTGATTTTTTTTTCTGCAGCCTATGTTTGAACTTCCAAGTGGGTTTGAACATGTTTATGAGTAATCCGGTGGGAAAAGCCTGATGACTCATAAACATGTTTGAACTTGATTATGGGTTCAAATGGAGGTTGCAGAGAAAATGTGAAATGTGATACAAATCCTCCCTCTAAATTAATAACCTTTGAATTGCAGAGCTGGGAGGGATCCTGTGGATCATGGAGTCCAGCCTTTCTCAAAGAGGCACAGTGGGGAATCGAACACCCAACCTCTGACTTGCAGTCGGAGACCTAAACCCCTGAGCTATCTAACCGTTCATGTCTCCTCCCATGCAATCCATCACTTCTCTGATGCTCACGTGGGATACGAAAACTACAGGATATTAGTTAAAGTTCCCCTGTTAACTACCCCCCTCCCCACAAGTATTCAGACACAATCTTAAGGTGTATGGAGGACTCTTGTTTTATTTAACGATGCTGGGACATGTACCCTAATCACGTTGATCTGTAATCTGGTGGTCCATCCCATGGAGAGCAGCCGGGTTTTTCCAAGATTTGTGGTGTAAAAAAAAGAAAAGAAAAGAAAACAGGATTGGTCCCTTTGTGTCCACGGCTTGATTTTATTGTCCTCATTAAAGTACTTCACACGCGTAACGAGCGAGAAAATACATTTCAAGCTACATATATGCGCAATAAAAATGGAACTATAATGAAAAGTTAATTTTTGGAAGATAAGGCTAAAAGATCCTGAGTGAAAATTAGAGAAATGTGAAGTTTCCTTCGGGGGATTTTGGAGATTATGCGAAGCGGATGGATGGGTCCTCATCCGCTCGTACTTTGCCTGCCAGGGAGCAGCCATGCGCTTCACAAGTCCTCCGCCTGCCCCCTGAAAGGGTTTTCCCGTTCAGCTGCATGGAGGAGACCCCTCTGGGCAAGCCTGGGGACCCGCTCTCCTCCCCCATAGCAGGAAACAAGGAATCTCCCTCCTGCCGGCCCCCTGCGGATTAAGAATGGGGAGACGGACTGACTCTTTGCCTTCCTTCTTCCTGTCCTTTGAGCCTCTCTTGGCCGCAGAAGAAACCTGGAGGAGGAATTTCAAGCCCCTCCAACTGAGAGTGAGACAAGGAACTTTCCCCACTTGTCCACCCTGGTCTTTGTAATTTGAAATTTGGGTAGTGCCCTTTTTCCCTTTGTGAGACCACATGCCTGTGTGCACACGCGAAGACATCCCCCCACCAGCATCTTTAGAAGAACACCTACCGAGTGCTTCAGGGCCGTTCGGATAATTGCACGAATTTGGTGGACGGGACCGTTTTCCACCAAAAAAAAGGGGTCGATTTTGCACGAAACATCATTTTTGCCCGAGCGGAACCAAGAGTGTCAGGAAATGGCACCCTATCCTTGTTGGTTTCAATTCCTCGTCCTGACTGGCAGGGACGAGACAGACAGAGATTCACACCCCTGTGGTGGGTTTCGGACTGGGGAGGGACCTACGGATTGTTCCCTTCGCGGAGCTCAATATTGTGCTGAAGGTCTGGGAGGCAAATCCTGCTCTTGGTTCAGGGCTCCTCTGTCCAAGCGACCTCCAGCTTTTCCGGGATGGCGATAGCATGATCGTTACTCGCTCTCGTTTGCTCCCAAATGTTGCTGTGCGTTTATTGTACGTCTGTACTTAGGAATGCCTTCTGTTGCTTCGTCATGTGCTTGGGGTTATTGCTTTATGGTCTGGTTGGAAGCTGTTTAGAGCAGTGTTTCATACTAAGTCAGTGGAATATAAATTCATGAAATTGAGTGAGTGAGTGAGTGGCGTTCTTCCCATCAGGAGGGCCAAACAATGGCCCATACTCTTCTCAATCACTCTCCACTCTGTGCCCCTCCCCCCCTCCTCCATCGGCTAGCATCCCATGGTCACATGACAAGTCCTTGCTGGCCAGCCATGCATTTTTCTCCCTGTAGAGCGAGGTTCTCAAACCTGTCCTCCCAGAGACCTGGACCCTCCACACCATACCCTTCCTGCCCGGATGTTCTGCAGCTTTTCCCTCCCCTGGGAGTTTCTGTGGGGACGGTGGGTGACGGAGGCATCCCTGAGGCTGGGACTGGGAAGAAGAGGAGGAGGAAAGGGATGCAGGAAGGAGGAGGAGGAGGAACACCGTTGAATGGGCCCTTGGCTTCCGATCTCAGTGCAGGCACAGAAGCTGGGGGAGAGAGAAGGCAGTTCCTTGCAGGATGCCTCAGCCTTGCTAGGGACCACGAAGGGGCCGGAAACTGGAGCTGTGAGTCTTGGTTTGTGTTTAGAGGCAACATAGAATCATAGAAATCACAGAAAAGTGAAGTTGGAAGGGGCCTACAAGGCCATCCAGTCCAACCCCCTGCTCAAGGCAGGAATACAGTCAAAGCAGATCTGCCAGGTGGTTATCTTAAGTTTTTCTTGAAGGCCTCCAGTGTTGGAGCACTCACCAACTCCTGAGGTCACTGGTTCCACTGTTGTACATTACACAACCAACATGGAGGTGGCAGGAGCCCTGGGAGGCAAAGGGTCAGGGTTTGCTGACCGCTGGAAGAGGGGAAGATCACCACAATGGCTGTGTGATGTCACAGTGGGCTTGGCAAGAGAGGGCTAGACTGTTTGTATTCATTCTCAACCTCTCCTTCTCCCTCTATTTTTTCTTTGGGTTTTGTCCAAGTCTTCAGAAAGAGGGGCCCATTCACAGAGAAAGAGAGACCCATGGGATGTCCTAAAGATTTGTGAGTCCTGGAAACAGGTGGTAGGAGTAACGCTAATTCCAGGAAGCTCATGAACCCAAAGCTGCCAGGAGAGCCTGCCTTCAGGAGATGGGACTTAAGCTCTTGTAGACCTTGGCCAACCGTGGCCGCCCCCTCGTTGCCTCTTTAGCGTGTCTGTTACCATCCCCCCTTGCGAATGGCACCCAATCTCCATTGGGAAATGGCGAGGGCTTCTACTTCTTTTGTGCCGTGTCACACTTCCACAGAGACATCTGATGGAGTTTCGGCAGGGATTTATTGCTCCCTGTGTCGCCCCCCTCAAGGGGTGGTTCTGCCCGCCGCTCTTGATGTGCCTGTCGGACAGAGCGGCACCCCTTGTCCCCATCCTTCTCCGTTGCGCAACCAACAGCTGCCTATGGCAAGGCAGCGTCGCCAGGATCGCCCCTTGCGGCTCATGCTCTCGCCTGCGTGCGTGCTTGCCGGCTTCTTTGCTCAAGCGCTTTGCTGACGCGTCTTCCATCTGGTTGCCTTCACAGCCCCACCCACGGTGCGGATCATCCACTCGGGCCTGGCGTGCAACATCGAGGAGGAGCGGTACTCCGAGCGTGTGTACACCATCCGCGAAGGGGAAACGCTGGAGCTGACGTGTTTGGTGACAGGCCACCCTCGGCCCCAGGTGAGCTTCCTGCTGTGATGGGCATGGGTCACACCTTGACCTTCTCCTGTACGCACCCTTTGTCCTCTCTCTCTCTCTCTCAACAGGGAACTGATGCCCTGGATCAGAACTTGGAAAAGTTTCATTTGTGGCCCAGGAAAGATCTAGAGCAGCCCTTCTCAGTGAACCTTTCTTCACACGCCACCTTATAAGTTTCGTTACGTAACTTACATAATCCTGATTCGGCCTTTAGCTGCATCGGGTCCTTTTAAGGATAAGGCAGGGTAAATATATATTAAATAATTCAATAAATAATTTTGTAGCACTTTTTTCCCCCTCCAAATCCCACCTCCTTTTTCTGGCCACCTTTGTTTCATTTCAGGTTGTGGGACTTTTTTTTTTTATTTAAAAAAAGTTGTGTAGGCATAACAATTCTCCACAGGGGCCGTATGGCCCCTTGGGGGTCCCTGGCATATTTGAAGAAAGGGGGGGGGGGGGCACAGACTAGAAACAATTCTTCACACGCCACCGTATAAGGTTTGTGATGTGACTTATGCAATTCTGATCCAGCCTGTACTTCTTTCATATTTTGCTTATGGCCAATCCCCCCCCCCCCCCCCAAAAAAAAAAAAAAAGTTGAGAAGGGCTGATCTAGAGTTCTCTACAACATTTAGTGCAGGGCTCACACAGGAACAGATCTTGCATGCTTTTTTTTATCTCCGGAATTCAATTCCCAGAATGTCTCAGGCCAGCACGCACAGGATTTTGGTACCTGTAGTTTCCAAAGTTACTTTTCCAAGTTCTGCCTGAGATCCTGATGGCAATGTTTTTCTGAAGTCTGTCGAAAGTACATCAGCTATATTGATACCTTGATAATCAGGAACCTTGTCCTGATTTATGGAGAAATAAAGGGGTTTGGTTTGTCTTAGAGTGCATTCAGACACGCAGGAAGAGAAAAATGTGGTACAACCATCCTCGGATTGAACCGCTGAGAATAAAGTGGGGCAACAGCGTGGTATTCTTCCTTATACCAGAAGCTCCTAATGGGAGGGTTCCAACTGAGGTCTCTCCAGGTGGACCCGGATATCAGAAAACGCTTCTCCACTCACCTTGGCTCTCACTGGCACCAAACAGATCCCCACAAGCCGGAAACAAGAGGTCTTTTTTTTTTCAAAGGACTCTGGAGGCTTGTACTGAGTGTTTGCTGAAGGGGGCTGACCCGGCTTGGGTTGGGCAAGAAGAAGACATGTTGTGGATTGTGGGAAGTCACACACAGTTGTGATGTCAACGCTAGTACCGTGGGGTTGTGTGGCAAGGGGTAGACACACCAAGCAAATTGTTCCAATTCTGGGTGGGTTTTTGTAAGAGCAGTTGTCGCTGCTGCTGTGGTTGGTTGGTTGGTTGGTTGGTTGGTTGGTTCGTTCGTTGGTTAGTTGGTTCGTTCAAAAGGGTCATTTGACGGCAAGACCTTTAGGGCTGGATTTTATCGACACACTGAGTGCCATTTCTTGGGGCTGAAATCGTCCTTGACTTACTCAAGGGAAGCCTTCCTGGACGACACTTACTTTTCCTTCTGGATTGGCTTCTGAATGCTCATTTCACTGAAAGCAATCACGAGCGTCGGGATTTGCAAAGTGTCAAATGCGAAGCATGCACAATTTATGCCCCACTCTTCCTAAAAGTAAGAAGATTCCAGACGTCCCAGGGTTTCTCTATGAATCTAAAACCAGAGAGGGGGAAATACTTGTTTTGGGGTGCTCAAAGTCTCAGAATGGCACTATCACTAAATTGTGAAGGTTGTTGTTGAAAAACAGAAGGTCGTTCCCCATCTTGGCCTGAAACGGCTGGGTGGGAAACAGGCTCCACCTTCAGCAGAACAGATTTAGCGGGAACTCGGGGGCAGGTTTATTGATTCATTTAAAATATATTTCATCCCCACCTTTCTCCTTAAAAGGACCCGAGGTTTCTTTGGAAATCCCTTCTGAGGGAGAACAGGTCCCTCCTGGGTCCTCCTTCCACTAGCAGGCAAAGAGTATTTGATGCAGGCAGTTAAGCTGGGTTCCTGCGAAGGAGGTGCTTGATCTGCATGGATGCGGCCTTTTTTTAAAAAAACAAGTGATTCCTTGTCACTCGCTTTAGCCACTGTGGCTCCCCGGGTCAGCCCTGACGACATAAATAAACCAACCCCTGTAGAAATAAAGGGGTGGGCTTTGCACATCCCTCTCACTTGAGTGTATGGTGCTGTCTAAGTCTCGTTTTTGCCACGCTCTGCAGGCTCTTGTCTGCAACCATACAGCCCTGCAAGTGAACGGAAGCAGCACTGTGCACACAGAAAACAGTGATCTCAGCCCTCCTTGTCTGCAGCATTTTACCTGGGACAGGAGTTTGCCTCTGCATCAGGAAAGCACTCAAAAACCACCTGGCATCCCATCGCAGCATGAGGGTTTCTGTTCCTTGGCCACTGGCTTTTAACAAATGCAAGAACAGGTGATACCTTTACAGACCACGTATCACTTACTCTTGCATTTGTGTTTCATTCTGTAGGGACCACATGGCTCCCCTTTATTTCAATGGGTTTTATCAGGGGTGATTGGCACATCGGTACGGAAGAGGAAGGAAAGGTACAAATAAGTGCTAGTCCCCCTTTATTCAGCACTGGTTAGACCTCACCTTGAGTGTTGTGTCCAGTTCTGGACACCGCACGTCAAGAAGGATGCTAACAAATGGGAACAAGTTCAGAGGAGGGCGACAAGGATGATCAGGGGGCTGGAAACCAAGCCCTAGGAGGAAAGAATAAAAGAACTGGGCATGTTTAGCCTTGAGAAAAGAAGACGGAGGGGTGATATGGTAACACTTTTCAAATACTCCAAAGGCTGTCATACAGAGGAGGGGCAAGATCTGTTCTTGATCATCCCAGAGTGCAGGACACGCAACAATGGGCTCAAGTTAAAGGAAGCCAGATTTCGATTGAATATCAGAAAAAAACTTCCTAACTGTTAGAACAGTACGACAATGGAACCCATGACCTCAGGAGTTGGTGAGTGCTCCAACACTGGAGGCATTCAAGAGAAATTTAGACAACCACCTGGCTGATATTGTTTGATTTGTATTCCTGCCTTGAGCAGGGGGTTGGACTTGATGACCTTGTGGGCCCCTTCCAACTTCACTTTTCTATGATTCTATGATTCTAAGTGGTTTTTTTTTTTTTAAAAAAACACACAGGAAATCCTATGTAGTCTGGTTCCAGATGTAACTTCAGAACCCTACGGAGCAAACTAAATAAAAAGAGCAGTTAAAGGATAGGTTAACCCATGTTCCTTCTTACCAAAGGAAGCCCAGTTCTGTGTTGTGTCTCTTATCTTCATCAGGACTGACCATCCGGGCCAGTCCGACTGCGGACAAAGTCAACTTGATTCTAAGTTTTTCAAGTTCGCTCTTCAAATGTAAAACTTCTAGCCAATAGATATATGCAAGGTAAGGACACATATTTGGTTTTCACACTCCCAGTGGACTGCCCCCTCCCTCCTAAGCTTCAGGAAGCAAATTAAAACCTTTCTTTTTACCTGGGCCTTTGTAAACCTTGCCCCGTCTTAATTTTATTATGAGGTAATGTCATGCCAGCACTACGGTGTTGGTTTATCATCTAATGCCTGATTCAGTTGTCTTTAATTTTGCCGTCTTGAGATTTAGTGATGCCTGCTCAAGTTTTTAGGGTGGGTCCTTGGTGTTTTTTTTTTAAAATATGTTTAGTGTTTAAATTCTTGTCTATGTCCTTTTTTTGGGAGCTGCGCAGAGTAGTGGCTTGCCACTAGATGGACAGGATATAAAATCCAATAAATAAAATAAAAATAAATAAGGAATTTTTTTTTTTAAATGATTTTCTCAGGCGGACCTTCCTCAGTGGTCAGACTTGCCAGTTAAGCCCAAGCTAACCTTTTAGTCACTGGTCACACAAAACAAAGGACGTTTCGTTCAAGGTTAGACATCCTTCACCACTTAGGATCGTAGAATCATTGCCCCTTAGAAATGCAGAGTTGAAAGGGACCCCAAGAGTCACCGGGTCCAAGGGTTGAGGCAGCATCAGCTCCAGAATCATGCCAAGCAGACAACCTAAGGTTGACCTTCTTTCATCCGGACTGGAACATGGGGAAGAACAAGCCAGAGAAACAGAATGGCGCAGAATTGTTGACTTACGGAGCTCTAGAGGTGGAAGGGTGGGCCCTGGAGTCCAGCCGACAGCCGGTGGACAAATCCAGAGCAAAAATACCCTTGACAGAATGGCTGTCTCGTTCAACGAAGGAGAGGCCACCACCCTCCGGCAGAGTCTGCTGTACGGCCAACCACCTCTTGTCATGAGAAAGTTCTTTCCCGTCTTTAGTTGGCATCTCCTCGTCCTCTCCATCCGTTCCTTCAAGCCCTGCCTTACCAAAGTGCAGAAAAGACGTTGCTCTTATTTTCCCTGTAACAGACTTTCGGATCGTTTGGGAGGGTACTCCCAGCATCTTTCAGCCTGCTCCTTGCCAAGCTGAACATATCCAAGTAGCTCAGTAGGTTGTTTTTCTGGTAGACGTTAAGGGTGGGCCACACACCGCCTCTCGGCCCCATAGAGAGAACAACTGCATCTCTGAGGGTGGGCCCGGGGGAGGTGGGGGACACAATGTTGGAAAAATGTGGTTGAGTCATCCTCCATAGGGGATGGGGGCAATTTGACCCTGTCCCTCCCCGTTGATTTAGGGGGAATATTTTTCCAAACAGAGGAAGTCATTGAGAACAGTTTTGGCACAGGGAAAAAATTGCTCCATATGGCCACCAGAGGGCAGGAGGGGGCCTTCCGAGTAGAAAGGAAGGCCAGTAGGAAGGTTTTGTGGGATGGGGGGGCACCAGAAGAGGTCTGGGGCCCCCAGTGACAAGGACATGTACGTCCCCTGGACATTTAGATATGCCTCCCCCGCTGCTCATATAAATAGTGTCCCCAATTTTGCATGTACAAAAATAAGAGTTTATATTTTAAAACATCGTAAATGGGGCAAATGGTACCTACAATGGACCGGGGAGGGGGGGGGAGTTGCAGGAATTCCAGGACCTCTTGGGGCATATCCTTGGTGTGAGATGTTCTTCTGGGTTCAGATGACCTACAGGAGATTGCAAACCAGCCAGACCCTGCTCCATGCCCAGGCCAGACCTTCTTGGTCCAGCAGGAAGGCTACTTTCCCCCCCCCCCTTTTTTAAAAAAGAGCTGGGCTGGAGCAATCCATATACACACGAAAGGGTCATTTTAAGGTAGACTGCTCCCAGCACAGGGACTCTTTACAGTGCAATCTGATGCGATCCTTTAAGGGCCGTCTGATCTCATCCTGACAGACTCATCCGCTCACCCTTAGGGCTTCAAGTCTCTGATTCTTGCTCTGACTCCTTGTGTGTTTGGCCACCTTAACCCTGAATCAGAGTGGCCACCGGTTCCCTCTTCCCCCAAAAGTCTTCTCATTCTTAACACTGAGGTCAACAGCAGCTGCCGTATGATTCCCGTCCATGCTGTAAATATATCTATTTGGCTCCTGAAAATGTATGTATTTTTGCTTTATAGAGAATGATGTTGCCTTCTCTTTGTGAAGAATTTGCAAACTGTGTCTTCCGGGTCTTTAGAAGCTGAGGTTTAAAAATTCTGAACACAAGAGAAAGTGAAACGGACAGACTGTTTCACACCCCCATCTCTTCGTAAGGATAAACACCTTTCTCACAACACCACAGAGGCAGCTTCCTTGCAGTTGTTTGCTGTTCGTTGGCTGCTTCTCCTCCTCCATGTGCCCCAAACAGTTCACAACAGGAATTCGCGTCAAAATGCCGTTGCAATGAGCAATCAATGAATAGGTAATTCATTTTAAAACCTAAGGCAGCCATTCATTTCAATTATACTTGAACTAGCACATTTGAACTAGCTGGACCTTAAAGAAGGCTGACTGCCGAAGAATTGATGCTTTTGAATTGTGGTGCTGGAGGAGACTCTTGAGAGTCCCCTGGACTGCAAAGAGAACAAACCTATCCATTTTGAAGGAAATCAACCCTGAGTGCTCACTGGAAGGACAGATCCTGAAGCTGAGGCTCCAATACTTTGGCCATCTCATGAGAAGAGAAGACTCCCTGGAAAAGACCCTGATGTTGGGAAAGTGTGAAGGCAAGAGGAGAAGGGGACGACAGAGGACGGGATGGATGGACAGTGCCACCGAAGCGACCAACATGACTTTGACCCAACTCCGGGAGGCAGTGGAAGACAGGAGGGCCTGGCGTGCTCTGGTCCATGGGGTCACGAAGAGTCGGACACGACTTAACGACTAAACAACAAAAGCACGTTTGAAACATATTGGCAGACAGACAGGGTCAACCACTGTAAGGGGGATAGGTCAAAAACCTCCCACTCCAAACAAATGTTAATGATTCTAATATAATCAATTGCATCCACCCGTCCAAGGTCCAATGGCGCCCAGGTTTCACAGAATTCTTTGGACCAGAAGGGCTCAAGGCGGAATGATCTGGCATTAATATAAGATAGAAAGATTCAGGCAGAGCCCTTTCTAAGAATGTTGCGCCTCTGAGGAAGGAGGATCGAGGGGTTCTTCATGTCCCCCACATTGTTGCCGCTTCGACAGTCAAGACGAGGGGTGGGATTTTCAGATTCTGTGGACTACAAATACCATAATCCACCGCTCAGGGAGTTCTACTCCCCCTTCCAGGCAGCTTTCAACCCCCTCAGTGTGGCTCACCTGGGAGAAAGGCCTAGATGAGAAGACTTTGAGGCTTAGCTAGGCCTCGCTCCACCGAAGCTTCCTGTTCCTTGACTCAGTGCTAGCTGGGAGCTTTCCTTCTGAGCGGGAAGCTTGGTTGGAGTTTGGCTGGACGAGGACCCACCTCATCACTGGCTCCTCCTCATGAAGCATCATCTCCCTTCACAGTCTCCCGTTCTTCTCTTACAGAAGGACGAGAGGGCACAGGCCTCGTCTAGAGAGGTTCAGAAGGTGCAGAATAATGGGATATGTTGTCTTGGTGAATACTGGCGTGGGAAATGCCATGCAAAACTGGCTTCTCTCCGCATCATTGCAGGGCCATCCCCTCATACTTCATTGGGCTTTTATTTTTATTTTTCTGCTGCCTTTTTAAAAAAAAATCAGAGGGGAGAACATTTGTCCAGGGAAAATGCCTTCCTGTTTTTAGAAATAATTAACCCGTCTAGATAGAGCCTCCCATCTTTCTGTAGAAAGCATATCAGCCCTGGTGATTAGAGGAAACAACATCTGCTGGTGGGCTCTGCCCCTATTAACTCCTGTTAACCCCCATTTCACTATTGACGTAGCACCCTCTTGACCCATAAAGAGGAGGTAAGAGGGCAGTAGACCCACTGAAGTAACTTTGGGACCATAAACCCTTAGCCAACATGATTCGCAGGAACGAACCATGGCCCCGGAGACTAAGACGTTGGGAGTAAGCACAGAACAAGATCAGAGCCAGAAACAGCTAGAATCACTCCATGCCAAATATTTTAAAAAAACATTTGATTTTTCTCAGTTCTGCACATTGAGGGCAGCTCCAGATCTGGGAACCCTGAAGGTTAACCTTAAAAAGGAAGTTTGAGTTCCCTCTATTGAACCTCTTAAGGCAAGGAAACCAAATTGGCCATTAGGAAACCAACTTCAGCTTTTAAAAAAACTCAAATAGCTTCAAGAAGACATTTGCTCTCATTAAAACAAAACAAAAAAGCAAAAGCAGAACAAAGCCGGTCTCTTGCTCCCACACTTCATTCCGCTTTTTCTTCTGGGCACATTTTCCTATAATCTATTCCCTTCAGCGTCACAGAACCAGGTACTCATATATGTATGAGTATTAGCTCACCCAATTCTGTTATGTCCCGTATGAGAAAGAAAATCTAGCTTTCTGTTACTAATTCCATAAGGTTCTTTACAGCTGCTTATGGGTTGGTACATGCCATGGAGACCAACTGAGCAAAAAAGCAAAGTGTGCTGCTTATGTTCTGCCCTGTAGCGCTTAAAGCACTCTCTTGGTGGTCTACAATTTTTAATTATGCAGACTACACATTGTACATACACCCCAGCAAGCTGGGCACTCCCTTTACTAACCTCGGAAGGATGGAAGATGGAGTGAATGTCAAGCCGGTACCTGGGGTTGAACCCAGGTCATGAGCAGAGGTTTGGCTGCAGTGCTGCAGTTGAACCACTGTGCCACAAGGCTCCTTTGTTTCAGAGTTTTTCCCTTGCCACTGGGGGCTTCTACATTTTAAAAGCCAGAATGATTCAAACGATGGTTTCCCTGTGTGATAATTTGCTTCATTCTACAAAAGGACACGAGATGTGACTCTGAGTGGTATTAGGGTGAAGCAGTAAGCTGGGGTGTCATGTTTTGGTACAGCATTAACATCAAACCCCGCAATCTTTCTCCCTTTCAGATTTTGCATTATAGCTCCTAACTGTTTGGGCTACATCTTGCCTCGGTGTTACAGCCACTCCATTTCTCCTGAGTTTGTCATTTCCACAGTAAAATACTTTGTCATTGTCTGACTGAGAATATACAATTCCAGCTCAGTTTAGTTCAGTGGCACCCAATGCTGCGGTATTTCTAGCTTTACGGTTTCCAGTTTCCCTTGGTTCATCCTTCCTTCTCCCAATTGTACGTGTGTTGCAGCACTGGACTTTGCTTTCACTTCTGCGGACGTCTCCTCTAGATGTCTTTTCAGCTTTACTTTAGTCGCATCATTAGCGACAGCCCTCTCCGTACTTGTCTTTGGCTCTTCCCCAGTAGCTGACTGAATGCTTTCTTACCTGGGAGTCTCCTCTTCCTGCACTATATCTTGTTTCATTTTAGTTTCTCTCATCATAGGACTCTTGAGAGTCCCCTGGACTGCAAGGAGAACAAACCTATCTGTTCTGAAGGAAATCAACCCTGAGTGCTCACTGGAAGGACAGATCCTGAAGCTGAGGCTCCAATACTTTGGCCATCTCATGAGAAGAGAAGACTCCCTGGAAAAGACCCTGATGTTGGGAAAGTGTGAGGGCAAGAGGAGAAGGGGACGACAGAGGATGAGATGGTTGGACAGTGTCATCGAAGCGACCAACATGAATTTGACCCAACTCCGGGAGGCAGTGGAAGACAGGAGGGCCTGGCGTGCTCTGGTCCATGGGGTCACGAAGAGTCGGACACGACTAAACGACTAAACAACAACAATCATAGGTCAGAAAGGTTCTGCCTTCTAACAAGAGTCAGCTGGACTGTCACTGCTGTGGCCTCCTCTGCCAGCATCACCTTCCGCTCCCACTGCTGCCCAGTAGCTGCCTCCCCTATCTCCATAGGAACGGCCCATTCCCTTAGGCGGATGCAGCCATTACCCTTGAAGAGGTGGATGCCTCTTAGTCTGCCGTCTTGGGTGTGGCCCTTTGGCCTTGGGTGGAGTCCAGGTTCATCATGGGAGCCTAGCCTGCTGAGGGCAATGGCTCTTGACTTTTCTGACACGCTCAAACCCCTTGCCACACTAAGGTGTGCATTAACAAAGGGGATCATTAATTAGGAAAAGGTTATTCTTGCCGTGTACTCCCCAAAGCTGCTTAGCAGTCCCTAAGGCCCTGACTGAGTCTGGTAAATGAGAAAGGAATCACCAGTGCAGAAGAGAGAAAAAAAATAAGATCTCTTAGATATGAAATGAATAAGATGGGGACGAGAACACAACCGCCTCAAGAAGTAGTAATCTTCTCACTGAATTGTCCTTGGACACCGCGATAAACTTGTACGGACGTGTTACGGTACTAAAATTGAATTTAAAAAAACTCAAGCCTCTTGAGTGCTGCTCTAATTTAGTCTCAAGACAGTAGCAAGATTAGGAATCGAAAATTCCGATTGGGGGAGCGTATTCGTGAGTGGAGCCCAAAGGGTAGATGGACCTCCGTCGGGGATGCTTTAGCTGTGGTTCCCCTGCTTCGTGGAGGATTGGACCTCCTTGATGACCTACCGAGTCTCTTCCAGACCTGCATTTCTACGGGGTTTCCTTGTCAGTGCTGGTGGAGTGTCCTGCCTGAAAGGTGTTATTGCCTGTTAAGAAGGAACTAGAGATGGGCACAAATCAAACCACAGACCAAAAAAAAACAACCAAAAAAATGGAGTGGTTCATGGCTCGTTTCCCAACCCAGTTTGGGAATCCTGTTTAGCTGAAGCGAAACGAAATGCCAGACTTCTTCCCTTCGGCCTTTTGTTTGCTTTGGCAAAAGGGGATGCCCGCCCGCCTGCCCCCTTCTCAGTGCTCCTGTCACCTCCACCTGCCTGCTCCAGCACCCAGCGGATGGGCAGGCACATGCGCAGCACCTGGCTCCTGGCAGGGAAGGTGGCACACTGCAGCTGAGGACGGTGGCAGCGGAGGAGTAGGGGGCGGAGGTGGGGGGCACAGGTGGAGGCACCCGGAGCAGGAAGTCTCGCTCCTGCACGAACCAGAAAAACAAACTGGTGGTTCGAACCTTGAACCATCACGAACCACTGGTTTTCTGGTTCGTGCCCATCTCTAGAAGGAACCCTTCTAATACCTGTGGGATATGGTGTCTGACAAGCGCCATTGCCTATTAAGAAGGAACCCTTTTAATGAACTAAGTTGTTTATTTCCAGCCTGTAGCCCTTGGATTTTATCCCTGATTTGGTTCCATTCTGCTTTCACATCAGGTGTGTCTTTTATAAAAAAAAGTCTCTTCCAATTTTAGACACATGTTTTAAAGAGCATTTTCTCCTTACATGCATTTTTTAAATGCATTTTTAAATGCATGTATATATATAATGACAACATGCATTTTCTCAACACATTTAAATGCACTTTAAGTATGAATTCTCTCCCTCAGTTTTGCTTCCTGTCAATTGCAGAGAACTGCCTGGCGTCTTCTGAATATTGCAACACTTCTCTCTCGATCTGCTCGTTGGGTCCAAAGGTCGGATCTCGGCAATTCGCACAGAAGTGGAAGATGCTGGAAGGTTGTCAGGAAATGCTCTATACAGTATATCACAGAAGAGAGGACACCCCCCCCTCACATTTCATAAATATTTTAGTATATCTTTTCATGTGACAACACTGAAGAAATGACACTTGGCTACAAAAGATATACTCAAAATAACGCAACACACAGCCATTCATGTCTAAACCACTGGCAACAAAAGTGAGTACACCCCTAAGTGACAAGGTCCAAATTGGGCCCAAAGTGTCAATATTTTGTGTGGCCACCCTTATTTTCCAGCCCTGCCTTCACCTTCTTGGGCATAGAGTTCACCAGAGCTTCATAGGTTGCCCCTGGAGTCCTCTTCCACTCCTCCAGGACGACATCACAGAGCTGGTGGATGTTAGAGACCTTGCGCACCTCCACCTTCCGTTTCAGGATGCCCCACAGATGCTCAATAGGGTTTAGGTCTGGAGACATGCTTGGCCAGTCCATCACCTTTACCCTCAGCTTCTTTAGCAAGGCAGTGGTCATTTGGGAGGTGTGTTTGGGGTCATTATCATGTTGGAATACTGCCCTGCGGCCCAGTCTCCGAAGGGAGGGGAATCATGCTTCAGTAGGTCACAGTCCATGTTGGCATTCATGGTTCCCTCAATGAACTGTAGCTCCCCAGTGCTGGCAGCACTCATGCAGCCCCAGACCATGACACTCCCACCACCATGCTTGACTGTAGGCACGACACACTTGTCTTTGTACTCCTCACCTGGTTGCCGCCACACACGCTTGACACCATCTGAACCAAATAAGTTTATCTTGGTCTCATCAGACCACCGGACATGGTTCCAGAAATCCATGTCCTTAGTCTGCTTGTCTGCAGCAAACCATATGCAGGCTTTTTTGTGCATCATCTTTAGAAGAGGCTTCCTTCTGGGACGACAGCCCTGGAGACCAATTTGATGCAGTGTGTGCAGCGTAGGGCCTGAGCACTGACAGGTTGACCCCCCACCCCTTCAACCTCTGCAGCAATGCTGGCAGCACTCGTACATCTATTTCCCAAAGCCAACCTCTGGCTATGACGCTGAGCACGGGCACTCAACTTCTTTGGTCAACCCTGGCGAGGCCTGTTCTGAGTGGAACCTGTCCTGTTCAACCGCTGGATGGTCTTGGCCACCGTGGTGCAGCTCAGTTTCAGGGTTTGGGCAATCTTCTTATAGCCTAGGCCATCTTGATGTAGAGCAACCATTCGTTTTTTCAGATCCTCAGATCGTTCATGACCATGAGGTGCCATGTGACCAGTCGGAGAGAGGGAGAGCGAGAACACTTGCTCCCCCTTCACACCTGAGACTTGTGACATGAACGGGTCTCATGACACCAGGGAGGGGAAACAGCTACTTGGGCCCAATGTGGACCTTGTCACTTAGGGGTGTGCTCACTTTTGTTGCCAGCGGTTTAGACATTAATGGCTGTGTGTTGCGTTATTTTGAGGGGACAGCACATTGACACTGTTATACAAGCTGTATACTCACTGCTTTACATTGTAGCCAAGTGCCATTTCTTCAGTGTTGTCACATGAAAAGATAGACTAAAATATTTATGAAATGTGAGGGGGTGTACTCACTTCTGTGATATACTGTATGTTCTAGGAAGACAGTTTCTTAAGGTGTCGAGGAGACCGTATCATCCGCTGGATCAGCCCAATGCCAGGAAAACAAGTGTTTTGTGGCTCCGACACACTGCGTCTGTTGGGTGCATTTTCTCCCCTCAAATCTCTATTTTCTCCTGCTAGACCCTGGAAAGAAAATTGATTTCACTTCATTTTACCAGTTTATGGATTTCTCCCGCCTGCTCACACGTTGATCATCCCTGCCTCCAGCTCTCCTTCTCCTCCTCCTCCTCCTTCGCTAAGCAAAGGGAGGTGCTATCTTTTCAGGAGATCAACTGCTTGGTAGAAGAACCGCTGACGAAAGCGAGACGGCCCAGCCTCGTGTCTGAGAGGCTGAGTGTTGAATGAAGAAGTCCTGTCTTTGACTCTGGCTCTCTCTGGGCCCTCTTCTAGGATTGGGGGTAGTGGTGGCAGGGGCTGCCTGGGCTTCCCATCCTCCTTCTGGACTTCTTTCTCTGCAGCATGAATGCATCAGTCCTCCCTACCTCACAGGGCTGTTGTCGAGATACAAGAGTATGTGAGAAGCGCTTTCGTCACCATTGTCAGCAGCAACAATCAATGAAGCCAGATTAAATAGACATTTCCCGCCTTAAGAGTTATCTATCTATCTATCTATCTATCTATCTATCTATCTATCTATCTATCTATCTATCTATCTATCTATCTATCTATCTATCTATCTCTTCCTTCCTTATCTATCTATCTATCTATCTATCTATCTATCTATCTATCTATCTATCTATCTATCTATCTATCTATCTATCTATCTATCTATCTATCTATCTATCTATCTATCTATCTCTTCCTTCCCTATCTATCTATCTATCTATCTATCTATCTATCTATCTATCTATCTATCTATCTATCTATCTATCTATCTATCATCTATCTATCTATCTATCTATCTATCTCTTCCTTCCTTATCTATCTATCTATCTATCTATCTATCTATCTATCTATCTATCTATCTATCTATCTATCTATCTATCTATCTATCTATCTATCATCTATCTATCTATCTATCTATCTATCTCTTCCTTCCTTATCTATCTATCTATCTATCTATCTATCTATCTATCTATCTATCTATCTATCTATCTATCTATCTATCTATCATCTGTTTACTTACTTACTTACTTATTTTTTTACCTCTCCTTTCTCCTTTAGTAATTAAAGCTAAAAACAATGAGTATATACTTAGTCACTGTTGTAGTCACTGAATATCTGTTCAGTACAATCCCCATGAAGAATGTTGGGCATAAGTAAAGGGTGTGTGTGTGTCTTGGATTCAAATTCTTTACTGAGCTGATTTTTCTTTGTTAGTATCAGAAGCACCACAGTACGATTCATAAAAGCATCGGGCAATTTTTGCCGAATCACGGGCAACCTCAAGAGCTTTTGGGGTGGCTGGGATCACGTCTTCCAAAGTACCGATTGAGAGGGATAAAGTACTGTTTGTTTGTTTGTTTGTTTAACCCACCTTTCCACTAAAAAGTCGTTCCAAAGTTTTTAAAAGCAATAAAAGCAGATAAAACCAACCTTCAGCTGAAACCATAATAAAAATCATATAAACTCTCCCCACCATCCGAAAGCTGTCTGACCCAGCCGCCCATGTGAGCTCGTCAGCATAAGTAAAACCTTTGAGGCCTCGAGGAGGAAGTGTTTAATCCTTGGTGTGTAGAGGTTGCACAAAACGGGAGCCCTTAACGCCACCCTGAGGTCGGCCATTCTTTTGAGAAGCTAACGAACTTCATCGAAACAGCACATGAGCTTCCGGCTTACCTTAAATGCCCGCTGGTTGCAGCTTGGAAAAGTTCCTTTTTTGCAGTGCCAGGATCCCCCAGCCTGTAATTCTCTCTCTCTCTCTCTCATTTCCTTTCAGGTATAAAGGAGATTTATCTTCAAAAACTCAACGTCTCTGCTCTCATACATTTCACTTCTTTATAATTCCTGGGCTTTTTCAAGCCATGCATGGGAAGGACTGGATTGTCCTGTTTGGATACACACACACACCCCTGCCCCCTTCCGGCTTGCCACTGCTCCCCTGGCGTGTGTGTGTCCCTGAAGGATCTCTTGAGGACCCCCGGGGGGCCGAGGATGCCTGGATGGGGCTTTGGATCCCCAGGTGTGCCCTGCCAAGCTCTCCTCCGGCACACCTGTTTAGCCAAAGCACCCAGGCTGTGGCAAGGCCAGCATACGGTGCATTTTTGCAGGAGGGGTTGCTTCCATGGCAAGGAATGGACCCTCTTAATGGGTGAAGTGATCAGCTTCTCTCCTGGCTTCATGAGCTGGAATGCTCCTCCAAAATAGGAACACGGGTAATTTGGATGAATTACTCCAACACAACAGCACAGTTAAGTGTTGACAAAACACACACACACACACAGCACTCAGCTGTGTGATTAGGCCCTTTCGTTTGCATTAATTTTGAAATGCACATGAGCCTTGGTTGAAGGACACCCACCAACCCGAGGAAACACCGTCTTGCAAAATGGTCAAGGGTGTGTGTGTGTGTGATCACTGTAAAACGACAGCAGCCGCTCCTTTGGCTTCATAAATATTTTACAAAACATGATAAGCAGAAGGAAATGCAACAAAGAATTTTCCACCTTTGCCTTTGTTATAATACACGCTGCTTTCTGCGAGTAAATTCTAGGTGAGAGCCCCATCAACTGAGTGTGAGGCTATTTATTGATTTAATTTATTTAAAATATTGTGATCCCACCTTTCCCCTTAAAAAGGCAGCTTACGTCCTTGAAAGACAATATTTAAAGCTGAAAACAAAGAGTACGCAACGGTGCTTTACCTCATCAAAAGACAATTTTAAAGCTAAGAACAATGAGTATACAAATATTAAAAAAGGAACAAACAAATACTACTTTGAGAGATGGTAAACACAAGTAGTACTAAAAACCCAGTCAAAGCAGTAAAATATAACAATCCATTAAAAAAAAAAAAAAACTCATTCAGGCAGCCAGTCGCTGAGGGAAAGCCTGCCTGAAGAGACAGGTCTCTGCCTGCTTGTGGAAGGTCAGCCAAGATGGGGCCAGTCTGGCGTCCAGTGGCAGGGAGTTCCAAAGCCTGGGTTCAAATCCATACTTGTCCATGGAAACTCACAGGGGATGGGGGTGGCAATGGCTAAGCCGTGTCTTAAATATAGGGTCACTGTAAGCCTGACAGCATAGAAAAAAGGGAGCTGTGGATAGATAAAAGGAAACACGTGTTCATACAGAACTGAAATAGCATGTGGAACTGAACGCCGCAAAGCGTCACCATGGTCAATATTCCAGAAGGCCAAAAATGAATATACAAACCGATGAGTCCATCCACCCTTGATGTTTATGATCCGTAGGTTATCTCAGCCGTACATTTACTTTCAATATTCCTTTGCAAGCAGTGAACAAGATATCCCAGGTTGGGGTAATAGGCTGTTATTTGCGGTTATGATCCGGCGTTGTCTCCCCTCTGAGTTGTGTATGTTGGTGTTTGAGGAGAAGCTTGTTCTCCACCCCACCGACACCGATTCTTTCAAACTTTTGTAACCTGGCCTCTGCCGGCGTAAATCCAACATATCCTTACACTGCGACCCTGCACAAAATCTTTTCCACTGAGCTGCTTGTTTCGAATTTTGTTGGAGGTCAAATTATCAGCAAAAGTTCTGTTCGCCGCACACACCAGCATATATATGCATGAAATTTTAGGTAATTCCAAGAGGGCAAAGTTTGGTGTTAAACAATACAAACTGTTCCCCTTTTCTCTTTTTCAAGGCCCAGTTTGTATATCGCTATTTTGTGACTTCATAGCAGAAATGGATTTCTTCCTGTTAAATCTCTTCCACTTGTTCCACAGGCCTCATTTTCAGCCTTAAAAAGCCTTCCCCTCTTATTCCTAAAACTTAGGAATAACCCATCCAAAAGTGATGTATTATTTTTTGGCAAACCCAGTAGACAACAATTTCCTCTGGACTTGGTCCATCATAATTGCATTATGCCTTCATTAGCGGCATAAGTAATAAAAATGAAATCTATAAAAGACAGCCTCCCTAATGGTGTTCGAGGAATAACGGCACACAAACCTTATTAATGCCATCAGCAGCACCAACGAAATAGTCGGATGTAATTAGCTATTTGTGGAACAAGACAAACTTAAGAGCTCGAATGGGGAGGGGAGTTGACGGAGAAAAGCAAGGTGTCCAGAATGTAGTGGTCAAATGATGGCCATGTCCTCATGAAGCAATAAGCCATGATTCTGGACAATCCTGGTTTATGATTCACCATTGCAGGTGCTCCCACTTGGCTTCTTGGTGAGCGCTCCAACTGGAGGCCTTCAAGAGAAAATTGGACCACCATCTGGAAGATCTGCTTTGATTTGGATTAAGAACCTAAGAAGAGCCCTGTGCTGGAGCAGGCCAAGGGCCCATCTGGTCCAGCTTCCTGGATCTCATGGTGGCTCCATCGGATGCCTCTGGGAGCACACGAGAGACCACAAGATCCCTGTCTCCTGATCCCCGTCCCCTGCATCTGGCCTTTGGAGAGGTCCCTTCCTTCTAAGCCTGGAGATTGTACATCCCCATTGTGGCTTGCCTTGAGTAGGGGGTTGGACTTGATGGCCTTAGAGGCCCCTTCCAACTCCATGATTCTAGGATTTTAGGATTAGCACGCAGTCCCAGGTGTGAAATGGGGCATATTTAGCACCTGAGTGTGTGCATCTCTTGGCCACCAGGGCATAGCACCCTCCAGGTCTTTTGCAAGAAGACGTGTCCGGGAGGAGATCCCTTGTCCATGATCTTGTGGGAAAAAAATCCATCTCAGGAAGAGACGGTCTCTGGCTTGCCCCTTCAGGCTCCCTCACCCTGGCAGGGCTTGAGGGCGAATCTGTCTCTGAAGCAGATCCAGCTTCGTCTTCAAAGGCGAGGGGCAGAGGAAAACCCCCGGCCGTTTTCCCCTCAGAACCCAGCCTCTTCCGGGGTCCATCTTGGGAGAGAGGGTTCCTGGATCTTTGCTGGCTACTGGAACCCAGCGTCCTTCCTTGAGGAGGGATCTCCCAGTTGGGGCTTGTGAAAGTTCAGGGATGAGGAGAAAAAAATTCTCAAGCACTCTCAAGACATTCAGCAAACTCGTTTTTTGCAGAACGGGTGGGGGCGAGGGGCCTTTGTTGGAGCCCAAAGGGGGAGGAAGGCACCATCTTTAGAGACGGGCGACATAAAGGACCACCCAATCCACCTGCTCCTGGCTGTTGCTGTCGTGAAATGAGGGCCCAGAAGATCCAAAGTGCAGCCGCCAGATTGCTGACTTGCGGGTGGGCATGGCATGTTCGCGGATTGGTGTGGCTCGCATGTGCAGGTGAGCGTGGCGCGCTCGTGGATGGGCGTGGCACGCTTGCGCGCACGTGTGGATGGGTGTGGTGCACTCACGGGTGAGTGGGCTGCACATGCGTGCAAGTGTGCCACACCCACCTGCTAACGCGCCACGCCCATCCGCGAACACGCCCGCTCACCCGCGCATGCACATGAGCGCACCACGCTTGCCATGTGTGCGTGTGGGGGCGGTGGGAGATCTGTCTACACGGCCCGGTCCTGCGAAGCCCATGGACCAGCACTGGGCCATGGACCGGGGTTTGGAGACCCCTGCTATAAAGCCCTAAACAGCTTGGGCACAAGTGATCTTAAGGACCGCATCTCTCTTTATGAGCCTGCTCAAGTGTTAAGATCCTCACACCTTCATAGGCATGCTTGGTGGGGACCCGGGAGAGGGCCTTCTCTGTGGCTTCTCCTAGACTGTGGAACTCCCTCCCACTGGAGGCCAGGCTGAGCCCCATCTTGGCTGTCCTTCCGCAAGCAGGCAAAGAAGACTTTTCCCTTCAGGCAGGCTTTCTCATAATGATTGGCTGTCTGAGATGGGTTTGTTGTGCCTTGTTGCTTTGAATATGTTTTAATATTGATTTTATTTACCATTTTTAATACAATAGTTCTTTTAAAATATTTATATATTTACTGATTTTATATTTTAATATTGCATTTTTAATTATGCGAGCCACCTTGGGTGTCTTTTGGGGAGAAAGGCGGGACGGAAAGAAAGAAAGAAAGGAAGGAAGGAAGGAAGGAAGGAAGGAAGGAAGGAAGGAAGGAAGGAAGGAAGGAAAAAATTGTAAGACATCTTTGTTGCAGGCGTAGATCACGTGTGATCAGACGGGCATTCTTTACGGTTGGAAACCACTCTATCCATCTTGTTTTAGTCTGCTGGTTTAATGCTTCCGGAAAACTGAGTGGAGAGCGGAGTCTTCTTCAGCTGCTCACCCGAAGGTCCCGTGGTGGATGACATCCCACGCTGGCCAGCAAACTGCCCTGAAGTGTTTTCTGGTATGGGCCACGTCATCCACGCAGCGAGAGTCATTGGGTCCATGTTTGCGACCACCAGCGTTCCTCCTTGCTCCATGCTGCTCGTTGCTAACTAGCCCGGCTGTGCCGGAAGAAGAGCCGTGCTAAATATAGTTCTTCACTGCTGGGAATCAAAGAAAGCTGCTTAGTCAGTTTTCATTCCCACGACATCCGGCCATCTTTGCTGAGACACGCTAACGTGGATCCAGGCCATCGAAACAGTATCTTTTTTTTTTTTGGTTCAGAAATTAAAATACACGGAGTCGATCCCCCTCCATCCCAAGATGGCTGACGAAATAAACGGGAAGCCAGAGGCATAAATCGAGGCCCACAATAAGGGATGTAAAACTTTTAGAAACGTGGCAGTCAAGCAGTCCCAAACGGCATACTTCTCTCCAGCTCCAACAAAGTGGTTTTAACCTGTCACTGAAGGAGAAGGGAGTGCCCATCATAGCAACGTCCCCAGAACAGGTGTTTCAAGGTTTGATTGCAACCCCAGAGGTGGCCTGTTGTAGCTTGTGCCCTTCCTTGCTGCTGCTGGTGATGGAGTCATCTGAAACCTGTCATGGCCTCTGGACACGATCCCAGCAAATAAGTCCTTTCATCCGGGGCAAGATGGTCTTTCAGAAATTATGGGCCCCCGTGAGGTGTGGTGGAGCTCACTGTCCTCTGTTAAGCTCTGATGGGCTATAAGCCCCCTGCTCATTCACCCTCATGGTGAAACCTTCCCTGAGGTTCAGGGGGAGTGTGCAAACATTGTTTTCAGGTTAAATGGTGCTTCCAGAAGGCTTTGATGAACAGGCTGGGGCTTAGAAACAAGGTGCACCTTCCCATGCATCTTGTTTTAAAGTGAACGTGTGTTTGGTCTTTTGTTTCTTCTGCAGCCGCACCCTTACCATTTATCAGCCCAGCAGCAAATTAGCTGGCATGGGTGGGGGGGAGAAGCAGCAGTAAATGAGGGTAGAAGTGGCCAACGGGCTCTCTATTGCCAAACCCCTGGTTTAGCACTTTATATGCTGGTGGCAACACTGAAGTGCATCTAGAGATCAGTGTGAGCGGCAGTGTGAGACCCAGTTAATAGCTGTGTTTCAGCAGGTACAACCCAACCGAACTCAAAGCATTGTGGTGCCTTACCTGTGAACAAGCATATGGCTAAGTATTTCACTCTATATGTTTGAAGACGTGGATTATAATCCACAAAAGCTCACGTTGAGAGAACAAGCAGCAATTGTTTCTGAACTTTACTTGTTGCTCCAAGTCCACCAAATGGGACATCATCTGGGCAGGATGATACCACCATAGCCCAGATGATGGTATCAAGGTGTTTTTGTCTCGCTTTTGGCTTCAGGAATTCAAAACCATCTCTTTGCTCTTTCCATGCATTTGCTGCGGTGGTGAAAAGACTTTGCGATGAGCCAAGATCCCACCTCAACCAGCTGACTATGGACAAGTCAGCTGAGGTGGTGGTACGATTCATACAGTCAGCGTGTTATAATGACTGCCAGTCATGCAAGTGTGAAGCAATTTCAGGACCAGGAGCTTACTTGCATAAGGTTTGCATAAGTTGGCACAGCTAATTGCAGCTCATTGATAAAATGCCGTGGCATATCTCAGCCATGGGCTTGCTGGCATTTACCCATGTAGAGTTCATTACAGAAGGAAACCAGTCCTGGGTATCAGGGTATACCTCTTTAAATTGTTGCAATGATTCCAGACAGCATCAACCTGTCTCATTCTACAAGCTTTATTTATCTACATCGCTTCTATGTTCCATATGTACAAGAAGAGTTCAGAGTTGTGGGGCACATCCGAAAGTCTTACAGCTATGGAAAACTGTAGGCACAAATGTTTAAAAATATATGAAAATGAAACTTAAGTCACAGGCAAATGTTTAAGTCCAAATTCAATCCCAAATGCAGGAGTGTAAACAGTACAAGAAAAATGTTTTCATTACATTCTAAAAATACAGGAGCTTACAGCCTTAAAAGGCGCACATGCAAAAACAAAACAAAAGAGAAAATACATCTCTAAAACACACCATTAAAAATGTGTTATAATTTTGAGCAATCTTTAGCCTTTAAGCACAGTGACACACAGAAAACGATTGCAAGTGTACACCCAGCCAAGTTAAATTTGAAGCTATGGAGGAAAATGCATGTTGTCTTTTCTGCTGCCGTTGTTGCTGCTGCTGCTGCATGATGCTTGATACTCACTGTTATTTGTGTTGTTGGTATTTGGGGTATGTGTGTCATGGTGTGGTGTGATGCATTGTGTTGCATGTATGTGTCTCTTGCCTCTCTGCATTTATATTTCTCTCAGATATTTACATTTTCTTTCAACTGTCAACAACTAGCTTTTACTGGTGCAGTAGTTTATAGGGACTTAATGTACAGTCTAAATTGTTATAATGGACATTTCTATTGCTTTTACGGAGGTGGCAAAACGCAACTCCTAAAAATCAGAATCTGGCAAGCTGCCACCATGATGGCAAGCAAGATTATTTTGACTAACAGGGGCTGGCACTTGCTAGGGCAGTGGGTGGCTCTGTGACTAAATTACTGGAAGGAGCCATATTGGGGTAGAACTACTTACTAGATCTGCAAACACCACCTGCTGGTCATGTTGACACATTGCAATGTTTTACATAGTACAAACCAATTATTTCAATAACCTTTTAATATAATTATTCATATAACAGTTGAGATTTTGACATTATCAATTAGTCCCCATTAGCCACCACAAATTGTGCAAACCTTTTGCAAATGCCAGTAGGACTCTGGCCAAGGAAAACCAAGTCAAAGTTTAAAAAGCAGCTTTAATATTGACTCCCCTCTGAGGGAAAATAAACCACATGTTCCCCAAGAATTACCTGTGTGTGGAAGAAGAACCTAGAACAAGTTGTCAGGAACTTCTGTGATTGTGTGTCAGATCTACTTTGACTTGGATTCTCTGCGTTGAGCAGGGGGGTTGGACTTGATGGCCTTATTGTTGTTGTTGTTTAGTCGTTAAGTCGTGTCCGACTCTTCGTGACCCCATGGACCAGAGCACACCAGACCCTCCTGTCTTTCACTGCCTCCCGGAGTTGGGTCAAATTCATGTTGGTCACTTCGATGACACTGTCCAGCCATCTCGTCCTTGGTCGTCCCCTTCTCCTCTTGCCTTCACACTTTCCCAACATCAGGGTCTTTTCCAGGGAGTCTTCTCTTCTCATGAGATGGCCAAAGGATTGGAGCCTCAGCTTCAGGATCTGTCCTTCTAGTGACAGATTTCCATCTGTCTGATCCCGTGAGCACTCAGGGTTGATGATGGCCTTATAGCCCCTTCCAACTCAATTATTCTATGGTTCTATGATTCTATGAACTCCTCAGATACATGGAGGGCGAATATTGACAGTGTAATATCACAGTGCAAGAGGGTTGTGGTAGCCTTGAGTTCAATGGTTGTGGTAGAATGTAACTCCACCCCATGACCTCAGTTGTAGAATTAGGGACAAGAAAAAGAGACACTGGTGTTTCCATCATGAATAACTAAATAAATACCTGATAGTAAGGGAGGGTGAGCTTCTGGTGGAACGTGTTCCTAGATAAGCAGGAATAAGGAACACGGGGCCCTACAGATGGTGTTAAACTCCAATTTCCATCTGTCTGAACCAGCATGGCCAGTGGTCATGTGGAGTTAACAACTTCTGGGGGGCCGTGAGTTCCCCACATTGTCTTAAAGCAGAGGCCCAAACTCTGAGCAGCCTCTCGATGTCCCAGATGTGGTGGGCAGGTATCTTCCTGGGCTTTCTCACCAGCCCTTTGAAAGATTACCTTCAAGAGACTCTTCCAGGCCTGAATGGCATACATTATGGGAGCACAAAGGACAGGAGCGTTCGGTGCAAACAAGCCCCCGCCGCCCCTCTTGTAAGCAATAATGAAGTGTAATTATCAGCATTTCTATCCATTAAAATTGCACTTCCTGTAACTACTTTGACATGAAAGGGCCCTTTTATGTTTCACTTAATTGCACTGAAAGGAAGTTGCCAATATGATTCTGAAAGGGTCTTTTGGTGGTGGTGGTTCTTGCTGGAAGGAAGACTTAGATATGAACCCCTGCCTAGTTTAGGAGGACTTTCCCTCCTGGGAGAAGTGGCGGCTTGAGCCAGGGGCCAAACCGTGACGCTGGCAGCCCTTTCCCCACCAAAGCAGTTGATCTAGATCTGGGCAGTACCGCTCGAGAATGGAAAGGCACAGATTCTAAACCTACTCAAGAACAACAGCAACAGGAACCACCACCACCACAAAAAAATAATAATAATAATAACTTCCTGAGGCCTTAGAGGACTCACTGTTCATGGTGTCCTGGAGCCATCAGGACCCTAATTCATGTTTTATTTAGACATAATGACACACTGTTGTTGTTGTTTAGTCGTTAAGTCGTGTCCGACTCCTTGTGACCCCATGGACCAGAGCACGCCAGGCCCTCCTGTCTTCCACTGCCTCCCGGAGTTGGGTCAAATTCATGTTGGTCGCTTCGATGACCCTGTCCAACCCTCTCGTCCTCTGTCGTCCCCTTCTCCTCTTGCCCTCACACTTTCCCAACATCAGGGTCTTTTCCAGGGAGTCTTCTCTTCTCATGAGATGGCCAAAGGATTGGAGCCTCAGCTTCAGGATCTGTCCTTCCAGTGAGCACTCAGGGTTGATTTCCTTCAAAATGTGACACACAGCTAGGGCTAAATAGGATGCACCCGTTTTTCTGGATGTAAGCCGCATTTGTCAATGCCACTTACTGCATATCAGGGAGAAGAAGTTTGGTGCTCTGGATGTTGCTGCCAGTCCTAGTAATTCCCACTGTTTTCTATGCACATCTGCCAAATGCCTGAGCCAGCAGTTTCCCTCACACTGACCAGGAGAGAACTGCTGGATCGCTCAGGGGTTGAGGTCTCTGGCTGAGGAGCCAGAGGTTGGGAGTTCGATTCCCCCCCCCTCCTGGGCAGGGGCTGGACTTGAGGGTCCCTTCCAGCACTGCAGTTCTAAGATGATGATGATGATGATGATTACTATTGCAGAAATGAGGGACCTGGTTTGCTCCATGCAATATACTCAGCCTGAATCTGGCCATGCTTTGCCCACCCCAGAGTACATGAGTGCCCTCAGAAATGTACTTTAGCTTGGGACAAACCATCGAGTCGTTCTCCTAAGAGTGTCTTTTTTCCCCCCTGCCATCATTTTACTCTAACTTCGACCTCCCCCAGTTTGACGATTTTGATTCTTTTTCGGTGGTTTTGTTTTTATTAAATACTGGGAACTCCTGTGTATTTAATATTTGTAAGTGCTTAGCAAAGATCAGGCCTTGCAGACCTAAAGGTGGCCTATACAAACCAGAAAAATCAGGCATGATAAATCCTTGTAATACTTTTAATCTGTGTGTCTCATATATGACAAAAACCATTTTACCTAGGCTTGAATTTAAACAACATCAACATAAATGAATATTGGATCTGACAATTATGAGCGAATCCAGAATACTTTCTGGAATAATGCTCCCGACCGAGTTGGGCAGAAAAGATGGGATAATGTGTGAATACACTTATGATGCACTTCCTTCTGTTGACTTCCACCTATGATTTATCTAGAGCAAAACGATTCTGCACAGTACCAATTTTCCATTTAAGCTACCCTGTTTCCCTGGAAATAAGACCTAGCCTGAAAATAAGCCCTAGTAGGATTTTTCAGGGTGCTTGTAATATAAGCCCTACCCCAAAAATAAGCCCCAGTGAAGTGAAACCCCACCCTCCACCATTGTGCAGCAACCAGAAGACGATGGCGTGACTGTATTTGAATCAATGTAGATTGCTGTACGTGAAAATAAAATAAAACATCCCCTGAAAATAAGCCCTAATGCGTTTTTTGGAGCAAAAATTAATATAAGACCCTGTCTTATTTTCGGGGAAACACGGTAGCTCCCGCTGGTGGTGCAAGCATGCTCCTAACCATTTTCTGGCTAGCCCCCCCTGGAACTTCCACCCCTCCCCAAATGTAAAAAAAATAGCTTGCATCTTTGAAATGTAAAAAGAACGGGGACCTCCACCTTCCTCCCCATGTTTCCTGCACGCCCTCCATGGACCTGTCAATCAAAGGGTATGGATTTCATCTCATGTCTTATTTTTAATGGTGTAATTAAACATAATGACATGTTCAAATGATTACACATATGAAAACTAATTGCATAATAGAGGATAATTATGCTAATGAGGTAAATACACAATTAACAGGAGAAAGTGTATTTCTTTTAAAAAAAAACCTAGGAAATTGGCACAGCTAACCAAAAGAAATGTTATCTTCTGATGAGACCAAATCATAAATGCTATTTATTGCTAAAGCCTGATCCGTGGGCGTTAATGCGAACCTGGTGCCGACTAGGATGATTTAGCACAGTGGCCGAACACATATTTCGTAGGCAGAAGTCCTCCTGTTCTGTCAGAGGGCGCTTTAAGCAGCACCAAGCGGAGAAGAGGATGCAGGGTTATGGGTGAGGAGGAAGCCAAGCTGAGCTCGATGGATCGATGATCCCACTCGAGCGAGAGGTTTCTCCAGAACTTCAGGGGTGACTCCATCCATCTCATGCATTTCTTGTTTCTGCGGCAAGAGCTGAGCAGCAGAATCCTCTCTGGCCAAGGGGGTTGATGGCCAGCTGAGGAGACCGCGGTACATGCCTCAATTCCGAAACCCTCCCAGCCTGGGTATGTGGGACCTTTTTGCATCTCAGATAGCTTAGCTCTGCCCCGTCTCCATCCGTCTCAGGCTCTGCGGCTGACGGGTCTTAGTCCTTCCGCTGGTAGATCCCTCTGCTGGCGGATGAGGGACCTTTGCTTATTCCCCCGACAGCCGGGGCGTCCTTGCACTGGGACAGCCATGCAAGATGGCGGCCTCCGACGAAGCCTACATAAGAGTCTCACTTGGATTCCAATGAGTATTCTATCAGGCATGGAGAAGAGAGTCATCCTTTGTTGTGTGGTCCTGCCAGACTCCCTTGAAGAGCCTCCTGGCACAGCGGTTAAAACGGCAGTACGGCGACCAGAACTCTGCTCACAACATGGGTAGCCGGCTCGAGGTTCACTCAGCCTTCCGTCCTTCCGAGGTTGGTAAACGGAGTACCCAGCTCGCTGGGGGAGGCAATGTGTAGCCTGCCTGATGAAATTGTAAACCGCCCAGAGAGAACGTTCAGCGCTCTGGGTGTGGTGTATAAGCACCACACTTTGCTCTCTGAAGGGGATTGGTCATTTGCCTGCTGACAGTGTGAAAGTGTGTGTGAGAGAGAGAGAGGGAGAAGGAGGGAGAGAGGAGATCTTTGGTTTGTTTGGATAGCTCAATGGTTTAGGTCTCTGGCTACAGAGTCAGAGGTTGGGAGTTCGATTCCCCCCTGGGCCTCCTTGACAGGGGCTGGACTGGATGATCCATCAGGTCCCTTTCAGCTCGGCGGTTCTGAGATTATTTATTGATTGATACCCCACCTTTTCCCCCATGCAGATATCAGTGTTTGGTGCTAGGTCTCCCCTCTCCTGAAGGAAACCGGCAACAGGAGAGCCATGAGCAAGTTAGCAGCACTTGAACCAGCCACTAAAGGGATGACCAGTGGGAAATGCTCTTGGTGGAAATGCTCTTGGTTGAAACCATCTGATGGAGAATCACATTAAACTGCCCTCCCCCCCCCCCAAGGTTTCTCACCTCTAGTAGGAGAACAAGGCGGCCAGCAGGTTTTCTGGAGGACTCTTCTGCCTGTATGTTCGAAAGGGTCTCTGCAAAACCAGTGTCTTTTTCCCTCTGTGTCTTCAGTACGGCAACCCAAGCCAGCCCAGGAGTGGCTCCTCTATGTAACCGTGCCCGAAGATGATGAACGGCTATAGCATGAGACTCTGGACAGTGGCTGGTGCTCAGTTCAACACAACCGAGATGAAGGGTTCAGTGGCCTACCAGGGTACAAGGCAGCTGATTCTATTCTAGCCGGAACTTGGAAAAGTTACTTTTTTGAACTGCAAAACTCGGACTTCTCAGCTGGCAGGGCCACTAGCTGTCCTGGCTCAGGATGCTGGTGGGACTGACCAAGAATCTAACTTTTCTGTGCTCAGGAATCTGGGATCTACCCAGCGCAATGGAGCTTATCTGTGGCTTGTGATTGGTGTCTGTTGGGCAAAAGGTTTAATGTTTATTTATCCATAGAAGAATTGCAAGATCCACCCGATTCATGCAAAGTCAAACGTTCTGTTGGGAACAGCGCTGTTTTCCTTTTATTTTTCTTTATATCTTCCTTCAACAAATCTGGTGAAGATTTCAACATGGGAGCCGGCTTAAGTAAACACACTGCTGTTGTACTGCAAGAAATCAATAACCTCACTGCTCTTTCCAGAGGACAACGTAGTGGAAGGAAAAAGCAACAACTTATAAACAGAGTGTTCTCGAATGCTCAGTTAACTGGATTTAATTTGATGAGGGCCTAAAAGTGTGTCAGGACTGCTGTTCGGAGAATGGCGGAGATGGCTCAGCAGCCAGCTAATGGTGTAGACTCTGACACTTGCTGTCTCTGAGGATATGAGTTCGAGTTACTACAGTCAGTAGTCGGTGAGTGGAGGGAAGCACACATTGTGACCCCCTAGCAGCTTCGGTGCTTTGGGGATTGCTCCAGGGAAGAAGGCCTTTTAGAGGCTCCATGAACTTCCCAGAGCAAGGCCAAAAGGAAAGAAAGAATCCCCTGGGGTCCGTAAGATGGCTGGCTGGCTGATATTTCTCTCAGCACCGGAAGGGGAAACTTATTCCTTTAGGGAGCAATGGCTAAAACGGTTACACCTCACAATATCCAACAGAACGTTGCTTGACTTCAAAAGGGGGTTGGAATTCCCTGCTACTCTTGAATCATCCTTAGAATTATAAGGCATTTTTAACTACCCCCCCCCAAAAAAAATCCAGGAAATCACAGATATCAATTACAAAATTGGGAGAACCATTCCTCAATGCAGGGAACAGTTTTTTAGCCCATCTTTAAGTATGACTTGTAACATGCACCATATTTTCTGTGTATAAGACAACCCCATGTATAAGACGACCCCCACTTTTCCAACCCCAAATAAGAAAATTTGATTGCTGTTTTCCCCCCTCCACTTCCTAAGCCCTGTGAAAGCAGGATCAATGGGCTGCGGAAGTGGAGGGGGAAAGCAGCGATCTTAGGAAGTGGAGGGGGAAAGCAGCAATCAAAGCGCTGCAGGATCGCAGCCCTTTGATACTACAGCCCTTTCATTGCTGCTTTACCCCTCCATTTCCTAAGCCCCACGGTGTGCATGCACACCCCACTCCGGATCCACTTGCAGGCGAGGAGGAACAGCGCCCGCTGCTTCAGATCTGTGAAGCAGCAGCAGAAACTGAGGGGGTGGGTCCCGGCACAGAGGTGCCTCCAGACCCCACTGATGAGCATAGGGTAGGCAGTTTTGCTACCGCACAGTTTTCTCCTCGACTTACTTCCGTGTAAAAGACGACCCTCAATTTTTCCTCCAATGATTTTAGGAAAAAGTGTCATCTTTTACACGGAAAAATATGGTACATTTCTTGTACGTTAAAACTTTTCTACTTCCAGCCAATGAGGTTTTCCCTAATAGACTGGGGGGGTTGTGTGAGTGAATTCAATCACATCTCCCCAGTGCTGGCCAGCCTCCACCGGTTTCCCATGGAGTCCCAGATCAGGTTCAAGGTTCTGACTCTCACGTATAAAATTATCCACGGTTTGGGTCCACGTTGCTTGTTGGAGCATCTGTCCCCGATGTCAACTGCCCGACCCACCAGATCATCACAGACGAGTCTCCTTCGAACTCCTTTGGACAAAGTTGCTTTCTGCTTCCTGGTCTTCTGGTGTTGGCCTCCTGCTGGCCTTCTTCATTCCTCACCCAGGAAGGATTTCTCCCATAAGGCCTTGCCCTCCTTCATGCCATCTCTCTGCCTTTCCCTGTGGTAGCTGCCATACAGAGTGATTCCAGGGGCACCCTGCCAGCCCATCTTTCATGGGGTTCCCTCGCTCCTTGAGTTTCTTCTCCAGTGAGCAAGGTGTTTTCCCATGAGTAGAGAGTCCCCATGACAGAGAGTCCCTGCTCACATGGACCTAAGCCTTCATGATCCACCTGCGAGCCTTAAGGGTGGTTCTCCGCAACATCACCCATATAAGCTCCTGTTTCACCCATGTCTAGTGCTAGGAACAAACTCTTCAACTCCTGAATTTACATGAGGTCCCTTTAAGCATAATTTTGGTTCCATTTCAATGACTTTGCCTTGCTCAGCTTTGGAAAACAAAGGCCGTACTCAGAACAGACACCAAGCAATAAAGCTGTCAAAGCTGGTGGTGTCCCCGGCCATTCAATGGTTGTGGGTTTACCATGGCAGCTGTCAGGTGGTGGCCGAAGACCTGTTCCTGTCCCCAATATCCTTGGGACTCCAACCTTTCTCATCCTTAGGCAGCCGGGTTCATGGTGAGAGATGATGAGACTTGTAATCCAGCATCACTGGGAAGACCACGTGTCTCCACTCTAAAGGGCCCCTAAGTGGTCCTGAAAGGACCCACCCACTGGCGAAACAGGAAGGGAGCTGTTCTACTTTGGGAAGAGCAAACACTGTTTTTGCGCCTCCTGCACTGCTGTACAGCACCGTTTTTCAAGTGAACTATTTAATCATAAAATCAATACTGATTATTCACTATAAAAGTGCTAAATACGGGGTGTTACACTCTCTTAATAGTCCATGGAAACAAATTACAGGGGAAGAGGACTGAAATGTCACCTTTAGTCATTTGGTGAGTGACTCAGAAATGGTAGTCATTACAGCAGAGGTGGGTTTTTTCCCCCCGTCATTGTTCATAATAATGGCACATTACTTCAATCCGTTATGATGCGATTGTCAGAATGGTCTTCTCAATGGATGACTCGAGTGATCCCCCTTTTAAGATTACGCCTTGCTTTTTCTGCATGATGCAGTCATTAAGACTTGTCTGGGCTTTGAGCCTCCCACTTTGAATCCAAGCACGTTATTATCCATTTATAGAATCACAGAATTGTAAATCTGGAAGGGATCCCAAGCTCCATGGAGCCCGATCCACTGGTAGAGCAGGGAACCCATCATTAAAGCAACCCATCATTAGAGCATCCTTGACAGATGGCCATCTGACCTGTGTTGAACAAACTCCTACATAGGGGACCCTCCTGCTTTCTGAGGTAGAAGTCCACTCCTCTGGTGAACTTCTCTTGCTGTTCTCTCTCTGGTTTAGTTGAAATCTCTTTTCTTGTAATTTAAACCCATTGCTTTGGGTCTTACACTGAAGCCATACCAAGCTGCCTTGCTCCATCTTCGAAGTGACAGCCCTTCAGATTTTGGACCACCTTGTCTCTTGGTCTTCTCTTCCCCACGCCAAATGTATCTGCCTCTTTCAATTTCCTTTGTAACGGACCTTCCACCACCGTTATCAATCTCTTCTAGGCACTGTCCAACTCTTGGATATCCTTTTCAAATAGTGAAGCCCAAAACTGGACACAATATTCCTAATGAGATCTAACAAAGCAGAACAAAGTAGCATGATTACTTCTGTTGGATATGGTACTTCTGTTGATGCAACAAAGGACTCCATTTGCTTTTTCTTGTTGATGCTGCTAATCATACTCTTGACTCATGTTGAGCCTGTGGTCTACTACAGTGGCTCACAACCATGGCTAACCCGGGTGTTCTTGGACTGCAACTCCCAGAAGCCTTCACCACTAGCTGTGCTGGCCAGGATTTTTGGGAAGTGCAGTCCAAGAACACCTGGTTTACTCAAGGCTGTGAACCAGTGGTCTGCTAAACCCCCTCGTTCCTTTTCTATGTGTACTTCTGCAAAGCTGGCAGCCACTCATCCTATGGGTCTGCATCTGACTTTTTCCTGCCTAAATGTAGAACTTCTTATTTTTTTCCCCTGCTGAAGCTCATGATCTTCATTCTGGCCGAGTTTGGGCCTCTTTAGGCAGTTGTGGAAGGAGGCTACTATAAGAGCCACGCTGGATCGGAAGAAAGGTCTCGCTCGTCTGGCCTTCTGTTCACTAGGGGCCAACCTGTAGCCTCGGGGGGTAAACCCCAAGGAAGGCAGGAACAGAACATGATTTGCTTCCCCAGTCACTACGTCCATCATGAGCAGAAGCCACTGATAGCCCCACCCCCTATGGATTTGTCCAGCCTCCCCCACCCATTTTAAAGCTATTGCAGTTGGTGGCCATCAACACATCTTTATGGCAAGGATACTATAATTTATTCCTTCCATGTAGTTGTGCTTTAAAAAAGAACTTGTTCTGCACTTACACTTCAGTGGATGACCCTTAAAAAATCCCCTTGCTTGGTCCCTTTCCTCCACATCATGAACATGAATCGTAAGCATGAACCATGAACATGTTCAGATTTTTCACGCCTCAGACTTTTGTTTTTGAAAGTGAAAGGCCCCATAACTTGGATGGGCTGAGGGTGGGATGATGTGTACCTCTTAAAGGGAAAGGAAAGAAGGAAGGAGGGAAGGAAGGAAGAAAGGCAGACCTGGAAATCAACCAAACCAAACAAAAAGCATGTCGATAACTCACTGGTTTAGGTTTCTGGCTTTGAAACCAGAGTTTGGGAGTTCAATTCCCCCCTCGGCCTCCTTGAGAGGGGCTGGACTCCGTGATGGTCCATAGGGTCCCTTCCAGCTCTGCAGTCCAAATGTTGTTATTATTATAAACCCCCACGGTTGTTGCCCATTTTCTCTGCAGCTGCCATGAACAAGGCAAAAAGTGGGAATCTGGGGGAAGCATCTGTGGAGGCTAAAGGGGCTCCATAGAGTGATCCATCATCATGACAGACGTTGGCCTTTTGGGGGGGATGCAGGAGGTACTCTGGCACATATCAGAATCCCAACATCTTACCTGAGGCCAGAGGTCCTGTGTCGAGTCCCTCCATCATGTCTGGATCATTAGGCAATGGAATACCTTGCAAGCGAGCGTGGGGCCAGTTTCCCAAAAGGCTTGGCACGGAGCTGGTGCGTGTGCCATATTGTCCAGCATATGATCTGAAGCAGGTGATCTAATTCAATTAGGCTGGCCTACGTAGCTGCGAATATCTTGGTCATTACAGGAAGCACAGAATTAAGAATGAGAAGGGATACCTCTGGACAGGGGAAAAAACGCCATCCTTTAACGAGAGAGAAGAACATTGGTGCCGGAGCCGTCCAGAACATCACTGTGAGCTGGGAGGGAAGGCGTTGTAAAATAAAACAAGAGAAACTGGTCATGGAAGGATTTCTGTCCACATTGGGGTGGTTGGAAGGAATCCCACGGGCTGTCTTAGGTTACGGGTAGGGATGTGAATCCTTCCTTCTTCATTCAGGATGCGCAACCTCTTGAGTTCTCCCGCTTGCCTGCAAGGGCTGGCCAAGCGTTCTTGCTGCTCACAATGGCAAGAATGATTGTGTGTATGTGTGTGTGCAAACAGGATTTGTTCTTTAATTTTTGAGAAATTGAATTTTGCAAAAATTGGGAAAGGGCGTGTCTTATTTGGGTCACAGGCAGGGCCATAACTAGGCTTAGAGTTAGGATTTAGAGGGTGCTCCCCTTTTTTTTAGGCTTTCAAGATATCGGCTCAGCGGCCTGGTCTTCTGCTATGGGAAAAGATGATGGTCGACCAGGCCTCCAGACTGCTTCTCACCAGACTGCAAACAGACCGGGCCACCAAGAGTGAGCAGATGGAATTTAGTTGTTACCTCAGCCCTGCTGGGACTGCAGAGGGAAAATTGACCCCGGGCTCCGTCGGCCAAATCTCTTGGCTGGACAGTTCAGACAGTTCACTTATTAAGATATCGTACGCTCAACAATCTGCATTTCTATCTACATCATCAACGTCCATATCTAGAAATCGGTGTTTATATCTCAATACAAAGCACATACTTTGGGTTTATTTTTGTAGTTCTGATAGTGTTGCGGGTACCTTGTGGAAGAGGGGAAATGCCAAGAAGGGGCTCAGCGCTATAATGACGTCTTGTTCTATTTTTACATCACAGTTAACCAAACGGATGTGGGGGTTTGTTTTCTGCTGCTTTCAAGGAGTGCCAGAATGGCTAGATGGGGTCCCAAGGTGAACTGTTTCAAACATGCTTGAGAAAGGATGGCCGTTGTGTGATGTAGATGTCATTGCAGATGAAGACGGTAGAGAACACTTGTCTGAGGAAGTTGGATGGGCCTCCTTAGGCTCCCAACCAGCTTCCTGTAGTTGCCGCAGCACACCGCGTGCTCTTTGCCCGAAGCGGGATGCCTCAAGCCAACAGGCCACACGTGGCTTTTATCCTCTGGCTCGGTCTCCATGCCAGAGAGCCCAGGATGCTGAGCCAGGAGGGGCAGGGGGCAGGAGAGGGCACCTCTAGCCAACCGTGAACAGCCTGGCCTCGGGAGAAGCTACAGGGCACCTGATAAAGCAGCCAAGATTACAGAGATACAGCATAACGCATGAATGACCTCCTGAGTCCAGCTAAGACAGTGACCTGTCTCCCAGCATGAGGGTGAATCGGCTGTGTTCTGAGGCTGAGTTGTAGTGAGTTGACTGCATGGAAGCTTACCGTAGCAGACACACCAAGCGGCCGTGTTTGGCCTCTGAGCCTCCCTGGGAGAAAGAGCCCACTTATCAGGAGACCACTTACTCATGAGGAGACCTTACCCTGCAGCTGTGCACTCCACCTTGGGGCTTCAAAGCAGGGTTGCACCTTGTCCCATCTCCCCCTTGGACTCAGTTCATGAGCCCCACCCCACCCCGGGTCATCCACAGGCTCTTCATGGTCATCTACTGTTGGTCCTCCCTCCCAGACTTCAGAGTGTCCAGTTCCTCCGGCTTGTCCTTGCTGGTCCTTGTTGATATAGAGAGTGGCTATAGAGTGATAGGAAAAAAAAATCTGGTTTTCGAAAAAGGGAGCAGGTCGGTGCAGCCCACCAAGGCCAGAAGGTGGGTGCCATCCCCAGACCCTCCTCCCTGGCTGCCGCACCTTGGGGTAAAGTTAAGCAAATGGCCAGAACTGCTGTTTGGGGAGCCTTTGGGTGGTGACATGCCAGTCTGTTACCTTCCGGCTCGGTCTGGCCGGGCCCACGGCCTTCCCCGTTCTCCCTTTCTTCCTCCCTTTCTATGCTATAGAAAATGCATTTGGGGGTTCGCGTCCCCCTAATGCAACCGTCACAATTACAGACTATGGAAATGGCTTCTTCCCTTCATTTACCATTCACAACTCACTTTAAGCCTTAAATGACCATTTTAAGCCATGGCAGCGGCTTAAGAGGCTGAGTGTTTTGCAGCCGTGAGCATGTAAAATAAGGTAGGTTTATAAAGCCCCATGACATTGTTCAATATTCATCACCCCCCAGTGTGTCCTGTTCCAGGGAAAAGAGGCAGGCTCGCTCTACCGCTGGCCTCTGTTGGGGATTTATGCTTCCCTACAGAGTCACCCACGGCACAGAAATTCACCGCCACCCTCTTGGCAATGGCTTGCCAAAAAGGGGTCCATCGTGAATCCTTCCTTTTTTCTTTTTCTTTTTTTTCAAATCATCAAAAGATACATCAGGTCATCCTCTTATTCTGCAATGTTTTGCTTGTTCATTTATTGAGGGGGCGTAATCCGACATGAATTAGCAAACAATCCCCTGGTTTCCGAAGCAAAATGTATGGCGTGGGTGGATTCCGCGTCTTGCAAAGGAAATGCAATCTAAGCAGCCTGCTCCGGCAGATCGGGGAAGCAACAAGCAGACCTGGCATCTCCCACGAACGTTGGAGATGCAAATGTGGCATTTTATGGCTCTTTGGGCAGAAGGGGTCCCTCAGCATGGAATGAGAAATGGTCCCTGTAAACTGCATGAGCGATTAAGAGACTGGCCCGGCGGGAAGCCTTTCCCACTCGGGGGTGGGTGGAGAACGGAATTTAAAACGTCTGGATTTTGTAAGGAGAAGGACTTAGTGCTGTGTGTTCAAGACGTGACCCGGACGGTCATTCTGTATGGAAGAAATGTGGGCCGAGTCATCTTGACAAAGGAGGTGAAGGCTTGCTCCTCTTATTCCTGCATGCCTGAGGGTGAGGTCTTTCCTGGTGCTCACAAGAAGAGACGAGAAGGAAAACAAGAACATTGTGTGTTTTTTTGTTTTGTTTTGTTTTTTGGTTTTTTTTGCAAGAATGCACCAAAGTTCTGCCAATAATCCTTTAATGCAACATAAATTGGACACAATGAGGATGTTGAGGGTGGACTGTTAAAGATTCGAAGCCCTTTTGGGGCTGTTTTCTGCTTTCGTTAATGGCAACATGTGCCTTCTGCGCTTTTGGGGCTTGTCGGAGTGTGGTTTGTTCCTCCAAGGGAAGAGGTGCTTAGTGAGGGATTGCATGAATGATTTCAAGACTTTGATGAGAAATAAACAAGGCTCCTGGTCTCGCTGTCACCAGAAGACGAAATCAACCCGCCCGCCCTCTTGGGCTTTGGAAACTCTTTGTTAAGGGGCATCGTTCACTCCAGGGAGCCTCCATGGCCGAGCGCAGAACAATGCTGTGCATGCTGTTGTTTTCACACCCCTAATGGTTCCCAGAAAGTGAGGAGGAATTAAAGAACCTCTTAATGAGGGTGAAAGAGGAGAATGCCAAAAATGGTCTGAAGCTCAACATAAAAAAACCCTAAGATCATGGCCACTGGTCCCATCACCTCCTGGCAAATAGAAGGGGAAGATATGGAGGTAGTGACAGATTTTACTTTTTGGGCTCCAGGATCACTGCAGATGGGGACAGCAGCCACGAAATTAAAAGACGCCTGCTTCTTGGGAGGAAAGTGATGACAAAGCTAGACAGCATCTTCAAAAGCAGAGACATCACCTTGCCGAAAAAGGTCCGCATAGTCAAAGCTATGGTTTTTCCAGTAGCGATGTATGGAAGTGAGAGCTGGACCATAAAGAAGGCTGACCGCCGAAGAATGGATGCTTTTGAACTGTGGTGCTGGAGGAGACTCTTGAGAGTCCCCTGGACTGCAAGGAGAACAAACCTATCCATTCTGAAGGAAATCAACCCTGAGTGCTCACTGGAAGGACAGATCCTGAAGCTGAGGCTCCAGTACTTTGGTCATCTCATGAGAAGAGAAGTATTAGTAGTATTAGGCATCCTTCAGTCTCGAAAGACTATGGTAACGTGCTCTGTATGGAGGACTTGGAACAGCGTCTAGTGTGGCTGAGAAGGCCAATTCGAGAGTGACAATCCCTTCCACACTGAAGACAAATACAATCTGTCCCCTGTCCAGCTCCCTGATTTTGCTGCTTCCGTGACTGCCTCTTTGCCTCGGTCTGCTGGACAAGGGTCTCTTCAAAATGGGAGAGGCCATGATGCAATGCCTGCCTCCAGGCTGAACGCTCAGATGTCAGGGTTTCCCATCTGTTGAGGTCCATTCCTAAGGCCTTCAGATCCCGCTTGCAGATGTCCTTGTATCGCAGCTGTGGTCTCCCTCTGGGGCGATTTCCCTGCGCTAATTCTCCATACAGGAGATCTTTTGGAATCCGACCATCAGCCATTCTCACGACATGCCCAAGCCAACGTAGACGTTGCTGTTTCAGTAATGTATACATGCTAAAGATTCCAGCTCGTTCTAGGACTACTCTATTTGGAACTTTGTCCTGCCAGGTGATACCAAAAATGCGTCGGAGGCAACGCATATGGAAGGTGTTCAGCTTCCTCTCCTGCCGTGCACAAAGGGTCCAGGACTCACTGCAGTACAGGAGTGTGCTCAGGACGCAGGCTCTATATACCTGGATCTTGGTATATGTCGTCAGCTTCTTATTGAGCCATACTCTCTTCGTGAGTCTAGAGAACATGGTAGCTGCTTTGCCAATGCGTTTATCCAGCTCGACATCTAGAGAGAGAGTGTCAGAGATCGTTGAGCCAAGGTACACAAAGTCATGAACAACCTCCAATTCTTGTGTGGAGATGGTAATAGAGGGAGGTGAGTCCACGCCCTGGCCCATGACTTGTGTTTTCTTCAGGCTGATTGTTAGTCCAAAGTCTTGGCAGGCCTTGCTAAAACAATTCATGAGTTGTTGGAGGTCTTGAGCAGAGTGGGCAACAATGGCTGCATCATCGGCGAAGAGGAAATCCCGCATGCATTTCAGCTGGACTTTGGTCTTCGCTCTCAATCTAGAGAGATTAAAGAGCTTTCCGTCTGATCTAGTCCGGAGATAGACACCTTCTGTTGCAGTTCCAAAGGCGTGCTTCAGCATGACAGCAAAAAAGATCCCAAAAAGGGTTGGTGCGAGGACACAGCCCTGTTTCACTCCGCTTCGGATGTCAAAGGGATCTGATGTTGAACCATCAAAAACTACAGTGCCCTTCATTCCCTCATGGAAGGACCTGATGATGTTAAGGAGTCGAGGTGGACATCCAGTCTTGGGAAGGATTTTAAAAAGGCCATCCCTGCTAACCAAATCAAAGGCCTTTGTGAGATCTATGAAGGCGACAAAGAGTGGCTGTTGTTGTTCCCTGCATTTCTCCTGCAACTGTCTGAGGGAGAATACCATGTCAGTGGTGGATCTATTAGCTTGAAATCCACACTGTGATTCTGGATAGACTCTGTCTGCGAGCACCTGGAGCCGCTTCAGCACAACACGGGCAAGCAGCTTCCCTACAACGCTGAGAAGAGAGATGCCACGGTAGTTATTGCAGTCACCCCTGTCTCCTTTGTTCTTGTACAATGTGACGATGTTTGCATCCTTCATGTCCTGTGGTACTCCACCTTCCCTCCAGCAAAGACAAAAGATTTCATACAGCTCGGTGGTGATGGTCTCTTTACAGCACTTCAGCACTTCAACAGGGATGTTATCCTTTCCAGGTGCCTTGCCAGAGGCGAGGGAATCCAAGGCCGCTTTTATTTCTGCTAAGGTTGGTTCGCTGTCCAACTCTTCCAAGACAGGCAGGCACTCAATGTTATTTAATGCTTCTTCGGTTACTACATTCTCTCTGGAATACAGCTTTGGCCATCTCATGAGAAGAGAAGACTCCCTGGAAAAGACCCTGATGTTGGGAAAGTGTGAAGGCAAGAGGAGAAGGTTGACGACAGAGGACGAGATGGATGGACAGTGTCACCGAAGCGACCCACATGAATTTGACCCAACTCCGGGGGGCAGTGGAAGACAGGAGGGCCTGGCGTGCTCTGGTCCATGGGGTCACGAAGAGTCGGACACGACTTAACGACTAAACAAAAACAACAAATTGTTCCCACTTCCCGACCTCTAGTGATGAGCATCACTGATGGAATGTGAAGGACCAGGTTGCCATGTTGAGTGCAAAATGCATTTTCTGCTTTTGTTCGCTTCAACCGCCTTGCTGCAGGGAACCTTTTCATACCTGCCGCGTTTTTCTCTGGGTGGGGATGGGGGGTGTGACAAACCAAGCCTCAAAAAAATGTAGATACTTGCAAAGTGTATGGAGAAAGACGCTGGGCCCAGAACTTTGCACAGGTTTTAGAATGGAGGTGGCTAAAATGTGCTTCATTATAAAATTATGCACACATGTGGTTTAGTCCATGGGGGAGAATGTGCATGTTAGGTTAAATGCATTTAAAGGTATGTAAAAATGTGCACAAACTCTTGTGTGCAGAATCCTCTAATAGAATATGCCCATAGTTATTTCAGCCACGAAATAAGAGTAGGATTTGGAGACGTTTCGCAAAACTGACGCAGGAATTTTCCCGTCAAAGACTCTGCTCATGACCTGAGTTCGATCTTGACGGGCTCAGGTAGCCAGCTCAAGGTTGACTTTGTCTTCCATCTAGACAAATAGTCTCAGAGTAGACTATTTGTCTAGATCGGTGGGGTATAAATCTAATAATAAAATAAAATCTTCCATCCTTCTGAGGTTGGTAAATGGAGTGCCCAGCTTGCTGGGGTCGAGGGGGGAATGTGTAGCCTGCGTCATTTAATTGGAAACCACTCAGAGAGTGGATTATGCACTATGGGGCAGTATGTACACTTTGCTTTTGCTTTAAACCAGTCATAACACAAAAATTCCAGGGATGTAGCTTTTTTTTAACTTGTGTGAGTTTTTGTGTGTTTTTAATCCAGTGCCTCCGCAGCGTCTCTGTCCTTGTTTTCTTGATCCTTATTTCAAGCTCTGTCCCCTTACAATGCTTTCAACAGGCTTCCCCCCCCCTGATGTGATAGTATGTGTATTGAGGGGGGAAGGAAAACAATCAGTTTGACATCTTTTGAAGCATTTGTCCTGCAGCGCCTTCCTTGTCCGGATGATTTGAAGCTGCTCATAGCAGAGAGGTTAAAAATAGGAAAATGCAGACAGTGTGAGAACGTCTGGGTTAAGGTTGGCCGTCTCCGGTGTAAGGGGAATTCTCTTGACAGGGCACAGCTGCTGAGCTTTGGGAAGGTCTGGCTGGCTGGCTTGTGAACTTGTTCTGAAGAGGCTCACAAAGACGGCCCACTTTGACAAGCGATCTGAGCTCCGCCAGTGGTGGAAGGAGACGTCCCTGGGGATCCGAGACACGGCAAACCGTTGTACTGATGCCCGCCATTCCTGGGGCGCATTTTGGAGCCACTGTGGTCCCAAATCCACCACATGCACGCTGTTTTGGTGCACAGATTCACCACAAACCGTGCCAAATGCACCAGGGCTTGAGACCAGGAAGTTCCATGACAACGGAGTGGTGTTGAGCCTGAAGCGCACCGGTTGGTACTATGGTGGCCATTCCTTTTCAAGATGGCGGTGCTGTGGAAATGCTCTTCAAGTGCCTCAGTGGCTGACAGTAAACATTGCCCCCCCCCCGACTATCTGTCTCTTCTTTTAATTATCTGATGGCACTGCCACCCTTAGGGATACACCCGTCTTGCCTGTCCTTGAGCGTGCCCAGAGATACCCCTCTGCCTATGCACCTGGCAACCTGCAGCGATCCCTCCCTTGCTCAAACGTTGGCAAAGTTCCTCAGGATCTGGCCCACCGTGTGCAGACTTCACTGAGGAGCTGTGAAAAGGGGCATTCGTTTGACTGAAGAAAGGAGGTGTGCTTGCCGTCGGTTTCCGAAACCTGTTCTCTTGGGTTTCTGGTTTGCTTGCTTAACCGTTGGATGCATTAAGGCAGAGATGTGGGCAAGTCTTTGGGTCCGAGTTCCAAGTCTGAGTCCAAGTCTTTGCTTTGGCCCCAAGTCCGAGTCATGGCTACCAAGTCCCAAGTCCCAATTAAAAACAAGCTCTTTCTTTTCCCCAGAAGAAAAAGTGGGAAGTGGGTGGGTTCTGTGTGGGGTGGTCTGGGAGCTTGTGAAGCAGCCCACCTTCATGCTCAGAATCGTGACCAATGCAACAGAAACACTGAGCCCCTTCCCTCGTCCCCTCCACCCTCTCGAAAGCCCTCCCTTCCTGGCACTGCCCCCTCCTCCTCCGCCATTTGCCGCCATTGGACTACCTCTCTTCTGGTGAGCGTTGCAAAGCTTTTTCCGGGACTCGGAAACACAACTCAGAAAAATGGGTCCAAGTCATGAGTCGAGCCCAAGCCACTGAAAAAGAAAACCTGAGTCGAGTCGCCAGTGCCATTTAAGCCCGAAACTAGAGCAAGTCCCCATCCTTGTGTCAGGACAGGGCATGCTTTTGACAACTGGGAGATTTGATGCAGGTGATATGGTCTAGAACCAACCCCTGTGGAGCATCAGTCAGGATTCAGCCACGGCTTTGCTCCTTCTGCACCTTGTCCACACGGGGAAGCTTCTGGAAGACTGGAAGTTTGACGCTCTGTAGGAGTTGTCGAGCGCATGGGCCGGAGGTCCTTTTCTCCATTGCCGACGGAGGATGTAAAATGTTAAAATCTGTATTTTGAAAGTCAGATAAATTCTAATCAGAGTTCTGTTGGGGAAGAAATGCGTGCATAGTGCAAATCTCACAAACAAACTGCCTGCTGTGTGAGTGGCCGTGCCTGGGTTGCAAAATTCATTCAAGGGACAGCCTAAGCAAAGGGGGGAACTGCTGGCGTTATTGCTGTTGGGGGTATGGTATTTTTCCCAGCAGGATTGTGGTCTTTGAAATACATATTAAATCATGCATTTATATATTTACATAAGGATGGAATTAGGGTGGAAAGAATGTACAGGTAAACACAAGGAAAAAAAGGAATGTGAACCGCAGACGATACAACATCCCTCCCTTATATGAATACACAAATCAGAAAGCAGGATGTAGCAACTCTTAATCAACTGCCAAACAGCAGGTTACAGAGAATGCATCATCACAGCTGAAATCAAATTATTGTTCCACTGATTTTTTGTCCCTGAGAAATCACAAACAAAACCTGTGTTAAGCTCCCAAGGCAATTTCCAAACCTTGTGAGGTATGATACTCAGAGGCTTTCATCTGTTAAGGGATTCTCTGTTCTAATAATAGGTCATCTGAAATGTATGGTTCTGCCTCAAGTCTGTGGAGTTGTCTATAAACTCTGGGGCCAGCGTCCTGTTGAGGCTTTTGCACATTGTGCAAATGTTGTCGCTGTTTTTTAAAGCTTGCACAAGGAATCATCTAATAAGTTCTTGTACGAGTGCATCTCTCTTTCCCAAGCCATAATTTTTGGGAGCGGTACTGGAGGCTCTAAGGTGGCTTTATGAGTCTCTGAATTTGCCACTTGTCCAGCTGCTGTTCAACCTTTGTAACTGTTTTTCTGTGTCTTAAATAGACAAGCCTATCCTAGAATAGCAGTTTTATCAATATTTGATAGAGAACAATGAGATGGGACAGTAAACGAATTAATAACAAATTTACTAACAGCTGCAGGATTAATGAGAGCAAAGAACTGGAAAGTAAAGCATGATTTTTCAGTTAAGTGATTGGTATAAAGAAGTATGGAATATAGCCATTGATAATAAGTTAACTTGTGATATCAAGGTTAAAAAGAGTTTGATAAAGAAGAGTGTTTTAGTGATATTTGGGGAGTTTTTATTGAGTATGCATTAATAAAAAGGAAGGGTTGCACACTTTTGCAAAATTCAGTGCAGTTTTGAAGCAGAAGGGGTCTTTGTAAGTGGAAAATAAATGATTTAAAATATCTTCAGTGGTCCCAGTGGAGACGTGCTCTGTTTCTGTAACTGTATAGCTTAAGTTGCTTTTGTTTTATGTTTACTAAGGATTTTTTTTTTAAAAAAAATAAGTTTGTATGTATTGCTACGTGTTTTATTTTCTTTATTTTGTTTTATGTATTTCTTGCATTGATATCCTGCTCCCTTTAGTGCCAAGTCACTACTCTGGACGATTATAAATGCAAGAAATAAAACAAAATAAAACAAAATATTGTTTTTCTTTATTGATTTAAGTAAACTCATTTGTGCAGCTGATGTCAGGTGTGTAAATAAAGTCTTGCAGCTTCACATCTGCAATGAAGAAGCAAAATAAGCAAAGGGAACGAACGGCCAAGCTAGAAGTGACAGTCTTTTTTGGTGTTTGCTCAGATCAGGTGGACCAAGACAGCAGGAAGTGCCTCTGACCGGTTTCAAGACTCCAGCATCTTCAACGAGACGTTGAGGATTGTAAATATCCAGCGGCATCAAGGGGGACGCTACTACTGCAAGGCCGAGAACGGCCTGGGCTCGCCGGCCATCAAGTCAATAAGAGTGGACGTCTACTGTAAGTACCAGAACCCCGTCAAGGGTTATCCCTTGGTTCCTCCGTAGCTTTCGTTCATGGAGTAGGAGGCGGTGAGCAGGGTCCCCTACCAAGCCCATCACTGAGTCATGCAAAGTTTCCTACAGAAAATATTTGTGAAGATTCTCAGTCATCCAGGTGGGGTTATCTGGAAGTTGAGTCATGGCAACTGGACTTCTTTCTCGTTAGGCTGAAACATTTCGGTACTCATCCAAGTAGCTCCTATGGAAAGGTTGTACATAACCAGAGAAGGAAAACTGCCAGGTTCCTACCATTAGTATAACCACAAATGGTGCCCACTTTTGGGAAATGATGTCTTTAAAGTTATGTTTTGAGGACTTCCCCCTGAAAACTGCCTGCCAAAATCTGTCTTTCTGTTTCCTACAGCTACCCGTTGCTCAGCAGGAGTAATGGCTCGGGTATCTATCTATCTATCTATCTATCTATCTATCTATCTATCTATCTATCTATCTATCTATCTATCTATCTATCTATCTATCTATCTATCTATTTTTGTTCCTTCCTTCCTTCCTTCCTTCCTTCCTTCCTTCCTTCCTTCCTTCCTTCCTTCCTTCCATCTATCTATCTATCTATCTATCTATCTATCTATCTATCTATCTATCTATCTATCTATCTATCTATCTATCTATCTATCTATCTATCTATCTATCTATCTATCTATCTATCTTTGTTCCTTCCTTCCTTCCTTCCTTCCTTCCTTCCATCTATCTATCTATCTATCTATCTATCTATCTATCTATCTATCTATCTATCTATCTATCTATCTATCTATCTATCTATCTATCTATTTTTGTTCCTTCCTTCCTTCCTTCCTTCCTTCCTTCCCTCCTTCCTTCCTTCCTTCCTTCCTTCCTTCCTTCCTTCCATCCATCCATCTATCTATCTATCTATCTATCTATCTATCTATCTATCTATCTATCTATCTATCTATCTATCTATCTATCTCTTCCTTCCTTCTCTATCTATCTATCTATCTATCTATCTATCTATCATCTATCTATCTATCTATCTATCTATCTATCTATCTATCTATCTATCTATCTATCTATCTCTTCCTTCCTTCTCTATCTATCTATCTATCTATCTATCTATCTATCTATCTATCTATCTATCTATCTATCTATCTCTTCCTTCCTTCTCTATCTATCTATCTATCTATCTATCTATCTATCTATCTATCTATCATCGCGCCGAAAAAGTGGCAGGAGCCACTACTCTAGGCAGCAAACAAATCACAAAAACACAAAGTACACAACAGACCCAATGAAAAATTCACAGGAACAGCAAACAAGAAACATAATGTCTGAAAATAAAATAACTAATAAAGAAAAAAACTATAACATAGTTATAAATACTTAGTACAATAATATTAGGCAGCAAAAGCAGGGTAAGTTCATGAGTGCGAACCCCCCCCCCCCCAAAAATAATTATTTAAACAAGATTACTCTGGAGTAATAAGGCCATAAAAGTCGGGTGAAAACAGGCAGGTTTTAATCTGCCTTCTTAAGACCAAGGAGGGATGTGGCTCATTGCACCTCAGATGGGAGTGAATTCCAGAGCGGTGGAGCCGCCACAGAGAAGGCCTGGTTTCGGGTAGCCAATTTCTGGACCTCCCTCGGGGTCGCCACCTGTAGCATCCCAGTAGATGAGGTGCGAGTGGGACAGGTAGACGTTTCGAGGGAGCTGCGCTCAGACAGGTAGCAAGGTCCTAAACCGTTGAGGGCTTTCAATGTTTGCATAAGCACCTTGAACGTGGCCCGGTAACAGACAGGCAGCTATTTCAGACGTGCCAGGACAGGTGGTCTACGGTAAAATTGTGATGCACCAGGTACCAGCCGGGCAGCTGCATTTTCCACTTGCTGCAGCGTCCGAACCGCCGTCAAGGGCTGCTCCACGTAGAGAGTGTTGCAACAGTCTATTCTCAAGATTGCAAATGCGTGGACCGGTGTCGTTAGGGACTCCCCATCAAGATTTAAAAATTTTTTCCTCTCTGTTCCCTGGGAATGACGCCGTCCCTCCTGTCTTCTCCCGCAATGGGGTTATAATAGGAAATCAAATCAAGCCGTATAAAGAAACACGATTTGCTGCCACATTGTGAAAAAGGAGGCAGGCGTGGGCGGGGAGTCAAAGAGGGTTTATCCTTACGGTGCCACATGCTTAATTCAGATGGAAGAAGTTCAGGTGAGTCGGGAAGCCTGGTTGAGTGTGCAAATCTTCACTCCTTTGGTGAATATCTCACTGCTCTGTCCTCCTCCGTGTCAAGAGGATGGTGAGGACGGTGTTGATCCTCTTATTGTAGCGGCCAGGACAAGCCTTCCCACAAAGGGCCTCTTTTTTTGCATGGGATGGTGTGGTTTTCTCAGAAGCGCCAAATTCGTCTCCTTTGCACAGTTTGCATACCTCCGATGACTGCAGTTTGTTTCAAGAACACATCAGAAGCCTTAGATGGGTTGCTTGTATCTTTCTCCAGCTGCGCTTGCTTTGTGGGTGTGGCTTTTCTTCTCAAAGGCAAAGGACAGACATTTCCTGCGGATACATCTTGCACATGAACTCTTAAGAGGGGGCCTGTTTGGCTTTCTCTCTCGGATAGGTGTCTGTCCATATTCGGCTTCACGTTCTCTGCTGCCTTGGATGTTATTGACATTTTGTCACGCCTTTATCAGTTGATGTGAGTGGTATATCTGTTGGATTCTATTTTGCTTTGACTTGTTAGACTCATTGTTACTTGGTATGGTATGAGCTGCTTCCAGTGCTAGTCATGGAAATGGATGATGGTGATGATGACGATGACGATGGGGAATCATCTATCTTACTTTTGACTAGAGCTGAGGAGTCATGTGGGTCATCCAGATTACTTGTTGAGGTGACCTAATTGATGACGATCATGAGTTTAGCAAGACCTCGTCATGTGCCTCTGCCTTTTTTTATGCAGAAGCCCCTGGTTTTATCTTCAGTTATGGTACAGGGCAATGGAAAAGACTCAGTTACTCATTGGTAACTGCATTACACTGCCAGGAACCTGAACGAAGTGCTACCTGTGATGAAGTGCTCCAGTTTGACATAAGGAAGCTAGAAGTGAACTCCTTGTGTTTGTCCTTGGGCAGGTTTATTTTATTATTATCATCCTCTTGGCCGCAATCATACTCTCATTTGTTGCATTGCAGAATATTAACTCAATTCCTGCATGTATTGTTGCTAAGATGGCATATACCAAGATCCAGGTGTATAGAGCCTCTGTCCTGAGCACACTCCTGTACTGCAGTGAGTCCCGGACCCTTTGTGCACGGCAGGAGAGGAAGCTGAACACGTTCCAGATGTGTTGCCTCCAACGCTTTTTTGGTATCACCTGGCAGGACAAAGTTCCAAATAGAGTAGTCCTAGATCGAGCTGGAATTTTTAGCATGTCTACATTACTGAAACAGCGACGTCTACGTTGGCTCAGGCATGTCGTGAGAATGGCTGATGGTCGGATTCCAAAAGATCTCCTGGATGGAGAATTAGTGGAGGGAAATCGCCCCAGAGGGAGACCACAGCTGCGATACAAGGACATCTGCAAGCAGGATATGAAGGCCTTAGGAATGGACCTCAACAGATGGGAAACCTTGACCTCAGAGCGTTCAGCCTGGAGGCAGGCGGTGCTTCATGGCCTCTCCCAATTTGAAGCGACACTTGTTCAGCAGGCTGAGGCCAAGAGGCCGTCCCGAAACCAGCAAAACCAGGGAGCTGGACAGGGGACAGATTGTATTTGTCTTCAGTGTGGAAGCGATGGTCACTCTCGAATTGGCCTTCTCAGCCACACTAGACGCTGTTCCAAGACCTCTATTCAGAGCACGTTACCATCGTCTCTCGAGACTGAAGGATGCCTACAAGTATGTTGCTAAGACCAAAAAAAGGGAGGTACTTTCTGGTTCCCTCTAGTGACCAATTTTGACATTGCACACTGGAAATATTTACCAAATGCAAAAGACAGAACAAAATATTGCAAAATGTAATAGATAGAGTGTCAGACTGGACACTCAGGAGACTTGAGTTCAAATCCTTGCTTGATCATGGAAACTCACTTGAGGGGGTCCTCAAACATCTCATATGCTTCAAAAACTATGGTCTGAAGAAGTAGACTTGCTCACGAAACCTCAAATAAAAACATAGCATTTATTCTTTAAGGTAGCACAATGTTTATATCTTCTTTATTTATTTTTTAATTTCATTTTTTCTCTGGTATGCTGGCACAGATTAACACAGCTATCTGTTATAAAACGTCAGAAATGAGAGTTGCTCTAATTCAGACACGTTTGATTGCATAAATCCTGGAAAAATCCCAAGAAAGTTTCTCTGAAGCATCCTTTAAAAGTAGTTTTTCAGCGTAACTAGGCTGATGGCCTCTAAGTAATTTGGGTGTTGCTCGTTATAAGTTGAGTTTCAGTGGTCTAATAAAGGCATCACTCGTGTTTGTCTTATGCAAGGACCACACAACCTTTTCTATTTTTCCCCCTTTGTTTTCACTAGACAAACGAGTCGTAGGATTGCCATGTTTTCATTGAAGGTGGGAACTTACTGCCGAGCAAGGTACCTTTCAGAAACTCTTGTCTGTGACACATTTACGTCTCCACAAGGGACAGGGCACCGTGACTCTTTCTTTTAATAGCTTGGAGGCCTCCTGCCTTCCTTACCCAAGGTGTGTTTATGGGAGGGTGGGGGAGAGTAGAGAATTTTACGGTGGCTTATCACTGGTGAAGGAAATTTCCACATTGTCGAACAGAAAAGGAGCTTAGGGAATAACAAAGGTAGTCTTACATTTTAAAAGGAGGGATTCTAGTTATAAAGAAGAAATTGACTAGGTTTGGAACAAAAGGTGCATTAACTGATCCAGGGAAAATGTGTTTTTCTTAATCTTCTTAAGCAGCTGATTCTGGCCAATTTAGGAGGCCAAGAACTGTGCTGTGTGTGTGGTAAGAGAGCCCAGACCCAAAAGGCAGCCATCAGGTGGCCTGATCCTTCCAGAGTGTGATTGGCCTGAGGCTGGCTATTAGCAGCAGGGAAACAGCAGGCATTACCGGTCATCTAGATTAGATTAGGCATCCTTCAGTCTCAAGAGACTACGGTAATGTGCTCTGAATAGAGGTCTTGGAACAGCATCTAGTGTGGCTGAGAAGGCCAATTCGAGAGTGACCATCCCTTCCACACTGAAGACAAAGACAATCGGTCCCCTGTCCAGCTCCCTGGTTTGGCTGCTTTCGGGACGGCCTCTTTGCCTCGGCCTGCTGGACAAGGGTCTCTTCAAAATTGGGAGAGGCCGTGATGCATCGCCTGCCTCCAGGCTGAACGCTCAGAGGTCAAGGTTTCCCATCTGTTGAGGTCCATTCCTAAGGCCTTCAGATCCCGCTTGCAGATGTCCTTGTATCGCAGCTGTGGTCTCCCTCTGGGGCGCTTTCCCTCCACTAATTCTCCATACAGGAGATCTTTTGGAATCCGACCATCAGCCATTCTCACGACATGCTCGAGCCAACGTAGACATCGCTGTTTCAGTAATGTATCCATGCTAAACATTCCAGTTCATTCTAGGACCACCGGTCATCAGGTTGGTTCCAACTCATGGTGGCCTTTCTGATGACTGTCCAGGTAAGCCCCAGAAGTGGTTGACCCATCCCTTTTTTCTGGCTGTGCTCTAGGACCACCCGACAGAACAAGGCTGCGCCGCCTGGATCTTCTCGTGGGAGGCACTGTGGGGATCTGAATTTCTGACCCTGGGTGCTACAGCCCACTGAGCTACCCAGCCAGCTTATGGCAGGGAAGGGCTCCCCTGTATAAACCTCACCTGCCCGTCAGCTTCTGGGAATTCTTGTGCAGTTTTTATTCATTGGATTCGGCTAACTCACTAGTTGCGCAGCGGACGTTTAGTGAGCGTCAGAAAGAACCTGCCGTAGATCTTCGGGAGCTCCTGCCTTTCTCCCCACGACCAGCACTCAGGAGACCACCATTAGATAGGGAAAAGAAAGGAGAACATGTTTTACTCACTATTCGGCGGTCTTCGTAAAGGATCGGAAGTTAAAAGAAGAAAGAAGATTAACGGTAGCCAGAGATGGATTTCTCAGCCCCATGTGGCTGGAGAGAATCCATACTGTGCAGAGAGGGCTTAATTGGCTTCCTTCGCAGTAGGCATCTTGGAAAGAGTGGTGAACAAACAAAAGTGATGGTCACCGGGGTGAGGAAGGAGGAGGATTTGCTTAGGTTTGCATGCAAGAGTGTTAGAAGTATATTTTTCCATGTCGTGTACATACAAACAGACAAACACTCTGCATGCAGTGTCCGGTTAAGTGCATCTAATCTAGTTTTCTCCTTGATGTGTTCATTCCATAAGTGTGTGCAGGGGGCATGTGTGTCTCTGTGTGTTTTGCTTCTGTTTTTTTTGCACAAAGAAGCATCTGTTAAGGTGGTTTCCACCTGTAGTGTGAAATGTGATTGCCCAGAGAAAGGTTGAGGAAAAAGAAACGTCACAACTGTTCGAGCAGTACGACAGTGGAACCAGTGACCTCGGGAGTTGGTGAGTGCTCCAACACTGGAGGCCTTCAAGAAAAACTTGGATCATCACCTGGCAGATATGCTTTGATTTGTTTTCCTGCATAGAGCAGGGGGTTGGACTTGATGGCCTTGTAGACCCCTTCCAACTTCACTTTTCTATGATTCTATGAACTCTTCTAAAAAGCATTTGAAGTCATTTTGCAAATGTTGGCTCGCTCCTTTGTTTCTGAAATGGTGTTCATTATCTATATTGCTAGAAGGACGAGGGTCACCATGCTTCCAGCTGAGGCATGCCTGAGAAATTTAGCCCTTCCAGGGTCTGACACGAACAAACCTTCATGATCTGCAGCACCAAAGTGAGCTGCAGGTCAAATCATGGCCTGGCTTCTAGAAGGCATGTTCCTTCCCAGTGGCCTGAGCTGTTCTAAAGAACTTCCCCTTCTCTGCTTCTTCACCGTTTGTAGCTGCTCAGACCAGCTGGACGTTCACAACGTTATTGTTGGGGCTGAAAAGGATGCTCAGATATGTTCTGGAAGTGGCAGTGATATTGGTACTTCTCTCCAATTGAAGTGAAAAAAAGATGGCTAATGAGGACACCCTATCTGCTAATAAGGGCAATTTTCGAGCCCATCTCACCCCCCATGAGGGTTGAATCTCACACAGACCCTAATCTAGTGATTAGAGATGGGCACGAACCAGTTTGTCCCAGTTCGTCCCAGTTTGTAAAGGCGGCAGCACAGAGGCTGCTGCTTCCCTTCCCCTGCCTCCTCTGGCTTAACCAGCCATTCGCCAGGCCCAACATGCCAGCTTCCAGCATCTCCTCGACGGATCTCCCAGTCCCGGCAATGGCTCAGGCTTCTGTGCCCCGTCCTCTCGGCTGATCTGCCACTCAGGCGAAAAGGGCGGGGCCGAGAAGGCTGTGCTCCTGCCCGTGACTGGGAGATCAGTTGAGGAGGTGGGAAAAGGCAAGCAAGCTGGGCCTGGGGAGTGGCGGATTGAGCCAGAAGAGGTGGGGGAGGGCAGCAGCTGTGCTGCCGCCTTTATGAATTGGGATGAACTGGGCCGAACCAGTTTGTGCCCATCTCTACTAGGGATGTAACAACTTGTCTTGTTGTTCATGAAGTTTCTCAATTTCCCCTTGGCATTCTTCAGGGCAGTTTCCATATTGGGTTGCAAGAATTTTTTTTTTCCTTCCCAGAGATATGTCTTTGCGTACCTTGTCCACATCTGTGTCTTTGTATGTGTTGGTATGCTTTGCACTTCCTGTAGGGACACACATGAGAAGGTCTCTCGTTCACACTCCTGTCCTTCAGCCACATAAGGCTCCCCAAGCAACCGACGGTATAGAGAGGAACACCACACTGCCTGCAGGCTTGCAATCTGAAATGTAAGACAGAGCACAGAAGGAATAATGGGGGGAAAAATTCACTCAGAGCTTCACTGTTAGGGGGAAAGGCAGAACAGAGAGAGTCCCGGCTGCTCTTTTCTCCCTCCACGCATTCAATGCATGTTCCAACATAGTGCTTTTACACACATTTTTTTCTAATATGTACAAAATATTTTCCATGCATTTTCGCATCGGCCAACATGCATTTGAACTATGCACATTTTCGGAAACACGCAGCTGTTTAGTCAAGTACATTGTTTTTTTTTTTAAAAATGGACATACAATTTTGTGTGCCTCCAAATCCATTGGAAACCTTGCAAATGGATCAAAGAGAGATGCATAACCAAGTACACTGGCCGTCTTCAGACCTGTGGGATTTCAACACAGAAGGACGAGCCTAACACGTCTCTTTCCAAGCCATGGCCAGATCCAGTTTTCCAGTCCAGGAGCAACGAGGAGCCTTATTTCAACCCGTCTCTGTCCTTCCCTGAAACTGGCGTTCTCGCTGTTGAAACATGAATGGGCTTTTCCCCTCCTTTTCCCCTCCAGCTCACCCAGGTGCTTGAATGAGAACAAACCCCGTTGGCTGACGCCCGGGTGCAGCGAAGAAACATGTTGATGTGTTCATGCACACACATCATTGATTCCTTCAGGATGGCTTTGTGTTGCATTTGTTCATGCTAACAGGAAGGGAGAGAAAGACAGGGAGGACCACACAGAACAGGCAGGTGCCACAAATCGAGCGTGGTCAGCTGTCTAGACACAAATAAAAACAAACGGGAGAAATGGCTTGTTGCTAACGAACCCATCGCCAGACAAGGCCAGGTAATTTGCAGAAAACAATGGCAGAAATATGAATGGGGGAGATTTGGTAAGCGTTCACAGCCCCGTCTCCTGCCAGTCTTAATGGTGAGAGAAAGAGAGAGAGAAAGACAGTTGATCCTTTCTCTTGGTCCCACCACCTCCAGAGGTGCGTCTGATGGGGATACAGGAGAGGGCCTTTACCTGTGGCTGCTCCCAGAGACTCTGGAACTCCCTGCCACTGGAGGCCAGCCTGGCCCCATCTTGGCTGTCCTTCCCCAAGCAGGCAAAGACCTTTCTCTTCAGGCAAGCCTTCCCCTCAGTGAGTGGGGTTCTTTAATGGATGGTCGTGCCTCGTGCCTTCGAATGTGTTTGGGGTGTTGCGTTTGTGTGTTGTCTTTTAATGCGGCGTTTGTTGGATCCTTTTCCGTGTTTGTATCCTTTCTGTTTTTGTTTGGCTTCATGTATTGTCGTTGCAATGATGTAAGCTGTCGTGGGTCCTTCTTAAGGAGAAAGCTGGGGTGTGAGCGCCTTCCCACCTACCCCCCCCCCCCGCCCGGCACCCCTCTCCAAAATGACATAACAAGTGTTTGCAGGAACAAGGGCTTTCTTAGAGCAGTGGGACTCCTTAAAGGGCCACCACGGATTAAAAGATGGATTTAAAGGCTCTGATGTATGCACTGGAAAGATTGCACGAACCATTCTGGCCACCAGGCCTGGAAAAGGACATTGCACCGTGAGAAAAGAGGCAGAAAAAGGTGACGAAGAAAGGGCCAGCAGGCCATAGCCCATGAAAGGGTCTGTTCAGCCTATTTTAAAAGGTGAGTAAAGCGAACAGGGTAGGGAGATATAACACTATTCATGGCTGGAGTTTCAGAAGCAGCCGCTGTGTTAGTGAAGCCAAAACCAAAGAAAAATAAAGAATAATGAAGGTCAAAAACGTGGTGGCCCCTTAAAGACTAAGTGCTATGTTTCCATGTGAGTTTTCCCGGAGAAGTCCACTTCCTCAGACGTAAGAGTGAACTACAGGGCAAATATCTATACATTTTGTCCATGGTCCCGAAACCAAGAGACTTTTTCCTGGCACAAGGTGTTGATCACGCAGCGCCATTCATGGTGTGGAACAAAAAAGAAGAAACAGTGTTTTTCTCCATTTCCCCACTGAAGGTGATCATGGGACACTCGGCATCCGAAACTCTACAACCCTCTATGCTTCAGCCTGATACCAAAGGCTTCCCCTTTCTTGGGATGAAGGGGGAGCAAACTGCCACCAATATGAAGCCTCAGCCCTTTTTGTTATGTTAAATCTGCACCCTCCCCTTCCCAGTTGGTCTTGTGTGTGTGTGTGTGTGTGTGTGTGTACTGTCTATGCCTCTAGGCATCAGGCAGAGGAAATAACGGGGTCCTCAAATCCTAGGGAACCGATGAGACTTTATTCCACGCCCTTTGTGGAATAAATGTAGGGGAGGTTTGTGTTTCTCCAACTAGCTCAAAATACCGGCCGGAAACCTTTCCAGCCGTGCGGTGCCTTGGCGGTTCATGAGCATTTCCCCCCAGGAGAAGAGAGAAGACGGGAAGGGCTCGCCGAGGCACTCAGTGGAGCCTGGCGAGTCCAGCGTTGTGGGCCACCAAGTCCCTGCCGGGTTTCAACAGAAACTGGACCGGCGCTCTCCCCTCTCCGAGGTCCTGAACTCTCTCCTTCTAAGAGAGAATGCAGCTTCCTCCCAAGGCTGGAGCAGGAGTTTGCTGCCTCCCGAACGCCGAGGCCCCCGGCTGGCTCGGCTTGGCCAGAGGGCGTGGGGCCACCCCAAGAGATGTCGCAGCGGCCTGAGGCAAAGAATCCAACGGCACCCGCTTCCCTTCCATGCCTCAACGCCCGGTGGATGGGCCTCTGGATCTTTCTTCAATCCTCAGGTTAGAGAAGAAGCCATTATCGCACCCCCCGCGGGCCTCAGGCGAGCTGGAGGAGCACGGGATCGGACGGACGGGGCACCGACTTCTCCTCCGACACTTCACTCCTGCCTCCCAGCAACCACTGCCGCCTGAGGCTGCTGCCTCCTCCATGGAAGGGCCCGGCTGACCTTCTCTAAGGATGCTCCTCACCTGCCCCCCTGGCCTGAGCGTCCCCCTCCGTCAGGACAGGACAAGCGCTTGCAGGAGCAAGCTCTTTCCTAGAGTAGTGGAACTCCTCCACGGGCCCCAACCCCAGACTTAGTAACTTTCGGGTCCCCGGGGGGTTAAGGTCACCCCCGAGGCCTTCTGGGGCAGAGGAAAAACCCTTGACCCATCTTCCCCCGGGAGGAGCGGAGCCCCGACCCCTCGGCCGGTTCGAGGGCTCAGGCGCACCCGGCCTGGAGCGCTCGTGGATGCAACGTGGATGCTCTCCACAGGCAGGCGGCTCTGCCTGGGGAGGGTCGCAGGGGCTCCTTCCCCTGTGTGGTCCCCACTGGCGGCAGCCACCCCGTAGGTGCGGGAATTCTCTCGGGCGCCTCAGCCAGACTCTGCCCGGACCCGGCTGGGTTCCCCGGGGGAAGCGTGGCGCGGAAGAAGGAGGAGGAGCAGGAGGAGGAAAAGGAGGAGGGCCGCCTGGCCGGCTGTGAGGGGGCTGCCCGGGCGGTCTCTGCCATGGGGCCACTTCCCCCACACACACACACTGCTTCCTCTGGCCTCCGAGCCTTCGGGCTCCTCGGCGCCTGGCCTCGTCCTGGTGTACCTGAGCTTCAGGTGTGGCACAAGAAACTCCCGCCAGCGTCCGGGCTCAGGATCCTGGCGGCAAAGGGTCTCCCGGCCGGCCGCCAAGCGCTCTGGCAGTGGCAGCAGCGCCTCTTGGGCCTTGAGCGCCTCCTGAGTGCGCGGCCTCAGCCCAACGGTCCTCCTCTCCATCCTTCAGTCTCAAGAGACGATGGTCACGTGCTCTGAATAGAGGTCTTGGGACAGCGTCTAGTGTGGCTGAGAAGGCCAATTCGAGAGTGACCATCCCTTCCACACTGAGGACAAATACAACCTGTCCCCTGTCCAGCTCCCTGGTTTTGCTGCTTTCGGGACTGCCTCTTGGCCTCAGCCTGCTGGACAAGGGTCTCTTCAAATTGGGAGAGGCCGTGATGCACCGCCTGCCTCCAGGCTGAACGCTCAGAGGTCAAGGTTTCCCATCTGTTGAGGTCCATTCCTCAAGCCTTCAGATCCCGCTTGCAGATCTCCTCGTATCGCAGCTGTGGTCTCCCTCTGGGGCGCTTTCCCTGCACTCATTCTCCATACAGGAGATCTTTTGGAATCCGATTCTCCTGCCTCACTCCCCTCCTTAAATCCCACCCCAGCCATCGCTACACCTGTGGCCTCGAGGGCATCATCTCTGCCTGCGCCGCCAACGCCAAGGCGAACTGCAGGTCGGGAACCTCGCCCTGACTCTCGGGGAGGCGGAGAGCCAGTCCCACATGGGGTAACAATGTTTTTAAATAAATAAAAATAAAACCCTGCTCTTTTAAGGGCTGGCAGGATGACCCCATAAAATGTCTGCTCCGTCGATCTCATGTGCAGCGGTGCATATTGTATTTGCATTACCAAAGCCAGGTGGAGGTGACACGCCGTGTTTACAGCATTCAACCAAAGAGGACCGGGAGCTTCGAGCTCTTTCTCGGGGAGGAAAGAGACCTTGGCAACATGTTCTCTGCAGCCGGTATTCGGAGCACGCCGCTGACCCTTTCATCTAAAGGTCAATCCGGGCTCTTTTGCTTGATTGATTGGCGGCTTCTCTGCCTGCTCACCTATCCTGCCTTTGACATCTGAGAGGCATCACACCCTCCACCCCGATCCCCCTGCACCGTCTCAAACTGAAATGTAACATCTTTTGGGTACGGACAGGAATGACAACAGGACTTATTGATAGGACGGGCCACTGATTTTGCAAAAGGGCAAACTCCAAGATGCAGGGAACTCGTCTAAAACGGCTGCAATTCCTCAAGTTTTAATGGCCCTCCTGAATGTAATTTCACCACCTTTTTCTTTTTTAAAAAATCTCCTCTGGCTTGCAAATTAGCTTGCTGCGTTCTGTGGCTGGTCATGAGGAGCTAAACACCAACTTCGTTTATGTTCTGATTGCTCAGATGCACCCCAAGGAGAAGCTTCGTGTGGCCGAAACATGAACACGGTTTTCTCCTTCTAATTACATGCTGAGTGTCGTTTCAAAACTGACCCTGAGCGACCCATTTTTGGATGGGAGCTGGGGAGAGAAAAAGCGGATAGCTCACCACTGTTCCTCGCCAGGGCGCTTTGGACTGGCTTTCCAGCAATGGAAGTCTGCTCCCAGCACAGATCATTTTCTGCATCGCTGCAAACATTGAGAGGCAATTAATACGCTGTGCGAGTAAATAAATTTAGCAGGTTTGTCCAATAGTTACATAATTCTTACTTGAATAATTAATTACCCACCTTGAACCGACCAACCAACCCACCACCATATATCTGAACATAATGCAAAACCTCCCCTTCTGTGCTGATCTCTTCTAATGCCCTGCTCCTAGTTGGCAAATAAATGGGTCCACGTGCCAGCATTGCTGGCTCAAGGGGAAATGACTTTAACTTTAACTTTATACTTGGGGTGCGCAAAGTCCAGCCTGCGGGGGGGGGTCACAAGCAGTCCGCAGAAGACCCAGATGTGGGTCAGGGAGGAGGCAGTGAGGTGTCAGGAGAAGTCGGTGTCCCATCAAGTTGGTCCTGTGCTCCTCAAGTTAGCCTGAGGCCCGCTGGCTTGAATACTGTTTGTAGGTTGTGTTTTTTCAAAAGTTTCCCCATGCGGTCCGTGACCCCTTTGATGTATGGCAGAAATACTTTATTTGTGGGTGGCTGTTTTTCCTCTTCAGTTTGGTGTTGTTTTCTTGGTTTGATGGCTCTTGTGATTTCATTTTTGGAGTAGCCATTTGCCTGTAGGGCCCAATTCAGATGGTTGAGTTCGGAGCTGAGAAATTAAGCTTCACGGTTCCGATTCGCACGGTCTACCAGTGTTTTGATTATGCCTCTTTTTTGCTGTGGGTGGTGGTTGGAATTTTTGTGTAGGTACCGGTCTGTGTGGGTGGGTTTTCTGTAGACCTTGTGTCCCAATAGGAGGTCAGTTTTGCGTATGACCATGACATCTAAGAAAGGGAGTTGGCCCTCTATTTCTTTTTCCATGGTGAATTGTATATTTGGGTGGATGCTGTTGAGATGGTTTAGAAATTCTTCCAGTTTTTCTTCACCGTGGTTCCAAATTGCGAAGGTGTCATCCACATATTGGAACTAGACTGTGGGTGCGAAGGGTGCCGAAGCCAGGGCCTGTTCAAAAAACAATTTCTCAGCACTGAACTCAACCATCTTCTAGCTTTATTCAACATCCTTCCTTCCTTCCTTCCTTCCTTCCTTCCTGCCTGCCTGCCTGCCTGCCTGCCTGCCTGCATCAGCTTTTCCTTCCTTCCTTCCTTCCTTCCTTCCTTCCTTCCTTCCTTCCTTCCTTCCTTCCTTCCTTCCTTCCTTCCTTCCTTCCTTCCTTCCTTCCTTCCTTCCTTCCTTCCTTCCTTCCTTCCTTCCTTCCTTCCTTCCTTCCTTCCTTCCTTCCTTCCTTCTTAGAGAGGCTAACTTTACTGTATTCTTGAAGGCTTTCACGGCCGGGATCCAATGGTTGTTGTAGGTTTTTCGGGCTGTCTGGCCGTGTTCTTGAGGTTTTTCTTCCTAACGTTTCGCCAGTCTCTGTGGCCGGCATCTTCAGAGGACAGGAGTCCTGAAAAGGACAAAAAGCTGATCCCACAGCTATAAATACTCAACTATCCCACAAACTGCACCAGAGCACAGACAGAGTTCTGACTCCTGTCCTCTGAAGATGCCGGCCACAGAGACTGGCGAAACGTTAGGAAGAAAAACCTCAAGAACACGGCCAGAGAGCCCGAAAAACCTACAACAACCTAACTTTACTGTTATTTTTTTTGGGGGGGGGGCACCTCCATATCCTCCTCTTTCTTGAGCCAAGACAGAGCTTGTGTGAGATGGTGCCAAAACTGGACATTACAGCTCTGATTTCTGTTTAGAAATGCAAAAATGTAGGAAACTGTCTTTTACTGACTCTGTTATACTTGGTCCATCTAGCTCAATATTTATTGACACTGACTGGCGGCTGTGGCTTTGCAGGGTCCTGAACAAGATTCGGTCTTAGACTTACTAGGAGACACTGTCAGGGATTGAACACGGAACCTTCTTAAAGGCAAAGCAGGGGTTCTACCGCTGGACAACATTTTTCCTCCATTCACAGTTTCAATTGGTTGCCTATACTGTGGCCAAACTCCTGTTCCTTTTAACAGAACCTGCTTCTGTTCTGTTCTTCACCCCCTAGGTCACATTGAACTGGGCCACCTCTGGCTTGCCTTCGGAGACGGTGCCCAGCACTCACGCTGCTGAGCCATTGCACCCTATTTTTCTTAAAAAGATTCATCCTGCAGGTCTTCTTGTTTGAAAACTTCAGAACTGCTTCTAAATATCTGTCAATAAATGATAATTAGTTACAGATAGCCGCCAAAACCACTGCTGTGCCGGAGAAAGTGTCAAATTAGAATTCAGGAGATCTGGGTTCAAATCCCTACGTGGCCAGAAAATGCCCTGGGGGACAGTGGTCATGGTAAAGGACACTGTCCCTTGAAAACCTGATTGTGGCTGGCAGTCTCAGGACGGGAGACAGGCTTGTGATGATATAGGATTGGGTTTTTCACTCGGTTGGTCAGGTCCCTGCTAGCGGCTGAGCAAACCTGATGCAATCTTAGAGGACGAGATGTAGCACCGTGGTGGACGTTGAAGGCTTTCACTATCATCTCCAGGTTTTGCATTGACCTCATTTCCATGGCTCTCTGCGCCACCAGCCAGAGATTCTACAAAGAGTGCTTTCGAGAGGGTGCTGAGAATTTTATTGGAGATGTGCAACGGCAGCCTCGGAATCTCATTTTCTGAGGATCCTGGTGAGGAGATGTGATTGCTAACCCAGATAATGCGGTTGACCTGCGCCGGCGTGCCGTGGTCTGAGTTCCATAGCCCTTCCTGAACCTTCCTGCTCTGCCCGCAGAGGTGGACTTAATCACCACTTTGTACTTTTACAACCCTCCGACTCTCTGGCTTTCCAGGAGCATAATCGGGCGCACACTTCCTCCAAATGTCCCTGCAGAGGCCTATAACTCTCTCCCGGCTGCTGCAATTAAGATCCAATTCAGGGACTGAAAATATAGTTCAGCTGCCTCATTAATTTCCATGCTACCTTTCGGAGTGGCGTTCGCCTCCCTCTCTCCTTAGACCGCCAAGCTCCCTTATTGCAGTGCTACTTCTCATTCCCAGCCGAGGCGTCTGCCCAATATAAGACGGCCATCTCAAGACTCCTTGGTGAAATATGAATGGCATTGCCATCAGGAGCACTCTCTGTCTTCTGCTTAACTCGGCCGGGGGGTGGGCGGGCTCGAACCCTTGCTGGGAATAGGGAATCTTGTTAAGGTTTCTTTCTTTCTTGGGTCTTCTTGACTACTCATTGCCCAGGATACCCACCCCTACGATATCGAAAAATGGCTTCTCTTGTTCAAAAGGAAGATGTTAGGTCCACCGTTAAGGGCTGCACAGGAGGGTAGAAAATCCTTGATCCATTAAGGGTGTAGACTGACTCTCCCTGCATCCTTCATTCTCGTTGACATACGCTGTCTTTACTTAACCCCAGGGTTGTGCCGTTTCTGTGTTTCCTCACCTCTAGAGAAGAGCAAGTCTTTTTTTTCCCCCCTCAAGGTGTCCGTAATTTTTGCAGGCTCCATCCTTTTGCAAACTCAGCCGAAACAAGGGTCGTTTTGCAAAGCAAGCGCCGAACGACTTGCAAACTGTTCGAAAAGAAGCAACCTGCCCCTCTGATTTTTCTGATCCCTGCAACAATGTAAAAAACCATCATCGTTCTGCAGAATTCCTGTTATTTGTGCTGAGCACTCTTTCTATTAAAGCATGACTTGCAGTCATTCTGCATCCTCTGTGCATAAGAGAGAGTTCTTTTCCCCCCACATACTTTTGTTGTGAGGGAGTTCCACAAGATACTTTGGCCTCTTGTGAGGAGAAGAGAATAAATACACTTGAACTCCTTTCCTGGTTCCTATCAGACCAGGGTGAACAAGGATTTCCACCCCAATGATTATGCTGAAAGCAAACAAGTATTCTTCCACTTTTTCAGACATACCATTAGAGGGTTCCGACAATCACACTTAAACAACTGGATGGAGACAGATACGGCCTAGCCGGGCCAATATTCACACATGGATGCTGCCGTTAACAAAACTGCCATGTGCATTCATTGTTGCTGCACAGCAGCGCAGCAGTAGATCTTGCACAGCAGAGCAAATCAACATTCTACAAGGCAATATTAAAAATGGGGACACTCCAAGCAAAAAAGTTAGGTTTGGAATTGGACATCCAATCAGCACCAAATTTAGCGCATGTAGCAAACAGTCTGCTTTATGTAGGCAAAAGGCAGCCTGAATGTTAACAACACCAAGGGCAGCCGTCAAGGGGATCTACGGGATCGCCTCTTCTGCTCACAACCATTCATCAAGTTGAAAAACAGCTCTAACAGTGGCTTTGTCTTTCAGGTGACAAGTGGTTAATTGATGAAAAAAGGACTCAGCTTATGAAACTTTTTGGGTGAGAAGTGGTGAACTGATGAAAACAGGAGTCAGCTTCTGGGATTTTCCCCTGTGTGGTGTCACTTTGTGAGCAGAAGAGTGTTTCTTGTAGACCCTCTTTGACGGCTGCCATGGGTGTTGTCAAGATTCAGGCTGCCCTTTGCTAGGTAAAGCTTGGCATCCTTTTTCCTGCTGCCAACGTGGGCACAATATTGTGCATCAGCATCAGGCTATTTCCTGGTTTTTTGAACCGTAGGTACTGAAGGACAATATCCCCCATTCATAAACCGGAAGTTTCCTGAAGAATTGAATGCATTTATTAAAGGAAGACGAGTCAGCCAGTTTGCACAGTCATGACAGAGGACAAAGGGTGACAGACAGGGGTGTGGGTGGGTGCACGTGTGCGCATGTGTGTCTTTAATGCGCACGTGTCTGGCACCATATAACCAACAGCAGTCGATGCCCTTGGGGGCAATAAATCTGAAAGGCTTGCATTGGTATCACCGCAATACTTATTTAATTAAAGTGCTGTTAATTTTAAACAGAGCTACATCCATTATTAGTCACGCATGTTAACGGTAGCATTTTTTTCCTTTCTGGATACATATCCCTAAGAACTTCCCCCCACCCTTCCCAAAGCTGGTGGCAGTGCAATTAGCTCAATAAAACATATTAATTAGTTCCCTTCCAAACGGCGACAAAATGTAAATGAGCTCTCCAACCCATTAATTTATATCTTTTTTATCTCTGTGGCTCCCCGTGATGAACAAGCTGGCTCTGGCTAGATCTCCAGCTAAGCGTACATGGCTGTCTGGCTGGTGACAGCATGGATAACCCTCAGCTCCTGGGAAGTCTCGGTGCCCCAACCTGAAAACGGGGGTCATCACAGTCAGCTAAATAGTTAATATGGTCTTTGGAGTCAGGTCACACCACAGGGAAGTTCAGGTTTCCTCCCCCCCCCCCCCCCCACACACACACTTGCCTCTCTTGGGCAAATAGAATAAGGAACCGAGAAGATGTGGTGTGGGTCTGGGGAACAGAAAGGCATGATGGGAATTTAGAATAGAACACCCAGAGGCAGGAGCAGTCTGCCTCTGAGTAACATGGGGGAAAGCGACATGGAGGCAGGTGATCCGTGGTCTTCACGTTTTCCTTCTGTTCCTTCTCAAGGCAGTTCCTTAGCCACTACCGGAAGGATGGTGAGGAACCGGCCAAGATTTTGCTCTGTTGAAGGAAGGCCGTGGCAGTGCCCACCCCCATTATCTTCCTGTTTGTCTTCTGGTTTCTGTATTCCCCAAATGTCATTGCGTTTGTCCTCGCTTTGGATGCGGTGGCTCTAAACCTAGTGCTCTCGTATTGCGTCCAGACCCGTTCTCCAGCTGGGTTTCTTCAGCCAAAAGGCTCTCCTTCTTCTGCTTCCATCGTTGTTTACTTTCGGAACCCGTCCCAAAGACTGGCATTGGGGGGGGACTTCTGCTCAGCCCCAAGGCGATGAAGCCGTGGGGAGCCGCAGGGTTCCCTTCTATCTGTTTAATATCTCTATGAAGCCAACGGGAGATGTCATTAGGAGTTCTCGGGTTGGGTGCCATTAATAGGCTGATGAACTCTGCTCTGCTTCTTGTCTGGCTGAGGCTGTGCAAGGGCTGGACCAACATCTGGAGGCTGTAATGGACAGTAATGAGGGCCAGTACGCTGAAGCTGAATCCTGACAAGATGGAGGCTCTGTGGTTCAGGGGTCCTCAAGGTTGGGAGTTGGGTAGGAGGCCTGTCCTGGATGGAGTTGCATTCCTTCAGAAGGAGCAGGTGCCTATACTTTGGGGGCACGCCTAGATTTATCTTTGTCGCCGGAAGCCCCTGTTGTCAGTGGCTCAGAATGCCCGAGGTCAGCTTTGGCTACTACCACTCCTGGACCAGGACAACCTGGCCACAGTAGCCCATGCCCTTGCAACCTCCCAGTTAGACTTCTGCAATGCATTCTCCGTGGGGCTACCCTTGAAGATCGCATGAATGCTGCAGCAGGAGCCGTATGTAGCAGCTAGACTGCTAACAGGAGCATCTTTTAGAACCCACCTGATGCCAGTTCTGAAGGATTTACACTGGCCACCACTCCACTTCTGGTCTGAGCTCAAGGTGTTGACGATGACTTACGAAGCCCTAAACAGCTTGGGACCTGGACAACGGAAGGAGCACTTCTCCCTTTATAACCATGTTGTTGTTGTTTAGTCGTTAAGTCGTGTCTGACTCTTCGTGACCCCGTGGACCAGAGCACGCCAGGCCCTCCTGTCTTCCACTGCCTCCCGGAGTTTGGTCAAATTCATGTTGGTCGCTTCGGTGACCCTGTCCATCCATCTCGTCCTCTGTCATCCCCTTCTCCTCTTGCCTTCGCACTTTTCCAACATCAGGGTCTTTTCCAGGGAGTCTTCTCTTCTCATGAGATGGCCAAAGGATTGGAGCCTCAGCTTCAGGATCTGTCCTTCCAGTGAGCACTCCGGGTTGATTTCCTTCAGAACGGATAGGTTTGTTCTCCTTGCAGTCCAGGGGACTCTCAAGAGTCGCCTCCAGCACCACAGTGGTTGGATATTTATAACCATATCCAACCACTAAGATCTTCTGGGCTGGCCTTCCTCCTCTGTGTCGCACCATTGAGAACAGTTTGTTATGTGAAGACACAAGGGAGGCTTTTTTCTGCCGCAGCACCCCGACTGTGGAACGCCCTCCCCTTGGAGGCTCCATCAGCGCTGACGCCAGCATCATTTTGGGGCCCAGTTAAGACATGCTTATTTATCAGAGCCTTTGAGGCCTGAGGATTAGGAGTTTTGCTTTTGATGCAATGGTTTGAATGGTTTAATTTCGTTCGGTTCAATTTCAAATGCCTTATGTTTTATCATTGCTTTAAAGTGTGCTGTTGCTTATATACCTCCTCGTGGTGCTTAAAGCACACTCTGCCCAGTTTACAGTTTAGGTAGGCAGGCTACACATTGCTTTCTCCCCCGTGAGCTGGGTACTCATTTTCCTGATGAAAACAGGAGTCAGCTTCTGGGATTTTCCCTTGTGTGGTGTCACTTTGTGAGTAGAAGAGTGTTACTTGTAGACCCTCTTTGACGGCGGTCATGGGTGTTGTCAACATTCAGGCTGCCCTTTGCTAAGGAAAGCTTGGCACCCTTTTTCCTGCTGGCAACGTGGGCACCATATTGTGCAACAATATGGGGGCAATTCCTGGCTTTTGGAATTGTGGGTGTAGAAGCACAATGTCCCACATTCATCAACCAGAGGTTTTCTTGAAGAACGGACTATCCCTATTTCAGGGATGTGAATCAGAGGTGACTGGTCCACCAGGGCACCTAAGGCGCCGCCCCACTGCTGGTCTCCCCATACCTTGTCGAATATGTGTCAGAGAAAGAGGGAAGAGAGGAACAGGCAAACGAGATCTTCCTGAGTTCTGGAGTGCGTGTCCGAGGAGGAGATGATGAGGTATCTGAATGGAAGTCTGTCTGTCGGGGTCCGTCTCTGTGTTTGTGCATAAATGTTTGCCTGTCTTCCTTCTTGCATATGGCTGAGTGTGTGAAGGCGTTCCTCTCCCTGGCTCTGCATCTCAGCTGTGGTCACGCCTCCCTCTGCCTTCCCACGGCGGGCACCGAGTGCCACCGTTTTGGGTGTTCTGGAGAAGGAAAACCGGTGGCAGGGCCAGCCGGCTCGTGCCAAAGGACACGTCGCTGGAGGAAGGCCGTCCCGGACTCTCAGAGAACCTGCCACATAATAAACTTTTATTGCCACATCCCTCTGGAAGGCCGCACAAATCTCGGGCGTTGTTGCAAAAGGGGAAAGGGGGAGAGACGCCTACGAGGTAATAAGGCTGGCATTTTGTGGAAATGTCTCTCTGGGCTTCAGGGGAAACGGAACGTGAGCGAGAGAGAGAAAAAGAGAGAGAACCTCATTTGAGTCCGTGTTTCAGACCTTTTTATTTCTTAGGGTGGTAATTGATTCTCGGAGGAGCAAAAGGAAGGAAGCCAAAGATTTTGCTGATGTGTTTGGAGCAATTGAGGAAACTTGTCCTGCTTCCCGCTTCTTCCTGCTACCATCCATGTCTCTCACCACCCAGCAGCACTTCTGGGCTCGAGAACCAAGGAGTGCAGCAGCCGTCCGGCGACGTCCGTCCGGGGTCTTCACTTTGCTCTGCATCTCAATTCCTCTGCCCATCTAGCCGAACGGAGAAAACTTCGACTACTAGAAAACCTCCTATCCAGGCGGAGGCATGCTGCTGCAGCTTTTCCCTCTTCGGTTCATTGATCACCTTTCCCCTTCCTCCACAAAACTTGAAGAAGAGGGAGAACCAAAGGCAGCTGGTCTATTTTATTTTATTTAAAATAGTTTTACCCTGCCTTTCTCCCCAAAAGGATTCAAGGCAGCTTTTTAAAGTAAAATGGAGTTGTAGCAAAGGAGAGTGCGTGAATTCTGAACACAATGCAAACCAACCTTCCCCGTTCTAGAGGCAACCCCCCCTTTCGCCTCCTTTCTCCAGTTCTTCTCACTACATTGTAATCCCAGCCCGCTTGCAAGGCGCTGCCCCAGGGTTGACTCTGTTCTATGCCATCAGACCACCTCTCATTGAAGGCAATCCTGTGAATAAGTGATAACCCCCCCCCCCACCTACCCCTCCAAAATACTAGCCCCGGTCCTCTCCTTAACGGCCCTGCTGAGTTCTTGTTAACTCAAGACCTTAGGAACTCAGTCCATCTCGTACTTGGTCTCCCTCTTCTTCTGCTGATGCAACTTCTCCCAGAATTAGTGTCTTTTCCAGAGAGGCTTGGCTTCTCGTGATGTGGCCAGAGATGTCCAGGGTTATACCAGGGTCCTTGTTCGTGCACGCTGTGGGATCCAGAGAGTTAGAATCACACATGCTGTATCACAGACTAAAACTCTTTCTTAGCGGTCTCCGTTGTGCCTCGAAAATACTGGAACTTTAAATCAAGATAGGGTTGTTTCAGGTTGTTATTTATCATATTTCCATTCAAAGCTTTCCATATCTGGGAGCCCAAACAACCGGGAAAGTTGTTCACCATCCCGTATGAATATCTGTAGCAGAAAAGAACTTACATCTTTGCCTACCAAGCAGATGAGTTGCATCGAGTGGTTTTCCTTGGCTTAAGAGAAAATTCTCTCAGCAGACCTGGGACTGTTTGCTTTTATATTATGCCTTCAGATGCTTTTGTGGGATCAAACTGGCTTTATTTTTTTAAAAAAAAACGACATTTGAGACAGTCCGGTTTATCTCATACAGAGATACACAATTCTTGCTTAATGGGTTTCTGTTGTATGTTTGCACATAGATACGTGACTTATTTCGAATATATCTGTTGCATATTCTAATCAAGTCTTTGTCAGCAGGAAACACGTTCTGCCTTGCATTTGCAACTTTTCGGCCCCGAGAGCAATCCGCCTGCTTGCAGGGGAATCTTTTTTTCTCAAGGAACAGAAAACACCCCTTTTGGTTGCATCACACATTTGTTTGCTTACGTATGTATGTATGTATGTATGTATGTATGTATGTATGTATGTATGTATGTATGTATGTATGTATGTATGTATGTATGTATGTATGTATGGGTCACCTGTCTCTTAAGACAACTCACAACAATTTAAACCGTACAATAATAATAAGTAGAGATGGGCAGAAACCACCAGTTTGGCAGTTCGTGCTGGTTTGATTATCAGCACCCATTTACAGGCAGCACCCGGAGGAGGCGGGGCAGGGAAGCCAGGGCGCTGCCTCTGAGTGGGCCCCTGCCAGAGAAGGCGGGGCTGGGAAGCACCAAACGAACCGAAACGAACCACTGAACCAGCAGTTCGTGCCCATCTCTAATAACAAGTTAAAATACTATGCAAAAACGATGTACTAAAAAAACAATTGAACATTGATCAAGGTTAACAACAATTTTAGAAACATGTTTAAAAAACATTTCAAAATCTCTAAATTTCATAAATGGAGCATTCCCTAGACCCCACGGATTGCTTAAAAGCCTGCCTGCGGAGGAAGGTCTTTGCTTGATAATGGAAGGACAAGAGGGAGGGGGCCAACCTGGCTTCTTGGGGCAGCCTGTTTCCCAACCATGGGAGCAACCATGCTGTTTCATTTCAAGGGGTGGGTGGGCATGCAGGGGCTGCAAATGCAAGTTGACAGCAACATTTAACAATTCCAGTTTCACAATTCCAGAACAAAGGCGGAGGAGGTGCTTCCCCTGAGGCACTGATGCCTGCACTTTATACCATGGGTTGTGCGAGGGATGTGGGACCAATTGCTCAGTTGCATAGCACAATTCATTCATGTTCTATTTACCTTTGCCTTGCCCCCGGTGTGAACAGGTTTTTCTCCAGCATGGGGATGGAGAGGGATACGTAGAGATTCTCATCTCCCCAGGAAGCTGGGAAGTTTTCAGCAATCATAGACAGCCCAACGTGGAGTCCTCTAGTGAGTTTCTTTCCGAGTTTCAAACTCCACGAGAAACGGCTCCTGGAAACATTTGAGGTGGATAAAATGATTGACTGTGTTTGTTTCTGAGAATCGGCTCAAATATTCAGAATAATGAATGACTCAGTGCTTTCCTGGGACTTTCCCCTCTTAATGCCTTTTAATGTATTGGCTTTAATGTATGATGAAACGTCCAATGGTTTTCCAAGCTTTGAATTGTTTTAGCTTGTTTTTAATTGTTGTACTCTGCTCTGAGACCTTAGAATATCAATGTCTTAAATGAATACATGAAATAATAAATGTTGGGGTTTGGTTGTGAGCAGGTGCATCGGCATTAGAGATGGGCACGAACCGTTTCGTCCCAGTTTATGCTCCCCTCCCCCACCTCTTCTGGCTCAATCCGCCACTCCCCAGGCCTAGCTTGCTTGCTTTTCCCACCTCCTCAACTGATCTCCCGGTCATGGGCAGGAGCACAGGCTTCTAGGCCCCGCCCTTTTTGTCTGAGTGACAGATCAGCCGAGAGGGCAGGGCAGAGAAGCCTGTGCTCTTGCTCATGACTGGCAGATCAGTTGAGGAGGTGCAGGAAGCCTAGCACGCTGGCCCTGGCGAGGGGCCGATGGAGCCCAGAGGAGGCAGGGGAAGGGGAGCAGCAGTACCTGTGCCTTTATGAACTGGGACAAACTGGAACAAACTGTTTTGTGCCCATCTCTGTGTTGAAATTGACCAGTCAGTAGGAATGTAAGAAAAAGCTCTGGTGGTTGAGGCAATGAGTGGTCTTGGGGTCTGCTAGGGCAGAGGTCCCCAACCCCCGGTCCACGGCCCAGTGCCGGTCCGTGGCCTGAGCTGGACCGGGCCGCGAAGACAGACCTCCCGCCCCACCCCCCACATGCACTCACCCACACACAGCCTGTTTGCGCCTGCGCTCCAGCGTGCCCATGTGAGTGCCGCGCCGCTGTTTGCGCATGCGCACAAGCGCGGGAGGGTGCCCCACCTTCCCCAGCCGGTCCGCAGGGTGAAAAAGGTTGGGGACCCCTGTGCTAGGGGATCGTGATGGCTGGAGGGCTACTTGGCCCAGGACTGGCATCAAATTTAGACTTTTGACATTACCTTCAAATGGGGTTCAGCATACCATTACAGAGACTGCAGGTTAATTGGTTGAACGTAAACATGTGCAACAGACCATACCTTTTGTAATCCTCTATGGGCATTTCTTCATTTCTTTTTAACGGGACTCTCAGAAAGAGAAATAGCCAGGCCTCTGTTGACGTCTGAGAAGTCTTGGCTAGAGACTACTTCTGTTCCCAGCCAGGGTGGCCACACGTCCTGCTCTACAGAGGAAGTCTCCTCTCTTTGAATGAGAGTCAGAGGACAACCCTCTGTCTGGACAGTTGTGTGGTCTAAGGCTGGTCCTTGAGGACGCGTCCCAATGAAGAGAGACAAGTGGGGTTTGGGCAGTACCTAGGCAGCAGACCCAGAAATAGGCAAATGGGTGGCCACCTGTCTTTGTCTTCCACGAGGAGCTGCACGGTGATCCCATTTCAAATGTCACAGCAACGCCTGGCGAGTCTGCATCACTCTTTAAAATGCCCTTCCCAGTTTTTGTGCCGATCTGCATCCTCTCTCTTCTTTCTGGTTTTGCCTCTGATCTTGATTCCTGACGCACAAGTGCCCTTCCCCCTGTCCCCTGCATGAACCACCAGACACATTCCCGGAGGAAGCTCACATGGAAGGCCCGAAGGCCCCATGTTTTTCCCCTGCATTAGATGAAACGGGCCATGTAGAGGAAGTTTGTGTCAATCATGTGTTGTTGAATAAATTATTTTCAGGGTTTCTTAGTCAGAGACTACTCAGAAATGAACCTTCCCTTCTTCTGGGGGCACCCTGGGATACCCATGGAGCTTTGGCCCAAGGCCACCCAGGCTGGCTCTTCTCTCTGGAGATGCCCGGTGTGGAATCAAACTCCCAACCTCTGGCTCTGCAGGCAGATACGAGCCAGCCTGTGTTAAAAGGTGTCATCATCAATTCACTGCATTTCGGTAGAACATTCCAGAAGCATGTTCCGAAATGGACAAAGAACACTGCTCAATTGGGGTAACCGTCTCTGCCACCCCTTCCCCAGATGCTAGAAGCTTAAAAGGAAAGAGCTCTCTTGTGACCAATGCGGGCATACCGTGTTTCCCCGAAAATAAGACAGGGTCTTCTATTAATTTTTGCTCCAAAAAACGCATTAGGGCTTATTTTCAGGGGATGTTTTATTTTTTTCATGTACAACAATCTACATTTATTCAAACACAGTCATGTCATCATCTTCTGCTTGCTGCACAATGCTGCACAAGGGTGGAAGGTGGGGTTTCACTTAACTAGGGCTTATTTTGGGGGTAGGGCTTATATGACGAGCATCCTGAAAAATCCTACTAGGGCTTATTTTCAGGTTAGGTCTTATTTTCAGGGAAACAGGGTATATGCTCAAATGTTCAAAGCATGAGCTGTATTTTATATTACCCTTTATAAAGCCATTTCAATGGACAGGTGCTGATCATTAGCTTGTTATCGCTCAGAAAAGGGAAGAGAAATTGTCTGGACCGTCCCTAGCAATCTCCGGCTGAGCGCTCAGTCGTTGTGAACACCTCGTGATGATTTACACAGAAGGCAAATGCAATCAATAAATCATCTCTAGCAAGCAGCTGCCTGGACCTCCATCTCAAGAAGCAACAGAAAGCCACAAAGGGAGGGTTAAAAGACGACGCCAGTGAGCGATGGTGCAGAAAGCATCTGGAACATCAGCTTGGCTTCTGTTGCTTCGTGAGTTCTGGCTGCGCTGATCTTCTGTCTCTTCTGCCTTCTTTGTGTTTCCAGACCTGGACGATCCGGTGGTGACCGTCCACCAGAGTATCGGCGAATCGAAAGAACAGTTTTACTATGAGAGGACGGTGTTCCTCAGGTGTGTGGCCAATTCTAACCCGCCTGTTCGGTACAGCTGGAGGCGAGGGCAGGAGGTGCTGCTGCAAGGATCGGACAAAGGGGTGGAGATTTACGAGCCCTTCTTTACCCAGGTAGGAACCGAGGTACAGTCATGTTTTTTTACTATTCTCATTTTTTTTAATTTATTTATTTTGTTCCACTGGACTTTAATATTTTGTGGATTACAGCCCCTAGAATTCATTAGGAATTCCCCCAGCCAGAATTCTAGGGGTTTAGCCAAGAAAATAAAGTCCTCATAAGAGGTTTTGGTTAAACACAGGTGCACAATGAAGGTTCTGGTGGCCATTATCTGCCTGTGAGGAGTGAAGAGGAAGTGTCTGGGTCAGGCTAAGCTCCATGGGAGCTGCAAGCAATTAGGGGACTGGTAGTCTCTGTGGCCGTTTGGTTCTGGGTTGTTGTATTTTTGCCTCTCCAAAAATTACCAGCTTTCCCCTTTCTTTCTGTGTTTAACACAAAGCTCCTGTGAGGACTTCAGTTTCTTCGCTAAAGCCCCCAGAATTTAGCTCAGGAAACCCTGGTGAATTCTGGGGGCTGACGTCTAAAAAATATGAGAGTCACGTCCTTGTAATATAGCCGTCCTTCAAACAGGGTGGTGAGAGCACGTTAAACCTGTTCCGAAATGATCGTGTTTCCAGCCTTCCTTGACAGCGATGGGGTCAATCTCAAAAGTCCTGCATCGTCTATGTTCAGATATCTTTTAAGACTTGTCCATGAGATCAAAATCTAGGAAGGAAAAACCGGAATCTGTAAGAAGCCATGTGTTTTTCTGTGTTTCCTCACGAATCCCCAGGAAGTTTTTAGGAGCTCTTCCTTCCCAGGCCTCTTGAGATACATGAAAACTAGGGGTTGGGGATGTGTCTATTTGCAGTCCATGGCAACTTAGCTTAACATGTGTTAATCTGCAATTCAAGCATTTTTTTCTTTTTAATGACAAATTTACAGACATACATGCAAATATATATTTCAATATATTTCTGGGCATATCTTGTCTAGGAAAATGTTTTCTAACATTTTCTCACAAAACTAACATTTTTAAACGTACCTTATTCCCCCAAATGTCTATCAGTACACAAATTGGTTTTGCTGAGCATACATTACACCCTTCACAGAAAACTACTATGAAGGGTGTCTCTAGACCTGTGATCCATCCAGCGTAGGAGGCGAGGATCGCCTCACTTCAGAGCAGGGCCTACTCACATCAAATTCCTCAAGCTTTCCTAGACAACGAAGCCAATTAGAAAATAACTGGAAATCCATTTATCTTCATGTGCTTTAATGTTATCCTGCTGTATTGATTCATTGTATTTATTTTATATGTGTAATTTAATTAGTCGCTTCCATTCTTGCGTGTGTGCTTGTTTGTTTATAGAATTGTTTTTGATTACCTTCTGCCCCTCATAAGACCCAGACAGTGACCGACACATTAATACATGTAAGATAAAATCAAAACAAATCGGTAACATCGGGCTTGATCACACGTGCCAAAAGAACCCCGGTTATATCTATTCTGCCGTTATTTAAATTGTTTTATAAATTTCTCTTCACCCGATGCACTGGTAATACTGCTTCATTTGGCCAGCCAACCTGTTTTTTTTTCTACCTCGCTGGTGTGGCCTTTGTAAAATGATCCCATCTCCATATCACTTCAATCCTTATCGTTTTGGTGTGTGTGAACGTTGCTGTCAAGACATTTACTTTGGTTATGGGTCTGGTTTCTGTGTGCCATGGCCACTGCATGGCCACGGTGTTTGTGACGTCTTCTTTTGAATTTTTAAAACATGCTTGGGGGTACCATCTGCACATGCTCTCGAGGTTCACGCTTGCAGCTTGGGGCATCATCATGTATGCACAGGACTGCCCCCGGTGTTGATGCAGCTGGTTGCCCCTTTATCTCACTTGGGCCAGTGCACCACCTGCCTCCATTCTGGGAGAAGGCAATTCTAGACTGGGATTCTATCCCCAGTGGGAGGACTCTGTAGGGTGGTCATGGATTGGCTCGTTGAGGGACTGACAGAACTGTGCCATCTTGTCTTGAGTGGGACTCAGCTTGCAAGCCTACCTTGCAGCATCCAGAACGTGGCCGTCCAGAACTTCTGCCCCATCTTTGAAAACAAGAGATAGGGCTGGTCTCATCCATGGAATGATGCAACCCAACCCCTGAATGCTGGATGTCCCCCACCTCACCCCAGATAAGGCACTTGCTGGCCAGTTTTGTGGGAAAGCAGGTTAGGCATAATAATAATTTAGCAAAGCCGTAAACAGACACCCGAAAATCAAATCAAACCCAATTTTATCTCTCCTATATTTAGGTAGACTTCAACTTTTGATGAAGCCTACCTGTAAAGTTGTTCAGCATGCACATGCATGTGCGTTTCTCTTTCTCCGTCTCACGCATGCATACACGCGCGCACACACACACACACACAACTCCTCAACAAAGTTCTCAGAACCTCCGTTGAAATCCCCCAGAGGCAGCACTCTCCGAAATGGAGCCCAGCCTCTCCTCCTCCTCATCGCCTCCGCCTCTGTCCTGGAAAACACAGAATCCTGTCGAGGAACTTTCAGCCTCTGGCTTTCGGGCCACTGGGTGGCCACTCTGTGGACACAAGAGGTGCCGGAAAGCCTCGGAGAGAGACGCCTGCGGGTGATACCCCGGGAGAGCTTGCCTCCAGCTCTCAAGCCAGGGGAAGATACCTTCTGAAATCTCAGCACAACCTCCCTTGTTTGCTTACACAACCGCAGAAGCGACCCCGTGCTTTGCTCGGGCCGTGGGATATTAATATCCAATTCCAGCAAAGGCTGAGATGCTTTCTGCAGAGGACCCGCTCTCCTTTCTTGTAAGGAAAAAGGAGAGAAAGGCCGAGGGAGGAATAGCCCTGGAGAGGGAGAGAGAGAAAACAGCTGCTCTTTATTGACTCCTGGGAAGTGCTTTGAGAAAAATAGCAATTTTTGATACTGTATCTTATTTGACATCAGCTTTAGGTTTCCCTCTCTTCCGCACATGCATGTGTGAGGGTGACATTTAGCCCCCTTTGTTTTCTCCTCAAGAGAGATACTAAGGTCAGCCAGAAGATGGTATTTCCCAGAATGCCCCTATTTTCTCTAGTTCATCATATTCTTGGTTGGCTTTCTCTTGAGATTCTGGACTTAAGGCATGGTGCTTCAAGGACCCAGGGCCTTTGCTGGGGAGGATCTTGTTTGAATTTTCTGCAGAATTAGCTTCCAAGTTCCCCAGATTCCTCCCCTTTTGACTCATCAACTGGCCCTTACAGTCTCAATAACTCACTCTGAGACATTAGTAAGAGAAAGAATATAAGGTTTTATTTACTTACAGTTGTGAACATGTAACAGCAAGCTAAAAAACATGACTGCTTGGAGCAACAGGCCTAAGCAGACTAACTGACTTCAACAGACTGACTGACTCAAAGAAAAGGGAGAGAGGAGAGAACGGCTCTTAGCAGAGGGCCAGGACTCTCTTTGAACTTAGAGGCAGAGAAGGAATGATTGGTTAGTGCTGGCTAGATTGACAGTCACCCCAGCCCAGAAAGGTCCCACCCAGCCATGCCTACTACAGGCAGCATGCAAGGTTGTAAAAACTACAACCATTCTTCGGTTGGGGTCTTAATCGGTTTACAAAAACTTTCCTGCCAAGCAAAGGTTCATTATTAACAACATCAAACCATTGAGTCCGGCTCTGTACTGAGAGAACTGGCCCCTGTCAAGTGCACATCCATTCCATTATGCAGGCATCAAAAATAGTCATCTGATTGTAGGATCGCCAGGCATAAGCGCCAGTCGTAATCAAAGTGTCCTATTACATAGAAACGGCTTTAAATTGCAGGGATGTGCATATTCACAAGCCATCACGGCCTCTGGTATCCAACTACTTTCACGGGTTCTTGGGGAATGGAAGATGCTTCCTTCAAGGAGCACTCCCTTGGTTGGTTTGTTGGTTGGTTGGTTGGTTGGTTTCTTGTTCTGACTTATTTACCACCTCATAGCGCTAGAGCAGCTTCTGGGTGGTTTGCTACGTAACCCTGCAAGGAGCACTTTGCCCTCCAGCCAGCCGGGTACACCGACCGCGGAAGGACGGAAGGCAAGGGTCAATCTGGAGCATCTCCCTGAGCCCTACCCATCTGCACCAGCTGCAGTGACAGTGTCTCTGGGGTCTGTCCCGATGTAGGCACAGGATTAAAACTCATCAGAGGGCAAGGCAGCAAAGCAGAGAAGAGAATCCACTTCGTTCTCTTAGACTGAAGAGTAAAAGGGACGTCTGTCTCTCTCTCTCTCTCTTTTTAAAATTTATTTTTTATTTTTAAAAACTAGGGATAAGGTAGGGAGTACAAAAGGTAGAGGGGGATATGGGGGGGAAAAGAGGGGGAAGGAGAACACAACATGTACTGTCATCCAATCTGTTTGTTCATGTTGCGATATCAAGTCGACTTTTCGCCTTTCTGCCATTTGATTCAACTTACAGTTACATCTTAGTTTAATTCTATGTTATTCAAGCACTATCTGGTGACTCACGCCATTTGTATAATAAATCCCATCGTTCAGTTGCCTTCTGTATTGGACAGTCTTTCAACACTTCTGATAGAATATCCATTTCTGCCGCTTCCCATATCTTCTCAATAAGTTCCTCTTGTTTCGATATCTCCGATTTCTTCCAGTTCTTAGCATAAAGAATTCTGGCTGCAGTGACTATATATAGAACTAGGTAGTTCTTTGTCTTATCTATATTATTTGGTGTAATGCTCAGTAAAAACAATTCTGGGGTTAGTGGAACATTACAAAGCAGTATTTTTTGTAACAGAGTATGTACTGCTATCCAATACTGTTTCGCTAAAAGGGACGTCTCTTCATTATACCTGGTCCTTGATGGGTACCCCCTGTCCCCTTTTTCCCCTGTTTCTGCTTTGGAACCACTTTGCAAGGCAGGCTCATGGTCCGGCGGCTGTTGCCGGGTTCCGCTCCGGCTGGCCTCGGCTCCCTGGCACGTGAGCTGTCATGCTGAAGAGCTCCTCGTACTCATTTCTCCACCAGCGGAGCGGCTCCTGGGATCCAGGCATAAGAATCTCTGAAAGGAAACAAATGAGATGCTGAGTGTACAATCAGCAACCAGGCGCAGAACAACTTGCAACTTTCCCAGATAATTCTCGACTAATGGCTCGGAAAACCCCATCACTTTCGTCCTTTATTACACTTGACAGCTTCATATTGCTCAAAATCACGGGCAAAAAATCTCGCAGAGAAAGAGGCCGTCTGGAAACCCCAGCAGGGGAGGGGAAGGGGAGGGGAAGGAGGGTTGCGGCTGAATTTCACAGGGTTATGCTGGACGTCCTCCCGTCAAAATGAAATTCACGAGAATCCCTTGTACGCTGCTCGCTCTGCCTGTTCAATCTGTAATCAGAACACATTATACAGAGAGTTGGATGAGCTTCAGATGAAGGAGGAGTGAAGGTTGGCGGAAGAAACATCCATAATTTAAGATATGCAGAGGACACCCTCTTTACTGGCAGAAAGCAGCAGTGGCTTGAAACGACTGTTAGGGGAAATGAAAGAAGAAAGTGCCAAAGCTGAACTGCAGTGGAACGTCAAGAAGACAACGATCATGACTACAGAAGAACTACACAACTTTAATGTTGCCAAGGAAGAAATTGAAATGGTTAAAGGCTTTGTTTACTTGGGTTCAACCATCAATCCAAATGGAGACCGCAGCCAGGAAATCAGGAGAGTGAGACTTAGAAGGGCAGTAATGAAAGAACGAGATCATCCAGTGTAAGGATGGGTCACTGAAGACCATGGTCGAGAATACTGAAGGCAGCAGAAACAGAAGAAGACCAAATATGAGATGAATTGACTTTACAAAAGAAGTCATAGTGTAGAGCAGTGGTTCAAAACCTTGGGTCTCCAGATGTTCTTGGACTGCAACTCCCAGAAACCCTGGCCAACCACAGCTGGTGGTGAAAAGGCTTCTGGGAGTTGCAGTCCAACATCATCTTGGGGGCCAAGGCTGGGAACCACTAGCCTAGAGTTTGCAAGAGCTGTTCAGGGCTGTTAAGGACAGGGCATTTTGGAGATCACTCATTTGTAGGGTCATCATAATGTAAAACAGGGGGAAGCCTGTTGAAATAAAGAGGTGACAACTGAAGTTCAGTTCCACAAATGTGGCTGAATAGACAAGGATTCAAGCCTTGACTTTTAAATAAAGCAGTCAAAACCCTGGATCTAGGTTAATGAATTTCTGTGCTGACTCCCCCCACATTCAGATATTCTGACTCTCAAGTACTTTCCCATCCCTGATAGGTGTTGTCGTTAAGTCGTGTCCGACTCTTCGTGACCCCATGGACCAGAGCACGCCAGGCCCTCCTGTCTTCCGCAGCCTCCTGGAGTTTGGTCAAATTCATGTTGGTCGCTTCGATGACCCTGTCCAACCATCTCGTCCTCTGTCGTCCCCTTCTCCTCTTGCCTTCACACTTTCCCAACATCAGGGTCTTTTCCAGGGAGTCTTCTCTTCTCATGAGATGGCCAAAGTATTGAAGCCTCAGCTTCAGGATCTGTCCTTCCAGTGAGCACTCAGGGTTGATTTCCTTCAAAATGGATAGGTTTGATCTCCTTGCAGTCCAGGGGACTCTCAAGAGTCTCCTCCAGCACCACAATTCAAAAGCATCAATCCTTCGGCGGTCAACCTTCTTTATGGTCCAGCTCTCACTTCCATACATCGCTACTGGAAAAAACCATAGCTTTGACTATGCGTACCCTGATAGGTAGCCATCTGGAAATTTTGATAGATTCGTATCTAAAACAGGAACAAAATTCTTGTGCTTCTCCATTGAAGTTCCTGTGGGTCAGAACCAATGATATTCATGCAATCAAAAATAGTTCAGGATGTGGAATAGTTTATAGGAATGGGACTTCCAGATTTCTAGGATTCCCGCTCTCAGAATTTGCTCAGAATTCCTGGAGAAAGAATTCTGGGAGAGCAAAAACAGAAGGCCAGCTATGTCTTTTGGTCCATATTTTTGTGCTTTGAAGAAGAAGGAAATGGCCCTGGGGCTCACTGGGGCTTACCACAACACGCATTGGGAAGGGTAGTCTCGCCACCCATGAGGGTCTATAGAGGGAGCCTTCCCGCCTTCCCATGGACCACTGGGGTGACTCCTGGAGAGCACTGGGACTCCCAGAGACTGCTGGGGCTATATCATCGTCAGAGAAGATTTTTGAGGACAAGGCATGCTCCATTGAACTCGGCACTTCTGACAAATGGTGGCTCCTTTCTAGAGATATTGGGATACTTAACAGATAAGGATCCTAATTTGGGAAGAGGATCCTCGCTCAGGGTGATCAGCCACCCAACAGAATTCACCTCTGAGAGGCCTAGGCTACATACATGACTCATAAGTTCTGAGCAAGCCAAACATCCTTCACAGGGCAGTGGAAGAACCACAAAGATGGCACCTGGCTGGCCATTTTGGAAAGCCTGTTCCATAACCACGTACCACCACCAAGGAGTCCCTGCTGGTGGTGGCCGCTCTCCTCATCTGGCAGAGGCACATGGGAGAGGGGCTCTGAAGAAGACCATAAAATAAAGGTGGTCTTCGGGTAACCAGGTCCTCTCTGCCTCTGTTTGCCCTCTGGGTTTTGCCAGGACAGCCCATGAAGCTCAGTTGAGCCTCCATTCTCAGAGGGAGTATATCTCTGAACCTGGGAACGACCGTCATAGGAGAGTCATCCCCATCATGCCCTGCTTGTGAACGTGACAACACCATCAGTGGGGTGGAGACATTGGGCACACACAAGCTGCACTGTCCCCACATGTCTAGCTTCAGTGTACAAAGTGATCAGCAGCGCTAGATAGGGTTCTGGCCGCACGAATCCGGTGAGCACACAGAACCAAGCACCATGACGAGTGTATGGATGTTCAGAAGACAGCTGGGGGCAAGGGGGGGCTTTGGAGGTGGCACTTAGTGCCAAATGGTGGTGCTAGAGCAAGGCTTACACACTCGAGAACTCCTTGTGTTCAGGTGAACTCCTGCCTGGAGCTTTTCGATGGCAGAAGTTTTGGACGGTTGGCAGAGACCAAGAATCTTAAAAATTATTGTTCTTCCCTACGAGAGGTAGAGATATTTCCAGAGGCTCTCAAAAACACAAGGCTCACATGGGCAAGGAGGATGATTGCCTGAACTGTGTAAGTGGCACCATTGTGGACATAGAATCATCAGAGAGTTGTTGTTGATTCTACTTATATAACGGCCCATAGAAGTTAAAGCATGCTCTGGGCAGTTTCCTGTTTAATTATGCAGGCTACACACACACACACACACACACACACAAACACACACAAGTGATCTAGTTACTCATTTTACCGACCTCAGAAGGATGGAAAGCTGAGTCAACCTTGAGCCAGCTAACCTGAACCCATCTGGACTGAACTCAGGTCGTGAGCAGAAGCTTGACGGCAGTACTGCAGTTTAACCACTGTGCCATGGGTTGTGTGTGTGTTTTAGAAATCCACAAATTGTTCTGTGCTTGCTGTGTGTGTTTCACTTCTCGAAGGGAAAAGATACTTGCTTTGTGAAGCAACGGTCTGTGCAAATTGCAGAAACCTTGTCAAAAATGAGTGCTCCTTGTCTGACTCTCTCCTGTAGGGAAGAAGCCTTGTGGATGAGGATGACAATGGAGGAGGAACATCTGGATTTGATTCATTGCGGGTTCCTTTGGTGGAGATTGCCTCGTTCGTCTTTGGGTCTTTTAGTGACTGGCCCTTTTGTTAAACATGAAAGGGATCATATTTTGGGTTGCTTTGTGTCATTTTTCTGCCCCCATTTGTGGTCGGCCTGGTTGCCATCCAAATTCTCAAAATAAGTCTTACAAACTAGTCCAGAAAAGCAAGGCAGGCAGTCTGCAGTGCGTGAGCCAAATAACACAACTGTTAAGATCAAACCAAGAGGGAAAACACCCACACACCTAGAGATGAAACAAAACCTTGTCAAAAATTACATGACTCATACACGTGTTGCCTTCTTTCCCACAAACCAAGAAAATCCAGGATACAAATGAAGGCAGTAATACTATCAAAGCTCCCCTACCAAACTAAAACTACCTGAATATGGGGAGATTTATCTCCCAACCACGGCCACTGCCATTCATGATTTCTCTTCCCTTCCTTGAACCCATCACCCGCACATGTCAGCAGGCAGCAAAAATAACCCAGGAAAGGCAGGGTGGGAGAGGAAATCGGAGGTGAGAGAATCCAAAAAATAATCCCAAGGAGGCATGGTGGCCTTTGGAAAGAGAAATGAGGGAGGGAGGGAATTCCCCCCCCCCAAAAAAAAAATCCAGAGAAAGGATCCACAGGCACAGATGTACAATCAAGATGGCACAACGGGGCTCAGCAGGACGCAGAATCCACCTGCGAGGAAGGATTGAGCCTTTTCATTGGGTTCGAACCAATATAGGTCCTACCATAAATTAAAATGCTGCTTTCCCTTTTGGATGTTCTGATTGGCTGCTTTCCCAGATAATTTGACAGACAAGAGGTGAAGGAAGGAACAAACAAAAGAAAGAAACATGAAAGGATCTGAAGTTTTTATGATCCTCTCTGTTTCATTAAAACAAAGCATTCTGGTTTCAGAGGCACCCTTTCAGAAATTATCTGAAAGAATCTGAAGATGAAATTATGGAGAGGTGTATGTATATATATAAGCAGTATACGTTGCTTTTGCTTCGCTTTCTGCTTTGCTTAAAAACCTCACCCAGATGCCATTCATTCAAGGAAAGCTTGCCTGAAGAGAAAGGTCTTTGTCTGCTTGGGGAAGGACAGCCAAGATGGGGCCAGGCTGGCCTCCAGTGGGAGGGAGTTCGAGAGTCTGGGAGACCATCTTTTTTTTTGGTGAGCTGTTGGAAAAACCGCTCTCAACAAACAATGAGTAGAAATAGGATGGAGTCTAGAGAAAACCAAGTCTCTAATATCCAATATCCTCTCATTGGGTTAGAAGAACCCAATGAGAGGATATTGAGACCCAGCCGTTAAGGCTTGTGGCATGGGGCAGAGCCTGAGGAGAGCGGGAGCCTTGGCCAAGAGTATGAAGGACTTCAGACCAGCATGATCTGATTTGGAGCTGCTGTAGGTTGTGTGTTGTCCGGTTCCTGTGGTGCCTGCAGGGTCCCATTGCCAGTGAGAACATCTGGAGGCACAGGGTTGGCCCGTGAGGGAAAAGGGTACAGAGGCAGGCAGATGTCCGATCTAGCCCAAAAGCTCAGTGTTTTGTCAACCAAGAGAGACGAGGCTGAAGGTCTGGTAGAGTCTCTCCTGGTCTGCCTGATGGCCAGGTGAGTTGGCCAGAGGAGACATCTCACCAGGTGAAGTTGTAGGATGGGGGCCTGAGATTAAAGTGTTGTTAGGGGTAGCTAGGCAGATGGCTTTTCTATTTTTTAATTGGAGGAATGGACGCCAACAGGTTGACCAGAGCTTTCTGGGTCTTTAATTAAAAGTGAAGGGCTTCTTGTCAGCAGGGATTCTTTGGCTAATAATGCCATGATACGGAAATGTTTATTATTATCTCCTTTATTAGATAAGTTCTTACTGGGTTATATGATGTGTCACATTAAATTAGATTCTATTTTGGAAAGCGTTTGGTTTTTCAGGTTACTGCCTGGGACTCATCTCCTGCTTTGAATTTAATGAACAAATCAAGTTACCCTGTTGATAACTGAAGGCTTATCGCTAACCTTTCTATATTTATCAGAGGTCAGCTTGAATTAGTGTATCTTTCTCTCTGGCAGAGTATGAGATTGGAGAGATGTTTATTAAAAAAAGGACATACTGTAATTAAAAGTTGACAAATTATAGATATATTTCCCACTTATTTTAATGTGGGGCAGTTTAGACTCAGTTGAAGAGCGCATGCGTCTCGTGTAAAAAGTTTCATCCCTGATGGCATTTCCAGTTTTTAAGCCAGGCTGGGACAAGAGGTGGATTGAAAAACCTGGAAACTAATTAACATGCATCACTCCCTACATTCAAAAAGTGATGTGGACAGATTATATTTACCATGAAAAATTGGATGCCGTGGATTACTGGAAATACAGCAGGTAGTAGAGGTGGAAAGAAGAAGCCTAAATTATTATATCAGTACAAGCAGATAAAAAATACTTAAGGCAGTGAAAATGGAGAATATTTTGAAAACAACAGAAACAAAGGCTCAATATAAGAAACAACAATTTGAAAATAAATTAAACAGCTGGAAAAATAAACCACTACATGGACAACACCTGAGAAATATTGATGGAAAGCATTGTCATAATTCAACATGGGCATGGCTAAAACTGGGGACCCTTAAGAAAGAAACTGAAGTCTTGATTTTTGCTGCACAAGAACAAGCACTCCAAACCAAAGTGATGAAAGCTAAGATCCAAGGAATTAGTGTTAACAGCAAATGTTGACTCTGCCAAAAAAAGAGATGAAACTGTGTCAGATCTCATCTGCGAATGTCCAAAGATTGCACAAACAGATTACAAAGTTAGACATGATTGAGCGGCAAAGTTAGTGCACTGGTCATTGTGCAAAAAAAACATAACTAGTTAGCTTGCTAGTCAGGAGATCATGGGGCACTTTGTTAAAAGCTTTGCTGCAGTCAAGATATACTACGTCTACAGCATTCCCTCTGTCTATCTGGGAGGTGACCTGATCAAAAAACGAGATCCAATTAGTTTGGCAGGATTTGTTCTTGACAAATCCGTGTTTGCTTCTCGTTATTACCGCATTGTTTTCAGGTGCTGGCACAATGACCGCTTTACGATCTGTTCCAGAATTTTGCCTGGGATTGATGTCAGGCTGACTGGCCTGTAGTTCCCAGGTTCCTCTTTTTTGCCCTTTTTGAAGATAGGGACAACATTGGCCCTGGAAAGTTGAACTCGTTCCAAGTGGTGAGGTATTCCTTGACTATTTGTTTATATATCTCCAGCTGCAATCCTGCCCCCCCCCCCCACTTGCACTTCCAGTTTGTTTGGAAGTCCATCATCTGTCTTATGGGAAAAGAGGGAACTGAAATAGGAATTGAGCCTCTGCCTTTTCTTTGTCCTCTGTTACCATTTTTCCATCTCCATTGTGGAGCTGTGCCACGATGTCTTTGGTTTGTCTTTTGCTACTCACATACCTGAAGCATGCTTTTTTATTGCTTTTAGTGTCCCTAGCTAACCTCAGCTCATTCTCAGCTTTTGCCCTCCTCATGCCATCCCTGCATTTCCTTGCTACTTGTCTGTACTCATCCTTGGTGGCCTGGCCTTCTTTCCACTTCCTGTACATGTCTTTTTTAGTTTTTAGGTCCTCCCTGAGCTTTTTGTGAAGCCACACTGGCCTTTTTTGCCGCCTCCCCCCTTTTTTTCTTGTTGGAATTGTTTGGAGTTGTGCCTTTAGAATTTCTTTTTTTTAGAAGCTCCCACCCTTCTTGGACTCCTTTTCTTGTTAGGATCTCCTGCCATGGGACCTTCCTTATCCTTGTTCTGAGATTATTAAAATTGGCTTTTTTTAAAATCCAGCAGACGTGTGTGGCTACACTCTGCTTTTGTTTCCTTTGAAATCAAGAATTCTAGAAGGACGTGGTCACTCTCGCCTAGAGTTCCCCTTCCTGCCACTTACCCCACCAAGTCGTGTCTACTGGTTAGAATCAAGTCAAGGAATCAAATCTTCTAGTTTCTTTCTCCACGTTTTGTAGGAGAAAATGATCAGCCACACAAGCCAGGAATTTCTTGGAAGGGCCAGACTTGGCAGAATTTGCCTCCGAACATATATCTGGATAATTGAAATATCCCATCACTACTACGTTGTGTCTCTTTGAAAACCCTGCAATTTGTTTTTCAAAAGTTTCGTCCGCTTCCTCTCTTTGATTGGGCGGTCGGTAGTAGACTCCAGCTACCAAGTTCCTTTTGTTTTTTGCCCCAACTAGATTGATCCAGATGCTCTCGATGGGACAGCCACTCTCCTCCTCCTGTATTGCTGTGCAGGAATGTGTATTTTTGACATATACTGCCAGTTCATCTCCCTTTTTATTCTCTCTGCTCTTTTTAATCAGTTAATAATAATAATAATAATAATAATAATAATAATAATAATAATAATAATAATAATAATAATAATAATAATAATAATAATAATAATAATAATAATAATAATAATAATAATGAATGTGGATTGAATGGCTAAAACTGGGGACCATAAAAAAAGAAACCAAAAACTTAATCTTTGCTGCACAAGGAAAAGCACACCAAACTTATTTCATGAAAGCTAAAATTCAAGGAATTAGTACAAATAGCAAATGTTGACTCTGCCAAGAAAAATATAAAACTGTGTCACACCTCATCTATGAATGTTCAAGGATTGAGCAGACAGACCACAAAGCTAGACCCGAGGGATTGCAAAATCAATACACTGGTTGTCGTGTTAAAAAAATGTAATCTGACAGCATCCAAGAATTTGTGGGAACATCAGGTAGAAAAAGTGTCAGAAAATGACCAAGTTAAGATCTTGTGGGACTTTCAGATTCAAACGGACAGAGACCTTGAGCATAATACACCAGACATAATAGTAATAGAATGAAGAAGTGTCTGGATCATTGACATTGCAACTCCAGGGGATGCCAGAGTTGAAAATAAAGAACTGGAAAAATTAACAAAATACAGAGATCTGCCAATGGAAATAACTCACTTATGGATTAAACACATTTCTGTGGTCCCCACAGTCCTTGGGACATTGGGAACAATGCCACAGAATTTTATAAAATGTGTTTTATAATCAGCTGCAGATCTCTGAAGTAACACCATGCGAGCTGCAAAAATGGCAGTATTAGGAAGAAGCCACTATTTAACAGAGACTTAGGCTTTTGGTTAAAACTTTTCTCTGCTATATAAATACCAGCCAAAGGCTGTTTCTTGCGTTTTTGAACACTAACAACAACAGCAACAATAACACCTTCTCGCACTTCTCCGACAATAATGATTTATTTGGAATGTTATTGCTCCATCGGAATCCAAGCACTTCTTGGCAATGTGACCCAAGGAATGATAAATCACTTCTTTGAATGCTGTACCTGAAAGCTCCTGCAAAGGATCGTCACCCGTCAGAATCAACTTGGTGGCACAGAAAATTATCATCATCATCATCATTAATGCCACTAAGTCAGTTCTGACTTATGGTGGCCCTTTCCACTGTTTTCCAGGTAGAGAATGTATTAGGCATCCTTCAGTCTCGAAAGACTATGGTAACGTGCTCTGTATGGAGGACTTGGAACAGCGTCTAGTGTGGCTGAGAAGGCCAATTCGAGAGTGACCATCCCTTCCACACTGAAGACAAATACAATCTGTTCCCTCTCCAGCTCCCTGGTTTTGCTGCTTTTGGGACTGCCTCTTCGCCTCAGCCTGCTGGACAAGGGTCTCTTCAAATTGGGAGAGGCCGTGATGCACCGCCTGCCTCCAGGCTGAACGCTCAGATGTCAGGGTTTCCCATCTGTTGAGGTCCATTCCTAAGGCCTTCAGATCCCGCTTGCAGATGTCCTTGTATTGCAGCTGAGGTCTCCCTCTGGGGCGATTTCCCTGCACTCATTCTCCATACAGGAGATCTTTTGGAATCCGACCATCAGCCATTCTCACGACATGCCCAAGCCAACGTAGACATTGCTGTTTCAGTAATGTATACATGCTAAAAATTCCAGCTCGTTCTAGGACTACTCTATTTGGAACTTTGTCCTGCCAGGTGATGCTAAAAATGCGTTGGAGGCAACGAACCCTGGGACTGTGCAGCTTTGGTCCAAGGCCACCCAGGCTGGCTCTTCTCTCTGGAGAGGCACAACCGGAGAATCGAACTCCCAACCCTCTGGCTCTGCACTGTCTACACTCAATGTCTACACTCACTTTGTAATCTGCCACGATTCACTGCCAAAAAGTTGCACCGTTTAGGTTACATGAGGTAGTAGAATGCTGGACTCTGTTTCCAACATCATCTTTCACATCCGTTTCTAAAACCTGGTAGCAACACTACGTGCAGCGCTGATCTTAACTGTAATTGTTTTATCAACGTGAGCGGAACTGGGGATAAAGGGTGGCCCATATCCGTGCATTGGTCCAAGGTGGCAATGCCAATCATCTCGCTTCCCTTTAGGCTGAGAGGTGACCAGATGCTGGCAGGGATGGGAGTGCCCACCACTCAGTCTGTGATCTACATCTCTCTCGCCCCCCCCCCCATAACAGTTTTCATCATCATCACATATTGTAATTGCAGAGCCCAATTATAAGATTACATTTGCTGTGTTTATGCTAATTAAGTCATTAGACAAATTAAGTCTAATTACACCAGTTGGGCTGGGAAAAAAAATTATTTTCACAAACGGTAGAAATTTTCACAGCGTGGACTGAATTCAGATTGAGAGATCAGCTCTGAATTTCTGTTGGGGGCAGCGAGCTTTTTTGCTACCTGGCCCAGCTCTACAGGATAACCGCTCAAGTGAAATTCTCTTGGCATAAGTGATACGTGAAGCTCAGCCATTATGAAGTGGATCTTTTTTCAAGGGTATTCCTAGTCCATTTGATGATGTGCCATCTCCAGAATGAATACTTGATTTTTTTTTTTAAAGGATACATAAAATTTGTCATTTAAAAACAGTTTATAGGGAGGTGGTTTTGAACATCTTTCATCTGTAAGTGTGCATTTCAAAATTGTCTTTTACCTAAAAATTCTAAAAAATCTCAAAATCATGTTTTGTGTCAAAATCCATGTTTCGATATTGTTGTTGCAAACCTGAGTCACAACTTCTTAGAGGTGCTTGAATTCTGCTGGTGAGCTACATTACAAATCACTCTTTCGTGTCTTTAGAAACCACCATTGCCAGTACTTCCAGTGTGGCTAGGTGCTGTATAAATGCTCACGCAGATCATAGATGAGGACTAAGAATGTGAATGGATTTGTGTGAAGCCTCACTCGGCAAATGGGGTTTCCCAGTTAATTCACTTCAGCCAACCAACCACACAGGAATCAGCAAAGAGAGAGGAGGAATTTGGTACTTCAGCCTTTTTCTTTCTTTCTTTCTTTCTTTCTTTCTTTCTTTCTTTCTTTCTTTCTTTCTTTCTTTCTTTCTTTCTTTCTTTCTTTCTTTCTTTCTTTCTTTTGCTTGTTTAGGTAGTTCTGCTCTTGCCATCCAGATTTGCAGGGGGCACAATTAGAGTAGAGCTTGTTTGACAAGGCAGCAAACAAGGCTGATGGATTTTCTTCACTTTGGTCACTTAGATGCCCTAGCGCTCGGGCAGCAAGACTTGGGATTGGAAAAGAAAAACAAGCAGGCTGAGGCTCCAGGTTGGGGAGGAGAGGGTTCAAATGGCAGCCAGTCTCCCCACTGCCCTCCCACTCTGGGTGGGATGGCTTCAGAGAAAACAGCTCCAACCTCCCTCCAAGCAATCACACCACCTGAACTGATGTGAATGCATTCAGTTCCCAAAAAATGGAAGTCCCAAATAAGAGGGTGGGGAGGGAAATTCCAGACCAGTTCACATTGATTTGTACACCATGCAGTCAATGGAAGATAATGCAGATTTGACCATCCTAATCTCAGGACGCTTCCCACATTATTTGTCAATGTTGGCACCTCCTCAGTCCACATCCCTGTCCAATTCCGAAAGGAAGCCGGTTCATTCCGATGCAAATCCTGGACAAGTAACTTTTCTAGTCTCTGCTTTTCTTGTACCATTCTGCTTATATGCAATTTGGAACCAATTGACTGGAACAGACTATTCATTCAAGTTTGAAACATTACACAGTGTATGATTCTTTCATTACTTTGTTTAACTTTGAGTGTTGGACAAATCAATACTTCAGTATTTGTTATTTGATCTCTTCAGTCCTTTATTCTTAGCTGTTTGATGCATCGCAACTTTGCATCTCAGAGAAAGGTTAACATATATATGTGCACACCCACACCACCTTCCAGACTATTTTTTCCCCATTTTTTCCAGTTTTAGTCTAAAAGTGGTGTGAATGCATTGTCTTGTCTCCCTGCTTCCCCCGTAGCTCAGTCCTTCACACACGCCATTAGTGAGTGTACAGAATAAATCTGATGTTTCACATGCTCTATAAAAAGAAATGTGAACCCCCCCCCCCCGTTTTTCCTCTCTTTCTTCCTTCCCTGCCTCTGTTATTGTTTTTCGACATCTTTCCCCCACAACTTTTCCCAGTGGACCCCAAGCCTAGCTGCTGCAGGGGAAGGGAGAGACCACACAGTCGGGGGAGTGGGGTGGCTATGGGTCCCATCTGTGCTATGCTTTCCTGGAAGAGGACACAGGGATGACAAAATCTCAACACATCTGATGGGAACGCTACCTTCACAAAGTCAGCCTCCTATGTGGAAGTCCCATGGTCTCAAGTCTGGCGCCTCTCTCTGAACCTCCACTCTATCCTTCTCTTGGTGGTGGTTTCTCCCTGGCTGCAAAGTTCTTGTATTTTTCCTTCTTGCATGCAAAAGTGCAGGCCTTCCCTCAGTGTGCACCTAAATTGCACATAGAACCATGCAGTTGGAAGGGGCCTCTAAGGCCATCGAATCCAAACCCCTGCTCAAGGCAGGAATGCAAATCAAAGCAGATGGGACTGATGGCTGTCCGATTTTCTCTTCAATGCCTCCAGTATTGGAGTGTTCACCACCTCCCGAGGTCAGTGGTTCCATTGTCGTACTACTCTAACAGTTGCAACATTTTTCCTGATATGTTGGTTCATATTTTCTCCACTGACTTGAGCTCACATTTTTAGACACTCATGTCTTTGAAGAGTAAATCTAGTCTTGTGTGTGTTATGTTCCTCTGAAATGCGGGCTATGCCTTGTTAACGTGTATATTTCTCAGGCATGGGGTCCTTTGTCTGCCAACTGGTTGGGAGAGGGTAACTTTGGCCAAGATCTCAAAGCCCCTCCCCTCGCTCAATCATCACTCTTAAAAGAGAACCTTCTTCTCTGTGGAAATTCCAGAATTGGTGTTCCATCATCACACGGTACAAGGGGACACGTCACTCCTGTGTCTTTCTTGTCAGCACTGTGATCTTTTTCTGCAAAATAGGGACCCTATGCCCCACTGCCTCCCCACTCTCAGTCAGCTTGTCTTTGGGGCCTCTTGTCGCAACTGGGAGAAATGATGAGCTTGGAGTCTTGGGGTAAGAAACAAGGTGACTGTCACGTCACCAGAGCGCTGCTAATTACTAAATTACTCATTCACAAAGAGACAGGCTGTCTTGATACATTAAGTCGAATGGCTGAGCCCCACAAAAATGTTCCTGCTCCCCGTGTGAAAACTAGATTAAGAAGCCTCATTCCGCTCTTGACAGAATGTGCAAATTCTGTGCAACACTAGTGCTTTTTCGCTTTGTGAAGCTAAGCATACAAACAAGGAACACAGGAAATAGCTGATTGTTAAAAGAAGGAGGCAGGTACCCTCTCTCGTTTGCTTACCTTTTGTACTTACTCGTGTGGGAACGCCATAAAATATCTCGCCATTTCACCAATGAGGAGGTCTTTCATTCTCGCCCAGGAGAACGCAAGAAAAGATTGATGCCTCTCTGTTCAATCCAGACGTGTTTGCACATAATCCAGCAGAGCCACTTGCTGTGAGGAGATTCCTTCTTCTGATTTCTCAGCAGCTCTGCAGAGACCTGGATACAGAGGCATCTGAAGTATGTCCCGGATAACCCCACCATCCGTGTCACTGCATGAGGGTATTGGCGGGTTCCTAATCTATAAGCACACGACGGCAGCTGTCGCTCAGCTACAGAAGCCACAGTGTGTGCCATGCCATTTTTGAGATCTTAACAATACATCAAATAATACCTGGAAGTATAAAATGCATCAATATTCAGGGTAAAGAAAATTGTCAGTAATGAAAATCATATCAGGCTAGGCCAAAACAAAGCTAAAAGCAATAGGTGGGAGACAGAAAAGCCACATTATTCCTGATTAAGGACTAAATCAGAGCATTTTTAGCTGCTGTTGAAAAACTTCAGGGAACAGCATTTGTGAAACAAGCCTGGGAAGAGTATTCCAGAATTGCACCATGATGGGAGATGTGCTGGTCAGTAGGTGGAGGTCTCTGAAGAAAAATCACCCAGTAAGGATAATCTCTTCATATCTTCCTCAATTTAGACTATCTTGACTCTATAAAATACCTTGAGGGGGAATTTGAATGAATCCTCACCTCCTGCTGAGAGCACAGCCTGATTTGCACATTCAAAAAGGGGTCAGTGCGAAAGTCTGATTAGGGAGGAAATTCTATACCTTACCCACCCCCCATCCGTGTCTCCCTGCAGGGAGTGGACACCTGGAACAAAGAGGTTCTGCTGCTTGCAGGATCTCTCCATGTCACTAAGGGATCCTGACCCTTAGGGTTTCTGATGGCGTGGAGAGGCTTCCTAAGCAGCAGTTTGTCTCCTTTTCAAACTTTCCTTCACATGGAGAAAACGACTCTCTCTTCCTGCTCACCCCCCAGAGGAACCCTTTTTGGAGCACCTAAATAGGTCTGATGATAAAAAAGGATGCTTGAAGTCCCGGTATTTTGCACAGATATATCTTTGCAAAGCTGGTGTCCCTGGAGAAGTCATAGAATCATGGAAGAACTGAGTTGGAAGGGGGCCTCTAAGGCCATCAAGTCCAACCCCCTGCTGAAGGCAGGAACCCAAATCAAAGCAGATCTGACAGAGGATGGTCCAGTTTTCTCTTGAAGGCCTCCAGCGCTGGAGCGCTCACAACCTCTCAAATTCATTGATTTCATTGTCATACTGCTCTAACAGTTGAGAAGTTTTTCCCGATATTCAGCCTAATATTCTCCTTATATTCAGCCCTACATATGCAAGAAGCATGGGAAGTATTTATGATCCTTAATAAAGATGCAAACAACCCATCTGAGAATGCCTGAGCTTCTTAAATGTCCATGAGACAGTGCAGTACAGTCACTGCCCTCGGGTCGTTCCCCCCACCCCCATTGCACAATACACCATTTATTCCACAAAAGGAGTGAAGTGTATAAAACATCGTTCTGCCCATGTGGGGAAAGTATTGAGAGCTCCTGCCAATTTATCACCTCCTCCTTGGTGAGGAGAAGAATGTGGTGGTTCCTCGGCCTCACTTGCAAGAAAGGGACGAATGAGGTCTTATTTCCCAACGTTATGGTTGTTGTGTGCCATCGTGTTGCCTCTGACTCAAGGCAACCCTATGGATGAGCGGTCTCCATCCTGTCCTGTCTTCAACAGCCCTGCTCAGCTCTTGAAAGCTTGTGACTTCCTTTAGGGAGTCAGTCCATCTCGTATTTGGTCTTCCTCTTCTCCTGCTGCCTTCCATCTTTCCCAGCATGATGGTCTTTTCCAGAGAATCCTGCCTTCTCATGATGTGCCCAAAATAGGACAGCCTCAGTTTCAACATATTATTTTTGCCTCCAGAGATCGTTCAGGCTGGATTTGATCTCGGACCCATTTCTTTGACTTGAGGGCAGCCCAGGGTATCCAGCACCACATTTCAAACAAATCATTTGGATCCCCTGTCAGCTTTTGAGTGCAGGAGCGGAAAGCAAGGCTGGACGGACGCGGGTGTTAAGTCCCCAGAACATCTTCTGTGCATCTTGCCAAGGCTTCTGCCGGACCTGCTTCTCCACCCTGCGAGGAGCGTTTGCTGTTTCAAGGAGGGCTCAGTTCTGCATGTGCTCCTTGGCATAACATTGGCCTGAAAACAAGCGGTGCTAAGGTGCCAGGTTGACAGCACCCCAGCAGGAGGGCACCTTCCTGGTCCTTCTTTCTGACTCTGTTGTTCTCCAAAGGTCAGGTTGTCAGCTGGCCTTGGGGCTCCGAAGTGACAAAGTTTGGACAGGCCAAGGAATGCGTGCACCCACCTACAGCTCACCATCTTTGTTTCACTGTTTCTTCATCAATCTCTCAGGATTGCAGAGTGAAACAACCTAACGTTGAGTTTGTGGCCATCGGTCGTGAAGGACCAGTCAGGGATTTATTTATTTATTTATTAAATTTATACCCCGCCCATTTAGACCCAAGTCTACTCTGGGCGGCTAACAATTAAAAAATGGCATAAAAGCGATATAATAAAATAGAGAACAACAATAGTAATATCGTTCAAGATGGGGAAAAGATAAAAATAATCAAGTGATGACAGGAGGGAAAGCCTGCCTAAAGAGCCAGGTCTTAAGTTGGCTCTTAAAAACACCCAGCGAGGGAGCCAGACAGATCTCTGACGGGAGACTGTTCCAAAGGCGAGGGGCCACTGCCGAGAAGGCCCGGTTTCTTGTTCTTTCTCTCCGGGCCTCCCTCGGCATCAGGCCCCTCAGCCGTCCATCCTGGCTAAAGCGAGTGATTCGGGTAGATCTAGGTGGGAGGAGGCGTTCCGCCAGATATCGAGGTCCTAAACCGTTTCGGGCATATATAAAGAACTCTTGCTAAGTTCTTCAGGCTCGTTGATTTTTGTGGTCTTGATTTGATGAGACGCATTGGTGAAGAATTGTCAAAGTTCACAAGATTCCTCCATTCCAGGGTGGGTGGGTGGGGTGAAGGACACCTTTTTTCATCGGCGATGTTTCCAATAACCTATGCAGACAGTCTCTGTGGAACTCGTGTCCTTCCTCTTCGAGAAACAAAGTGTCTGCGCACCCACACACATACACACACACCAAGGAGAAGGCAATGACTGATGGGTAAAAGAGACACAAGTACACCTTCCCATGCTTCTAGTTCTTAAAAGGCCATGTCACAGAGAAGATCCTCATTTTGTGTTCTGTTCTATACATTAAAGCAGTATTTGTACTATTTATGTTCAAATCTTCCTGGGGGGTGGAAAAAACGTTCTTATTCTCATTCTTTTGCTGAGAGTGCAGCAAAATATCTCACAAAGACAATGAGAGTAATTTTGCAGCTCCTTCTCTTTGCATGTGAGGGAGAAACCAGAGAAGTCTTGCATCCCTAGTCTGAGTCTAGTAGAACGGCAAACAAACATCTTCTCTATAGTCTAGGAAACCCATTTTTCTATGCAGGGTGGAGGTGGATTACTAAACCTGGTACCAAAGTCCCTAGTGCTGTCTTTCGTGTGTGCAGGCATGCCTCTGTGAGCATAAAAGAAGAGCAAAAAGGAGATAACCCCAGAGAAAGATGGAAAGTAGCCTAAGAGTACCAATCCGTTTGTAGATCTAGTACAGACAAGATAGTGGAAAATACTGGTGGTGTCACTCTGCCTAAAACCTCTCTCAGTGATTCAGATCACTTGCCGTGTGTTATTGGCGCTCTGTTTCAACACTCTAGGCTCAATGCTTCAGTTGGCATTTATTCAATAGCCATTTATAATTCTCCAGTTTATTTAGAGCAAAATTCTGTTTTATCCAGTGCCCCTTGTATTTCTACGAGCAGGCCCTGCTCCGTTTCTTCCTGCCCTTCTGGCGCTTGGCTGGCTGGGAGACGAGACAGGCCGTGGCGCCGGGTCCAGCTGTATCTCTTCCTCTTGGCTTTTAAGAGGGGTTCTGAGGTCATCCCTGTTTCACCAGCCACTTGCCTTGTTTTAATTATTCTCCTGTTCTTGTGCATTTCCTTGCTGTGGTTCCATTTTTCTTTTCTTTCTCTGTTAATTATATTTGATCAATGTGATTGTACTTGGTATTTACATTGCATTTTTTTAAAAAAAAGTTGTAAGCCACTTTGAGGACCTTCATCATGGAAGATGGAGCATGTTTGGTATTTTCAAAGGAGTGAGATAAAGTGGGAAGGGGGGATGTAAAATGAAGGGGATTATTGAGGCCACAACAGAAGCTGTGCGGCCGATCTAATGAGGACCCAGGTTGGAGTTCCCCCTTGGGCCACTGGGACATCATCAGATGGCCTTGGCAGCTTCTGCAGCGAAAGTTCTGCACGTGTAGATATGGGACAGAAAATTGTTTTAAGAACCAGTCGTAATAGTTTAATAATTGTGTGCCATCGAGTCAGTTCTGACTTCTGGCAAGGGTAGAGAGTACTCCGAGGTGTATTTCCCTTCCCTTCCTCTAGGGGGCGCCCTGGGACTGTGCAGCTTGCCCAAGGCTACCCAGGCTGGCTCTTTTCTCTGGAGATGCGGAATTGGAGAATCAAACTCCCAACCTCTGGCTCCCCAGCCAGAGGTCTAAACCACTGAGCTATGCAGCCAGCTGCTTCTTTTGAGGGCACCCCGAGACTGTGCGGTTTGACCAAGGCCACACAGGCTGGCTCTTCTCCCAGGAGGCACAGTTGGGAATCAAGCTCCAGAGCCAGTTATCTAACTCACCGAGCTATCCAGCCAGCAGCCATGAAATACATCAAAGCCTGGGTGATCGTCCAGGAATTCCTGGACTGCTGTTCCCAGCATTCATCACCATTAGCTATGTTGAGTGTGGCTGATGGGAGTTGTAATCTAACCACACTCACTGTGTTACAGAGAGAAATGAACCACTTGTAGTACTTTGGTTATAAAAAGAGGTCTGGCAACTTGAAATGACCACAGCTAGGAAACTGTAAAGGGCCTCTGGGAGCCGGGTGGGACTTTTCCTAATTTGAGGCTGAGATTAAATTTGGTCAACAGGCTGGAGCTGGTTCTGCCCAAGTTTTTATGGGAGGCAGACGGGACTAAGGGTGGGTGTGATCAGTCCCTTTGATTGGCAGGCAAATGGATGCCCTCTGATCAGACTGGCCGGTCTTCTGTCTCTGCCTCAAGAACAGAAATAGGACATTTTCATGTATGGGCTTCATTTCCATGGCACTTCCCAGATGTTCGAGGTATGCTGGGTCTACCAGATCGATCCACCCCAAACCCTGCCACTACCCCACGAGGGCCCTTCCACCCACCGTGTCCTCAGCCGACTTTCTTTTCTGGAGCAGCATCCCCAGACTCACCACCTGAGGATGACTGACCTTCTCACGGGGGTTTGCTACAGCCAAACACACACAAGAATGTCTGCTCCACCCTCCAGTCATCAGAGGGAAACCAACCTCTGTGGTTTCCCCTCTGTAACCACTGGATAACGGTGTGGCCGAGGCATATCTGGCTGCAGGAGCCAGACGTTGGGAGTACGATTCCCCCACTGGGCCTCCTTGGCAGGGGCTGGACTGGATGATCCTTCGGGGTCCCTTCCAGCTCCACAGTTCTAAGAGGATGATAATGATGATGGTGGCCTTTCCCTGACCACACTATTTCCACTCTTCACACATGGTGCTTCCTGCCCGCAGAATTTATAACTGTGTGCATTAAGGCAGTGCATGTCGTAACACTGCTCTGCATGAGTGACACCCCACTGATGGGGTGGCACTTACGGGGCCTGGGAGCCCTGATGCCCAGTATCTTAAGGCACACATCCTTCCCTCTTTTGCCTCTTGCAAAAGATTTGTGGAGGATAAGGAAAAGAACTAAGAGGGGAAGGCAGATGGTTGGTGAAGCCATTGAGAACGGAAGAAGCCCCAGAAAGGTTTGATGAGAATATCACAATTTATGATTAAGTTAAGAAAATCCTAAGGAGAAATACAGTAGACCCCAGTGTGGCCTAGTGGATAGAGCGAGGGACTGCGACTCAGGAGACCCCATTTAGCCATGGAAGTTCACTGTGGGGATGAAGTGGCAAGACCACACCTTAAATACCTCACTGACCTTGACACCCCTATTAGGGTCCCTTATAATTGGGAAGCAATATGAGGACCCTCAAAACACACGGACGCACAGCAGACGGATCTTGGGAGTGGATGTTGTAAGGCTGAGGGGCTTTCTTAATCGTGGCAATCCACTTCCTTGTTTTGGATACGTTTCTCCAACTGGAATCCTTATCTTTCCCTTCTAAGTACCCCATTCTTCTGCCCACCACAGGGTGAAACCAAGATCCTGAAGCTGAAGAACCTCCGGCCTCAGGACTACGCCAACTACAGCTGCATCGCTTCCGTCAGGAACGTCTGCAACATCTCGGACAAAATGGTGTCCTTCCGGCTCTCCAACAAAACAGGTAATTCCGTCTTTCCCGGCGTCTGCCGTTTTTTAAAAAAATTTCTCGGCTTGATTCTTTCCGAGCGGTGGGAACGAGGCCGCCTCCGTGGTAGCCCTTGGCTTTCGTGCAGCTCAGAACTGGGGAGAGATCTAAACAACTTTATTTCCACAACACGTGACATATGCCGTTTGCTGACGTCGGTCCTCTTCGCTGGTTAAACTGTTCTCGGTGACTTCTGTGGTCTGAATCGTATCCAACAGTGGCTAGATGACGACCGCAGCAGCAGCTTTGTCTGCTAAGAAGCTCATTGGGAAGCCCGGTTGAGTTGGCTTCCACCGACTAGAGCACCACTGGAAGGGGGCCAAGCCTAAGCCAGTGGCGTCTGTTCTCTCTGTGCTTGAGTAAAATGTCGGTGAAATTTCGCTCAAATGAGGTAGAGGTTTTGTCTTGGGTTTCTTTTCTTTAGCAAATCATTCCATCCTTACAGCCACCTCTTTGTGGGATGTTTTACTTATAGAGGTGCGCCAGGCCCACTTCCCTCCTAGTATTCAGAAAACATATAAAACATTGCTTTCCAGGGAGGCGTTTCAGGATCTCCTCCCTTTATCATTGTCTTTGATTTTGGTCCTATTTATGATGATTAGATTTTTTTGTAGTTTGTATTTTTCTCCGTTGCCGCCATCTTGGATTTCCAGGAGTGCTGCCCTACTTTTAAATTGTTTATATTATTATATTTTGTGGGTTCGGTTGAAGTAGTTGTTGTGTGTTTTATGTTTATTTTCACTTCTGGAAACGACCCAGAGTAGTGGCTTGACACTAGATGCTGCGGAATAGATACAAACAAACAAACAACCTCCTCAAAGTGGTTAGAAATCAGAATCAGTTTGGAAACGAGCTTGGCCGTCCATCACCACCACCGCTGCCATCATCCTGGTCTTGCCAACGAGACTTTTGAGGACGTTGGGCGTCAGAATTGCCTGACCTCTCCCTGAGGTTCGCAGTCCGTGGTGCGTGAACTGGGGAGAGGCGGAGAAGCAGTCTAAGTGGGACCCAGGGTTTTCATGGCACGAATTTGCTGGCTGTCCATCTACATGTCGCCATTTCCTGCCAGCCACACTTGGCCATCAGTAATTTCCTTTCCTTTCCTTTTTCTTTTCTTTTTTGCAGGCTACTAGTGATTAAGTTTGGAATCTCCATATTTCTCCTCATCCTCACTCCCCCTGTTCACCAACTTTCTAGAAATGAAAAAAAAAATGTAACGACAGAGAGCTTTGAATCAGCAAAATACCACTTGAAGAAAAAAAAAATCAGGTTTTTGTTCCTCCCACGGTGAGATTCAAACTCTCTGAAGAGAGTCTGGTAAGATCTAAGAGACAGATGCGCACTTGGATCCCCCCGCCTTGAGCCGTTGGACTCGATGGCCTTAGAGGCCCCCTTCCGACTGGACTCTTCTATGATCCTGTGACATTCCCAGGGGTTTTTTTAGATGGAGACCGTGTGGGGCCCTTGGCCGTACGCAGAAAGCGCAGCGTCTGGTTGGTTCATCCCACTTTCCACTTGATTAATGAAGCCTAGTTTGCATAAAATGCATGGTCTGAGAAGACAGGCTGGTTCGGGCAAATCGGCAACCGGCTCTGGCAGGTGCTCTGCGCTCGCGCCCCTCAATCCCCCCCCCCCCCAGGTGTGCAAACACATGTCCGGCCACCTTGTACTGAGTTGGAAGGAGCTGCTTAGTCATTTCCCGTCCGTCTTTTGCGGAGTGCCACTCCGTAGGCGGTGGGGAAAGGTTTGGCACAGCACAAGCTCAAGGACGGAGGGTTATTTGTTAATAAAGCAAATGCCGTAACGGAACTGAAAGCTGCTAATGAAGGTAATGGCTAGAGGAAGCCTTAACGAGGCTGCTCTTTTGTATCTGGAGTGAGATTTCACGTGTATTCCAATTTGGCATATTGGATCGCACTCCACAAAATGACCCCACCTGGATTATTATTATTTTTCTTCCACCGTGTGTGTGGGAGGAAAGAGAGGAGAAGGGGATACTTGCCAGTGTACTATCTGCAAAGCAGGAGCGATCAGCACCGCAATTCAGAAGCGATTTGATGGCCAGTGGCAACAACCAAGAACTGGACTCGGAGTGGGTGGGTGGCTTAGTGTTCGGTCCCCAGTTCAGCCAAAATTTGAACCCGGGGTTTCTGCTGCAGAGTGAAAGTCCAGCCTATTGCACGAATGAGCCCAGCAGCATCCTGGGGGTTGGGGTGGAGGGGCTGCAGGCAGTGGTTGACCGTGGTGACGGCTGTGGGCTTTGTTTCTAGTTCTGTTTTGTGTTGTGTTTTTTTTTTCAAATAAGCTTTTTCTAAAATTTACACACCCTTTTATCTTTGGCATGGACAATGCTTGAGATATTTTTGTTGCCGTTGTTTTGTTTTGGGGTTCGTTTCTTCTAAAATGGGAGACTCTGAAAGGGACAGGTCGGTCCATCCTGGTCAAGGGCTCGGAGAGCTTAACTCTTAGAAGCTGGGCTTTGAACCTCTGTGTATTCGGGGAGTCGTAGGATTGTAGAGCTGGAAGGAAGCTCAAAGGGCATCTAGTCTAACCTCCTGCTGATGGAGGCGACCCACACCTTGAGCCTCCCTGACACAGACTCATGCCAACCTCTGTGTGAAAGCCACCCGTCAAGGAGCGCCTTCCACTTCTCCACCATTTCGTCTTTTCCAGCGACTCTTGTCTTCCTGTGCTGTGCCCGTAATACAGTCATCTCACTTGTACCATTTAAGCTTCTGATGAGAGTCCAGGCTTGATATGATCCTGCACCCACTGATTTGTTTTTCTGGCAATCCATGGTATCCACAAAGCTTTTCTGCGATATCCTATTTTGTTGTCTTAGGGTAGAATACTTTGCAATTATCTGTCGCAAATGTCTTCATTCCAGTTTAGGTCTCTAACACCTAATATTCATATGCTTAAATGCTCAGTCTCTTGTTTTATGATTTCAAGCCTTCCTGGAGTCATACTTCTCACATTCCATGTTCCAATTGTATATGTTGTGCAGCAACAGATTTTTCCTTCTCCCTCTGTGCGTATCAGTGGCTAGATGTCCTTTCAGCTTTCATCTAGTTGCATCAATAGCAACAGAGCTATTCATTCCTTGGTGCTTCCCTAATACTGACTCAGTGTTTTCCAACCTGGGAATCTCATCGTCCACCACTATCTTACAGTTCATTTGGGATGTTCTCATCCGCGTAGGATCTTCAGGGTATCACACATTCGGGAGTGGTTTCCCGTCACTGCCTTCTGTACAGCGCTAACAAGAATTAGCTTGAGCATCACTGCTGTAGTCGATGAAAGATCTTCCACCAGTGGAACGGGAAAGAACTAAGCAGCTCTTAGTTGCTGCTGCCCTCCAGGGGATTCTCCACCCCATCAGTGCTGGAATGACCCGTTTTCGTCTGCTGATGGGACCTTTGATCCTGAAGAGAGTGGATGCCTCCCAGCCTGGTGTCTCAGCTTTGCTCATTCTGTCTTGGGTGACCCTGCTAGTAATAGTAGCTTTGCAGCCACCTACAGTATTCTTCTCAGTTTCCCTAGTACATTCAACCTCCTCTCCCTTATCACTTTCCCCTTTCTTTTTGCAGGAGAATAAAATCTCATAGCAGTGGTCAGTTTTTCCAGTGGGGTCTCCTGATGTGTCGTGAGGCCCTTTTTTCTCTCTGGAGGTGGACGTTTACTAGAAATAATTGCAACCCATGTTTCCCGAGCTGTTTCCCCTTGACCTTTACAAGAATATTTTCGTGGCTTGTGTGACCAAAGCGTCACTTTCTCAGGAATTTATCCAGATGGATTTAGGAATCAAATCTCAAACAAACAAGGAAACGTCGGCTGAAATCCTGTTGCGCCGCTCCCATGCGAACCAAGGGGATGACGCCCATCCGTCGTGGCAAAATCGCCACGTATCAAAGGCTTCCTTTCATGACTTTGGAGTGCGTGCAACTTTGTCCCATTGTGTACGAGTTACGTGCAACCCTGAGAACTCAAAGCAACATCGATTTGACTCCGAGGCTGACATCCTCCCCATTGTGTCGTGTTGGCTTTCAGCCAATGCCTTAAACCTTAGGTGAATATTTCAGAGCCATGTTGCCGTTTGCCTTTGACGGAGAAGTTGGTGCTACAGCACTGCGGAATTCCTTCCGCTCAACCTTCGGGAGCCTGGGGAAAAAACAAACAAACAAAAAACCAAACCCAGCCACCTGGAGGCTTCCCTGAAGGGGGGATATGTTTAATTTCTCTTTCTGTTGCCTGCTGGGATCGTCTCCCTTGGCCCATGCTTTGCAAATCTGATACAGCTGAGGATGTTGTTCTTCTGACACTTTCGTCCCAGGCAGATGTCAGCCATAGGCAGCTATTCGGAAGCTTGCCTGTTCCCCTTACTCATTCTTTCTGGCAGCCTCCTCCAGACCGAGGGTCACAGGTCCAAGGAGGAGGAGAGCGGTCGCTGGCCGTGGAGCCTTGTTGAATGGATTGGGACCTTTGAAAATCGGGGTTCCACCTCCTGTGGCAAGACTACACAAGGAGCTTCCCAGGTTGATGCAAGACACTTCGAAGCGACTGAGTAAGGCTCTTGTTCTCATTCAAAATGGATGCCTGGTGGCATTCTAACCAAGCAAAAGAAAGAATCGGGTTCCCCTTGCCATGATGCTCTGAATCCATTCCCTTGTTTCATCCACCACTTCTTTAGGATGCCAGTTACAGACAGGGGTCCAGATGTAGAAGCAAACCAAAGGCCCATTGCATCCAGCATCCTTCTTCCCCCTGCGGGAAGCAACCAGAGGTCCCTGGAAAGGGGGAAGGGGGTGGCAGCAGGAATAGCCATCTTGAGCTCTCATAACCCGACAGTCACATCATTGCTGGGTTTTCTCCAATATCTCCCATTTGGGCCCCTCTCCTCCCCCCTCTTCAGCTCAAAGGGACTCCCCTCCCCAAACCCAGTGTCTTCTTTTGCTGCTCTAAGGAGCCTTGGTTCCTCCAGAAGTAGAAAGTCTCCTTAGAATCATCATAGAATCGTGAAGTTGGAAGGGACCTATAAGGCCATCAAGTCCAACCCCCTTTTCAATGCAGGAATCCAAATCAAAGGAGATCTGCCGGGGGAGGTTGTCCCATTGATGGGGGAAGAAATTAGAGGGGCTGGTGGTAGGAACAGGATCATGAAATATACAAGCTGAGAAAAATTGTCCAAACGATGTTAGCAAACTATGTCTCAACTGTGGTGGTGCAGAGAAACCTGCATGGCCGGTAATTATATCGAGTTTAATGGGCTGTTAATCAGCTCAACAAGGACAGGAGGCAGCTGCTTGGCAAACATCCAGTGAGTTCTGAGTCTTGGTACAAAGGGCAGGGCCAGGAGTACTTAGAAAGAGGGGATCAGCCGGCTGCAGCTTCAGGTCTTCTCCCTTCCATGAATGCCCCCATTTCTTTTGGTTTGGTTTGGTTTTACAGTAAGGATGCCCGTATTTGAGGGGGATCCGTTCCATATCTCCCCCGCGGATGCTGAAAAATGTGGATGATAACGAACACGATCTCTGGCTCCCTCTAGCGGCCAGTTCTGGTAACTTAAACTTTAGAAATATGTATTTCTAGGATTTTCTTTTAATATTTTTAATATCTTCAGACCATGGATCCGCGGACACTGATTTCAGGATAGCGGGCTCCTTCTGTATTTCATACTGGGGTGGGAGCGAAGATGGCAAGGGCCCTCGCCTGACATAGTTTGAGTTCTGTGATGCCACAAGAAGTCACAGTTTGTTTGTTTTTCCTTTTGTACTGTGAACCTCAACTGGGCATGATCACCATATGCCTAATAAATCCAGGCTCTGAGTCACTGCAATTTGACGTTAAAACTAAGAACTCTTATGTTTTGGGTTTAGATTTATTTTTTGGAACCCATGCACTTTTCCCTACAGCTGTTGCCTCCGCCAGTGTTAATTGATGCAGTTTGCAAATTGCATGTGATAGGAGTCAATCAAGGAGAACTGCATCCTGCTCCCTGATGCTGTGAAGTGTTGGGGTAGAAAAGAACATCACAGTCGACATGTTGTGTTCCAGAGGCCATCGGTGGCGTCGGTGGTCCGCACCGCCTTTTTTCACCTCTGGCGGATAGCCCGGCTGCGACCCTATCTCGATGTGGGGGCGCTCACCACCTTGGTCCATGCGCTCGTAATCTCAAGATTAGACCACTGTAACGCGCTCTACGTGGAGCTACCTTTGAGGCTGACGCGGAAACTCCAAGTGGTGCAGAATGCAGCGGCCAGACTCCTAAGTGGAGTGAGAAGACACCATCACATCTCCCCTACTCTGGCCGCGTTGCATTGGCTGCCCATTCGGTTCCGCGTTGACTTCAAAGTTTTGATGCTTACGTTTAAAGCCCTAAACGGTTTAGGGCCTCGATACTTGTCGGAACGCTTACTCCCACCCAGTTCTACCCGTGTCACTCGCGCGAGTCAGGAGGTGAGGTTGAGGAGCCTGACGCCGAGGGAGGCCCGGAAGGAAAAAACAAGAAGCCGGGCCTTCTCGGCGGTGGCTCCTCGCCTCTGGAACAGCTTACCTCCTGAGATTCGCGCAGCTCCCTCGCTGGGTATTTTCAAGAAACAACTGAAAACATGGATGTTTAGGCAGGCCTTCCCCCTTTCCAGTTAACTCCTATTATTATTTTTTCTTTCTTTTTTTCACTATAATACACTCTGTTTCTTGCCATCTTTGGGAAAATTATGTTATGTTATGTGTATGTTTTTGTTTATTGTTTTTAGTGTGTGTTGTAAGCCGCCTAGAGTGGTCATAATTGACCAGATAGGCGGGGTATAAATGAAATAAATAAATAAATAAATAAATAAATAAATAAATCGGAGGAGGCAAAGCTGCTAAAAGCTGGCCATGATCCTGAAACGCTGAGAATATAGATGTCGGCTGATTTCACAGTGGGCTCCTCAATGTACACTGGGCGAATCGGTGCAAGTCTGAATCGCAAAGGTCTTTCTTTCAGTCCCACCACCTTCACAGGTGCATCTGGTGGGGACACGGGAGAAGGGCCTTCTCTGTGGCTGCTCCTTTAGACTCTGGAACTCCCTCCCACTGGAGGCCAGCCTGGCCCCATCTTGGCTCTCCTTCCATCAGCAGGCAAAGAAGACCTTCCCCTTCAAGCAGAATTTCCCTCAGTGACTGGCTGCCTGACTGTGATTTTTTAAATGGATTAGTGTGCCTTACTGCTTTGAATGTGTTTTTTGGTATTGCTTATATTTTTCCTTTTTTTTTTTTTGTATGATTTTTCTAAAAATCTTTTTTAGTATTTGCATATTTATTGCTTTTTGCTTTAAATATTGTCTTTGAATGATGTAAGCCGCCTTGAGTCCTTCTTAAGGAGAAAGGCAGGGTTAAAATGTTTTAAATAAAAAATAAATCAAGGGAGAAAGGGAGTCGATGAAGGGAAATACAGCTATCCAAAGCCCTCCGCCCTCAGTGGAAGTAGGAAGTTTGCTTTAGTTGAACAGTCTGTGCTACCAAGAATGGCCTTCTTCTTGCGAAGCGTGAGCACGCATTACTGCAAAACAAATCACATTTTGTCCAGGCGTAATCTTTCCATTGACAACATGTCACACGTGCATCTTGTTTATGTGTGTGAGGTCCTCACAGGGAGGAGAAGCTTCTGCCAACTGTCAGCTGGGCGGCTTTCTAAGCCAGTGACTGTCTTGTCTTAATCAGAAACCAACAATTAAGCCGATGTCATCAAATTCAAGGTGTGTTCATCAGGAATTCATCAGACATTAAAAAAAACGTTTACAGCATGACACCAAGGTGTAACTTGAGCGCGTAGACCCTCCTCCCGGCTCTGGAGCTCAATCCACCAGCATCAGCAGAAGCTGAATTTTATCTGTTGTGCTTGACCGGACGCCATTGCTGAGCCAGGCTTTCTTAGCGGCAAAAACAGCCATGCTTATCCGAGTGGCAGATTCCTTGGCTCTGGACAGACTTTTTCTTCTGGTTTTGAAGCTTCACCAAAATGCAGATAAATTTTCACACCTGTGGGGCAGTGACTTGGCCCACCGGGACCTTCCAGTAGACATCAAGGCTGGTGTATGTTTGGGTTTTATCTAATCCTTGATTCCGTGGATATCCCACGTCACTGCCCACAAACGGGGCCCAAGGCGGCCTCGGTTGTGGGCTTAAGGGAGGCAGCTTCCAAAGCCCTCGGACATAGACTGGCAGCCTCCAGACCTGAGATATCGAGTCCCCTGTGAGGCAAGATCAGGTTTGCTTGAGACGGATGGGTAGTAACTTGCATCCTTATGGAAGCCAGAAAAACAAGAGGGTTGCTAAAGGACTTTCCACACAGGGGGAGGAATCTCGATAGGATGTTGTTATGCATCATCCAGTCAGAACTGATTTATAGTGACCTTAACAGGGCATTCAAGGTAAGTGAGATAGTTACAGAGTAATTTTACCAGTTTCACTCTCCCAGTGAGCTGAGCGGGGATTCGAACCCAGATCTCCGGAGTCCTAGTCTGTCACTCTACCCGCTACGCCACACTGGGCACAGATCGAACTCAATGGATGGCCGAGGTCTGTGGTCTCCAGCCGCGGCCACAGTGGGCAGGGCTGGTGGCCTCTCAGCCCCTCTAGGGTGTGTAATTAATTCCTGCAGAAACTGGAATTGCTCCTTTTGAAAATGTGTGGCCGGCGGCTTAAACAAAGGACTCCGTTCAGGTGGCAGCAGCCGTTGTGACCAACAACACAACGTGGAGGTGGTTCCAGTCCGGTTCCTTAAGGAGGGCTGATTCTCTGGAATGGCTGTGCTTTAGCGCTGCAGCGCTGTGTCATGAAACCAGCACATAAGCTTTCCCTTTTTATCTTCTTCGCTGAGTTGCCAGGCTGAAAAGGTTGTGTCGGCCTTTAATCTCTCTGTTGAGTGTTGGGCTGTTTTGCCTAACATTTGTTTAAGGGGGGGGGGGGATTATTTCAGTGTCAACACATTAAAGAATTATCAGCGTTGAGGAGCATGTGAATGTGTGTCCAGGTGTACAGTGTATAAATGATTTATCCGGCATGCAGGAAAAACAGGTTTCTCACTCTCTTAGGTTGCCTGTAATCCTTAGATAAGGAGAGCAGCTCCTCTAATAAGCAGCACAAAGACTGGTGTCAGCTGTAGAGCAGAGACATGAAATAGCCCATTACGGGTGCCTTTGGCCCCTGGGCAATGAGTGGCTAGGATGTCCTTAGACAGTGACCACTAGTCCAACTTCTCTGTTCAGTTCTCCTGGGGTACAGTCCAGTTCTGATGTGGTTGGGTCGAGTTATGAACCACAGAGGCGCCTACCACTGAATTTTCAGACAGCAGGAGCTCATTCCCATGTTGATGTTGGTCTGGAAACTTTAGATTGGCATAACTGGGAGGAATCCCAGGGATCATCAACTACCCATGTATACCCAAACCCTAAAGCAGAGGTCCCCAACCCCCGGTCAGCAGCCCGGTACCGGTCTGTGGCCTGGGCCGGACCGGGCTGCCGAGAGAAACCTCCCGCCCCCCCCGCACACACTCACCCCCACGCTGCCCATTTGCGCCTACACGCGCGCTCCAGCACGCCCGTGTGAGCACCGCGCCGCCATTTGTACATGCGCACGGGCGCACGCGGGCCCACACGAGCGCCGCACTGCCGTTTGTGCATGCGCACGGGCGGGCACGCACCCACCCATGCAAGAGCGCACACACGCTTGTTCACGCATGCACGCGAGCGCGGGGGGTGCCCCGCCTTCCCCAGCCGGTCCGCAGACCGAAAAAGGTTGGGGAACATTGCCCTAAAGGATCCCCTTTATAATATTTCTGTTGCAGAGTTTTGAGTTTTGCGTTAAATTCTTCTAGCTTCACAGCAGAAGTGCTGGGATTCGCAGAGCAGAATAGTAGCTCCAAATCCCCCAATTTAGTTCAATCCTTTTTTTTCTCAACTGGCACTTACTGTCTCAATAACTCACTAAAAGAAGAAAGAATAAAAAACATTTTCTTTACTTACAGTTCTGAACAGATCAAACGGCAAAGAAGCAAAATGTTTCTGCCTACGGCAAGAGGCCTCAATAGACTGAATTACTGTTTCCAAAAGACTAAGGAGAGGGGAAAAGAGAGAGCCGAGAGGCGGGGCTCTCTTTGAATTCAGTGGCAGGAGGGAACCATGGGTTAGTGCTGGACAGATGGACAGTCACCCCAGGCAGCGTGTGCCCCTTTTCAGTCTTTGCATGCTTGGATCTGGATAGGCTGGAGCACTGGGCTGAAAGCGACAGAATAACACTGGACAGGGACAAGTGCAAAGTTCTACACCTGGGTAAAAAACCCCAAATGCATAATTTCAAGATGGGGGATGCTTGGCTCAGTAATATTTGTAACGATCCCGTCTCCCTAAAGAGACTAAGATCGTGGTCAGGGAGTCCCTCTGGACACAAAATGACCACCTTTATCCCCTGAGGTAGGTCCCCTAGGCCTCAGAAGTGTGTAGTAAGCCCCATAGACAAGCCTGAACCTTAAAAGTTACCTTTGATTTGTTTTCAAAGCAATAAGACATAGGCTTTGGGTTTCCTTAGAATGCACAACAGCCTTACCAAGTAGGACAGTAGGACCTTTTAACTGACAGTAGCCACTATCAACTTCCTTTCATCCACACTGGATTTAGATAGTCCTGCTGTACCAAGAGACTAGATCCTTGTTGAAGAATCATATTTGTTTTATTAAGAAAATAAAGTAAATTCATTAGCATACAGTTGTAGCTTTAAAGCATAAGCCTTCAGCATTTCGAAGCTATTACAATGTTTAAATAAACTTAAATTTCTAATGAAAATAAAAATAGCTAAGTAATCATCTCTGCTCTATGTCCTACATGTTGGCATTTAGAAGCTGGGTTATTCCCCCGCTTCTTCTCAGAAAGAAAAACAAGCCTCTGTGTCTCACATTGCACAGCATTCATCAGACCCTTCTACACATAGACAACCCCTCTCATTTTACAACTCTTTAGGACCTCCTTCTTCATTACACTTTCAAGCTGACACCCAATTAAGTCTAAGTAGGCGTAATTCAGAACACTCCAATCACTGCCCAAAGTTCTCACGATCTAAGCTCCAGGTGTCTTATTGTGGTTTTTGTTGCGTCTCTTCCCTCTGGACTGTCCGACCTTGTGACTTTGACAAACAACTCTGCATAACAAGCTCATGAAAAACAACTCTTTCTGTATTCAACTTACACATAACCTAACAGACTCCATCTTAATATAACTGCATTTTCCAGTTTCCTTCTGTTTCCTTACAATATTACAAGTGAGAAGGATCTTGGAATGGTAGTAGATCACAAGCTGAATATGAGCCCACAGTGCGAGGTGGCTGCAAAAAAGGTGAATGCTATTTTAGAATGCTTTGACAGAAGTCATCTGAGCGTTCAGCCTGGAGGCAGGCGGTGCATCATGGCCTCTCCCATTTTTAAGAGACACTTGTCCAGCAGGCCGAGGCCAAGAGGCAGTCCCGAAACCAGCAGAATCGGGGAGCTGGATAGGGGACAGATTGTATTTGTCTTCCGTGTGGAAGGGATGGTCACTCTTGAATTGGTCTCCTCAGCCACACTAGACGCTGTTCCAAGTCCTCCATTCAGAGCACGTTCCCATCGTCTCTCGAGACTGAAGGATGCCTACATGACAGAACTATAGTCTCCAAATCCCATGAGATACTAGTTCCCCTCTATTCGGCACTGGTTAGTCCTCACCTTGAGTACTATGTCCAGTTCTGAACACCAGATTTTAAGAAGGATGCAACAAACTGGAGTAAGTTCAGAGAAGGGCGACAAAGGATGATCAAAGAAACTGGAAATCAAGTCTTAGAAGGAAACACCAAAAGCACTGAGTATGCTTAGCCTTGAGAAAAGAAGACTGAGGGGTGATAGGATAGCACTTTTCAAATACTTGAAAGGCTGTCCTACAGAGGAGGGGCAGGATCTGTTCTCGATCATCCCAGAGTGCAGGACATGCAACAATGGGCTCAAGGTACAGGAAGCCAGATTTCGGTTGAATATCAGGAAAAACTTCCTAAGTGTTAGAGCAGTACGACAATGGAACCAGTTACCTCAAGGGGAGGCGGGTTGAATATCAGGAAAAACTTCCTAAGTGTTAGAGCAGTACAACAATGGAAGCCATGACGTCGAGAGGTGGTGAATGCTCCAACATCAGAGGCATTAGACAACCCCCTGTCAGATATCCTTCAATTTGGAGGGGGTTGGCCGGATAGGCCCCTTCCAAATCAATTATTCTGTGATTCTATGTTTCTATGGTGTCTGGGGTATTTACTGCCGGCATTTGTAAGAGAGCCAATCTTCTGTTTGGGTGGCCAGGATTCATCATGATGGCTGGGGGGGGGGGGGGGTGTCACAAGCTACACTATGTCGCCGCTTGACAAGCTGGTACCGTTTTCTCCACCATCCACCCTCAGGGAGGAGAAATGATGGGGGGTAAGCTGGCAGCAGGAGCCAGTCCAGAGGTTTGGAAGAGGGAACGGTGGTGAGGCTAGAAATTCTGTGTTCGAATCTTGCCTCTGATATAGGTAGCCTTAGAGACCACTACCCCCATGGTACTTGGAAATCCTATGTTTTGGACTGACTATCCCCTGACCCACGCTGGCAAAGGGAATTCTGAGTGTTGTGGTCCAAAATCTAAATCCAATGGCTAGACGCAACCCGTTCAATCAGTTGCTGATCAAGGAGCCAATGTTTATGTAAACTCCACTGGTTCACTCTGTCTGTTCTGTTGTGATTGTCAGTTTCAGACCCTAAGAAATCATTTTTATTTTATTTTATTTTGCCCCCTCAGCTCTCTCGCTCTCTCTGTTAGCCTCAGCCTGCCATACGTCGTATAGGAATAAAAATACCAGCATATCTTACAAGGATGTTCTCCGGAGTAGTGGAGAAATGTACCTGGAGCCCTCTTAAGAGCTTCTGAAGGGCTATTTAAATGCTATGTATTACTGTTAATTATAATTACAGTGAATCAATATCTTTATCGATGTCTCTAAGTAATCCTGCCCTCCAATTTAGCAGCCCGCCTCGGGGCAAAGAGTCAAAAACGAGTGCCAGGCGTAATTGTGGAGTGCCATATTCACACCTCTTGCCGTTTAATGGGTAGCCCACCTGCTAGGCTGTTCCAGGTGGGGGTGTGCAAAGAATTTAAAGGAGTTTTCAGGTCTTTCTCTTTTTCGCTCTTTTTAAAGCCCTCTTGCAAAGATGGCTGCTTCCCAAATGGCCCTCTCTCCCCGAAAATGTATTTTAGGAATGCCTGCAATAAAATCTGTATTGCAGGCATAAATTAGCCGTGAACTGGCCCAGGAAACCCACTGCCTTGCTCTGCAGGTGAATCTCAGCCAGCGTTCTCTCCAAGCGATGCCTCTTTACAGAGTGCAGTTACTGCAAGCTTTAAAATACACATTTCCGTTGGATTTTTTTTTTAAAAAAATACATTTGTGGGCTGGTGTGTGGTGACTGCGTACTGAGATATAAGATTCCAGAGACGCAAACACTAAGAGCTGATCTGATCTGCATCTATGCAAAGTTAAGGCCCGTTGCATGCCATGAAGCTTGCTCCTTCCAACGTCAGTGGGTGCAGGATTGCAGCCCGAGGCGCCGGGTGAGCAACAAAAGCTACTTGCTTCACACACTGCAGAGGCTGCGGCAGGGTGATGATGAGCCCGGTGTTTTTCTGGGGGAACCTGGCATGGGAGAGACGGAGCAGAGGCTTCAGGAATGCACGAGAAGGGGTGATCTTTGGTGGGAGGACAGGGGTGCGAGAGGCACACTCCTCTTTTCATGAGTGAAATGTTAGCCAGTGGGTCAACATTGAAGGAGATGATGAAGCCTTGCCACTGCGTAGATTTTAATTGGTGTACCTGGTAAAAGAAAGGGGATGACGGTTTAGCGCACCATCAGGGAGCCCAAAAATCTAATTCGGCGAAGTTTAAGTCGGAGCCAACAAATCCTTTAGAAGTTGAGTTGATGTTAATTTCCTGTTCACTTACCATAGAAAAAGGGGAAAACAATCCATGGTTTTACTTATCCTCCTCTGTCCTTCTTTTGAGCTTTGGAGAGAAGGAAACAAGTCCATGTTTTTTTGAAAACCTCTTCCCCCTCCCTCCATCCCTTATAATCGCATCTCTCCCCACCTTTATTATCTTGCTGGTTCTCAAGGGGATCCCACCAGTAGTTCCAGGGTTCCAAAATTCAGTGGCCTGGAACCAATCCAGAGCCTCTCCATGGTGCCCAGTGGAGAACCCAACAGGACCGCCATCTTCCTGCAGAGAAGCTCCCCCTCCCATTTCAAATCGCCCTTGTCTCTTTTTTGGTTCATGACAGTTGCCGGGCCATCTTTTGGCCGGAGCTGGCTGCTCTGCTGGGCAGCAGGTCTTTGGGATCTCTGTCAGAAGGATTTCCTGGCACCTGTTGCACAGGGTCAGCCCAAGCAGAAGGGAAACCTGGCGATGCTAGGGGTATACTAAGGTATGCTAGGAGTATGATAGTGGAAATGGCGTAAAGCCTGAAAAAAAAATTATCCCAAATTGCTTCTGAAAAGGTCATGCGGTCCTCTCAAAATGTAACTTTTAAAAGTGATGGGTTTTTTAAAATATTTGTAAACTTATTGTTCTTAGTTTTAACATTGCCTTTTATAATGGAAGATGCCTCTTTATACTCATTGTTTCCAACTTTAAATATTGTCTTTCAAGAATTTAAGCCGTCTTGGGTCCTTGTTAAGGAGAAAGGCTTGGTAAAAATATTTTAAAAAATTATAATAAATAAGTAAATACTCATTACATCAAACTAACTATTTCTTATGTCTAGACAGTTACTGCATAACTACGCATTGCATTGTTTGTTATCTAAAAGTAACTACCCTGTTTCCCCGAAAATAAGACCTAACCTGAAAATAAGCCTGTCTTCTTGCCAATGACTGGGAATCATGATTGGATGACACTCTTATCTGTTTTTTCCTAGCCTCTCCCTCGATCAAGCTCCTGGTGGACGACCCCATCGTGGTGAACCCGGGGGAGGCCATCACCTTGGCGTGCGTCACCACAGGGGGTGAACCGCTCCCGACTCTCACCTGGGTGCGGTCTGTCGGAGCCTTGCCCGAGAAGACCATCCTCAAGGGCGGAACGTTGACCATCCCCACCATCAGCTCCGACGATGCCGGGACCTACAGCTGCATCGCCAACAATAATGTCGGGAATCCTGCAAAAAAGTCCATCAACATCATTGTGCGAGGTAAGAGCTCCCTGGGAATATAGTATTTGCTGTTCGGTTAATCTGCTTTGTCATAACTGGACCAGGTCTCCTTGGCCGGCATGATGGAATTCATGCAAGATCAATGCCAATATGGGGTTCTCGGAGGAGTTGACATCTTCGGTGGAAGAGCGGCGATGTGAGAGGCTTAAGATGTTATACTAACCCCAGTTGGCACTAGGATGTTATTGAGGCCTAGAATGGAGGGCGGGGACTGTGCACCCTGTTTTGGGGAACCCCCCCCAAGGGTAAAATGTACCTCTTCCCCCACTGTAAAGTGTGGAACGGCACTTCCATAGAGCACACTCTGGATAACCATGTTTCTGACCCCTTTCGTTTGTGCCAACCTGCTGAGACAGACTGAGATGGCTCCGTCTACCAGAAATTCCTGTCTACCCAACTTGTTTGAGCAGATAATCCCTCTTTAAAAAGCAAAGACTGCATCTTGGGGTTGGCGGGGGAGAAGATTCAGGAGAGATAAAATGAATTTTTTTTTTTTTACACAGCACATAATTACATTGTGGGATTTCCTGCCACAAGATGCAGTGGTGGCCATCCACCTCGGTAGTTTTAAAAGGGATTAGAGAAAGTGGGAGAGGGTGTTGTACAGTTTTGAATTTTGGTTAAAAAAAAAAAAACTAGCACAAGTGCAGGGACTCACAGAGCAGAATTAGCTTTGAGTCTCCCCAGAGTAGACCACCACTTTCTGTCTCATCAACTGGTATTTATAGTCTCCATAACTCTGTCTGAAGCATTGAGGAAAAACGGATTCATTTACTCTCAACTGAACAGCTCAAAAAACAGCATGTTGTACAAACATGACTGCTGTGCAGCAACAGACCTCAACAGACTCACAGCCTGCTTCTAGCAGATTCCTGCAGACTACATTCTAACTGCACGCAAGCTGCATAACTGTTATTGTGAACTGGCAGCAAACTAAAAATAGAGCGGGGGGAGGGGAGCTAGAGATGGGCACGAATTAAAAAACAAATTGCAAAATTTATCAAAAAATGCTCATTTGTTGATTTGTTTTAGTCTAAATTGCTGCCCCAAATGAATACGAATCATTGAATTTTAGCAATTTTTATGTGTTGATTCATTGAGCTTAAAAATGTCCCCCAAGGGCCTAGAGACACTAAAATTGCAGAGAAGCTTCCCCTGACTCTCCTCTACAACCCCTCCAAGTTTGGTGGAGATTTGGTTTCAGATGTCCAGGTTATGCATTCACAAAGACACCCCCCCAGAAAATTACCCCCAGGGACTTAAAGACACCAAAAACACAGATAGACTTCTACTGTTTCTCCTCTACAATCCCTCTAAGTTTGGTGAAGATTGGGTTTCCCCAAGCCAGCTGCTAACGGGTACTTTCCTGGGGGGACTCAGTTTGCGGGTGTATAACTTGGATGTCCGAAACCCAAACTTCACCCAACTTGCAGGGTTTGTAGGAGAGAGGTCAGGGGAAGCTTCTCTGTCATTTTGGTTCTCTGGGTACTTGTGGGGCGGGGGCGGGGGGCATTTTATAGGATTTTAAATGTAAAAATAAATTGACAAACTAATGCATCAATTTGTTAGAAAAAAATCATAAGTTTGTGATTCGTCAACCTTGATAAAATCACGAATCACAATAGCTTGCCATTTTTTTTTCCAATTTGTGCCCATCTCTAGGGAAAAAAAACGTTAAGCAGAAAGGTCTGGCTCTCTGTAAAATCCGAGGAAGGGAAGGAACAACTGGTTGCTGCAGGATTGATTGGCCGTCACCCCACTGTGCCACAAGGCTTTTATCACCTTTGCATCCTGCCTGTCAGCTTTCCAGGGGTGTGGCGATGATGGTGGTCATTTTGGTGGGTCCACCGCATGAACAGAAAGTTGGACTAGATGGGCCTTTGTGTGATCCAGCACAACCTTCCTAGGAAGGAGGCATTCAGAGGTGCTCCTGGCCAGAATTGCTGAGGACACCATGCCTGGCCAGGGGATTCTGGGAGTCATAGTCCTAAACAGTTATGCTTCCCATCTCTGCTTTTGAGAGACGCGGTAGCACAGAACCGTCATGATTATCTGCCGTCGATCCAACTATCCCCCTCCCCTCCTTACTATTTGCCTCTCGGGATTTTACTATGACCTGGTCACATTGATTTTTCTGTATGCCCCCGAGTGATACTATCCGCACATTGAATAACCACAGTCTTGTAACTGCTGTTCTCAGCGAGAAAACTTAAGAGTGAAGGACTTGGGATTCTCTGCCATTTTTCCATAAGAAGACCCCCCCCCCCCCGATAGACCCTCTTCAGCTGTGGCTGGGTGGTGTGTGGAGGGGTTGCTACTGGTTGCTTAGCATCCACATCCTGGATTAATCTACTTGCACCGAGTAATTCATCTGAAACTGTTTCTCTGTAATCCAATATGTCTGTAACACTGAAGCGCAAACTGCTTTACGGTGGGGACTTTTAGTAATAACGAGAGATTAATCATACTTCGGTGCCATGGCATGATTATTTTATGATGGCCATAACCTCTGTTTGCATTTCATTACACCAGCACATTCAGAGCGGGGAGGTAATGAATATTCACAGATTTTCTCAAGCTTGACGGAAAAGAGTGTCACGATACATTGAGACACCCTGGTGAAAAATGGTTTTATCTAGTGCAAGATTTTTCACTCCTGCTTGAGAAGTGAAAGCCCAGCACTGTTTTCATCATCATCCGAGTCAGCTTAAATATATTTTGGAGAAACAAAAAAATAAAAATGCAAAAAGATAAATTCTGCACGTGTTTTGCAAAATACCGTACAATGCAAATAAATTGCGCAAAACTCTCAACATGGTAGATAATTTTGTGGACAACTGCAATGAAAAGTGATGTTTTGATCAGTGGCTGTATTTCTATATTGGCTTTCCATCAACTGTCTGATCATGCCACCTTGAATGTACCTGAGGTAGTCTGGCATCAAGAACTGAGCAGGGTCACACCCAGTTATTTTTAGGAAGAGTCTTCCAAGAAATACCGGGGATTTCCAAGTGGAATTGGGAGAGACTCCATCCTTTATTCCTGCAGAGCTTTTGACGGCGGCCAGAGTCGACCGTACAGGGAGAAATGGAACAAGGGTCTGACTCAGGAGAAGGCAGCTTCTGTTGTAGGTTGGAACATATTCCACATGCTCACAAGAAATCAGAAAAATAGCAGGAGTGACCAGAATTCTCTTACTTGCACTGGCCGGCAGACCATGTAAATCACTGTGCCCTCATTAAGAAGTTGAGGCATGTAGTGATTGTCACATACGAGTCACCTGACTCAGCCTGTGACAAGGAATAGAAGCGCCGATTTCTTAACTGACATCTATTCACTGCAACAATTTATTACGGTTTGACTTTTACGGCTGGGGATAAGGCATCGGATTCTATGTGCAAAGTAAAGAGGAAGGCGCCGTTTTCACATATCCCTCGTGTGAAGCTGGACGTCTTTATCTGTCGTTTAGGTTTTTGTTTCTTCCGTGCAGACTGAGTTCAGTATTTGAGGTACCAACCGTCATCTGAGATTCTGTAAGAGGCAGCAAAAATGCAAACCCCGACTCCCCTTGGATACAGATTTCATGAGTCATGGCATAATAAACTAGCCCTCCTGCATGTTTATACATAGCAGCACAGGCCTGGGAGCCTCATGAGACTGAACAAAGTATAATTAAAATTCTATCTTGATTTTAATAATAATAATAATAATAAACACATACTCTGCATTGTCTAATGAATTCCTCAAAGGCTCGGGAGCTTGCAATGCTACAGAACTCGGAAATTTGGAATTGTCTCTCTGAAGCTGCAAAGATGCAGGCAAGGGAAGACTGGTGACTGCAGGCCCTCTCTGCAATTATATCCATCAGCCTCGTTCCGTGAGCGCAGGGCTGGAGCGCAGCCCCGACAGGAAGCACGTTTACTCCTCAAAACTGCACGCTTCCTCACAGAAACATGGTTAACTGGAAAAAAAAGCAGCATCAGGTTTTTGGCCACTCTTCCTGTTTTAGATGGTGACTGCCCATCTCTGGACTGCAAAGAAAACAAACATATCCATTTTGAAGGAAATCATCCCTGAGTGTTCACTGGAAGGACAGATCCTGAAGCTGAGGCTCCAGTACTTTGGCCATCTCATGAGAAGAGAAGACTCCCTGGAAAAGACCCTGATGTTGGGAAAGTGTGAAGGCAAGAGGAGAAGGGGACGACAGAGGACGAGATGGTTGGACAGGGTCATTGAAGTGACCAACATGAATCTGACCCAACTTCGGGAGGCAGTGGAAGACAGGAGGGCCTGGCGTGCTCTGGTCCATGGGGTCACGAAGAGTCGGACACGACTTGACAACTAAACAACAACAAGCCCGTCTCTCCTTGCCTACCTCCCAGAGCTTGAAAAGGTTATAGTAAGATCCGCGAGATTCGTGCGGAATCGGTTCCAAGTGCCCCCCCCCCTGCAGATGCCGAAAAAACGCAAACACTGTACCTTGCATGGTCTCTGGTTCCCTCTAGAGGCCTGGTAAACACACCCTGGAAACACATAAAATGTAGTTCTGGGTGACTTTATTTAGTATTTTCAGGCAGCGGATAAGTGAATCAGTGGATAGTGATCCTGTGGATAGAGAAGTCCTACTCTACTTTCCTGAATCTCTGTGTCAACCATGTCACTTGCCGTGTCCTTCCTTCCTTCCTTCCTTCCTTCCTTCCTTCCTTCCTTCCTTCCTTCCTTCCTTCCTTCCTTCCTTCCTTCCTTCCTTCATCAGTTCTTCCTTCCTTCCTTCCTTCCTTCCTTCCTTCCTTCCTTCCTTCCTTCCTTCCTTCCTTCCCTTGGATTGGAAAATTGGCCACTCATATTCATATTTTGTGAGGCTTGTATTAGTTCCTTAGTTCAACCCTGGACGAATGTTAGCCTTTTCTTCTCAGCTGTCTTTTCTTCCTGAAAACAAAGGAGTGGTCCATAGGATTCTTTCAAACTGGGCATGTTCTAAACCAAAAGCTTGGTTCTTTGAGAGGTGATGAAGCCAGTAGAAGGCCAGTCAATCAGGGCAAGTCAGCTCCAGTAGCAGGCAGGGTTTTTGTATCCCATCATCCCTAGATGTGTCATGGATTATCAATCTGTGACTGTTTTCTGGATAAGCCATAGTCACTTTAGGCATTCTGTGTCTCTCCTAATCTTCTTGACCCTTTTCCTACCAGCTCTCTGCAAATAAAAAAAAGGACAGGCCAGAATCCTTCTGGCAATTTAACCCTGAGACACCACTTTAACTTACGCATGTGCAAATCACCGACACTGGTAAACACTGACATGTCCTTTGTGGGAAAGCGAGGGTTTTTTGGTTTCCATCATGGTGAGACTCAGTTTCCTTCAAAGAGGGGCTTTGGAAGTCCGTGGAGCTGGGACTCTCCATCCCTGTTGGGGGCCAGAAAGGGTGATGGTGATCACTTTTCCCAGATCCGTCCCTCCCCCAGAACCTCAAGCGCAATGATAGCCTCCTGGACCAACACGAGAAGAGGCGAGCCTTCCTAACAGTTGGGTGCGAAGGGTTAAAGAGCTCCCTTCCAGGGTCACTGCGAGGGAGAAGGAAGGGGCTGAAGGCAGAGGGAGGTAGCCACAGGCCCTGCTTCAAGCTATATTTGCCCAAGGCTTCTTCCCTCCTGGCCTGCCTACGGACTGGAGGCTGAGAGTCAGGTCCAGGCTGTCTCCGCTCCTGCTGAGCTCCCCGTCTTACATTCTGTGTAGGTAAGAGCAAAGTAAAGGTGAAGTATATGTCCGTGTATAATATGTCATTTGCCAGGGGAAAAAAGTGATACCATGCTTTAAATAATACAAGAGCCAAGCTGGACCAAGCAATAATCTTACAATGGTCATGTATGTAATTATGTTCTCTCTCTCTCTCTCTCTCTCTCTCTCTCTCTCTCTCTCTCTCTCTCTCTCTCTGCATATGTAAATGTTTAGTAAGTAGTCTTGGGCAAAGTAGTGAGGAATGGAGTGTGGCTTAAAACAAACATCCTGTAATTATGCCATGAAAAGAATGGTTCAGGCAGGGACCTACAGAATAGATTGGCTTCAAGACTCCCTCAGTAGACTACCTCTTATTTGTTAGTTTACTTCAGCTGGCACTTACTGTCTTAATCATTCCCTCAGACACTCTGGTCGTGATAAAGAATAAAGTGTTTCTGTTTACTCACAGTTCTTCATAGATAAAAACAAACATATTGTGTAAAAGTGTTGACTTGTTACATCAATGAGCTTAACTGATTAACTAGTTTCCTTAGTGACTAACTGATTAGTTACATAGCTGACAAAACACTTCACTCTAACAGTCCACTTCTGACAGACTCCATTGTTAACATTTACATACCCCTGATTGGAAAAAGGTGGGGAGAAGGATCTGAAGCAGAGAGGGAACTATTGACTGCTACTGAACTGATTGTCATTTACCCTAGTCCAGAAAAGATCCTTCCCAATCAAAACCTCTCAAAGGCATTGTACGTAGGTTGCAGTGTTCGAGCAAATAGCATCTTGGGGAATCTTGACTGGGTCACAGTCTGGGGGAGAAGAGGATGCCATTCATGGCCCGAAACATGGCCGGCACCTCTTCTCAGGTCCTCCCTTTATTCTGTTTGCTGTAGGTGCCATCTTTTGAGTAGCTGCCAGTGGTGATAATGCCATGGAAACTCCAATTTGGCTGGTGGGTAGGTTGTGTACCTTTGTGCTGGGATGGGTTTCACCTTTTTTAATGTCTAGCTTGCTCATAGGATCACCAGAAACATCTTGTTAGCTACAGATGAAATGAGGATGCTGTCTTAGATGGAGCCCCTTTGGCTTAATCCAGCATGACGCCTGTTGCACGTTTTATGGAGAGAAATCCCCAATTGTCTGTCCTGAACCACGCCGTTCTTCTTGTTTCCTGTGGCCTGGGATTTTATTGCTCTCAAATCATTCTTCGCATTGAAAAGGATGAGTTTTGCATGTTTGTGCACAAAATGAAGCCATACAGAAAGCTGTAAAGCAATGGAGCAATAAAGCAAAGCAAATGGTGTTGGGTGCTGCCATATACTGTACATTGGCCAGTTTGAAGCCATGGATGGGTTGTTTGTTTCTGTCTTATCCATAACGTTTCACTGGCAGTTTGTAGTTCCTCGGTGGTAGAAAAGGGGAGTCGTACCTTAGGACACCAGGCTGAGAAGCAACATCTACTTCAGCTTTCCCTCTCCTAGTGTCCCCAAGAGATGTGTGTTTTATGGACCACTCAGTGGTTTGGGTCTCCAGCTGTGGAGCCAGAGGTTGGGAGTTCAATTCCCCACTGGGCCTCCTTAACAGGGGCCGGACTCCATGATCCGTCAGGTCCCTTCCAGTTCTGCAGCTGGAGAGATCCATCCTCATATGGATCAAAAAATCGGATTAGGATTGCCATAAATCAGAAGCAATTTGACAGCACATTATTTTAATAATAATCTAAGATTAGATTATTATTATTAAACCAATATTCGATCCATGTGAGGTATTCAGGGAATGGTTTACCACTGTCACCCACTGGTGAGTTTCCACGGCTGAGCTGGGATTGGAACTCGGGTCTCCTACTTAGACCCCCCTCTACCCACTACATCACACTGTCCTCTAAAAGTGCTCTAGTGCCCTTCTGTTGTCATCCTCCTCCTCTCTGTCCATGCCAGTGTAAAGGGTGGCATTCACCCCTTCCCTCTGTGAGCCCTTTCGTGAAGGCACGCTGAGAGAGTTTTATACAGATCTGACACGCTCAATGATGTCCGTGGCTCGCTTTTGTTTCCTTGTAGACGTGACTTAACGTGCAAGTCTCCGTTTCTGAAAAGAGCATTTCACCGTGTTCATCTTCTCCTGGAAAATTTGCCCTTTCTTCAGTACTACTCCAAAGTTGCACTGCGTGGAAGTAATCCTATCAGAGAGTTACCTGGTGTGTAAAAATAATTCCGGATCCATGAGCACTTTAGACAAATCCTCTTATACCCTGGCCATCTCAGCTGTTGCCATTATGGATACCCAGCAAAGAGACTACCAGCTTCAAACTTTAAAGTCTTTTTATTCATTATCCCAAGACAAAAATTAGCTACGGTCTTAGATTTCCAATATTTACAGTGGCATAAAACATAGGTTGGGATCCCCTGTGTGGTATAGTGTTAGGGGCCTCGTGGCACCATAGTTAAACTGCAGTACTGCAGCCCAAACTCTGCTCAGAACCTAGGGTTCAATCCCAGGGAGCTGTCTTGAGGTTCACTCAGCTTTCCATCCTTCCGAGGTCAGTAAAATGAGTACCCAGCTTGTATAAAGGTAAAGGTTCCCCTTGACATTTAGTCCAGTCGTGTCCGACTCTAGGGCGCGGTGCTCATCCCCGTTTCCAAGCCGTAGAGCCAGCGTCTGTCCGTAGACAGTTTCCGTGGTCACGTGGCCAGCGCGACTAGACACGGAACGCCGTGACCTTCCCACTGAGGTGGTCCCTATTTATCGACTCGCATTTTTACATGCTTTCGAACTGCTAGGTTGGCAGGAGCTGGGACAAGCGACGGGAGATCACTCTGTCGCCTGGATTCGATCTTACGATGGCTGGTCTTTGACCTTGCAGCACAGAGGCTTCTGCGGTTTAACCCGCAGCGCCACCACATCCCTACCCAGCTTGTATAACCCTGCATAATTAAATTGTAAACTGCCCAGAGAGTGCTTTAAGCGCAATGGGGCGGAATATAAGCAGCATGATTTTTGTAGGGGATAGAATGAACCTACAAAAGGAGGTTCTGGGTTCAAATGGAAACCATGGAAGCTCAGTTGGGTTATGGAACTGATAAAGCCACTCCTTAAATATCTCACTTGCCTTGAAAGCCCTCTTAGGGTCACTATAAGCCAGTTCCGATTTGATGGCACCTGACAGTACGTGCCGGCAGACCCACCTCTGGTGGTTCCAGCGGCAGCCAAGTGTCCTGGCAGTTACCTCATGGCCTCCAGAGGAGCCAACAGAAAGAGGGACACTGGGCTGAGTTCCCTGCACTAACATCCCCCCCAACACCCGGGATGGTCTTTTCTAAGAGGGTCGTTCCCTGTTAAAGCCTCCGGGTGCCCTGAGAGCCCCCCTCTCTGAAAGCGGGAGGGGAGGGGGAGTCCGGGGTCTGGCCGAAGCCCTTTTGAGGGGGGCCGGCGGAGCCAGGCAGGGGCCACTGGGCTCCTCTCCTCGGCTCCACCAGAGTCTCCTCGGCCTCTCACTTCCACCACCAGTGCCACAACCGGGATGGCGCGGGGGGGGCACTGCTCCTGCCAGATGACTGGGGCACCGAGGTCGCATCGGAGGCGCAGGAGGCTCCTGGGGTCCTGCCCGTGGGGTCCCCCGTCCGCCACCCCTTCCTTGACCCAACGGGTGGAGGCGGGAGGCCTTCAGCCCAGTGGCTCTCCCCCCTCGGCTGAGGCACAGGATTGGGGGGTCCCAGTCCTCAGCACCCTCTCCCCGCATCGTCTCCTCCTCCTCCTCCTCCTCTGAAGTCCCCATCTCTTCCTCCGTTCCCCTGAAGGAAGCCCCTCAGTCCTCCCGCTCTGCCTCCTTCTTCCCCAGCTTCTGCCATCCCCTCTCCTCCTTGCAGGTGGCCCTCATGAACCTGCTCCCTCGCCAGCACCTGTCGCCCCTCCGCCTTGCCTACGAGGGGCCTGGGGGCTATGGCCTCAGATGGCCTGCCTGGGAACCTGGCAGTGACCCCCCTCGTACAGCATAGCATAATTTGCATGCTGGATAAAGATGGGCAGAAACAGGTTTGTCCCCATTCATCCCGGTTCATCCCAGTTCATCCCAGTTCACAGGTGCTACAGCTGCTCCCCATCCCCTGCCTCCTGTGGCTCCATCGGCCCCTCGCCGGGACCAGCCTGCTCACTCGATCATCTCCTCGACAGATCTCCCAGTCCCGGGCAAGAGCTCAGGCTTCTCGGCTCCGCCCTCTTGGCTGATCTGCCACTCAGGCAAAAAGGGCGGGGCCTAGAAGGCTGCGCTCCTGCCTGTGACTGGAAGATTAGCCCAAGAAATGGGAAAAGCAAGCCTGGTGAGTGGCGGATTGAGCCAGAGGAAGCAGGGCTGCTGCCTTTACGAACCAGTACGAACTGGGACGAACCAGTTCATGCCCATCTCTTACGCCGGAGGAACCACTGATGAAGGAAGCGAAACCTCTCAGATCCAACAGGAGATCCTTTCGTCCTCTCCCCCTCCCCTTGCCTTGAACACGTGATGATGATGCTTTCTTGCACAAAGGATGATAAGCATCCATTGGCTGGGTTCTTTGTGCTCGTTTCAATGGTCAGATGGCTCTGGGTGTGCCGTTCGCCTGCGTTTTGTTATGAAGCTGTGCAAAAACTTTGGAAAAGACATTAATCTGGCACAGAAACAGTTGGCACAAACGTTGGAGATGCAGACAAGAAGACCGTTACCTCATTGAGATATCTTGAATCGACAGCGATGACACATTTTGCGAGTAGCTCTGATCCTCGTCTTTGAGCAAGAAAAAATGAGGGCTGTTGTAACACTTTAAAATTCTATGAGGCTATTTGTTTACTTAGGTATCTATTGATGAACCTTGCAAAAACAATTCCACAAAATGAGCCTCTTATTCACAGTTTGATCACGGACAACAAGAGGAATTAGAATAACAACCAAATGCTACAATTTGTACACTTAAATCCTCGGCGCGGCGGCAGCAACACCTAAGTTGCTTGTAGAATTGCAAAGTTCAAGTGTCCTTTTAATTTCCAATTGAGACAAAACTCCAAAATATGTTCCTCAACCAGGTTGGGTAACAGAGAAGAATCAGCTCCACATGCGGAGTCTTCAGAACCCTAGAATAAAATATCAATTCAATTGCATATGCTTGAATTCACTATGTGGAGTCACCCCTCCAACGGAAACATATAGGAATTATATCTAGACCAAGTTAGCAGGGGCCTTAGCAATCCAAGTGGCAACAGCAGCTGCAACCGCTTCATCTCTCCTGCTCTTTCTGATTCACATCTCTTACTCACAGCCCTGTTCTTTCTTAGTTCCGCTCCTATGGGCTGAACCAATATTTCGCAGGGGTTACACTGTCAGTTCAGAAGCAGGACACCTTAGGAGTAGTGGGGAAGCCCACTTCTTCAAGGGGTTTCTCCAGCTTATGTTGAGCTGACCGCTTAAGAAAGGGAGAGAGCCCAGCCTCTTGACGTGCAATCTTCTCTCCCCCCTCTCACTTTCGCCAGGAGAGGCCTTGGAAGCCGGCTAGCTTATTCAACCACCAGTTGGGTGGCTGCTGGGCTTTGGCAGCCATCCCTCCATGTAACAGAGATGCAAACGGGGAGACTGGCCCTTCCTTCTGACCCAGTGGAGAAATGTGTCCATGCTTTGGCATCGATCTTGCCACTCACACCCTGCTCAGGGCTCCTCCGGGTGACCTGGCCGTGTATGGAACCTGGCAGGATTAAAGGACCCGCTGTGGCCCGTTGGGAAGGGTCCTCAGCTTAACACTTGCCTTGTGTTTGCTTGTGTTCTAGTCGCAAGCCGGGCCAGCAAACTGCCCACCTCATCAGCAGAACGGGCGTTCTGGTGCCGGCGTTTAAATCTGTGAGATTTCTCCTCCCTCCCCATAGAAAACTGTCAGCGTTTTGAGAGATTTTGAAGGGCGCAGGATGCTGTTTCATGACCCTGTTAAAGGGAACTGAAGTTTTTCCACCATTTGGTCCCCTCCCACTCGCCCGGGTCTCTAAATCTCCACAGCCGTGCACCAAACAACATGCCGAGAGAAATTCTTCTGAGCAGTTCCTTCTGCCTCTGAGAGAAAAGTACAAATGCCGGGACATATATCGTAGCCTAGATGCTCCGTCCGTTTTGGACTTGAATAATCTTTTAGAGGTTATTATGTTTTGAAGATGAGACGGCAGAGAAGGCCGGGGCTGTAATGTGGAAAGAAAGAACGGCCCGTCTCTTGAAATGGATGGAACCCCGAGACAGGTTAACCCCCGGTGACACAGAGAACTGGGTTACTTGGAAGTTATGTAACCGACAAAGTTTGAGAGTCAGCGGAACCAAAGTGAATTTAAGGAAATGGAGGGTTTTTTTACGCTGACACAGTCCTTTTGTGAGTGTGGAGAAGAGCAGGCCACTTCACACCGACACTGGTGTCCTCTGTGGCCTTCAGCAAGGACCATGGAAGGGCCTCAAATGTTCTCGATGTTGCCTGCAACTGGGCCAAAATTATCTGATGCATTTATGAATTGTCCTGCGGTGCTTCGGATCTGAACAAAGAAAGAAGCAGAAGACGTCCCACCTTTATCGCTTCGCATTTGAGTACGCACAGAGGAATTGCTGACATCCCATGTGGCGTGGAGATTAGCAGACTGGTCATGTCCTAATTGGCCACAGAACACCCCAGGGGGGAAAGATGCCATCCTGCAAACCAAAAGTAGTCCATTTCTTAATAATCTGGCCCCAAATGGAGTAAGTAACTTGGTCAGGAATTGCAACTCAGATTCCCCTCTCAGCTGTGGCTGTGCAGATTGTCTTGCTGCATCAGAACAAGGTGGGTCTATGGGTCCCCAACCAGTCATATACCACTGGTGCCTTCCAAGCCAGCTGTGACGGAACTGGTCTTCCCCAGTTGTTTCTGTTGCAGAGTTTTGAAAAGTCACGTAAAATTATCTTTTGCTACACAGTAGAAGTACAGAAATCCATAGAGAATAGCTTCAAGTTCCCCAGAGTCCACCCCTTTCTCAGTAACTGGTACTAAAAGTCTCAATAACTCACTTTGAGACATTTGTAGGAGGGGGAAAAAACACATTCTTTACCTACGGTTGCTTGAAATTGCAGACTTATTTACATCTTTCTTTACTCTGCACATACTAGCAACCAACCAAACAGATCAACAGCAACAAACAACAACGGACGAAAGAAAGGGATGGAATACTCAGCAGAGAGACAAGGCTGTCTTTGAATTTCAAAAGCTGGAAGGAACAATTGGTTAGTGCTAGATAGATATACGATCACCCCAGCCCAGAAAAGTCCCTTTCAGTCACTCAAACTACAGACAGCATGCAAGGTTGTAAATAAAACTCCAGCAGTTTGCTCCCCATGTCTGTTGCTCACAGATGTACTGCCTTTGACCTTGGGAGGGGGGGTGTCCCACTTTGCTAAACACAAACCTAAGCTCTCTTAGACTATAGGGGTAGCACATACGGTATGTTCAGGGCATGGAGAGTGTCTCCTTAGAAGTTGGAAGCATGTTGGCGTTCTAACAACACAATTCCCTCCGAGTTCTGGGAAGCTTCCTGCCAGTTTGCTTCATGCTCAAATCAAATGTATTTTCTTTTTCTGCGCACTTTTTATTTACTATCTCTCTCTGCATGTTGTGTGTTTGTTTTGTTTTGTTTTCCATCTAAAGTGAGCCATTACCCACAAAAATTATGCTGGATTTTCAAAAAAAGTTGTTTAAAAAGTCGGGGTGGCTTTGCTCTCTGTGTCCTCTAGCTTGACCCCAAGTAGCTTGTTTGAAACAGACGAGCGAGCACGTCCAGATACCCCTTTTGTGCCATCCGTTGTATGTGTTGTGTGTCGGAAGGTTTGACACCCTGTCGTCTGAAGATTAAAGACCCAGTTGGCGAGCCCAGAAGCGGGATGTTGAAAATAATTTAGAGCCTACATTCAGCCGCTTCGGCAAAATCCGCGGCTTTTTATTGAGTTGCCATTCATTCATGGAGGCTAATTGCTCTAATTCCTCAGGCCAACTCTTGAAAAACCAAACTGATGTGAGGAGGAGGTTCGCTTGAGCGATGAGAGGACCGAATGAATGAACAGACTAAATACCCTTTAGGTGCCCCTGCCTGCGCTTAAGCCTCGGAGCCGAAACCTCTGGCCACCCGTGGCTCATTCGAGTTGCGATGGAGTCGTGAAAGGTCTTGAATGAGTTGGAGAGTAGAGCGACAGCTTAGGGAAGGCAGGGGAAACGAGCCAGCCACGGACAGCATGTCCCTGGAGACCTCACCAGGGTTGTCTTCTGATGTGCCGTTTTGATTTTGCACGCTATATCCATGGCCAGAGGAGGTGGGGTGTGTGTGTATCAAAGGATTAAGTCTGGAGACCAATAGGGGCTGAGGACCTTGGGTCAAACTTGCAGATCTACCAGGCCCCTTGTAGGCAAGGCAGAGGGGCAACAGTATATTGCTGCTAAACCCGCCTCTAAACATGGAAATAGTTGGCGTTTGCAAGTGGTTTCCTTTTAAGCGTACACCGAGGACTAGGGCATGAATCAACACCTCTTGGGTCTGTTGGATTGCCTGTAGATGCCATGGTTGCTCTTACTGCTGTCAAAGCATTTCTGACTTAAGGGCGACCCGAAAGGTCCCGTCATTGACCGCCCTGCTCAGGTCCTGCAAGGCCCTGGCTTCCTTGAGTTAATCCATCTCTTATTGGGTCTTCCTCTTTTCCTTCTGCAGGGGGGTTGGACTTGATGATCTTATAGGCCCCTTCCAGCTTCACGATTCTGTGATTCCGCCTTTAACTTTTCTGAGCGTTCTTGTCTTTTCCGGAGAAAGTTGTCTTTCCCCTCGTGTGTCCAAAATATGGCAGCTTTGGTTTGCTAATTCCTGTTTCAGTTTGGAAGTCACTCATCCATAGGTGAGAGCTGGACCATAAAGAAGGCTGACCGCCGAAGAATTGATGCTTTTGAATTGTGGTGCTGGAGGAGACTCTTGAGAGTCCCCTGGACTGCAAGGAGAACAAAACTATCCGTTCTGAAGGAAATCAACCCTGAGTGCTCACTGGAAGGACAGATCCTGAAGCCGAGGCTCCAATCCTTTGGCCATCTCATGAGAAGAGAAGACTCCCTGGAAAAGACCCTGATGTTGGGAAAGTGTGAAGGCAAGAGGAGAAGGGGACGACAGAGGACAAGATGGTTGGACAGTGTCATCGAAGCGACCAACATGACTTTGACCCAACTCCCGGAGGCAGTGGAAGACAGGAGGGCCTGGCGTGCTCTGGTCCATGGGGTCACGAAGAGTCGGACACGACTAAACGACTAAACAACAACAACATCCATAGGGGCTCTGTAAGTTGGAAGCAACTGGATGGTACATAAGGACAAGATGCATAAGAATGCCGTCCTTCTTCTACATGATAATTTCCGTATACATGGAGACCACTGTGCCACACGCCCCCCCCCCCCACCCGAATGTTTCAATCCCAAGTGTATCGTGGTGCAATGAAAGGGGATTACTCTGTGTATGCACACAAGTAGCCTCATCTTTTTCATTTTCCCATGACTGAGCCCTGTACAATTTTGACAGTGGGGAACTGCAGCACCTTGCAGATAATCCCTGGGTTGAGTAACACGTAGAACTCTATGAGGGAAGAAGAACCTGCCTTTTGACGAAATTCCACAAAACAAACAGTCGCTAATTAACTTGATCTCAGGTGAAGAGAGACCTCTGCATTGCTACACTTGCAAAAGATTGAACTCTCTTGCTTTTCTTTTTCTTCTCTCTCTCTCTCTCTCTCACACACACACACATACACACACTTGAAATCAGCATTCATAAAAATTAAAGGTACCAACCAGTGTAAATCCTTCAACAGTATTTGCATTTAAATTGAAAATGTGAATGCATCTGGTCTCATAAGTGCCAAGTAATTACTTGATATTAAAAAGTTTGGAGATGCCCTGGTAGGATAATTCCTCGCCACTTAATTGTGCTGACACTTTTTGAAAGTTGGGGATTTGTTAAAGGCAACAGAGGGAAGGAGGCCCCGCAGAAAATCAAGGGGAAATGCTGTTGGCAGCGAGAAAGATGGAGAAGACTGAAAAGCGCTAGAAAAGGCAGGAAGCATCGTTTCGTCTAAGGTTTTGGCCCTACCCTTGCAGTCGGCTTTCACTGAGAAGTATAAGAACCTTGTGCGCCTACTCGTCATTCCAAGAAGCTTAGCTAAGACTAGATGGTGAATCAGAACCAGAGATGGGGTTTTGTTGATGGTTTGGACTACATATCCCATAATTCTCCATTCTGGGGAATGGACACACACACACACACACACACACACACACACACACACACACACCTCTAAATGTGGTTCACCAGGGAGACAGGCCTCAACTGAAAGCTTTTGTGGTCTATGTAGGGCTAGCTGTGCCTAGTTTCCTGTTTAGAAAGAAAACTCCCAGTTAGCCATGGGGCAGGAACAGGAAACGTGGGAGGAACTAGGCCAAGATAGGCCTCAAACCCTTCCAGTTTAGGCCCTGGTCCCAGGTGAACCCCATTTAGGTGTTTGTAAGGTGTCTATATGTCGGTTAGGACTCCCAGAATGGAGATTTATGGGATTTCTAGTCCAAAAAATCTGAAAATCTCATCTCTAATCTTCTCATCTTTAATCTTGTACTCCCAGAAGTACAAGTTGGATTTCGAAGGGGCAGAGGAGCTAGAGACCAAATTGCTAACATGCGCTGGATTATGGAGAAAGCCAGAGAGTTCCAGAAAAACATCTACTTCTGCTTCATTGACTACGCAAAAGCCTTTGACTGTGTGGACTACAACAAACTATGGCAGGTCCTTAAAGAAATGGGAGTGCCTGACCACCTTATCTATCTCTTGAGAAATCTATATGTGGGACAGGAAGCAACAGTTAGAACTGGATATGGAACAACTGATTGGTTCAAAATTGGGAAAGGAGTACGACAAGGCTGTATATTGTCTCCCTGCTTATTTAACTTATATGCAGAATACATCATGCGAAAGGCCAGACTGGAGGAATCCCAAGCCGGAATTAAGATTGCCGGAAGAAATATCAACAACCTCAGATATGCAGACGATACCACTCTGATGGCAGAAAGTGAGGAGGAATTAAAGAAGCTCTTAATGAGGGTGAAAGAGGAGAGCGCCAAAAATGGTCTGAAGCTCAACATCAAAAAAACTAAGATCATGGCCACTGGTCCCATCACCTCCTGGCAAATAGAAAGGGAAAATATGGAGGCAGTGACAGATTTTACTTTCTTGGGCTCCATGATCACTGCAGATGGTGACAGCAGCCACGAAATTAAAAGACGCCTGCTTCTTGGGAGGAAAGCGATGAAAAACCCTAGACAGCATCTTAAAAAGCAGAGACATCACCTTGCCGACAAAGGTCCGCATAGTCAAAGCTATGGTTTTTCCAGTAGTGATGTATGGAAGTGAGAGCTGGACCATCAAGAAGGCTGACCGCCGAAGAATTGATGCTTTTGAATTGTGGTGCTGGAGGAGACTCTTGAGAGTCCCCTGGACTGCAAGGAGATCAAACCTATCCGTTCTGAAGGAAATCAACCCTGAGTGCTCACTGGAAGGACAGATCCTGAAGCTGAGGCTCCAATACTTTGGCCATCTCATGAGAAGAGAAGACTCCCTGGAAAAGACCCTGATGTTGGGAAGGTGTGAGGGCAAGAGGAGAAGGGGACGACAGAGGACGAGATGGATGGACAGTGTCATCGAAGCTACCAACATGAATTTGACCCAACTCCGGGAGGCAGTGGAAGACAGGAGGGCCTGGCGTGCTCTGGTCCATGGGGTCACGAAGAGTCGGACACGACTTAACAACTAAACAACAACCATCTTCAACACTCAAGGTGAAGCGCTGGATTTCAAGGAACAGACAGGGAACTAAATCTTCCCTCATCTCATCCTCACACATGAGGACTAGGAATCACAATGTTGTTATTTTGGGCCCCAGAAGAGGGAGAGATATGTTGTCACTAGAAGAGAATAAGAAGGACATTTTGTGTGCAGAGTAAGCAGAATTGTACATATTGTACTTTAATGCAGTCAGCCAGTTCTGTTTGCTCTGTGCAGGAACATGCATTTAGGAACAACGTGGCCCTCAAATGGAAGGGACACTCGTTTTGTGCAGAAACCTTCCACAGAAAGACATCCTTGTTTGGTTGCTTCTGGGTCTCCCTGTTGGCGGGACAGCTGTACCTTTTCTATAGGTCTGGCCACTTCTTCTTCCTCTCCTTCTCTCCCATTTTCACCTTCAAGTGAAGTTGTTTTGAAGCCTGTCCTGCTTTGAACAACTTCACCTCTTTCCCAATATCCCAAGAAAATACTGTTTCTTCAAGAGGAGATCATAGAGTCATAGAATCATGAAGTCGGAAGGGGCCCGTAAGGCCATCCAGTCTGACCCCCGGCTCAGAGGGTTAGCGTCACTCTTTCAGCTCCTGCTACGGGAAAGATCGGCATGGAAGAGTCTGATGCAGGTGGGAAAGGGCTGCACTTGAAGGATGCTTTGGATCAGGACCAACCAAGAAAGGTGGGAGTGATGAGGAAAATCGGGAAAAGACCATTTCTCCCTGGCCTGGAACGTTCCAGTGAGAGATGGGCTTTGCAGATGGAGAGGGAGTGGAGGCCGGCCGGTGTTTGTGTGGTAGCACCACACGCCAGAAAACAGGTGGTGTGAGGACAGGGTTGATTGCCTCAAGATACATGTTGTGCTGTGTTCTCCCAACGAATCCATGTGCACCTAGGTTGAACAGTAACATGGCATGCTCAATAGGCTGGTGAATTCCACATGCGGTCACATCACCAGCACATCCGGGGGTGAAAGGGTCCTTGGCCTTGACACTCATGGGAATCTCACTGATCACTTTGCCCGGCCCCTGCCTTTAGGCAGAGCAAAGTGGGCCAGTGCTGTGTGGTTCTTGTTCAGTTGTTATTGCCAGGAGGTGGAGATTATGATTCTGTTTTTATTGTTATTATTATTTTGTTATTACTGCCAGGAGGTGGATCATTTTATGGGATTATCTGGCTCACTTTCACTGCTATGGCCCTTGACTTGAGTGGGTGGACAACACCGGGGGAAATAGGATATTGGACAAGATAGGTGGATAAACTCTTGGATTTTTTTTTTAATGACAATCTCACATGCTGCCTGTAGAAGCTTGTTGTTGTTTAGTCGTTAAGTCGTGTCCGACTCTTCGTGACCCCATGAACCAGAGTATGCCAGGCTCTCCTGTCTTCCACTGCCTCCCGGAGTTGGGTCAAATTCATGTTGGTCGCTTCGGTGACACTGTCCAGCCATCTTGTCCTCTGTCGTCCCCTTCTCCTCTTGCCCTCACACTTTCCCAACATCAGGGTCTTTTCCAGGGAGTCTTCTCTTCTCATGAGATGGCCAAAGTATTGGAGCCTCAGCTTCAGGATCTGTCCTTCCAGGGAGCACTCAGGTTGTAAAAGCTACAGCTGACCTTTTCTGGGCTGGTGACTGTCTGTCTATCCAGAGCTAATCAATAGTTCCTTCCTGATTTTAAAGAGTTCCCCACCTCTCTGCTGAGAGCTTTCCCTCTCTAGGTAAAGGTAAAGGTTCCCCTTGACAATTAGTCCAGTCGTGTCCGACTCTAGGGCGCAGTGCTCATCCCCGTTTCCAAGCCGTGGAGCCAGAGTTTTGTCCGTAGACAATCTTCCGTGGTCACGTGGCCAGCGCGACTAGACACGGAATGCCATTACCTTCCCACCGAGGTGGTACCTATTTATCTACTCACAATTTTACATGCTTTCGAACGGCTAGGTTGGCAGGAGCTGGGACAAGCGACGGGAGCTCACTCCGTCGCATGGATTTGATCTTACGACGGCTGGTCTTCCGACCTTGCAGCACAGAGGTTTCTCTAGAGCCTGTTAAATTCTGTTGCTGAAAACAGTCATGTTTGTCAGTTTGCTGTTGATCTGTTCAATTGTAAGTAATGAAACCTTTTATTCTTTCTCCTACTAATGTCTCAGAGTGAGTTATTAAGACTGTAAGTGCCATTTATTGAGAAAACGGGTGGACTAATTTGGGGAACTGGTAGCTATTCTGCGCTGTAAATCTCTGCACTTCTGCTGTACAGTTGGAGGAATTTAACCAAAATTCAAAAATCTGCAACGTGAACATGTTCTGACTCAAAGTAGAACAGTCTGAGCTGTGAAACTGCTTAGTGAAATATGACTAGGGGCTGACCCAGTCTGACCAAGTTGTTTATCTTCTGCTCCCTTCTGGTCCGTCCAAGAAGCCCCGTGAGCTCTAGCCAACAGCACCAGAGCTGGTTTCACAGCCTGCCAGAAATGGATGGACCGTTTGTCTTCTCAAGGGGCATTGTGGAAGAAACAGCACAAAATGTACCTTGAGGCAATCATCTCTGTTTTTGCTCAGTGGCCTGATGGTTGGGATAGGACTCCCTCGTGACGTGGACTCCTCTGGTTCCAGCCGATCTCTGGGCCCATCTCAAAGGACTGATTAGTCCTTACTAGAGATGGGCACGAAGCAAACGATGACCCAAAAAAACCCACGAACCAACCAAACTTTTTTGCCGTTCGGCGCTTTGTTTTGCCTTGGCAAAAGGGATGCCCTCCGCCCCCTTCCCTCCGCCTCTGTCGCCTCCCGACCTGGTCCTGCTGCCTCCGTTGCCATCTTCAGAGTCACCATCCTGACTTCCCTTCAGGGGTCTGGACCTGCACACCCCTATCATCGTGAACCGGTTCACTTTCCCTAGGTTCAGGAGTGGTGTGCGGTTTGTGGTTCATGGTTCGTGGCTACCCACAAACCACGAACCACCCCGATTCCTTATTTTTCCAGGTTTTGGCCATCTCTGCTCCTTACCTCCTCCAGGCTGCCTGGAACTAGGAGAAGACCTGGAGATCCCTGGAGGTGTCCTTACTCTTGAGGGACCCCCATCACCCTCAAAACTTTGTTCATGGTCGGAACGGCTGCTCTCAGGCTTCGGAGCCGCATTCCCGGCGAGCGGAGGGTGGCCCTCTCCTCCAGAGGAGAGGCAAAGGCCACCTCATCCAGGCAGAGCGCTCAGCGGCTTTCCTGATGAAAGAGCTTTTAACTGGGCAGCTGTGGTTTTATTGCTGTTATTTCATTTTTTAAAAAATTCCTTTTAATTGCTTTTAAAACGGTGGTGGTATCAATTAATCTGTTGTGTGATTAATGGTTTCGGTGTCCTCCTTTTCGTCTTCGTTGCCTCGAATCTCATGTGTGTGTGTGTTTTTTTGGGGGGGGGAAGCAAAGTGCCAAACAAATTATACATCCCACCCGCCTGTCTCTATTTTTCTCTGCAAAGCATGAAATGAAAGAGGCGATGAGGGGTGAGAAGTCCCTCTGCAGAATGCTCGTCCGTTGGTAACGGGGGGTGCTGTGATGGAAAGGGGGCTCTCGATCAATCATTTCTCCCCATGGATCCCTTCCACCTGAAAACGGGACTTGCCCTAAGCCAGCCAGGAACTGAATGGCCAAGCAGGGGCATTTGTTCTGGGTGTTTTTGCAGCGTGGTTTTGGGCTGGGGGGTTTTATGTTTCTGTGCTGTGATGGATCTTGGGGGGTTTGGTTGCTTTTTGGTTTTTTTTTCCCCATTTCCGATGGGTCTTGGGGGGTTGGTTTGTTTTTTGGCTTCTCCCCCCCCCCCCCATTTCTGATGGGTCTTGGGGGGGTTGGTTGCTTTTTGGTTTTTTTTTCCCCATTTCCGATGGGTCTTGGGGGGTTGGTTTGTTTTTTGGCTTTTTCCCCCCCATTTCTGATGGGTCTTGGGGGGGTTGGTTGCTTTTTGGGTTTTTTTTTCCCCATTTCCGATGGGTCTTGGGGGGTTGGTTTGTTTTTTGGCTTCTCCCCCCCCCCCCATTTCTGATGGGTCTTAGGGGGGTTGGTTGCTTTTTGGTTTTTTTTCCCCCCATTTCCGATGGGTCTTGGGGGGTTGGTTTGTTTTTTGGCTTCCCCCCCCCATTTCTGATGGGTCTTGGGGGGGTTGGTTGCTTTTTGGGTTTTTTTTCCCCATTTCCAATGGGTCTTGGGGGGTTGGTTTGTTTTTTTTGGCTTTTTCCCCCCCATTTCCGATGGGTCTTGGGGGGGTTGGTTGCTTTTTTGGGGGTTTCCCCCCCATTTCCGATGGGTCCTGCATGCTTCCCTTGCTTTTTCCTTTGTTTTCTTTGCATTTCCGACCTGCCTCCTTTGTTCTCTGTCCATTTCCGATCTGCTCCGTTTGTTTTCTGTGCATTTCCAATGGGTCTTGCACGCTTGATTGCTTTTCTCCCCCCCCCCCCCCCCGCCTTCGGCCAGAAGGGATTAATCGCGTTTCGAATGAGTCTTGCAGTGATTTTTTTTTTTTTTGGTGATTTTTTTTCTTCAGCCGGAACGGATTAATTGCATTTCAATGCATTCCTATGGGAAATGGTGCTTCGACTTACGACCTTTTCGAGTTACGTCCATCTTCTGGATCGGATGATGGTCGTAAGTCGAGGCACCACTGTATCCTGCCTTCCTCCACATAAGAGGGACTCATTATACCACGAGGAACCAGAAGAAATCTTTCCATGGCTGAGAATAGCTCTGTGGTTTTAGGTCTCTGGCTATGGAGCCAGAAGTCGGGCATTCAATTCTCCACTGTGCCTTCCTGTCAGGGGCTGGACTCAAGGGAAAAATAAAATAAAATGCACAGTTATAAGATGGGGGATACTTGGCTCCGTAATACTATGAATGAGAAGGATCTTGGAATAGTTGTAGATCACAAGCTGAAGATGAGCCCACAGTGTGATGCGGCTGCAAAAAAGGCAAAGGCTATTTTAGGATGCATTGACAGAAATATCGTCTCCAAATCCCATGAGGTACTACGTAGTTCCCCTCTATTCGTCACTGGTTTAGGCCTCATCTTGAGTACTGTGCTCAATTCTGGACACCACATTTCAAGAAAGTTGCTGACAAATTGGAGCAAGTTCAAAGGAAGGCGACAAGGATGTTCAGGGGGCTGGAAACCCAGTCCCAGGTAGAAAGACGGAAAGAACTGAGCGTGTTTAGCCTTGAGAAAAGAAGACGGAGGGGGAGATAGGATAACACTTTTCAAATATTGAGGGGGGGAGAATGTTCTCGATCATACCATATTGCAGGACACTTCATAATTGGCTCAAGCTACAGGAAGCGAGATTTAGGCAGAATTTTATTAAAAACTTCTTAACTGTTAGAGCAGTATGACAATGGAACCAATGGCATCTGGAGGTGGTGAGTGCTCCAAGATAAGAACCTAAGAAGAGCCCTGTGCTGGATCAGGCCAAGGGCCCCTCTAGTCCAGCTCCCTGTATCTCCCGGTGGCCCCACCAGAAGCCTCTGGGAGCCCACGAGAGACCACGAGATCTCTGTCTCCTGATCCCCCTCCCCTGCATCTGGCCTTTGGAGGGACCTTCCTTCTAAGCCTGGAGATTGTACACCCCCATCATGGCTTGTCACCTACAATGGAGTTTTCCTCCACTGGAGGCATTCAAGAAAAACTTGGATAATCACCTGGCAGGTATGCTTTGATTGTATTCCTGCGTTGAGCAGGGGGGTTGGATTTGATGGCCTTATAGGCCCCTTCCAACTTCACTTTTCTATGATTCTGCGATTCTATGAATCTGTCCAATCCTTTTTTGAAAGGCACTTAGATGCCAAATGCCCTCACCACATCCTGTGGCAAGGGGTTCCACAGACTAACAACCCCCTGGGTCAAGAAATATTTTCTTTGGTCTGTTCTCACTCTCCCACCCCTCCGTTGCAGTGGATGTCCCCTGGTTCTGGTATGGCGTGAGGCCTTCAAGAGAAAATTGGGCAGCCATCCGTCCGATGTGCTATGATTTGGATTCCTGCCTTGAGCAGGGGGTTGGGATGGATGGCCTCAGAGGCCCCCTTCCGACTCCAATTCCTTCCTACTTTGGGAATATGGAGCTGCTCCTGGTGCCATGCCTTCATCATACCTGTGGAGTTTGTCCACTTCTGGGAGGAATTACTAATTACGACTCAGAAAAGAGGCATCGCCAGAGCTGCTGGAGGCAACGGAAGCTCCCCTCAGTCTTTCCCCCTCCGTTCTCACTCCTCTCCGCCCTGCGTAGACCCTTCGGCTGTGCTGGACCACCCCTCTCCGGTCGGCTACTCAGTGCAAAAGGACTTCATTTCCATGGCGCTAAAGGGACTTGGTAGCGGCCTTTTTGGCTCCTTGGAACTGATGGAACGGGGAGGAACAAAGAGAGAAAATAGCCGGGCCCCTTAGCTATCAGGCATTATGGGTGGTTGTTTGCCTTTTTAAATGTGGGGTGCCCATTCACACTTGATATTTTTTTGTGCTTACTTTAAAGCTAGACATTTCCAGGTGTATACTTAATGGAGGACATGCGGTTTCCGCTGGATAGAGGGTGATTTTGCTCAGAAATTGCTTTGTTTAGCCGAAGGGAGCCGAGTCAAAAGCCAGGAGAATAGTTCCCGCTGATCCGAATCTCTGAAGGGAGTATGATTTGTACAACACGTTGTGTCAGTGACGGTAGGAATACATGTTACAAATATATTGGTTTGGCTCGCTGAGCTGTGCATTCGTTCACTTTAGAGCTTCCATCGGGCTGAGGCTTACTGAGAGGCTGCTCCGGATGGCAGCTTGGAAAATATACTTTGGGGACTATGCTTCCCATTATCCCCTAACCAGATGGATAGAGGATGATGGCAATTGTAGTCCTTTAAAAAAAACAACAACTCTTTTTTCAATGTTTGTCTAGAATCTGCCCTTCATTTTGCAGCTCATCCCAGGGAATAAGAACTGGTAAATGATGCTGGAGCTGCAGGCGTATGAGCATGCAACCAGCCTCTAGGCACAGCTGCCTTCACCTTCCTAAAGTCCTTTTGTCCTGGTGAGCTGCTTCCACTGGCAGCCTGCACGATGCCTCCAGAAGCACCCAAGCTAGGCATGAAGGAGAGGGTCTTCTCGTGCTCTTCATCCACAGCCTCTGGTGCTCACAGGTGGACTGCCTCTGAAGATGGAGGTTTCCCTGAGCACAAAGCAGTGATCAACCCAAACTCGCCCTGTTCAGCAGACCCCCTGTCCCTCCTGAGTCTGCTGAAGGTGTGAGGGTACTGTGCGTATGGGCTTGCTAGCCTTGTGGTAAAACCATAGAATTGTGGAATAATCATAGAATCATAGAAAAGTGAAGTTGGAAAGGGCCTACAAGGCCATCATGTCCAACCCCCTGCTCAAGGCAGGAATACTAATCAAAGGATATTATCTGCCAGGTGGTTGTCTAAGTTTCTCTTGCATGCCTCCAGTGTTGGAGCGCTCACCAACTCCCGAGGTAACTGGTTCCACCGTTGTACTGCTCTAAATGAGCTTGGAAGGGCCAGCTAAGGCCATCTAGTCAAAATCCCTGCTTTGTCTTTAGCTGGAAGCAGGAGCAGATAGTCACAAACCTGAATCATGGGCCAAAATCCTGTTCCTTTCTTCCACAGGACTAAATCCAGTGGCCTAAATCACAGCAGCAAGTTGCTATCCGTCAAGAAGCCAAAGCTTTTATTTCCTGCGGTGTGCCAGATCACTTGGCCAGTGTGCAATGAGAAATACAAGGGCTAACTTCTTGACTCCATTGGACATTCTGTGAGAGGTGTCAGGGGTAGGATTCTGGCCACTGAATCATAGAAACTTGGCATTATAAGGTCTATAAAGGGTCATCCAGTCCAATTTGGGGAAATCCGCAGGAAAGCATCCCACACAGATGGGCATCTTACCTCTGTTCACGGACTCTCAATGAAGGAGATGCCACCTGCTTCCCAGGGAGCAAGCTCCACCGTTGAGCACCTCTTACCGTCTGTCCGTTCTTCCTCATGTTTAGTCATGGTCTCCTTTCTTGTCCTATGAAGCCATTGATTGAGCTCTACCAGCCTTTTGGAGCCACAGAAAACAATCAAGTAACCAAGAAAGCCATGATGTGACCACTCAGATTTCCTGTTTCCAAGCTAAATCTACAACAGCAAAAACAACAACAATATTTTATTTATTTATTTATTTATTGGATTTCTATCCCGCCCATCTAGACCAAAGGTCTACTCTGGGCGGTTTACAAATTTAAAAACAATAAAACCAATAAACATATATTATAGATCCAAGGTGGCGAAAGTATAAGAAATTAAGATATGGCAGGAGAGAAATAGCCAGGTTTTAAGTTTGTTCCTGAAAACACCCAGAGAGGGAGCCAGGCGGATCTCCACGGGCAAGTTGTTCCAAAGGCGAGGAACAACTCGCACACAATAGTGTGCATTTAAGACGATCTCAACTTCTGGCAAACCTTTCTAGGGTTTCCTAGGTAGAGAGTACTCAGAAGTGGTTTCATAGACTCATAGAATCACAGAATCATGAAGTTGGAAGGGGCCTCGAAGGTCATGAGTCCAACCCCCTCCTGCTCAAGGCAGGAATCCAAATCAAAGGTTATCTGCCAGGTGGTGGTCTAAATTTCTCTTGAATGTCTCCAGTGTTGGAGCGCTCACCACCTCCCAAGGTCATAAGTTCCATTGTCATGCTGCTCTAACAGTTAGGAAGTTTTTCCTGATATTCAACTGAAATCTGGTTTCCTGTAACTTGAGCCCATTGTTGCATGTCCTGCAAGTGTTTGAAAAGTGCTATCATCTCTCCCCTCACTCTTCTTTTCTCAAGGCTAAACATGCCCAGCCTTTTCAGTCTTTCTTCTTGGGCTTGGTTTACCCTTCCCTTTCTTTCAGGGTTGCTCTGGGACTGTGCAGCTTGCCCAAGGCCACCCAGGCTGGCTTTTCTTCCACGAGGCACAGCGGGGGAATCGAACTCCCAGCCCCTAAACCCTGACTATCCAGCCGGTAATACAAAGGGCCACACTTTTCCTCTTCACTCTTTTTCCTTCTAAATCACCCCTTCGTGCAGTTTCTCTACGTGCAGCCACTCTTCACACATCTAAGAGAAGGTATTTCTACCGGTTTCTCAGTCACGGCCCTTCTGCTTCCACCTGTCCAACCATGGCTGTTCGGTGGTCCTTCATGTGGTCATGACTTCCCTCAAAGAGCTGTTTTCCTTTGGGAGGGGGAATTGCCTCGTTGCCCCAGGGACATCCAATGCACGATTTTCTCCCGCAAGCAGCTGGCCTGTTTTCCTTCCCGTGGCCAGCAGTTCCCAAAGCTGGTGAGCGGAGCCGCCAGGCCCCGGCAGCCCTCAGACTGATTGATTCCCGAGGGACCTTTGCTGAGTGACGCTGAGCACCGTGTGAGATGGATTATGCAGGAGTGGCGTGGACTGTTTTTTTTTCTTTTTCAAATCTTGCCCTGAAGACGGGGGTCATTCTTGCTGATGAACTTGGTGTGGGCATCCCGTTTACCCCTCTCACTTTCCTTGATAAAAAGAAAAAAATTGATGAACAGCAGTTGAGGGGGGATGATGGGCCTCTCCTCCTCACTCTCACCCCCTTCTTCCCTCTGCTCCCTCAACAGTGCCTGCTTTGGGTGAAACCACCTTTTTTGAACCACCCTTCCCCATAGCTTTCCTTTCCCTCCACAGTTGTGCCGCTCAGACGACATGAATTTTGGGTTGCTGGAGATGGAAGGTGGAGGCTTTGGGGCGGCAAATGTCCTCTGCCCTCACCCCATGCAGCAGTTCGCCGGTAGCAATACAGGTCCGAACGTGCAAGCGCGTTGGGGAAACAGCTTATTACTCCAGCGCTTAACTCACCCGCCAGCTTTGGAAATTATTTCCTTTGCCATTAAAACTCGGAACTGGAGAGTGGTGGATCCTTATGAGAAGGTGTCTCAGAAGCCCCCAATCGACAGGCACAGCTGGAAAATTCAAACAAAGCGACTCTCGCTTCTCTTTCCAGAAGCTTGTTTGAACTGGCAGGCGGTCTAACAAACAGCGCACCGACAGTCCAATTTGCAATGTCTCCTGGGTCTCCACCTTAATATAGTTACAGGTTTTGCCTGGTCAAACACGTCAACGTCTCCAGCCAACACAACACGAAGCATCCCCAGGTCTCCGGTGTAACCTTGGAGGGCGGGGAGGAGGAGTGTTCAGTATCAGTTTTGGACAAAGTCCATCAATGGTGCAGCCTTGGGAAAAGGGGGCCTTTGATGCTATTCTTGTCTCCAGAAATGCAAGACTATCGTGATGGGTTCGAGGACCAGCTGGGGGTAAAACAAGACCAGGGCACAGCTTCATCTGGAGAATGTCAATAGAGCGTAGGCCCCCTCCCCACCCTCAGTCAGGCTTAGCATGTTGTACCTTGGTTTAAATCTGAGTGTTCACACGAGGTACAAGCACACATGGAGTGTTGTGACAGGGGAGCACCTTCACCAGAGGGCTTCCTCTTCCCCTCAGTCACCTGCCCCTGCGCCACGCTCATTTCCACTCCTTGAGTCCTTTTTTTTCTCTTTCCACCTCTTTCCACCCCACAAAGAATGGGTCAGACCAATACGAGAAGTCTGTTAAAAGTGCCAGGAAATGGCTTTGCCAGCAGGGAGAAGAAAACTCCCATTCCTCCTCATGAAATCCTGGAATCATGAAGTTGGAAGGGGGCCTCTAAGGCCATCAAGTTCAACCCTCTGCTCAAGGCAAGGAATCCAAATCAAAGGAGATCTGCCAGGGGGTTGTCTGAGTTTCTCTTGAAGGCCTCCAGCCTTGGGAGCGCTCCCCACCACCTCCCCTCGAGGTCACGGGTTCCACTGTCGTCCTGCTCTAACAGTTGAGAAGTTTTTTTCCTGAGATTCCACCGAAATCTGGCTTCCTGTCACTTGAGTCCATGGTCGTATGTCCTGCACTCTGGGATGATCGAGGGCAGATCCTGCCCCTCCTCTGTCTGATGAGTTTTCAAGTATATGAAAACTGCTAGAGATGGGCAGAAACTAATAAAAATAAATAAATAAATAAAAATAAAAAATCAGGAGGCTCGTTAAAAATCGCTGGTTCGTTGGTTCAGCTTCATCAAAACTGACAAACTTGAACCAACCCGAACCCCAACCTTTTTTTTTTTTTAACAATTTAACAATCTTCCTGGTTCGGTCCCCCACGCCCCCAAAGCCTGTTCCCCACCCCCTTCCCACTGGCCCCCATCAGCTCCCTGCCTGGTCCTGTTGCCTCCTCCTCTTTGTCCACTGCCTCCACCACCTTCTGGATGGACAGCAGTCCCGGCTTCCCTTCTGGGAGCTGGGCCTCTGCAGTCTCTGTGCAGCCCCCCCCCCCCCCCCCGCCTGTCAGTTGATAGGGGTGTGGGGGCTGCACAGGGGCAATCCAGTGTTACACAACGCCGGATTGCACGTTGGCAGCTGGAACAGTGATGGAGGAGGAGGAGAAAGAGATGGGCGATGGGGGCCAGTGGGAAGAGTGTGGGAGGTGGGCTGGGTGGGGGGATTTTGTTTCCCCTCCCTTCAGGCATGAACTTAAAAAAATTAACTGATTCGTGGTTCATTTTTAAAGAGAAGTTTGGATGGTTTGTGGTTTGTGGGTAGCCACGAACCACCATTTTTGTGGTTCGTGCCCATCTCCAACCAAGAACAAATCCTGCCCCTCCTCTGGATGGCAGCCTTTCAAGTATTTGAAAAGTGCCTCCGTCTTCTTTTCTCAAGGCTAAACATGCCCGATTCTTTCAGCCTTCCCTCCGAAGGCTTGGTTTCCAGCCCCCTGATCATCCTTGTCGCCCTCCTCTGAACATGTTCCTGTTTGTCAGCATCCTTCTTGAAGTGTGGTGTCCAGAACTGGACGCAATACTCCAGGTGAGGGCTAAACCAGTGCCACATTTCACGGGATTTAGAGACTAGACTTGAGTGAAGGGCATTGTAAAATAGCATTGGCCTTTTTTTTTTTTGTAACCACATCAGTTCTGAAGATGATTCAAGTGTGAATTTTCATTTTTAGTGACCCCAAGTAGAAATTCTAATTTTTGAGTAGTTGGGAGGGGGTGGAAGTCTGGGGAGCTCTTGGACAGGTCTGGGGAGGAACACAAACAGTTTGGGGGTCCATCCCCATCCCAGGGGCCCCGTGACAGATCCTTGTTCTTTCGAGCCATCAAGTCGCCTCTGACCCATCATGCCAACACTATGAATGAGCATTCTCCAAATCCTCCTGTCCACCACAGTCCTGCTCAGCTCCTGCAGACTCAGTCCTATGGCTTCCTTTAGGGAATCAGTCCATCTCGTATTTGGCCTTCCTCTTTTCCTGCTTCACCTTCCAACTTTCCCAACAGTATTTTCTTTTGCAGAGAATCCTTCCTACTGACAGATTAATCTGCTAGATATTGGCTTGGTTCCATACAACGACCTGGTTGGTGAGAAATGTGGAAGGACAGGAAGCCAGAGGACGTGGAAGGTGCCACTGAGATCCACGTGTTGGCTGTGCTGATAAAACTATGGAGGGGGAAATTGTCCTGCCATGAACTATGGATGCCCTTGTAAGGTTCACTTTCGGCGAATGTACCAAGTGCTCCTTATTGGTTCAAGAACAGCGTCCTGACACCGAGACAATGCTCTCATGTCACACTGTGTTGGCTGCAAGGATGTCAGTGGACGGATCCAGGCAGACAAATGTTCACCCAGGCCTATCTCTCCTGGGGGGGGGGGGGGGCGTGCGGGCGGCAGCCGAATAAATAAGTGGCTGAGAAGCAATGAGTTCACGGTTAGGCTGCGGCATCCACGACAAATTTGCATTTCAGTATTTGCTTTCCAAAGTTTGCGTTCGGCCTGAATATTTACTTAATAAAACGTTGGGCCAATGTCATCTTCCTCGTGGGCATCTTCCAGAGGGAGGCAAAACGGCGGCACGCAGACAGACAGAAAGTTACAGAAGTGGCCGGGAAACACACAAGCTGTCTGCCAGGCAGCTCAGCATCTTCTCTGCAGCACCGTGGATCCCTTCCGTCGAACGCCTATCGATTCAATGTAGACCCACCCACCCCACCCCATACTCATCTGTGTAGGCCCCCATTCATGCACAAACACCTTTTTGCAATAGCTGAGGCCTGCACAATCGTACAGGTGTTATTGCCCGATGACAATCCCCTTGCGTCCTCATAAGGAGAAAGGTGGGCTAAAAATGTTTTAAATAAATGAATAGTAACATAAATTAAATAAATGACCTGCTACAACTGCTGCTTTGTTTCATAGAATCATAGAAAAGTGAAGTTGGAAGGGGCCTACAAGGCCATCAAGTCCAACCCGCTGCTCAGTGCAGGAATACCATCAAAGCATATCTGCCAGGCAATGATCTAAGTTTTTCTTGAATGCCTCCAGTGTTGGAGCACTCACCAACTCCTGAGGTCACTGGTTCTACTGTTGTACTGCTCTAACAGTTAGGAAGTTTTTTCCTGACATTCAACCAAAATCTGACTTCCTTTAACTTGTGCACCAGAGCACAGAGAGAGTTCTGACTCTTGTCCTCTGAAGATGCCGGCCACAGAGGCTGGCGAAACGTTAGGAAGAAAAACCTCCAGAACACGGCCAAACGGCCCAGAAAACCCACAACAACCATTGGATCCCGGCCGTGAAAGCCTTCGAGAATACATTCCCTGCACTCTCTCTCATCCAAGTCATTAATAAAGATTTTGAAGAGCACTCTGGAGCTCATGGTGCTTCCAGAGTTGAAGTTTCAGCTGGCAGGGCACTCTCCTGGCCCAAGGGGGCACCCAAGTGTGTTCCTCACCTCCTTTGGGGAGACTCCTCTGGGGTCCCTCATGGATGGCTGCTAAAATGGACCTTCCGTGGGCCCCATCCTTCTCCTGATGCCTGTGCCACACACATTCAAGACCGACGGTGCAGCACCTGAGCACCGCCTGGCCCAAAGGTTGACCCAGGGTTGGAGGCCAGGCAGGGTGGTGTGGTTTTCCTTCTCCTTGGCCCCTAGGACTCTCTCCCTAAGAAAGGGCATGACTTTGTGGTCTTGTGTTTGGGCAAGCGGTGGAAGCATTTGGGGTTCAAGGCAGGACAGATGGCACCGCCTGGGAGTGTTCTCCAGGTGACCTATTTGCTCAGACAAGGTCTGGAGCTTCATGGACTCCGGGGGCTAGCTGCCCCTCTGACGGGATAGGTCTTTGGCATCAAGCCCCCTGCTCCCTTGTCTCTCCAAGGGCTCGTGCTTACCCTATGGCTGGCATTAGCCCATCACCCCTGGGTGGTATGGAGCTTTTGAAGAAGAGGGTGCTGTCCCAGTGGTCAGGGCTGGGTGCTGCTGGTTTAGATTTAGAGGTCTTCGGCTAATGGGTCTCAAGGGTGTTTGATCTTCTGAAGTGCGAAGTCGTCTGCGTTTGTCTCATGCACCCAGAGACTTGTGTCTCCTCTGTTAATACCACCAGTTCCTCAGCCTCCTGAGTCTATGTTCAGATTACTGCTTTATTCCTGGGTCATGCCATCATCTCAGGGTGGGGCACTGTGCCCGCTGCAAGCATGGATCAAGGTTTCCTCCAGAAATGAACGTCCACTAAAATTCCTTCTGCCTCCATACCATAGTGACCATAGGTGGCCCAGGACCTAATGGAGAGGCAAGGCGCTCTACTCTGAATTGGCAAGGGATGGGACTTACCCCCCTAATGACACAATAACCATGATGTGTCTCACTTACAGTATGTGTGTGCCTGCCTGCCTGCCTGCCTGCCTGCCTGCCTGCCTTCCTTCCTTCCTTCCTTCCTTCCTTCCTTCCTTCCTTCCTTCCTTCCTTCCTTCCTTCCTTCCTCCCTCCCTTCCTTCCTTCCTTCCTTCCTTCCTTCCTCACTGTCTATCTTCCTTCCTTCCTTCCTTCCTTCCATCCCTCTCCCAACTCCCTCTGATATTCCTGTATCCAACTGATTTCCAAAGTGTTTAACTCTTTTTCAGCCTTGAGGAAAGGACGATTCTGGATCACCCCTGACCCTTATCATAAAGACGACAACATCCAGATTGGCCGAGAGGTCAAGATCTCTTGCCAGGTGGAGGCAGTTCCATCGGAAGAGCTCACCTTCAGTTGGTTTAAGAATGGACGGCCTCTCCGCAGCTCCGAGAGGATGGTGATTACTCAGACAGACCCGGACGTCTCTCCAGGAACCACCAACCTGGACATCATTGACCTGAAGTTCACGGACTTTGGGACGTACACCTGTGTCGCGTCTCTGAAAGGAGGAGGCATTTCAGATATCAGCATTGACGTCAACATATCCAGCAGCACAGGTGAGGGTGCTTCTGGAACAGCATTGTGTCTACCTAGAGTGCCTAGCCGCCTAGAGTGGTCGCAAGACCAGATAGGCGGGGTATAAATGAAATAAATAAACAAATACCATCTGTGCAAATGGCAGTCGAGAGGTGGAGCGGGGGCGCTGGGAGGTGGGTGGTCAACAGGAGAATGGGAACCATTGTATGGAAGTCCTTGACATCCAAATGGATTTCTAGGTAATAGGACTTCCGAGATCCTTCCCCATTGCACTTTCCCAAACGAGTCTGAACCAAATGAGCTAATTTGGGGAGCGAGTTAGGCCTGTATCTAAATAATTGACCCAGGCTTGACCCAGGGTGACCAATGAATGGTCAGCGGAGCATCGCTTGGTGCAAGAAGCAAGGAAGATGAGACCAACTCAATGAACCGGGTCAGGTAGACACATGTCTTAGGCTTCCAGGTGGCAACAGAGAAGCATCCAGGCTGTCTGTGCTGCAGGCACACAAACGGTAGCTTGAGCTAAAGAAGAGCTGAGCTGTGAAGGGTTGAGTTGAGTTGTTGGCCATGGAGGCAAACATTGACAAGAGTGGATGGTCTCTGTTCAGTTGTGTTGTTTCACAGCTGGACTGACTCAACCCATGGCTAGAAATTTCACCCTCTCCCTGTCCAGGATCCATAACTATTACAGCTAGTAAAGTGAGGGAGGGTGGGAACTTTATGAGTGGGAAGGGGGAGAACTGTGTTGCTTCCTGATTTCTTAAGGCCATATCTGGGCATGTATTTTAAAGTCACTTTTTAGGGTCATGTCGTTACAAAGGAATGGAAGGAGGCAAATTTGCCTGAGTGCTGCACAGTTGAAGGACAGTTTGCTCTGGCTTCTTCCAACATTCAGAGAACCAAGTGCCCCCAGGAAGGCCGTGCTCCCTACTTTCTAGGAAGAATATCAGGGCATGGAGAACAGAGCCATAACGAGACTGGATCTTGCTTGAGAATATCTATGGAAGGGTTACGTATCTACCTATTGTCCAGATAGTCCAATATTTGTTGAAGCCAATGAGAAGCCGTGTTAGAGCTGAACAAGCCACCTGCCAGATACTGCTGCAGCTAAGTACCAATCCTGATGTTCCTTCTGTGTAGGTCCCAGGGAAGATATCTGAGAATTGTCCAGGGACAGTAGGAGCTGAGATGTAAGGGATGTGTTCAGTTCACATGCATGCCTTCTCTCTCTCTTTCTCTCTCTCTTTCTCATATTCTCTCTTTCTGTCATACATGCACGCACACACAAATACACACACAGAGAGAGAGAGAGAAGCACAGGTTCTTGAAAAGTTCACCTCAAACTGAGCTGGAAAAACACAAGTAACCATATTTGCCCTGTGTTGTTTCTTGAGGTCCTTTCCTTCCAGCTCGCTTGATCTGTTCTGATTTGTCCGTTAAGAGTCCCTGAGAGGTTAGGAAATCATCACCAGGGTTTGTAGGATTCTTTGACAGGCAGGATGCTTTGCTCCAGAAAACCAGAGGTTGGGGTCTGGGCGTCAGAGCGTGGTCGAAATAGCGAGCATTGAGCAAGGTGTAATTTCACAGGGATGGGGAAAAGACCATTTCAGAGGAAACGCAGGCACTTTTCTTTCATGGCTCACAAGAGTGTGTGTATACAGGATGGGCTTATGAAATGTTTGCAGGAAAGGGCTTGTTTGGTTGGTACAGTTGGTATTCCGTCCTGTCCCGTCCACGGCTGACTGGGTCTCCCCACGGCACCCACAGACCATGGAGGAGAGTCACGGGCCAGGTGTGCATCTCTCCATTCTGTCCCTCTCTGCTCTGTGTCTCCAAAAGGAAGTTGCTTAATTCCCATCCTTGAGCTAAAGGAAAGAGGGCTGAGCTCCCACGGCCGTGGCTGTGTGAGAAGCAGGGGAAGGTGCCCTTCAACTGAGCCTGGCCCATCATCCACCTCGACCCAGGTTGCCTACTCGAACTGACAGGATTTCAAGCGGGATTCTTTCCTTGCTCATACCCTGTACCTCCTTGCGTGCAAATGAGATGCTCAACCACTGAGCTTTGTCTCAAAAGTTCTTGACACCCTCCACTTACTCAGCTTGGTTTAGTATTTCAAACCATTGCAGAATGGGTGTGAGAAGCGCTCAAGACTCATGGCAGTAGGAGGCGTTGTTGCTGTTGTTGTTTCCGAGAGCCTGTTCTTTTCGACTTTAGCAAAGCACATCGCACAGAATGGTGCTGAAACAAAATGGAGAAGTAGGGTGTTGGCCTGGGGAGGTGGGATTTATCAGATGCCTCGTGGATGATGGATGAACCTTGGGTGTGCAGACTGTCCGCGACCATCTTGCGTACAGTGAGAGGGCCATTCTGCACGATGGAGCATTTCTTCTCAAGCAGAAAGTCCCCGACATCTTATGGTTATTTGTGATGGATTTATTTGGAAGAGCGATGGGACGGATCGAAAGCATCCATCAGATGGCTCTACCTGAAAGCCTTCCATAACTTCTTCCGTCAGTGACAGATTATAACAGCTCTTGGATATGATGCCTTGCCAGGTGTAAAGAAAAGTGCAAGGCAGAGAGAGAGGAAAATCACAAGGTGGAACCAATCTCTTTTGCTGTCTCTTGGGTCATCTCACCCAAGCTGCCCATGGCGTTGCTGCAGGACCATGGCCATCTCAAGACAACCTGAGAACCTCACTCTGCATGCGAAGGTCTTTAGAGACATCACAGCTGGGATAACTATCCCGGCTTATGCCCCACTTCTCTTATTAAAATGAATTCAAACTAGATTAATTCCCAGTCCATTGCCAACCAAGGCCAGTAAAGGAGGGAGAAAGCCCCTCTTTGACCTGGCTGGTACGTCACACCTGCCATGGGACTGGCACTCCAAAAGTTTCCTTCTCCTGAGTCTTTCAAATACTGCAGTTTGCCCTGCTTCCCAACAGTAAACAACACGGACGTGGGTCATTGTGAGTGTGAGATTCACAACATCAGGAGGTGGTGGGATTGCCTTCCCCAAAGGTTTTCATGGAATAATGAAATTGGAAGGGGCCTACAAGGCCACCGGGTCCAACCTGCTGCTCAGTGCAGGAATCCAAATCAAAGGATGTGTGACTGATGGTTGTCTAAATTTCTCTTGAAGGCCTCCAGTGTTGGAGCACTCACCACCTCCCAAGGTCATGGGTTCCACTGTTGTACTGCTCTAACAGTTAAAAAGTTTTTGCTGATATTCAACCGAAATCAGGCTTCCTGTTTCTTGAAACCGTCTGTCAGGTGTACTTGATGTGTGGGTGTCCTGTGTTGGCGGGGTGGGGGGGACTTAAGGATGGATGCTCAGGGGTCCCTTCCTGCTCTACCACATTGTACAGTTACAGGTCTCCTTTGAAGGAAAAAAAATCCCAAGGTGATCCCTCACAATTCTAGATAGAAAGATCTTGGATATCACGTGTAAGGAAAAACATCTGGAGGAGATCATGGAGAAACTTTGCCAAGAGCAGAAGAGATGGCCGTCTGAGTCAGTCTGGGAGACCTTCACATGTTCTTCTCCAGAGTCTTTGCACCTCCTCAACCAGTATGGCTGCCCCAGAAGCCAGGTCACTTGAGTGGATGGCTGCCCAGGACAACTGAGTACGGTTCTGAGAAGCGACCGTTTCTGTAAACAGCCAGAGAAGGATGTGTCTCTTTCCCCCCCATGTTTTTCAGCAGTGTGACTCATGGTTGTGCCTCTGTGTTCCATACAAAGCTTCCTTGGGCCATGATGTGGTGGGTCAGGGTGGACTGCTCTGCTTTCAGCTGACCTTTTTATCTACAAAAGAAATTTGCTAATTAAATGTCACTCTCTGATTAAACCCATCGTCCTGCTGGAGGAGTGCTGTGTTCTCTTGGTGATTCTGACAATGCTTGAAACTGCCAATCCTTTCTTTCAGTTCATTAGTGCTTACACACACACACACACACACACACACACACACACACACACACACACACACACACTTCAAGTTGTGTCTGTTGCCGTAATGACAAAAGTGAAGTCCTAGGCTATAATTAATGGCTCAGTTGAGTTATTTGTAAGCTGTAGCCATAATCTGGAGCACTCGTTTCCATAACTTTTAACAAGCACTAAAGAAAACACGCTTTCTCGGATCATTCTGTATTATCTCGGAAACAAATGCCTTTTTCAAATTGGGAAGTCATTTCTTTTTCACTCCAGTTGATTTATCCATTTCTGGTACTCTGAGCAACAGATACAGAAAGAGAGGAAGTAGGCTTTTTTTTGTTTTAAATCCACTTTCTTTCTTTTCTCGGTTTCATGTAGTTATTGTCAAAATCCATCTAATTATTCTGTGAATGAAATGCTGTCGGTTTCAGGGCCTCTTCTATTGTTTTCCTCATGGCGGATTCGTGGTGACTTTCTGTAATGCCTTTACAGTGCTTTTCCTTTTGCTGTCAAAGCCGTAGCGATATTGGCAAATTGCACTTTGGAAAGAAATACAAACTTCTAGGTTGGAATTTAAGTGGGAAAGCTAAATTGAGGAGTGGGAGAGAGAAAAAGGAGGTGAACCAGTGTGGCATGGAACAGATAAGCAAATATTTCGCCTTGGTTTATCTTTGTGGGTCTCTGTGGGACAATAATTTATCTCCTTGATTCAAGCTGCCTCTACTTAGTTGGAGAGAGCATAATTTTAGTTATGCTTTAGTTATTGCAAAAGAGCATTGCAATTATAACTGCTTATTTGCAACCCCTTCCTTTTGAGTAGGAGCATGGTGGGTTTCCCAAGATATACTTCTTTTGCAACAAATGTCAAGAGAGCCTGGATAGTTTTTCCGTCCAGCACTGGTTGCTTTCACTGAGACATGTAGATGTTGGCTGGTTGCTGGCTCTTTAGAGGAGCTGAGGGTAGTTCTGGATGATCTCGTTGATCTGTTGGTGTGTTTAGATGTATTACAGAGCTGCAGGAGCAAGTTTCCAGCTAAATGCATCTTGCGTTTTTCGTCATTCTGCTCCTCTGTGGTCTAAAAAACAAACAAACAAAAAAACCCTATTAATCATAAAATCAAGAGAAGTTGTTCAACAAGAGGTATGAATCCGCTCAGATTTTAGAAAATCCAAATGAATCATACAGCCGTCTCACTCATGGCAACTTTTATTTCATTTTATTTGCATTTGCTCGGATGATTAATGGTTCGTCTTTGTGACCGATCATCAATGCTATGAAACATTGCCTCTCCAAACAGTTGAGACACCTGACGAAGGCAGACGTTTCTTTTCTCGGTATCCAAGTAGCAGATGGTGCCACAGGATGGGGTGAGCTGGATCCAGAGCAAAGCATAGTTAGGGGATATCTGCTCAAGTGGTATATATGCATAAATTTCCTCTGTTACTGATTAAGTATGAAGAAATCTGGGATCCTACCTATTGCATTCCAAATATTCAATAAATGCAAGTTATTGGAGAAAGTTATTGGCTGGGAAAGGAGGCTTAACTAGGACTAGGCAGTTCCTCCCTATTTTCCTCCTCACCTTCATTTCCACTCCTTTCTCTCTCTCTCCCTGCCCTTCTTCACAGGATCTAGCTCCAAAGCACTACGCTTCCAGATAGGGACACAGTTCAGCCAAGTTCTGTTGATAAAGGCTGACCATTTTGATGGTGGCTGAAGGTGATCTCGGAAGCCCTTATTTTAAATATTTGTCTTTCTGATTTCCTGGCCTGTAAATAAAGGAGGCCAAAATTTATTTATTTATTTATTTATTTGCAAGATTGTTTAGCCGCGCCATTACCAGTGGTCTCTGAGCGGCGTACAACAATATTAAAACTTTAAAAACATTAAAACCATTAAAAGTAGGTAATATTATAATAATACCCTATATTAAAAACAGTCATTAAAGCATTAAGATTAAAAAATTGTTGGGTCTTTGTGGGGGGTCTGTGATCCATACGAGATCACGGGCATGGGAAGATGGCCAGATAGGTAGTTCAATTAAAGCGATGTGCTCTTTTGCCTATGTGCATTTTAGCTGCTGTTACTGTCTGACAAATGCACACATTCTTGCTGAGATCGACCCAGCCCTCAGTGATTCTCATTGTCTTATTGTGAGAAGATGGTTTTCCTCTTTTTTTTTTAAACTTTCTCAATTAGTCATTCATAATTGCCTCAAAGCTCCATAGGCCCAAATATATGTTTCAATTTCATACATACCAGAAATGGAAGGTGGGCGAGAGAATCAACAGTACTAGCTATTTATTTATTTTTTGGTTGGTTGGTTGGTTGGTTGGTTGGTTGGTTGGTTGGTTGGTTGGTTGGTTGGTTGGTTGGTGTAGCGTTCCCCTTTATTATGTCAATGGTTCAGGTTTGGTTACCGTATGTTAATCGTTCATGCATATTCATGTTGCTGAGAGACGGAGCTGAGAGAGATGGTATAAGAGGCGGAGCCTGAGATGGAGATTCAGACAGATGGAGAGATAGTCAGAGAGAGATGAGTAGAGATAGAGTGTGTAGTTTGGGGAAATCTGAGGAGTGATTCTAGTTAGGAGTGTATTATCAAACAGAAGAGTGTTATTAATAATAAATTTACCTAAAGAAGATATTCATGAATTATTATCAAGTTCTGTAAACAATAAACACGTTATATTTAAAATACTTTGAAGTGTGGACCTGCATCATCTTCCTGAAGTAATGGTGATTTAGTGATCACCTGGTGGCAGCAGTGGAAAAGAGAGGATTGTTTGCCTTCGTGTGCTCTGAGTCTTGACGTTCAAGTAAGGGGACGAGGGTGAACGCCACAGTTGGTTGGTTGGTTGGTTGGTTGGTTGGTTGGTTGGTTGGTTGGTTGGTTGGTTGGTTGGTTGGTTGGTTGGTTGGTTAATTAGTTAGTTATTTAATTTGCTGCCTGCCTTTCTCCCCATAGGGGACCCAAGGCGGGTTGCAACAGAGTTCCAAACAGTGCTAGGACTGGTTCAGTCTGGAAGTCCGGACTCACGTGCCAGAATCCTCCTCCATACAATAAAAGAGACAGAGGTCCCCCTTCAGAAAGAAGACAAGAACATTTGGGAAGGTAATCAGGCTGGGAGCGTCCCCCATTGAGCGAAGATCTTGAGGTAGAGTTTGGAGAAAGTGAAAGCGTCCTTTCTAATGCTACAAGTTGTCGTGATGAGCGGGTTTCTTACTGGGTTTCCTCAATGAAACTGGTTAGCGACTGATTTAGGACAGATTTTAAACAGTACTTGTTCACCCAGCAGGAGAGATGTGAACTTCACAGCCTCTCACTCTCAGAAAGAAACCAAAGGAATGGCATTTTTTCTCCTTCCAGCGCGATGTCTCTGCATGAGATTTGTCTTTCCCTTGAGAAATCTCACTGGAAGGAAGCCTTGCCCGTCTTCTTGAAGTTTCATGGTCATATTTTTTCTTCCTTCCTTGGAGAAGTGCCAAGGTGCATAGGATTGTCACAGTTCTCATATAGATTGGCATCCTTCCTAGGAAGCATTCGCCTGCAACGAGAAGCCCAAATGCCCAGCTGTGCAGAGTGGTTACTGTCCTGGTGCAGAAGGGCATCTTGACAACGTAGGGCCGAATCACACGGGCCATTTGAATAATTTCAATTTTCTGCTTCATGTATACTGATACATATTTATCTATAGTCACATGGTGTATAAATTGCTGGGTGCATTCACACAGCTGTCTTTTCTTTCGATACATATCTTGAGCTTTGAGCAGGTTAGGCCACGTGTGCCACCCCAACAAAACTGACTCATTTTCCATTCTGTTTCAGGAACACACTGCCCTAAATTGCTTTTTGTTGTTGTTAAAAAATACATAAATGGTATATCGCTAAAGTAGCATCTAAAGTTGTGTGAAGAACTTTAAAGGCAATATTGGAAGATGTTTCATAATGCAAGGTTTCCCTTGGTAGTTAGTTACTTGTTTTCAGGGCACATTGTTTCTCAAAGGACACTTGGTGGGGTGTTCCTCCACATTGGGAAGGGACAGGCGAGGACGCATGTTACAAGGAAGTGATGCAGCGGTAAACTCTTGGGGGAGAGGATACCAATACATCACTTAGCATTTGAAAAAAGATAAAGGGAATAAGCGCAGTGGCCATGCACTGCCCATGGCGGCAAAAACAAATAGGTGCAAACTAAATCGACAGCAACATTCACATATGTCAAACCGATGTGGATAGAAACGATTTAGGGATCAGATGATTTTAAAAAGCCCATGCCGGCGAGGTTGAAAAAACTCAATTGGTTGGCCATATGAATCAATTTTAGTTGTGCATCATGTGAATGGAAATTCATAAAACAATTTAAATAACAGCAGAATCAATGTAAGTGTGGTTCTTATGGTCTGTGCGATTGTGTCCTAAGATTCACCAGCAAAGGCCAAAGAAAACATCTAACAGTGCAGGATTGTTCAACTTCCTGTGTAGAAAGACATCTTTCCTACACAGGATTCACTAGAAAGGACATTAAGCTACAAATAACTGGGTGGAACAAGTACTTTGTGTGTGTGTGTGTGTGTGTGTGTGTGAGAGAGAGAGAGAGAGAGAGGGAGGGAGGGAGAGAGGGAGGGAGGGAAGAGTGTGTGTGTGTGTGTGTGTGTGTGTGTGTGTGTGTGTGTGTGTGTGTGTGTGTGTGTGTGTGTGTGAGTTTCGGGAAGCCAGGAAATCTTGCTGATGTGGGTGAAGTTTCAGTAGGTATGATGAGATCTGGAAAACTGAAAAGATTGAAAATTTTTGCCAGTACTCATGACGTCCCTGTGCAATCCATAGTTAAATTATGGTTTAAGCCAACTATCTATCTATCTATCTATCTATCTATCTATCTATCTATCTATCTATCTATCTATCTATCTATCTATCTATCTATCTATCTATCTATCTATCTATCTATCTATCTATCTATCTGTCTGTCTATCTGTCTATCTGTCTATCTATCTATCTATCTATTTATTTATTTATTTATTCAGTTTGTATCCCATTCCCATTAGTATCACAGCACTACTCTGGGCGGGTTATAACACGTAAAATAGAAAACCAACATAAAAATGGAGACATTAAAATCAATAGGGATAACTCTTTTTAAAAAAAAAAAACAGTTGGCACCAACTAATCTCACAGGAAAAGAGGGGAGAGAAGAAGAGGAGGGGAAAGAAAGAAAAAAAGCCATGGGGGAGGTGGTCAGCTGGGGTCGGTGTGGAAAGCCTAGAACGGCTTTAAAACGGGATTGGACAAAATGCATGGAAGATGAGTCTCTAGTCAAGTTGATGGATCCTACAGGACAGGGGGCTTCTCTGCTGTTGCCCTCATGGCCTTCGGGTGGGCTTCCTGTAAAGGTATGGGTAGCCACTGAGTGGCTGGATTAGATGTACCTCTTTGAGCAGGGCTGTTCTCATGTGTTTGCTGTCATCTAGGGTTACCTAGATACAGACACGATATCATGTTCAAATATATAAAGCCCCGTTCACAACCACAAATTGTGTAAGATACCGACACATAAATGCATCCTCCACGGTAGGCACTGTAGGGGGGAAAAAAACTCCGCTGTTTCAATGGGACCCAGATGGTGGACTCTCAAGTTCTATCTTTGGCTGTAAGACTGCTCGAAGCCATGTAGACTTCTCCGTACTAACCATACCACGTTTGCTTCTCTCCTTTTCTTCTCTTTCCTCCCATCCCCTTTTGCCCCCATTTGAAGTTCCACCCAATCTGACCGTTCCCCAAGAAAAGTCGCCCTTGGTCACCAGAGAAGGAGATACGGTGGAGCTGCAGTGCCAGGTGACTGGGAAGCCCAAGCCCATCATCCTGTGGTCCAGGGCTGACAAGGAGGTCCCCATGCCGGATGGGTCAATGCAAATGGAGAGTTATGACGGGATCCTGAGGATTGTCAATGTCTCAAGAGAGATGACCGGGACTTACAAGTGTCAAACGAGTCAATACAATGGATTTAACGTCAAGCCAAGGGAAGCTCTGGTCCAGCTCATTGTACAGTGTGAGTCCATGTGTCCAATTTTCTTACCTCTTGTTGCAGTTGCTTACATTGTCGTTTTCTGGGCAGGTTCTTCTCTGGAGAACTTCTCTTGTCCATTTGCGATCTTACCAATGGGATGTGATTTGCTTACCAATGTCTTAGGACGTGAACTTTGTGACCACTCTGAATCGGCCAGAACCTTACGCAACGTTGTGTGATCTTTGGGGAAGGGTTAAGCAGCAAGGCTGAGCTGCCTAAAGACAGGCCAAAGGAGGGCCCTGGCCTGTCTGGGACTACTGACCGTATCAAAGCATCTCCAAATGTGTTTAGGTCTTTTACTTAGTATTGTGCGCTTCTCTCAGATTGTGTGTGTGTGTGTTTTTTTTTAATGTCTTTGCATAGCATTGCAGTCAATTGATTCAGACCTAGCAATGAGGGAAAAAATGTCAGAAGAGGCTTGGGTTATGCTGTGTGGTTGGCTTCTTTGTTTGCTTGTCTGCTTGTTTGTTTGTTTACATGCCACTTTTCTTCTCATGGAAGACCCTTGGCCCTCCAGAAAGGTTTGTGTGTGTTGTGCTTGTGTTCTCAGAGAGGCTGTGTTCTGAGTAAAGGCTAAATTCAGGGATATTACTTTTGAAAGCAGCCCAAGTCTACATGGAGCACTCCCCTTCATTGTATTTTGAGGCAGCGGTTCTGTAAAATTCTGTCATTCGGTGACTGTGTGATGAGCTGTGAAGGGAACACCAGATCTTGGGATTCTTCCACGGGCCTCTTGGCAGAGTGTGTGGGTGTATCTGAAGGGGGTTGGAGAACGTCTGGAAATGGAGAGACAGCGCTTAGATGAAGCAGGAGTCACTTAGGGTTGCATACTTTTACTGAGAATAAACTCCACTGAACTCAGGGACGTACAGTACTGAGACATCCACAGGATTGCATGGTTGGAAAGAATCAGAAGATACGTTCTGATTTCTCCATAAATCTCCGAAATCGAGCCTTTTTCTCCCCACAGTGGCACCATCACCTTAGCCATTTGCCTTTTGTCTGATTTTGATTTCTGGACTTCATTAAGACTTCAATTTGTGAAAATTATATGCAAGTTCTCCCTCCAATTTCCACTCCAGTAACTGATGTGGTCCGTAATACATACAGATATTACAGAACAAAGAAGGGAACTTGGGGTGGTTTTACGATCTCAGGGAGGTCTCCTTTGGCTTGTGATTTTACATGTCTCGTGTGCATTGGTGATGTGTAAGGAAAAGGGACCAGTTAAAACAGGAGAAGACCTATGCCATACCAACAGCAGTTGATTGCCAACCCGCTCCAGGTGAAACTTGGGTGAAACTGGATTCCTGGATCTTTTTCAGTTGGACTCTGCGCCTGGTGTCGGTTGCCCTGCCTTAGATTGTATGTATCGGGAGAGAGCTGTGGAGTGTGGCTCAGTTGGCGTTCCTTGATTTCTCAATGGTTTTCAGTAGCAAAGCCCTGGTATCCTTTGGGAGCATCTGTCTGAGTTAAGAAGATGGGAAGGTCTGTTTTATGTGGCTCTGGTGTTGCGTAAGAGGGTTGGCTCCATAAGATAATGCTTAAAGGATACAGGAGGGCCCAGTGGAGTTTCTACAAGGGGCCAGGCTTAACCCCTGTGCTGTTGAACATGTATCTGAAGCTCCAGAGTGAGGTGGTTTGGAGTTCTAGGATCCAGTACACTCGTTACACCCAGGTTGAGCTGTACTTTCCTCTTTGGAATCATAGTATTGTAGAACTGGAGGAGATTCTGAGTGTCATTCAGTCGACTCTCATGTCCAAACGTTCCTGCCAGGTGGCCATCTAACCTCTGCTCAAAATCCCCAGTGACTCCCTCCCAAGGCCGTCCTTTCCACTTTCAAACAGTCCTTCCTCTCAGGAAGTTCTTCTTAATATTTAGACAGACTCTTCTTTGTTGTCATTTGGATTACTTACACTTCTGGTGTTACCACAGGGAGCGATAGAAAACAAACTTGCTCTAAAAGATGATTATTGTGTCACTTTTCAGTCTTCTCTTCTTCAACTCTGGCTCCTTCAACCATCCACCATGGGCTTGGCCCTCATACCTAGGAATCTGTGAATAGGCTAAGTCACTGCTTGTCTATGGTAACATGCTGGATGAAGGCCAGGAAGCCAGAGCTCAATCCAGAGAAGACCAGATGCTTTTATAGGGCATGATGTGTGAGTGGTGTTCAACCTTCAGAACTCCTGAAGCCCCTTGGAATTCATCACCTGGGGCACGAGTGGCAAACTTTTGGCACTCCAGACATTTTGAGCGATCATGCTCACAGTCCTTTATCATTGATTATACAAGCTGGGGATCCTGGGAGTCGTAGTCCAAACATCGGAAGCACCAACAGTTTACCACCCCTGAGGTCTTATGGCTTCTCCTGGACGTGTCACTGTTTAGGTGGTCCCAGTGGTGTTAAGTGCCTTCTGCTGTGCTCAGCTGATGCCCCAGCGGTGTCTCCTTACCTCCAAAGGCGTCATCTATTTCCGATGGTCTTTCTCTGGCAATCTCTAGGTTAGATCACTGCAGTACGTTATCTGTAGACTGCCTCTGAAGACAGTTTGAGGAATCTAGCGAACACAGCATGGAGTGGCCTGACTGATCTTGTGGCCCAAAAGATCTGAGCCTATGACACTTCCTCAGGACCAGCTGCACCAGCTGCCCATGGGTTTCCAGGCCCAATAATAAGTGTTGCCCTAGGACTGTGGTTCATGACCCCAACATTCGAGATAATGCTGTTCCTATCATGAACTTGCCCGTATCTTAGTATGGACATTTGAGATCCTCTGAATATGATTGAAGGCTGATGGCAAGAACATTGAGGGGTGGGTGTGTTGTCTTGTTGTTTTTGTTTACCGAATTCTCTCCCTGGTAAAGCTGACCCAGCCTCAACCCTGTCATGTTGGGTGGGTGAATCGGTTCAGATATTTCTGTGCTCCAGACTTGTTTGTCCAATTTTTAATTATTAATATTAGGCCAATTTATTTATTTTTTATTGATTGATTACTCCTGATGACTTGAGGGGGTGTCTAGATTTAGCATATTATAGATATGTTGCTTGCATCATTGTCGTCATCCTTTTGTATATTTTAATGTTGTAAGATGCCTTGAGCTTTTAGAAGAAAGATGTTTAAGAAATATTTCCGCCTTCGGCCATAATTTAATGATGCGTTTCGGTAGGCAGCATGCTCTGTCCAGCATTCTTCCTTCAACAACCTTCCTTGTGCGTCGTTCTGTTTACGTGTCAGGAGTTGTGAACATTTATCATCCCCCAAAATCATCATCATGCCTCCTGTTCCGTACCTTGGCTAATGGGTCTGCAGGGTTAGCACAATGACTAAAATTAAACCATGAGTTAAACCATATGTTAGAGGAAGTGATGGAAAAGTTACGGTTCCTGGTGGCCATGCTGGTGGAGGAATTGAGAGCTGTCGTTTTTGCAAAATAACTTCTTTGAGCTGTACTCTGTGCTGGGTTTTGAGGCTCTCCGGCTTCAAAGGTCTCTCTTGGTTCAACCAGAAACTGTCTTGAAGCGCTCGGCTCTCCTGCCGGAAACATTGCCATTCCTTTGACCGGTGGTTCTTGCTCTTTTCCTGCTGCGCTTAAATGCCCATTTTTCCCCGCATTAGCTGGCATGTTGAGGGTAGGAGTGAAGGCTGAGCCATTTGCCTCCTCTCGCCCACGTCCCTGTCCTGCCTTGCAAAACGATGCTGATTCTCAGCTGCAAATCTGGATCTTCTCTTGAAGGGAGTGCTGTCGGTTTAAATTTTACCCCACCTCTATTTACTTAATTTGTATACGGGCCCATTAGCGCAAAGCACTATTCTGGGTGGTTTACAATATTAGGTAAAATAAAACACAACCATAAAGAATAAAATCATTGATCTAACGATCAAGCAGTTAGATATAACGATCAAGCAACCACGAGACGCCTTGTTGCCCAACAAAAGACAGAGTAGGAGGGAATGAAGCCAAGCGACCTCTCTGAAAAGCAGCATTTCCAGTAGCCTTCTAAACATTCAGAGGGAGGGAGGGAAGGAGGTGCGGCTCAACTGGGAACTGGTTCCACATTGTGGGTGCCACAGCTAAGAAGGCCCAGCTTCTTTCTTGCGGATGATTTCATGGCCACCCGGAGGAACGTGGCTAGGGAGGATCTGGTGGTGCAGGTAGATGACCTTGGGAAACAGCACTCCGACAAGTAACGTGGTCCCAAACCATGAAGGGCTTTATAAGTATCCAAACCTTGAACCGGGACACAACAGGTAGCTAGTGGAGGTGAGCCAGAACTGGGGAGATGTGGTGAAACTTGCTCATGCCTGCCATCCGTCTGGCCAGCACATGCTGGACCTGCTGTAGTCTCTGGGCCAGCCTCAAGGGAAGCCCCACATAGACAGGATTACAGTAGTCAATCCAGGAGCTAACCAAGGCATTCAACCAGCATCCTGAGAGCTCCCTTGTCCAGGTAGGGGTGGAGCTGGGTGATGAGCCTCAGCCAATTAAAGGCTGACCTGCAGTCTGGGAGTCCCAAAACAGAGACGGGTCCAGAATCACACCCAAACTATGAACTTGGCCCCTGTGCAGAAGGACTATGCCATCCAGCCTGGGGAGAACACCCCCACCTTTCGGGGGGACCTCCCAGGGGCAGGTTCTCCATCTTGTCTGGGTTCAGTTTGAGCTTGTTAGTCCTGGAGGGCAGCAACCGGCTGCTTCGAGAGCTTCGAACTACAACTCCCAGAGGCCCAGCCCAAAGCAAAGCTGAAGACGTTTGCCTACATCGGTCTGTTGTGGGAGAAAACGACCGATACTCCAGCAGCCCCCCAAAGACAGATCGATTGTTCATAGCAACTTGAGCTTTCGGAGATGAGAGCATCCGTTCCTCTCCCTGTGTCACATTTTTCTTCTCAGTGGGAACCTCCCCAGGCGCCCGTTGCTTGAGTTACTTTGCAAAATGCCAAGAACATTTGTTATGCTAAATGCTAGCACTATTATTTATTGCAGCTCATCATCAGTTGCACGGACTGGTCTGGAATCCCAAACATGCTTAGGTGGCAGTTAAAGGCCCACTGCACTTGTTGGGGCTTACTTCTGAGTAGGGAGGCCCTGTAAGTAATTCCCTCCTTTTCAGGCAGGCAGTAGGAATGGACGAAGAAGCCCCCATGGATGAGTGGATGCTGCTGCTGTTGTAGAGTTTTGAATTTCTGGTTCAATTCCTCTAACTGCACAGCAGAAGTGCAGGGATTCACAGAGGAGAATTAGCTTCAAGTTTCCCAGTTGAGTCCACCCTTCTCATCCACTGGCACTTACTGCCTCAATGACTCACTCTGAGACATTATTAGGAGAAAGAATAAGCAAGTTCTTACAGTTGAACAGTTCAAACAGCAAACTAAAAACAAATGTGGCTGCTTGCAGCAACAGGCCTCACCAGACCGACCGACCGCTCCCAACAGACTAAAAGAGAGGGAAAGAAAGACAGAGCAGAGAGGCGGGTCTGTCTTTGAAATTCAGAGGCAGGGAAGGAGCAATTGGTTAGTGCTCAATAGATTGACAGTCACTCCAGCCCAACCTGCCAAGGCAGCATGCAAGGTTGCAAAAAACACCAACGGCTGCTGACCCAGGAACTCAGCCAGCCAAGGTACAGCTGGAGTCAGTCTTAAAAGAATCCCGGGTGAGCTCCCGTCCCTTTGGCATTCCCGGAATGATTTATTCCAGGTGGCCCATCGCTGGAACCTGACCGCTGCAACTGTCTGAAGGACGTTATTCCAGGCTGCCGTGCAATCGGTGATCAAGCAAACAAAGCCCCCGTGATCGACTTCCTCATGACCAATCGCAAAAGCTAGGAAGCTGCTTTGCAAACAATGCGAAGTAGGGGGGGGAACCACCCTGCTGTGATCTTCAGACGTTCTCATAAGGCATTCCCTCCCCTGATAACCTGCCGGCTGTGTGTCACCGTTGACCCCTCAGATTTTCTGCCGGAGAGCTCTTGTCCTGTAGTTCAGGGGAGTGTGCTGGAGACCGTGGGCAGAGAATTCCAGTTGATTCAAAACCAACTACAGATCCTTGGATTTTACAGGACGATGTGACAGTTCAGGTGGTCTCGGACGTCTGTATCTATGCAACACGGAACACTCTTGTGTCTCCGTGGGCCTGGTCACGTTTGCCCACAGGGACCTCCTTGGTGGACGAGAAACCTGCCGTGCGTCCATCTGAAGAAGGCTCGGCCAGTTCTTAGGGCTGGGGCTGGTCTCCAGCATCACCAGCCTCTTCTCATTCTGCAAAGGGAAGGCTTGGTGTGGCCCCGCGTGGGCCTGCGTGGCAGGTTGTACCTGCTCGTTCCAGGGCTAGATCCACCTGCAGGTTTCCTCCCTTCCCTCTGAGGAGAAACCCCTCCTCTTTCGCCTGAGGATTTCCACTGGCCTTCTTTCTCCACGCTGGCAAATGTCTGGAGGTGGCCTCAGTCAAGGCAGAAAGTGAAACCAATCAGAGGGTTAGGGTTTTTTTTGGGGGGGGGAGGAGTCAAGCATCAAGAAGGATGCCGACAAATTGGAGCAAGTTCAGAAGAGGACAAACAGGATGATGAAGGGTCTGGAAACCAAGCCCTGGGAGGAAAGACCAAAAGAATTGGGCATGCTTAGCCTTGAGAAAAGAAGACGGAGGGGAGGTCGGAGAGCACTTTTCGAAGATTTGAAAGGCTTACAGAGGAGGGGCAGGATCTGTTCTCAATCATCCCAGAATGCAGGACGTGCAACCGTGGGCTCAAGTTACGGGAAACCAGATTTCGGCAGAATATCAGGAAAAACCTCCTAACTGTTAGACTAGTACAACAATGGAACCAATGACCTTGGAGGGAGGTGGCGAGCGCTCCAACCCTGGAGGGCTTCAAGAGAAACTTAGACAACCCCCTGGCAGATCTCCTTTGATATGCATGCCTGCCTTGAGCAGGGGGTTGGACTTTATGGCCTTTGAGGGGCCCCCTTCCCACGCCATGATTCTGTGATAATGAGGCTGATTGTGGATCAGACCAAAGACCTCTCCAGTCAAGCACTGTGTTCGCCGTGTCGGATCAGTTACTTATGGGAAGGCCACCAGCAAGACAGGAGGGCCAGGGCACCCTCCCGCCTCATGTTTACCAGCCGGACATGCTTACTGCCCCTGATACCGGAAATGATACCGTAGGCAGCCACCCTGGCTAAGAACCGCAAACAGCCTCACCTCCGTGAAAGGTTTTGTTTTGCTGTGTTTAAACCAAGCCAGCCAGATTTTCTCCGAACGGCTTGCAAAATAAATTAACAAAGCAGAATGGAAAACACAGGATATTAAAATAATCCGATACATAAATGTTTCCAGCAGAGAGAATAAAAGGAGATGAATGCTTTTTTCTCACGTTTTCGCCAAAATGTGCTTCGAAGATCCGTTCCCGCTCAGCCTCGAACGGGTCCATAAAGGCATCTCGGGATGTCAGGTCCACAACAGTTTTGTTGATGGAAGCTTTTTTATTTATTTGTTGGTTTGTTTGTTTTGTTTTGTTTGTTTGTAGGCCACCTTCCTCCCAGTGGAGGTATGCAATGACCGCTTACTTGTTCAAGCAAATAATACTGAAAATATGATAAGTTACAGATTGAAAAAGCGATTAAATTGCAACGGTCGTGAAAAGCCCCATCAAGTCCTTCGAAACATTTGGAACTGTAAAAGCAAACTGAGAAAACCCGAAAGCAAAGCAAACCAAAGAACCCAAACATTCCAAGGATTCAGACATCGCTCTTCAAAGTCTTGGAAGCGTTAAGTCTTCCACTGTTGGTATGCTTTAGTAATGATGGGACACAGGGTTTACCAGAGAGAGATGGTCCTGATCCAGGGGCCGCAGAGGCTCAGCGGGGCGAAGGCTGAACTCTCCCTTAAATGTATTGGGCACGGTGTGCTGGAAAGTGTTGGAGTTATTGCAACCTCACATGCTGCCTTTGGTAGGTATGGCTGAGAGAGACCTTTCTGGGCTGGGGTGACTCCGTCGCTAACAGCGCTAACCCATAGTTCCCTCCTTCCTCTGAATTCAAAGAGAATCCCGCCTCTCTGCTCTGCACCTTTCCCCCCTCTCTGTTGTCTGCTGACAGCCTTAAGTTGCTGAAAGCAGTCATGTTTGTCAGTTTGCTCATTGATCTGTTCAATTGTAAGTAGTGAAACCATTCGTTCTCTCTCCTACTAATGTCTCAGAGTGAGTTATTGAGACTGTAAGGGCCAGTTAATGAGAAAAGAGGGGTGGACTGATCTGGAGAACTTGAAGATATTCTGCTCTGTGAATCCCTCCACTTCTGCTGCGCAGCTAGAGGAATTTAGCCAAACATTCAAAACTCTGCAACAGAAAGTTCTCTTGTGTAAGTCCTGTTAAAATGAATGGTGGCTACGTAAGATTTGGAGGTCTCATGCAGCTTCCATTTATTTCAGTGAAGCTTATACAGTGGAACTTCTCAGTGGATCATGCCCAATGCCCATTGCTCTTCCAGGGTAAAGGACACAATAGAACACAAGATAACGATGCCCCATGTGTGCCTGGAGACGGGAACCGTTGCTCTCCACCCCCCCACCCCTTCCCTCCCCTCACTGCCATGTTAATGAGGCTCAGGAAATAAAATCAAAGAGACGCTGTGTCCAAAAGCAATTTCAAGCGCTCTTCTTTCCCCATCCTCGGGGCGGGCACTCGGCGCATAAAAATGCCACCAGGCACAATGTAATCAGATGTTTACATCATGTACCTTATCAAGCAATGCTATCCAAAAGGACAGGAGGTAAGTTATGGCTGGAGCGCCTGCCCAGAGTTTATGTGCTATCATTTCCCTCTGACACTCCATATAAAAATATTGTTTATAACAGCTATGGAATGGTGGTGAGACCAGCAGGCAGGCAGGCAGGCAGGCAGGCAGGAAGGCAGGCAGGCAGGCAGGCAGGCAGGCAGACCTTCCTTCCTTCCTTCCTTCCTTCCTTCCTTCCTTCCTTCCTTCCTTCCTTCCTTCCTTCCTTCCTTCCTTCCTTCCTTCCTTCCTTCCTTCCTTCCTTCCTTCCTTCCTTCTCTATCATCAGCTTCCTTCCTTCCTCCCTCCCTCCCTTCCTTCTATCCATCATCAGCTTCCTTCCTTCCTTCCATCATCTGGTCCTTCCTCCCTCCCTCCCTCCCTCCCTCCCTCCCTCCCTCCCTTCCTTCCTTCCTTCCTTCCTTCCTTCCTTCCTTCCTTCCTTCCTTCCTTCCTTCCTTCCTTCCTTCCTTCCTTCCTTCTATCCATCATCAGCTTCCTTCCTTCCTTCCTTCCCCTTCCTTCCTTCCTTCCTTCCTTCCTTCCTTCCTTCCTTCCTTCCTTCCTTCCTTCCTTCCAGCCATCATCAGCTTCCTTCCTTCCTTCCTTCCTTCCTTCCTTCCAGCCATCATCAGCTTCCTTCCTTCCTTCCTTCCTTCCTTCCTTCCTTCCTTCCTTCCTTCCTTCCTTCCTTCCTTCCTTCCTTCCTTGACTATCTTATCTGCACAGACCTGCATTTCTTGTCATGTGGGGCTTGCAGAAGGTGCCGGCGTGGATTTGATCTCAGGAGAGCCAGGGCCCTCCTCAGGACAGGCTGGGCATGTGGCAGGGTGGCCAGCGTTCAATCCTTCGCTCACTTGATCTGAGCGCTCTCGCTCTCTCTCTCATTCTGAGCATTTTGTGACTTGAAGAGAGAGAGAGAGAGAGAGAGAGGCATTTATCCTCAAGAGTGGCTCATAGCGCAAGGAAGAGTGATACAAATCCAGAAAAAAGCCATGCCTACACAACAGTGTGGTCAAACATCATTGCAACCTGAACATTGCCTGAATACTCCTATTCCAATAATCTTTTCTACAAAACAGGCAACATCTATCTTTACTCAATTATTATTATTTATGTATAATATACAAACCAAGGATACCCAATGCAGTCTAGTGAACAGAGTGCTGTGCTAGGGCTCTGGAGAACAGGGTTTGAATCCCCATTAGCCATGGAAACCGAGGGTGTAGAACTGGTAAAACCACTCCTTATATATCTCACTTACCTTGAAAGCCCTGTTAGGGTCTGCATCAGTCGGTTCCAACTTGACAGCACAGAACATCAACAAACAGCAACAGCATGTACTTTTAATGTACACAACCAAGCACCAGCTCCCCAGTGCTGCCAGATGTGACAACCTGCAGCCACTGCTCTTACTGGTGTAACAGATGATGCTCCTGATATGCCACCCTCTAAATCTAGAGAGAATGGGAGCATTTTTAAGGCTCCAGCAAAAGCGAATGGGATGGTGGTCATCCTCTTCCCCGTCGTCAGGGTATTCCTGTTGCTTCTAGAGGTCTTGTAATGGCTGCACAGGTATATTCAGCCAGTCAGGAATCCAGATGTTTTCCCTTTCTCCGGCACAACACTCACTCTGTGAGAGACCGTGGAAGTCCAGGTCCACAGGCAGCAATGCCGTGGCATCCGCTTGGTTGACTTTTGGGATTCACGGCTTGCCGTGTCCCTATTGTGTCCCAGTTTGGATCTGCGTTCTTCAGCATCTTGTGCCTTATTTTATGCCTTAATTGTGTTGATCTTTCATTTCAATGGGATTCCCCGTCGGAATCAGCTTATAGCGACGCTGGTAGGGTTTTCTAACGAGTGAGATATTTAAGGAGTGGTTTTACAAGCTCCACTTCCCCAGTGAGCGTTCATGGCTGAGCAGGGATTTGAACCCAGTCCCCCAGAGTTCCAGTCCATCACTCTGTCCACTACACCATACTGGGTAGTAATATGCAGAACTGTAGGAGAAATGAGCTCTACAGATAGACAGACAGACAGACAGATGGTAGATAGATAGATAGATAGATAGATAGATAGATAGATAGATAGATAGATAGATAGATAGATAGATAGATAGATAGATAGATAGATAGATAGATAGGATTATAAGAAGACAGAAGGAAGGAAGGAAGGAAGGAAGGAAGGAAAATAGATAGATAGATAGATAGATAGATAGATAGATAGATAGATAGATAGATAGATAGATAGATAGATAGATAGATAGATAGATAGATAGATAGATAGATAGATAGATGTGTTACTTTACATGTTTATCGTGTTTGACGTTGTAGTAGCTATTTTTGCTACTCATCCAGACTAAGCAGTCTCACACTGCTGCTGCTGCTCTGTGTGGAATACCGACAGGGTTGCCCTCTCGTGTTCTTGCTGTGGCCCAACTTGGTGAGCTAATGGCCTTGTTTTGTTAATGGTAATCAGGATCTGGGCAAGATACTCCCTGAGGAGGCCCCCGAAAGAGAGGACTCTCATCTAAAGTTAATATCAAGAACGGAGTAACTATTGATTAACATCAGCACCTTGGAGAGATCTCTGTCTGTGCACATCCGTCGGAAAGCCAAGCCTCCCGGAGGCATTTGCGAAGTGGTGTAGAACTATTTAATTAATTGTGCCGACACAGGTTATGACTTTCAGATTGATCTGAGAAGCTTGGAGGTTCACAGCTGAGAAGGTCGGTGGGCTTCCCTCCCATGGAAGGAGGGAAATCGACTTCAGACAGAAAGAAAAACCTTCTGGGATCATCAAGATAAAAACGGCTGGGGAAATTCACGGCATTGTCATTGTGTAATGCACAAAAAGCACTTGGCGGTGGAGGACACCACCTGGGACGGATGGGCCCAGTCTGCATCGGATACGCAAGAGAGGGCCGGGAAAAGTACAGAACCCTAAAATAGCTATCAGTGATGGAGCAGGAGAGAGTCAGGTGAAGCTGAAAGGATCGCCAGAGTGAACCTAAACTGGGGAGACACATGAAGAAGGAAGAGAAAGAAGCTTGATGAATACCCCATGGGAGGGAGAAACAGCATGGTGGGAGCTGAAATGGGGGACGGTACTTCTTAAATTATTACTTTGGAGTCAGAAGGACCACACGATGTCCTATCACCCTTCTGTGATTAGAGCACCCCAGGATGTGATTTCAGGAAGGATCTATAGTGGGAGGAGAAGATTCAGCTGGAACCTAGGCTGCTCGCCATAGAGGTATTAAAGATGAGGACCTGACAAGTGAAAATAAAGAGATAGCAGCCCTAATTTGGTGTTATTAATTGCTGAGGACATTCAAAGGCTCGGAGCCTTCGCCTGTGAGCCTCTTGCCGTCTATTTGCCGCTCTCTCACATATTTTATAAAAGAACCTTAGGTTCTTTCTCTCTTATTTAAATCTGCACGTGTTTGTATAAAAATGGATTAAATGCAATCATTACCCATCCCAGGTAACAGGACTCATATACTGGATTACCTGCAAAGACGTTCCAGGTGCGTGCAGTAACTCAGGAAGGATAACAAAGAGTTTTAGAAGAACGTTGTGGCTTTCAAGTCATACATTCATCCTACGCAGGAAGGTAGTTTAATGCTGCCTCTTCCCACCCTTTTCACACCAGGGGACCTGCAAATAGCTCAGAAAAAAATGGAGCACTTTGAGGAAGTAAGAAATAATTGCTAGAGAGCGATGCCGAGGTAAGGAGCAAATAAGTGATGTAGGAGAAGGAGGAATAATAGAACCCCTTTTACCGGGAAGATATTTGTCTGATACAGTTAAAGACTAAACTGTAGTCTTGGTTGAATTGGCGGTGGATTTTGGTAAGGACAAATGACATACCGGTTGAGATCCTGTTAATGCAATCACACCTGCAGAAGGCTGCTGATGTCATCAGCAAGGGTGATTTTTCAGAATCAAATGCTTCCTACTTCCATGTGACATACCTTCCAAAAATGGCTGTTGTATCGCCTTTCACTCTCCGTCTTCTGTTTACCAGGCTGAACTTACAGAACTCATGCATGGTTTCTGGCCCCTTTAACACCTTTGTTGCGCTCGTCTGGACATGATCCATCTTGTAGAACTGGGCCCAGTGCTCTAGGCATACTCCACGCTTGGCAGAATAGAGTGGAGCCGTTCGTTCCCCTTGTCCCGGACATAACCCTTCTATTGATGAGTCTCAGATGCAAGAGATGCCTAGGCAATGGGATTCCCACAGTGATGCTGACCAGAAAGAGGCCATTTTCTTCTGGGCTCAACTCTGCATCCAAGATCTTCATGAAAAGACCCATGCAGTAGTGCCAGTAGAGACATTGGCTATGGTTGCTAGTTCAGTAAGAACACCCTGGATATGAAGAGATGCCAGGTGCATCCTCTTTAAAGTTGATGAACATTGATTTTTTTTTTGGACTACAGTTCCCAGAATCCCACAGTCCAAAATGTCCACCACTGTGTAGTCCAAAAGAAGGAAGCTTCCCCCAACTCTGTGTGTTTCTTTAGCCATTTACCCTTAGTTTGAAGATGCTCTGGTTCTGAAAAGTGACTAAATATTGAAACTCGGTAATCCTCTTATTTTTGGATCTATGTCCTAATAATGCCAACAGTGAATGCTTCATGCTCACCACTTCCTATTTCCTACCAGCAGTAGACCTGGTTGAATGACATTTCCTCTGCTATTGTTTCTCTGGTACATTGCATGTTGATGGGTGGCTCTTTGGCTTTTTTCATTTTTCCTCTTTTTTCTTTTTGATTGTTATCATCTCGCATTTCGTGATTGAACTGGACCTTTCCCACCCATCTCGGATGCTTTGAACTTGCAGCAAATCTAGCAGCTTTCTGCACCACGCGTGATCCCTTAGGAGCTCTTTTGATAAATGAAGTAGCAGTTGAGAGAAAAGAAGAGAGAGAAAGATTATCCTTTTGAATTCTTTCCTCTTTCTCGCTCTCCATCTCTTTCTCCTCTTTGATTAATTGCTCTGTCCTTCACTCTTTGCTTTGGGGTTTGACTGGACATGAAAGAGAAGCCATTAGCTGGGAAGCTCCCAACTGAAAAGTGCTGAGCCTAGAGCGCAGCGCACTGGTCAGTTGCTTGAAGTAGTTAAGAGAGAGCTCCTGTCCTTTTAAGAAAAATATACGTATCAGTGTCTTCTGATAGAGCAGCGGTTCCCAACCTGGGGTCCTCAGATGTTCTGGAACGACCACTCCCAGAAATCCTGGCTGCCACAGCTAGTGGTGACGGCTTCTGGGAGTTGGATACCCCTGTGCTAGAGGAAGACCAAAGCAAGAGCACAGAGGCCAGAGTGTGTTCTCCTATGAACAGCTGTGGTTTGCCTGGCCCAGTTGTAAGCAGAGACCTCTTGAGAGGTGGGTATGTCTCTCCAGTTGTGCTCAAGAGCCATATGCCCGGGTCTAAAAGTACAGAGGGATCTCCCAGGGTCTTCTTTCTGGTCACAAACAAACAAATAAATAAATAAATAGGGACTGTAAATAGTAAGTTTGTTTGCTTGCTTGCTTGTTTGTTACCCAACTTCATCCTTAAAAGGACCCAAGGTGGCTAAATCCTGGTAAGATAATCTGCCGAGGGTTCTCCAACCTGCGTTTGCCTCCCCAACTCTCCCCATGTCAGAGCGGGAAGACAAGCGCTCCCTCCAATGCCATGTTTACCCCAAAATGCAGCCGTGAGAAACGGGTGCCTCTTCCCTAGGCACATGTAGAGACAGACAGACACACAGAGGTAGAAACCATAAATAGGCTGTGCAAGCAAAAAGAGACAAATAACCCATCCCGTGCTGTCGTGCGTGCCAGTCATGCAAGTGTTTGCCCTTCACTGTTCAACCTCCCCAAGTCCCAGTTTTATTCCAAAACCAAAGATGGGTTTTCAGCCACTTCCGGTTTCATTTGTTTCATCCTTTGGCAGCCGTGCAAGACCTGGGAAGGTTCTGGGGCTGGAAAATTGGTCTCCGGATCCAACAACCACGTTCACCCTTCAGAAGAGCAAATTTCTGTGAAATGCTGCAGATAGCATTTGGGACCTTCTACACTCATTCCAGAGGTCCTGATCAGGCCACGGTGACAAATGCCTTAGCTGCATCACAGCCGGATTACTGTAACGTGGTCTACATGGGGCTACCTTTGGAAAGTGTCAGGAAATTTCAGCAGGTCCAAAACACAGCAGCCAGATTGTTGACTGGGGCTGATTACAAGGATCACATAGACCCCCCTGTTACAGCAACTCCACTGGTTGCTGACCCATTTATGGGCACAGTTGAAAGTGTTGGGTCTAGCCTATAACGCCCTAAATGGCTTGGGTCCAAATGTCTCCCACTATGAGCTGAATGAGGTGCCGGGATCATCAGGAGAAGCCTTTCTCTCTGTACTACCCCCCACTCACAGGCTCTTATGGTGGGGACACGGGAGAGGGTCTTCTCTGTGGTTGCTCCCAGACTCTGGAACTCCTTCCCACTGGAGGCCAGCCTGGCCCCATCTTTGCTGTCCTTCTACAAGCAGGCCAAGACCTTTCTCTTCAGGCAAGCTTTCCCTTAATTACTGGCTGCCAATTGGGGTTTTTAAATGGACTGTTGCGCCTCCCTCTATTACCATCTCCACACAAGAATTGGAGGTTGTTCATGACTTTGTGTACCTTGGCTCAATGATCTCTGACACTCTCTCCCTAGATGTCGAGCTGGATAAACACATTGGCAAAGCAGCTACCACGTTCTCTAGACTCACAAAGAGAGTATGGCTTAACAAGAAGCTGACAGCATAGACCAAGATCCAGGTCTATAGAGCCTGTGTCCTGAGCACACTCCTGTACTGCAGTGAGTCCTGGACCCTTTGTGCACGGCAGGAGAGGAAGCTGAACACGTTCCAGATGCGTTGCCTCCGACGCATTTTTGGTATCACCTGGCAGGACAAAGTTCCAAATAGAGTAGTCCTAGAACGAGCTGGAATTTTTAGCATGTATACATTACTGAAACAGCGACGTCTACGTTGGCTCGGGCATGTCGTGAGAATGGCTGATGGTTGGATTCCAAAAGATCTCCTGTATGGAGAATGAATGCAGGGAAAGCGCCCCAGAGGGAGACCACAGCTGCGATACAAGGATCTCTGCAAGCAGGATCTGAAGGCCTTGGGAATGGACCTCAACAGATGGGAAACCTTGACATCTGAGCATTCAGCCTGGAGGCAGGCTGAACGCTCAACATGGCCTCTCCCAATTTGAAGAGACCCTTGTCCAGCAGGCCGAGGCAAAGAGGCCGTCCCGAAACCAGCAAAACCAGGGAGCTGGACAGGGGACAGATTGTATTTGTCTTCACTGTGGAAGGGATGGTCACTCTCGAATTGGCCTTCTCAGCCCCACTAGACGCTGTTCCAAGTCCTCCATACAGAGCACGTGACCATAGTCTCTCGAGACTGAAGGATGCCTAATGAATGTGCCTTACTGCTTTGCATGTGTTTTTGGTGTTGCTCATGTTTTTTGGTGTTGTATTTGCTTGATCTTTTTTAGCATTTGTACACTCACTCTTGTTAGCTTTAATATTGTCTTTTAATGATGTAAGCCACCTTGGGTCCTTTTTAAGGAGAAAGGCAGGATAAAAATATTTGAAACAAATATATGTGTTCCACATCAGGGCTACAGCGCCTTCCCCTACCTCTGTGTGCAGCTGTTCTAGGAATGTACAGGATTTGTATCGTCCTGGGATGGCCAATATTTTGGCTCAGGTCTAGATAAGGAGGGATGTGGTGGCGCTGTGGGTTAAACTGCAGAAGCCTCTGTGCTGCAGGGTCAGAAGACCAGCAGTCGTAAGATCGAATCCACGCAACGGAGTGAGCTCCCGTTGCTTGTCCCAGCTCCTGCCAACCTAGCAGTTCGAAAGCATGTAAATGCTAGTAGATAAATAGGTACCACCTTGGTGGGAAGGTAACGGCGTTCCGTGTCTAGTCACGCTGGCCACGAGACCACGGAAACTGTCTTCGGACAAAACACTGGCTCTATGGCTTGGAAACGGGGATGAGCACCGCACCCTAGAGTCAGACACGACTGGACTAAATGTCAAGGGGAACCTTTACCTTTACCTAGATAAGGAGGAGGTTGGCTCTGAGACTGAAAAACTAGCTAGAAACTGTTTCTCTCACCCCCCCCCCCCCCCCAGCACATGACTTCATGGCAAAGTCAAACTTGGCTCTCAAAAGAATTGATCTACCCACCTCGGAAAAAGAAAATCTGTCGGAACAGATGAAATCTGTTGGCTCGGGAAACAAACAAACAGAAACATGCAAACAAAGCAGGAACCGGCTGCCACACTGTCTCCTATATGTAGGCAGCTCTCTTCGGAGCAGCAAATATTGAAAGCAGGGAACCCGTCTCTCTCAGGCAGCTGCCTGGCCTCCGTGTTGTTGTCGTGCATCCTTCCTAAGAAGGATGTGTCAACAGCACCTGGTCTTGGCGTGTGGTAAGAATTCAGAGATAGCAAGGAAATGGACCGATGTTGCTGAAATATCTGTTTGGTATAGGAAACAACGTGGTGGCGCTGTGGGTTAAACTGCAGAAGCCTCTGTGCTGCAAGGTCGGAAGACCAGTAGTCGCAAGATCGAATCCACGCGACGGAGTGAGCTCCCGTCGCTTGTCCTAGCTCCTGCCAACCTAGCAGTTCGAAAGCATGTAAAAATGTGAGTCGATAAATATGTACCACCTCGGTGGGAAGGTCACGGCGTTCCGTGTCTAGTCACGCTGGCCACGTGACCACGGAAACTGTCTACGGACAGACGCTGGCTCTACGGCTTGGAGACGGGGATGAACACCGCGCCCTAGAGTCGGACACGACTGGACTAAATGTCAAGGGAAACCTTTACCTTTATAGGAAACAAAATCATGGCCCCAGAGGGTCACAGACGGTGCATCGGGTGAGAGACCCTCGCTCAGTCTCAGAGCTTCTCCTGGCATGCAGAGACCCCAGGTGGTCTTGGTAGTCCTGTCCAGGGAGGACCAGGAGAAAACCAGACCTGAAGCCCTGGAAAGGCATAGCTTCCACCCTGCGCTAACACTGGGGTACGTGGACCAAGGGCCAGATTCGGTCCACACCAAGTGCTTCTGTGCTTATCCTTGGAAGAGTCTGGACCAGCCATAGAGCCTGGGTGCCCTTCTCCCTGATGAGTGGCCACTGGAAGCAGAACGAGACGCTCGATTTTGTCTGGGGTTTTCCTAGCAATTGGCACAGCTGTTTGCCCCAGTCCAGGCAATCAAAGCAGGAATTTGGCAAGCTCATCATGACTTCAGAAGATGGTGGTTCACACACGGTGCCTCCCAGGGAGCCACTGGCAGGAACCTCTCTCTAGGGTCAACCTCCACATTTGTACATTTGTGATACTGCTGAAGCTCCTTGTTGGTGGAGAGAAATCTGGACATCCAAACACAGACATCAAGTTCTCTGCAGAGTCAAAGGCTGCCAGACCGGCTCTGCCCCATTCCCTTGGGTGGCCTTGGGCTGCGTCACAGCTGAGAAGCTTTGTGATGTCACTGAGATGGGGCAGACAAGGCTGGAGGCGGGAACTGCCTCTGGGAGCCTGAGGGAGGGAGCCGGGGAGATAGCAAAACATACCCTACTTCCAGATGCAGAACTGTGCGGATGAGCGCCCAGGCTTTACAAACCCCTCAGACACAAAAATCAAGCTTTCTACTCCTCTGGGGCTGCTTGGGCTGATGTTCGTCTCCCTTCCTGGAGATTTGGGGGAGCAGAGCAATTGGTGGAGACTTCGGTGGGCTTCCCAGGACCTTTGGCCAACCCTAGTCAACTTCTCTTGGAACGATGTGTCTCTGAGCTAGGTAAAGGGTAACTAGTCCTTCCTGGGAAAGAGAATACAAAGAAATCAATCTGTGTTATGGCATCTGGGTATATTTTATCGGTGTGCTTATTTGCCTTCGCTTTCTGCATTTTCTCCCCAGCCGCACCCAACAGACCCTCAAACAAATCTTCTCTTTCCCGGCTCCAGACTCTTAATCCCCCATTCATGCCCTTTCATACAAGCTCCAACAGCTTTGTTTTGGAAAATTGCTAATTAGCAGCTTATCCCGTCTTAGCCACATTATGCAGGTTGATTGCGAGAGCTGATCTCATAAGTTTCTGTCTCCGGGGACTATGCAGAAGTGGAGATGAGTCCTCCATGCCTCTTCCCCAGAAAGCCCCAGATAGTTTGGTTTCATTAAAGGAGGTAATTAGCAGCTTACGGCTACTCCAAAGGGCCATCTTGATTTTCTTTTTTTTTCAATGAAGCACTCTTGTTCAAAAGAACACTCTCCCGCTTACCTAATAAGTAATCAGTCCCAAAGCCCAGTCCGATGGGACCACGCGGAGCTTCTAGGTCAAAATATGCATCTACTTAGCAAAAGTATGACTTGTATCGAATTTGACTGGATGGCTCAGTAAGTTGGGTCCCGGGCTGTGGAAGCAGGAGTCGGGAGTTCGATTCCCCACTGGGCCTCCTGGGAGAAGAGCCAGCCTGGATGGTCTTGGGCAAGCGGCCCATTGGTCCCAGGGCAACCCCGAGAAGGGAATGGAAAACCACTTCTGAGTACTTTCTACCTGGGAAACCCTGAAAAGAGTCACCATAAGTCAGAATTGACTCGGCGACACAGAGCCAATGATGGTGTAGTGGGTAGAGTGTCAGGCTAGGACTCAGGAGACCTGGGTTCAAATCCCCACTGAGCCTTGGAAACTCATGGGGTGAGAGGATTTCCTGGTAATGGTGAAAATCATAGAATCATAAGGTCATGAAGTTGGAAGGGGCCCATAAGGCCACTGAGTCCAACCCCCTGCTTAGTGCATCTATAAATATTCCCCTCACCGTGCATATATTAATGCATGTATAAATAGTCCTTGGATCTCTCCATAATTTGTATGTGAGTTAATGGCACATGACAATACAAACATAATAATGGGAGTGGGGTGGGGCATTGCGTTTGATGGAAATGGCAAAACCTGAATGGGTTGGGGAGAGGAGAGAAAATTGGCTACATTTCTCTGCCAAAAATGCCTTACACGCTGTTGAAATTTAAACAATTATCACAGAGTCTGGGGGATGGATCGTAATATTAAAAGGTTTGTCTCCTGCCTCCTGTCCCTCCATCCTGGGCTGAATCAGGAGCTCCTACCCGTCCTGATCCCTGGAAAAGACCCTGATGTTGGGAAAGTGTGAGGGCAAGAGGAGAAGGGGACGACAGAGGACGAGATGGTTGGACAGTGTCATCGAAGCGACCAACATGAATTTGACCCAACTCCGGGAGGCAGTGGAAGACAGGAGGGCCTGGCGTGCTCTGGTCCATGGGGTCACGAAGAGTCGGACACGACTCAACGACTAAACAACAAGAACAACCCATCCTGATCCTGCAGGCGGTGATCCAGACGTGATTTTTAACCTTTGAAGGCTGCCCCCCTTCCATGTCTTGAGGCTGGCACATGCTTCCCGAGGGCTGAGGAGAGCCCTAGGACCCAAGGGGAGAGGGATGAGAAGTTTGCAATTGCTTTGCATGAAATGCTTCCAGCGTCTCCTCCGGGTTGAGGCTGGCACAAAGTTACACCCACAGGATGTTGCCCACCGTGTCTGCAGTTTGGTTGTACCGTAAAGCTGGTTGATCCATCAGCTCCTGGCCCTGAGTCCCGCACGCTGACTTGGCCGGGCCTAAGATCACGTCCTCCTGTGCCTCTGCCAAGTCTGAAATTCAGTCCTCAGGACCTTTTCCCACCCTGAGGAGGTGAAAACAAGACACCACGGAGATTTTAGCCAAGACTGGCATTGTGGAAATCAACCCTGAGTGCTCACTGGAAGGACAGATCCTGAAGCTGAGGCTCCAATCCTTTGGCCATCTCATGAGATGAGAAGACTCCCTGGAAAAGACCCTGATGTTGGGAAAGTGTGAGGGCAAGAGGAGAAGGGGACGACAGAGGACGAGATGGTTGGACAGGGTCACCGAAGCGACCAACATGAATTTGACCCAACTCCGGGAGGCAGTGGAAGACAGGAGGGCCTGGCGTGCTCTGGTCCATGGGGTCACGAAGAGTCGGACATGACTTAACGACTAAACAACAACAAGCATTGTGAGACAGCACCTGAAGACTTCTCTGATCCCCGTTTGTTTGTGTGTGTGTGTGTGTGTGTGTGAGTGTGTGTTTTGCAGATATTGAGTAACACGCCTGTCTCTCTGCAAAACAGCCTTTTGTGTGAAGCCAAGTGAACACACAGCAAAGCGTGGCAGGAGAGGCGGATGGATCCCAAAGACACCACTCCCCCCCATCCAGTTGCTGCTCCTTTCTGTCGCTGCAGAAAGGCAGTCACGGTGGGCAATTTTTTCAAGACTGCACCTTTTGCAGAAACACACACACACACACACACACACACACACACACACACAAAAGGTTCTCAGAAAATCACACATTTCTTTGAGAAAAGCAGCATCCATTTTTGAGGAAGAGGCTGCCCTGTTAGTCTGCGGTCGCGTATCAAACCAAAAACAAAAGAAAAATTAAAATTTAAGAAGACACGTTGTGGCACCTGATAAGCTGAGTCTGTGACATATGAGGAAAAACAGCCTTCGCCTCCAGGCTCCCAGTAAGGTGACAAATGTTGTGGGGTGAGGATTGTTTTAAAAATGTCTAGTTTGTTCACTTCTGGCAGGACCAACTCTTTTAGGTTACCTGTTGAGGAGAGAGCAACAAGCACACAGGACTGTCTTTTAAAATAGAGGGTCTGGGTTTACGAAAGAAAGAAAGAATATTCTGCAGAACGACAATGATGACGTTGACACAAACAGTTTGCACACCGCGAGTTGCGGTATAGCGTTCTACTGATGGTAGGTTTTCAGTTTTGTGAACAGTGTTGCAAACCTACAAGCATCCGAAATGGGCTGGTTGCATGCTCCCGCGAACACAATGTAAAACGTTGAACGTACCATATTTTTTAGAGCAAAGAGTTAAGTTATTGTCAGCGCCTTCCAGTGTCAGAAATGTCAGTTCGACCTTTCCCTTTATCTTCCCGGCCTGCTTGGCTCCCAGCTGGAGGAGGGAGAAAGAGCACCCTTGAGTTGCTTGTGATATCTGCTTATCTGGCCGGAGAGGAAACGCTTTTAGGGGGACGCTTCTTTTGAATAGGTTCCTTTATGCGATATGCTGGCCCGTAGGCCTTTATAGTAACACAAAGCGCTCGATACCTATTGAGAGAAAAATAGGTAAAAAAATAATTTTATATCATGATGAATCAGCTCAGGACCAACATCCTTCCTCCTATCCCACCGAGCAATTAGTTCAAAGTCCTTCCAGAAGCCAGACCTTTGAGAAGAATCCCATAGACCTGATAGCTATTATCTTTATTAAAGCTTTCCACCCGTTTACCCAGAGCAGACGGAAACGAAATGGCCTGTAATTTCCTGAATCCTCCCTCAGATCGGTGGCTAAACATGGATGTTACCTCTCCGATGGAGAGTTAAAGAATATTCAATGCATTATTCACTGTCATTGGTGTAGACACTCTCTTTTGAGTCATTAAGACCCCTTGGTGGGACATGTTTTAAGCCCCACATAATTCTTGGTCTCTGGGTAAGAGTGAGAAAAGAGCGTTGTCATTGTTTTGATCAGTCAGAGTATCTGCAGGTTGCACTAAATATTTCTACATGAAACCCATGTGCTTTGAAAATGCAAACATCAAACATCCACGCTGATACATCTAATCCTTAAATAATAATGATTTGCTATGAAGTCAGTTCTGACTTATGGAAACTCTTTCCAGGGTTTTCCATGTAGATAATATTCAGGAGTGGCTTCCTCTTCCGTTCTGCTGGGGGCGCTCTGGAACCTCCTTGCCGCTTGCCCAAGGCTACCCAGGCTGGCTCTTCTCCCAGGAGGCCCAGTGGGGAATCGAACTCCCAACCTCTGGCTCTCTAGCCAAAGACATAAACCACTGAGCTATCCAGCCAGCTGCTTCTTCTAAGGGCACCCTGACACTGTGCAGTTTGCCCAAGGCTACACAGGCTGGCTGTTCTTCCAGGAACCGAACCCCCAACCTTTGGGTCTGCAGCCAGGTATCTAACTCACCGAGCTATCTAGCCAGCAAATAATCATGTGCTGTCAAGTCACTTCTGACTCATGGCGACCTATTTCAGGGTATTCCAGATAGAGAATACTCAGAAATGGTTTCCTATTCCCTTCTTTTAGGGGCGCCCTGGGACTGTGCAGCTTGCCCAAGGCCACCCAGGCTGGCTCTTCTGTCTGGAGATGCACAGTGGGGAATCGAACTCCTAAATCACTGAACTATCCAGCCAGTCAGTCCATAAAAGTATGCCAAAACAAACAAACAAACAAACAAAGGCAGTAGCCACCTACTTTTTGTGCCTTTTGCCTTATGGTCTTATTCACAGGTTTCACCCGATCTTGGCTAATTGGGTTAAGAAATCCTCCATCTTGTTGCCTTGCCAAGAACTCCAGAAAACTCCTGGCCTTCTTCCAGGGCAAGCAGAATAATTTTGCAGTGAGTCATCCTCATAGGGGAGGATTGATATATCTCTCCCCCCCCCCCCCAAGTCCTTAGAGGGAGAGGCCAATCCTTAGAATATGCAGTTTGGTTGGAAAATGAGCCGATTCATGTCTGAGTTCTTTAAGAGCTCTTTGGTGGATGTTTTCTGGCCTTGGAGCTTTGTTTCATTTCACGGAGGTCTGGGACTTCTTCTCCTGTCAATAATAGTTGCTCCAATTCCTTGGACTCCCACCTGGAAGATACCAGTTCAGGCACCACGACATACTTGGGTTTGTTGCCTCTTCTCAAGTGTCCTCTGAGATCCCATCTCGGAGGTGAAAATGGGACTCTGGGTGTCATTGATGATGGGTTGTGGTCTGAGGGAGGGAGGGATGGAATTTGGGATGACTTTGGGAGGTGGGACGCCTTTGACTCCAACCACATCAATCTGTGAACCTAACATTCCAGTAACCGGGGCAGATCCATTAAAAATCCTGAGCTGACATCCTGGAAGGATTTTGGGAGGGGTTCCCATCTCCCTAGGCTCATCCAGTGCACGTGTGCACCATTCTGTAGAGCAGTGGTTCCCAACTTTGGGTCCCCGGATATCCTTGGACTCCAACTCCTAGAAATCCTGACCAGCCCAGCTAGGGGTGAAGGCTTCTGGGAGTTGTAGTCCAGGAAGGTTTGGGGGCCCAAGGTTGGGAACCAGTGCTATAGAAAACAGTGGACGCTTCTTCTGTTGGCCTCGCCTTCTCCAACGAGGATGCCATGTTAGTCTGTTTAAGGTGAAACCATGTCTCACAATTGACTGCTGTAGCAGATTGGTTGCCCTCCCACCTTAACCACGTGCATTGTGTATGTGCCTAAACGTCCAGGTTGTGCTCCGTTCTTTTGAGGGAGTGGGCTGCAATGCATAGATCTCGTGCTGTGATGAACCTGTCAGCCCTATGGGAAGTCCATTTGACCTGAAATGGATGGGAGGGGTGCCGCTAAGACCCTGCCTCAACTTGGAAGTCAGAAAGACCCTTGCACCTTCGGTGGAGTGCACTAAGCAGTGTCTGTCCAGAGTTTCGTGGTGAGCAGAAGAAAGGTCTATATAACGTCTGGGTGGGATGAGGATGTGTGAATGGCCTTACCTCTGTCCCCCAAGATGCCTGCCCCCTTTTAACCCCACACATCAAGGCTTACTTCCTCAACAGGCCTTGAAGCTCACTTGCAGGGTTTAAATGTAAGATGAACAGATTCACTGGTGTATGAGCCCCAGTAAGCCAGAGATCTTAATTAATTTATGTGCCCTGTTTGCTCTTTATTAGCCATGGGGTGGGCCCTAAAGACCTCTTTATACCGATCGTCTTTGGAATAATTTATGATGTTGTGACTGTTTTATCAGCTGCCACTATTTTATCTGATTTCTCTTTGTGCCGCTGCCATTTTAATATTTTCACGTAATTGCCCGTTTTGTTTAATCTTATTGTATCATTTTGCTGAGTTGTAAACTGCCGTGGGAGGGTAATTTCTCCTAAAAGGTGGTTTTAAAATCCACTAAATAAATAGAGAATAAAGAAACTTCATAAAAGAAGGAGGTTCTGAAGATCTTCCGGTCCCAGTCTCTTTAACGTTTTAAAGATGAAAGCCAACGCCTTCAACTGAACTGAGATATGTATTGGAAATCAGTAAGAGTTGTGTCAGATTATTATTATGTGGTGAGCAGAATGGTTTTCTTCTGTCAGTGTGCATTTGAACCCACGGATCGCTTCAGGGTATTTTCAAGGGTTGTCCCAAGTAAAATATATTGCAGTAGTCCAGAGTGTCATGCTCGTGCTGAAGAACTCCTCCAATGAGGAGGAGTTTGAGCCCCGGGGTCTGGGAATTTCAAAGAACCGATTGCCCTCATGGACCCTAGAGGGAGGAGGCATGGCCTCAGAACTGGAGCAGGTTTTGGGCTCCCTCCTTGTTCATAAGAGCCTTGTTATTTGCCTTTCTCTCAGAACATCATCGTGTACCACCCGTTCCTCACAGGCCTTTGCTTCTTCGGGTTGCCACGCTGACAGAGGCAAAGAAGACGGTTGCAAGAAATCGTGCCTTCTCGGTCATGGCCCCATCCCTGTGGAATGAGCTCCTGCTAGGAGTGTGTCAAACCCCTCCCTCCCAACCTTTCAGAGGAAGGAAGGAAGGAACAAAAATAGATAGATAGATAGATAGATAGATAGATAGATAGATAGATAGATAGATAGATAGATAGATAGATAGATAGATAGATAGATAGATAGATAGATAGATAGATAGATAGATAGATAGAACAAGGCCTGTGTCGGTGGAGTTGGTAAGAGTGACCAAAACCATAAAACTGCTCATCACTTCTGCTGAAATATTGTGCTGACAGCAGGATTCAGCTTTTCATAAGCCAGCTCAAAAACCTGTTGAAAAACAGCCCTGACCATTTCAAGTGAGAATTGGTGAACGGATGAAAACAGGAGTCAGCTTCTGGGATTTTCCCCTGCGTGGTGTCACTTTGTGAGCAGAATAGTGTTACTTGTAGACCCTCTTTGACGGCTGCCATGGGTGTTGTCAACATTCAGGCTGACCTTTGCTAAGGAAAGCTTGGCACCCTTTTTCCTGCTGGAAATGCGGGCACGATATTGTGCAACAGTATGGGGCCATTTCCTAGCTTTTGGAATTGTGCCATCCTAAGTGGGGGCCTGGCGTGAGACCCTCAGAAAGAGTGCTTGGTTCCTCATGAGTAGAGATCGATACAAAATGAACCATGAAGCAAAAGTGGCTCATTTCAGGGCACTTCGGGGAAATGGGCCTGCCCAGAACGAAATGAAACACCACACTATTATCCATGTTGGTGATTCGTACGTCGGCTATAACTTGGATGTTCCAGATCCAATCTCTGCCAAACATGGACCAACTCTTGGGCTGACCCTCCTCTCCACCCCATCCATGTTTGGCATCTCTAACTCACACGAGGGCCATTCTGCTGCTCCTGGAAGTCCCGAATTGTGCAAACCACAAAACGGTTCATTTCATCAGAATGTTTGTGAAAGTTCATGTTTCTGAATAGCAACGAACCACAAACCATCAGGAACTGCCATTTTCTCAGTTCGTGCCCATATCTACTCAGGAGTCATGCTTCCTTGGAGCAAGCGGGCTCTTTGGGGTGCTCACCAGAAGCTTTAAGGCTGAGTGGCTTACATGTGAACCTTGAGTAGGTTCACTGCTGGCAGCATCTAAGTCTTCTGTTTCACCGGTTGCTTGCCTGCTGAGGACAACGTCATTCTTGAGCCCCGAACCCTGCCAACTGTTCTACCAGCCTGTGTATCCTGACCCTGGGTGCATTCACTCTGCTGCCTATGACTTCGGACTCTGTTGGACTTCACATCTTGAATTTTCCTTGCCTGCTTGCTGTTTGAAGAGGACCAGTTAGACCCTGGACTGTTGGACATTGGTTTGCTACCCAGTTGGGCTTGGCTTGGCTGCTCCCTGATTCTGCCAGGAGCAAGCTCTTTCTGAACTGGAACTGAGCAGCCTGGGCTGGCGGTAACAACACAAGATCACAGCCTAAAAGTGACTGCAACGTGAATGAGTCGGGGCAGGAACGGCACAGTCCTGACCACTGATTAAGTGGACCGAAACACCCAGTCTGCAGCTTTGACCTGAGCGGTGAAACGGCACCGGACCTTCCATCTTGGCCTGAAACTAGACTGAGATTGTAGCCGTTCTGTTACATCCATAATGAAAGGAAGTTTAATCGTGTATGTGCTTAGTTCCAGAGTATGTGCAAAGGTATTATGGGAGCCGGAGACAGTGTTTGCCAATATATGATATGAGATTATCTATAATCTCTCTTCGTGGCGGTGTTATTATGACATACACTCATGGTATACAACATGGATATTATGACTTGTAGATTTAACTGGTGTGTGTGTATGTGTGCAAGGACTGTTATTGACTATGTTAAGAGGCAGCAAAAGACCAGGGAATTGATCAGACAAGACAAGATAACACTGGTTATGCAGTGACTCTTGGCGTTGCCAGAGAAATGGAGAGAAAAGAGGTATAAAAGTGTAACTATATTATTCTATCAGGCAAATGTGCCATCAGCCCAGATTGGGAGGGGAGGGGAAAGTGTGGCTTATTTACATGTATCTTATTCCAGTGTGAGTGCAGACTAAGCTAAACATCAGAATGAAGGCATCTTTCCATGGATAAACCTGTATTCCAGTCAATGGAATTTCCTTGGAATTTGGCTGGCAACGTTAGCCCAGGATTACTTTTTAAGACCCAAACACAAAACCAAACCTGTCAAATGTGAGATGCAGGGTAGGGATGGGCACGAACCCAAAAACGAACCAGGAAGTTCATTGAAACTCAGGTCGATTTGGGTTTGTCCAAAGGGATGAACCTGAACCATGAACTTTTGTTGTGATTTCACAAATGTCCTGGTTCATTTCCTCCTCCTCCCCTTCCCCTTCCCGCCGCCCACGTCACCTCCTTGCCTGGTCCTGTTGCCTCTTTCTCCTTGTCCTCCTCTGCCACCATCATCTTCATAGGCAGCAGCCCAGATACCCTTCTGGGAGCCGGACTGGGTTTTCTCTGCGCCTGCGCCTGCCTATCAACGAAGGCAATATTTAAAGATAAGAACAATAGGTATGCAAATATTTAAAATGTTGGTCTAGATGGGCAGGGTATAAATCGAATAAATAAAATAAATAAATAAATAATATATAAATAATAAAAGGAACAAGGAAATACCACTCTGAGAAATGATACACACAAAGACCCAGTCAAAGCAGTAATGCATAACAGTGCATCTAAAAATCACACTCAGGTAACCAATACAGATGCACAAACAAGTGATACCTTTATTGGACCATTGAGAAAATAAAACAAAAAACAAAAATTGTACCTAGTCACTGAGGGAAAGCTTGCCTGAAGAAGAAGGCCTTTGCCTGCTTGCAGAAAGACATCAAAGATGGGGCCAGCCTGGCCTTCAATGGGAAGGAGTTCCAAAGTCTGGGAGCCGCCACAGAGAAGGCCCTCTCCCATGGCCCCACCAAATGCACCTCGGGAGGTGGTGGAACCAAGAGAAAGGTCTGGATCATCTCTGGATGATCTTAACACCTGAGTTGTGTGCAGTCCTTATGGCTCTACAATAACACACAAATGGAGATAAAAATGCAGAATACCACCACATGGATTCTGCCTTCCTGCACCCCTCCAGCAGAAGGTGGTAAGAACCTGCACCATCTTCCCGGAGAATAGCAGCTCCTGCCCTCTCCAGCTCCCCCCCCCTTTCTTGGCTGGACTAGTGTATTACCCATTTGGCCGACTCAAATAGCCCATCGGGGTTACACCCACGCCACCCAAACGGGTAACAAGGAGCCACAGTGATCTTCTGAGCTTTGGACCAGTCTGGGGAGATCTAGCAGCAGGTTCCTTTCTTGCTTCTTAGAGGTTTATTCTGTTGTTTTGCAAAGGATTTGTCCATGTCAGGGCTGAACTCTTTGGAGCTGTCAGCGTAGAGGCGGGAGCTGGGCGCTCTTCTGGGGAAGAGCAATAGGAGAGTTGCTCCCAAAGAGCAAAGCCAAGCATTTTAGCAGAAAAGGAAGCTGGAGCTAGAATCCAGCAGGAAATGTATCAAGTTGAGCAGGGATTTTTGGTGTGTTTTTTAATATTTGGACTACAAACCCCACAATTCTCCAGTTTGGGAGTTCCACCTGACAGACCCGCACCTCCAGACGCTTGATTGTGGCTCGCCTGGAGAAAAGGCCCAGCTGGGAAGACCTCAAGAACTAGCATCAGGCCTCACTCTGCTCTTCGCTTTCTCTGCCCCAAGGAAGCTGCACCACTGCTGGCGGGGAGCTTCCCTCCTGAACAGGAAGCTATGGCAGACGTGGCCCTCTGAGAGGCCACCAGGCCTTCCCAGCTAGGCCTTTTCTTCCGCCGAGCCACATTTAGGAGTCTGTAGGTATGGGTCTCAGCATCTTAAAAAGCAGAGACATCACCTTGCCGACAAAGGTCCACATAGTCAAAGCTGTGGTTTTTCCAGTAGCGATGTATGGAAATGAGAGCTGGACCATAAAGAAGGCTGACCGCCGAAGAATTGATGCTTTTGAATTGTGGTGCTGGAGGAGACTCTTGAGAGTCCCCTGGACTGCAAGGAGATCAAACCTATCCATTCTGAAGGAAATCAACCCTGAGTGCTCACTGGAAGGACAGATCCTGAAGCTGAGGCTCCAATCCTTTGGCCATCTCATGAGAAGAGAAGACTCCCTGGAAAACACCCTGATGTTGGGAAAGTGTGAAGGCAAGAGGAGAAGGGGATGACAGAGGACGGGACGGTTGGACAGGGTCACCGAAGCGACCAACATGACTTTCACCCAACTCCGGGAGGCAGTGGAGGACAGGAGGGCCTGGCGTGCTCTGGTCCATGGGGTCACGAAGAGTCGGACACGACTTAACGACTAAACAACAACAACAGGTGTGGGTCTATCAGGTGGAATTCCAAGACTGAAGAACTGTGGGATTTGTAGTTGAAAAAAAATCCAAAGTCTGCTCTTTTATATTTCTTCTTGCTCTCTGACAATCTCAGAGCATGAGGGAACCTCAGCCAGTTCTTGCAGGGGACGGGGGAAGGGGTTGATCTCTTGTGCTTGCCCGCGAGGAGGAAAGAGGTGAGGATTTGCATCTGCATGTGGGATGCATGAAAGTGAACGGGTGTGTGTGTTGGGGGGGGAGATTAAACCAATGTTTCACAGGAGTTGGAAGGGGGGGATTTGGGCTGAGGTTGGAGAACAAGGGAGGCTGGAGCCAATGTGTACTGTAGGAATATGGAGAAGGACTCGTTGGAACAAGGAATATTAAATGACTGCTCTTGGAAATACAAAAAAGTTGACTTTAGACAACGGCAAGTAACTCCTGCCTTTTGTGAAGCCTCGGAGACCCCCAGAAGAGCCTCCTGATCTCCCTTTAACAAAGGCAAGTTTCTGAGGCTGTGAAATGCCTTTCAGAAACTGAGAGTTTGGGGGTCTGTCCTTTTAACGGGAACCTTTTCTGGCTGCCCAAGGCAAAGATAATCAGGTGCGATGGGAGGTAAGCAGACCTGTCACCGCCCGGGGGGGCTTTCATCTCCAAGAATGCCTGAATGGAAAGCGGTTTCCACCTGACCCACACGGGGGCCGCTTCTCCAGAGCGGAGCACCAACGTGGCTCCTGGCCCCGATGGCGGCTTGATGTGGGGATCGGGTCTTTGTTCCAAAAATTCAGAGCGTGTTGGAGAGGGAGGGAGAGCCAGGCGGCGACGACCCAGGTTGCACGCAGCCCCGCTTTCTTGGCGACAACAACCTTGGAAAGCAAGTGCAGGCTTTCGGAAGCTGTGCATTAACACAATAAGGTGTGACAGAATTCAAAAGGAAGTCAGAATGGAGCGGGGGGAAAAATGTATATCTTTCCGCCGTAACCTTGAAATTCAATTTGAGAGTTGAGGGGAGAAAGAGGAAGAAAGAAGAAGGCTTGAGAAAAATGAATGAGGCCACTGCAGAAGCAAGAGCGGAGGAATTTTGAAAGAGGAGGAGGCGGGGGGGGGGAAAGGAGTGCTTTTGTGTCGGTTCAAAATAAAATAATAAAAAGCCGGCCATTGTAAGGCAAAGAGAAAGAAAAGGCTTTAATGGAGGGAGCATTAAGACGACTTGCAATCTGAATATAGGAGGGCAACTCTGAAAGAGGGAAACCAGTTTGCTCCTAAATAAGATGTCCCTCCTCTCTCCAATGGTTCTCTGCTTCTAAATTTCTGTGGCAGTCCAGGCAGGATGTCCGAAGCTGGCTCAGGGTCCTCTTCCTGCTGGGAAAGGGGTAGAATGGGCTGTGGGTGGAACCAAGGATGGCAGGAATCAGAGCACGGCCTGAGAAGAAGGCAAGGGCTGGGGTTGGGAAGGGCTGGAGTTGTGCCAAGGAGGAAGGCGGGCTGAGGAACCCAGCACCTTGGAGAGCGCCATGAAGATGTTGTGTCTCCGTGAAGTCCGGAGCTCCCTGGGGCTTTGAATCCATCCGGCCCAAGGTAACCCTTTCTGGGCTCCATCCCTCTTCTCCATCACCACCCCCACCCACCCCCACAAGGCCATGGGCCTTGAAGCCTCGCCCCCCTTTGCCCCCCTTCCGAGACCATATTTTGGGGCACAGCGCTGGCCCGGGAGCCCCGGCCCCAGGGATCTTAGAACCCTTGCAGGGGGGACAGGCTGGACACAAGATTGGAAACCAACTTCGTCTCTGCACAGAGAGGTCTTAGGCCATGGGCTGCAGGAGCTCAGGTCTTCCAAAACTGAAGGTCTCCAGGTCATTGAACGTGGTTCACAGACCACCAGTGCTGCTGATACAAGAAAGACCCATTCCTCCCCATCAGTAGGACATAACACATGCTTTAAAAGCACCTCCTAGTGTATGTTTTGAGCACATTCCTGATACCCAGTGTGGCGTAACACTTAAGAGTCTTGGATTAAGACTGAGGAGGCTGGCCTGAAGGACACTGGGTGATTTCAAGTCACTTATTCTCTCACGGCCTGAGCTATCTCACATGGTTGTTGTGGGGTTCTGGAGTTGGGCCATTGGTCAACGCTGTGAGCCCTGGCACCGTGGCGCTTCTGGCTTGAAAACACAGCACACCGAACCATGTGAGTTTTGAGGCATTTTGGGTCGACACCCAAGGGCTGAAAGGGAATGTTTCACCCTTCAGTCACCAATGCTTTTTTTTCCTTCCCCGCCTCCATTTTCGCCCACTGCCCTCGTGAATGTGGGGCTGGTGGGACTGGGACCACCCTTTGCACCTCTGTCATCCTGTCTGTGGAGACTTTAGCGCTTCAGCGCATCTCTTGTGCAGGGGAAGAAAAAAAAGTTCTCTTCAAATCCCCTCAAAGAGGTTGTTAGCAGAAGTGCAAACAAGAGCAGGCAGGAACGAGGGACCGGATTGTCAGTCGGCCGCGATGATGAACTTACAAATGGCCGCGATATCTTCGCAACCTTGTGTCTTGTGTGCCACATTACAACGATTCAACGGCAGGTAAAATTTACAAAACCTGGACAGTTCTAATTTGCTGGAAATTAGATGTAAGTGGCTGTCTCTCACTCGGGCATTATCTAAATGATGAGCAAATTGCTCTGTTAGCTTTCATTATAAAGGACAGGCGGTCAAAACGATGGGCCGCTCCTTCCCTGTGCTTTATTTTTGCATGGTCGTACGAAAGGAGAAGGGGTTTAGTCTCCATTCCGCTTTCCGTGACGGCTGAAAACTCTCCATTTCTCAGCCATGGGGGTCACCAGAGCTTTGAACTTTATTTTTAAGGACTGCCGTTCCAGAATCCCCAGCTGGCATTGGTCTCTTTTGGAGTACAATGCTCAGAATCCCCATGGACCATGCTGGCTGGGGATTATGAGAGAGATAGTCCAAAAAGGAAAAAAAAAACCCAGTTTCTGTTTGTTGCTACCACCCTTTCCAGCTCATCCTGTATTTTTTTTCATCCTGTTTTGTGTGTGTTTTTTGTCTGCTATTTTTGATGAGCACTCTCACATGTGCAAGTGTAATTTTTGCACAGATTGAGGAAACGGAGCAAATTGCATGGGTTGCTCAAAACTTGGGTGGGCTCTGTTTTGCTGCCAAGACTTCTAAGAGTCAAAGGCCTCTGATGGGTTGGTTGTATCTTTTTGGTCTATCACCCAGCCAGTCTGTGCATGCTGTGTGTGCAAAACAATCATTTTGTCCCTATTCTTCCCATCCCTGTTGGCCACTGTGAGAAGCCTAAATAGATGATTGATCTTATCCCGTGGAGCTTTAAGGAAAAGCACCGTAGGCAAGAATAGGCCAGGTAGAATTTTTAATGGGGGAGTCTTCGTTAATGCCAATGCTTTTCTGTCCTCTAGCCTAGGGATAGAACTGTTCATGTACTTCATCCTCACAGTTCAATTTTTTTAAAAAAAATTATCCATGCTCAGCAAGCCTGTGAGCGTTTTTGTGCATTTTTCACATTTTCGCCCAAATTCCTGTTGCGTCCTTGCAACTCTTGAAGGCAAATTGCATAACTCACAGCATCTTTTTCACTGGCCATCAGTGAGTCCTCCCCGGATCTGGAGCATGCACCACACCCCATAGGACTGGCGCATGCCCCAAAATCCAAGCAGAGCTTTGTTAATCAGCAGTGAGAAGCCGCATCAGGTTACACCGTTTGCCTCTGCAGGCAGAGCTATGCAATAGGATTTCTGCCTTTGGGACTTTTTTGGTACCATATTGGTGAACGCATTGTTGTGCAAAAACCTTGTGCTTTGCACAAAACCCGTGTTTTGTGTGAAAAAACATATATAGATAAAAAACAGAAGGGTTTTGCACAAGAACATCATCTGTGGTGGCTACTGTCCAGAGGTTCGTGTGCTGCCCAGCTTTGCTATTGGAATGGACCAGGACAAGACTGAGATTTTTTTCCTGGGGGAGGGGGGCGGCCCTCAGACAGGTAGGTGAACCCCTAGACTGGATGGGTTTGCCCTCCCATTTAGAGGTCAAGTGTGTGATCTTGGCGTTCTTCTGGACCTGGCTCTTTCTTAGGATTCCCAGATTTCAGCCATGTCCAGATCAGGCTTTAATCAGCTGAGGTTTAGCGACCAAATCTGCCTCTCCCTTGATGAGGGTTCCCTCAGGATATTGGTGGAAGCACAGGTCATCTCCCGGATCGACCATTGCAATGCTGTCTACGTGGGGCACCCCTTGAACATGACCCAGAAACTACAATGGGTCCAGACTGGTGACTGGTGTGAGCAAATTTGAGCATATCACTCCAGTTCTGGCTCATCTGCACTGGTTACCCTTTGTGTGTCCCAGATCAGGTTCAAGGTTTTAACTCTTCCATATCAAGCACTGCATGGTTTGGGATCAGGTTACTTGTAGGAGTATCTGACTCCAATGTCATCTGCCCCTGCTTGTCATCTGCCTGACCCACCAGATCCTCCCAGACCCAGCTTCTCCAAGTGGCCACCCCGAGGGAGGCCCGAAAGCCTTCCACCAGCGGCAGGGCCTTCTCCACGGTGGCCCCAATTCTATAGAATCAGCTCCCAGAGGAGCTATGCCTGGCTCCCTCCATTTTGTCATTCGGATAAAAACTATTTTTCTTTTTACGGAGGCCTTTCATACTGACCCAGGTTGATATTTGGTTCATCTGTCCTGCTGCTTCTGTAAATTAGTTTGGTGCCATCAGGTTTTTTATACCGTGAGTGTTTTTAAGTATTTGGTTGTCTTTGATCTTGGTTTTAACTTCTTGTTAAACCGATCAGAAAAGTGCTTTTTGCACGAATGGAGCCGTATACAAATGTAAGAAATGAATGAATGAATGAATGAATGATCAAGAACAGATCCTGCCCCTCCTCTATATGACAGCCCTTCAAGTATTTGAAAAATGCTATCATATTATCTCCCCTCCGTCTTCTTTTCTCAAGGCTAAACATGCCCAATTCTTTCAGCCTTTCCTCCTAAGGCTTGGTTTCCAGCCCACTGATCCTCCTCATTGCCCTCCTCTGAACTTGTTCCACTTTGTAAGCATCCTTCTTGAAGTGTGGTGTCCAGAACTGGACACAGGACTCACGATGAAGCCTAACCCGTGCCAAATAGAGGGGGACCAGCACCTCGTAGGATTTGGAAACTATGCTTCTGTTAATGCATTCCTTTAACTGAATGGAAAACACACTCATCTACAGAGTGACAAATCAGAAGAACCTGCCTGGCAGAAAATTGCCGTGTAGTGTGCATTTGCAGAAATAATACACAGCATGCTGTATCCCTGCCACTGGAGGCCAAACTGACCCCATCTTGGCTGTCCTTCCCCAAGCAGGCAAAGCCCTTTCTCTTCAGGCAGGCTTTCCCTTACTTGACTGGCAGCCCGAGAAGGATTTTTTCCTGAATGGATTGCTGTGCTCTGTTGCTTTTAAATGTGTTTTAATATTGATCTTAGTTACCGTTTTAATATAATACTTGTTTAATGATTTCTTAATGTATGCATACTTACTGTTTTTAGTTTTTAAACAAATCCTAAGCCACCTTCGGTCCTTTTGGGGAGAAAGGCAGGATAGTGTGGGGAACACAGTTAATTTGTGTTTTGGTTTATGTATTTTATGTTTATGTTATAGTTTTAAAAAAAGAAATATTTTAAATAAATAATAAATATCAGGGGGCAAGCCGTCGCTCAGTCCAGAAAAAAGAAAATGCATAATTAAATTTTTAAATGAATCTGTAGAGATAGCTTCCCCCCACCCACCCAAAGACACAACGTTTGAGGCGAATGGAAGATGTTTTTCCTCATTTTGAATGGCACCTTGGGATTCCTGTTGAAACAGGTGGCATTTCCGGGGGTCCTTCAGCAGACGTATAGAAACGTAAGCCTGTGTGTATGTGTGTGTGTGAGAGAGTGTACGTGTGGGTTCCTGCGTCCATGTGGCAGATGTATGCATGCGCAGCGGACTGACCTAGATAAAGCAGGTTAAATATATTGTTGCTGATGTTTCCTTGCGGTGGGAAAGGTCAGGTGCCTGCTGAGAAAGTAATTTCCAGGGGGCTTGTGTGTGTGTGTGTGTGTGTGTTGTGTGTGTGTGTGTGTGTGAGAGAGAGAGAGAGAAGGTTCAGTCCTGGAAGCAGCAAGGTCAAAAGTCACCACTGTTATTTTTCCATATGAATTTATTTGAATCAACAGATCGCTGGCCATGTTCTTCTGATTTCAATTTATCATCTCCTTTATTGGACTTAACAAAGCGTGCAGGGACCAGTTGCTTTATTCCAGGCCATTTATATACGACTGGAGTGTGTGACTCTTGAACATCGTTGCATCCTGGACAGAGGTAACAAAGTGTGCATCTTGGGATGTAAAATCGAGGACTTATGCTCCAGAGGAAGAGTGCAGATGATTATAGGCAAAAGGTCATTTTAGAGCCCGGTTACACTTACATACCACTCCTACTTTTGAATCAGGTTAAGCAGGACTTAAATTGATTTTAAAATATCCATTTACATGATGCACAACCCAGCATGCATTTTTTTTAACCTGGAAAGTGAGTTGTTGTTTGTGTGCTTTTAAATAGCCAGAGTTAGAACAAACACATGTGTTTCTTCTAACTCAATATTGAATCCAGTTTAATTTGAAATCGTTTGCATATGTGAATGCCTGTATCAGTATAAACTGTGTCTTGAGGTGTCTGCCAAAATGAGTGCCATGTTCAACAGAGAAGGGAAATGAATTGTTTTACAGTAGGACCCCTGTATCCACAGGGCATTGGTTCCAACCCCCTGTGGATGCTGAAAACCGTGGATAATAGCAAATGGTATGCATATATTGGCAAAAGAAGAACATCCAGGAAAAAAGTATTTTCACCGTGTATTACCAGAATTGGCTACTAGAGGGAGCCAGAGCCCATGCTATGTATTCTTCAACAACAAGAATAAATAGCATGGTCTCAGGTGCTCTCTAGTGGCCAGTTCTGGTAAATACATAGCGAAAATAAGTATTTCTAGTTTCCTTCTTTTAATATTTTTAATATTCTTAGATTGTGGATAAGTGAAATTGCAGGTATCAATCTTGTGAATATGAGGATCCTACTGTACCTCTCTTTTAATCTCCTCCCCCCACCCCAATGAGAATGCAAACTGAGGCTGATATGGTGGAAAACGGGGAGACAATGCAGGTGGCCGGACAGAAAGCAGTTCCAGGAGGCAGGGGAAGCAGGAGGAATAAGTGGAAGGTGGACGTTCAGGAGGTTGCATCCAGACAGGTGTGCAGGTGTGTGCCTGTATGTGTGCATACCCACACAGGTGAGGAGAAGGGAGACCCAGGGTCTTGCAGGCAATGGTTACATTGCAGGTGCCTCCAATCCCAGGCCACCTGCCCTAAATTCCTTATCCACACAACCTCCCCCACCCCGCCACCCCCCACCCCCCAGATGCAGAAGGCTGCGAGGCGAGGCTCTCCTTCGGGCAGCCAAGCGAAAGAGGTGGCAGCTCAACCACCTTTTCTTGCTGCTGGAGTTCAAATCCAGCCCTTGATGCTTCTGCCACCATTGCTGAACACACCGGAACAGAAAACACGTGAGGTTAACTCGATGTACAAAACCCCAAACTAGCTCCGGATCCATTTCCTCCGTGTCACCGGTCCCTTGAAAACATCAGCACCCGGCCAGTGTGATTCCACGTGGGACGAAAGTAAATTCTACTTACCAAGGTCTGGGATGGTGGCATGGAGAGCAGCTCGTGGGGGACCCGGTCTGTGCGCTCTCCTGCTGTAGGAAGATCTCTCGGCCTCAATGTCTTTGCGTTTCTGCAGACTCCCCCCGCTCCATTTTCTTCCCAACCTTGTTTTCTATGAGGTTCTGTGCCTTTTCGGCTTCTTATACAGAAGTCTCTGCCCTTTTTTTGCACCTTTCCCCTATGTGTGCATTTATGCATTTTACATAATGTGCACATAGACGTTTATGCATCGTACTTAATTTACCCACGTTCTCTCTTGATGAAAGCATGTATTTCTTTCCAATTATATGCCCTCTGAATCATTTGCATTTTAAAAGGTGCATACTTTCTTTCTGCAAAATAGCTCGCAGACCTCTCAAAGGAGCGAATTCTCGAGACAAGTTACGTTTCTTCTTGTCACCAAACCTAAGAACTGCAAAGAAGGTGCTTTTGTTCCTATTGAATTGAAGAAAATTCTCTGCCACCCCTTCCTGGATGTGCTCATACAACCGTTTTGCACTTTACCTTACTGCACGAAGGTAAAGTGCACACACCTGCACACCTTACTGCACGAATAGTGTGCAGCGAGCCTTGTGGCACAATGGTTAAACTGCAATACTGCAGTCACGACTCTGCTCATGACTCGGGATGAGTTCCATCCCGATGGGCTCAGGTAGTTGGCTCCAGATTCCATGCTGCACCCCCCCCCCCCAATTGGACTGGCACGTGCCCCAAAATCCAGGTGGAGCTTTGTGAATCAGTGAGAAGCCAATTAGCAAGGTGGTTAAACTGAGTACCCAGTTTGTGGAGGGGGGAAATGTGTAGCCTGCATAACTAAATGGTAAGAGAGTTTTAAGCGCTATGGGGTGGTATAGAAGCAGCACACTTTGTTTTTAGTGCTTGTTTCAAACTTGCTGAAGGCACTTATCCTGATTTCACAAGTGTATTCAGTGCCGGAGTAATAGTCCATTGTCATTGTAGGAGTGCAGTTCCTTCCACGAGGCCTTGGAGACCGACACGGTGGTTGGCCAGAAAAGGGCAGCCCGCTCTGGATGCAATCTGGAAGCCTAGCCAAGGCGCTGCTGTTTTTATGGGCATAGAGCAGCCTGCCAAGATGTGCCTTCTCCGGCCGCTTGCCGTGTGTTTTATCTCCTGCTCCAGGGCCATTGAGGTGGTTCACAAAGCCCACAGACTGGCCATTGTGAAGTCTGTGGAATCTGGAGCAAAGGGTTGACGTTTCCCCCAGGGGGGAAATGAACAAGATATATATTAATGGTTTATCACCATACAGGACGGAGACAAGAATTGTGTGGCACAGACAGGGTCGGGGGCTGGCTCTCTCATGGACAGAAGAGACGACAAAGCAGCAGAGGCTGCGGCAAACTTTTCTACGAAATGCTAATTTGTTTTTCCCAGAAAAGGATGGAGCGACCCTCTTGCGCGTATTAGGAAGTGATGAATCGTACGGACGTTGACTTGCAGCCATGGCTCTCCAGGCCTTCCACCAGGATTCTTTCGCTGGTGACCCCCAACCAAGCAGCCAGCTGCCCCAACCCGGCCTTTTGCACGGAGTGACTTTTTCCCCTACCAAATCTGGCAGTTCTCACATTCTGTAAATTGTGTCCGTCGTCCAGAACAAAGACTCATGGCAACCCTTTTAAAGGGCTTTCCAGGTAAAGAGTACTCAGTCGTGGTTTCCCCTTCCCTTCTTCTGGGGTCACCCTGGGACGGTGCAGTTTGCCCAAGACCACCCAGGCTGGCTCTTCTCCTAGGAGGAACAGTGGGGAATCGAACCCTCAGCTTCCGGCTCTACAACCAGATACCTAAACCACTGAGCTATCTGGCCAGCTCTAATAATTGCATGCTGTTAAGTCAATTCTGACTTATGGCAACCCTTCTCAGAGTTTTCTGGGTAGAGAATACTCAGAAGTGGTTTTACCATTTCTTATGGGATGCACAGTGGGGAACTCAACTCCCAACCTCTGGCTCTGTAGCCAGAGACCTAAACCACTGAGCTAACCAGCCAGCATCGCATTCTTAGCAGGAGGCAAAGAATCTTACAGGTCTTTAAATTTCTTCATTTAATTGTCACATTGCGTTGAGATAGCTTGATGCAATGAAAATGAGAAAAGCAATCATTATTCATCCTATCTCTCATGGAGGGACTTGACATTTCCCAAAAAGCAAGGGGGTAGCTGTCAATCACGTGAGCCTCTGCCTGAAATGGCAGAGTGGAGACATGGATTGACTGCCTCCAGCTCAGAGCTCCTGCATGCCAGAAGTTGCCTTCTCTCTGTGTTTTGGTCTTAGAGGACAGAAGAGATGGAAGGTAAATGAGCATTACATGGGATTATTTATACATCTATCCTGTTTGTGGCCTGCACAGCTATGAACACAGATGTGTGTGTCTTTTGGTTCCCTGTTATTGGGAGCCATCCGTGAGCCCAAGGATCTTCGCCTCAGTCCATGGGAAGAATATTTATTTTGAAAAACAGGGAAACTGGAAGGAAGGAAGGAAGGAAGGAAGGAAGGAAGGAAGGAAGGAAGGAAGGAAGGAAGACAGGGAGAAACAAGGAAGGAAGGAAGGAAGGAAGACAGGGAGAAACAAGGAAGGAAGACAGGGAGAAGGAAGGAAGGAAGGAAGGAAGGAAGGAAGGAAGGAAGGAAGGAAAGAAAGAAAGAAAAGAAAAGAAAAAAGTAAGGGAGAAAGGACAGACGGACGGACGGACGAACAGAAAGCCCTGAAACCTGGGACAGAATGTCAACAGGATCAGAACACTGGTGGGATTCTGAAATATAAAGAACATAGACCTGGCAGATTTCCACCTCCTTGGAGGACAAGCACCCGTATTTTCGCCATGGAGAATCCCCTTCATTGAGAATGTCTGCAAACAGCCAGTCATCTCTGTTCCCTCCCCATTGCCCCATCTTTTCCTCTCTCTTGGGTTCATCCTTCACTCTGCTGGCACAGGTCTGCACTTATCCATCACATTTCGCTTATCTGCATTCTGGATGCCTGTTTAATGATCACGCAGAACAGACCACCACCAGCACCGTTTCCGCCGTTGCCGTCCCCGGCCGAGAAATCTCTAAAGCAAGGAGATTTTTTTGCCAGCATCAAATGATGCATTGCTATTTTTGCTCAGCCCGTCTCTGCTATGCAAACCACCTCGTCCAAAGTATGAACTATGGAGCGATAATGCATAAAACATGGGCCCTGGAGTAGCTTGTTTTGAAGAGCTATAAATTATGCAAGCATCATGGAACTTTAAAGAAGTTTGTCACTGTGGCAAATCATTGTCCCTTGAGAGCAGGTCATATACAGTAAAGCCTTTCCTTGTGATTTGTCACCATCCCAGCAAATAAAAATTTTCAATTTGACTCAAAAGAGGCTTGATATATCTGGTGACTTGCAGCCCAACCTTGGCTTCCCAGATGCTCTTGGGCTACAACTCCTAGAAATCCTGACAAGAACAGCTAATGGTGACGGCATCTGGGAGTTTTAGTCCTGGACCATCTGGGGACCCAAAGTTGGGGGCCACTGTGCTAGAGGAGACCAGAGTGTGTTCTCGTACCAAGAGCTGTGGTTCTGGAGACCCAAGGCTGGGAACCATTACTCTAGAGTAATAGAGTAGCTCACTGGAAGGACAGATCCTGAAACTGAGGCTCCAATACTTTGGCCATCTCATGAGAAGAGAAGACTCCCTGGAAAAGACCCTGATGCTGGGAAAGTGTGAAGGCAAGAGGAGAAGGGGACGACAGAGGATGAGATTGTTGGACAGGGTCATCGAAGCGACCAACATGAATTTGACCCAACTCCGGGGGGCAGTGGAAGACAGGAGGGCCTGGCGTGCTCTGGTCCATGGGGTCACGAAGAGTCAGACACGACTAAATGACTAAACAACAACAACAGTAAGAAGTTTTTTTAGAGAAACACCTGTCCAAAACGTTTTGCTTTCTGGCATGGGTGCTGTTGCTGAGTGTCTTCCCTGTTCCCTGTTGCTGGTTTGGTGACACCTCAGACGGTTTGTGATTGGATTTCTTCAGATCGTCTGGGTATCAAAGTCTTCTCCCACCATCTCACCGGTGTGAGAGCCAGGAAATACTTCTGTCGCCTGGTGGTGTTATGTTGAAAGGGCTGTGGGTGCTTCTGATTAAATGCATGCTGTAGCTCTTCTGCCTTCCCTTCCCTTGATAATAAGCAGTGGGAAACACAGAGGATCACGGTGAGCACTGTCTGCTGTGCCCACCCTAAAGTCCTGTGAACCGGTCAGGAGGGTTGTATGATCAAAGGCAGACCCGGCGCATAGCCAGTGTGATTGGCTCTGTTATCCTGACCAAGAGCCACTAACCAAGGAAACAGTTTCGATGGTGGCGTATCATCACATCCCTGGCAATGTCAGCCATAAGAATAATTCAAGTCAATTCCAATTCATAGGAGCCCCTTCTGGGTTTTTCTAGGTAGAGAGTACTCAGAAATAGTCTCCCATTCCTTTCTCCGGTGTGTGTGTGTGTGTGTGTGTGCTCTGGGAAGACAATGCAGCTTGCCAGTGGCCACACAAGCTGGCTCTTCTCTTGGGATGCACCATGGGGAATTGAACTCCCACCCTCTCATAGATAGGTAACGTGCTCTGTATGGAGGACTTGGAACAGCGTCTAGTGTGGCTGAGAAGGCCAATTCAAGAGGGACCATCCCTTTCACACTGAAGACAAATACAATCGGTCCCCTGTCCAGCTCCCTGGTTTTGCTGGTTTCGGGACGGCCTCTTGGCCTCGGCCTGCTGGACAAGGGTCTCTTCAAAATGGGAGAGGCCATGATGCACCGCCTGCTTCCAGGCTGAGCGCTCAGATGTCAAGGTTTCCCATCTGTTGAGGTCCATTCCTAAGGCCTTCAGATCCTGCCTGCAGATATCCTTGTATATATCCTTGTATATCCTTGGGGTGATATGATAACACTTTTCAAATACTGTACTTGAAAGGTAGTCCTACAGAGGAGGGGCGGGATCTGTTCTCCATCATCCCAGAGTGCAGGACACGCAACCATGGGCTCAAGCAACAGGAAGCCAGATTTCGGTTGAATATTAGGAAGAAGCTCTTAACTGTTAGAACAGTAAGAGAGTGGAACCAGTTACCTCGAGAGGTGGTGGTGAGCGCTCCGACACTGGAGGACGCTTCAAGAGAAATTTAGACAACCCCCTGGCAGATATCCTTTGAGTTGGATTCCTACATCGAGCAGGGGGTTGGACTTGATGGCCTTGTAGGCCCCTTCGTACTTCACTATTCTATGATTCTATGAAAATAAAATGTCCAGAGCCCTGCTGCCTTTGTTAAATAAGTGCATAAAGGAAAGAGCCCTGTGGCTGGGTCAGAGCAAAGGCCCAACAGCATCTGGTATTGCTGCTTTCCACCGCGGTCGGTCCAAAGCAGGACTGGAGGCTACCTGCCCCTTCGTTCCCACGGTTCTTCTCTGGCAACTACTCAGCGAAAGGCATCCTGCTGTCCTTCCGCCGCCGGGCAAAGACCTTATGATTTAAGCAGGCAATTAACAGCATGCTATGGGATTTAGCTGGAGGCATTGGCCTTTTTTCTTTCTTTTTAAAGTAAATAGTGTTAATATTTTCATTAAATGAAAATGTTCTGTGTTTTAATACTATAATGAGTTTCATTCTGCTTTAATCCTTGCAACCTAGTGTACTTGAATGCAGTTGATGCTAACCGTTCTGTGTTGTGAGTCACCTCGGGGTCCCAATACATGCAGAAGGTGTGAATGACGGTAGCAAGGTAGCTGATAGGCAAAAATTCAACATATGCAACGTTTCCTAGAATTGTGTGTGTCGGGGGGAGTTTGGCACTTTTTAAATATAATTTTTCCCAATTACTTAAGTGCATTCTCATCTCAAAGATGCAACGACTGTAAGGTGTTGGGAACAGGCGGAAGCCTCTTCCAGATGTGTGGTCGGGCTGCCAGGACTGCGTTCTGCTAGCCGGTTTCTGAGATCTGCCAGCAGACCGATCTGCCAGCAGATTGGTTCTTGGTTTGCCCGCTGAGGAGCCCAGAGGGAGGTGGGGGGAGCGCTGTTTCGCATAGCCCCTCTACTAGCACAATATTAGGCCATGGAGACGGCAGTCTGAAATGACTTCCAGCATTTGCCCCAGCTGAAAAGGGTTGGAGATCCAGCTCAGCTTCAGCTAGCCCCATGTCAGCCCAGCTGGCCCATGGCCATCTTGGAGTGAGAGGCGATGGATGTGTGCCAATTTGCATCAGTAAGAATACCTTAAAGTCCTCTTTGTTGCGCAATGGGAGGGCAGTAATCTAGGAGCTGGATAGACCAGCGAGTTTCCCAAGTCACCCCTGTTGCAGTAACTAGCCCAGCCATCAATCACTCAACACCACTTTAAGTTCAAAAAGAAAAATATATGTTTTGCTCACTGCTTTCTGTAGACTTGACAAAGCATCAGAAGTTTTGTAGAAGGAATAAAGAAAATAAAAGAGGCATTTAAAAAAAATGGATCTCTCTCTCTCTTTCTCCCTTCAGCCTGCATGGCTGAGAAAAAGGAGTGGATCTCGCACAGAGATGCTCAGATGCTCGTTGGTCAGTAATAGGTAAAGGTAAAGGTTCCCCTTGACATTTAGTCCAGTCGTGTCCGACTCTAGGGCGCGGTGCTCATCCCCGTTTCCAAGCCATAGAGCCAGCGTTTGTCCGAAGACCGTTTCCGTGGTCACGTGGCCAGCGCCACTAGACATGGAACGCCGTGACCTTCCCACCGAGGTGGTGCCTATTTATCGACTCGCATTTTTACATGCTTTCGAACGGCTAGGTTGGCAGGAGCTGGGACAAGCGACGGGAGCTCACTCCGACGTGTGGATTCGATCTTACGATGGCTGGTCTTCTGACCTTGCAGCACAGAGGCTTCTGCGGTTTAACCCACAGCGCCACCACGTCCCTTATTGGTCAGTAATAGGAGTAAACAAACAGGCATACCAGTTTTCTCTACAGGGCTAGCTTGGCATGCAGGGTTGTAGAAGTACTTCAACAGGACACACACACACACACACACTCTCTCTGTTGGTTCACGCTTCTAAGGTCTGGGTTTCTAAATAGGTAGAGAACGTCCAGCAGGCCGCCTGGCACATCTCTGGAAGGCTCCTTCAGCCCGAGTGGCGGGCCTTCAGCTCCTGCACAGCTGGAGAACTTTCTTTTTATCCGACGAACCAAAGCCAGGCTGAACCAAAGTGCGGCTTTTGGACTGCAGCTCCCAGCAGCCACAGCCCTCTGAGGGGATGATGGGTGTTGCACTCCAGCCACAGCCGAAGGATCAACTCCCTAGGGAGCAATTTCCCGATTTGAAAACCATTCTAAAAGGCAAAATCGGGTTTCCTTTTGAGAGCCGCGAGAGAGAGCTTACGCGAGGAGTAAGAGTCATCCGGGGAAGAGAGGGTGAATATTTATTTCCAGTGAAATTTGTGTTCAGACTTCAGAGCAGTTAGTGCTCAAATACAAATAAAGCAACACAGTTGTAATTAAATCATTAATTTTATCATTATAATGTCATTATACCATTTTATTCTGTGCCCCTAAGCAGATGGAAAGGGTTTGCATGAACAACATTGTGCCACACGTTGGGATTCCTTAAGTAACTCATATGAAAGCCTGGAAGTAAACACGGTTTTCCTTTTGTCTTTAAGAAGTAACATTTGAAACTCACGATGAACAAATCTGAAATAACCATGAGCCAAAATGAGCAAGAATTCTGATAGCTCTTTGCGCCGAAGGAACCAGGCAAAATTAATAGTGAATCCTATTCTGAAGTCGATCTGGACGGAATGGTCTGCGTTTTCTGTACTCTCAGCCCATCCTTTGCCTCGTCCTAAAAACTGGGTTCGCCGAGGATATCCGAGTGAACAGACAAACAAAAATTGTCTCCACTAGAAAAGTCTGGAAACCATGTAGAAAAAAAAAGCTGCATGTTCAAAGAGAAATGGGGTGCCCCTAATAGTGAGAGAGTGGGACGTGGTGGCGCTGTGGGTTAAACCGCAGAAGCCTCTGTGCTGCAAGGTCAGAAGACCAGCCGTCGTAAGATCGAATCCACGTGGTGAAGTGAGTTCCCATCGCTTGTCCCAGCTCCTGCCAACCTAGCCGTTCGAAAGCATGTAAAAATGCGAGTAGATAAATAGGTACCACTACGGTGAGAAGGTCACGGCGTTCCGTGTCTCGTCACGCTGGCCACGTGACCACGGAAACTGTCTACGGACAAAACGCTGGCTCTCTACGGCTTGGAAACGGGGATGAGCACCGCGCCCTAGAGTCGGACACGACTGGACTAAATGTCAAGGCGAACCTTTACCTTTACCTAATAGTGAGAGAAGAGGGAGTCCAAGGGGACCCCTTTCTGCTGAGCCCCTCCCACTGGCACCAGCACCCTGCAGGGATGGGGATGAGTGCCGGGGCTCTTAAACCACCTCCCGTATCTAAAAGCTAGAGGCTCTCTTCCGGCATAGGGGCCTGGTTGTACCAGGCTGGCAGGGGGAGGTGGGGAGCGGTTGGCCATCCGGTGGCTCTCCTACAGCCAGGATCCTCTTGGATCCCTGCCTCCTGGTGCTGCCAGATCACTCCCTCCATCTCCTCCTCTCAGGCGGCTGCTGGCCGCTACCTCTTCAGACTAGCCCTCCTTCGAAATCATACTCCCTTTGCATCTCATACTAAGGATGATTGTGTGCCGTTGAGCCAATTCTGACAGAGGGCAACCCTTTTCCGTGTTTCCCAGGTAGAGAATACACAGACGTGGTTTCCCCTTCCCTTCTTCTGGGGGGCACTTCTGGTACTCTGCAGCTTGCCCAAGGCCACCCAGGCTGGCTCTTCTCCCAGGAGGCCCAGCGGGGAATCAAAATCCCAACCATATATATATATATATATATATATATATATATACACACACACACCATGTTTCCCTGAAAATAAGACAGGGTCTTATATTAATTTTTGCTCCAAAAAATGCATTAGGGCTTATTTTCAGGGGATGTTTTATTTTTATTTTTTTAATGTACAACCATCTACATTTATTCAAATACAGTCACGTCATCTTCTTCTAGTTGCTGCACAATGATGGAGGGCGGGGTACCACTTAACTGGGGCGTATTTTTGGGGTAGGGCTTATATTACGAGCATCCTGAAAAATCATACTAGTCCTTATTTACAGGTTAGGTCTTTATTTATTTATTTATTTAGAATATATTTTACCCCGCCTTTCTCCTAAGAAAAGAACCAAGGCAGCTTGCATCCATTAAAACACAACATGGAAGGTCACAACAGTGAATTATTCAAATATGAAAGAAGAACAAATAATGTTAGCCAAAAAAACGTTAGGTACTGTACACCGTTACTAAAATGGATTTCAAAGCCACAATTGGCAAACCATCTCCTTCTGAAACGTCTCCTAGGCCGGCCAGGCAGTCAGTCCCTCCCTCCCTCAGGGAAAGCCTGCCTGAAGGGAAAGGTCTTCGTCTGTTTGTGGAAGGGCAGCCAAGATGGCCTCATCCTGCGTTTAGGACGTGGTGGGTGCTGCTTTGCTTTTTACCCCCAGTCTTTGGTCAGCAGAGGCACATCAGGTGTCAACTCAAGCCCTGCCACTCACTCATCAGGCTGCCTGGAAACTTTGCTTCTCTCTTTTTCCCCCACCATTTTTTTTTAAGGGGGGCACTGTCCTATTGCTGAAGGTAGAAGGAGGATGGGGCAGGGTTAGATGCCTTGTTGTCTGTGCAGTCTCATGGAAAGACTTAGAATCATAGGATCAGAGATCCATGGAAGGGGCCCCCATAAGGCCATCGAGTAAAGAAACCCTGCTCAAGGCAGGAACCCAAGTCAAAGCAGATTGGGCAGATGGTTGTCTAAGTTTCTCTTGAATGCCTCCAGCGTTGGAGCACTCGCCACCTCCCGAGGTATTTGGTTCCACCGTCGTACTGCTCTAACAGTTAGGAAGTTTTTCCTGATATTCAGCCGACATCTGGCTTCCCGTAGCTTGAGCCCATTATTATGTGTTCTGCACTCGGGGATGATCAAGAACAGATCCTGCCCCTCCTCTGTAGGACAGCCTTTCAAGTCTTTGAAAAGTCCTGTCTTATCCCCCCTCCGTCTTCTTTTCTCAAGGCTAAACAGGCCCAGTCCTCAATTCTCAGTTTGCAACCATTCCTACAATGATGTTCGCCCAGAAATGTCCTGCCCTTGGGAAGCACAGCGATTCCTTCGGGCTTCAGCCAGTCCTGTGGGACCTCGCCACCGTACAGGCACCATGGAGGACCCTGTGGATGATGAGCTCTCTTGTTGTTTGTCCCGTAGGAGGTCATGCTGAATGTTCTACGGAGACACAAGGCCAACCATTTGGGAAGGCCGGAAGTGGGTGCTCTAGCATTGAAGTTCTGCGTGACCACCCATGGCCCACTTGGACATTCCTTATGGTCTTGTTCATGGTGTCTTTCCTCACCATGTCTGTGTCTGTGAGGCAGGCAAATTGCCGCAGTTCCTCTTTCACAGATAGAAAACAGGCTGAAAGGGAGAAACACACCTGAAGCCACTCGAGGGATGAACAGCATTATCTGCTGTCCAAGATCAACTGGGTGAAGAGAGTTGACTTTGGGCTGAATTGAGCGCACTGGGGGGGGGGTGTCGTGGTCTGAGATAGTGAAGAGGCCATGGAATACGCCTCTCAACCCCCTTTTTGCAAGTCGCTGCAGTCTGCCACCTCTGCGTGAAACGGGTTGTGTGAATTATTCTGTTTTGTTGTTGTTTAGTCGTGTCCGACTCTTCGTGACCCCATGGACTAGAGCACACCAGGCCCTCCTGTCTTCCACTGCCTCCCGGAGTTGGGTCAAAGTCGTGTTGGTCGCTTCGATGACCCTGTCCAACCATCTCGTCCTCGGTCGTCCCCTTCTCCTCTTGCCTTCACACTTTCCCAACATCAGGGTCTTTTCCAGGGAGATTTCTCTTCTCATGAGATGGCCAAAGTCTTGGAGCCTCAGCTTCAGGATCTGTCCTTCCAGAATTATTCTGTTGCCTGAGTCCAAATCAGTGTTGCTTCTCTTTTTTTCAGGTTGTGAGGAGATGAAGCTTCTCTCCTCCATTTCCCCCGCATTATTCTGCATGCATGCGGGGAGGAAATCAGAAGCTGTGACCTGTGGCATCGCCTCACAAAACCTCGGACTGGGAGTAATATTATTACCCAGCGTCTGTTTTCCTTCCTAGTCTTGCTTTGGATCTTTGATTTTTTGCATCTTGTCTTTGACAACGAATCTCAGGATGTTCAATGGAATGGCATTTAAGTCGTGGGATTCCTTTTATTCTCAGCTGCTTTCTCTTCCTAAAAAAAAAAGGAAAGCAACCCCCTTTTGTTAAAAAATTATTAGCAATGGGGGAGCTGCTGCCCACCTCCCGTCCTCATGGTGGGGTGTCCTCGTGGCCTTGGCCATTTTGTGAATGAGGATGATGGGTCAGAAAGAGGCCATTCGCCTGTTTCGGTCGTAGCGTTCCGACGACTGTCCTTATGATGGACCATTCTGTTACTTGCTTGCTCCTCTTTTTTTTTTTTCTTTTTTTTTTTGAACCTACCTGATTTTGTGCCAATATGGTGGAAGAACAGGGGTATCCAGAGGCAGGCCCTTTGGGTGTTGTGGCCTGTAATATCCCTAGCTGCACCCTTACCTGGACACCCAGTTACTCACCACGTTGGTCCATGCACTGGTACTCTCAAGAATAGACTACTGCAATGCCTTCTATGTGGGGCTTCCCTTGAGACTGGTTTGGAAGCTTCAGCACATCCAGAATATGGCGCCTAGGTTAGTGGGTGGAATTAGTAAATACCAACCGATCTACCCAACCTTGGCTGTGTTACACGGGTCACCTGTCTGCTTCCACGCCAGCTTCAAGGTGATGGTTTTAACATGGAAAGCCCTAAACGGTCTGGGACTTTGGTACCTGTCAGAACACCTTCTTCCAGCAAGAACTGCCCGTCCGACATGTTCATCCCAGGTGGGATGTCTGAGGCCTGAGGCTGATGACCCTGATAGACGCCTGGAAAGAAAGGACGAGGAGCCGGGCCTTCTTGCCAGACGCATCCCGATGATGGAATCAGCTAGCCCCCAGACATCTGCCTGCCCCCCTCGCTGTTAGCATTTTAAAAATGTCTAAAAACATGGTTGCTTAGGCTGGCATTCCATGGCACCGCCATTTAAAACATTTAAATAGCTAATGTTTTAATATGTAATTGTTTATTGGCGTTATGTTCTATGATGTTTTATATGTTGACTTTTATTTTATATTTCTAATGTTTTCTGTTTATGCTGTGAACCACCCAGAGTATCTTGGCTAGATGGGCGGTATGCAAATAAAATAAAATAAAATAGTTTAAAGCATGGGGACCTTTGAAGCACAGCTACAGGGGACAATTAACCTAACCACCCCCTGTCTCGGTTGCAGACTGGAAATGCTTGTTTGTTTTATTGTATGTTTGTTTTATAGGCCACCTTTCTCCCAATAAGGGGACCCAAGGTGGCTCACAATATTAAAAAGAGTAGAACTAAAAACATATTAAGTTAAACATGAAAAAAGCAATTAGACTAGATGCTAGTTAAAATACAATTGAATAATTAGAAGCAAGTAAACACTAAAAACTATCTTAACTCGGAGAAAGCATTCAGGGAATCAAGCAGGATGGTTAAAAACCTGCCTGAAAAGATGGGTGTCCAGCTGTCGGCGGAAGGCTAGAAGGGCGCGGGGGGCCAGCCTGACCTCCGGAGGGAAGGCCTTCCGCAGTCTGGGAGCGGCCACCAAGAAGGCCCTGTCTCGTGTCCCCATCCGCTGTGCCTTTGCGGGCAATGGGACCGAGAAGGAAGGGTCTCCGCTGATGATCTTAAATGCCGAGAAGGCTCATATGGGGAGATGTGGTCCTTCAGGAAGCCTGGACCCAAACGGTATGGGGCTCTATAGGGTTATAGAGATGGGAAAGAACTTTGCTGGATTCAGTGGACTTGATGAAAGGCAATTTTCTTCTTTTCTTTTCTTTTTGAAACTCCGTGCAAACAGGAGGGGAAAAGGCCTAGACTTGGAAGGAGATGCATGAAATCCTTTCAGTCAATGCAGGAAATGTGCCCCTTGAGCAAAATATGAGGAAAATGGGTCCCGAAAAAGGGTGACATTCACACACACACACACACGCTCCTCATCCCTATTCAGAGATCCTAAACAGGAGTGACCACATGGGACATCCGTGTCACAGCTTGTCCTAGACAAGGATTTTCGAGTGAGAAGAGAATGGGCAGCTCTGGAAGCCTCTCTCCAGTGCCTGCCCTGCTCTTAGTGCATCTGTTGCAAACAGTTGCCTATCCCCATCTGTAGTGTATGCATAGATTATGGCTACATGGTAGTGTAGCCGTATAGTTTGCTCCTGGGGAGCAAAAAGCATTCCACAAGTAAAATCAAAAGATAGGGGCACCCCAAACAAAAAATTACAACTATGAAACTGGACCTCAGATGAGCACCAAATTTGGCATGGATGTAGCAGAAAGTCTGCTCTTGCTCTGTGGCAAATTGGGGGACATTTGGGCAAAGGGTTTTCAAGTGGTGTGTGTTTTTAAAAAATAACACTGTTTTACCCCCATGCAGAAGCAAGAGACCTTCAGCTACAGCTGACAGAAAGATAAAATACGTGGATAAGACAAAATTTGCATGCGTGGGGAAAAATCCACTTTCTGGAAGGTATTTTTTTTTCTTTTAGGATGATGGAGTCATCAGGGCTTTAATTCAGTCCCTTTAATTAGTGCTTTCTACGCCCTGAAACGTCTCAAATCGTTGCTTTTTTAATATATATATAACTTCCAAGAATTCTGAAGGAACTATTTGCATAGCAGAGCATTCTGGCCAATGAGAATATGTTTGGAGTCAGCCCACAGGACCGGTCCCAGTGAACCTTCAAAACTGCCTCTCTGAATGGACTCTGAAAGAAAGCAGTTAACTCCTTCCTGGCCAACTATTTTTAACTGCTTCCCTAGAGAAGGGAAGGAGAGTCTTGGAACCTGATACAGTGAAATAATGGGATGGGAATGTGGTGGAATTTAGAGACACACAAGGAAATTTAGAGCATATCAATGTCCCTCCTGCAAGTTCACAGGAAGTTTCCACATTGTGTTACAGCTTCTTGAACCTACCTTCTCTGGATGTGATTCTGCTTATTGTGCACTGACCAGTCAGCAGGGAGGTGGGTGGGACTGGTGCTGATTTTGCCCAAATGGCACTTGTTTCCTTACATCGGAAGGAGAGGAACTACCTCCAAGCAAATAATCTATAGGCATTGTGGATTAATAGCCAGATGCAGGTTTATCTCCATGAAGCCATCTAATCCCTTTTTAGTGGATGCCACTAGAGCAAATGCCATAAATTATAGTAGGGCCCCCCATATCCACAGGGGATTGGTTCCAAGACCGCCCCGTCTTGGGGGGTTTGGTTGCTTTTTGGAGTGTTTTTTCCCATTTCCGATGGGTCTTGGGGGGTTTGGTTGCTTTTTGGGTTTTTTTCCCCCATTTCTGATGGGTCCTGCATGCTTCCCTTCTTTTTCCTTTGTTTTCTTTGCATTTCCGACCTGCCCCCTTTGTTCTCTGTGCATTTCCGATCTGCTCCGTTTGTTTTCTGTGCATTTCCAATGGGTCTTGCACGCTTGATTGCTTTTCTTTTTTCTTTTCCCCTTCGGCCAGAAGGGATTAATCGTGTTTCCAATGAGTCTTGCAGTGATTATTTTTTTTGTGTGATTTTTTTCTTTGGCCAGAATGGATTAATTGCATTTTCAATGCATTCCTATGGGAAATGGTGCTTCGACTTACAACCATTTCGAGTTACGTCCATCTTCTGGAACGGATTATGGTCGTAAGTCAAGGCACCACAGTAGTTTTTTTCTTTTAATATTTTTAAAAGGTTCAGACAGCGAATAAGTGAAACCGCAGATACCGATCCTGTGGATACAGGGGTCCTACTGTAATTATGCAAACTATATCTTGTGGCAGCAAATGCCAGGCATTCATTCTGCAAACTGTCTACCCTTTCCCAACCATGGTCATCTCAGAAGGTGACTGTCTTGGTCTGCAAGTGACCCCAGTAAAACCATCAAAGACTTGCAGCACCTTGAAGACTGACCATTTTTATGGGGCATAAACATTCATTCAATTTTCAGGTACACGGCTTCCATAAACAAGGCATTTCTGCACACACAGGAAGGAGGGTGGGAATGAGAAATGTGATAGAAATGTAAAAAGGCGCAGCATGGTGAGGATATTAACAGGAGCCATTCAGGGTCGTACAGCAGTCCTTGGCAGCTGATAGACATAGATCTTAGTAGTGGCCATTTATGAGCATGCAAAGGTCAACTGACAGGTGACATCCAAGTAGAGATGAACCAATTAATGCACGCAAGACGGAGGAAGTTCTTTGTCTCGACAAAATGTAATGGAAGAGTGTGCCCGATACAAGGGGCTCGGGTCCCTTCAACATGCATCACCATCCTACCTTTTCCACTTGTGTTCGAACTGCTGCGAACAGAGGGAGGAAAAGTACTGCCAGAAGATCAAGGACTACCGTTTATGTCCTTGCTCCAAACTGTTTTCAGTTGGTTCATGCATAATTAAGACGATTGTCTGGAATATTGCAGTTAACTTCTGTTTGCATTATTTTTTAACAACCTGATATTTTCACTTCCCCTTCCATTCTTTTGAAAAAATGCTCCCTCTGTAAGAGGGAAGGCGTACAGACATTAAGCAAATGGGCAGTCGCTCTGTCCTGTGGATTAGGGCCCATCCTGTTGGCTGGTCTACCAAGGTTACTGTAGCGGAGGGAGAGAGAGAGAGAGGGTGCAGCTTCTGAGAAAGACTGGTACATGGCCAGTATTACCTCCAGTTCTCAGTCATGAAGGGGTGGAACAGACAGATTGACTGGGGGTTAGCATCCATAGGAGTTGGCACACTGAAGCAATGGTTCAGGATGTTACTTGCAGCCAAAATGGACATACTTACCTCTCGGGGGGAGCGATATTTATATATTGCCTAGAGTAGCATAGATGTTGGCTGAAATCACGTTGCTTAGCATAATACATTGCACTACAGCAGGCCCATTGAATCAGAGGGGATTTGGTGAGTCAAATAGGTTCCATTGAGTCAAATGGGCCTACTCTAGTTGCAACTTACTCTCCTAAAGAAAGTCCACAACTTGAGTAGCCCATGGGTATCAACGCAACTTATGGAGTAATTGACTTGCCAAATCCTCATTGCTTCAATGGGGCTTGTTCTAGTTCAATATACATCAGTTAGTGGCAAAGAGAAGATGGAGATGGAGTTGTGGTTGCAGCCACGACCTGCTGTCAGGCTTCTTATGAGTGTTTGGTTGGCCCCTAGAATCCTAGAATCATTGAATGGGAAGGGGGCCTCTAAGGCCATGGAGTCCAATCCCCCTGCTCAAGGCAGGAATCCAAGTCCAAGCAGATCGGACAGATGGTGGTCCAATTTCCTCTTGAAGGCCTCCACCGTTGGAGCACCCACCACCTCCCCTTGAGGTCATGGGTCCCATTGTTATACTGCAGGAGTAGAACGATGAACAAGAGGGGTCTTTGGTGTGATGCGACTTTAATGTCCTCCTTAGGTTACCATGCCATTCGGCATGTGCACATGCGCATTTTATTTTCAATGGAAAAACCGTTCTTCCAAGTTGCCTGTTAGAATGAAGATGAAAAGTTGCCACAGCAATTCAAGAGTATAGGAAATAACACCCGGTCTTTTTCAGATGTGTCGTTGTTTGTGAATCTGTGGCTACCGGCCATGATCCTTGACCCACTCTCCGTATGACATCTGCTTGCATCCCCAGGGACATGAAGCGGCCGGGAGAGCAAGGGGAACCCCTAGCCGGATCGGTTTTTAAACTTCAGTACAAAGGCATTGCCAATCTCCCCTGCATTGCATCTGGAGGTTTTGTGAGGAAGAATGCCTGCCGAGGGAATTGCTTGGAGAGGTTTTATTTTTATAAAGGGGGAGGGAAGCTCGGAAAGCGAGAGGGCTTTGATCAGCCTCCTCCTGAGCAATCCAGATGACCTGCTACTCTCAAGCGCGGTTGCAATTGTCAAACGTCCTTCCCGCCGTTCAAAGCGAATGCTCGAAACACAAACCCAGAAGGTCTTTGCTTCTCCGCAGGCAAGCAAGTCCTGGCCCATTAGCCATCTCAAGGTTGGGGGAGGCATGGCACCGGAGGGCAGGTTCTCCGTAGGGGGACGGGCAGCTCCGGGGAGACGTCTGAGCCAGGGTGGCCACACCGACAGCGGCTAATGACTGGCATCACCAAAGCGGGGGAGGCATCCAGAAGGGTTGCTTTTTTGTGTGTGTGGAAAGAGACAATCGCGCAGGGAGGAGCTCGCTGGCACAAGGGAGCCTCTCTGGGCTTCTTCGCTAAGAGGCGGGCTTCTCTGAACTGATTCCGCGCCTGCTTTGTAAGAATTGTCTGGAAACGTTTTGCTGGTCTGGGGAGAAGCCACGAAATGTGTTCAGTTCTTTTAATTAAAAACAAAAACACCTCTGGTTTATGAATGTGAGTTGTTGTGCTTTTATCTCTAAAATGCCAGGAAAGGGCCCAAAACTGTGCAGCGATATTGTGCCCGTGTTGCCAGAAAAAGACGGGCGTGATGTTTTGTCACTGCCGATTTAATATAACCTGATGATATACAGAATCCTAGAATCATGGAGTGGGAAGGGGGCCTCTAAGGCCATCAAGTCCAACCCCCCCTGCTCAAGGCAGGAATCCCAATCAAAGCAGATCTGACAGAGGGTCGTCTTAAGTTTCTCTTGAAGGTCTCCAGCGTTGGAGCGCTCACCACCATCTCCCGAGGCAATTGGTTCCACTGTCGTACTGCTCTAACAGTTAGAAAGTTTTTCCTGATATTCCACCGAAATCTGGCTTCCTGTAACTTGAGCCCATTGTTGCATTTCCTGTACTCTGGGATGATCGAGAACAGATCCTGCCCCTCCTCTGTATGACAGCCTTTCAAATATTTGAAAAGTGCTATCCTATCACCCCTCCGTCTTTTTTTCTCAAGGCTAAACATGCCCAATTCTTTCAGCCTTTCCTCATAAGGTTTGGTTTCCTGCCCCCTGATCATCCTTGTCGCCCTCCTCTGAACTTGTTCCAGTTTGTAAGCATCCTTCTTGAAGTGCAGTTTTATTCAAGTTGAATGGTGCTGAGTTCAATACGTGAGGGCTAGCTGTGTATAGAATGTTATAAGGGCCTGAATAAAGGGGAGAATTTACACACATACAATCAGCTAAATGTTGGTGGCAATAGAAGAGGAAGAGTGGGAATAAGTGAAGATTATTAAAGAAAACATGCTTATTTCTGTGGTTGTTTAAAGAGATCATTACCCAAATATGATATCTAATCAAGTGGGCTTGTCCACGAAAGCTCACATTAAAAAAATATAAAAGTTAGTCTTTAAGGTACCAACACATTTTTGCTTTTTTTGTTTTACTTTTTTTTTTTCATTTGTAATGCTTTCACGGACTAGCACAGCTAAATAGGTTTTACAACTAAATAGTCGAGTGACAGAACAAAGGAAGTTTTGACATCCCTATTTGAGAGAAAGGCACGCTGTTTTCCTTCGAGTGACCAATCGCAAAGCACACTAGATGCCAGATCCGTAGGTGAGGAAAATCTTGTTTCATGGTGCACAGGCATCTTTCGGCACAGCCCCTCTGCAAAAACGGTGATAATCGTATTTCCTAGTTTGACCTTCAGGGACTGACATGTCGACTGGCTTCATGGCAGTAATCTGTCACTGGCATTTCTTCCCCTGAGCAGCTTAGGATGTGCTGATATTTAGCCACTGTTACTTGGGGAAAGGCCAGTGTAGACTAATGCTTTTCAAAGATTGAAGAAGAAGGTTAAGGAGATGGGAAAGAGGAGAAGCTCTGTGTACAAGATTACGATGAGGGGCAGACTGATCTCGATCATGTTCTCACCTCCCTCTCCACTCCTGTGTCTTCCAGATCCACCCGCTGTTGAACCAACGTTCCTGGAGATCCGTCAAGGCCAAGGCCGAAGCGTCACCATGAGCTGCCGGGTGCTGAGGGCTTACCCAACGCGGGTGTTGACCTTTGAATGGCGCTTGGGCAACAAGCTGCTTCGGACAGGGCAGTTTGACGCTCAGGACTCCACGGAGTACACGATCCGGAGCCTCTCCAGGGACAGCTATGGGATTTACAACTGCAACGTCATCAACGAGGCGGGGGCCGGCCGGTGTAGCTTCCTTGTGACAGGTAGGTCTCCCGCGTGGAGCTCGGGTTGGTCCTGAGGGCCGGCAGACTCAGAAAGAAGGCAGACTCAAGGCCTGCCAAAGGCCAGTCTGCGAGGCAGGCACCAAGAGGCTGGCGCTTTTCCAAAAGCGGTGTGGAGCATCCACTTTTTCTTCTGGGAATGGTGGAGGGAGGGTGTGCCAAATTCGAGATGGAAGACGGCAGGCAGTGGCCATTGTGTCGATGTTCGGAGGGTTGTAAGGTGTGCTTATGTCTTTGCATCTCTTTGTGAAAGGAACGGGGAGGGGCTTGTGCATTTATGGGACCCATAAGGCTGTAGCGTCTGCCTGTCTCTCTGTACGTCTGTCTGTCCATCTTGATGTGCTGAAGAGGAACACATTGTACATCTCACCTGGGACGCTCCGATACCAAGGCTGAAGGGTAGAATTGGCCTCCGTCCCCACGGTGATCTAAACCTACTTTTTATCCCCACTAAAATAGATCCACAAAATCAGTGGGTGTTTGGGACATCAATGCTTAGATACATTGCAATGATTCAACGGGTCTGTTTTAGCTGGAGCTCACAGTTGGCGTTTGACCAGCGCCCCTATGTGTTCCACGCTGCCCCTGGCTTCCAGAGGGGCACTATCTTCTTGTAGAAGAAAATGAGAATAATAAAGGTTTTTATTCAGTGCACCTCCTCCTTTCCAGGAAGTTAGAACTTCTGCGAGCTCACAGAAGGCCACCACGCCTGCAGAGCTTCACCCCGAATTCTCTTGCTGCAAGAGATGGAAGGTGGAGGTGTGGCCGTTGAGAAGTCAGGAGGTCCCAGAACAGGGAGGAGGGAGGAAGAGTCCCCGAACCTCTCCTCCATTGAAGAGGATGTGGCTTTCAGTGGGGCAGCAGGCAGGAAGGGGAAAACTTGCCCCATCTCCGCCTTGAACCGACGAGGCATTTTCCCTCGGTGGCACCAGAATGGGGTGGACGGCTCTGCCTTTGCCCCGAGAGCTATTCGGGCAGACCAAGGAAGTGCCCCGAGCCTCAAAGGGAACGCTCCCCAGGGGCTTTGGATGATGGGATACGGAGGCTGGGGATCAGCAGGGGGAGCGGGCCAGCATCTCCTCCTCCTCCGAGGCCATTCCCTGCCGCGGTGTTTTCCAAAACTGGCTGGAGCCGTTTCGACTGCCCCTCTTTGGTGGAGGGACACCTTTGGGATGGCATCCGGTTGATGGAAGGGGGTGCCAAAGCCCAGCCCTGAAAGGAGCAGGGCAATAACCTCTGGCTTCCCTTTCTACGTTTTCCTTTGGACCGCTTGTGGATCTCTTCCCTGCCTCCTCACAGGCGTGTAGGGTGGTTTTGCAAGCAGGACAGCCGTCGGGCCACGGAAGGTCCTGTTTCTTAGCACCCAACAACACCAGGCAGATGGCTGCAGGATTTTCCCCTCTCTCCATGCTGGTTTGTTCATTTTCTCCCCACAGAAAAGCAGTTACAGAGAGAGGAGGGGGCGCATGGTGCTTTGTATCACATGTAGCCTGGCAGAAGAAGGAATGCCATGATCTGAACCTTGTTAAAGAAAGCAGAAGAGCTCAGAGAGGGGTTGAGGGCCCCTGCTTTGGGTCCAGAAGGTTCCCCAGTCCCTAGCATCTGCAGGCAGAGTTGCGGGTGGGTGGGCAGCCTGCCTGGAGAGGCAGCGCCGATCAGTTCGGGTTGACAGATCCAGTCCAGAAGAACCAATGGCCCGATTCCGTAGAGGACAGCTTCTGAAGTTCCTACAGCTGGGATTGTGGAGGAAAATGTTCGAATCCGAGAAGCGGAATTCCGGGACCTGCTAAGCCAAGCACAGCCGCTCTGCGAAACTTCAACCGTTGGAGGGTTTGATTGAGGCCCTCTCGTGTGTCAAGGGTAGAAACATGTGGAAATGGGCAACCCCAATGATCAAGCAGCTGGAATGGCACTCCTGTAAGGAGAGGAAGGGACAACGTGTGGGGCTGTTCAGTTTAGGGGGAAGAAAAGGACAGAAGTCATGATAGAGATTTCCAGATGTTGTGTGAAAAAGCATTTCCCCTGCTCTCATAATGTTCCGACTCAGCGGGGTAATCTACTGGAACTGTCTGGTAGGAAACTCAGGCTAGAGAGAAGGATGTAGGTCAGCTTCCGAAGAATCTCCTGCCTGCTGCAAGCAGGGATGATTGAGAAATTCATGGAAAATTAATGGATCTGGTGGAGAATAAGGGTATTCATGGCCACCAATCAAGCCAACTTTTAGGGTTCAGAAGAAACCTTTCAGTGCCAATTTCTGGGGAGTGTGAGCAGGTGGCTCCTCTTACAGCCACAACCCGCATGGGGAAACACGATTCTGAGCCTGATGGATATCAGGCCTGACCTAGTCTAACTCCGATAGTTTAGCAAGACGTTCTGGTTTCATAAGGGAGAGATTCTGGTGTAAAATTTGACTCACCCCAAGTTTTCATTTCATCGTGCAGGCAAAGGAAGACTTTAGGACAGGGAGGTGAAGAAATCTCGGCAAATTATTCATTCTCAGTGTTGAGACAGGCTGTCTTGAGTTCATTAACACACACACACCGTGAGATATTTTTTTTGCAAAATGGCCCTACACAAAACTAGTGTCTTCTTCCTTCCTGAAAGAACCCACAAAGGCTCAACACACACACAGCAGTTATGGAAGGACTGGATGGTTGTTTTAAAAAGACACGAGCAACCCATCGGATGCTTTTGTATTTGAAAAGCCCATGCAACGAGGGAGCCGCTATCTTGGTGCAGCTACAACGTGTGTGCAAGGTGGGCAGTGTACACAGTTTGTGAAATGTGTACAGATCACTTTGGCAAATGTTAGAATTCCTGATGTGAAGAGAAAATATTTCAAAAGCAGCTGTGTCTCATCCTCTCACACAATAACCAGACTATTGCTTTCGCTTTCTTGCACACAAAAACCGAACGAGTCAGGATTTACCTCCCTCCTTTGGGCTGATTGTGGAGAAGACATAGCCAAACACAGAGAAACACATGGTTTACATTTGAACACTGGAAGGCTTGAATGCACCAGGAAGGGCGCTTTTCAATGCGCCACTGCTTTCCTTGGGGCCTGCTCTGGATTTTTCTCTATCGGCATTCATCAAAACACATTCCCTTTGACATGTTTTTGTGTTTCACTCCATTGTGTTGTTCGAAGCCCAAATTGCTGTCACAAAGAAATAGCCTGTAGGACCATTAGCGGCCCTCCTGTATCCAGCGAGAAATTTTTGCACTCATCGGCCAACAATTACAATGGCGTCCAACCTTCTCTCCCGCAAAGTGTGCATGAGGCACTTCATCGCCCTCCCTTTTCTCTCCACTCTGCCTCCGGAGAAGAGCTCAGAGATGCTTCAGGAGCCCGGAAGCAACCAACCGTCCGCCCTGCAAGTCACAATCCCAATTGTTCTTTCAAAACATGCTGATGGCAGCATGAGGGGGGTATGTTATCTAAGCAGAGTTCGGCTGTGTACGCGCGCACACCCACACCCAAAAAAGACCATTATCTGCCCACTAGCCATCACTGCCAACTAGCCATCATCTTTCCAGTGGCTCTTCTCCTAGCTCCACGTCCATGTTCATGTCCAGCTTCACAAACATAAATATTTATCCTGTAAAGGTAAAGGTTCCCTTTGACATTTAGTCCAGTCGTGTCCGACTCTAGGGCGCAGTGCTCATCCCAGTTTCCAAGCCGTAGAGCCAGCGTTTGTCCGAAGACAGTTTCCGTGGTCATGTGGCCAGCGTGACTAGACACGAAACGCCGTGACCTTCCCACCGTGGTGGTACCTATTTATCTACTCGCATTTACATGCTTTCGAACGGCTAGGTTGGCAGGAGCTGGGACAAGCGACGGGAGCTCACTCCATCGCGTGGATTCGATCTTACGACGGGTGGTCTTCTGACCTTGCAGCACAGAGGCTTCTGCGGTTTAACCCGCAGCGCCACCAGGATCCTCCAAACTCCAAAGGTTCCTAAAGACCCAGGTGGGAACTCCAGTTGCATCTTTGGTGATGCAATGGACCCATTCCAGCCAGGGAAGCAGGGCGGAGGGGTGGTTAATTGGTATCCTGTGGGGGTGCCATTCCCAAGGTTGCTAAGCCATATGGGTGTTCTAGTTTTGACAGAAAAGACTCACCCTGGGATCTCTTATCAGAGATGAATTAGACGTCTTAGACCTGGCCGGTCGAGGTGAGTGGGAAGCGATGAATTTTCCTTTCCTTTGAAGCTTCAGTTGTCAGAAGGTTGGAGGGCCGTTCCTCAAGCCTTCCTCTGGAGCATCTTACGTGCCTGAATTAAAAGCTTGCAATGTCTCTTTCCTCGGCCCCACGTCTGAGCGCCAAATGTTGGGTTCAGGCAATGAGCAGGCTGATGGGCTTTGTGCTGATCACCAGATAATAAGATAGCAAAGAGTCTCTTAGCAATAGATTAAGGAAGTCAGCCACACACACAGATGGATGTCTGCCAGCAGTACTCCAGTATCCTTTTGTTTTCCATTTCTCGAACCCAAATCGGACCAGCTGCAGTGGATTTGCACATGCTGGTGCAGACACTGGAATGGGGTGGGGATGGGAAGATCTGCAGACAGGGGAGAGCCAGTGTGGTGGTGCAGTGGTTATAGCTCCTCACTGGTACTGTGGGAGGGGACCTGAGTTCAAATCCCTATGCACTCATGAATTTCACTGGGCTAATCACAACCTTTCAGCCTGAACATCTTCACAGAAATACTGTGAGGCTCCCGAGCTGTGTGTGCAGAGGACCGAGTCGTAACTTCTCACTTGTTTTATTCTCATGTGCAAAAAAAAACACCCCACAAAAAACAAACCCTGCAAAGATTTTCTCCTTGCCTGGAAAAACAGCAAAGGTATTTTCTCTCAGTATCAAGCCTCACACTTACAAGAGTAATTTTGCACAATTTAGCCAAATTGCAGGATTGCTCAAAGTGACCAGAACTGCTGCCTTGTTGGGCGGGGCGCTTAGAAAACTGTCATATCGGGTGGCATGTTTGTGTCTTTCGAATCAATCCTTCCATGCTGGGCTTGCTCTGTGCGCGACTTTTGCTTCGCAAAGAGAAAAGGCCGGGCGTATTTTGCACAAATTGCAGGAATTCCAATGAAGTGATGCATTCCTTGTCTTGTTCTCACGCAGGAGGTGAGAAATCTCATAGGGGTCAGCAACATCTCAGCAGCAGGCTGTCTTGAGGTGTCTTATAAAATGGGTAATTTGGGGAGAATTCCTCCCACCTCCAGCCAGAAAAAAAGGCAGGCATTGCCTTCAAAAGGAAATGAATAGAGATATGGGCACAAACCAAAAAACAAACAAACCAGGAGGTTCATCAAAAATCACTGGTTCGTTAGGTCAGGTTGGTTTGGGTTCGTCAAAAGTGACGAACCAAAATGAACTGAACCAATGAATTTTTAAAGTGAGTTTTGGTTCGTTTGGTTTGTTTGCCCATTTTCTCCCTCCTCACCCCTGCCAGCCTGCTCCTGTCAATCAGAAGCACTAGGCAAGCCTGGGAGGGACCTAGAGACGACTGGATTGGCAGGTCAGGCAGCCAAACGTGGGGTTCAAAGGGCTCTGGGGGAGTTGCTTGTCCGTGTCATTCATAAGACCGATTCACAGGAGCCGTTTTCGCCTCAGAGACACTTCTGATAGTCAGAGGAACCCTTCTACCCGAGAATCAGGTTAGCTCAGATCTCCAGCTTCCCTTGACAAGCAGCCTGTCTCTCTCCCCATCGCCCGTTGACCAGACAACCACCTCTGTACCTTAGCGCAGCCCTCCAGCGTGGTCCTGTCCACGGGATCTGAGGAAAGGGCATTGTCCCTCCCTAGTCAGCCTGGGTCAGGTTCCCTCGCATGAACCACTGCTGGAATTTCCCCCAAGCCAGCTGCTCAAAGGCACTTTCAGAGGTCCAAAATCCAAACTTCACCGAACTTGGAGGTGATGTAGAGGAGAGTCACGGGAAGCTTCTCTGCGACATTGGTGTCTCTAGGTGGCTGGGGGACCATTCTAAGACTCTTGAGCTTCCAAACCAAACGAAACCAATTCATGGTTCATTTTTTTCAAAAGTTCAGGAAGTTTGTGGACTTCAACAAACCACGAACCACCATTTTGCTGATTCGTGCCCATCTCTGGAAATGAATATGATCCAAGAAGAAGAGAGGGAGGGAGGGAGGGAGGGAGGGAGGAAGGAAGGAAGGAAGGAAGGAAGGAAGGAAGGAAGGAAGGAAGGAAGGAAGGAAGGAAGGAAGGAAGGAAGGAACAAAGAAACAAAGAAACAAAGAAACAAAGAAACAAAGAAAAAGGAAGGAAGGAAGGACTGATGATGGATAGAAGAAAGGAAGGAAGGAAGGAAAGGAAAGGAAAGGAAGGAAGGACTAAGGAAGGAAGGAAGGAAGGAAGGACTGATGATGGATAAAAGGAAGGAAGGAAGCTGATGAGGGATAGAAGGAAGGAAGGAAGGAAGGAAGGAAGGAAGGAAGGAAGGAAGGAAGGAACAAAGAAACAAAGAAACAAAGAAACAAAGAAACAAAGAAAAAGGAAGGAAGGAAGGACTGATGATGGATAGAAGAAAGGAAGGAAGGAAGGAAAGGAAAGGAAAGGAAAGGAAGGAAGGACTAAGGAAGGAAGGAAGGAAGGAAGGAAGGAAGGACTGATGATGGATAAAAGGAAGGAAGGAAGCTGATGAGGGATAGAAGGAAGGAAGGAAGGAAGGAAGGAAGGAAGGAAGGAAGGAAGGAAGGAAGGAAGGAAGGAAGGAAGGAAGGAAGGACTGATGATGGATAAAAGGAAGGAAGGAAGCTGATGAGGGATAGAAGGAAGGAAGGAAGGAAGGAAGGAAGGAAGGAAGGAAGGAAGGAAGGAAGGAAGGAAGGAAGGAAGGACTGATGATGGATAAAAGGAAGGAAGGAAGCTGATGAGGGATAGAAGGAAGGAAGGAAGGAAGGAAGGAACAAAGAAACAAAGAAACAAAGAAACAAAGAAAAAGGAAGGAAGGAAGGACTGATGATGGATAGAAGAAAGGAAGGAAGGAAGGAAAGGAAAGGAAAGGAAGGAAGGACTAAGGAAGGAAGGAAGGAAGGAAGGAAGGAAGGAAGGAAGGAAGGACTGATGATGGATAAAAGGAAGGAAGGAAGCTGATGAGGGATAGAAGGAAGGAAGGAAGGAAGGAAGGAAGGAAGGAAGGAAGGAAGGAAGGAAGGAAGGAAGGAAGGAAGGAAGGAAGGAAGGAAGGAAGGAAGGAAGGAAGGAAGGAAGGACGGACTGATGATGGATAAAAGGAAGGAAGGAAGCTGATGAGGGAAGGAAGGAAGGAAGGAAGGAAGGAAGGAAGGAAGGAAGGAAGGAAGGAAGGAAGGAAGGAAGGGAGGGTAGAGTACTAAGTGTGAACGTTCCTGGTTCCTGTTCTCTGGGCTGATCTTCCAGGGTTTCGGCCCCCAGGGCTGCCTTGGCCACCCCCAAATAAAATGAGACATGGCAGAAATTCTACTCCTTGTTTGGCACTTACCTCCTTTGGAGCCTGCTCTGATTTCATGCAGAACTGCCGTTTTTGTAGGCTTCCCTGAACAGAAATGGGCTTTTTAAGATTTTATTTTGTTTTAAGTGGGGGAGTGTACTTTAAGGGGAGGCTGGGGAGGACCAAGTAGCCACAAAAACAATTGGAGAGGGGGGCTTCAGTATTCTAACCTCTGCATCTTTTCTCTTGTTATGTAAATCCATGAGATTTCATTTTTTTCTCTCTGAGCTTATATTTGATTTCAAGAAGAAGAAGAAGAAATAATAATAAAACCATTAAAAACAGCCTGAGGGGGATTTGAGGCTTGAACCTGGCAGGAAGACCCTGTCCAGCTGTGGGATAGGCATTGTATCATAGCCAAGTGCTAACTGGGAGGATTACAAAATAAAATTATTAGGCAGCCATAGCAGGTATTATGAGCGAGAAAGAGAGAGAGCAAAAGCACACAAACTATATATATATATATATTTGGGTAGCATTTGTCTTCTCTTTGCTTGTCTCCCCGTGCAAGCCTGCACGCACAAATCCTAGCGTTGCTGCTGGCAATTTGGACACCTCTGTGATTTCATTGTTTCTGAAAAAGGAAAAAGGATGTTGACAACGGCGGTGGATCTAGGGCCTTACAAGATGCTGGGCACGAGAAAGGATGTCGAACAAGGTTTTCTGAAGCCATAGGGTTGGGCCCGCTGGCAGACCCTTGTTTACAGAGGAGGCACGAGGGCTCACAGAGCACTTGCACCGAGTCGGTGTTTCGGCAGCCCTGGGTTTTTCAGGCTCAAGGGCCAGGCCTGCAGGTGGGCTGAGAGTTTCCGGAAGAAGAACAGCTGCTACCCTGTGCCGGGAGGGACGGAAGGATGGCCCCTCTCGCCCACCGTCCTGTTCAGAGTCTGGAAATGTCTCAAACGGCAACTCCCAAAATTGGGCACACTCCAAACCGGAGAGGGGTTTGTGGAAACGGTCCTTCGTACATCTAGCATTTCCACGTTCTGATCCTGTTTTGAACAGTGAGCTGTAGAGATGTGCCACGGGGATTTTTGGACTCCAGTTCCCAGAATTCTCAAAAAAAAAAAAAAACGTCCAAGCCAGACACGTTCAGACCCCTAGATTTCTCTCACCTGGAACGAGGCTTTCTCTCAGATGCTTTATGCCTTAGCTCTGGCCTTCTTGTAGTTGTAAATGGGCAACGAAGGAAGCTATCCTTGTGTATCCTGGGAGCCCCAGGTCTTCCTGGGTGGTGTAATCTTGCTGCCCATTAAGATCTATAGACAGCACCTCCCAAAGAACTACACTGCCTAGGAAGACCTAGGACTACCAAGAAGCCCCGGGAAGCTTCCTTTATGGTTCATTTTCAACAGGACATAGACGAGAGCTAGGTCATGCACGATGTCTGGTGAGGACACGAGAGACGGCCTTCCCAGTGGTGGCTCCCAAGTTTGGGAATACACTGCCCCTAGAAGCCGGGTTGGCCCCCTCCCTCGTGTCCTTCCCTCTTTCTCTTCAGGCAGGCTTTTAAGCAATGAGTGGGGGTTTCAAGAAAGCTATATTTATAGATTTTAGAGGATTTCAAAATGTTTTAAAAAATGTTTTTAAAATGGTTTTTAATCTTGTTTTTAATCCTGACGCAAGTTTAATTGTTTTTAATACAGTTTTTGGACATTCTTTCACACCTGTTAGCATTGCATTGTTTTAACTGTTATGAGCCGTCTTAGGTCCCCTGTGGAGAGAAAGGCAGCACTTAATTTATATTAAATAAATACATACATAAATGAAACAAGCTAAGCTAAGCTACCCAGTGTGGCACAGTGGACAGAGTGATGGAAAAGGACTCAGAAGACCTAGGTTTAAATCCCTACTCAGCCGTGGCAACTCGCTGGGGACTGGAATGGGTAAATCCATTCCTTAAAATTCTTCACTTCCCTTGGAAGCCTGGTTAGGGTCACTAGAAGTCAGTCCCAACTTGATGGCAGATAGCACGGACAAATAACATGCAGCATCCAAGAGAAGTCCCTCACTTTCCAGGTGAAAAAAACACAGGCATCCGAAAGGGTCTATGGGTGTGGATCTGGGGCCAGGAACTTCCATAAGACTGCCTAGGGATTGTTGGTTGGTTGGTTGGTTGGTTGGTTGGTTGGTTGGTTGGTTGGTTGGTTGGTTGGTTGGTTGGTTGGTTGGTTGGTTGGTTGGTTGGTTGGTTGGTTGGTTGGTTTAGAGAATTCTGGGAGTTGGAGTTCATACAATGTTGTGTTGTTTCACCTAATATACTGCTCCATAGCACTTAAAGCTCCCTTGGGGAGTTTCATAATTTAATTATGCAGGCTTCACTTTGCCCCCCACCCCACCTTCAGTGAGCTGGGAACTCAGTTTACCGACCTTGGAAGGCTGAGTCAACCTCAACCTGGCTACCTGAACCCGTCAGAATTGAACTTCGGTCGCGAGCAGAGCTTTGGCTGCCGTACTGCAGTTTAACCACTGTGCCATATGGTTCATACAGTCTCAAAGGCATATTCCTAGTGAGCAGTCAGAAAACCCAAAACTGGATAAAATGATTGAGAGTATGGGGCTTTCTCCAATGTCTTGCCAGAATTATCCTTGCAGCAGTTAATAATTTGGCAGTCATATATGTTTGAGACATCTGTTGCATAATTAGATAAGAATATTAAAGCATCTGTATCCAATCTAATCCTAGTTTTCTGTACAATTGCATTATGAAACTTGAGCCCTGTGACGTGTTTTTAGGCAACAGTAAACATGACAATGACAGTGGCCTAAAGCCAATCATTCATCCCAGATAGAGCAGGCGCAGTTTAATCAGTGGGGACTTAAGTCAACAGAAATGTAAGCCTTGCTCAGTCAATGGATTTACTCTTCTCAGGACTAACAACTGGGTTTAGTTGCATCATACTTATTTTATTGTGGCCCTAACTTCAAAATCTCATTAGTCTCTCTATTGTATTCTTTCTGATAATACATTAAATTGAATCTTTTCCAATTTAGTTCCAATTAGAGATGGGCACAAGTTAAAAAACGAATCACCAAATTAATTCAAAAATTGCTGATTCATCGATTTGTATTTGTACAAATCAATGCCCCTGACAAATCATGAATCAACGAATTGGATGTCTAAAACCCAGTCTTCACCAAACATGAAGGGATTGTAGAGGAAAGTCAGGGGAAGCTTCCCCACTAATTAGATGTGCCTAGGTGCTGGGGGGTGTTTTATAGGGTTTTAAAGTCAAAAACAAATTGACAAATTGATTCGTTGATTCATCAGAAAAAAATATAAATTTGTAATTCATGATTCATAGACCTTGACGAATCATGAATCACCATTTTTCTGATTTATGCCCATCTCTAGTTCCAATTTAAGTTGATATACTCTGGCATCCGCCTGCACGCACACCTCTTTTAATATACTGCTCCAACTATTCCCAGAGTTAAATTCCTACGATCATTTTTGTAGGAGGGGAAATGCTTTCTGAAAATATTGATATTAGTGCGTTTTCCAGTCCGTATTTGAAAGCTCCTCTAGAGATTACTTGAAAACCAGATATCTAACAGGTACTCTTCTCCTATGATGTAAATCTGTCAGTAAATAAGGTATGTCAAATAACAGAGGGAAAAATATCTGGATTTAACTTATGACTGTAGATATTCTCCGTGTCTGCTCTGATACCTGGTTTCATCTGAGGTTTAAAATGGTAACTCCAAGGTAAAGCCGTGAAAGACAAAGCCCTAATTCCTGTTCAAACAAATATTTCTCACTTACTCATCATCTGTAAGCCACAGTCTCATACTTGTTAGCTGAGCTGCTTCATAACATAATAACAAACAACAGAACGCTAATCGCCCCTTCAGGTTTCGACTCCTGCAAAGTGTGTATTTTAATCCGAGACGGCTTCATCTCTCTACTCGTCCTCCCCTTCCATAATCCTGGGAACTAAAGTGGAACTTGAAATGGCCCGGTCTTGCTGCACAAAATTGTGCCCACGTTGCCTGCAGGAAGAAGGGTGCCAAGCTTTACCTAGCCAAGGGGCAGCTTGAGTGTGGACAACACCCATGGCCGCCGTCAAGAGGGTCTACGGGATCCCCTCTTCGGCTCACTGCCATTCACACAGTGACACCATGCAAGGGAAAAGCTCGGAAGCGGGCTCCGTTTTTAATCGATGAACCCCTTCTCACCCAAACTCAAAGCAATGGTCAGGGCTGTTTTTCAGTGACGGAGAGCAGAAGAGACAGCAAGCCGCCTAGAATTCTTGCAGTTCTTGTGCAAGACGGCATCTTCCTCACACAAGATTCACTAGAAAGTGAACCCGCTTTGCTCCTCACAGGGTTGCGCAGGGGGAGGCAAAAGGAGACATCCAGCACATGGCCAAATTAAAAGTCTAATTTTCACAGGAAACCAGCACACCTTGCTCGTGCCAGAGGAATGCTTGATGAGACTTGGAAAATTGCTGAGAACAGATATTTGTCATATGTGGCAATATTTTTTATTTTATTGTTTTAAAGACTGAGTCACCCTCGCTTCTGTGTGGGCTGGGGGAATGAATGGCCCCATGGTTAGAACAAAGGTAGAAAAATATGTATGTGGAATACAGGAATAGAAAAAAAAAATCATTGCCAGTCTTGTTCCTATGTGTGGAAATGAGAAACCATCGTTCTTACGTTTTTCTCTTCTGCTGTAAAACAGTGACATTCTCCCCCCCCCCTATTTTCACCATTAATATATTTATTTTAGCAAGACTGATTTTTACACAAATGACACACACTGCCTAGTTAAACTGTGACAGGTGCTAATTTATTGCCTGGACCTTAGAGGATTAGAAATTTGGAGGCCAGGGGGGTTGTATCTGTCTTAAGAAGCTACCAGAATTTCTGTCTGAGCGCTCTCTCTCTTCCTCTCTGTGATTTGCTTAACAAAGGGAAAAGGCACTAGTTTTTCACAGAATTATTTTGCACAAAATGTAGAGATCTTGTGGTTTTGGTCTCTGGCTGCGGCACCAGAGGTTGGGAGTTTAATTCCCCACTTGTGCCTCCTGGGAGAAGAGCCAGCCTGGGTGGCCTTGGGCAAATGGTGCACAATCCCAAGGGGTCCCCAGATGAAGGGAATGGCAAGTCACTTCTGAATATTCTCTACCTAGAAGGGTTTACTGGTAAACAAACACAAGTACATAATTCTCTTATATATACATATGCAAGAGCCTTGTGGTGCAGTGGTTAAACGGCTGTACTGCAGCCAAAACTGTGCTCACAACCTGGGGTTCAATCCCAGATAGCCGGCTCAAGGTTGACTCAGCCTTCCATCCTTCAAACCTGAGTTTGATCCCAATGGGCTCAGGTAGCTGGCTCAAGGTTGACTCAGCCTTCCATCCTTCCGAGGTTGGTCACAGGGGAGAGGCAATGTGTAGTTTGCATAATTAACTTGTAAACCGCCCAGAGAATGCTTGAAGCACTATGGGGTGGTAGATAAGCAGCATGCTTTGCTTTTTGCTTTTACCTAGAAAAACCCAGAAAGGATCGTCATAAGTCTGAATCGACTTACTGGTGTGAGCCAGATATAAGAAATCTGGGAGTGTCAAAACACTCTTGTACGAGCAAGCATGAGATTTGACCATATACAGACTCAAGAGAGAACAAGCGCTGTTTATTTCGAGTGGTCACTCGGGTCCCCCAGACGCAAGGGACATTGACTGAAAAGTACAAAGAGCTTTTATGCCTTCTAACCCCAAGGAAATAAAGGTACAGAAAAATCCTCATTGGCTGACAAGTAGGTCAAGGGGGTTATTCAGTATGCGTTCTATAGGTTAGAACAGCCAAGGGGCATATGTTTTCTAAGTATGCAGGCAGTCCCCCCCCCCCCTTTTGGGTACTCTAACTTGTCTGCAAGCTGTTCTGCAGTTACATTTCAATAGGAAATTAGGTAGACAGTGTATTCGTGGTCGGGCCGATATACCACAGCCTAGCTTCAAAGTGGAGCAAGCAGGTGCATCTGTGACAGAGTTTAGTGACACCAAGTTCAGTGAGAAAAGCAAAGTTTTTCTATGCTTTAAAGCAAACAAGAAGAGTAAGGGTCTGGGGGGGGGGGCTGTGGAAGCATCCTTTAATAAACTCAGACATTCACGTTCACACTGGCAAGCAATTGTTATTATATTATTGATCAAGAAAAGCCGAAATCCTGTTGCATAAGATAAGCAGAGTCACAAATCTCAGTCCAATCCTTTTTTTTTTTAAGAGTCCACATTGGGATTCTTGAGTGTGCACATGCATTTACTAACCAAGTATGCACACAGCATCCAACATTCATTCCAGAGCCCCTTTATTGACCAAGGAGGAACATACTGAAACAACATAGGACTTTGCTGATATTGTACAACAGATTTTCCCCTGTTATCCTATTCCCACGACGGTGGAAATCTTACAGAGGTTAATGGACTCTCAGTGAGCTCTTTCAATACGTCAAGAATGTTTTGTTGAAAAAGCTTGTCTTTCTTGTTGAAAATGAGTAATGGATTATATCTTGTTAGAAAACAGGAGATTTGCAAAGAGTGTATCGTTTGGGGGAAATGTCAAGGGACATTGAAAATGCAAAGGGAAATTCTGATCATTCCTTAGAGATACAGACTAATTTCATGAATGACAGACACCAGCCGGGTGGAATAAGCAAAGCTTGTTCATTGACCGGTGGTCCTTGATACCCTTGTTTCCTCTATTTATCCGTTATTAAAGGGACTCATAAACAGTCTTGATGCACCTGCGGCTTCCTTGCTTAGGCAGAAACACAACGGCTGCTTTGTTTTGCTTCCGTCATCTCAACCCAGCGCAGCAAGGAACTGCCCATATTGTATCTTCAAAACTCAATGTTAAGCCTTTAAAAATCACGGCTGCTGTATATAGTTCTTCAGAAAGATGCCTTGTTGTCTCCGCTCCTCCGAGCAATGTTTTGATGTCATTATTATGCTTGCCAGATTCAGCACTGTATCAAATAAACACTATGTCACTTTGGGTCCTAATCTGAATTTGGGTTGTCCCAGGGACTCCTCAGCAAAATCCTCTTCTGCTGCCGAGGGCCAAGGACAGTTGGTTAAAAACTCAGCTCCACTCTGGGGGAGCGATAACAGCACAAGTCATTCCTCTCGCCCTCTTGGGTGTCTTTCTGGGCAGCAGTCCCATCAAGACGCAAGGAACAGCTCCAGAGTCCCAACGTTTCGGGGGTGTAAACTCCCCAGGGGCCTCGCTCCCAAATCTTTTGCTTCTTGCAGGCATTTTAGGGCAATTATTGCTGCACGAGAGTGCAGCAACAGATATTGTACAAGAGAGCAAATCAGCATTCCGTAAGACAATTTTTAAAATGGGGACATCCCAAACAAAAACAGTCTCTTTGAAGCTGGACCTCAGATCAACACCAAATTTGGTACGGATGTAGCAGACCATCTGTTCTCACTCTGTGCCAAATGTGGGAGTGTTTGGACAAATGGTTTTCAAGTTATGACTTTTTAAAAATAAAACTGCCCCCCCAGTGCAGACACCGGCAATCTTTTCTGTCTGCAGATTTCAAACTGGATACCCTTTTCTGTTCACTACCATTCACAAAGTGACACCACACAAGAGAAGATACCAGAAAATAATCTCGACTGGCCCCTAACTGCTAATTACAAGCCAGTACATCAGTGAGCTCTCCTTTCCTAGTTGCTGCCTTGGACAACGTAGGTTGGCGTCTGGGTCCCAGTACGGACTGCTGCACCAATTTCACCCAGTAAAACCAGCAGGGACCCAGTCTAAAAAACTCCAAAGCAAACCGGGTCCCCGTGTAGGTGCACCCTGCTTTCGCTTAAAATTATGCCTCAGTGAGTCTGCTGCGTTGGTAAAATCCCTGGGAAGATCTGCAGGGTTTCCAGCCAAGGTGCACTTTTGCTTCTACCAAGTCTGCCGTCTCATTCTCTTTGTGAATTAGGTTCCACCCATGCGATTTCCCTTTGAATTGTGGTGCTGGAGGAGACTCTTGAGAGTCCCCTGGACTGCAAGGAGAACAAACCTATCCATTTTGAAGGAAATCAACCCCGAGTGCTCGCTGGAAGGACAGATCCTGAAGCTGAGGCTCCAATACTTTGACCATCTCATGAGAAGAGAAGACTCCCTGGAAAAGACCCTGATGTTGGGAAAGACATCAACAACAACAACATGCGATTTCCCACTCTTCTGGAGAACCTGAAAGCTCAGTTCATGGATCTGTTTTCAGTGCTCGGTGCTCGGCATCACTCAACTCAGCAAGGTCCTTGGGCTTATGGATCATGCAGCGGTTAACTTTTTCTCCCCACACCCCTCTTATAGCCAGGCTATGGGACACCCCTTCCCAACCATGTTTGTGGGCTTTGTGCAACGCTGCCCGGCACCTGGGGCTCAGCAAGAAAACCAGATCATTTCCAGTTCCCTCTTCGGTCTCTTTATTACCAAGCCAAGAAGAAAAGTTCAGAAACTGTCATTTGCTTTTAAAATAAAAATAGCTAACCTTGCCAGGGTCTTACGAATATCCCAGAAACTCAGCTTGAAGGAGAGAGGAGGCAGGGGTGGTTCATCACACATGATCAAGATTGCAATTGGCTTCCTATGTGAAGTAAATTTGCCCATTTTGCTGCCTGCATCTGGGTGCTCAATGAAGAGGGTTCTGTCATTCTTCTAGAAGGCTGATTTTCCTGTGAGTCATGTAACTGTTACAGCGTTGCTCTGCTTGCTGCTTTTTTTAAATTCCTTTTCTTTATTTTTAGTTCATATTATATCTTGTCTCACTCTGCCCTCGATTATGCTGCAAAGCCACCTCGGTGGAAGAGAAACAAACAAACTCATAATAGCATTATCAAGACTATTATTTTTATTTTAAATGGAGCTGCACTGCCCTCAGCCTCCACCAGGATTTCTCAGTGGGTATGCATGAAAATTAAACAGTCAGTGTAAGAAAATGACTCAAGTCTGAATACAAAACAGCAAAATCTAGAAGCGCAAAGCTTTCAACCAGCTAAAACAGACACATTTAAATGGCACGGGGGAGCAGGACTGTATGCCCTGGATCGTCCAGACAGGGTAGAACCATGGGATCACTGGGATTTACGTAAGTGTCGATGCCCCATACTCTAGCTGGGAAAAGACAGTGGATTTAGGCCATGAATCTTAATTATTGTTATTGCCCTGTTTCCCCGAAAATAAGACCTAACCTGAAAATAAGCCCTAGTAGGATTTCTCAGGATGCTTGTCATATAAGCCCTACCCCCAAAATAAGCCCCAGTGAAGTGAAACCCTGTCCTACACCCTTGTGCAGCAAGCAGAAGAAGATGAGATGGCTGTGTTTGAATTATTTATTTATTTATTTATTGCACTTATACCCCGCCTATCTAGTCGAACGACCACTCTAGGCGGCTAATAAATGTAGATTGTTGTACACGAAAAAAAAAATAAAACATCCCCTGAAAATAAGCCCTAATGCATTTTTGGAGCAAAAATTAATATAAGACCCTGTCTTATTTTCGGGGAAACACGGTATTATTACTTGAAATGACCTTGCAAATGGAAAAGAATATGGTGTTCTTGTCAAGTATTCTCTCCCAACGGACATTCAGAAATGGAAACTGCCCAACAGAGAATGTTCTCTCTTTTGTGAATTCTGTCTGCCTCTTGCGTAGAAGGAAGTGGACTTGTCCATGTAAGCTCACATTAAAAAAAAATACTACTGTTAGTCTTCAAGGTAGCACCATGTTTTGGTCTTTTTTATTCTTTTATTTTTATTTTATTTTTAACTTTTATTTTGCTTTTACCCATGAGGCTGCCACATATCCAGTTTTATATCTTGCTGCCGGATGAGGGGGAAGCCAAGCTGGTGTGCAGGAGAAGGACCCTCACTCCGAATAGACTTTGTTTTTCAATCTCGCAGAGGCAAAATCGTCTTCCTTGCCAAATCTCATTGGCCACTTTTCTTTTTGAAGGAGGATAGATATTAATTTGGGACAAAACTGGCTTTAAAAACAAAAGAATTGCAGCCAACCCACACAGAGACAGTGCTGAGAACAGAGGTGGGGAAAAAGTAAAATTTGGGGGGCATGTGTGGGAAGCATTGCCACCCACCCACCCTCTCTCTCTCACACACACACACACAGAGCTTTTCCCCCCTGTATGTACATTATAGGGGATGAGGTGGCGCTGCGGGTTAAACCGCAGAAGCCTCTGTGCTGCAAGGTCAGAAGACCAGCAGTCATAAGATCAAATCCATGCAACGGAGTGAGCTCCCGTTGCTTGTCCCAGCTCCTGCCAACCTAGCAGTTCGAAAGCATGCAAATGCGAGTAGATAAATAGGTACCACCATGGTGGGAAGGTCACGGCGTTCCGTGTCTGGTCTTCGGACAAACGCTGGCTCTATGGCTTGGAAACGGGGATGAGCACCGCCCCCTAGAGTCAGACACAACTGGACTAAATATCAAGGAGAACCTTTACCTTTGCCTACGTACATTATATTCTGTGCCATCAGGTTGGTACCAACTTATGGCCACCCTAATAGGGCTATCCTGAAGCTGAGGCTCCAATACTTTGGCCATCTCATGAGAAGAGAAGACTCCCTGGAAAAGACCCTGATGTTGGGAAAGTGTGAAGGCAAGAGGAGAAGGGGACGACAGAGGACGAGATGGTTGGACAGGGTCATCAAAGCGACCAACATGAATTTGACCCAACTCCGGGAGGCAGTGGAAGACAGGAGGGCCTGGCGTGCTCTGGTCCATGGGGTCACGAAGAGTTGGACATGACTTAACGACTAAACAACAACAACAAAGATGTTCAGGGAGTGGTTTTACCAGTTCCATTTCTCCGGTAAGTTTCCGTGGGTGATCTGGGATTCAAACCCTGTTCTCCAGTGTCCTAGTTTGTCACTCTATCCATTACAAGTTTTCAGACCCAGAGAAAATGTGGGACAGGATCCGTGGTGAGGGCCACAACCTCTGAGCAGCAAAACGGCGACAGACGCCTTCTGCAATGCATGAAGAGGGACACGAGAGCTGTCATCTCTCTCAACCAAAAGATGTCTCTATAAACCTCCAGAGCGGTCTGGGCCCATGATAGATCTGGCAATTTGTGCTGCACTAGAAGGCTGGAACGGAGGGAAAAGATGCTGAGATAGGTAGCGAGAGAGAGCATCTTTCTCCTGTGGAGCCAGCAGGCGTTCACAGTGGCTCAGCCTTGAATGCTCCATGGAGGTGGTGCTAGACGCACTGAGCTATGAGCGATCCGTTTATGGCAGGAAGGAAGGAAGGAAGGAAGGAAGGAAGGAAGGAAGGAAGGAAGGAAGGAAGGAAGGAAGGAAGGAAGGAAGGAAGGAAGGAAGGAGAGCAAGAGTGAGGAGGATTCAAGAAAGACCGTCCTTTCTTTGTGACTGCCTCTGGTCCAGAGATTCCCTCTCTATAAATTTTGCATTAGATAATTGCATAATTAATTGAAGCAACCCCTCCAAAAGTTGTCTTTGGAGACAGGACAGGTTGCCGCATTCACAGATCTCACCTCGAACCAGGCTGGGTTTGTTCGGAGACGTGAAAAACACCCTTTCTTTGGGGTAATTTAAAGTGATGCATTTCGGTGCCTTTCCCAGCACCCAGGGGGAAGGAGCAGAACTGGTGTCTGCATTTATTATAAGCTCTTCATAAAATATATATGGCACATTAAAGGCCAATGAGATAATACATTGCCGTGCTCAGACCAGCTGCATCCAGCGATAACTCACTGGCTAAAGATACGGATTGGTGTAGGATTTATACATCACCAGCCCCATAAAGAGAAAAAGTGAAATTAGCAAGCGGGGGGAGGGAGGGAGAAAACGGCCATGAAATACTCCACACCTTTGGAATTGTTAATACAAAACAAGGCAGTGAGGAGGTGCAGAGTTCTTACCAAATTGGCCCAACCTGCTTCTTGGGACACGTTCTCCTCTCCAGCACAACCATGAGATAAGAAACGATGGTCTCCCGGGTGCTGTTTTCGCCCTGGGCACAAAGGAGCTGCTTCTTCGTTCCCTTACGAAACAGAGCAAACACAACAAACGCCCGAGAAACACAGGGCTTGGGGTCGAAAGAAAAGACACAAACAAACCATCCAGCACTTCTGGTTTTTAAAAAGGGCTTGCACCCGGGCGAGATTAGCGTTTTCTCCACTTTGCCTAGTGCATGCAGCCGCCGGGATTTAAAGAATTTCCACAACCATCGTTCTTGCAAATGAACTCATTGCTAGCAGCATGGAATATCATGGTTTTATTTATTTATTTAAATTTACTCCACCACTCCTGCGCGTGCCGTGGCGCTACTCTAGGCGGTTTACCCAAAAATACATAATCCAGTGATTAATAGAATAAAGCCATAAAAAACTAATTTCACAGGTCAGGTTTTGAACAGTGTGGTTTCTTATTCTTATGCCAACAGAGGGGTGCCCCACACTGTTGCGAATGTACATGCTTGTGTATTGCGGCAAACATTGCCAATCCATGAGGAGCAGGCAGGGCTGGCCCTCTTGGGAGGCAGAGTGAAGCAGCGACTCCGAGGCTGGCGATTTTAATTGTATTCAACAGCCACAGAGTGTGTATTGTTTAATTTATTCAGAATATAGTATTTGCATTTATTATCATTATTATTGAAAAACACCAGGCACGATCAAAGTTATAAAGATATTGACTGGTATTCCATAACAGACACACGTTTTCAGCAAAAACCTTGTATCTGTTATGTAATACCAGTCTATCATCATTGTCATCATCATCATCATCATGGGGTTGTTTTTCTATTGCCAGGGAGGGTGGAGGTGGGGTATTCTGCCTTAGGTACCAGCAAAGGTATGCTCACTTAGCGCTTTGGGCAGCTCTACTGGAGGCCAGTACAGAACTTGGACTTGCCCAGGAACCCAGGGCGGTTTCTGAAGTGGGCATCCTGTCCCATAAAAGGTTCAGCTGTGATGCCCCCTCGCTTCGCCCGCCAGCTGGCAGTGCCAAAGAGAAGACATGCCTGGGACTAAGAAGCAACATATTTTGGGGGGGGGGGAGATGGGCAGGTGGGCAGAGGTGATCTCTACTGTGGCATCAGAGGGCAATGACACATTGTGGAGGTGGTGCTAAGAAGTCTCCCCGGCATTCTGCCACTGAAAGTGGAGGCCCCTGACTGTCTTTCTTGTGGTTGACAGCCAACCATGGAACAGTCTTCCATGGAGTTGTCTAATCTGCCCAGAGTACCACCACTGCACCACCATACATTTTAAGATGGATGGGTGGATGAATGGATGTAAGTCCATGTAAGTTTTGTTGTTGTTTAGTCGTGAAGTTGTGTCCGACTCTTCGTGACCCCATGGACCAGAGCACGCCAGGCCCTCCTGTCTTCCACTGCCTCCCGGAGTTGGGTCAAATTCCTGTTGGTCGCTTCAATGACACTGTCCAGCCATCTCGTCCTCTGTCGTCCCCTTCTCCTCTTGCCTTCACACTTTCCCAACATCAGGGTCTTTTCCAGGGAGTCTTCTCTTCTCATGTTCAAATGTGCTATTTAACATCTACATGAAACCAACGGGAGAGATTGTCTGGAGTTTTGGGGTTCGGTATCACCAGTATGCGGATGACACCCAATTCTACCTCTCCTTGCCACCTAAATGTTAAGAAGCTGTTTTGGCTCAAGATCCGTGTCTGGTGTCAGTGATGCACTGGATGAGGGTGAATACATTGAAATTTAATCCGGACAAGACAGAGGTGCTCCTGGTCAGTCAAAAGCCAAATGAAGAGACAGGGGTGTGTGCAGGTGGCAATGGTTGGGATTACACTCTCCCTGGAAAAAAAACCAGGTGCGCCACTTGGGGGATGCTCCTGGATTCCTCCCTGAGCCTGGATGCCCAGGTCTCGGGGGTGACCAGGAGTGCCTTTGTACAATTAAAACTAGCGTTCCAGCTATGCCCATTTCTTGAGAGATCTGATCTCACCACTGTGACACACACACCGGAGTTACTTCCCAGCTGGATTGCTGTAAGATGCTCTGTGTGGGGCTGCCGATGAAAAGTGCGAGGAAACTTTGTTGTTCTTTAGTCGTTTAGTCGTGTCCGACTCTTCGTGACCCCATGGACCAGAGCACGCCAGGCCCTCCTGTCTTCCACTCCTGTCTTCCTCCCGGAGTCGGGTCAAATTCATGTTGGTCGCTTCGGTGACATTGTCCAAACATCTCGTCCTCTGTCGTCCCCTTCTCCTCTTGCCCTCACACTTTCCCAACATCAGGGTCTTTTCCAGGGAGTCTTCTCTTCTCATGAGATGGCCAAAGTATTGGAGCTTCAGCTTCAGGATCTGTCCTTCCAGTGATTACTCAGGGTTGTTTGGGAGGAAAAGTTTGGGAGGAAACTTTAGCAGGTCTAAAATGGAGCAGCCAGATGGCTGACTAGGGCTGGTTACAGAAACCACACAACCCTCCTGTTGCAGCAGCTCCACGGGCTGCCAATTCGTTTTTGGGCAAAATTCAAAGTGCTGGTCTTCACCTACAAAGCCCTCAACGGCCTGGGTCCAAGCGATCTCAAAGGTCGCCTCTCCCTCTATGAACCCGCCTGGGCTTCAAGAGAATCAGAGGCAGCCTTTCTCTCGGTCACTCACGGGTGCGCTTGGCGGGGACACGGGAGAGGAGGGCCTTCTCTGTGGCTGCTCCCAGAGACTCTGGAACTCCCTCCCACTGGAAGCCAGCCTGGCCCCCTCTTGGCTGTCCTTCTGCAAGCAAGCGAACAAGACCTTTCTCTTCAGGCAGGCTTTCCCTGAGTGACTACCGACATGAGTGACTGGCCACATGGCTGGCTACATGATGAACCTTTGGATGAATTGTTATGCATTCTTGCTCTGACTCGGTCTTTAGTACTATTTGTGTTTGCCACCTTTCAGAGTGGTATTTGTTTGTTCCTCTTCAGTATTTGCATGCTTATTGTTTTAGCTTTCATGTTGTCTTTGAATGTTGTAAGCTGCCTCTTTATACTCCCTCTTCTGACCTTTAAATATTGTCTTTCAAGGATGTAAATCACCTTGGGTCCTTGTCAAGGAGAAAGGGGAGGTAAAAATTTTAAATAAATTAAATTAAATTAAATTAAAATTTTAAAGAAATTAATTAAATTAAATTAAAACTGCCTCTTTTGGGAGCCTGCCTAGAATTTGTGGTCGTCACCAGGAACTCTCTGCCGCGTGGCATGTTCCACCTCCTTGGGAGTCTAGGGTACTAACTAAATGGAAAACGTTTTCTGTTTAGCAACACCTGAACTCACTTTCAAGGGAACACCGTCTGGCTTCATCCCAGATCCGCTTTTGATGGGTGTTGTTGTTGTTATTATGTGCTGTCAAGCGGCTTCCAACTTATGGGTGACGATATTGCTCCATTTTGTCTTTGTTTTCCTAAAATGGGCTGTAAAATCTGTTTTAAACTCATTTTTAAGGTATACTATAATGTACCTCCCTACGTCTTACCTTAGGGGCCTGACGGGGGGGCAGAAAAGCAACAGATAAAAAGTGAAAAGCAAAGTGTGCTGCTTATATTCCACCCCATAGCGCTTAAAGGACTCTCTGGCCGGTTTACAAGTTTTAATTATGCAAGCGACACATTCTCTCCCCCCCCCCCCCCCCCCCGCAGCGAGCTGGGTACTCATTTTGCCAACCTCGGAAGGATGGAAGGCTGAGTCAGCCTTGACCCGGCTACCTGGGATTGATCCCGGGTTGTGAGCAGAGTTTGGGCCGCAGTACTGCAGTTTAACCACTGTACCATGTGATAAGAAAGGAATTAGTGTACTAAGACTGTGGTAGGCACAGGCAGCTTGCCTAGGATGAATGATTGCCCCCTGCAAAGGACTCACTCCACCAGGGAATTCAGGCTGTGTTCTGGAGAGGGACAGAAAAATAAAAATCCTCAACTGTTGCCTCCATGGATGTTGGCAGATCTTTGGGTTCCAAGTCCCAAGTCTAAGTCTTTGGTCCCAAGTCCCAAGTCAGAGTCCTATTAAAAACAAGCATTTTTTTTCCTAGAAAAAAAAGGGAGGGAGTGGGTGGGTTCTGAGTCGTGAGTCGAGTCTGAGTCATTGAAAAAAATCCATGTCAAGCGCAAGTCAGGTCACCAGTGCAACTGAAATCTGACTTGACAGCAAGTCCCGCTCCTCGAATCTCCATCTCTGGTTGCCTCTTCGCCTGCAGGAAAAAGGAACAATGGAGTTTTTCTCCTTCTCTGCAAGAAGGTGATATTTTGTAGTGACCTGAACAAGACAGCAGGAACGGTTCTTCGCACAAATCAAGCCAAGTGGCACAAGTAAGAGGACAACAGAAGTCGTGCACTGCAACAACGGCGGTCCCTTCTCCGCATGCTATTTTAAGGATTAGAAGCGTCGGATGGGTTATTCGCATCTTTACGAACAGTCCCCCCCAGTGCTTCTGTGCTTGTTATCTGTGTGCTTTGCTTTTCAAGAGGAAGGCACATTTATTTTGCAGGAATCGCTGAGACCTGGGCGAAATAAAAAAAGAGGACGTTGTTTTGCTGGGAGCAGGAAAGTCACGTCTTCAGGGGTCTTGTCATGTCGAGGCACCCTAAATCAATATGGAAAGGGGAATTTAGTGAGTAGGTTTTACTCGGGTCTGGTGAGACACTGAGAAGTCCGACAGACCCGTTCACGAATGCGCTTCCACCTGAGAAGTGCCACTAGCCTTTTCCGCACAAGGGTTTTGCCGCAAAACAATGGCGAGCAGACCTCTCCGTGCGGAACGCGAGGGTGCATTTCGTGCCAAGGCGCTCTCGCCTCTTGTATGCGAATTCCATTTCTTCCCTCAGCTGTTTGAAAAATAAAAAACGTAAACCATTGCATCTTATTTCTCTGCCTCCTCTTCTTTACCAAATTGGTAATTATGGGAATGAGCGAGACTTTGAGACTTGAAGCTTCTTACCCATCAAGAGGAGGTAATAGTTCCCTGCCATCTGTGAGGCCCTCGTCCTTCCTTCTTTTCCTCCGCTACACCCTGTCGTGGTAATCACGGTGTGCCTCTCTGTATTTATGGCAAATGCGCAGAATGTAAGACACACAAAATATCTATTAAATATTTTAGGAATGCTGCAGGGGGACATTTTAAGTCATCACCTGTACAGGAGAAGTTTATAGTTCTGTGTTAAACTTGTGGCAGACAAACCGCATCACAATTAGCTCGCTGGAATTGCTGCAGAAGCAGAAGGGCTACTGGCTGGAGGCAGCTCAGAGCTCAGCCATGAACCTCATAAGGCAGTGGTCCCCAACCTTGAGCCTCCAGATGTTCTTGGACTACAACTCCTAGAAGCCTTCACCACCACCTCTGCTGGCCAGGATTTCTGGGAGTTGAAGTCCAAGAACATCTGGAGTGGGCCTCCAGGTTGGGGACCACTGTCATAAGGGATTGTACCGGCCTCAGTTCTCCTGTGCCATGGGGGGTGGCCATACTGGCCTACCTTGTAAGGCTGTTGCTAGGCCTGAGATTTGTGAATATGCATGAAGCACTTTCTGGACAAATGTCGCCAGAGCTTGGAAAAAAACCTACCTTCTTTTAAAGATGCACTTGCTAAACTCTCTCATCTGTTATGTCCAGGGAGTAAACACACTGGATTGTACTGGAAATTCCCCCCCCCCCAAACTTCCTCTTGTCTTCAGATTATAACACCGAGAGATCAAATCAAGTCTGAAGCTTTCATACATTAGAGATATCAGGCGAAGACGAGACCCGCTCTATGGCGATGTGTTTGCAAAACACTTTAAGTGCCTCCCACAGGAGGCCAGCCTGGCCCCATCCTTGCTGTCCTTCTGCAAGCAGGCAAAGAGCTTTCTCTTCAGGCAGGCTGTCTCTCAATCACTGGGTGTCAAAGAGCCTTTTTTTGGGGTGCTTTTTTCTGCTTTTAATGTGTTTATAGTACTCTTTTTATCTGCCAGTTTTTAATATTACTGTTGTTTAATTCTTTTTTTATATAGTGCAATAATTTCTTGTTCTTAACTTTCAGTGCTGTTTATGGTTTTTTTTTTAACACTGTAAGTCACCCTGGGTTCGTTTTAGGAGAAAGGTGGATTATTTAAAAGGAAGGAAGGAAGGAAGGAAGGAAGGAAGGAAGGAAGGAAGGAAGGAAGGAAGGAAGGAAGGAAGAGCATGCTAAATCTTCTATGTGATGCTGGGTGTCATCATGGTTATACAAGCAAAGTGTACTGCTTATATTCCACCCCATATCGCTTAAAGCACTCTCTGGGCAGTTTACAATTTAATTACTCAGGCAATATATTCACCCTCCCACAGCGATCTGTACTTAATTTAACAACGTCGGAAGGATAGAAGGCTGAGTGAACCTCGAGCCGGCTACCTGGGATTGAACCCCGGGTTGTGAGCAGAGTTTTGGCTGCAATACTGCAGTTTAACCACTGCTCCACGAGGCTTTTATATATTGGTGTTGGACAGTTATAGTGCTGTCTTACAAACCCTCCTGTGAGTGTGTAACCTCTACGAAATACTTGGTTCAACTGCATGGGTGGGGAAATCTTGGGAAGAGGCTGTGCTTCAGGATTCGAGTTAGAAAGAGCAGGAGAGCTGGAGAGAGACGGGAGCTGCAGTTTCCCCTAAAGCATGATAAGGCCCTTCACACCTTGGGTGAGGGCTTTCAAGATTGGAGACTGGGAGACAATCCCTTTATGTCGTGGATGTCCTCCCTCAGTTGGTAAACACATCTGGAACTTTGTTCCCATTTGTCTTCGAAGATACCTCTGCATCCTTCTTTATTTCTACAAGCAACTCCTGCTCTGGTGCTGGTGAAGAGAACTCGGGATGTACAAATGGTAGCACATGGCGCAGGGGTTCAACGGCTGTCCTGCAGCCAAAACTGTGCTCACGACCCGGGGTTCAATCCCAGGGAGCCGGCTCAAGGTTCACTCAGCCTTCCATCCTTCCGAGGTCAGTAAAATGAGTATCCAGCTCTCTTGGGGGGGGGGGGGGGGGAGGCAATGTGTAGCCTGCACAATTAACTTGTAAACCACCCAGAGAGTGCTTGAAGCGCTATGGGGTGGTATATAAGCAGCACGCTTTTTTTTTAGCATCCAGTTTTGCTATATCACGATTGCTGTTGTTCTGGTATATAAGTAAGTGTGTGGAAATGAAGAGTTTGTTGGATGCACACCATTGCCTAGGGAACACCCGACTGTACTCACAATGTTGGTCCACTCTTCGAGGAGGCTCCTTCTATGTCCTCATGCGCTCTCTCTCTCTCTCTCTCTCTCTCTCTCTCCCACCCCACCACACACACACATAAACACACATTGTTTTGAAAAGGTACCGCATCTTCCCCCCATGGTGCATGGTCAGTTTGGGCCTGTGGCACAGAGCTTGGGGGGTCAAAAGTGGGCCAGACGTTTGTGGAACTCACAGGGCATCTGGTCTAAACATTGACCATGTTTGCTGAGAGTTATTTGGGAGCCATCAGCCTCGTCTCCACGCCATCTTACTGGCGTGGGAAAGAAACCCATAGGCTGTGTGGTGTGGATGTTTGTACTGCAGCTCAGAAATATTCAAGTGATCTTATTGCATCTCATGGCAAGAAATCCATACAGAGTTACCAGAGTGTGCTTGTCTGTATATATCCATTTTTAAAAATCCAATTGAATATTCAGTTTGAAGAAGGGGGGTTTTGTGTGCCTGAGAACTCGGCAAAAATGTGAATCTCAAGCTGTCGAGTTTTCTAGCTGCTCTGTGTCCTGCCTCTCCAAAAATGGAGCTCTCTGTTCTCTCCCCCACCCCACCCTTTTATTGCTTTCGTTCACCCACCTCAACATTTGCATTGCTCTGTTGAACACAAGCAACCTTGCTCTCCATATTGATTCTCTTGCTCACAGGCCAGGCCTTTGATAACTTGTGCAATGTTGTGGTTTGTGCAGCTGCTCCTGCAGAGACTCCATACTTGTTGTCAGTAGCAAATTCACAGGGTATGTGGGGGAGGCGGGGGGAGAAGATATTTCATGCAGTAGCACTGAAATCAACCGTTCTTCCTGCCTTGACTGATGAATGGCCAAGATTGTCTCCATTCAAGACACAGCATGGCTGTCATTGTTTCACATCCTCTTTAGGGATAAAAAATCTCTCCAGTTCTCACAATCAGAGGGAAATTAAAGGGCAGAAATCCCTCTTACTGCAAATAGATTTCTCAGTGCAAGATTCCTGTCCCCACTTCCAAGACATTTTGAGATTTTGCTGGAAATCTCAGGGGATTTCTCAGAAATGTTGTAGTCATTTTTCTTCTGGAAGAAATGGGCAAGCTACACTAGATTGTGTATTGTTGGTTGGTTGGTTGGTTGGTTGGTTGGTTGGTTGGTTGGTTGGTTGGTTGGTTGGTTGGTTGGTTGGTTGGTTGATTGATGTACCACCCTGATGTACCACCCCATTAGCGGAAGCACTAATCATTAGCATTTCTGGACAGAATTTCCTGCACAGGATTCACTCCGGAAGTACAGAGGAGATGTCAAGCTGTGTAGGATGGTTACAGGTCCTGTGCAGAAGTGCATCTTTCCTGCGCAAGATTAGTTGGAAAGGGCATTAAGCTGCACAATGTTTGGAAGCTTCCTGTGCAGAGTAACAGGTGAAAAATAAAATAAATAAAGGAGGCAGTGGAAAACAGGAGGGCCTGGCGTGCTCTGGTCCATGGGGTCATGAGGAGTCGGACACGACTTAACGACTGTAAGAAGCCAGAAAATCTCACTGTTGTGGGGGGATAATCTTGTTGGGAAGATCTTGACTTGAAAAGAGACTCAGAAAATCACCACAAACAAGAAACCCTACAATTGCCCGTCACTTCTAGGGCCTTTATCAGAGGAATCTCACCAAAATAAAATTCCTCTATGGCATTCTAACATTTTTGCTGCTTGTTTTATGCATTCTGTTGTTTCAGGACAATAAAAGCCTTTGTGTAGCTTCCTGAATGGGATGTGATTGAAGTTTCCCATGGTCTGGAGTCAGTTGTCAGCTGTAAATACCCATCATAAGGGATCTTCCAGGTTATAAAATGCTGTGAATTGCAGACAGTGCCCCCCACACACACACCTTATCCCTGTAACCCAGGAAATACCCCAGCTTCTGCTTTTAACCCCTACTCTCCCACCAAATTCTTGAGTGGCTTCCTCCAACCCCCCACCCCGAGTTCATTGTGACATCACACATTTTCGTCACCCACCAACCCATTTGCTGGTTCCTGATGCAGTTTCGACACGGAAGGCTGTGCTATCAGGCAGGAGCCTTCAATGGCTTGTGGGCCACATCAAATGGCAAGCCTCCTTCCAGCCCATTTCTCTGCTCTGAGCAGCCCACGATTCCAGGAATCCTCTAGATGTCCTCCTATGTTTCATGCAACCTGTGGTGGCAAACTCCAGCTAACTGACCTGGTGCTGTGGCTCCCCTCGATTATGCAATTCGGCACATGACCAAGCGTGGAACCGAGGCACACCAAGAAAGCAGAGACGTTAGCAATATCAGATTGTATGAATATGGCTGTTGATTTAAAAAAATCAGTTGTCTTTTACCTAGAAATATTTGATGCTGTCATGAATAGGCTCGTAGGCTGATTAAAGCTTTTCAATTAGCAATCTTTTCCGTCCTTGAGTTAGTTAATTCAGTCATTCAGTTTAATTAATTCATTACATTGAAATTTAAAAAAATGTGTGTGTTGCAAAATCTCACTGAGAGTACTTTTTCAAAGGAACAGAAAAGTTTATTAAACCTCTGCAGCTGGTGCTCAGTCTTGCAGGGAAATGAAGTATCAACAATGCTATTAATTGGGTGATTAATGATGTCTTCCTATGGTATGGATAACTCAATGGTTTAGGCATCTGGCTATGGAGCCAGAGGTTGGGAGTGTGATTCCCCACTGGGCCTCCTTGACAGAGGCTGGATCCAGCTCTGCAGTTCTAAGATGATGATGATGATGATAATGACGATAACCCATGTTGCATAATAGTGGTGCCTCTTGATCTGAGAGGAAGGGGAACTCTATCATATTTCCTTGTACTGTACCTCCAGATGATTAATCCATCGAAGCATTAAACCTGCCTTAGAGTTTGAAACGTGCCTCGTTCTGTAGTGTCATCCTCTCGGCAGCGTGGCCAGTAATCACGGCCAGTGGATCTGCTGGCTGGAGGATTTGTGTGGGCTGTGGTCCAAAGTGGATTGTCAAGCCTGGATCGTAGCTTCAGTTAGCCATGAAAGTTATGCAAGACTTACGTGAGCAATAAGATTCTGGCCGTTGATTGCAAACTATAAATGGCAGGTTCCAAATCTCGAGTGGCCTTCAGTGCTGCCACGCGTACCTGATCCATCCAGCATAGATCAAGAACATGGCCACTGGGTGCATCGGTCCCTGCGATGTGAGTTTGGGAGCTGAGTCCTGGCATCTCAAATAGGATCTGCTCCTGGAAGCCCTTTGGCTGAAGTGTTCGCTCGAACCTTGAGACTTTAAAAGATGTTTCTTCTCCATTTTGTAGGCATGATTGTGCTGGATTAGCATGCATACATTTGGGTGGGGGGTATGTGTGTGTGTTTGAATTTAATTTCAGTGTATTAGTGCAATTTTGGTTATTGGATACAGAGTTGTACAGCTGGGCTTCAGAAAATGCTTTGAATATGGCTCAGAATTGTTCTCGGTGCAGAGAAGGAAGAAGTGAAGTGAGAATAAAACCAGCAGCAGCTAAAAACATAATGTGGAAAAACAGTCTTCCTTCCTTCCTTCCTTCCTTCCTTCCTTCCTTCCTTCCTTCCTTCCTTCCTTCCTTCCTTCCTTCCTTCCTTCCTTCCTTCCTTCCTTCCTTCCTTCCTTCCTTCCTTCCTTCCTTCCTTCCTTTGATTTCCTTTCTTTCTCGTCCTCTCCTGCCTGGTGCTTACACCTCCAATTCCTTTCTTGCAGGCAAAGCATATGCTCCGGAGTTCTACTACGACACCTACAATCCGTTATGGCAGAACAGAGCCCGCGTCTATGCTTACAGCCTTGAATGGACCCAAATGAATCCAGATGCCGTGGATCGCATTCTCACGTACCACCTGGGGATCCGGCAGGTGAGACAGATGGCGGGCGTTTGTTTTGGAGGTGTTGAGGCTACCTCGGTTGCATTTGCTCAGGTCCCATCTTGATGTGCAGATGGGTGTGAATCAGACAGTTCTGCATTGGCCATGCCATTGAGCAGATGGTTTTGCCGGGCCAAAAAAGGGCAATGAAGTTGATTTTTTTCTATGGTGTATGTCAAGGAAGGGAGATTTAAGAGGCTTTTCTTGCTTAGGCTGTCTGAGGCCCAGCAGATGCATGAGTGTAGAGATATATCCCATGAGTCTGAGTTTTCTGTTGGTTGAGAATGCTAAGGGGGGTAAGGAAGGAGACCTCTGGGACACAGAAGTTCATTTATGAAGCCCATTGCATTTTGAATGCAAAGCTGTATATTTTCCCAGTCTTGGGTTTTTGAGGCTCAAGTTGATTGTGCTAGACCTTAGTGAATTTACTCTCTTTTTTGGACTACGACTATCTTGATTGTGAGATACTGGGAGTTACAGTCCAAAAATATCTGAAATATTTGGGGGCTCATGAGAAGTGTTTCCGTGTATCCTACAAGCTTCCTCAGATTTTTCCCTGCACCTGAGGCCTTGCTGTTGTCTGTTGTTGTTTTTCGGTTCTAGATGCTAAGCAGTAGCTTTTACTGTGAATGCCAATCCATGCATTTTATTCGGATCCTTCCAAGTGAAGGCATGTAAGACATCTTTGAAAGAATCTGGGGATCATATTAAATCAGTTGGGAAAGAACAGCCTTGTTACCAGGAAGGAGGTGGAGCTCTTCCGCCCAAGAATCAGGACCGGAACCCAAATTTCCCTAGATCAGAAGCCAGAATGCAATTCAGATCCAAAGGCTTCTAGATGAGTAAAACCTGTTAACCTCCTTGTGAGTGGGTCGGGAGGAATCATGGAAGCACAAGCCACTAGGGAATTGGGGCAGGGAAAAAAGGGAAATCTCCCTGCCCTCTGTCCAAAGCTGCCATTTCCCCCTATTCAAGATATCACTTCAGTCAGAGGTCTTTGGACAAGATCTAAGGGCCTTGTACAAGGTGGTGTGGTGGGTGTAAGAAAAGCTTAGCGGTCCAGGTGCAGTTTTTTAAACCCTAATGCATGTGCGAGTAACTGGAAGCAACATGTGTGGAAAGAAGAAGTCTACTGCTCAGCATGAGGTCACGGTGTAGGGATTTCGTGCATCGGCTCAGTGCTCTGTGTTGGTTATCCTGCCAGCTTATTGGTGACCATGGGTGTAAATGGCATCCATTACTTCCTGGAGTGTTTGGGCGAGACAAGATTTCACAGGATAAGCCTGCCTGAGAGGCAAACCCAGAGACCCCAGTGTCTGATGATGCAAAGAACATACCTTGGCTCTGGAAAACCTGGAGCTGTTGGGAGAGCCTTCCAGGGTAAATTAAGTGAAGTTGTTGAGAAGAGACAGAATGACCCACAGCCCTCAGGTGTGACGGCACCTGAAGAGGCAGCCAGAGTCCTCCTGTTCAGGAGAAAGACTTAGCTGGCGTAAAGGTTTACTGACCGGTAGATTGTTCTTCATGTGTATGACCTTCTCGTGAGATGCATCTCAAATATGGGTGGAGTTCTGGTGGCTTCTTTTAAAGGCCAGCCTAGAGAAGCTGTTCAGAGGTGCCTCTACACCATCCTTGGACCCATAGCGACCTAGTTCTCGCTTAGAGCAGTGGTTCCTAATCTTGGGTGACCCAGATGTTCTTGGACCACAATTCTCATAAGCTCTTGCCAACACAGCTGGTGGTGAAGGCTTCTGGAGTTGCAGTCCAGGAATACCTGGGTGACCCAAGGTTGGGAACCACTGCCTGCGCATGAAAATGGTCTGCCTTTGTCCAATGTCTCCTTGTTCACTTCAACTTTTGCTGACCCTCAGCTTGGACCACCTTGACCTCAGCATGTGTTTGCTCCTCAGCTGCAAAGGACCCCAGGCATGCTTTGGGCTTTGCTTCCTCCATGCGGCTCACTGCGTCAAACCCTTTCATATTCCACGAGCCGGGCAAAACCCAAAGGCGAAGTGAACAAATTATGGGCAGCTTCAGAACTGGCGAACATAACTTGACAAGCAGAAGATCAAAAGACATTTTGCAGACGTTAATTATCTAGTTCTTGAATTCCCATTTGTTCCTGCTAAGAAGTTAAAGCCGACTGCCCATTTGAGCCTGCCTGCCCGAATTGGTCCCAGGCAGTAAATGCATTGTGTTATATCTCAAGGAGTTACACGGGCCCTTTGATTTTCTTTTTTGTTCATCATTAAGACCTCATGAGTGACACCTATGAATCGAGTTTCCTACAACAAGGCAATATGGCGGGGCGTGCTAGACACGAGCCAGAGCTTCTGTTTCAAAAAGAGGCCCCTGGGCAAAGTACATGAGGCATTATCAAAGAGCGCTCCAAAAGAGAAGTTGCTTTTGAACACGGTTGACGTCTCCGTGATGGGGAGTTGGCTCACCTCAGCTCTTGCAGTGAGCCCACATTTCAACCCTGAGTGATGGGACGTGGGTTCCTAGAGGCGCTCTTCTGTCACATGCATCTGGCTGCTAACGACAGCTATTTTCATGCTGAAGTGGAGCTGGTTCAAGACGAGAAGCAAATGTGACATAGTTCTGCCCCAGCCTGCATTTCAGAAATGCACCAGCTGAGTTGGCATAAAGGGAACCAGTAGCTGTTGGTTTGAGTGGCCACGTTATGGATGTGTGATGACTAAGGGAGTTGTGGGTGTGAGGAACATCAAATGTTATTAATTTGGTCATTGATTAACAAATCAGTTGTCTTTTCCCTGAAAATCTTCAAGGCCGCAATGAGTAGGCTCGTAAGCTGATTGCAGCTTTTCAATTAGCTGTCTTTTCAGTTCTTTAACCAGTTAATTAATTCATTGCATTGAAATAAACAAATGTGTGTTTTTGCAAAATCTCACTGAGAGTACTTTTCCAGAAGAACAGAAAAGTTTGTTTAACCTCCGCAGCTGGTGCTCAATCTTGCAGGGAAATTACAACTTCAACAATGTCGTAAATCGGATGATCGACAATGTCTTTCCTCCGTTTAGATAGCTCGGTGGTTTAAATCTCCAGCTGCAGAGCCAGAGGTTGGGAGTTTGATTCCCCACTGGGCCTCCTTGACAGGGACTGATGATCCATAGGGTTCCTAGGGTCTCTTCCTGCTCTGCGGTTCTAAGATGATGATGATGATGATATCCCCTGTTGCAAAACAGTGGTACATCTTGATCTGGGAGGAATGGCAGCTTTTTCAAGAGATTCAAATGACGTATTTCCTTATACCTCCAGATGATTAATCCATCACAGCATTAAACCCACCTTAGAGTTTGAAATGTGCCTCGTTCTGTACCGTAATCCTCTAGGAAGTGTGGCCAGTGATCATGGCCAGCAGACCTGTTGGCTGGGAGATTTCTGTGGGCTGTGGTCCAGAGAGGTGCCTCTTCTATGCGAAAGTGTCAGGTGAGAATTTAAGAGGTCTGGGTTCAAATCCCTGGCTGGCTGCAGAAATTCGCTCAAGGGCAGCAATGGTGGACCACTCCTTGAATATCTCGCCTACTGGGATCACCACCATCAGTTAGAAGCAGCTTGACAGTACATAAAAACACAACAATTATTACAAAACATAGAATCATGGGGTTGGAAGGGGCCCATAAGGCTGTTGAGTCCAACCTGCAGTTCCAGGAATCCAAATAAAAGCAAATCTGACGGACGGTTGTCCAGTTAATAGGATTCGCTTCCCACTTGTCGAAATCTTATGCTTTTGTCCTCCTTTTAATGGGCAACATGTCAGCCACTCATTGCAGCTGGGGGTGAAAGGACATGTGGCTGTATCACCCAATGCAGTGCACTGTGAGTTGGGGGGAGACCATGGCTTAAGCAAGAGATCACACCTGTTTTGCACACACAGCACCCAAGGGCCGTTCCTTGACATCTCCTGCCACAAGAGTTCTCAGGTAGTGATGCTGGGAATACTTTTCTCTGCCTGAGGCTCTGGAGATCTGGGGCCAAGCAGAGCAGAGAATATTGATGGACTAATGGTTTGTGTTGGCTGGTTTAAGACACTGCCCTATGTCCTTAACAATGGTTCCTTCTGGAGCCCAATGGAGGCAGGCAGGGGGGCATCCAGCTCTTGATTCTCTGTTTGGCACGCCAGCCCATCAGGAGCAGAGGTGGACCTACCAGGACTTTTCAGGCCGGTCTCATCAGAGCCACGTATTCCTTTGTGGGAAAGCGGAATGCCAGAGCCTTGGCCCAGCTCATTGGGAAGGCTGAACCAATTCCCTAACTACCTTGTGGATTCTGCAAGTTGTCTTTTAAGTAAAATTGTGTGTGTTGCAACCCAAAGGAAGACAAGACCAAGAACAACACAGACAAGCTCTGTGCAGCTGTTTGCCTGAACCGGGGCAGTGCCATGGGCACGCATGAAACCCGTGCCCTGGAATAACACCCGGCACCATCCCAGACCTTCCTAAGTACCAAGGCTCTTCTTCTTGCAGGGGTCTGGATAGCAAGGTTGATCCTTGCTTGTCTCATTCTCAGGCATGAGACAAAGAAACCTCAGGGCTATCTATCACTGATTCCTAGACGGCCCATTGAGGAAGCCCATCTCAGTGAAGAAAGAAATTCATCCGTTTCTGAGAATGTATCATCATCTTAGATCTGCAGAACTAAAAGGCTTTTCAGAGTTCTAGTTCCTGCTGAGCACACAAAGATCTGGGGTATCGCCCGGGGCATAGCAGCTGTTCAGAGGCAGGGCTTATATGTGAACCCGTTTTCATGCTCCTGGTTTAGGCCCACAACGTGAGTGCTGATATCGGGCTGGTTTCAAATCTTGGCCTTTCTTCATTGCCGTGAGATCTCCTGGAACCAGGGGGATCATTCGGTGGCTTTCCCCCATTAACATCAGCTAAGTGCTTGCTAAAAGTTAGCTCGGCCTGAGGTGTGTTCAGGAATCCTCTAATTGCAAACAGATTTGCAAATGTTGAAATTTCCTTCTTTCTCTGACTCCGGAGGTATTAAGACAAGACAAAGAGTGGGAGGCATATTGATAAGACTGCTTGATCTTTATACAGAGGAGGGGCAGGATCTGTTCTCGATCATCCCAGAGTGCAGGACACGGAACAATGGGCTCAAGTTACAGGAAGCCAGATTTCGGTTGAATATCAGGAAAAACTTCCTGTTAGAGCAGTACAACAATGGAACCAGTTACCTCAAGGGGAGTTGCTGAGTGCTCCAGCACTGGAGGCATTCAAGAAAAACTTGGATAATCACCTGGCAGATCTGCTTTGATTGTATTCCTGCCTTGAGCAGGGGGTTGGACTCAATCGCCTTGTAGGCCCCTTCCAACTTCACTTTTCTGTGATTCTATGATTCTGTGATTATACACCTAAGGTTTTAATCTTTAGCTGGCCTGAAGGGTGATCAAATTCAACCCAATAATGCTGTAAAAATTCGACTTGCAAAAGCCGCTCCGTTTGTAAGGATCACATGGCAATAACCATCATTCGCTCCACATGCAAACCTTCACTGACTGGCCAGCTGTTGCTCTGAGGAGAACGAGCTCAGAAGAACGGCTTCCTTGAGCCCCCATCATCTCCACCTCGTAGTCGAAAAAGTAACTTCTCCAAGCTCTCGGGGTGGGAAGTTGCTAAGGTTGCAATCCAATATGTAGTGATTTGGGGGAAATCATCCTGGAATGCAACCAGGCTTGCTTCTCAGAAAGGACACATCAAAAGCCCCCCACCCCCCCAAAGGTACCACACTTGTAAAGATCATAGGAGATTCTCCTTATTCAAATTCCTTCTCAGATTCTGAAGGTCAAAATGATCAGCCTTTGTTCACAGAACAGAACCATAGAAGCATAGAGTTAGGAAGGAGCTCAAGAGTCATCAGCTCCAACCCCCCGAGCAATGCAGGGAATCTGAAATGCTCTGATCACATCACCTCTGTTTTAAAGCCTCCTGTGAAGTTGTCCACCCATCCCACCGTTAAACAGTTATCACACTCAATATCTTCTTTTTGTAAATGGGATCCACTCATTTGGGTCCTTCATTCTGGGAACAGTGAAAAACGATCCTGCTTTATCTTCCCCTTCACAGCCCTTCAGATATTTCAGGATGGCTGGGTCGCCTTCTAAGGATGTTGACAAGGGTCTTCCCACCGTTTTTCCTCCCAGTCAAATGACCAGCCCATTTACTGGAAGCCACTGGTGGATGAGCTGTTTCTTCTCTTCCGTTTCTACGTTCTTTGATCTTCTGTTTTTGAGAACTCATCTATGTTCTGCTCCAGGCCAGTTTGCTGAACATTTAAGTGCGCATCTTGTTCCTTCCGCAACGCCCTGCTTTACAAACGTAGAGATCTGCAGGGGCACACATTGCATATTGATTAAAACAGAACAGCTGACATGAATGCTTGATTTCTCCCACCAAGATTCCTTTTGGCCTGGTGATTTAAACTACACCCCTGTTTGCATGTACGAGAGTACATATGGATTCAGTCACAGTGACAAATGGAATCCCAGGACAAGTTTACAGTCACATTGAGATTCCCTTTAACTGTGGCTGAAGCCCTACGCATGTATCTTCCTGTAAATCAGTCAGTTATGAGGGCCAGAGGACGGGAGAAAGATGGGGGCGGTGTAACGGGGGAGGAGAGAGATACCAGCAAGCAGCACATACAACAGGTAGAATTCCTTTCGGAATTTCTGCACGTGAACCAAGAAGCAAGGGGGGGGGGTAAACCATGGGGCAAAAACAATCCATAGAGATGGGCACAAACTGATTCGTCCCCGTTCGTCCCAGTTCGTAAAGGTGGCATCACAATTGCTGTCCCCCCCCCCACCTCCTCAGCCAATCTAGCCACTCATCAGGCCCAGCTTGCTTGCTTTTCCCACCTCTTCAGCTAATCTCCCAGTCACAAGCAAGAGCACAGAGTTCTCGGCCCCTCCGTCAGGAAGGCAGGGCAGAGAAGCATGAACTGTTGCCAGGATTGGAAGATCAGTTGAGAAGATGCTGGAAGCTACCACGCTGGGCCTGGTGAGGGGCTGATTGAGCCAGAGGAGACAAGGGAAGGGGAGCAGCAACAGCTGTTCTGGATCATCCCAGAGTGCAGGACACGCAACCATGGGTTCAAGTGACAGGAAGCTAGACTTTGTCTAAATATCAGGAAAAACTTCTTAACTGTTCGAGCAGTACGACAATGGTACCCATGACCTTGGGACGTGGTGAGCGCTCCAGTGCTGGAGGCATTCAAGAGAAAATTAGACCACCCTCTGCCAGATCTGCTTTGATTTGGATTCCTGCACTGAGTGGGACTCGATGGCCTTAGAGGTCACTTCCAACTCGATTGTTCTGCGGTTCTACAGTCCTATGATTATGGATGGAATCCTGTTGCCATTAAGCTAGGCCATGTAAAGCTCTTGATCCCATCAGCCCTAGCAATTTTAAAAAAAAAAACACAATTCCAGTTTCTTCCCCAAAGATCCTCTTCTGTTGTGGGGCAGCCGTTTGGAGCTGTAGGGTAAGAGGAAAGTCTTTAATTGCAGAAAGTTAGCGCTGTCAGGATGACTTGTGAAAATGACATGCTCGGATGAGTTGGCGGTTTTTGGTCTTTCAAGACTTCCCCTCCTCCATCTTGCCTCCAGTGGCTTCCTGGTGATGAAAAGGATCCCACAGAAGCCTCTGAACATTTTGGAGTAGAGACCAAAATTGTTTTGTTCCTGAAAAATCACTGTGGCTGATGACATCAGCCTTACCTTGTGTGAACTGACACAACAGGGTTTCAATCAATGTCTCCAATATTCCAGGAAATGACACTCATATTGACTGAAAACCACATCCAGCGTGAATTTGGTTAACTCCCTTTCATAGCCCTCCCAGTAGGTGGTCATCGTTCATAACATCGTTGAGCCTGAAAGCTCAAAATTGGGATCCTTTTAAGGAAAAAGGCAGGGTTAAAAAAAAAATTAAATAAAGTAAATAAATGAATAAACACAGGACGGAAATGAATTCCTTCGGTTTGCCCATGGTGGGAAGGCCTCCTCCACAGTCACATAGACTGAAGGTTACCAGGTGGACCCCCGAAGGCTCGAAATTGCTCAATTTTGCATCTGCTTGATATTTGGCATTTCAATCGCCCAAATAACTTAGCTCTTAATTGATTTTTTTAAAGTGCTATTGACTCTTCATGTTTCTGAAATGTCAAATATTAATGACACAAGGACACATTATAGTCAAGCATTTCCAGGTGGTCCGACTGAAAAAATGGCAATGGGAGAAGCTGTGTCATCCCTTTGCTTGTCGGATCCCTTCCGCAAGAACAGGCCTGGTTTTGTCCATCCTCTTCCTGCCCTTCATTCTCTCCTGTCAACGGTTCTCAAGCCGTGGTGTGTGAAACACTGGAGGGGCACGGATATACACTGGGGGGGGGGGGTGGCAGGGAGAGATTCAGGATCATCTGAACATTTGGTTAGAATTGCACTCTTCCTCAATCCCTATGTCCTGGTAGAAGCCTCATGTGCCATCTCTGACAGAATTGCCGGCCACAAATCGTCTGTCAGTAATAACGGTGTTTGACTCCAGGTTTCACAGAATCATGAAGTTGGAAGGGGCCTATAAAGCCATCAAGTCCAACCCCCTGTTCAGTTGTTGTTGTTTAGTCGTTAAGTCATGTCCGACTCTTCGTGACCCCATGGACCAGAGCACGCCAGGCCCTCCTGTCTTCCACGGCCTCCCGGCTCAGTGCAGGAATCCAAATCAAAGCAGATCTGACAGACGGTGGTCCAGTTTTCTCCTGAATGCCTCCAGAGTTGGAGCACTCATTACCTCTTAATTGGTTCCATTGTCGTACTGCTCTAACAGTTAAGAAGTTTTTTTCCTGATATTTAGCCTAAATCTGGCTTCCTGTCACTTGAGCCCGTTGTTGCATGTCCTGTACAAGAACAGATCCTGCCTCTCCTCTGAATGAAAGTTGTGTTCCAAGTGATACACTCAAGAGCATCTAGGTTTTGTTGGTTTTGTTGTTGTTGTTGTTGTTTGTTTTTTGTTTTGTGGTGCCTGAGGCTATATGAAGAGCAGGTACAAAAAGGAGCACTTGGCTTGAGGGACCAGGGACCAGGAGTTTGAATCCCCATTGTGGCCCCCATGAAAAGGGTCAGCCAAGATCACACAGAGTTTGTGTGGATCATGAGTTATATGTCCTGTCACAGGTGCAGCCTCAGGCTAAATACATGGCAGTCCCAGAGCTGCACCAGAAGAAGCGACTGGAAAACCATTTCTGAATATTTTAGACTTTGAACACCTGGAAGAGCTTCCCTAAGTCAGAGTCTACATGCCAGTGCCCAATGGATCTTATTATGGGATATGTTTCCACTCAGGAAGGATCTGTCCTTCTCTACACTGCACTGCATTTTGTCTAAACCAAAGTGTGATGCAAAATACGGCATTTCTTTCTTAGGCAAAATATGTGAGAAATATCTTCAGTAGTCCGAAAGAGGTTGTATTCGTAGTAGTAACATTTTTAGGAGTTAAAAAAAGGAAATGTGTTTTGGTTGTTTCGTCTGCCTGCTTGCTCGGATGAACTAGCAATTCATTTGTCTTCTTTCAAATATTGTACTTGGGACACACACACACACACACACATGCTTCAGATTATGCCTTGACTGGCATTTTGACAACATGTCAGCCCGTTTGACTGTCCAAATGTTGTAGAGAGAGGAAGAGAGATGCTCGCCGCCAGGAGCCTGCCAAACAACATCTCCGCCACACATTTGTGACTGAAAGAGGGTTCTGAGTAGACTTCAGTGGAGAGAGATGAGAAGCATCAACTGGCATGGACTACAGCTTCCGGGATGGCACAGCCTACTGCCGAACCATATTGTGCCAAAACTGTGCTGGTTGCGTTGAGGGTGCTTATTTACTTGACAAGCTCAATTCCTGGTCTAGTAGAGATGAGCCCTTTGGTCAGGGCCCATGCGAAGGCAGCGACCAAACAAATGGACTCAGTAGAGAAACTGAGATGCCACCACACAGAGAGACGGAGGCATCTGTCTCCATTCCTCCAGCCTCTCCTTAGAGACCTCTGTCTTAAATGAAGGAAGCTTAAACAATTGCGTAGTGACGTCTCTGCATGCCAACATTGTTAGTTGTAGCTCTGATGAAAAATGGAAAACATGTGCTGTAGGCAGAGGGCTAAGAAGAGACACAAGCTTCTTGAGCTGGCAGGAGTCTCCTTGTGGGGGCAAAACTGCCCTTATGCTGGCTGAGCTTAAAGATTTCCCAGCAGAGGGCCCCCCCAGGAAAAAGAGGTGGAAAAGGGCAGGCGGAACCAGAGAAGAGATGGTTATCTCGGCAGAATGTGAAATTTCTGGCTAAAAATTTCTAATTACACAGCAGAAAAAAAAAATTCAGCGACCTACAGAGCAGAACAGGCTTGAAGTTTCCCCAGAGTAGACCACCCCTTTTTGTTTGTTCTCAATTGGCACTTACTGCCCCAATAATTTACTCAGAGACCTCCATAACAGAAAGACTAAAAGTTGCGTTTCCTCACAGTCCTGAATAGATCAAATAACAGCATATTGTAGAAAAATGGTTGCTTACACGAATAGCCTTTCACTGACTCATAGCTACACACTGACTACATGACTGACTGAATAACAGAAGAGTACATAACTTTGACCACCCACTGAAAAAGAGAGGGGAAAAGACACTTAAGAAGAGAGGCGTGGCTCTCTTCAAACTCTGAAGCAGAGAGGGAACAATTGGTTGCTGCTGGATTGATTGACAGTCATCCTAGTCCAGTAGAAGATCCCTTGCCCCCTTATCCCGGAATAACCACGCAAGACCAGCCGAATGGGGTTAAACATGGGCCACACTTTATTAAAATCCATTTCGTTATCATGAACATTGCCAATCATTTGGCAAAAGGGGGGTCCTGCTGTAGTGCGGATTCAGATTTCCCTCTTGGGTCATCACTTGACCCTTGACCAGCCAATAGGCTAAACGTGGTCGGAGGCAGACAATAGGGCTGCCTCCCTTTAAATGCCCTCTGTCTTTCCCACGCCCCTCGGCCGTTCACATGAACAGCCTCGAGATGTCGCGAGGCTATCCGAGAAAGGCCGCAAGGACCCGCCACGATGGGGGAGTCCTTTTGGCCCCCCCCATCGGCGTGTACATCCTGACCAAGCCTCTGAAAGGCAGCCTATGAAGGTTGCAGAAACTGGGTCCAAACGGCTGTTGTTCAGACTGCAAGTTGCCATGGGGTGCTTTTGTGCCCCAAAGGGGAGGTTTCGATTGATTAAATAAGTAAAGCAATAGAAGATGATTCTTTACCTAGTCATGTGGAAAAATTACTGAGACCTCTTCTCAAGATTTTTATACCTTCCCCCCCCCCCCCCCGAAAGAAACATCATTTCATTTCCATTTTTGGCAAAGCATTGATTCTCAAGAGCGTTGAGTGGAGTGGCTGAGAGGTTTCGATGGCCTCAGCTTGATTTCTTAAATTAGCAGCCCTTTTTGGAACACAAGAGTGTTTGTGAGCTGGACCAAATCCACAGAAAGTTGAATGCGACAAGCACTCTCTTCGGAAACGTTGAGCCCGCCTGAGCATTTTCCATTTTCTTCTGCAAGAAGTTTACAGAAGGCCGAACTTACAATTAAACGGAATGGAACTCTGGGCCATCAAAACGTACATCTCCTGCTGAGGTTGAAGTGTTTCCATCTATTGAAATGATTCCTACAAAACACGGTGGCCAGAATCCGCTTGAGCAGCCAGTGCAAATGACGTAGCTTTGGGAGCAAGTTGCTCTAAGTTTAGAAATCTGTGATTTCCTAAATTGAGGCAATTCACTTCCAAAGGCTAAGCCATTGGGGCTGTGCCAGCAGAAGCAGATTAGAGAATTTTCGCCAATGGAACCTAAATCACAACAACAAAATACGTTGGGCATGGGAGCAAAAATAAATAAATAAATCCAGAAGGTTTAGCAAGGACCTCGGATCACATTTTAAAGATGCCTGTCATGGTAATGTTCCACATCACCTTGGGTCCTGCTTCATATCATTATGATGATATTCAGAGGGTCAGCTAAATGCATGGGATTGCATTCAGGAAAAGGTCTGGCTGAGCGAGGAAGGGTCTTCTGTTTGAAAGACCCGTGGCCATGCAAACCTAAGGCCAAGAGAACGTTGAGGGGTGGCCCTGTGAGTTGACAGAAGGGGCTCTCCCATGGGTTCAGACCACACAAGCTACATGTGCTAGTATCAGAGGTTGGAATGTTATTTGAAAAAAGAAAAAGCAACATGGTGAGTAACTGATTGCTTTAAGGCAGGGAGATGATGATCATCTGCTCTGTGTAGAAGAGCAGGAGTGTTCTGTGTTAGGAAGGCACTGCATTTTCATTACCAGGCCAGGAGAGTGCAGGATAATGCTCTCTGCTTCCCCCTACTGGCCTATTCTGCTATTGTAGCATGATAATATTTAGAAGGAGACCCAGTGTGGTGTCGTGCAGTGGTTCTTAACCTTGGTTACTCAGGTGTTTTTGAACTGCAACTCCCAGAAACCCCAGCCAGCACAGCTGGTGGTGAAGGCTTCTGGGAGTTGCAGTCCAAAAACACCTGAGTAGCCCAAGGTTAAGAACCACTGGTGTAGTGGATAGAGTGACAGACTCTAGGACTCTGTCCGGGTCTGGGTTTGAATCTCCGCTCAGCCATGGAAAATCACTGGGGATGGGGTGAAACTGTTAAATTACTCCTTCAGTATCTTACTTGAATATCCCATTAGATTCGCTATAAGTCCATTCTGACTTGAAGGCACATAACAACAGTAACACTTCGAAACCAATATACCCTTTCTACTTAGAAAGGCTGAGAGCACAGTTAAAACTTTAAAATCCCCTGCCAGCATGCTACCAAAAAAGCCTTACAATCCCCGTCAACAGTAGGTTGTGAAAGTAGCTAGAAAAGGTTAGTTATTATACAAAAATATAAATTTGTATTTGCATTATTTTTAAAATGTAACACCCAACTTCCCCCAAATGGAACTAGCTCCAAATTTAACTAATTACTTAATAATCCTAATAATAATCTCAGAACTATAGAGCTAGAAGGGACCTTATGGATCACCGAGTCAAGCCCCTGTCAATGAGGCACAGGGGGGGATCGAACTCCCAAGATACCTAAACCACTGAGCTGTCCAGCCGCTGTGGGTAGTATTACTTGAAGGCTGAGATCCTTTCCCACAGCTCTGCACGTACAGCGGGAGTGATGTTATTGGCAGCCACAAATCACTGCTGGCGGTTTGCCTCTGGAGATTTTGAGGTTCTGCACAATGTGATGAACTCCCACGCAGCCCAAAATCGCCAAAGGAAGCCCTTAATCAGTCGCAGTTTGCTGCTGTTGATGACTTCATCCCCGTTGTGCACTTGGAGCTGCGCAACAGGATTCCAGCCCATGCATGTGATATTCAGCTTCTCCTGCTCCTGAATTTGCTGCTTCTCTTTCTCTGCAGCATTTACCCCATGATGAAGCAACCTGCTGTGCGTCTCAAACCCCTTAGGATTCAGCATCTAACTAGCTGATTCCGAAAGCAACTCATAGGTAGAGGTGTGCGCCTTTTCCCCTGTGAAATTATTCAGAGGTTAAAATGCCACAGGGGCTAAATTGGATTCTTTGCAGAAGAGGCGCAAAGCTGCTGGCTGGTGTTTTTGCATCTCCTTTCCCAATTATGACTCCCGCTCTGGCCAAACGGGCCGTAGCGCTCGCCGTTTTCAGCATGCGAACGAGCGCCTTGCCGTTGCTTCGTCCCAACTTTTATACTTCCAAATGCATCGCCAGAAATAGCCACGTAAGAAAACAGAGAAATATGAACTTTAATAAATCATGCTCTGAAAGGGCACAGCGTTCCACGCTTTTGGTCTCCAAAATGCCTAAAAGACCATTTCTGGAAAGGGGAGGTGGAATGAACCATGCGTCATGCAAGCCAAGCCAACCTAAGCATTGGACTGTAGCCAGCTTCCTCTCCCTGCGTTCTGCTTGTCCAGTGGTCTACTTCGCAGGAGGGCTCCGATTTTTATGGAGCCTGCACTGCACGCACCCGCTACCACCTTCCACGGGTATTAAATCTTGCCCATTTCTATTCAGATGATTCTGGGCTTGCATAAAGGTAAAATGGAGATGGCAGAGAGGTTTGCCCAGGCAGGTCATTGCACTGTGCAGCCTTTGGCCTCTGCGGTTATGAGGATCTCAAACCAAAGCAGATCCCGAGTCCTTGACCTGAAGTCGTGTCTGGCCTTCATGCTGCCATCAAAAAGTAGCCGAAGTGCCAAGCAAGGGAAGGTGGGAAGACCAAGGAGACCAGTTCAGCCCAGTTCCTAAGAGCCTGTCAGGAATAACAGTCCATGAATGTACCTCTTCCTTATCCCTAGTCCTAAGAAGATGTGGTAGGGGAGCAGGAAAAATCTGATTTGCTGTAGCTCAGATCAGAGGAGGGAAACCTCCAGTCCTGGGTCTAATCCAAGCCACAGAGTTTCCAAGCCACAGGAGATCAGGAGGCGCAGGATCTGTTCTCCATCATCCCAGTGTGCCAGACACATAATAATGGGCTCAAGCTACAGCAAGTCAGATTTAGGCTGAATATCAGGGGGAAAAAACTTCTTAACTGTTAGAGCAGTACGACAGTGGAACCCATGACCTCAGGGGAAGGCGGTGAGCGCTGCAATGTTGGAGGCATTCAAGAGAAAACTGGACCACCATCTGTCAGATCTGCTTTGATTTGGATTCCTGCCTTGAGGAGGGGGGTGGACTCGATGGCTTAGAGGCCACTTCCAACTCCCTTGTCAGATGATTCTATAATCTATGATTCTATCCCTCTGGCCCATGAGGAGACCTGTAAAGCACACTCCCTCAGGGCTAGAAGCCCCCTCACATATTGTCAGCTGTTGCTCAGCAGGGCTACAGGCAATCCCTCTTCTCTCCAGTGATCGGAGATAAGAGGAACTACACTCTTATCTCCAGTCATTGTATCCCTTTCCCATACCACCTATCCTCCAAGTTGTGAAGGCCAGTGGAATGTGCGACAATTTCTTTTTGTTAGGGATAGAATAGCTTGTTTCTCTCATCCACACAGGCAAGAGGGAGAAATTGTAATTTCCCTCCTCTTTCTCTGTGAAAAGAAGACCTATGTTCTGGCCTTAGTGACCCTGTGATCTGCTCTAGTTCAGTCTTCCCATGAGCTCTCCAAGGTACTGAAACTGTTTGAGGCATAGAATTCAGCACCTTGGATAACTCTTGTAAAGCTCAGGCTAAAAACTCCGGCAGAGGTTGCTGTCCCATGGACCATGGAACCACCAGCCTCCATGGGAAAGCATCAAGACAAAAGGGGGTGCCAGTGATGCTTTCCACTATCCCACCAGTGTCAGTAGCTGGGTTGGACTCTTCTAGATAGCAGTTTGTGGCTGAAGCCAGCCTGAGTGCTCCTTAGCAACCTTGGAAAAAGGTTCTTGAACATTCTTGCTCACCTATTCTTGATCTGGACAGGGGACAGATTGCATTTGTCTTCCGTGTGGAAGGGATGGTCACTCTCGAATTGGCCTCCTCAGCCACACTAGATGCTGTTCCAAGTCCTCTATTCAGAGCACGTTCCCATGGTCTCTCGAGACCGAAGGATGCCTAATCCATAATCCAGTTCTTGATCCTCTGCTAAAGATGACGTCTTTCTGTCCCTGACATGTCCCGCTCACCCAAGTTGACATAAGCCCTGTGGACGATCTGTTCTCCTTTCACACAACCTCTTTGGCCATGATTCGATTCCATATTCCAAAGAATTAACACACGTTAATTACTCTTGTTGAGTTTAAAACCTTCTGCTCATTTGTCAAAAGGCATTTTTTGCAAGGCTTGCCAGAACATGATGTAATAGCAGTAAGATTAAATGTATTGTAATCCAAATTGAATTAAAATGAAATTAAGCCCATTATGACCTGTATTGTATGTAATCCTCAGAAAGTTCAGTGAAGGAGGGAGGGAAGATGTTGGGTTGTTTTGCAATTTTCCATTGTTTGGGTATACAATAGGCAGTTATAAGGGGCCATACAGAAATATAGAAAAATAGCAGGCGGCAATGGCAGGCAGAGGATGCTCTCTAAATCCTAGAGGCCCTAAAAGTCCTCAGAAAAAGGACCTGTGATGAAGGAAGGATGAGGCCACGATGGGAAGGGGTTAGCACCAAGGTCCTGATGGATGTGAGTGACCCAAACCAATCTTCTTGACCCACAATATAGCTTCTTCACCAGGAAGAGTCTTCTCACAAGCGGGCCAGGAGATGGATGTAACTGTGAAGCCACATGGAAAGATGGGCGAGAAGAAGCGCCTCTTCCCATGGCAGGAGGAAGGGAGGGTGGGATTGACAGACAGATGGAGAGGGAACCGGCTGACTTTTAACACCTTCCCCAAGGTGAGGAAGCGGAAGCTTATCGGCCCCTCCTTCATTAGTGTCGTGTTTGGGCTAAATGCAGGGTCAGTTCAGGAAGCTGCAGCTGAAGCCTTCCTGACAGGGATGACTCCGCTCAGAAATCTCTAAGGAAATGGAACCCACCATCCTGTGAGGGAGTTTGTTTCACTATTGATCAGCTCTTCCCCCCCCCCCAAATGTTCCCCTGGAATCTCCTTTCTTGTCATTGGAATCCATTGGCTTGGATCCTACTAGGGATGGGAAGTTCTGATTTCTTGGATGTATCCCATAATTCCCCATCCTGAGAGAGCTGTCTACCTTACAGACACCTAAACAGCTCCTCCCAAGCTTTGTGGGGTGGCCAGGAGCTCTATTTCACGTCAGGAAGCTTGTCTGAAGCCTAGCGAAGCCTTCAGAGACTTCCAGCTTAGGTCTTTTCTCCCAGGGGAGCCCCATTTAGGCATCTGAAAAGCATACAGAAGTCAAGGAGAGCTCTCAGAATGGGAAATTATGTGCTACCCTGTTTCCCCGAAAATAAGACCTAACCTGAAAATAAACCCTGTTATGATTTTTCAGGATGCTCGTAATATAAGCCCTACCCCAAAAATAAGCCCCAGTTAAGTGAAACCCTGCCCTCCACCCTTGTGCAGCAACCGGAAGAAGATGACATGACTGTATTTGAATCAATGTAGATCGTTGTACGTGAAAAAAAAATAAAACATTCCCTGATAATAAGCCCTAATGCATTTTTGGAGCAAAAATTAATATAAGACCCTGTCTTATTTTCAGGGAAACACGGTATGTAGGCTGAGAAATCCAAAAAATCCCATTGCTAAGTCCCACACTCAAAAGATGGGTCCCTTTTAAGGAGGAAGATGGGGGGGGGGGGATTTAAGTAAATAAAAATAAATAAATAAGAAAACAAGCTTGTTTTATCTCCCATGGGACAGTCCTTCAGATATTTGGATCAGGTGCCTTGACCAGACCCGTCTGTCTCCCTACCACCGAACCATCCACGCTATCTGAAAAACAGACCCAAAGGGTTTCCCAGACCTTTGGAATAGACTTTTGGGGGTCCAAGAAGGCCGCAGCAGGAAAAGGGGATCCCCACCCTCATGATTTCCACTAACAAAAGCATTTATATCAGCAGATGCTGCTCCTTCCACACACACACACATTTAGACCTTTGCTTTTAAACAGAACGTTTGAGAGGAAGAAGAATTGATCTGAACTTAAGGTGCCTTTTACTGAGGTCGACCAGCTAGCCCAGCCCTGCCTTCCCTAGCTGAGTTTAAAACTCAACCCCGATAGGTAACGATGAATTAGATAAAGACTGAAACTCATGATTGCCACGGAAACAAATTAAATGAGGTATTCCTGTGCAGGGTTCAATCTAGGAACTCTGGAGAAATAATATTCCACTCCATCCGGCGGAACCAAAGGAATAGTAATCAACGAAGAGAAGAGAAATGAGAAAACAGCACTGCAGCCTTGTGAATAAAGAGGGGAATAATAATGGCATTGATGAAGCCGCTAATGAAAGCAGTTCAAACAAAAATAAATACATGCCCCGAACTGGCACCGTCTTCTGTGCCCTTCCTTAACGGAACCTCTCTTCAGCCAAGACAGTTATTATTTCAATTCATCTTGTTATTAACAAGAGAAATATCCAAGGACGGCATTTCCCTCAGAATCAATACGCTTAAAACACAGACCGGTTTCCCCATCTTCCACAATGGGGATTCATTCGGAGTTCTGTCCTGACTCTGCAGTGGTGAGGGACGTGAAGAATTCACATGAGATCATAAAACAAGTTTTTCTCCATCTTCTCTGGCCCTTCTCTGGCCCTCGGGAGTTGCTCCAGCAGTTTCAGAGCTGGGACCCACTTTGCCGCTGAAGACATCACCTCGGTCTCTCTTTCTCTCCCTTTGTGTATCTCCTCTTCAGATTTATCAGAAAAATAGGAGAGAAAATGTATTTGTTTAGGCCACAGTGTTAAGGAGAACTGCAGGTATTATTAGGCATCCTTCAGTCTCGAAAGACTATGGTAACGTGCTCTGTATGGAGGACTTGGAACAGCGTCTAGTGTGGCTGAGAAGGCCAATTCGAGAGTGACAATCCCTTCCACACTGAAGACAAATACAATCTGTCCCCTGTCCAGCTCCCTGATTTGGCTGCTTCCGTGACTGCCTCTTTGCCTCGGTCTGCTGGACAAGGGTCTCTTCAAATTGGGAGAGGCCGTGATGCAACGCCTGCCTCCAGGCTGAATGCTCAGATGTCAGGGTTTCCCATCTGTTGAGGTCCATTCCTAAGGCCTTCAGATCCCGCTTGCAGATGTCCTTGTATCGCAGCTGTGCTCTCCCTCTGGGGCGCTTTCCCTGCACTAATTCTCCATACAGGAGATCTTTTGGAATCCGACCATCAGCCATTCTCACGACATGCCCGAGCCAACGTAGACGTCGCTGTTTCAGTAATGTATACATGCTAAAAATTCCAGCTCGTTCTAGGACTACTCTGTTTGGAACTTTGTCCTGCCAGGTGATACCAAAAATGCGTCGGAGGCAACGCATATGGAAGGTGTTCAGCTTCCTCTCCTGCCGTGCACGAAGGGTCCAGGACTCACTGCAGTACAGGAGTGTGCTCAGGACACAGGCTCTATAGACCTGGATTTTGGTGTATGCCGTCAGCTTCTTATTGAGCCATACTCTCTTTGTGAGTCTAGAGAACATGGTAGCTGCTTTGCCAATGCGTTTATCCAGCTCGACATCTAGAGAGAGAGTGTCAGAGATCGTTGAGCCAAGGTACACAAAGTCATGAACAACCTCCAATTCTTGTGTGGAGATGGTGATAGAGGGAGTTGAGTCCACGCCCTGGCCCATGACTTGTGTTTTCTTCAGGCTGATTGTTAGTCCAAAGTCTTGGCAGGCCTTGCTAAAACGATTCATGAGTTGTTGGAGGTCTTGAGCAGAGTGGGCAACAATGGCTGCATCATTGGCGAAGAGGACGTCCCGCATGCATTTCAGTTGGACTTTGGTCTTCGCTCTCAATCTAGAGAGATTAAAGAGCTTTCCGTCTGATCTAGTCCGGAGATAGACACCTTCTGTTGCCGTTCCAAAGGCGTGCTTCAGCATGACAGCAAAAAAGATCCCAAAAAGGGTTGGTGCGAGGACACAGCCCTGTTTCACTCCGCTTCGGATGTCAAAGGGATCTGATGTTGAACCATCAAAAACTACAGTGCCCTTCATTCCCTCATGGAAGGACCTGATGATGTTAAGGAGTCGAGGTGGACATCCAGTCTTGGGAAGGATTTTAAAAAGGCCATCCCAATGCATGTGTTCAAGAATTAAAAAACGGTTTAATGCCTATGATTGAAAGAAGATGAACACGTGTGTTTTCAACAATGTGGAATATATGTAAACTCAGTAAAATGTGCAGCGCATTATATACATTAGGTTTAAGCAGTTTAAACAGTTAAGCAATTAGGAAAAGTATTCCCACACAAACTACATATTTCAGCGGAATCAAAAATGAAGTCTTGCAACAGAATGTAAGCGGAAGACTGGATAAAACCACAGGTTGGGTAAGGAACGTCTTTTATCTATTCTTCCAAAACTCCCAGGTAGAACAGAAGAACGATATATCTCATTGTTTCTTTCTGATCAGGTCCTCCAAATTACTCATAAATGGCCAAATTTTGTGAAGTTGCCTTAATTTTTCCACCCAGTTATGGATACGTGTAGCATGAATTTTATATACTTTTGGGATACAGAGCTTGGCATAATGTACATGGCATGTTTTGTTTCGTTTTGTGCTGAACAGTTTCCTTGGTCCTGGTCTTTGACCGAAATGAATTCAATTCTCCCGGGAGGTGCAAAAATGTTACTTTGACGGAGTCTGCCGGCACCGGCAAAATGATTTTACACCCTTCGTCTGAGTCAACGCAGACAGGGTTACGTTGGGCATTCCCAGGCCAACCTGATGTATGCAGCGTTTTATCATCAAGTTTATACCTCACCTTTTGAGGTTCAAAATATTCAAATTTTGCAGGAGAAAGCCAGAACTAACCTTTCCCAGATGGCCAGAATCCCCCCCCCCCCGCCCAACTCTTGAGGGCGCCTCTCATCCGGCATCTGTGGCTATAATTGATTTGTATTATATTGGTGACTTTAATTAAGAATTAACAACTACAAACTCTGCTACCTCTGAGTCGGCAGTCCAGCCAATGTGAATTGATTACTCCTCGGTCTCTTTGATGCCCCTTGGCAAAGCTCACTTTACCATATCAGGGAAAATAATAATAATTGTATCCCATCAAGTCAATTCCAATTTAGGACAACCCTTTCCGGGGTTTTCTAGGTAGAGAGTAAGGTAAAGGTAAAGGTTCCCCTTGACATTTAATCTAGTCGTGTCCGACTCTAGGGCGCGGTGCTCATCCCCGTCTCCAAGCCATAGAGCCAGCGTTTGTCCGAAGACAGTTTCCGTGGTCACATGGCCAGCGCGACTAGACACGGAACGCCGTTACCTTCCCACCGAGGTGGTACCTATTTATCAACTCGCATTTGCATGCTTTCGAACGGCTAGGTTGGCAGGAGCTGGGACAAGCGACGGGAGCTCACTCCATCGCGTGGATTCGATCTTACGACTGCTGGTCTTCAGACCCTGCAGCACAGAGGCTTCTGCGGTTTAACCCACAGCGCCACCACGTCCCAGGTAGAGAGTAGAAGTGGCTTATTATTCCCATCTTCTGGGGGTGCCCTGGGACTGTGCCACTGGCCCAAGGCCACCCAGGCTGGCTCTTCTGCCAGGACACACAGTGGGGGAATCGAAGCCCCAACCCAGTCAGTGTATCAGGGATACTGTTCCATTAAAAAAAAAAGTGTTCCCATCCTCGTGAAAGTCCTAATCTGTATTAAAAATGAAAGGTAAAAGGGAAGAGAATCTGGATGCCAACGCTGGCTTTTGCTCCCTCTCTCTTGCTTGTCTTCTTCCTTTTCTGTGTAGAAGTTCAGGCTTAACAGGGTCTTATTCCAGAGAGTGCGTTATGATTAAGCGCCACACTGCAAAATTGTGTGTGTTCTTGGTGGTTCATAGAAAGGTCAGTCGTGGTGTGACGGTGTGAAGGCTGCACAGTCAGGCTGATCCTTCCGCCTTGAAGGTTTTGCTCATTGTTTTAACGGGATTTAAAGGAGAGGGGGAGGCAGGCAGTGATTCATGGCGCTTGATTAGCAGCCAAATCTACGAGAAGGAAGATTTCTGTCGGAGAGTGGCATTTATAGAGTGGCAAGAAAGACACCCAGCCTTTCTTGTGCCCAGGAGGTGTCTCTCTCTCACACGCACACAGACACACGCGGCTGTCTTTTGTAACGCTTCTTATAGAAGCAAGGATTAATCAATGGGTGAACTGTTTTTTTTTTAGGTCCCATCAAGTCCCCTCTGGCGGATGGAGAACCTTTGGATAAGTGACCTCTGAAAGGTCCCTTCCTCAGCAGCCCTGCTGAGCCCTTGCAGACTCAAAGCTGTGCTTTCCTTTATGGAGTCAATCCATCTCACATTTGGCTTTCCTCTTTTCCTGCTGCCTTCCCTAGAATTTTTGGCTTTTCCAGTAAGTCATCTTCTCTTGGTATGTCCATAGTGTGATAACTTCAGTTTAGTTATTTTCACTTCTAGAGAGATTTCTGTCTCCATTTGATCTCGAACCGATATATCTGGCTTTTCGGCAGCCCATTGCTATCCATAAAACTTTCCTCCAATACCACTTTTCATATGAATCCACTGTTTTCCAGCTAACTTTTTTTTACTGTCTGGCTTGCTTCATTCATTCGTTCGTTCATTCATTCATTCGTTCGTTCGTTCATTCATTCATTCACTCTATTTATATCCTGCCCATCTGGTGGCAAGCCACTACTCTGGGTGGCTAACAACAAAATAAATCCACAAACCACCCATGTACGCATCCACCCACAAAAAACACCCAAACTAAAAACCAAGAAGAAAGGAAGAAACGCCAAAGCAATGGGAAACTTATACAAATACAACTGCTTTCACACTCATACACAGGAATTAGGAATACCAGAAGGTAGATGGTCTTGGTATTGGTCTACTCTAGTGCATCTTTATATTTGAGGAATATTTGTGGTTCCTTCACAGCTGCCTTTCTAAATCTTCAAGTGCTTCTGATTTCATGGCTCCATTTGCTTGCACGGAGAATTGATGCAATGGGCACCCTCTTTCTTTAGGACTGGAATGTATATGGAACGATTCAAGTCTGTGGGCCAGCACTCTGGGGGACCAAAGTTTGACGTTATTTACGTTCCCTTTGTATCTCGTAGAGATGGGTGCGAACTGCTGGTGCAGCATGGCTCATTTACCGGCCCAACAGATGTTCCCCGGTTTGGCACCCCATCCCCTCTGGCAGGCGCCCCCTCGGAGGCACCACCTGGAGGACGCAGGACAGGGAAGCCAGGGCTCTGGCTCTGCGCAGATGCTCGCCGGACGGGGTGGGATGCTGAACCGCTGAACACCTGTTGGGCCGGTAAATGACCTACCAAATCAGCAGTTCATGGCCATCTCTAGTGGCTAGGAATGGCTGTGGAATCGATACATGGTAAATGAAAGGAGAGTTGATAGTTGTTGAGTTTCTAGGAAACTGGGCCCTGCCAGACAGGTTTACAACGGCAATCCTGATGCTTGCAGAAGTTCGGTTGGTTGTGGCAAGAGCGAGGGGTGCCTATCTATGTCTTATCCTCCCATAAACCTGCAAGGTTCTTCTCCCCACCAAACAGCAAAGCAAAGAATGTCAACAGAGTTGTCCCATTGGGAAGAACAGGGTTTTGCACGACCCTGTCCACAAGTGTTCAAAAGTGCTTGTTTTTGCACAAGTTACACCTTTGGCACCCGTCAGACCACTGAGCCTGGTATCCCACATCCTTTCATCCAGCATAGGAGTTAAGCTCTCTTCCCATGCCAGCTCTTTTGTGAACAGGGTGGAGGGGGAGAGATCGAGGCGGCTTACTGGCCACGTCCATGAACCTCACTCCATGCAGCCAACGGGCAGACCCTCAGGTTCCCCGTGGGCACTAGAGAGAGGCCATCTGCTCGACCTTGCTTCTTAGGGTTCTGGCCTTTAATCTTCTGTCTCGGAAAGGCTTTGGGTTGCTCTTCAGGTGTTTTGCTTGCAGTCCACACTTGCTTCCCAAGGTAAGCTAACGGGTCACTTTCTTGATATTGGGTCGTCATCTTAGGTCTGAAGGCAGAAAGATTCACACGACGTTGTTTCGGCTCACTTCAGCATGGTTCTTACGGGCTCTGTATCTGGGAAGTCGTTTGTTTCCCCCCCCCCCCCCCCCGGTAAATTGCACTGAGGAAGCAGTGGTTCTCTTCTACAAATTTCAATTTGTGATATTATTGATAAGTGCAAACCTCACGCTGGGTTGGTTGTTAAAGCTTACCCTTTGAGCTCTGTTGCACCAGTCAGAGCTCATACCCAATGGGATGTGATCTTTTTAACCGACAGATTAGTGCGTTTTAGAACCACGAAACCTTGCCAGGAGCGTACGTCTCGTGGATGACAAATAGGCTTAACATGAAAGTGTTTTATATATTTTTTAAAAATTTTATTTATTCCATTGGTGTGCTGTCTTTCTCCCAATTAAAGGACCCAAGGCATCTCACAAGTTATTAAAAAACAATCTAACTAAAACCACAATAAATTATATCATGAAAAAGCAATTAAACATGTCGCAGTACAAAAGCAATTTGTTAAAGCTATTTTTTTAGAACCCTTAAAATGTATTCAAAGCATGTAAAAGCAGGCAAACAGCAACATGGCATTCAGAAGGGAAAGAAGCCCCATGGTTTTGAAAGCGGCTCAGGGGGGCTGGAAAGCTACACATGCATCTCCTTCTGAGTTTCCTGTGGCTGTGAGAAATCATGCAAGATTGTTACTTTTTATTTTTCCTTTTGCAAATCATAGGCATGGACAGAATTTTAAGATGTGCCTCTTTGATCACAGGGCAGTGGACATGTGTAAAGAACTGTGTGCATTAGGAAACAGGCAGGCCAAAATGCACACCTCTGACTGCAAGGGAGGATCTGGAAAGGTAGGAGAAGTGGAGATGGAGTTGATTTCCATGCACTTCTAAAAAATGGTGGGTGCCGGGAGCGCTCAGCAGGAGCACTTCCACTCCTGATGTGAGCCTCCTTTGAGAGTCCTCTAAAAGTCAACGCGCTTACCTGCATTGCTAAGACTGGGTGAATGACTGTTTTCAGTCCTTGTACTGGAATAAGCTACACACTCCTCCAGCACCAAGCATCCATGCAGGGACACCTGTGTGTATCCAGGACATGAGACGGCTGAGCCAGGCAGGATTCACCCTTGTTTTCAACAATTTCCACAATTCACGAAATTGTGGAGGTTGTTCTGTCATATGCCAAACAAACTAAAATAAAATAAAATTCCAGTTTGATGGAAAGCATTGTGCCTGCCAATACATGAGTAAGAGCACCCAAGAATTCATAGAGTCATAGCTATAATGGATTGCAGGATTGGGCTTTCTATGTGAAAAGAATAAAGTGAGCAGTACTAATTCATCCAAATGAGTTGGTTCATTTCTGAAGAATCGTAGAATCAAAGACTTGGAAGGGGCCTCTAAGGCCATCAAGTCCAACCCCCCTGCTCCGGGCAGGAATCCAAATCAAAGCAGGGTGGACTAATTTTCTCTTTAAGGCCACCAGCGTTGGAGCGCTCACCACCTCTCAAGGTCATGGGTCCCATTGTCCTACTGCTCAAACAGTTAAGAAGGTTGTGGTTTTTTCTGGAATTCAGCTTAAATCTGGCTTCCTGACACTTCAGCCCATTCTTAACGTGTCCTGCACTCTGGGGTGATGGGGAACAGATCCTGCCCCTCCTTCCTTGCCAGGGAGGAGAACAGAGTTGCATTTTCTCACCTTCTTATGCAAGTAGACTTTGTCTAGGGGGGCGGGGTAAAAATCCAATAAATAAATAAATAAATAAAATAAAGAATGAGGCGCCTGAGGGATGAGAATCCTGTTGCCAAGGTCGTTGTCATAAATGACCCCCCAAAACCGATTCCCCCTCCCCCCCCAAAAAAAAAATAACCCAGGGCAGTCATTCCACAAGGAAAGGTGATTCTCCTCATTAAAAAATATTTTTGAAGGCTTCTTTTAAAAAGAGAAAATGCTTCTTGTTTCCACTCTAGGCACTGACTGCATCCCTGGAGTGTTAAGGGGCCACCTCTCTAGACCTTGGAGACATGGGGCCCACCTGTCCTTACTCTACCAGTCGTTCCCAACCTTGGTCCCCAGACGTTGTTGGACTACAACTCCCAGAAGGCTTCAGCATCAGCTGTGCTGGCCAGGGTTTCTGGGAGTTGTCATCCAAGAACATCTGGGGACCCACGGTTGGCAACCACGCGTAGATCTTCAGTCCTAGGCCAGGGACATTTTCTCGTGGGGAGCGCTGGAGAACACAAACTTGAACAGATCCTGAGAAAGCATCATCTCTCCATGCTCTCATACACAACATGCCGTGAGGCTCTGCAAACCCCTGGTCGTTCACAGAGATTCTGATGTGATGCACAGAGGAAGGGCTCGGTCTCTGGACAGGTATTTGGGCCAGGTAAAGAATCGTTACCAAGAACTCATGGGGTGCTCTAATTCAGGCAGTACGTCTTTGAGAAAGGACAATGAATACAAACCCTCTCAAAGTTAGAATCAGTTCCTTTAAGGGGGAAAAAAATAAATAAATTTCTTTCTTCCTTTTTGCAACAGCCACTTAAGCACAAGGGTCTTTTGCAATGATTGGCAGGGATCAGGACCCCCTCGGTCTCCGGTTTGTGTTGCTAATTAGCTTGACGTCCAGGCGTGGCGGGGGCCCGTCTCCAGCCTTCTGTGGCTCCCTTTCCATATGTCGAACTCAGATGTCACATAGCTCTGGGCCAAAAGGGATCGGTTGTGCCCAAATTAAATTCCCAACAGCGCTCAGATTAATTTTGGGATTTTGCTCCGCATACTGCAAAAAAGTAAAAATAAATCAAGCAAAAAAACCCGTGGCCCACTGATTAACAATTCCTGGACCCTGCAGACCCTTGTTAGCTTGTTTTCTGTGTTCACGAAATGCAGGCGCGGGAACGTGATGGTGTGCTTCTTTTGAAACCGTCAAACGTTGGGAGGGTTTGAGGAATGCAGCAAGAACCCAAGACTTCATGCACATAATCTGTTCTGCGCTCCTCTGTGTGGACAGTTGTTGTTGTTGTTTAGTCATTTAGTCGTGTCCGACTCTTCGTGACCCCATGGACCAGAGCACGGCAGGCCCTCCTGTCTTCCACTGCCTCCCGGAGTTGGGTCAAATTCACATTGGTAGCTTCGGTGACACTGTCCATCCATCTCGTCCTCTGTCGTCCCCTTCTCCTCTTGCCTTCACACTTTCCCAACATCAGGGTCTTTTCCAGGGAGTCTTCTCTTCTCATGAGATGGCCAAAGTATTCGAGCCTCAGCTTCAGGATCTGTCCTTCCAGTGAGCACTCAGGGTTGATTTCCTTCAGAATGGATAGGTTTGTTCTCCTTGCAGTCCAGGGGACTCTCAAGAGTCTCCTCCAGCACCACCGTTCAAAAGCATCAATTCTTCGGCAGTCGGAGGCACCCTTTATACCAGTGGCAAACGTGGGGGGGGGGGGGGGGCTGCAGGCGGACAGGAGAGCATGGCCACGGCATGTATTTGCATCTCGAGCAGCGTGGCCAGCAGACACAAGGTTAATATCATTCCTCACGTCTTTGGCTAAACCCAACGAAGGGGGAAACTCCCAAACCAGGACAGATCTCCAGCAGCCGAACGGGGAACTCCTTTGGGGGATGTTTTGACGCAGAGGGGTGTCGATGCTCCAGAACTGTCTACCCAGAAGGGGTGGATTTGCCTCCCTCCCTCATCTTCTTTCAAGACCGTTCTGGTTCACGGCCTTCAGGGACACCGTTTGCTCCTCTTCTGTCATGCTGTGTTAGACCTTGCGCTGCGGTTTATTGCACTTGCTTAACTTTTGCTTGCTTACGACTCTCGTTCTTTATATTGTTTATTTATGATGTTTTAAACCACACGCGGCATTTATACGCTTCAAGAGCTTCTCCCAAGCCGATGCTTGCTTGATTTCCATGCACAGTCTTCAGGGCTTTGGAAAGTAACTTTTGGACAACAATACCCAAAATCCCCTAGCCAGCAGGGCCTGGCTTGGGCATGCTGGGAAACGTTTTCTAAAATAATCATTTTGATGTCATTACGTGCCACCAAGTCACTTCTGACTTAGGGTGACCCTGTGAATGAGTGATATCCAAAATGTCCTGTCATCAACAGCTCTGCTCAGCTCCTCCAGACTCAATCTGTGGCTTCCTTTAGGGAGTCAGTCCATCTCGTATTGGGTCTTCCTCTTTTCCTGCTGCCTTCCACTTTTCTCAACATGCTTGCCTTTTCCAGAGAATCCTGTTTTCTCATGAAGTACCCAAAATAGGACAGACTCAGTTTCAACATTTTTAAAGAGATAGTTCAAGTTTGATTTGCTCTAGGACCCACTTATTTGTTTTTTAGAGTATCCGCAAAGCTGTCCTCCAGCACCCCATTTCAAATGAATCCTTTTTTTTTTTCCTTTCCACTTTCTTGACGGTCCAGCTTTCACGTCCTTACGTGATGATGGAAAAGACAAAAGTGTGGCTGGTCTTGGGCTTGGTCTCCAGTGACCCATCCTTACACTTTACAAGTTTATCTCCTCCTGTCAATGACAGTGTCCACCAGGCAGACCCACCATGTACAAAACCTCGTCCTTGTGATGTGATGTTGAGAGATTTTTTTTCCTTGTGCCTAAGAGAGGATTTGGGAGGGGGGGTTAGTCACATTCAGGATGGGAAGTCCTGTAAAGTCTGAACAAGAAAAGCCAAGGGACCCCTGCCACACAACACAAAGCGGGCCACTCCGGCTGTGACGTTTGGCTTCCCAGTCCACCAGTTGGCATTAAATTGCAGCGACCAGGCGCCGAGAAGCCTCCCTGGGACGCCTCCAATCTTCCACTGCTCAGACAGCCCCTGAGCTAACCCACAAATACTGGCAGGGTGAAAAACAGGGTAGTTCCCGGGGAATTTACGACTCCGCTCGATCTAGCCTGCAATCAGCCTTTTTATCGCAAAATCGAAAAGGCATGATTCCAAAGCAGGATTTGTTTGCTTCTGACATTAATTTTTTACAGCAATATTTTAACATTTAGTACCGGAGAGTCGGCGGTGAAGTGTATGGCAGGCGCTTTGATCCCTCTCCCGGTAGATCGGAGTTGGAGAAATAAAACAGAGACCCTTGTCTCAGCTGTTGCTGGTGCAGGGGGGAAAATAAAAAGCTTTTAATTCCAGGTAAATGGGAGAGGTGAGGGTGTCTTGGGCTCAGCTGTGCCTGTAGGAAGGGACATGTGCGATAAAGCTGCCACGTCAAGGCTGCTCAGATGTGCGTATGGGGTGGGAGAGTACCAGACCGAGACCAGGTCATGTCCACCAGACCCTTGCCCTGTTCTAGCATGAAATCCCGTTCTCCTGGAAGAGCCAGAGTCTTCTGGCGTAGGGCCATTGACCCAACGAGGAGGTGGATTCGGGGCTGTGAAAAATCTGTCAGTTTCAGGTTGCGACTACATCCACATGACTAGCAATCTCTTTTGAAACGGCATGTGGTTTACGTGGCAGCATGAAGACGCTGGATTGTTTTGGTGCAACATCCATGCTGGCCCCTCAGTGATGCTGTTCGATCCACGCTCACAGCCCCTCTTCCTTTGATACTGGCCCTCTTGCTGATCCCTGGCTCTCCGTTTAAGGTCTGCTGCCAAGCCCCTGGGACTGTTTAAAAGGTTGCCCGCCCACAGGGATTCATAGAATCACAAAATCATGGCATTGGAAGGAGCTTATACAGCCGTTGGGTCCAACCCCCGGCTCAATGGAAAAATTCAAATCAAAGCAGATCTGACAGACGGTGGTCCAATTTTCCCTTGAATGCCTCCAGGGTTGAAGTGTTCACCACCTCCCCCTGAGGTCATGGATTCCCTTGTCGTAGTGCTCCAACAGTTAAGATGTTTCTCCTGATATTCAGCCTAAATCTGGCTTCCTGTATCTTGAGCCCGTTGTTGCATGTCCTGCACTCTGGGATGATGGAGAACAGATCTTGCCCCTCCTCTGTATGACAGCCTTTCAAATATTTGAAAAGTGCTATCCTATCACCCCTCAGCCTTCTTTTCTCAAGGCTAAACAGACCCAGTTCTTTCAGCTTTTCCTCCTAGGGCTTGGTTTCCAGACCCCTGATCATCCTTGTCGCCCTCCTCTGAACTTGTTCCACTTTGTTAGCATCCTTCTCGGAGTCTGGTGTCCAGAACCGGACACAATACTCAAGGTGAGGCCTCACCAGTGCTGAATAGAGGGGGACTAGCACCTCGTGGGATTTGGAAACTATACTTCTGTTAATGCAGCCTAAAATAGCCTTTGCCTTTTTTTGTAGCCACATCACACTGTTGGCTCATATTTAGCTTGTGATCTACCACAATTCCAAGATCCTTCTCGCTTGTAGTATTATTGAGACAACTATCCCCCCAGCTTGTAATTGTGTATTTGGTGTTTTACCCATGTGTAGAATTTTGCACTTATCCCTGTTAAATTTCATTCTGTTGTTTTCATGCCTCAACGTACCGTGCCACCAGAAAATCGCTCAGTCACACACACACACACACACCCAGTTCTTTTGTAGAATGAAACAAACAGTCCCACAGACAAAACACTGTACAATTCATTGTGGTTAGAAAAAAGTATAAGCCCCCCCCCCCCCCCAGTGACAGGGGAAATGTCCACTTTTGAAAGAAAAAAGGACAGACTGATTCACATTGTTCTTTATGTCATGTGCTCATTAAAAATACTTCTCATCCACCCCTGTGCCAGCTCAAAGACAAATTGTGAAGTATTCTTCAATGTCGCCTCATGCTTGGTTTTCTTTTGAATCCCACTAGGATTCATATCCTGTCAGGTTTCAAGGCATACTTTTCTTTCTGGATGGAAATATGGGCATGTGTTTGCATCTGTAGGACCATGAGTTGGCTGGAGCTCAGTCCTCTGCCACAGGCTCCATGGACTCAACATATTTGAAAAGTGCTATCCTATCACCCCTCAGTCTTCTTTTCTCAAGGCTAAACAGGCCCAATTCTTTCAGCCTTTCCTCCTAAGGCTTGGTTTCCAGCCCCCTGATCATCCTTGTCACCCTCCTCTGAACTTGTTCCAATTCATCAGCATCCTTCTTAAAGTGTGGTGTCCAGAACTGGACACAGTACTCGAGGTGAGGCCTAAGCAGTGCGGAATAGAGGGGGACTAGCACCTCGCGGGATTTGGAAACTCTGCTTCTATTAATGTAGCCTAAAATAGCATTTGCCTTTTTTGTAGCCACATCACACTGTCGGCTCATATTTAGCTTGTGATCTACCACAAGTCCAAGATCCTTCCCGCTCGTAGTTTTGCTGAGCCAGGTATCCCCCATCTTGTAACTGTTAAATTGGTTTCTTTTTCCGAGGTGCAGGACTTTGCACTTCTCCCTGTTGAATTTCATTCTGTTGCTTTCGGCCCAGTGCTCCATCCTATCAAGGTAATTTTGAATTTTGTTTCTGTCTTCTAGGGTATCAGCTGTTCCGCACAATTTGGTATCATCTGCAAATTTGACAAGCATTCCCTGCACTCCCCCATCCAAGTCATTAATAAAAATATTGAAGAGCACCGGGCCCAGGACTGAGCCTTGGGGTACCCCACTAGTGACCTCCTCCCAGTTAGAGAAGGACCCATTAATCATCACCCTCTGAGTACGATTCTGTAGCCAATTGTGTATCCACCTGACACTTGATCTATCCAGCCCACACCTAGTTAGCTTACTAATCAGGATATCATGGGGCACTTTGTCAAAAGCTTTGCTGCAGTCAAGATACACTATGTCTAAAGCATTCCCTCTGTCTATCAGGGAGGTGACCTGATCAAAAAACGAGATCAAATTAGTTCCGCAGGATTTGTTCTTGACAAATCCGTGTTAGCTTCTAGTTATTACTGCCTTGTTTTCTAGGTACTTGCACAATGACCGCTTTACGATCTGTTCCAGAATTTTGCCTGGGATTGAGGTCAGGCTGACTGGCCTGTAGTTCCCAGGTTCCTCTTTTTTGCCCTTTTTGAAGATAGGGACAACATTGGCCCTCCTCCTCACCCGTTTCCCATAATTTCAAGAAAATCATGGATAGCCGTTCTGGAAATTCTTCAGTCAATTCCTTCTGTACTCTCAGATATAGTTAATCCAGCCCTGGAGATCTGAACTTGTTCAAGGTGGTAAGGTAGTCCTTGACTATTTGTTTATCTATCTCCAGCCGTAATCCTGTTGTCCCCCCCCACACACACACACACACTTGCACTTCCAATTTGTTTGGAAGTTCATCGTCTGTCTTATGGGAAAAGACGGAACTAAAATAGGAATTGAGCACCTCTGCCTTTTCTTTGTCCTCTGTTATCATTTTTCCATCTCCATTGTGGAGCTGTGCCACTATGTCTTTGGTTTGTCTTTTGCTACTCACACACCTAAAGAATGCTTTTTTATTGCTTTTAGTGTCTCTAGCTAACCTCAGCTCATTCTCAGCTTTTGCCCTCCTCATGCCATCCCTGCATTTCCTTGCTACTTGTCTGTACTCATCCTTGGTGGCCTGGCCTTCTTTCCACTTCCTGTACATGTCTTTTTTAGTTTTTAGGTCCTCCCTGAGCTTTTTGTGAAGCCACACTGGCCTTTTTTGCCGCCTCCCCCCTTTTTTTCTTGTTGGAATTGTTTGTTGTTGTGTCTTTATAATTTCTTTTTTTAGAAGTTCCCACCCTTCTTGGACTCCTTTTCTTGTTAGGATCTCCTGCCATGGGACCTTCCTTATCCTTGTTCTGTGATTATTAAAACTGGCTTTTTAAAAAGTCAGCAGACCTGTGTGTCTACACTCTGCTTTCATTTCCTTTGAAATCAAGAATTCTAGAAGGACATGGTCACTCTTGTCCAGAGTTTCCCTTAGTGCTACTTCCCCCACCAAGTCATCTCTGTTCGTCAAAATCAAGTCAAGGATAGCAAATCCTCTAGTTTCTTTCTCCACTTTTTGTAGGAGAAAATGATCAGTCACACAAGCCAGGAATTTCTTGGAAGGGCCAGACTTGGCAGAATTTGCCTCCCACCATATATCTGGATAATTGAAATCTCCCATCACTACTACGTCGTGTCTCTTTGAAAATGCTGCAATTTATTTTTCAAAAGTTTCATCTGCTTCCTCTCTTTGATTGGGCGGTTGGTAGTAGACTCCAGCTACCAAGTTCCTTTTGTTTTTTGCCCCAGCTAGATTGATCCAGATGCTCTTGATGGGACAGCCACTCTCCTCCTCCTGTATTTTTGGAATACAGGAATGTGTATTTTTGAAATATACTGCAAGTCCACCTCCCTTTTTATTCTCTCTATTCTTTTTGATCAGTTTATATCCCTCAATTGCTGTATTCTAGTCATGGGAGTCATCCCACCAAGATTCAGTTATTCCTATCAAGTCATACTTACCCTTCTGAATTAAAATTTCCATTTCTTCTTGTTTGGTTGTTGTGGGTTTTTCGGGCTCTTTGGCCGTGTTCTGAAGGTTGTTCTTCCTAATGTTTCGTCAGTCTCTGTGGCCGGCATCTTCAGAGGACAGGAGTCAGAACTCTGTCTGTGCTCTGGTGTAGTTTGTTTGGATAGTTGAGTTTATTTATAGCTGTGGGATCAGCTTTTGTCCTTTTCAGGAGATGGGTGATTGTGGTGATCAGAGTGTTTGTTTCTTCTTGTTTGTTTCCCATACTCCTGGCATTCGTATACAGACACTGGAGGGTATGTGATTTGTGGCCTGTTTGTCTTTGTACATTTTTATGAATATTATGATTATTATGTTTATTGATATGTTTATTACTGTGATTATTATTGTTAATGTTATTATTGTTGCCCTTTTGATCAGTTTGGTCCATTCCTCTTATTGTGTGTAAGGCTTCATCTCCCCTTAACTCTGAGCTTGTGTCTCCCTCCCCCTTCCAATTCAGTTTAAAGCCCTCCTGATGAAGTTCTTCATGCTGTGGGCAAACACATTTTTCCCAGTCCTTGTTAGATGCAAGCCGTCTCTTGCTAGCAGTCCTTATTCCAGGAAGCTTAGCCCGTGGTCCCAAAAACCAAATCCCTCTCGTCGACACCACCTTCGTAGCCAGTCATTCACCCAGAGGATCTTTCTTTCTCTTTCGATTCCTCTTCCGAGCACCAGTAGGATGGAAGAAAAAACTATCTGGGCCCCAAAGTCCTTGAGTTTCCTTCCCAGAGCTTCAGTCAGACGTGATTTCTCGGTAGCTCTTCTTGGCTGTGTCACTTGTTCCTACGTGGACAAGAAGAAAGGGATATGTATCTGTAGGTTTTATGAGTGATGGCAATCCTTCCATCACATCCCTTCTCTGTCCTCCAGGGAGACAGCATACCTGGCAAGGTCCATGGATCTTTCTGGCATATTTCGGTCTCAGTTCCACCTAGTAGGGAGTCCCCTACTACAACTACTCTCCTCTTCTTCTTTTTGTAGGGTGTGGGTTCAGTGACCGTATTCTGCTGCGCTTCAGTCCTACTCATGTCCTCCTGTGGGGTCTCCTCTGCGTCCTGTCTGACAGACTCTTCTTCAAGTAACTGAAAGCGGTTTTGTAGTTCCACCGGGAAGGGGTGTCTTCTTCTTTTGCTCCTCACTGTGATTCTTTTCCATGGTGGTTCCTCCACTATGTTTGTAGCCTCTACAGCGTTTTCCTCCACTGCCATGTTTTGGTTTTCTTCCATCAGCCGTGCCCCCTCTGACAGCTGCTGCTCCTGCTCAAGAGTTCTCTCAATGTAGGCTTCATCTTCCCTTATAGCCTTGAGTGTGGCTACTCGCTGCTCCAGGTCTCTGACTTTCTCTTCTAACAGTGCCACCAGTTTACACCTGTTACACGTATACAGCATTTTGCACTCAGGAACAAAGACAAACATATCACAAACTTGGCAGGTAACCACCACTGAATTGTCTCCACTCTCCATAATCCCTTCTAGCTTTTTTTTTACTTTCAACTGTTTGTTTAGGAGACTTGTCCCTCTTGTTTTGTTAGTTTAAAGGTAGTTGTACGTATACCCAAGGAACCAAAAAAAATTGTCTGGGGCCTCTCCCTTGGCCTCCCCTGGCGAACATCCGTGGCAGACTCCCTGCTTGCTCTCCTGCTTGCTCTCCTGCTTGCTCTCCTGCTTGCTTTCCTGTTTGCTCTCCTGCTTGCTCTCCTGTTTGCGAGCTCCCTGGGTCTGCCTTGAGCTTTCTTTGCCAGCTGTGCTCTGCCCGGAGTCAGGAATCAAAAGGCACCTTGGGCCTTCGTGTTTTGATCTACTTTCCACTTCTGGTTGAAGATGTGGACCCTGTCCCCCAGCTGTTGTCTTTTGCCTTGAGACTTTTATTGTCTCTGCTGTTGAGTGGGCCAAAAGAACGATGGCCCCCTCTTGCCAAAGCAACCGGTTGGGTTGTGACTCTTCCGAGCATGAGGCCTTTGAGCATTGCCAGAGAATTAAGATGTTCTTCCCTGCCGAAAAGGTTGCACCAAGAGGTTTTGTAATCCTGCTGTCAAGCATGGTATTGATGATATCATCGGCCCTTAAAATAACAAAGCACAACCTGCATCCGTCATGATGAAGGGTTTAATCATGGTGGCCGTGAATGTTCAACACCAACCGAAAAAACAGAAATAAATTAGGTTTCATGTGGATCTCTGTAATTGCCGAATGAGCACAGAGCAATATCTGCCACTTGTTTGCTTAGTAAACCATAAAACTCTGCAGGATCATCTTTGCTCGTCGACAGAAGGGAGCGTCTTACGTTCTGCCCCGCTTCAGTGCTTCCGTTGAACAGAACTCAGATCTCTAAAACTGGATGAGGCTTACGTCTGAAAATCTAGAATAAATCAGGCAAGGGTCCGCTTGAGCCTACTTCCACCCCAACCCCATCCCCTAAGCGGGGGCCCTGAAAGTCTCAATTTATTTATTTCATTAGCTTTATATACTGCCCTGCTAATGCGATGCACTATTCTGGGTGGCTCCCATCAAACAGAATAACAGATAAATAAGAACAACGTGTGAAACTGTTAAAACTTTACTTTACTTTATTGGTTGATTGCTTAAAATCATAGGTCATCGCAATATATCAATGACAGCATCAAACATATGTGGCACTGTCATATCACAATTACACTTAAAAAGAAAGATTTAGGATTTTGGATGCTTGGCACGAATCTTCTTTGCTGCCAGGGCAAATTTTGCTACTTGATGGGTAGTAAATACATCCCATAAAACTAAAACATAAAACTATCAAAGCAAACATATTATAAAGGCAGTTTTTCTCTATGAGGATGAAAACAGAGGCACAGCATCAGGCAAGGTCGTTCTGGAAGACCTCCCCGAAAAGCAGCATTTTAAGCTGCCTTCTGAACATTCGTAGGGAGGGGGTCAGGCGTAACTCCACCGGGAGCTGGTTGCATTGAGTCGGTGCCACCGTGAAGAAGGCCCGGCTCCTCGTAGAGGACTTTTGCCTTGGAGCGGCAACGCGGAGGAGCATAGCCTAAGAGCATATGGTGGGTCAGGCAGATGACCCTCTGCCTGACCCACCATATGCTCTTAGGGGAGAGACCCTCTGACAAGTAACATGGTCCCAAACTGTGTAGGGCTTTTATACATGAGTGTCCAACCTTGAATCCGATCAGGGACACAATGGGTAACCAGGGCAGACAAGCCAGAACTGAGGCACTGTCGTCAAATCTGCTCACAACACCAGCCACCCGTCTGGCCCCTGTTTTCTGGACCCACTGCATTATTGGGGTCAGCCCCCAAGGGCAGCCCCATGTAGAGAGCATTACAGTAGCCAATCTGGATTTATCAGGGAATGGCTCCCCTTTATGGCTGGGCACGGAGGGAAAACTGTGTGGGTGGGGTGGGGTAGGGGGGTGGAGGGAACCACTAGAGAGGAATAAGGAAGGAGTCAGGAAGGTCAAAGGGTCTGGAGGGGCTACAGTGAGAGCCAGGTGCGGGGGAATGACTCTAGGGGCCAGAATGAACGGTTTTGTGGTTAGTGTTTTGATGCCTTGTGATCAGTGAGTCTCCAGGCATTTAAAATCCAAACGCAATGGGTTGTGTATGTGGATATTTTGGTTAGACCAGGAAAGACTCACAAAGAGGCTCTCCACCAGGCTGGGCACTGCAGAACAAACCCCAAATCCTCTTGGCCAGAGGCTGAGCGCTCCAGTTTAAAGCATCACGCGGCGGCAGGCAGATTTATTTGCCTTTCCTCACCTCCGTCGACAAGGAGTTGCCGATCGCTCGGCATCTTTCCTATTGCCTTAGAGTGAAACTGCCCTCTTCAGGTTGTTCTTCTGTGTTGTCAAGTCGCATCCGACTTCTGGTGACCCTAAGAATTTCACTTATGGTGAGATAGTTAAGGAGAGGGTTTCACTGTTGCTCAATCCCCTCCCAGTTGGTTTCTGTGGCCGAGGGGGGGATTTGAACCCAGGTCTCCCGAGCCCTAGTCCATCTGTGCACAACACCACACCAGCGGTCCGCCTTCTCCGAACAGATCCAAGGACTGGCGCAGCATCGTTGCAGAGTTTAATGCCAGAAAGGTGGAGGGAAGGGAGGGAGAGAAAATGACAGAAATTAAAATTTCACCCCGTATTTCACCCCGGTTCAAACACACATCCCAGTTCATCACCTTCAAGTTGTGAGTAAAGGGATCTCAGCTCAGGTCTAATTTCCCTCCTTCCTTCCCTGCATATGAACATCAACCCATGTTTATAACATATTCCAAAAGCTAAGCATCTGGGGGCAAAAAAAAAAAAAAAAAAAAACAACTTGCAAGTTACCCATTGAAAAAATGGTCAACTGCTTGCAAGAATTGTATTTATTATTTATTTTTTTAAAAAATGTTTTTATCCCAACTTTCTCCTTAAAAAGGACCCAAGGCAACTTCCATCATTAAAAGACAATATTTAAAGCTGAAAACAATGAATATACAATGGTGGTTTACATCATTTAAAGACAATATTTAAAGCTAAAAACAGTAAGTATCCAAATGCTGAAAAGTATCACACAAATACCATACTACAAGCAAAAGCAATACCAAAAACACATTCAAAGCAGTAATGCATAGCGATCCATCTAAAACTCAGACACAAGTAGCTGGTTTACTGAGGAAAGGCTTTGACTGCTTGCGGAAGGACAGCAAAGACGGGGCCAGGCTGGCCTCCAGTGGGAGGGAGTTCCAGAGTCTAAAGGAGCAGCCACAGAGAAGGCCCTCTCCTTCAAACACACCTGGCAAAAGAAGGAAGGAAACAGTGCTCTGTCTTTTCCTTTTTGCAGAGGAGCATTAGCACCTGAGTGTTACTTCCTTATTTTTTGTATAAGAAACTTGGATTTTGCATGGGGGAAAAAAAAAACCACTTCTGTGAATTTTTCTACACACAAAAAAATAGACCAACAAAAAAAAAGCACAAAAACACTGGCGACCTCATGCAGCAAGGGAGGAAGCTTTCCGCTCTCACCTTGCGAAGAGGCGCCTTGCTACTCCCAGCCGCGTCTGCCTCGATCCTATGCATGGACCTAAGGGTGTCTGGACGCAGGCGCCTGCCACGGCCGGCTGGTTCCCCGAGCCGAGGTGGCTGCTCTTCCGGAGCCTCTTCAGCTTTGTCAACCCTCTCTCCGTCAGCTCGGACGAGATGCAGCGAGCAGGCGGGTGAACTGAAGGGTACATCAATTGCCTCTTGATGGATGGCAGGACGGAGGAGGGAAGAACAGTGTCAGTCATTTGCGGCTTGCCGTTGGCGCATCCCCTGTGCCAAAACCATGAGGATGGGTGACTCATCCGCCAAACACTCTTGCTCCTCTTTTCCACATCGTCACTGTTCAGTTTTTTTGTTGTTGTTGCGTTTCTTGAAAAAAATGAATAAAAGGCAACAGGCTGGCCCACCTGAGAGGGACGGAGCAGGGCAGAATTAGTTCTCAAATTCCTCCACACTCACCTGTGTGTGCTTTGTTGGAAATGACCAACTAGGGCCGTGCCTGGACCAATGCAGGTTTTTTCTTTGCAGGCAAGGAAAACATCTGTCTCGGAGTGGGTGGAAAACGCTCCGGATGCCACCCGAGCGGCATCACCCGGCGCTTCCAGAGAATTCTTAAATGCCTCCAGTTGTCACTCTCTGAGCTCTTCTCTGACAGTTCCAGGGCTAAACACACGTCAAGCCGTCTTTGATGGGGAGAAATTCTGTGAAAATTGAAAAACCTTCTGTAGGTTTGAGGAGCCTGTTCCTCTCACCGCCACCCACCCACCAGCCCGCCCCCTTTCCCAGCTGCATCACTCATCCAGATCCCTTTGAGATGAAAAATAAACATTGAGCTGTCAGAGAAGTGAAGCAGGAGAGGAGCCCAGCCCCAGGTAGAATCACCGCAAGATGTCCGTCTAGCTTCTGCTGAAATACCCCCATCCCTTCCCAAGCCTGACTCTAAGACCTCTCCCTGTGAAGACATTTTTCCCCTCTCCGGTTTAGTACTTCCCTGTGATTTTCACTCACTGGCTCTATCCCTGACATTCAGCCTTTCAGATATTTGAAGAACACTCTTAGATCTTCTCTTAAAGCTAAGGGAGCTGTTTTGACCATTCCTCGGAGGATCTGGTTTTCAGACCTCCCCACTGGACAGAGGACTCCAGATGTGGTCTGACTCAAAAAAGAAGAGAGAGGGGACATTTCTTTCCCTGGCCCAGATGCTGTGTCTCTACCCACAGATGGGCTTTCTTAGCAGCTGCATGTCATGGCTGGGTCATATTTAGCTTGTAATATAGGAAGGCAACTGTTGGAGTTTTTTCAACCTTGCATGCTGCTGCCTCTAGTAGGCGTGGTTGGGAGGGACCTTTCTGGGCCGGGATGACTGTCAATCTCTCCAGCACTAACCAATTGTTCCTTCCCTGCCTCTGAATTCAAAGAGAGCCCCGCCTCTCTGCTAAGAGCCTCTTACCCCCCTCTACTTTGTGTACCGGCAGTTAGTAGTCTATTGGAAGCAGTGAGTCTGTTGAGGCTTGTTGCTGCAGACAGTCGTGTTTTATTAGTTTGCTGCTTGATCTCTTCAGAACTGTACATGAATGAAACATTTTTGTTCTTTTTCCTTTTCCCTAATAATGTCTCAGAGTGACGTATTGAGACCGTAAGTGCCAATTGAAGAGAAAAAGGGGTGGACTAATATGGGAAAACTTGAAGCTAAATCTGCTCTTAAGCACCTGTACTTCTGCTCCACAGCTAGTGGAATTTAACCAGAAATTCAAAACTCTATAGTAGCAAGTTGGTTGTTTTCACATGCCTCAGCTGCCTCGCCAGGTCTCCTCCATCCTATCTTTGTTCCTTTGGTCTTTAAAATACCTCCGTGCAATAAATAGCTTTATACTTGCCCCACCTACTGCTCCTGAAGGACACTGAGGGGAGAAAGAGGAGCCCAGGGCAGGTGCGGAGATGTCGGTGTGAAGTGGCTCTTTAGCGTGCGCCTTGGAAACCTTTAAAGGTTAAGCCCGGCACATCGAGTGGAGCCCACAAGCGCCTTTTAAAGCACTTGACAAGTCCTGACACGCTTGTTTCAGAAATGGTGGACTCTCCGGCGGAACGGAAAGGTCAGGGTCCGAATCTGGCATTGATGTCCAGGAAATATCCTTTCCGCCCCCAGAGCCTCTTGGCTGTTGGACGTGACGTTTGCTCAGACCCGAGCCCCAGAACCTCTCCTTCCTGAGATCCGATCCTGTTTTCATGGAAAAAGGAGGGAGTCATTAGGCTGCCACTCTGGGTTGTGCACACGTAAACTCACAGGTGTACATTTTATGCACCCGGGAAATAGAAGATATGGGGCTAGGAAAGGTGTGGCGGAATCAGATCAAGAACTGGGGGAAGGGAATGCAGGTGGTCTGTGGGGAGCAGAGCTGAGCTGAGATGTTTGGAAGGTGTGAAGGGGACGGAAGGAACAAAAATCAGGGCACCCCATGGTATGGTGAAAAAACTTTGGGGGGTGTCACAGGAGAAGGATGAGGGCCATCCAGAGGGAGCCCAGAAGGACCCCCGGATGAGTGGCCCCCTCTCCCTGGCGCGCGCGTCTCAGTACCTCGCAACCGTAGTTCATACCGTCGTTCAAGGTCCTGATGCTCCCCTATAAAGTCCTGCCCCGTATGGGTGCCCTATTGCTTGTCAGAGTGCCTCTCGCCAAGGTCAGCTGCCCACGCCACCGGGTCCTCACAGGCGACGCTCCTTTGATGAGCCGTGCCAAACGAGGCCAGGAAGTCATTGACGTTGGCATTGCCTCCCCCCATGGAGCTACGCCCGGCCCCCCTCCCTCCTGAAAGGGAAGGGGCTGCTGAAGACCCATCTCTTCCGAGAAATCTTTGGTGGCTGTAACCCTTTTTGACCTTGCCCACCCCTCTCTCTTACTGCTTGCTTATACCGCGCCGTCTGGGCTGAACGCCTTGTCTGTTTCAGCCTCTGGTGGTTTGGGTTTTATTAGGTTTGATTATGTCATTATGCCTTTTGGTTTGATTTTTTTTTTCATCTACACCACCCAGAATAGGACCATGCACTAATAGGGCAGTTTATAAACATTAGAACTAACTGACTAACTAACTAGATTTAGATTAGGCATCCTTCAGTCTCGAGAGACGAGGGTCATGTGCTCTGAATAGAGGACTTGGAACAGCGTCTAGTGTGGCTGAGGAGGCCAATTCGAGAGTGACTAACTAACTAACTAACTAACTAAATAAATAAATGCCACAGTGCAGGCGTACCTCCAGTGGCGGGTTGGAAGACTTGTGTCCCAAATATGGTGGGTTGGAAATGGTTTCGGCAGATGGCGGGGGGTGTAAGGGGCCTAATTCGTGGACTCCTTGGGAGACGGGAATTGACGGGCATCCGGCCACGTCCCTTTTTTACCCCCTTCTCCTCCGGCCACTACAATTGGTGAAACCTGTTTTCCAAACTGTTGCTTGTAAAGACGGATTCATTCTTGAGATCCTTCCCTCAGTGAGGGAAGGCAAAACTGTGGCCCACAGAGAGGATCCTTCCGCAGCAGCTTCCAACCGTTGGACGAAGGGGGACATCAGCTTGGGAATGGGTCACAACAGGTTGTGGACCGCCAAGCCATAAGAGTCAGTGGGTTGGCCCTTTCCTGGTTGTCTCTCCGTGGGTGGGTAAAAAACATCTTCGTTCTGACAGGTGTAGGTCACCACACAGTGACCGACACCTTGCAAAGAGGTGCATCTGTGGGGCCGTGTCCCTCCCGAGGCCATCTTCCCTCTGAAGTAAAACAAGGCTTCCTGGATCCTCGCTTCCAGTCTCACTTTCCTCCTAGATTTCTGTGCATAGGGATGCTGCAGCTTGGCGTGCTTCCACCCGCCATCGGACCTGCACTATTCACTAGTACTGGACACACACACACACACAAGTTTTGCAGTCCCTCTTGGAAGAGTCCAGGACTAATAAATGCAAATGTATTTAATGTTTTTAAGAACCATAGGTCTCTTTTAAGGAGCCTCATGGCACAGTGGTTCAACTGCAGTACTGCAGCCGAAACTCTGCTCACGACCCGGGTTCTATCCCAGTTAGCCGGCTCGAGATTCACTCAGCCTTCCAGCCTTCCAAGGTTGGTAAATCGAGTACCCAGCTCACTGCAGGGGGGTAATATGTAGCCTGCATAATTAAATTGCAAACCACCCAGAGAATGCACTACAGGGTGGTACGTATATAGGGAGCATGATTTGCTTTTAAAACATGGCTAAGCACTTCCCTGCACTGGTTTGTTTGTCCCCAAATGGAATTCTTGTGTGTGTGTGTGTGTGTGTGTGTGTGTTATTACAGAGTCCAGGGGTTTAAAAATGGAACACCCGACTGTCCAAAGTTGGGGATGCCCACCGCCCTTTGGATGGCGATCTGTGTAACACTGCCATTGTGACACTCACAGGCCCAAATCCTGACACACCGGCCCGAATCCCATTGGGATTTCCAGCACACGTCAGAGAAAGCATGGAAACTGAAGCGGTTGATTGCAAACGTGCCAGCCGTGTGGCTCAGCTGGCATCTCATCCATTAGCTGCAATTTGCCACAGCCACTTTCCTGGAGGCCTCTTGCCCAGGCATAAATGATCTGCAGTCGGAATTGGACCGGGATGTTGTTGTTGTTTAGTCGTTAAGTCGTGTCCGGCTCTTCGTGACCCCATGGACCAGAGCACGCCAGGCCCTCCTGTCTTCCACTGCCTCCCGGAGTTGGGTCAAATTATATTATCCCGGAGTTTGACCGGGATGATATATTGCAAAGTCTTTGCTCAGAGGAATCATGGAGGGAGGTGTCCCTTCTTCCTTTCAAGGTCCTTCTCTAAAAGGAGCCGTCCTCCTCCTGAGGAGCGCCACTTCCGGGGGTTGTCCCTGCTCTTCGCCGCGCATGCCTTTCGTCTCTTGCGCCTCCCGACGGCGCTGCCAGGCGAACAGATAGCCTGTTAAGGGTCCTCCCGGGCACAGCCAGGGTATAAATAATCACGATCCCCTTGTGATGAACGCCATGCTCCTTTTGAATCTCCTGGCTCAGCAGGGTAGTTTTTCAGAAAAGGGACCTGCTTTAAAATAGCGGAGGGCACTTTATCCCCTATTTGCTATAATAACCGTCAAGGCTTTTAGACGCAGGCAGGCTGGGAATGTGTGTGTGCCCCCCCCCCTTTAGATCTGCCTTGTTTTTCCATTTCAAGTTGGTCGGTGTTTTCTCTAAACACTTATAATTGCTATCTAGTGGGGGGGGGGGGATTTTTTTAATCCAGCATGATGAAGGACTACCAATATTTTCATGCAGCTGGAGTTATAACCACTGTATGGATAATGGTGCAATATTTTTGGTTCAGTAAGCACAGGGGGAGTGTATTAGGTGCCATTGTGGTGCAATAGTAGGTATGCACTGGATAGACTTCAGACAGATCTTTCCAGATTATACTGCAATCTCTCTCAGGGGCTCCCTTCTCCGTCCCTGAAATTTGCATCGGAACCACCCATCACACAGAAACAAGCTGCTGGCTAATAACCAGGACCAGAGCTCAGCAAGGCACAAGAGCAGTAGCTATAAGGAACTGCAGGATCAGGCCTACTGTGTGAGTAGAATAAAAGGGGCAGTGTTGGTTCATCTAAATGCGTTGACTAGTTTCTGCAGAAATCATTGTCCGGAATCCTGTTTGCAAATATGGAATATAAAGGCTTCACATCTGGAACAGTGTCAATTTTTTGCCTTGACGATCTCTTGAGCTGCAATTACAGAAGCTTCCGTTATAAACAAGGGCAATTTACTCTTTGGTGATGGGTTAGTGGGGATTTGTCATAATATATATTACATATAAGAACGGGCTCAAGCGACAGGAAGCCAGATTTAGGCTGAATATCACTTCCTAACTGTTAGAGCAGTACAACGATGGAACCCATGGCTTCGAGAGGTGCTGAGCGCTCCAATGCTGGAGGCATTCAAGAGAAACTTAGACAACCCTCTGTCAGATCTGCTTTGATTTGGATTCCTGCATTGAGGAGGGGGTTGGACTTGATGGTTTTAAAGGCCCCCTTCCAACTCCTTGATTCTATGATTCTAATATACCCAGTATCCTGCTTTCTACCTACTGGAGGGAGGGGGGATATATTGGGGTGCAGAATGGACCATTCACACACACATGGACAGATTGAGAGAGAGAGAAAGTGTCAAGCTGGATACCAGCTATTGAATCAGACTGATAAGAGTTGTAAGGGACCCCGGCGGTCATCTAGTCCAACCCCACCTGAATGCAGGAATCCCCAGCTAGAGCATTCCTGTCAGATGGCCAGCCCGCTTCGATATAAACAGCTCCAATGAAGGAGAGTGTGCTGCTTACTTACCCAGACACTTAGGAAGTGAAACATATATTCAGTAGGATACCCCAAAGTGCCACAAAAACCAACAAGGGGGTCCTAGATCAAATCAAGCCTGAACTATGTCTAGAGGCAAAAACGTTGAAACTGAGGCTGTCGTACTTTGGGCCCATCCTGAGAAGGCGGGATCTTCTGGGAAAGACAATTGTGCTGGGAAAAGTGGAAGGCAGCAGGAAAAGAGGAAGACAAGATACGAGATGGACTGACTCCCTAAAAAGGAAGCCACTGGCTTGAGTTGGCAAGAGCTGAGCCGGGCAGTTGAAGACAGAACATGTTGGAGCTCCCTCATTCATAGGGCCACCACGAGTGTGAGAGGCGACTTGACAGCACAGAATGATAACAACAACAACAAAGGTTTATGTGGATCTTTCCAAACTTTTCAAGCTGAGGAAAGCTTCGGCTCTCCAGCAGGGTTGCTGTAGATTAAAAGTTACCTTCTGTTTCACTGCAGTGGGACGAAAGTAGGAAGCCGCCGTTTCAATAAAGGCAATGGACAAGTAAAATAGACACGTGTCTTACAGGAGCTGAAGCCAAACCAGGCGTTTGGTGTCGTGAAAGGAGGAACAACACTCCCATTGCCGTTTAGATCCTCAACAACAAATACACAAGTACAGCTTGCCTCCAAACGTCACAGCACAACACAGCAGAGTGTGTTTCCAAGAAACGAGGCACGAACAGAAGGATGCACAAAACACAAGAAACTACACAAACTTCATTTACTCGGCAGGAAAGTGAATTGAAAAATATAGGCGTGGAGGGAGAAACATTTCCGAACATTTGTACAAATTACCGTACAGGAATAAAAAGGGGGGGGGGGGGAGTCCTGTAGATAGGGGCTATGTCAAGAAGGCCAAGGTCCTTTGGAAGAATGAGATGCGGGGCCAGGATCCTAGTGGCGTTCGCACAACTTGCTGTGGCTAATTGCTCAGGGGCTGGGGGCACATCCTGTTTGCATAGCTGCTCACAGGCCTGAGTGTGCAACCAAGATGTGCCACAGCACCTTAAGGTTAGCTACAATCAAGGCTAGCTGTGACAAATTAGACAAACCTTATGCAAACCCTGATTGGATTCTGACTTCATCCTCTGTTGGTAGGAGAGCAGAGGCTTGTGGTGCAGCGGTTAAACTGCAGTACTGCAGTGAAGACTCTGCTCACGACCGCCGTTCGTTCAATCCAGGCGGGCTGAGGTAGCCAGACAAAGGTTCACTCAACATTTCTATCCTTCCGAGGCTGGTAAAACGAGTACCCAGCTCGATGGGGTCATGTTTAGCCTTCATCCTGTATAATTAAATTTCCAACTGCCCAGAGAGTGCTTTAAGTGCTATAGGGTGGTATATATATTCAGCGCACTTTGCTTTTGCTTTTACGATCTTGTTCAAGCTTTAAAAATAAACCTTGGGGTTTGATATCTGTGTGACAGCTGCGAAGAATATTATCTCTTGTTAAGTAATCAAGTACTTTCTGAGTCAGTTTATGTCACTGGAAATGTCCATCTGGCAATTTGTTCGGAAGGAGCCTTTTCTACTTGTTGATCAAGTTTACAAACTGTACGGCTTGTTTTGGCTTCTTCTTGTATTCCTGGGACCGAAACAGGAAGGGGCGTTCGGTCCCCATGGGGTCCAAAGGTTGCACTTCCAAGAGGGTGGGGGTTGAAGGGGATGGGTGTGGCCCAAAGTGATCAATGTTTGATTTAATTTGATTTCTTATTAACTTTTATTTAAAACAGTGCATTGCTTACGGTCAAGACGGCTACAGTGGTTTTTTGTTCAGTGAAAAAATGGATTTGTAGCTGAAACAACGGCTTTGCAATGCACCTTCTGGTGGCGAATAAATAAATAAATAAATAAAATTAAAAATTTAAAAGTGGTGACATGGGGAAGATCAAGGAATGATGTGGCCTTCAGAAGATGGTAAAAGTGTGCCCATGCTGCTAAAGGCCCCAAGAGGTAATTCTGAGTCTACATACATACATACATACCCTGTTTCCCAAAAATAAGACCTAACCTGAAAATAAGCCCTAGTGTGATTTCTCAGGATGCTCGTCATATAAGCCCTACCCCAAAAATAAGCCCCAATTAAGTGAAACCCCGCCCTCCACCCTTGTGCAGCAACCAGAAGAAGATGACGTGGCTGTATTTGAATAAATGTAGATGGTTGTGCATGAAAAAAATAAAACATCCCCTGAAAATAAGCCCTAATGCGTTTTTTGGAGCAAAAATTAATATAAGACCCTGTCTTATTTTTGGGCAAACACAGTGCATACATACATACATACATCTTAAAATGTGGTGGTGCAGTGGTGTGCATGTGTGGGAGGGTGCTAAGCGGCACCTTTGGATGTGCATACAGCCTATGGACCACGTTTGTTTGTTTGTTTGTTTGTTTGTTTGTTTGTTTGTTTGTTTGTTTAATAGGCCACTGTTCTGGGTGGTGAACAAGTAACATAACAGAAAAAAAATAACCTCTAAATTTAGGATCTCTAGTACTTAACAACTCTAAGAAGAAGAAAAAACATTATGTCTATTAAATACAAAATATGGTGATCCAGGGCAGCAGACAACAGCAAGTTCACAGGCCTACGAGAAAAGAGAAAAAACGTTTACTTGAGACCATCTTATGAGGCCATAAAAGTCGGGTGAAAACAGGCAGGTTTTAATCTGTCTCCTAAGACCAAGGAGGGACGTGGCTCATTGCACCTCAGATGGGAGCGAATTCCAGAGCAGTGGAGCCGCCACAGAGAAGGCCTGGTTTCGGGTGGCCAATTTCCGGACCTCCCTCGGGGTCACCACCTGTAGCACCCCAGTAGATGAGGTGTGAGTGGGACAGGTAGACATTTTGAGGGAACTGCGCTCAGACAGGTAGCAAGGTCCTAAACCGTGGAGGGCTTTCAATGTTTGCATAAGCACCTTGAACGTGGCCCGGAAACAGACAGGCAGCCCTTGCAGGCGTGCCAGGACAGGTGGTCTACGGTCAAATTGTGATGCACCAGGTACCAGCCGGGCAGCTGCATTTTCCACTGGCTGCAGCGTCCGAACCGCCGTCAAGGGCTGCTCCACGTAGAGAGTGTTGCAACAGTCTGAGATGACAAGCACATGGACTGGTGTCCTTAGGGACGTCCAGACCAGAGCGGGTTTGCGAACTAAAATTCATGGGGAAAAGATATACTCAGTGGTTTTTTTGTTTGTTTGTTTCCTTGCTGGCTGGCTTTTCATAAATACGTCCAGTTCTTCTGTTCGGGGCAGTTGCAACGAGGAATTACGCCAATGTTCACGCCACAGCCGATAAGTCAAAGAGAACTTTTCATTACTGCTCATTACTGCTTCGGACGGGTACCCGTGGGAAGAACTATAAACATGGGGGGGGGGTGTTTTTGCCACTCCATCCTGCAGACAAGAAGGCTTCCTTTCTAGTAGCGCTGACACGAATGTCGGCAGACCAAATCAAACCTTCTCGCCTCCTCCATGAGACAAGCGGTGGGAAGAATATTGTGGGTTGGGGAGAAATCCAGTCACCGGGGAAGATGGAGCCCAAAGCGGATCGTTGACCCCTTTTCTTTTCTTTTCTTTAGGAAAATGGCAGGAACCGGGGGGGGGGGGGGGGGGGCAGGCATGTGGGAGGGAAGGACCATCAGCTTTAATTAATAAAGCTGGAAAGAGAACGAAAGGGTGTTGGAGAATTTATTTTTGTGCTGCTCTCATTAATGTTGCTCCCAGGAGGCTGTGGCTCCTAATAGGCTCTGGCAGGGAATTGTGTATTTTATTTAAAGTTCATCTTTTAATGGAGTTTCAGTCCCACCGTTCCGAATCCCTGGGAGGGACCAAGTGTGGCTACCTGCCCGTTTCCGGGTCCGATTCAAAAGTGCTGGTCATGATCTATAAAGGCTTGTAATGCTGCTGTTGTTGTTTAGTCGTTAAGTCGTGTCCGACTCTTCGTGACCCCATAGACCAGAGCACGCCAGGCCCTCCTGTCTTCCACTGCCTCCCGGAGTTGGGTCAGATTCAATTGTAATGCTGGGGTCCAGGCTATCTAAAGGACCACATTTCCCCATAGGAGCCTTCTTGGCATTTAAGATCCTCCCAGGAGCCCCTTCTCTTGGTCCCGTGGCCATTGCAGACACAATTGATGGGGAGACGAGAGGCAAGGCCTTCTCGGTGGCAGCCCCCAGCAGATGGGAGGCTCTCCCTCGGGAGGTCAGGCTGACCCGCTCCCTTTTATCCTTCTACCCACAGCTGAAGACCTCTCTCTTCAGGCAGGCTTTTAACCATCACAACTGAGTCCCCGAATGCCTTCTTAAAGTTAAGATAGTTTTCAGTGTTTACTTGCTCTTAATTATTCAACTGTATTTTAATTAGCTTCTCATTTTATTGGGTTTTTTTAAATGTTTAACTTATGTTTTCAATTCTATTCCTTTTAATAGTATCAGCCACCTTTAGAGTCCCCTTACTGGGAGAAAGAAAGCATATAAATAAAACAAACAAACAAATAATAAATTGGTTCAGTTGTGCCTCTGTTTAGCCCAAGTGTCGGCAAAGTGTAGCTGCTGGGCTGCATTTGGTTTGCTGAATGCATGCCCGGTGTGAACCCTGAGCCCTCTGTGTACTACTCAACACTCCACTTAAAAAACAAAAGTGTCTAAGAATGACCCTCCAGGTCACCAGAGGCCTCGGACGCATCCAGTTGGTTCTCCGTTTCCCAGCCCTGTTTTATGGCCCTTTTTTGCAAAGCTAGGAGTGACCTTCTGAGGTCTTCTCATTTTGGAAACGGGAGAAGGACCAAAACGTCATGGATGTTCTGAACGGAGACCTCTTGAGCGCTCCTCTTATTTGAGTTGATTGGTTGACTTTATGCTGCTGACGGGCTTGAGTAAATGACTCGAGGGCAATCTTGTGCCTCCTCTTCTCATTGCTCAGGTGGGTCCTGCTAAGATCAACAAGGAGCAGCCATCCCTCCCTTGCTCCCAGGGGTGGGGTCGGTGTGTTTCCTCCAGATTGGCACCATGGCTTACGTTGTGTTAGCAGCGCTACAACCTCGGTCCCCCTCTTTCCACTTCTAGGCTGGACAGCAGCGCTGGTGGGAGCAGGAAATCGCGGTGAACGGGAAGATCCAGAAGGGAGAATTGATCACCTACAACCTGACAGAACTGATCAAGCCAGAGGCGTACGAGGTCCGCCTGACACCGGTCACCATATTCGGTGACGGAGATTCAACCATCCGTGTCATCAAATACAGCGGTAAGGAAATGAGACGTCTGAGGACACTTTTTTTTGTGGGGGGAGAAAGTCTCCTTGAATAAGAATGAGGTGGATGGGCTCCAAAAAGAAAGCCACAGACTTGAGTTTGCAAGAGCCTGAGCAGGTGGGCTGGAGATGAATGAGTGCCGTTGGCTTCAGTCCTATGAAAGGCCCCTTCTGAAAGAAAGGGGAGGGGAGGGGAGGAAAGGCAGCTTACGTCTGAGTAGACACATAGGGATGGCGGCCCTCAAGTGGCTCATGGATCATCGTCTTGGAGTTCCACATTTCTTCCATAGCACTTTCCAAAGAGATTGCTCTGTTCTCTTGCCATGAACCACACCGAGTCTTCTGGCACCTTCAAGATCCATTTATTTGTTTTAACATGAGTCTTCTTCGCGGATTAGAATCGACTTCCTCGGGTGTGTGGAATACAGGCGATTTTTCTGGCAGAACGAAAGAATGCCAAGGGAAGGTTTGAGAGGAGTCAGCGGAAAGGGCTGCATCCACCGATTCTAGATTAACTCACGTCTTAATAGGGATCAGGGATTCTTAGCGTGCTGTGTATATTTTTGGGCATAGCCAAAACAAAAGACTGCCTCCAGCACAACGGCCTAACACTGTGTGGAAGCACAGTCCGCTGTCTTGATGTTCCAAAGACAAATAATAACAGCTTGTATGTTTTCTCGAAGGCTTTCACGGCCGGGATCCGATGGTTGTTGTAGGTTTTTCGGGCTGTTTGGCCGTGTTCTGAAGGTTTTTCTTCCTAACGTTTTGCCAGTCTCTGTGGCCAGCATCTTCAGAGGACAGGAGTTAGAACTCTGTCTGTATTCTGGTGTAGTGTGTGGGATAGTTGAGTATTTGTAGCTGTGGGATCAGCTTTTTGTCCTTTTCAGGAGATTTAGGGTGATTATGGTGATCAGGGTGTCTTTTGTTATGGGTGTCCTGAAAATTGACCAGATAGGCGGGGTATAAATGAAATAAATAAATAAATAAATAAAAGGACAAAAAGCTGATCCCACAGCTACAAATACTCAACTATCCCACACACTACACCAGAACACAGACCGAGTTAAAACTCCTGTCCTCTGAAGATACCGGCCACAGAGATTAGCAAAATGTTAGGAAGGAAAACCTCCAGAACACGGCCAAACAGCCTGAAAAACCTACAACAACCAGCTTGTATGTTCTCTGCCATCAAGCTGCATCAGATTTATGGTGACCCTATTGGGGTTTCCAAGGGAGGAGAGATCTTTAAGGAGTGGTTTGCTACCAGTTCCAGCTGGAGTGAGTTTCTGTGGCTGAGCAAGGATTTGAATCCCAGCCCTGTACTACACCACCATGGCTCATACAGCAGCCTAGACACCAGGCATGTGTTGGCAGACACTCTCGTTAATTAAGCCTCCTGCTCATTGTCAGGATGTCTGTCCAAACAGGCCTTTGAGTGTCTCTTGCTAAGCTTAATAAGAGCATTGCCATTTTCTAGCTTCCTATTTCACTCTGGTGCCCCATCTCCACATAGAGGAACTCTTGCTCTTTATTTTTCCCCTGGTGGATCCTTCAGGCTGAAGCTGAGCTGAAAATACTGTGATATGAAGGCGATGCCAGCCCACGGGCTGGAGGATGACATGATGCATTTGCCGGTACTTCCACAGACCTGAAAGCTGGGAAGGAAAAGTTACTTTTAATAATGATGACGGCCAGCCACCTCCCTGTGACCAGCACGGGCAGTGTCCTCAGAAGGGCAGCCGGACCTCTGTCTGAGAAGGACCCTTGGTCCAGCCCAATGGGTTGGGAGAGCTTTACTGCAGGGGTGGACCACCTGGTCCTTCCTCCAGATGTTTCAGAGTACAGGTCTCCTCATCGTTGCCAGCCCTGTGGCCAGGTGTCAGATGGGACAAGACCTCCAGAAAGTGGCAGAGGTCTCACGCTTAGAGGAAGTAGAGCCACCGGCTGTGCCTCCTTCTTAGACGCTCCAGTCCAGGATCATCAACATGGATGGGCACGCCGTGCTTTAGAGGCACTCTTTCCCAGCCTCGCCTGGGAGATGCTGCCTAGAAACGAGCCGGAGCCTTCTGCCTCCCAAAGCCCTCTGTCCATGAGCTGCACCCGCTTCGGAGGACCAGTCTGAGGACTCTCCCTCCAAAGCAGACCTGAATGGCTGATGACGGAGGCCGTTCTTTCAGGGTGGGAGCAAAATGGCAGCTGGCCACAGGAAACAAGCCAAAGCGGGGGGGGGGGGGACCTCACAGGCTTGCTCCAGCACGTAGGAACTCTTGAAACTAGGGAAGATCAGAAATTTAGAGTAGTTTTCTCAGGATCTTTCAGTCTCTGGAGTAGCACCAAGGCTTCAGTCCCTGCCATGGGGTTTGCTGGAGCCTTCCGTTTGCAGTGATGTGGGGATCAAAAAGCCAAATAAACCCATATAACTGCCTGCAGAAATCTAGGTGGTGCCGTTTGTGGTCACAGCTTGGACACTCTTCTTGGTATGGGTGGACTCTCCGTCTTTGAACCATGGGCAGCTCATGGCCAGAGCACCTGGCCCTAAAATACCAGGGCCCAAAGGTCCCCTTCCTGGACCCCGAACTTCCATTATTTCTTGACGGGTCCTGGCCATCCAGACTGCTTGCTGAGTCTTCTGGTTGCTGAGTCTGTCTCTGCTACAGGGCTGTCTCGCTTTGCTAACACTTCAACGGTCCTGGAGAATCAGTTGCAGAGTTTTGAATTTTGGTTAAATTCTTCTAGCGGTGCAGCGGAAGTACAGGGTTCCCCAGAGCAGAATTAGCTTCCATTTCCCCAGATTAGTCAACCCCCTTTTTTTTCTCACCAACTAGCACTTACAGTCTCAATAATTCAGTGTGAGACATTCTTAGGATAAAAATAAATAAAAAAAACCATTTCATTTACTTACACTTCTGGACAGGTAAAAGCAAACTGAGAACAAACATGACTGCTTGCCACAACAGGCCTCAACAGTCTCCTTGCTTCCAACAGACTAATTCTTTTTCTCTTGACTGACTCCAGCAGATATGGGGTTTTTTCCCCCCATTTATCCCAGGGGACTTGGTCTGAGTAGCCACAATCTTCCTGGCTTTGGCACACTTTGGAGCGGGCTCCCTCTTCTCCCCCCTGATGGCTGCCTCCCACTCGGGCCTGAAGCCACTATGTGGGGAGAGGCTTAACAACACACAGACAATCTCCTGCCAGACATTTCCTGGATCCCGCCAACCTCAACTGGAGGTTCCGTTCTTGCAACCACTCATCACTTTCCAATCATGGCTGATGTGATTTACTTCCTCACAACCTTTTGCTTCTTGCACCTTTTCACCAAGGGTGATCAGAAAGATACCTGCAAGCTGGTGCTGTCCCCATTTTTGCTGCGCAGCTCCCTGGAAGGTGACGATGCCTCTATTCCAAGCCCCACCCATTTGCCTCTGCTGACGGTGTAGATGCAGCAAGATCCTGGGGAATCGGTTGTTCCACAGAACACTTCATTCATTTCTGGTCTTTCCTGGTTCCAACAGTCCGTAGGTGCTCAGGCACACCTGTGAGGTCCCCCTCTCGGCCTGTTTTCTGTGGGAATATCTTAGCATTCATGGTTGACCATTAATTAGCATCTCTATAAAAGTTTGGTGACCAAGCAAGACTTGCTTGATGCAGTTCTCTACAATTTCGGTTCATTTGGAGACAGAAGAAAGTTTAAAAAAAAGAGAAAGAAAGAAAGAAAGAAAGAAGGGAGAGAGATAGGAAGGAAGGAAGGAAGGAAGGAAGGAAGGAAGGAAGGAAGGAAGGAAGGAAGGAAGGAAGAAAGAAAGAAAGAAAGAAAGAAAGAAAGAAAGAAAGAAAGAAAGAAAGAAAGAAAGAAAGAAAGAAAAAGAAAAAATTTCTCAGTGAACACAAAGTAATTGTGTTAGCAAACACAGGGAAGCTGATCTTGAACAACTGACTCCATTTTTCCCATGGAAAATTACCCAGGAAGCGAAACACTGATTATTCTCCTTAGATAAAGGAGCGTTAAAAACAGCAAAAGCAGTCAAATCAAAGAGTTCTTTCAAAACAGCTTTAGGTAAGTTAAATTTGGACTTAAGTGTGAGGCTCGTGGGTTGAATGGAAATGTGATCGCTTCTATCCACAAAGACAGTCGGGGGAAATGAAGAATTCTGTGCAGAAGATTTTCAAGTGCAGAACATTTTAAATTGATCAGGAGTTCTTCAACAAGCAGAATCCAGTGTGGTGCAGTGGACAGAGTCCTGGGCCAGTGCTCAGGAGCTCCGGGTTCAAATTCCTGCTCAGCCTTGAAAACTCACAGGAGAAGGGTTGACCTTGTAAAACCTTAAATGGCTCCCCTACCTTGAAACCTGCATTTGGGTCGCTGTTTAAGTCCAGTGCATGGAACGTGGTGGCGCTGCAGGTTAAACCACAGAAGCCTCTGTGCTGCAAGGTCGGAAGACCAGCCGTCGTAAGATCGAATCCACACGACGGAGTGAGCTCCTGTCGCTTGTCCCAGCTCCTGCCAACCTAGCCGTTCGAAAGCATGTAAAAATGCGAGTAGATAAATAGGTACCACCACAGTGGGAAGGTAACGGCGTTCCGTGTCTAGTCGCGCTGGCCACGTGACCACGGAAACTGTCTTCGGACAAACGCTGGCTTTATGGCTTGGAGACGGGGATGAGCACTGCACCCTAGAGTCGGACACGACTGGACTAAATGTCAAGGGGAACCTTTACCTTTACCTTAAGTCCAGTGCAACTTGACAGTGCATAACCGAGGACCCAGTAAGAGCATCGGGGCTGGGCTGTTGAGATCCCCTTGCCCTACAACCTGGCCTGAGAAGACGTTGGTGGTGGTCCTTCAGCTAGAACTTGCACCGCAGGGACCCTTCCTCCGTGGCCCCTTCCCCTGCCAACCAGGCAGGACTCAGGGATTTCTGCCCAGGGGTCAGACAAAACAGACAAAACAGGGGATCTCAACTTGCTCCCCGAGTCTCTTCCTCCCCCATGGTTTCCGTGTCTCCTTCTGTTTCTCCCAAAGCCCTCAAGCCCTCCCATTCCTTCTCCTTTCTCTATGCCACCCAATGCCTCCTCCGTCTTCTGCAGGTGCCTCCTGCCCTCCCTCCTCCGTGGCTGCCAGGGGCCCAGGAGCCAAGGTTTCGGCAAGGCTCCCCCCTGAGCTGCAGGGGAAGGGCAGACGGCAAACCCCCCTCACACATATCCATCACAGTGTACAGAAATGTTAATTAATTATGGGTTCTTTTCTGCCTTCCTTTTGTAGCCCCGATGAATCCTCACTTACGTAAGTATTCGAAATACGTTGTTTCTCCCTTTCCTAAAAGGTATCAGAAGCAGGGCCAAAACTGGGATGGGAGGATTAAGAGAAGTGCTGCTCTCTAATAAAATTACTGGAGATGGGCAAGAAACTGAACGACGAACCAGAAAAACCATGAATCAGACTGGTTTGCGGTTTGGTTCGTGCAGCCTGTTTTGCCGAAACGAAACAAAAATGCCGAATTTTGTTCCTCTCGGCCCTTCGTTTTGCTGTGGCAAAACGGATGCCTGCCCGCTCCCTTCCCGCCACCCCCGTCCCCTCCCTACCTGGCCTGCCTCCTCCTCCTCTTCCTCCTGCACCCTCGCCCTCTTCGGAGACCTATCGTAGGCGTGTGAATGCACGGAGAAAAGCAAGCTCGGCTCCTGGAAGGGGAAGCCAGGCCATCGGCTCTGAAGAGGGTGGTGGTGCAGAAGGAAGAGGAGGAGGCAGGACCAGGTAGCAAGGCGACAGGGGTGGCGGGAAGGGGGTGGGTGGGCCGGTGGCAGAGGGGGTGGGTTCCCTTCCTCCCAGGCACAAACTCGAAAAATGAATGCAAACCAGTTCATTTTTCCAGGGGTTTGGAGGCAGTCCGTGGTACATGGCTAACCACAAACCGTCACGAACCACCGGTTTTCCGGTTTGTGGCCATCTCTATAAATGGCCACTAACCCTCTGAGGAGACCAGCAATGGAGCCAAAGGCTGAAGGCCTTCAGGGAAGCACCTTCTCGTCTTCACAAGCACATTCGCTGGGAACACGAAGGAGGGCCTTCTTGGTGACTGCTCCCAGGGGGTGGGATCCCTTCCTTTGGGAAGTGACTGCCCGAGACATTCCCTTTTAGGCAGGATTTTAGCTATTAAATGGGACAGAAGGAGGACCAAATGCTGGAAACTGTTGTTTTTAGGGGTGTGTTTTTAAAGGGGTTTAAAACTGTTTGTAAATTATTAGTCTTTTTACTTTTACTACATTGTTTAATTGGTTTTTTTCAATGGTGCAATAGATTGTATTTTCATCCGCATGGCTGTCACATCGATTTGTGATTTGCCTTGGGACCCCTGTGCGATAGGAAATGTGGCACTAAAAATAAAACAAATAAATAAAGAACTACTATAAAAACCTGCCTTGGGACAGGACCCAGGCAGGAGGATTGAAGAGTGGATATTGATAGGCGAGGAAAGGAAAACAGACCAGAGTCACTGTGGGAAAGGACTTCCATGGCCATGTTTCTGCTGATAACAGAGAACCAGGAAAAAGACATGATTTACTGATTGATTGATTCGACTTTTATAAAAGGGGATCGGGCCCTTTGCCCTCTGATGCCTCACCTATTCTGAGCAGAGGTGTGCCGATGTGTGGGTTCAGACAACAGCTCCCAGAATTCCCTAGCTGCCTGGGGGATTTTGGGACTCCTAGTCCTGAAACACAAACCTTCAGACCTCTACCTTGTGAGAGTCTTATTGCAGGCTGGAAACAAAAGTGGTCAGCAGACCAAGCCTCGTCGCACTTCTCCTTCCGCTGCTGGTGATGGTTTGCCAAATTTTGAAGACCTGCTGGCTGGTTTTCTTTTACTGCAATCCAGTGTTCTGGATCACTTTGCTCTGGACCAAGATGTTTCAGGCCCATTCCAGAACCCTCCAATTTGGAACTGCTCTGATTTGCTCCGAATCAACCTGATTTGACTGGGGTTGGTTGTGCAACATCTAGAGTCTGATCCAAGGCAAGGAGTCGTGATGGGCAAGCAATGGTCTGAGTGCATGCTGGGTGAGAAGAGGAGAAGAGAAGCCACAGATTTTTTTTTTATTCCAGGTTTGTGTGCGAAATCATTATTCATGTGAATGTGGCTTCAATCTGTTGGCAGGAGAATTCCACTGTGGCTTTGAAGACAACAACATTTGCTTATTCATCCAAGATCAGAAGGATAATTTCGACTGGACAAGACAGAACATAGTCCTCCGAGACACAAAGTACACCCCCAACACAGGCCCCAGTGCTGACCGGTCTGGCTCAAAAGAAGGTAAAAAGTGCTCCTTAAGAAAGAATACATCATTCCAGCCAGGCTGTGTGTGGAGCATCACACCTCCGCTTAAAACACCAGGATGTACATAGAAGTTTTGTTTGTATGCTTAGCTATACCTGCTCTTCACTTTGGGCCGAGCTATGAGCTGAGGATCATTCATTCATTCATTCATTCATTCATTCATTCATTCATTCATTCATTCATTCATCCATTCACATCCCTAAGTGCCCCAATAGGAGGCCCCTGTAGTTCACTACTCTGGGTGCTTTTCAATGAGATAAAAACACAAGAAGCATGAATTAAATAAAACAAATAAGCAGCACACAAACTACGAACTCTGACAGGTAATGTGATCCCAAGCCATGAAGGGCTTTGCAGGTGATCACCAAAACCTTGAATCTGATCAAATTAGCTCACACCAGCCAGGATGGGAAGAAAACTTCCTGAATGCCTTGTTCTCTTCAGTTAAGGTTGTCTAAACCTAACTGAAGAGAACAGTGAGAAATTTTAAACTGCTGTAAGAGATTTACTGACAGCTGAGAGTGAGACAAAGAGCTTCCCCCCCCCCCCCCCGGTCTGGACCTGCTTGTCATTTGAGCAAAATGCCTGTTGCATCCTTTCCTTTGAGACCAAGGAAAGGATGCCTGCATGCACATACATGTACACACAGAGAGAAAGTGATGAGGAGCTGGTTGTTAGAAAGGAAACAAACAACCCATCCGGTGCTTCTTGACCTAGTTTGGGGCAATTTGTGCACTTTTGTGAATTGTGAAATTTTGTGCAGAACATCTTTGTTTCACGAATGAGATAACCCTTTCAAACCAATGTCAGTCTGTGAAATCTGACTCATGAAAATTCTGCTTGTTACTGTTTTGGCTGAAGACTGAAAACTTGATATCTAGAAATCTCTTTAAAAATGATTGGTTCCTTTCAGAGAGAATACTGAAGAAGTACCAGGTCCCTTTTTGAACAAGCTTCAAAACTACTATGATGAGAAGTGGGGGTGGGAGTGACTACAGCAACATGGATAACAACCAGAGAGTTCAAAATACTGCTTCAGATTAATACTTGTTGTATTCCAGTGCATGGCTGGGATGGAGACGATAATTGCTTACCCAAAATGACTAAGTTGGAAGGCGAGACACGATTTGACCTGGGAACATCTCACTTCCTGCGACACTTCCCTTGCTGCTCTCATTAAATCCAACCCTCTTTCTCTCAGCCTTTGTGTCTTAGAAACAAGGATACACCATCATTTCTCTTTGCAAATATGCTAGTTTAACAGTATTGGGTCCCCCTGCACTCTCTTCACAGTCCACGGGTTTAGTGGGAAAGATAGACTTCCTTTGCATTACTTATCATTTATTTTTTTTCCATGCCGTGGTTGGGGTGGGGATGCAGGTTTCTTCATTCTGAGCTACTTCTGAGCTGAGGGAAGGGTTCAAGGACCTACGGAACCCTGGACCTACCGTGGTCTGTGGCTGCTGAGCCCATGGAGAGGAATTAGGGCACTCAGCTTTGTAAATCAGGGTGCACAGCTTACAATGGGCAGCCAGTATTAGGATTACAATAAATATTATCATTAGCTAAAACTACAGTTAAATAAAAAATACACAAATTAAAACCCATTTGAACATCTCAGGACAATATTCACACTAATGGAAGGCAGCTTTATAGGACTCAGTCTACATTTGCTTTTTGAAAATAGAGGGCAATGGTGCTTCTGTAGGAAGATTGTTCCAGAGGGAAGGGGCCATGGCTAAGAAAGTTTGGTTCCTCGTGTTGGCTTTTTTGGCCTCCCTGGATGCTACAGGTCTTAACATCAGGGACTGCAAGGAGCATGTGGGGTGGGTAACTATTTTGTGGGAGAGATTTTCACCAAATATCAAGGTGGTAGACCCTTAAGGGCTTTATAGGTAATTATGACCAGTGCCTTAAATTGAGCAACTAACAGGGAGTCGATGAAGGTGTGCCAAGACAAGGGGTATGCGCTCACATCTTATGGTACCTGTAATTAATCTGGCTGCTGCATTTTGGACTAATTGAAGTTGCCATACTGACTTCAAGGGCAGCCCCACACAGAAGCCGTTACAGTAGTCTATTTTGGAGATTGCCAATGCATGAACCACGGTTGTGAGGCATTTCCTCTCCAGGTAGAGGTACAGCTGGGCAATCAAGCAAAGTTGATCAGTGGGACTCTTGGCCACTGCAGATATTTGTGCCCCCACAGACAGAGCTGGATCCAAGAGGACCCCCCAGGTTGGAAACATGATCCTTCTGGGGGTGGGGGAGTGTAACCCCATCAAGGCCAGGTAAATCTCCCTCTAGCCAGTCAGATGATCCTTCCAGTGGTAGGATCTCTGCCTTACCTAGATTCAGTTTCAGGTTCCAAATAGATTGTTGTCTCAGAAGGATATTGTGGTTGACCTACCAAAGGCTGCAGAAAGATCCAGGAGGACCAGCAAACACATTTTTAAAACTCATGAGGTGGGGACCCATGATGGTTGGGGAGGTGCAAAAATGGCCAGCGGATGGCGTGCGGTCCATCTCCTTCTTTTTGCCCAACCTGGCTTGACAGAATGAGAGCAAAGTATTGTTTGTACCCATTGGTTGTGTATCATCATCATCGCTTCCCATGGGTTTCAACCTGTTCAGCGGTAGCTCATACTCCCTCACTGCTCTGAGCTTCTCTTACAATGCAAGACCTCAGGGTGAGAATCAGCCAAGGACCTGCAGCAATTTGTCTTGCTTTCTTTTTGTGCGTGTTTGAAGAACTGACCAGGACTGGCTGGTTTCTTCACAAGTGAGGTGGAAAGAGCTGGAGAGTCTTTAACAAAAAAAAAAAAAAAAAGTTACATGGGAGGGGATGCAAAAGCTGCCAGAGTCACCCCCTCCAGGGAGAGGGCTTTCGTGGCTGAGCCCCACAGAGTCTGACCTTGTGCCCATACGGTTGGGTTGGCGGTCCAGCTGATGTGGTCGCCTGCTGTCCCTGTCTCCCTGGGAGTCTCCTCCTCTTTACCCATCAGGCAGGTCCGGCACATCCTTTCACGCCACACTAGTTGTACACCTTGGATTTGGCCAGGGTGGGAGGAGGAGGATGAAAGCACCTGGTTCTGTTAAGCAAACCAACTCTGTCTGTCCCCTCCATCCGTAACATTTTGGGTGGTGGTGGTAGAGGAGGAAAGAACGATATGAGAAAAACCCACTCTCCGACCACTTTATACCATGTTCAGTCCTTCTGTCTGAAGGTTTGCTGTTCTCCTCCACCCTTGCATCCCCCTCTCTCACACACAAACACACACAAATTGCTGAATGTTTCACTGGCTTGACTCCCAGACCTGTTTTGACATTGCCTGGTTAAAGAAGGAACATCTTCCACCAGCTTCAGCAACCAGCCTTAGAAACCCTGCGTTGGAGAATATGTGGAGTTGTTTAGGATGGACGTCCATTCTCTCTTAGGTGTGGCACCTCATGCTTTGTCCTTCTTCTTCTTCTTCCTCTTCCTCCTCCTCCTCCTCCTCCTCCTCCTCCTCCTGCAGGGTTCTTCATGTACATCGAAGCCTCCAGCCCCAGGAAGGAAGGCGACAAAGCCAGACTGATCAGCCCCGTGTTCAGCATCCCCCCAAAAAACCCATACGGCGCCACCAACACGGCTTATTGCTTCAGTTTCTACTACAACATGAACGGACAACATATAGGTAAGTAAAAAATGACACCTACCCTGTTTCCCCGAAAATAAGACAGGGTCTTATATTAATTTTTGCTCCAAAAAACGCATTAGGGCTTATTTTCAGGGGATGTTTTATTTTTTTCATGTACAACCATCTACATTTATTCAAATACAGCCATGTCATCTTCTTCTGGTTGCTGCACAAGGGTGGAGGGCGGGGTGTCACTTAACTGGGGCTTATTTCTGGGGTAGGGCTTATATGACGAGCATCCTGAAAAACCATACTAGGGCTTATTTTCAGGTTAGGTCTAATTTTAGGGGAAACAGGGTAGAACTCTAGGCATAAGCTTTGGGGAACGGAAACCAGGAAACATATCATATTCACTACTACCGAGAGGTGCATGGACACAAGAAATGATGTGGAATGTCCTCTGGAACTGAGGAGACCGCCTGCCCTTTCCTGCTCCCCAAAAGACATGGACTTGTTCTAGTCTTCCATCTCCAGCGGCTGATCTGTAACAGTGTTGGCAGAAATGATGTGGCCCAGCCATATCTCAGGGGGCTGCTCACTGCATCTCATGGCTGCCAGCTTTTCTTCCCTCCCTCCCTGCCTCCCTTGCTTCCTTCCTTCCCCTTTCCTTCCTTCCTTCCTTCCTTCCTTCCTTCCTTCCTTCCTTCCTTCCTTCCTTCCTTCCTTCCTTCCTTCCCCTTTCCTCTTTCCTTCCTTCCTTTCTTCCTTCCCCTTTCCTCTTTCCTTCCTTCCTTCCTTTTCCTTCCCCTTCCTTCCTTCCTTCCTTCCTTCCTTCCTTCCTTCCTTCCTTCCTTCCTTCCTTCCTTCCCCTTTCCTCTTTCCTTCCTTCCTTTCTTCCTTCCCCTTTCCTCTTTCCTTCCTTCCTTCCTTTTCCTTCCCCTTTCCTCCTTCCTTCCTTCCTTCCTTCCTTCCTTCCTTCCTTCCTTCCTTCCTTCCTTCCTTCCTTCCTTCCTTCCTTCCTTCCTTCCTTCCTTCCTTCCTTCCTTCCTTCCTAGCTAATCCTGCCCCCATTCTCTTGTACCCAGCCCCCCAAGCACCACATGTACATCTGCATTGAGACAGACCCCTTGTCCGTCTAACCCAGACCTCTCTGAGGATGCGTTTCGGGGGCAACGTTTTGCACATGCGCATGTGCAGCTCATGACAAGATGGAGGTCTTCATCCAGGTGACCGCCCTTCCCCTTCCCTTCATCCCAAAGCCCTCCCTGTTAGCGGGCAAGCGGTATCCACCCACCTTCCTACTAGCCCTCTTTCTATCAAACCACGGGTTCAGATAGAAATAACTTCTCCGTCGCAAGATATGTCAGGCTGCCGGGTAGCCTCTTTCCTTTCTGCTCTGGAATTATTATTCCTTGATAATCTTCCAGCCAAGATTCATGCCGAGGGATTTGAGAGGCCATTAAATAAGGGGAATTGAGCAGGAGGATAGGAAACCGTATCTTGAGCTAAATTGATGTATATTCCACAAAAGGTTCCCGCTGAGTTGGAGGGGGGGAAAGGCTTTGGTCTGAGTCGGCCGCTCCTCTTCCCAATGCTTGTTGGCGCCTGTTGCAGACTTTTAAGCCCCCCTTTAAGCTCTTTGGAGAGATCAAATGCACCTCGCGGGCTGCATCCATATGCATGAATGCTCTCTGCCCCTTGTTAGCAGAGGAAATGAAAGCATTTGCTGAGAAGATGCATGTTCTGTGGATAAGCCCCTTCCAAAGCTTCACCGGAGTCAGAGAGACGTGTCTCTCCTCTGTGCCAAAGTCAGGCAGGACAAGCATTTAAGGCTTCCTCGAATGCCCTAATAGGTTTCTCTGGTCGGGTTTGGGGTGAGGTGGAGGAAACGCTCCAGGCCTTTGGAAAAGATCCAAAAGGACTTCTTCTTTTTTTTTCCTTTTCGAAAAGTAAAGAAGAGTGGGGAGGAAAAACCCCTCCCACTCTGACTCTTCCCATTTTTCGTTTTTAAAATCATCTCTACTTCCAGGGCTTGGAAGTAACACGTTACGAATATTACAGTTACACACAATGCGTGACAGGTAGTGGTGTTAGCTGCCATGTTTTGCTTTGGGGCAACAAAAAGTTATCCAAACACGCAAATTGTGAAATAGGAACATTAACCGTTTGCCATTACCTTTATGGTATCATAACTAACATTTAAGTGTTACACCTAAAACAGGGATTTGGGGGCCTTAGAGGGGAGACTGGGCTGTTTTGGGGGGGGGGGGTTTAGTGTATATTTTTTGTTTACACGACTCCTCCATGACATGCCCACGTACAGACCAGGATGAAGTTTGAAGGGCCCTACAGCTTCTCAACAATAAAAAAGATTTCACGGGAGTCTCAGGACCATTAGGGCAGAAATTGGAAATATTTTATATTCCGAAAAAAGGGACTCATCGGATCACACCATCAGCCTTACAGGACATGATTTGTGGCAACAGGAATTCAGCCAATCCATGCTTAATTCATCTCCTTGTGGATTTAGGCCCTCTTGACATGAAACAACACCCTGACAAAGAGTTCTAAAGTCCTGCAAGATGCCTTTTCTGTGATTTTTGTGGTCTTATTCATGCTGGTGCAAGAAGACGGCTGAGATCACCAGGGGATTCCATGTTGTCCAGGCCAGAGTAGAGAAGAAGGCAAACATACCTGGTGCTGTTACATCACTTGTAGACCTTCTGGGATCATCTGGTTGGCTATAGCAGGAGGGAACACTAGAATTAAGAATAGATAGGAAAGCATTTGTTTATTTTGGATGAAAACTCCCAGAATACCATAGCCACCATGGGGGGAAAATTAATTTAATCTCTGGAGTAGAGTTGCCTAGTAGAGTTGCCATGGGGGGCGTGTTGCGCTGGGGGGGGTGTCACGCTCACGGGGGGGCATGTCACACCCGCGGGGGGCGTGTCGCACCCGTAGTGGGCGTGTCACGCTTGCACGATGGACGTGTCGCGCTCGCGCAGGAGCGTGTCACACTCACGTGCATGAGCGCGACACGCCTCCCGCGAGCGCGACACGCCCATCACGCAAGTGTGACGTGCCCCCGCCCCCCCACGCATGGAGCTCGCTCCCCCCAGGCGGTCCGCGGCCCCAAAAAGGTTGGGGACCGCTGGTCTAGAGCAAGCTACAGGGTGGGAAGGAGAAGCCGAGAGCTCTGGTGCATGTCAAAGGATTTCAGATCCCCTGGCTTCCCATCCTATGATCTGGGGAACATCTTTCTATCTGCATAAGATGCAGCATTTCTGGAGCACTTTAACCGCCCAGAGTAGACCCTTGGTCTAGATGGGTGAGATAAAAATCTAATAAATAAATAAACAAACAAACAAACAAATAAAAGCAATGCACTTTATCAGAGTGAGAAAAAGAGCGATCTCATGCAGTAAGCCTGCAGGCAAAGACAGACAATATGGAAGAGAGAAAAGCCGCACAAATCTACCCCCCCCCCCCAAAAAAAAATAACTCAGGATGGAATTTATGTTGGGTAGTGTACTTGAGTGGCCCTTTCTTGCATTGGCCTGTCAGATCATCTATCATGCCGTGACCTCTCATGTGGCACATCAGCCTCTTAATGTTATTGCTAAGGTTGTTGTCGTTTGTTTTTCAAGGAACGCTGAACATTTACCTCCGGTTAAAAAGTCAGACTTCCATAGAAAGCCCCTTCTGGTCTGCCACTGGTAACAAAGGACAGCACTGGTTCCAGGCCCGCATTAACATCCATCCAAACACTTCATTTCAGGTAAGAACGGACGACTCCCCCTTGGAGGTGCACTGGCGGAAAATGTTGTTGGCCGTGGTCAGTTCACCCCTTCTCTGCATAAGTCAGTTAAGGAAGGTCTGTCTCGCTGCCCTTGTTCCCAGCAAAGCGGTCCTAAATGCACGCACAAAAGTTACAGTCACCACCCAATTGGTGCGCCTAACCAAAGTAGACCCATTGAATTAATAGCACTTACACAGTTGTGACTTAGCAAATGGCCATTGACGCAGAAAGTCAACATTCACTGGGACTAGCAACTGGATTGGTTTCCTGTTGTTGTGGTTGTTGTTGTTACATTAAAAAAAATCTGTATTCAGTTAAGTTCTTAGCAGCCACAAAACACCGATACGGTCTCAGTAACTTGAAATGTATGTCGGCCTGATGAACCTCCATCCATAAAGAACTCTAGAAAACTCTTAGCGATGGCAGCCAAAGGTCCCGCTTCCAATGGGCCTCCAGTGGAGGGCTTGCACGGCAAGGCCTCAGTGCCAGACTTAACGGGGCAAGGAAGGGATGCATTAAGAGTCTTGTAGGACTTTAAAGCTTGTAAAAAGCCCAGAGTGGCCTTGGCTGCCAGATAGGTGGTATAAAAATCAAATAAATAATAATAAAATAAAGCTAAACTCCTCCATGTCAGGCATTCCTGGGCATTGAGATGACAACCTGGAATGTCTCCGTTCCACCTTTAAGCGTTCTTAGGTCCTGGACTGACCACACTCTCCCAGGCTGGACACTGGACCTCCTCTATTAGGGCTGGGTCTTCTTCACCTGAGCACCAAGCCCTTCCTGGTCCCAACACACCCCAGTACATGCCTCCAGTTTTGCTTCTCCCACAGAGTTATACTGAAGGCTTGAGGGACATCTTAGAACATCAAGAGATAGGGGATCCATAAACCTACAGCCTCCCCTAAGAACAAACCCACTAGGCAGCCCTGGTTATCCTGTTGATATTTGCATCTGACCATCCCATGGCCTTGGAGTGCAGAAGGTAAACTGGAGGAGGCGCGGGCCGCCCCTGTATTTTCTGGCTTTTTCCTCAGCCCTTCCCACCCACCGTTTCTGGTTCTCTCTTTGGTTGAGGCGGCCAGACGTCCAGTTCCTCCCTCTGGGCTTATTTCCGAGAGCCCAATCGAGCCCAGGCATGGCAACCGGGAAAGTAGAGCCGATGCCCTTTAAGGATTAAGAAGCTGACCATGAGCCAAGATGGGGACAGAATTGCCCAGCTCATCATGCTCTGGTGTCTGACAAGTGAAGAAATACCCAGGGTGGTGTACTGAACAGAGGGAAGGGGTTGGGGACTCGAGCCCCAGAACTCGCTGTCAACTCATACTAAAATCTCACCGATGACTCGACTCGACTCAGACTCAGCTCAGGTTTGGGTTTTGTTTTTCCCAATGACTTGGACTCACAACTCGGAACCCACCTACTCCCTCCCTTTTTTCTGAGGGGAAAAGCTTGTGTTTTTAACAGGGACTCCGACTTGGGACTTGGTACCAAAGACACGGACTTGGGACTTGGACCCAAAGGCTTGCCAATGTCCCTGACTAGGGACTCAGAAGGCCTGTGTTTGAATCCCTGCTCCACTGTGGAAACTCCTTGAGAGGGTGGAACTGGTAAAGCCATTCTTTCCATACCTCACTTACCTTGAAAACCCTGCTGGGGTTGCTATAAGTCAGTTTCGACTTGGTGAAACCTCACAACCACACGAGAAACCCTGCCTCATTTCCTTGTGAGGTAGCCGGCGGAGTCAGTGAGTGTGCAGCTCCCACCTGCCTGGTATCTTGGTGATGGTGCAGGGGGCCCCCGCAGCCCATTCCCAGATGCTTTTGAAGGATGCGAGAGCTGTTCGGTCCCAGGTCTTATGGGCGCATTGCAAAGCTCAGAGACACCCCGAGCCTTGGGAGCTGTGGAGCCTGCTTCCCGGCCCTACATGTGCTGGAACAGCCAGGCTGCCCAATGGTCTTCCTGCTCTAACTCTCCACCCACCCATTTACGACCGTCGTGGGAGAAAAAGGAGTGCGCAGAACAGACCAGCTTCCGCCAGAGGTCCTCTGAGAAAGTGATACTCAAGCTTGTTAGGAACAGAGAGTCCAAGTGTAGAGTGGGCATCCTTCAGTCTTGAGAGACGATGGTCACGTGCTCTGAATAGAGGACTTGGAACAGCGTCTAGTGTGGCTGAGAAGGCCAATTCGAGAGTGACCATCCCTTCCACACTGAAGACAAATACAATCTGTCCCCTGTCCAGCTCCCTGGTTTTGCTGGTTTCGGGACTGCCTCTTTGCCTCGGCCTGCTGGACAAGGGTCTCTTCAAAATGGGAGAGGCCGTGATGCACCACCTGCCTCCAGGCTGAGCGCTCAGAGGTCAAGCTTTCCCATCTGTTGAGGTCCATTCCTAAGGCCTTCAGATCCGGCTTGCAGAGATCCTTGTATCGCATCTGTGGTCTCCCTCTGGGGTGATTTCCCTGCACTAATTCTCCATATAGGAGATCTTTTGGAATCCGACCATCAGCCATTCTCACGACATGCCCGAGCCAACGTAGACGTCGCTCTTTCAGTAATGTATACATGCTAAAAATTCCAGCTCGTTCTAGGACTACTCTGTTTGGAACTTTGTCCTGCCAGGTGATACCAAAAATGCGTCGGAGACAACGCATATGGAACGTGTTCAGCTTCCTCTCCTGCCGTGCACAAAGGGTCCAGGACTCACTGCAGTACAGGAGTGTGCTCAGGACACAGGTTCTATAGACCTGGATCTTGGTATATGTCGTCAGCTTCTTATTGAGCCATACTCTCTTACAGAGCGATACTCTGCAAGTACCAGCCATTCTCACGACATGCCCAAGCCAACATAGTGTATGTTGTTGATGATATGTCACTGGAAGAGGGAGCTGTTTAAGGGTGGACGGTGTGTAATCGTCACTGCAGGAGCTGCTCTCGCCTCCTGGGGTTCCCTGATGGGTCTCCTTTCTTCTGCGGTCCGTCTTCAGGACGGAAACCCAGTCCTCTTTTGCGAGAAAGAGAGAAGTGCCTGTCTCAACCCCACATCCCTGGAAAGAATAATGTGATTTGGGCTCTTACGATGGGTCATCTATCCTAGGCAGTCCACCTGGCCGCCTTCTCTTGTGGTGAAGGACAGGCAACCGTTTTTAGAGAAACCTGTATGTGTTGAGATCAAAAGAAAGGGGAGGGAGGGTTGTGGGGAATAAAGAGAAGAGATGTCTCAGAAACCCTGGCCAGCACAGGAGTGGTTAAGGCTTCTGAGAGTTGCCATCCAGGGGCACCAGTCACGTAGAAGATCCTGGAGGGGTTAGGAATCCTGTCCCATGACCTCTGGCTGCAACTGGTGCTTCCAGGAGCTGATTAACCCCCCCCCCCCGCCTGCCCTCTTGGCTGCTGGGAATGTCATTCATCATCAGGGATCATGGAGCTTGACTCGTTTCCAAATGCAATTGAAGGGGCCAGATCCTAGTTTTCGGGAGGGGCTGGGGTGCAGCTTTGTCCCGTGGGGCATTGACAGTGCACGTGTCTCCCTTCCAAAGACTCCTTCCTCGCCAAAATGCCCATGAAGCTATTCACCGTTTAGCAAGCATCTTAAGGTAAGGAAGCCTTCCTCGGGAAAAGCAATATTGCCAGAGAGGATGCAAGGCCACTTATTATAACCAGAATCCGGTCTGGCTGGTCAAAGAGTAACGTCTCTGTTCTTCTCTGCAGCTCTCCTGCACCATGTGAGGGGGCTGCCACATCTTGGCCTAGTTGACCCTTCCAGACTGTTTTCCGGGACAGGCCCATGCCAATTCAGCTGCAGTGGTCTAAGCGGGGCAAATGAGCAGTGCATGGATCACAGAGTGGTGGTGGTCAAGCCCTGGTGGGGAAAGAAAGATGAAGAAGAAGTTGGGCACCGACATTTCTGACATGTTGCCTGAACTAGTGAGGGGAAGGAGCCATAAGTAAAGCTTCAGTACCAGGGAAGGCCAGGCATTCTTCCACCCCTGGTCCTTCTGAAGTAACTACTTGATGATAGCTAGATTGAGCTTCTTAGGCTCTGCTTCCTTCCTGCTTCCTATCCCAAAAGACGGTTGTCGTCCTTTCCTTGGACAGGCAGCCATCCATCTCAGTGGCGGCTCCAAGCGCTCCCTGCAAGGTTGGAGTCTTTCTTTGGCTGGATTTCCAGGAACCAGGGGTCGTTTGTGACTTTTTTTCATTGCCAGTTCCCCGAGTATTGGCTTCTTTCCATAAGTACAAGCACGGCACAAAAAACTGCTGGCCTCTGCAAGGATAAATCACAAGACATCCAATAGGAGAAACAAAACAAAGCAGAATTTTAAAAATAATAATAATAATTCGAGACCCATCCCTCAACCCCTGCCTTCCCTAGAGGTTAAAGCAGGGAAACAGACGGATAGTCAGCACCTCGTATTTTGCAGTATTCCTCCAGTTTCTGGGCTCCTTCTGTTTGCATCCTTCACCAGCTCTTGGTTCTCTGTGGTCCTGGATCCCCAATTCAAACCAGACCAGCTGGTACAAAGTCAGGGTCCTGGGGGGGTGGCGGAGGGAGCCCCCCCAACGGGTTTCTGCATCGCGACCTCTTCCTTCTTGGACTGTTTTTCATGAGCGGTTTGGAGTGGCCTTACTGCTTGTTTTCACCCAGGGATAGTACTCCCTGCAGAGCCAGGGAGAAAGGACACCAACGTTTTCCTTCTCAGGAAAAAAGAAGGTGGAAGCGAACTCTCTTACCGTTTTTGTTATCGACTTGCTGGGCCGCGTTTCTCTACAGGCATTCCTGTTGGCACAGAGTTATTTTTAGAAGGGCCTTCATCCGAGCTCCTTCTGCATGGCCCACCTCTGGTTAAAGATGGGCACCGTCTGTTTGACCATCTACTCTTAGGGTACCCACCTCCTGCGGCTGTTCTTGATGGCACCGCCTTGGAAAGAAGGGACCTGGCTGTTCAAGATGGGAGGGAGAGAATGCACATGGGGGTGGCTGAAGGAGGAAGGCTGAGCAAGAAGGCCAGTGCCTCTCCAAACCCCTGGTCTGCTTCTTTCAACGCTGGCAACCCTCCCTCCCTGCTATGGAGTTAAGCAGAGTCGATGATGGCTTGTTTCTATGAAATGGTAGGGAGGTGGTGGCTTCATGCTTTTCCCTCCCTCTCTAGTTGATCGCTCCGTGGTTTTGGTCTCGGGCTGAGGAAGCTGGGAGCTCAGTTCCCCAATGCACCTCCTTGACAGGACTTGATCCTCCATAGGGTCCCTTCCAGCTCTTGCCCTTCTAAGAGGATGACTCTTTGCATTACAATTATTGCCCTCTCCCGTCCCTCCTGGCTTATTTTACTGATGGGTTGATTTACTGATTTATTTTTGTGTGTTTAAAAAGAAACTTCTCTGTTGTAACTTAGTCACTGAAACCTTTCACACCCACTCGAGGTTGACAAGCGTCAAGGCAGAGTACCATCCCTAGAAATAACATTGAAATAACCTAAAATGGTTCAAATGCTTTAAAACAACATGAAATGGGGCACTGGCGCGCATGCGTATGCGCACACATGCAATAAAAAAAGAATTTAACAGTTCAAGCAAAGCAACATAGAATGAAACAAAAAAAGGCAAACGGACAGGTTGGACCCAACACCTTCCTGCATAGCGTGTGCTCGGGTGAACACCCAGGCTCGAACTCTGCCCGTCTCCTGTGGGAGATTCTGCTCCCGGGAAACAGACCTAAGCATGCACAAGAGTAGATGTGGAATGCTTACTTGTTTGAACTACAGTGCCCAGAATCCCCCAGACAGCCAGGCCGGCTGAGGAATTCTGGGCATTGTAGTCCAACCCAGTGCCGTTTCTAAGCTCTGACAAGATCACGTCACAGTGAGCAAAAACTCAGCTCCGGGAAGTCTTTTCTGGGCGTATGCCTTCCAAGAAGGCATTCAAGGGGTAAAACCCAGCACAGGCAGCTCTGTTGTTACCCTGGACTGTTTCTCTTCATTCAGATGGCTGATCAAAGCATTTTTTTTCCACCCATGCACTTCAACTGCTGATGAAGTGTCAATATGGGACTTTGTATTGCTATGCAAAGCATTTTTATTTTGTATATATTTATTTGCACCCTTTCATGCAACTCTAAAAGGGTTTTCAGATGTCCTGGAACATATGTAAATGACTGACAGATATTGCCTGAAACAGATCAATTGGCTTCACAGGATCTTTTTCCTCCCTTTGGATGTCCAGGGGCTTAGCCCACGAGCAACATCGGCTGACAGGCGCTCTTCTGGGCAACGACGAAATGCTGACAGTTGCTTTTTTCTTTGCATGTCCTTGCTCAGTCTAGTTGAGGGCTGAGCCTAAAAACCTTGAACCTCTCTTGCCATGGCGAGGGCGCAGTCCACGGTTCAGATCAAGGAAGCCATGGCGCCTCTCCATTCTGCTTTGGTCAGACCTCTTCTGGAGTACCGTGTCCTGTTCTGAGCACCAAAATTTAGGAGGGTTATTCGGAAGTTACTGGAAGGACAGATCCTGAAGCTGAGGCTCCAATACTTTGGCCATCTCATGAGAAGAGAAGACTCCCTGGAAAAGACCCTGATGTTGGGAAAGAGTGAAGGCAAGAGGAGAAGGGGACGACAGAGGACGAGATGGTTGGACAGTGTCATCGAAGCGACCAACATGAATTTGACCCAACTCCGGGAGGCAGTGGAGGACAGGAGGGCCTGGCGTGCTCTGGTCCATGGGGTCACGAAGAGTCGGACACGACTTAACGACTAAACAACAACAACATTTGGAAGTTGGAACGTGTCCAGAGGAGTAGAAAGCTGAAAGGTCAGGAAACCAAGCCCTAGGAGGAACGGTTGAGGAATCTGGTTGTGTTTAGTCTGGAGAAAAGAAGATGGAGAGATGACATGATAGCCATCTTCAAATGTTTGAAGGCCACTCATAGAGAAGACAGAACAAGATCGTTTTCTGTAGCTGCAGAAGATAGGATCCAAAGGATGAGAAGTTAGATTTCGCCCAAACATTAGGAAGCATTTCGTGATAGTAAGAGGTGGTTCTCCTTCGTTGAAGGTTGGAGGACTACCTGTGTCAAGAATGCTTGAGCAGTGGATGTTCTGGAGTCTGAATCTCCAGCTTTGGCAGGAGGTTGAGTCCGGGGGAGGGGGGGCGCTTTTAGATGAATCCTTCTGTGCTTAATTCATCGTACAGGTAGGCTGGTGCATCATGAGTAGCCCCTTGTGCTTACCATTTTCCATGCATTCTCTAACATAGATCAATATGAGACTTCTGCCCACAGACTCAAATGGCTGGACTCAGGTTTTTTCCTGCTTGGGCTTTCTCTGTAATATTTCCCTCTCCCCTCCGGGAAGTCCCCATCGCCCACTGACTCTGGGCTACAGTCCGTACGGGATGCTTTCCTCATACTCCCACCGATGCCAGAGGCTTGGAAGGCGGTGAGACAAGCCCGAGACTTCTCTGTGATGGCCTCCAGTTTGTGGAACTCTCTTGCAGATGCCGGTGGCTCTCTCCCCACTTTCCAACCAAATTCCAAAACCTCTTTTCATCATTCTTTGTACAGATATTTGGATTTTGTTATAGAAGGATTCATTGATACTGTTTTAGTGTATCGTTCATTCAAATATTGTGATCTTCAAGGTGTTTATTTTAGTACTATATTTTTATTACGTTTTAATGATCTCACCTTGCCGACAAAGGTCCGCATAGTCAAAGCTATGATTTTTCCAGTAGCGATGTATGGAAGTGAGAGCTGGACCATAAAGAAGGCTGATCGCCGAAGAATTGATGCTTTTGAATTGTGGTGCTGGAGGAGACTCTTGAGAGTCCCCTGGACTGCAAGGAGAACAAACCTATCCGTTCTGAAGGAAATCAACCCTGAGTGCTCACTGGAAGGACAGATCCTGAAGCTGAGGCTCCAATACTTTGGCCATCTCATGAGAAGAGAAGACTCCCTGGAAAAGACCCTGATGTTGGGAAAGAGTGAAGGCAAGAGGAGAAGGGGGACGACAGAGGACAAGATGGTTGGACAGTGTCATCGAAGCGACCAACATGAATCTGACTCAACTCTGGGAGGCAGTGGAAGACAGGAGGGCCTGGCGTGCTCTGGTCCATGGGGTCACGAAGAGTCGGACACGACTTAACGACTAAACAACAACAAAATGATCTCACTTCTAACCGCCTTGCAAAACGTGAAGGGTTCCAGAGCCAGAAGGACAATGGGACACAGAAATACTGAAACAAACAAACAAATGAAAATATACTTCTTTCCAGAGCTTCTATTATGCCTACCCAACTTTCTTCTGCCTTTAAACACTTGTCATAAATAAGACATGTTCCTTTGGTGTTCACTGTCTTCCAGATGGTTATATGACACCCCCCCCTCCAAAAAGCGCATTGATCCTCTAGAAACGGTTATTATGCTGCATTTCTGCTTCTTACCCATAGTACACTGTGGCAACACACTGTTTCTGCATGCGTAGCCGTGCAATAACTCAACTGGCCCAGTTGCTCCTGGTTGCTGGTTGCCTTCTTTACCCCTTCCTTCTTTTGTAGCATAAAACAAATTTAGGGCTGTGAAAGCACTGCACAAATAAAGCAAAATAAACGTCAGTGCAGCCGGGACTTTAAATTGCTTCTTAGCAGGCCCTGCTCCAGCCAAACTTTATTTTGCATTTAAGAACCTAAATGGGAAGAGATGTAAACCTCCCAGTTAATTTTAAGGAGAGTGAATTGGACTGAATCTCTGTCTGCAGTAAATGGGATCACTCCAACAGGGAAATTAAAGCTTTTTATAGGTTAATTCATACCTATAAGGATGCTGGAGTGCATCCTAGATTTATTTTTATGCATTCCCCCAGCCTGTATATCACCCACCAAGGGTTTTTTGTCTGAAGAGGGGATTATGAATGCTTTACAGCAATCCCTGGTTCAAAATGGCTAGCAAGGGGATAAATCCGAGCAAGGCTCTTGCCGGCTCAATCCATTTTAACACTTTGGAAGGGCTGCCAGACTGTTGTGTTTGTGCTAAAGAAAATAAGGCTGGTCAGTGCAATCTAAGAGCACCCCTCTTCCCTGCAAGTACTGATGGATTCAGACTGGTGGCCACTGGAAATTCCCAAAGGCCAAGAATTGGTGCAACAGACAAAAGGGGAACGTCATATACTGGCTCCATGTTTGGACTTTCCTTGCTGGCTGCCACTGGTTGCTCGTCCTCTCCTGATCTCAGGGTTGTTAAATTTTGTGAATCTGGAAAACCCCGTCCCAGGCAGACACATGGGCCTCTCTCATCCCTGCTTTTCGCACCTGTGTCGCTTCTACTGATTTCTTGGAATGGGATCTTCTGAAGACCCATAGAACCATGGGGTTGGAACGGGGGCCTCTAAGGCCGTCAAATCCAACCCCCTGTTCCAGGAAGAAATCCAAATCAAAGCAGATCTGACAGAGGGTAGTCCAGTTTTCTCTTGAATTCCTCCAGCACTGGAGCGCTCACCACCTCCCCCAAGGTCATTGGTTCCATTGTCATACTGCTCTAACAGTTAAGAAGTTTTTTTTCCTGAGATTCAACCATAATCTGGCTTCCTGTCACTTGAGCCCATGGTTGCGTGTCCTGCACTCTGGGATGATTGAGAACCGATCCTGCCCCTCCTCCATAGGACAGCCTTTCAAGTATCAAGTCTAAACATCCCCAGTTCCTTCAGTCTTTCTTGCTAGGACTTGATTTCCAGTTCCGCTGGTCATCCTTGTTGCTCTCCTCTGAACTTGTTCCAATTTGTTGGCATCCTTCTTGAAGTGCTGTGAGACAATGAGTTCTCAAAGGGCCCATGCAACTGTTTCTTGGGTGGGAGGTCAAACCAGTCCATGATCGTAGTTTTCTAGCGAGCGGCCATGCCTTGAGAAACAATACCTTCAGCGATTTATGAGGGGCTACTTGTTGAGGACCATAAAGACCATAAAGAAGGCTGACCACAAAAGAATTGATGCTTTTGAATTGTGGTGCTGGAGGAGACTCTTGAGAGTCCCCTGGACTGCAAGGAGAACAAACCTATCCATTCTGAAGGGAATCAACCCTGAGTGCTCACTGGAAGGACAGATCCTGAAGCTGAGGCTCCAATACTTTGGCCATCTCATGAGAAGAGAAGACTCCCTGGAAAAGACCCTGATGTTGGGAAAGTGTGAAGGCAAGAGGAGAAGGGGACGACAGAGGACGAGATGGTTGGACAGTGTCATCAAAGCGACCAACATGACTTTGACCCAACTCTGGGAGGCCGTGGAAGACAGGAGGGCTTGGCGTGCTCTGGTCCATGGGGTCACGAAGAGTCGGACACGACTTAACAACTAAACAACAACAACAACTTGTTGAGGAAGAACAGTTTAGATGCTGCCACGAGGGGGGTCAAGGACTCTATCAAGACCACCATCTCTATTTCTCTATGGATGCCAACAATTCATACGTGATACAAGAGGACTAATTACAGAAGTCAGTGGTGGAACGCACTGGGTTTTCTTCTGATGAATGATATTAATTTGCAGGTCAGAGTATCAGTGTCTTTTTCTGCAAGTCATGGCCCCTGAGCTTTATCACTGAATCCTAGAATAATGGAGCTGGAAGGGGCCTGTAAGGCCATCAAGCTCAATCCCCTGCTCAAGGCAGGGATCCAGATCAAAACGGACTTGACAGATGGTTGTCCAGTTTTCTCTTGAAGGCCTCCAGTCATCTGCCTGTCCTCCTGCCTAAGGATCGGCTGTATAGGGATGGGCCGCCACTCTCTGTTCATTTCACAATCACATTCAGCAGCTGGAGCCTGGTTTTGGGGTCCCATCACATGTGCATCCCATGCACAGCACAATCGTATTCTGCCCCCACCCATCCCGCCATCACTGTTCTCCCCTTGTCTCTCTCCCTCGCTGTACTGTCTGCTAGGGGGCAACAGGAGAAATGAGGGAACTCCTCTCTGTTCCCAAACCTCAGAAACTGGAGTGTCCTGGTCTCCCCACCCCACCCCATCTTGTTCATCCCATAAAAAACCCAACGGCTAAGTTCTTAAAAACTTACGGCTGTGTCTTCCTTTACTAAGTCAATCTTTCTCATGTTCCTTCCTTCCTTTCTTCCTGACTGCCTTCCACTTTTCCCATGCTCTGCTTGTCCCTCTTGGGACAAGCAGTTCAGCAAGAACTGACATCAAGAAGTGTCCGTATTCAGCAATTTATGAAGATATAGTGTCTCTGAACATGGATGTTTGATTTAGGTGGTGCTATCCCATTGTGACAGGCTTATCCCTCTTGCAACTTGTCTGATCCTCTCTCAAAGCCGTTTAAGCCACGGGAGCATCCTCACATCTGGTGTCAGTGAATTTCAGGCACCCATGGCATGTCCCTTGAAGACCCGTGTTTTTCAAAGGACTCGCTCGCATTGCAGATTCCAGCATTCCTTGAGTCCTGGCATGTTCTTTTGCTTAGGGTGTTCGTTCCTTCCTTTTTGCCTCATCTTCTTTCTTCCTGGCACAGGCTAAGCACCCACTCCCTGTTCCATTCATTGGGACAAATCGCTTTGCTGACGATGATCTTTGCTTATATTGATCCTGCTGAGGTGGAGAGAGAGTCCCTCATTATGGCGAATGGAGCAAATCTGCCCAAGCAACTTGTCCAGAGAACTGAGATTCGCTTGGCAATGCCCTGAAGTCTCACCTGCCCCTTCTTGGTGAGAACGCCGGTTGGCAAAAGCCAGCTCTGACAAGGGCGTAGAGCAGGAAAAGACGGGGCCCAGCGAAGATCCCAGGCTTTTAACAGATGCATATGTTGAGTTGCATAACGGAGGGCAAATTGTGAGGAAGGGCTTGATCACATGTGGCAAAAAAAAAAGCCCAGTTATACCAATCTGGCTGGGTTTTTGTTTTGTTTTTTAGATTGTTTCCTAAATTTCAGAGCACATGCCACACGGCCGAGATCAACTCATTTTCCCAGCCATCGGTTTATTTCCGGTTTATTTTCCCCTCGCCGAGAAGGTGGTTTTAAACTGTGCCCATGCTATATCAACTCATTTCTTACCAGTATAGCAAGTGTGTGCATATTTCTACCAATTCTTTTCCCATCCTCGGTGCCTGAGGAAGTTGGCCGCCATGATTGCTTCACAGCTGCCCTGCGATAATTTTTTTAAAAGTTCACGGCCAATATATCAATACATCGATAAACCGAGGTCTAGGGATTTAAAGGGACGATCTTGGCACGTATTGACTTCCGTGGGCCATTTGTCTTGCTTAACTCCACCTCCTGTCTGCCAAGCGGCACAGTCTTTCATGTAGCGGCCAGAACCATGGTGGGCAATGCATCATTTCCAGGCTCTCGGGCACCACAGATCAAAGTTTGCCTGGGGACTACGAAAATAAATGTATCAGTATAACAGAGATATGGAAAGACTCGATATAACTGGGATTCTTCTGGCAGGTTTGGTTAGGCTGTAAGAGAAAGACGAGGAATGGAACAAACATATCTGGATTAGTTGGGTGGTGAAAAATAGAACCAGGTGGATCTTTGGTAATGGAAGAAAAGATTTATTTTTTTATGGATGGGTATTTCCCCCTTCTAATTAATATGTATCTAATGTGCTTTTGATGTAATTGCATTTTAATAATATCATTCATTCAGCATTATAACTTCTTACATCTTCAGCTGTACCCTTTTTAGTTGATATAAATTAAATTTAATCTTAGTTGATTTAAAATAAATTTCCTATTTGAAGGGAAAAGAGCGGATATAAATCAAATCAAATCCTGGGGTTTCTTAACTGTTCTGTTTGCTTAGCTGACGTCCTCATTGCCTGCAAGCGAGGGGAACCCGCCACCCCACCCTCCGACAGTTGTGAGGGGCAACTGCGGCCAGGCCAGTGGCCAGTCCCTCCTGCTCTCACCAAGAGAAAGAGAGGGGGGGAAACAATATCAGAAGTAGCCACAAGTCCAATTCCAGTTTTAACAGAGAGAGACCTTTTCTTGGTGTAAGAGAAGGGCCTGAAACCCATTGAAAAGATGAATAGCTGCTCCTGGATGCTTCTGGGAGGAAATTAAAGAAGCAGAGGAGTCTTATGTGCTGTGATGGGGTATAAAATCTCAGAGACACTGCATATACTTTGTCCACACATCTCCTAATAATATGTGCTTAAAGGAAAAGGTTGTCAGGTCAGATAAGCCGATGCCCGAACCTGTCGCAAAGACTCCTATAGAACTTTATAGACCTCCAGGGAGAAAACCAGAACTCTGTGTTCATCACGGCTGGCATTTATTTCAAAAGGTTAATCCCAGTGAGACCCAGAGGAATATTTTGAACCTTGTACAATTCTCTCTTCTTCTGAATGTCCTTCTCATTTATTTTGCCCACGCAAGACAGATAAACTGGATGTCCCCCCAAAAAAGTCTTTACGTTCCTTCCTTTAAGGGAACAGGCATATGCGAGCCGTTGTAAATGTGTTATGCTCTCGTCTATCAAATATCCAGAACACTTAACTATAAAAACCCAATGCAATGTTATAGGAGTGTGACTATGAAAACTTAATGAACCAGAAGAACATAGAAGTAACTACTCTAACAAAACTTCAAAACGCTCTAACGAAAATGAATACGGTACTTCAAAATAAAATAATAAGACTGTATCAAGAGTGTTAACAAAAGATTGGCAAAAAAATGTTGCAAAGGCATATTTTCCAAGTTATAAAAGTTGAACTCTCAGTTAAATCACATCTGTGAAAAATATCTTAACCAACAATGTAATTAGCAGACTAGTCTAGAGCATGAACTGCTGGAGAGTTCAAGGGTTTAGGTCTCTGGCTGAGGAGCCAGAGGTTGGGAGTTCGATTCTCCACTGGGCCTCCTTGACAAGGGCTGGACTTCATGATCCCTTGAGGGTCCATCCAACCTCTGAAGAAGAGGATGATGATGATGATGATGATGAAGTAATTACAGAATCACATCCGCATTTATGAACCAATCTTCACACACACACCCCAGCAGAGTTTTGTCCTTCTAATCGGTGTCCTGGCAACCTTTGCTCCTTGCCCTGTTTTTCTCTCCTGGCCATTATTTGTACCCTTGTTGTTGGGAGCATAACAGATCTAGACGACAGATGGGCATGAATTAAAAAATGAATCATTAAATTCATTCAAAAATAACTAATTCATCCATTTGTATTCGTATGAATCATTGCCCCAATGAATCACGAATCAATGAATGTTGAGAGATTTTTGAGTCATGGATTGATTTGGTTATAAAATGCCCCCCAAGGCACCCAGAGACACCAGAATTGCAGGGAAGATTCCTCTGACCCTCCTCTACAATATCTTCACGTTTGGTGAAGATTGGGTTTCAGGTGTCTAGGTTATGCATCCAAAAAAAGCCGCCCCGCCCCCAGGAAAGTTCCCCCAGGCACCGAGAGATACTAAAATGATAGAGAATACACAAGTCATGGGCCAGGGCGTGGACTCACCTCCCTCTATTACCATCTCCACACAAGAATTGGAGGTTGTTCGTGACTTTGCATACCTTGGCTCAACGATCTCAGACATTCTTTCCCTAGACGTCAACCTGGAAAAACGCATTGGCAAAGCAGCTACCATGTTCTCTAGACTCACAAAGAGAGTATGACTCAATAAGAAGCTGATGACATATACAGGTCTATAGAGCCTGCGTCCTGAGCACACTCCTGTACTGCAGTGAGTCCTGGACCCTTCGTGCACGGCAGGAGAGGAAGCTGAACACCTTCCATATGCGTTGCCTCCGACGCATTTTTGGTATCACCTGGCAGGACAAAGTTCCAAACAGAGTAGTCCTAGAACGAGCTGGAATTTTTAGCATGTATACATTACTGAAACAGCGACGTCTACGTTGGCTCAGGCATGTCGTGAGAATGGCTGATGGTCGGATTCCAAAAGATCTCCTGGATGGAGAATTAGTGCAGGGATGTCGTCCCAGAGGGAGACCACAGCTGCGATACAAGGAGATCTGCAAGCGGGATCTGAAGGCCTTAGGAATGGACCTCCACAGATGGGAAACCTTGACCTCTGAGCGTTCAGCCTGGAGGCAGGCGGTGCAGCATGGCCTCTCCCATTTTGAATAAGAGACCCTTGTTCAGCAGGCTGAGGCAAAGAGGCCGTCCCGAAAGCAGCAAAATCAGGGAGCTGGACAGGGGACAGATTGTATTTGTCTTCAGTGTGGAAGGGATTGTCACTCTCAAATTGGCCTTCTCAGCCACACTAGATGCTGTTACAAGTCCTCTTTTCAGAGCACGTTACCATCGTCTCTCGAGACTGAAGGGTGCCTAACTAGGAACTAGAGAAGCTTCCCATGACTCTCCTCACCAATCCCTCCAGTTTGGTGAAGATTGGGTTTCCCCAAGCCAACTGCTAAAGGGCACTTTCCTTGGGGGGGATGCACTCTGTGATGTATAACTTGGATGTCTGAAACTCAAACTTCGCCAAACCTGGAGAGACTGAAGATTTTTCTTTTGTTTTTCCCTGATATTTTTAAACGTAGCAAACCCAGCCATTGCCCTTCAGCAAAGCAAAATACATAGGGGTGTGGCATTTGTTCTTCTTTGTTTGCACAGGTACACAGCTTGCGATACAAACCTTCACTTCTCTCATCCTTGCACAAAGTTCCAGAGGGGTAGCCAACTACATTAAATCCATAGCCTGTGGCGGCACATCCAATAAAGAGGCACATGGCCCTTTGCTCCATTTTATTTAGCCTACGTTTCCATGGATGGCTGAGTCCTTCTTCCGATGCACAGGCCTTGATACAGCCCTTGGGAGATCCTATTGGTGGTGGTCATCCAGAAATCATTGGCTCCTGACCAGGACATCAGGGAAATGGGTTCACATACGACTTATCTCCACAGCCTCTTTGGGAGTGGGCGAAATAGAGTCAGTCAGAGCCTAGAGATGCAATATGGGATCTTCGCGTCCAAGTGGTATATATATCGGAGCTCAAGCAACCCTATTTGGTCCAATTGACCAATATCGTGAAGTGGCTTAAGAGGAGAGCCACTTCAGGATATTGGCAAATTGAACACTTCCTCTGCCTCTTGGCTGCATCACTTATAATTTTTTTAAAAAATGTTTTATTTGCCTTTTCCTAAAGGACTAGCCAAGAAACTACCCCCTGTCAAGTCCACCAAAGGGGATCAGAAAGGTGTGAAAGCTCTGGGGAAAGGATATGGTTCACTCCAGCTATTACATCATGCAATCTCTGGAAAAAGGAGCGAACCAACCCATCCCTGCAGTTTACCAAACAACGGGCCAAACGTCCATGTGATTACCCCCATATATATGGGGGGGGGCAAAAATGCAGGTGTGATTTGAGTTCATTGGCTATGAGAAGGAAGCAGTTGTCTGTGTACGATACACCACCATTTTTGTGCCTCGACATCTCCTACGCAATGCCCAAATATTTTATTTTCTGGGTTCCTCTCTTTGATTTCACTGCAGATTGTTTTCGAAGGCATACGGGGCCGAGGCATTGAAGGGGACATTGCCATAGATGACATCTCCATTGTGGAAGGAGAGTGCACGAAATTCGATTACGACAACCACCGTAAGTCTGCGCCCTTCAGAATCATGGCCCGTCCATACCTCCTAGCGGGATCCCTAACCATACCACCCTCCCCACACACACAGCCTAATGGAAGACTGTAATCCAGGTTTGAACCCCTTTGTCCTTGCAGAATAGCAATGCCTGGGCTACATTCGTCCAAATAATGACAAACAGCATCGGTCATTATTTGTATTCAAAAGGAAATGCCTGCCTTTACATTCTCCTGCATCAGCCTCTCATGGGATAAATGCTAGTAAGAACAGATGCATAAAACACATAAAAACCAAAGCAAAGTGTGCTGCTTATATACCGCCCCATCATGCTTAAAGCACTCTCTGGATGGTTTACAATTTAGTTATGCAGGCTACCCATTGCACAGACACACCTAGAACTGGGCACTCAATAGATCGCCCTTGGATGGAAGGCCGAGTCAACCTCGAGCCAACTACCTGAATCCTGGAATTGAAGTCAGGTTGTGAGCAGAGTCTTAACTGCAGGACTGGGTTTACATAGTGGTGAATCTAGGTGTTTGTCCCAAATAGAGTAGACCCACTGAATCAGTGTGTCTTAAGTAAGTCAATGCCAAGGGATATAAATCACGGGGAAGTTGAATTATTTATTTATTCGTTCGTTCGCTTGTTCGTTCATTCGTTCATTTTGCTGATCTAGCTACCCAGGCTACTCTGGGCAGCTCACAACAAAAGGAAAAAACATTAAATCATAATTACATAAGCATAACAACTACTCTAAATTAAATAGATGTATCACCAATTAACTAAAAACAACAGCAACATAAAGCAATTAATAAAAGCAAGAAAGCGGAATTGGTGACTTAAGTGCTGAGTTGACCACTGCTGTAGATCTAAAGTCCACTCTGTTGATCCACTCTGTGGAGGTAAAGTCTGGGAAGGCCTGTCTATATAACCATGTTTTAAGATGTCTCTTGAAAATCCCCAGTAAAGGGGCCAGGTGAATTTTGGGCAGGAGGTTATTCCATAAAAGAGATACAACCACAGGGAAGGCCCATTTCCTGGTCTTCTCTTTCCGGGCCTTTCTCAGGGTCAATGACCTCAACTGTCCAGCCTGGGAAGATCAAATGGATCAAGCAGATCTCACCGAAGGAAGGTGATCTGCCAGGTAGCGAGGTCCCAAACCGTTTAGGGCTTTATATGTTAATGTCATCACCTTGAAGCTGGCACAGAAGCAGACAGGTAACCAGTGTAAGGCAGCCAAAAGGGGGGACATACGTTGGCATTTATTTAATCCACACAGTCATCTAGCTGTCCTATTCTGGACCCGCTGAAGTTTCCGTAGCAGCCTCATGGGTAGCCCCATGTAAAGGGCATTGCAGTAGTCTAATCTTGAGACTACCAGTGCATGGACCAACACGGTGAGGGACCCACTCTCAAGGTAGTGACACAGCTGCACAATCTAAAATCAAGAATGAGGAAGGTGGAGCAAGCTGGTTTACTGGTGCTCCACAAGAAAAGTCCTCAAGTCATGGGTTCAAATGACTAGCAAGGAGCTTCTGTCTGACGACTGGGAAGAGTTTCTTGGTAATAAAGCCCATTGACAGGGAACAAAGTACCTCTCCTTGGTTGGAGGTTTTGAAACAGAGGTTGGATGGCCATCGGTCTGGGATGCTCTAGCCACGGGGTTCTTCAATCGGAGGAGGTTGGACGAGATCCCCCTTGGGGACCTCTTCCAATGCTGTGATTCCGTGACTGTGTAATTTAGGAGGATATACAGTACATCTGAGTAAGCAGTTCAGAGAGCCCTGTCAAACTTCCCAGACAAACACATGTGGAATTGAGTCTTCAAAAAGAACATTGTCATTTCCTTCAAATCAAATAAATTTATTGTCATTGTAAGTATATACATACTTGCAATGACAATTGTATGGGGTCACGAAGAGTCGGACATGACTAACGACTAAACAACAACAACAACAAAGTATATACATAGTATACCCATACAACGAAATTCACACAGACACCCAGAGACCAGACCCACATGCACACACATAAAAAATCCCCAAACACTCCCCACCCACTAAAAATCCCCCACTAAGAATACAAACATCTACACTGCAGGCTAAGTAACACTGTCCAACTATTCACTACTGGTGGTCTTTAAGCTCATTATTAAGTGCAATTATAGCTCTGGGATAAAAACTATTCAGAAAACGTGTGTTCCGAGTCTTAATTGTTCTATATCTTCTGCCAGACGGCAACAGTTCAAAAAAGTTGTAAGCAGGATGGGAAGAATCTCTCAGGATGTTGTGTGACTTCCTCAGACAGCGGGATGTGAAGATGTCATCCAGGGTTGACAGCTGGAGCCCGATGATATTCTGGGCAATTTTAATGGTTTTCTGTAGAGCTTTTTTGTCCGCTACAGAGCTACTCCCAAACCATACCAGAATGCCATAAGTTAGGACACTCTCGATGGTGCTACGATAGTAGGACAGAAGTAAATGCTGAGATAACTTTAACTTCCCGAGCATTCTCAGGAAATACAGCCTCTTCTGTGCCTTCTTCACTAGCATGTTGGCATTTATAGTCCATGAGAGGTCCTCTGAGATGTAAGTGCCCAAACTTCCTTAAAGTTGTTTCAAACATCTTTCCAGAGACGAAATATTCATGAACCTCAACTACAAGCAAAAGGCTTCTAGTAGCTTATACGCCCTCCTGCCATTTTTGCCAGCTCTTCCTTTAACCAAGTGCAGCCTTGGATGACCTCTCTAAAATCCAAGCCAAACCTGACCAGTTGGGTCACCTTGGGTGTATTTAATTCAAAGCCTCACTAATCCTTTTTTCCTCCTCCTCTTTCAGATATACCTTCAGGTGCAGGCAGAAGGCTGCCGCATATACGGATTTTGCTCGTTTTCCTTCTTGTGTCTGTCTTAAGTCATCAGAGGTGACCTTATTCCGGCAGAGGCTACAACGCAGACGTTACCGTGCACTGGCATGAAGAAAAGAGAACATTTTTAAAAAGAAACAAAATCTACCAAAGATTCCTCCATGGACTGACTCAAATATGATTTTTTTTAAAAGAAAAAAAAGAAGAAGACTCAATCGTAAAAAAAAAAAAAAGATATATATATATATGTGAAAAGGAAGCATTGGGAGTTTATAAAAACAAAATAAATGAGCTAACAAGGGGTAGTGGACACCTAAATGTCCCGCGGACCACACGTGGAAGTGAAGGAGAGAGACCTTCAGGTGCTTTTTGTGGTTAATTAACGATGAACAATGGAAAGGAGAATTAAAAGACACACAAACACACACACACTCAGACACCGACACTGACAACACAGTATCCATGGGAAGAACTCTGTCGAAAGAGCGATAGAATTCCTTGTCAAAGCACAAAAGTCGTGGCTTGTTTTGTTTCAAATGAATCGTTTGCTCGCTGCGGTGGGACCCTTCGTGGCCTGTCAACGGGAGAGATTTCACACAAGAGAGAGAGAGAGAGCAAGAAAGAGAGAGGAGAAAGGAGGAAAGAAAGACCCCTACACCTCACCGTCAAACAGGGTATGAGAGGAGCTGATGGTTTCTTTTTTTCCTCCCTTTCCCGCACGGTTTTTTGCATCACGTTTGATACAGTCGTCGTAGGCCTTTTTCCTGCCTCTCGCCTCCACCTTCGCCAGGACGTGGACCCAGGCACAGGACCTGTTGAAGACATTCTGTTTCAGTTCCTCATGGCAATACTAGATAACGGGACGCGGTCTCCGCTTTGCATGCATTACAGAAAAGCCGGGGCGTTTCCTCCCCCCCCCCCCCAGCAAAAGACGATGGCGCTGGACTTGCCCGGAGTTTGCTTGCAGCCACTTGAACACATCAAAACATGCTCTTCCCCCTTGTGCCCAACGGAATGATCCCTGCCAACCTTCCTTCCTTCCTTCCTTCCTTCCTTCCTTCCTTCCTTCCTTCCTTCCTTCCTTCCTTCCTTCCTTCCTTCCTTCCTTCCTTCCTTCCTTCCTTCCCCACCCATGCCTTTCTGCCCCCAAGGAAAATCATCCGTCCCAACCAAGTGATGAAACCAAACTACCATCTTTTTTCTAAAATGCCATGGAAACCAAGTGCCTTCAGTGATAACAAGCCTGAGAAAATGGGGTGGGTGGGTGGGGAACCACACACACACATACATACACACAGAGAGAGAGAGAGAAGGTCCAGTGGAGAGAAGCTCCAGTTGGGTTTGTGTGAACTGTTTTTCTAAAGCAAACCACCGAGCGAAAACTCCTGGCTGGAAAGGAGATCAGGAACACACAGGAGGGCCTTCGGGAGATGAACTGACTGGCATAACAGCCTGAGGCTCTCAGAGAGTGATGTTTCCTCTCCGGATCTTCCCAGCAGCCCTGCTCTTTCAGCGTCTGGTCCAAGAGGATGTGGCTCTTCCATCAAACCTGGGGAAACGGGAGGAGCCCTCACTTCTCCGTCTGCAACGTGGGATTTGAATGCAGACAGAAGGTCTCACAAGATGGGACTTTGCAAAGAAGGGGGGTAGCAGAACTCACACCTACACACACACACACACACGCAAACATATACATACATACATGCAAACATACACGATTTTTCTTACTCTAACCTCTGTGCAAAATGAGATTGGTTCTAATGTTAGTGAACTGAGAAGGGGGGGGGGCGGCGTGATGGCGCACGAGAGGGCGACAGTGCGTACCGGAAACAAAACAAAACCGAAAGGGACTCTTCCTGGCAAATGCAGGCCAGCCGACCTGGTTTCATTTCCAAACACGGAGAAGATAAGGCCTCTGCCCTTTCATCAGACTCTGTGCAAATTGTGAAATATTATTTTATTATTTTAGCAAAATTTAAAAAACGACAAAACCAATCACTTTTACAAGAAAATAAAACTTGTAAGAATTATTTTCAGCTACCTGGCTCCATCCTATACCTGTATTCCACCAACTTTCCAATACAATGTAAATTTCCCCTTCTATCGGTTGGTAATAACAATTTAAAGACCTTTTTTCCTTAAATTATTTCAGCTTTTAAATGTCACGGGGGGAAAAAAGAGAGAGAGAGATTTGTCCAAACAAGAGTTATTATTATAATGATTATGATTCTCTTACGTTCTTTCAGTACCCTAGGATGACACGAAAGGGGGGGGAAAAAAACACAACCTTATATGCAAATAATTCGGATATGAAAAGGAAAAAGTAGAACATTTGAAAAACGTTAATATTTTTAAAAAAAAAGCACAAACAGATGCTGTAAAAAGTGACGACAAGGCTTGATTTTTTAAAAAAAAATATGTAGAAAAAAAAAGTTTGTGCCGATGATTCAGTCATTCAACTGAAAAGAGATAATTTTACAACTATGTTCAATAAAGCTTATTTCCAGGTAAGGCATGGTAGGTGGCATTTGTATCCTGTTGAAGCCTTTCAGGCACCCATTACTGCTGCTTAGTCCCTTTTTTCCATTTCTTGTGCAGAAGCTGTACTTTCCTGAATCACTGGGCCATACCCAATGTTGCTGTTTGTTGTTTCGACTTATACACTGCCCCAAGAAAGATGGAAGGCTGAGTCAGCCTTGAGTCAGCTACCTGAATCCGTCAGGGTCGAACTCAGGTCATGAGCGGAGTCTTGACTGCAGTATTGCAGTTTAGCCCCTGTGCCACGGGGCTCAGCACATGGTATGATACAATGTTGTCCATCCAGCAGCAGAATGGATGCCACCCATGAACGAGATCGTCCTTCTCTCCCAAAGCCTCCTGCATGGACTCCAAGCTTGCTCTGGAAGTTTGGGGTGCGAGGGAGGCGAAAGCTTTTCCAAAACTGATCTTGGTGGGAACAGCATTGACAGGAAAGAATAGTCCCTATTGTATAAGTGAACGCTTGCTCGTGTGATGTCCCATGTCACTGAGCAGTAGCTCAGGGAGTTGGGTACCTGGCTATGGAGCCAGAGGTTGGGAGTTCGATTCCCCGCTGTGCCTCCTGTGAGGAAAGCCAGCCTGTGCAGCTTTGGGCAAAAGCTGCACAGTCCCTTTTGTAGCCCCCAGAAGAAGGGAAGGGGAAACCACTTCTGAGGACTCTCTACCTGGAAAACTCTGGACGTGGGTGCTGTAAGTTGGAACTGACTTGAAGGCACACAGTAGTTATTGATAGACACTCAAGTTGCATTACACAGAAGAGTCAATCTTCTGACTGTTGCTATGTGAAAACAACATTCACCATTCCAATATGTGCATTAGGTTATAAGCTCATCATACTATCGAGCTCCAGTTTCTCAAGGCAGCAGTTTAGGTGAGAAATTAATCATGGGTTTTCATCGCACTGTCTCAAGCACCCATGCCTGAATGGCCATACTCTCGTCATTGCTCTTTCTGATAAAAACACCTTCATATCTATTTAGATTCTGCACGCACGCACGCACCAGATGTAGACCAGCTCCCAGTTTGGCATTTTGGAAAATTCTGCTCAGACCCATTCACAGCCTGTCTTATATGTCTCCAGACCAGAAAGCTGGAAAGCCTCCGACAGATAAATAACCTAAGGCGTTGGGATGCTTAGACCTGGTGTAAGAGTTTTAAAAGAATAAAACATGGTGCAAAAAGCAACTCTCAGGATCACAGCCTTTCTCCAAAAAGGTAGCAATTGGGGAACCTTTCATAAAACATGCCCAAGGATTAGAATTGACTCTCATCCCACCCCATTCTTCTTTTTCCCGACCCAGGATCTGTTCCACAGAAAATATGTTGTCTTGAGCCAGTCTGTCTACCTTTTTAAAGTCCAAAGTCTGAATGAGGTCCCGGTTGCCCTCACAAGAAGGAGAGGTATCAGGCGGGAAAAGGCTGCTTATTGACCACTGATCTGGTGTTGTACAATTGAAGAATAAGCCATAGGAGAACCTTAAGATTTGTGACTAATGCAAAAACACTTTCATGGTGTGGGACTCCTATGTGGTGCAAAAGCAAATGATAGTAGCCTTGTAGTATCTCAGTGGCCTGTAACGTTAGCAGACTTGAACAGAAACAAGTTCTCCTGGGTGTAAAGGAGAATCATTTGTGATGGCTGGAATGGCTGAAGGTGGAACAAAGAGCCCCATAGATACACAGAAAGAGTAGGGAGAGGCATCTGATTTTCTGGGTCACAGTAAGCAACTGTTTCAAAATGTCCCCCTGTTCCAGAACAGAGATCTGCCCACGGGAAATCCATGGAGAAATCCAAGGTATTAATCCAGCTGGAACTTGAACCTATGTCTTACTCTACGAACCCCCTCCCAATCCCCCAAAGGGCTGGTGGGATGGGGAATCCAATCAAGCCAATGTGAGCTGACCACGCTTAGTGGCCCTGGAAGAGATAACAACCTCAGAAGAGCCCTGTGCTGGATCAGGCCAAGGGCCCTTCTAGTCCAGCTTCCTGGATCTCACGGTGGCCTCACCAGATGCCTCTGGGAGCACATGAGACAACTAGATCCCTCTCTCCTGATACCCCTCCTCTGCATCTGGCATTTGGAGGTCCCTTCCTTTGAAGACTGGAGGTGATACATCCCCATCATGGCTTGTCACCTACGATGGACTTTTCCTCCAGGAATCTGTCCAATCCCCTTTGAAAGGCACCTAGATGCCAGGTGCCATCACCACATCCTGTGGCAAGGAGTTCCACAGACTAACAACATGCTGGGTCAAGAAATCTTTTCTTTGGTCTGTTCTCACTCTCCCAACACTCCATTGGAGTGGGTGTCCCCTGGTTCTGGTATTGCGTGAGAAGGAAAAGAGCTTCCCTCTTTCCACTTGATCCATCCCCTGCATCATTTCATAGATATTGGTTGACTTTGGAGGGAGATGGAAAATGGGTGGGTGGGTGGACGCAATGGAGTGGCTTGAACTTCCATAGGAGGGCCCCCATGGCAAGAATACCATTGCAAGACCTGTATGAACACCTCCACTCAGCGGTAAGACCTGTAGGGTTGTAGCCTCAAGACTTCAGGAGGACCCTTGGGCTCGAAATGGAGAACTCCAACAAGTATCTGCCTATGCCAGGTCTTTCCCTTCAGCATGAAACTCATCCTTCTGCTAAAGGCTCATAAACAGAGAGCTTCTTCGGGAGCTAGAATGGAACAAGCTTCCGGGGAAACAACCCTGGTTTTGTGTTGTGAGAATAGAGCGTAAGGTTTGAACAGCTTCCTGTTACGACTTCATGCCAGAAAGAAAATTGGATGATATTTGAACAGGACAATTAATGATATCCTTCACGGAGACCTTTCCCAGCTCAGTTATTGTTTTAATTAACAACTATACATGTTATCATAAATGGCAGGCACGATGCCCACCTGACCCAGACAAGGCTTTGCATCCAACTGAAAATCAGCTTCTCCAAAACATTTATTTCATGCAATAAAAAGAGGCAGTTGTTTACTACTTGCACCTTTGGAGGTTTCTGGAGAGCAGGCAGGGGCAAGGGGACCATTGTTTTGTGTGACTTTTATCATCCAAAAAACACAATTCCCCCTCAAATTAATCCACCCTTGTATTCAGTCATTTTTACAGTGAATCAAAAGAGGCGAAACTGGATTTAAATAGGAGGGTTGTTTTTTTGGTGGGTTTTTTTTTTTTTAGCATTGTTACCGCCTTCTAGCTACTTGCCTTCATTGCAAGGAAATGCTTTGTTTACACATCCATTGTAAGTAGTAATTACTCTGCTGTGAATTTATTCTGTTCTCATCTCTAAGACAATTCCTAGATATACCTTGTTTGTGTCTGTGTGTCTGTGTGTTTAAGGAAAGCTTAGGGAAACCACGGCCCCTGCATCCCACCTTTTCTGGAATATTTCCACACAGATCGTATGAGCGAGGGGCAGAAGGGCACACCCCCAATTGGAATGGGAAAAACAATGCGAAAAGTGAACCTCGAGCCGGCTACCTGGGATTGAACCCCAGGTCGTGAGCAGAGTTTGGGCTGCAGTACTGCAGTTTAACCACTGCGCCACGAGGCTCCTACCTTGTGGCACAGGTATTTCCTCAGTCCATGAGCAGCCCTGCTCCGTCCCTCCCACGCAAACACGTCCTGGTTATGGAGAGAATCTCCTGAAAAGAGAAGAGGCTAAGTTTCAGGTTGCTCCTCAACCTGTTATGGAGGATCATCTCCTGCAGGGTGTGTTGGGGGCTGGCCTTTCCTGTATTCCTGCCTCATGTCATGCAAGCAGGAGGCATGGGAAGCTACCATGCCCGTGCGTCCTGGCCAGAAACCTGAACCGTCTCAGAAGAGTCGTCCCCAAAGAGCCTCTTCTTGGGCTAGCGAGGGGGCCCCCACTGCCAATCCTCCTCTCCCATAGCTCTATAAAGGCAAGTTTGCTGTGCAGGCAAACACTCTGCAAAATTCATCCTCGTTGTGAATTAACCTTATAATGGGTCTGCTTACAGACTAAAGACGAAACCGAGGCAGACGAATCACCCCTTTTAGCTGCTCCCGTTCGCATGTGGGGACTCACAATGGCGAATTCACAGATGATGATTTTGTAAGCAACTAGCTGTCGGAGGAGTAGGAGCCGATCCATTCAATGAGGTTTTTTATTTATTTATTTAGGGAACAAAAATACAAAACAAAGGTATCTAATAATACAAAAACAAAACAAAAGATAAAACAGTCAATAAATACATCAATAAAATAACTTGAATTACACAATTACGGAAAAATGCACCCCTCCACCAGGACCATGGGAAGATATGATGCACTCATTTTTCCAATTATATTGCTCCATTCCTCCTCCTCCAAAACTGCATAGGTTCTTTCGAAGGTACATGACCTTTTCCTTTTGTTACTACATAATCAATGAAAACTCCTCCTTTGTTTCCCACATTAATTAGATTGGGACCGTATTCTTTATATTAAGGATTAGAAAAGGGCACAAATCAGGAAAATGGTGATTAGTTTTTGTTCATGATTCATCAAGGCTGACGAATCACTAATTCTAAATTTATAGGGGGGAGGGGTTGACAAATCGATGAATTGTCAATTCATTTTTATTTTAAAACCTATAAAATGCCCCCCCAATGACCTGGAGGCACCACATTCACTGGAAAACTTCCCCTGTCTCTCCTCTACAATCCCTCCAAGTTTGGTGAAGATTGGGTTTCAGACATCCAAGTTATACACCCACAAAGTAGGTCCCCCCAGGAAAGCGCCCTTTAACAACTGGCTTGGGGAAACGAACTGACAAATCAAAAATCGCTAAAAATTCATTGATTCATATTTGTTGGAGGCATTGATTCATACAAATATGAATGGACAAATTAGTGATTTTTGAATGCATCTGGTGATTCATTTTTTAATTCGTGCCCATCTAACTATTAAGGATACAGGAAGTATACTTGTTTTCCAGACATTAATCCTGTATATGGGCAATGGGGCCGGGGAGGTGGGTGAGAGGAGTTGGGGAGTCAGCTGCTGAATAGGTCAGTGAAGAACAGGATGTAGTTTCAAGTGAATTGCCGGTGTCGGCTGGCGATGGTTTTCCCTCACGCTTGAGGGCTGAGAAATGGATCCCACAATTCTCCATTCTGGGAGTTCCACCTGGCAGATCCACACCTAAAGACACCTACATTTGGCTCACCTGGAGAAACGCCTAGACAGAATGCATCATGGCCTGGTTTCACGGCTAGGCTCCAGCCGAGCTTCCTGTTAAAAAAGGAAGCTGACCCAATGCTAGCTGAGAAGGCAGCTTCCTTTTCTAAATGGGAATGTAGGCCAGAGCTGAGCTTTTATCCAGGCAAGCAAAATGTAGGTATCTATCCATCATTTGGAACTCGCAGAATAGAGAATTCTAGGAATTAGAATCCCCCAAAAAATCTCAATGGTGCAGCCCTACCCATTAACACTGATGGGTATAGCTTTTGCTTTAAGGCACCAACGGGCAAAGTGGGCCCCATCAGATGTTTTGGGACTCCATTCCTCACCGTTTGCTGTGGGGTTTCTGGTTATGCCTTCTTCCCAAATGTGCATGGCGGCTGCTGATAGTTTTGAATCCACATGGAGCCAACCAAAGCAAAGCCATGACCAGGTGCCCACGTATCTTTTCAAGACCAACAAGGGGAACCGATTTCCCTCTTGGCATCAGCCAATGTGGTTGCTTGCCATCAAAGGACCCTGCGATAAAGGTAATGTGTAGCTGCTCACATGGCCTGCAGCAAAATTCCCATCTGGGCAAGCAGGTCACTGGGAGAAGCAGACGGAGGAAGAAGCTAAGATCAAGCACGGTTGTGACAGATCACTGAGTGGAAGAAGAAATCAAGAACACCTGGGGCCCTCCTGATTTTTGTAGGGCTCCTGAGAATGGCACGCCGTCTCATTTCTCCTGCGGATCAGTTAGCAGTTTGAGGTCGGGCTGTTCCATCCACATGGAGTCTTACAATGAGGCTAATGCATGAAATGAACCCTAGAGCTTGCAAGATGTGGGACAACGGGTGAAAGGCAGCATGGAAAATTGTCTCGGATAATGGAAATCCATACCGTAGGGCAAGTGGCTGGAATAGATTATCTCCTGGGGCCTCTTCAAACCCTCTAATCTTCTGTGACCCCCACAATGCTTTTATGGGCTACTTAGACCAGCCGGGTTAATTTAGTTTGGCAGGGATGAGGCCAATTTGTATCCAGGCCCAGCACAGGAACCAACAGCCCTGAGTTTAAAAGATCAAAGGATCCCTGGCCAATTAGCTCAGAAACTTTCAGAGTCCAGTGTCAGCCTTGTGCACTTGTCCACACCCCAGCTGAGCACCCTCCTCACCACGTCGGAAAGGCCGCTGGGCTTCCATTTAGCTCACTCACACACTCTGCTTCATTTAGAGAGCAATGCCCTGCCAAAAGAGTCTCTCCTGATGCGTCCATTTGGTGACGTCAATGAGATGTTTCCTGTTTGGATGAATGGAGATGGAACTTGGAATCAAAGGCATCGGTTAATTAGGGCCCCAAGCAGAAATGGGACTCATGCTGCTGAGCCATTAGCCCTCTCTTCCATTTTCCTTTGCGCAGAAAATGGACATGAACCGTGAAAGCAGTGAGGCTGGTTTTCCAAGCAAGTCGTTTCATTACAGGAGGGGCGAGGGGGCAAAGCTTCAGGATGACACTGTGGACAAAGTATATAACATCTTGGAGGGCAACGCCCCTCATCTGTGTCCTTCCTTCCTTCCTTCCTTCCTTCCTTCCTTCCTTCCTTCCTTCCTTCCTTCCTTCCTTCCTTCCTTCCTTCCTTCCTTCCTTCCTTCCTCCCTCCCTCCCTCCCTCCTTCCTTCTATCCATTATCAGCTCCTTCCTTCCTTCCTTCCTTCCTTCCTTCCTTCCTTCCTTCCTTCCTTCCTTCCTTCCTTCCTTCCTTCCTTCCTTACCAATCCACCTGCAGCATCCCTTGTTCATTCACAGGCAAAGATTCATTTACCTTTTGTTAAAGGATGTTTCCTCTCTTTATTGGTCAGTGCAAGGGATGACAGCTTGTGCTCCTCCAGATGTGCTTGCAGTATAAATTCCATTATCCCTTACCATGAGCTGTAATGCCTGGAGCTGATGGAAGGTGTAGTCATGTACACCTGGAAGCCCACCTATTGCTCACTCTGGTTTCATAGATCAACACATTTGGCCCATGATCATTGAATGCTTGAGGCAGAAATCTGAGTGGATCCTATCCCCTCCCACAAACATCAATATGGGGTGGTTGTTGTAGGTTTTTCGGGCTGTTTGGCCGTGTTCTGAAGGTTTTTCTTCTTAACATTTCGCCAGTCTCTGTGGCCGGCATCTTCAGAGGATAGGAGTCAGAACTCTGTCTGTGTTCTGGTGTACTGTGTGGGATAGTTGAGTATTTGTAGCTGTGGGATCAGCTTTTTGTCCTTTTCAGGAGATTGGGTGATGATGGTGATCAGGGTGTTTTTTGTTATGGGTGTATTGTTGTGATAAGGGGGGAGATGATCTGTTACTGTGATTGATGGGTGTCGTTAGCTAGTCTTTTGTGTGCAGTGATCACCAGTCCTTGTGGTTGGGTAGAGTTCGTTGACCTTTTGCAGGCTGTATTTTTCAGTGCTGGGAGCCAGGCTTTGTTGAATTTTAGACTTTCTTTTTTGTTGAAGCTGTGCTGGTGTTTGTGGATTTCAATGGCTTCCCTGTGTAGTCTAACATAATGATTGCTGGTGTTGTCCAGTACTTCTGTATTTTGAAACACGGTACACAAAAACTCCAACCACCACCCACAACAAAAAAGAGGCATAATCAAAACACTGGTAGACCGTGCAAATCGGAACTGTGAAGCTCAATTTCTCAGCACCAAACTCAACCATCTGAATTGGGCTCTACAGGCAAATGGCTATTCCATTTGAAATCACAAGAGCCATCAAACCGAGAAAACAACAATGAACTGAAGAAGAAAAACAGCCACCCACAAATAAAGTATTTCTGCCATACATCAAAGGGGTCATGGACCGCATGGGGAAACATTTGAAAAAACACAACCTACAAACAGTATTCAGGCCCACCACAAAAATACAACAGAAGTTACGGTCAGCAAAGGACAAAAGGGACCCCCTCACCACTGCAGGAGTATACCGGATACCTTGCAGTTGTGGCTAGGTATATATTGGGACCACAAAATGCAGCATCCACACCAGAATCAAAGAACATGAGAGACACTGCAGACTAAAACAACTGGAAAAATCAGCAGTAGCTGAGCATGCCCTGAAACAAGCTGGACATAAAATCCTATTTCAAATCACAGAAGTACTGGACAACACCAGCAGTCATTATGTTAGACTACACATGGAAGCCACTGAAATCCACAAACACCAGCAAAGCTTCAACAAAAAAGAAGAAAGTCTAAAACTCAACAAAGCCTGGCTCCCAGCACTGAAAAATACAGCCTGCAAAAGGTCAACGAAATCTGCCCAGCCACAAGGACCGGTGATCACTGCACACAATAGACTAGCTAACGACAACCATCAATCACAGTGACAGATCATGCCCCCCCTTATCACAACAATACACCCATAACAAAAAACACCCTGATCACCATAATCACCCAATCTCCTGAAAAAGACAAAAAGCTGATCCCACAGCTATAAATACTCAACTATCCCACACACTACACCAGAACACAGACAGAGTTCTAACTCCTGTCCTCTGAAGATGCCGGCCACAGAGACTGGCGAAACGTTAAGAAGAAAAACCTTCAGAACACCGCCGAACAGCCTGAAAACCTACAACAACCATCGGATCCCAGCCGTGAAAGCCTTCAAGAATACATCAATATGGGGCTCAGTGGATCAGCATCAGGGCTCTGTGGATGTATCTGAAAGGCACAAAATTATGGGCCATTGTCTGATAGAGAGACCAAGGGCATGAGAGCTTCCTGGAGGTTGATTGTGACCCACAGAGGAGGTACATCTGACTCTTATTCTGCCACCCAACTGTACCGACAGCTGCCAGTGGAGGAAGTTCCCTCCACTTACTTAAAGCGCATGAGCATGCATGTGCGCGCGCACACACACACAAAGAGCAAGCATCAAAACAGTGGCTGATGGTTGGAAATGTTCAACCCCCGGGGTGCTTCCAGTCCTTCAATGTCAAGGCAACAAAAGCACCAACTGTGGCCATTTTATGTCCTCGCTGACAAGAATAAGACCAGAAGATGTACGTCCCTGATATAGCGCTAGCTTGGCTAGCGCTTGATACGAAGGATGAGCAGTTGTTAAGGTTAACGATGGATTGATTCAGAGAAGCCCCCAGTAGTAATGGAAGAAGAAAAGATGAATCCCATCCTCTGACAGTCAGCGACTCAAAGGACAGGAGCTTCACTGCCAGCATTTTCCCGTCTTATCACATCCTTTGGGTGACAGTTTATTGCCCGAGGAACTCAGAAAGGCCTGTGCGCAGGCAGGAGTGGGGAGAGCCAGCTTCACTGAGGAAGCTCGCTGAGTGACCTTAGGAAACTCACTTATCTTTCACTCCCTGCATTTACGTGTGTGTAGGAGGATCAGGGAGCTGGCTGGATAGCTCAGCAGTTTCAGTATCTGGTTACAGAGCCTGGGGCTGCAAGTTCGATCCTCTTCCCCCCCCCCCCCCAATCTGTTGGGAGAAGAGTCAGCCTGGGTGGCCTTGGGCAAGCTGCACAGTCCCAGAAATACCCCCAGAAGAAGCTTCTGTGTACTGAAAAGGGTTGCCATAAGTCAGAATTGACTGGATGACACATGATCATTGTTTTATTAGGCAGATCAAGTACACTCCCCTAGAAGGATGAGGTCCATAGGGAATAAAATGTAAACGGCAGCAAAGTCCACTCCATGGAACAGTTCCCAGGTTTTTGCGTCTAATCCCGAGTACGCATGGCCAGCACATGGCTCGTGGATCTCTCTCATGTGCCCCACTGCCTGCATCTGTGCTCATCTTGCCCCGTCTCAAACAGAAGATTGACAGGACGCTGACATGCTCTGTACACATTTCTCTCCTTTTAACCAAGGAGTCCTCTCCTTGTAAGCAAGCCTCAGGCACGCCACGGATCTTATTTTGGGGGGGGGGGGATTTTTAGTGGGTGGGGAGTGTTTGGGGATTTTTTTATGTGTGTGCATATGGGTCTGGTCTCTGGGTGTCTGTGTGAATTTCGTTGTATGTATATACTATGTATAGACTTACAATGACAATACATTATTTGATATTTGATATTTGATTTATTTGGAAATTGGGGCTTTCCTCCCTGTTGCGCAGCCCAAATGTCTGTGGCATAGGTGGGGCAGGAGGGCACAGCACCCAGGGGGTTCAAGGGGGAGCGGATGTACCGGGGACTTGCTTAGACCTCTGGTCTAGAGATTGTGTCTCCTCTCCTTTGGGCCACCAAAACTGAGTTATTTATTTATTTATTTATTTATTTATTTATTTATTTATTTATTTATTTATTTAATTAGATTTTTATCCCGCCCATCTAGACCAAGGGTCTACTCTGGGCGGTTTACAAATTTAAAAACAATAAAACCAAAAACCAAAAAGTCCAAGATGGCGAAGTTTAAATAATTAAAATATGGCGGTTAAGATATGGCAGGAGGGAAAGCCTGCCCAAATAGCCAGGTTTTAAGTTTATTCCTGAAGACACCCAGAGAGGGAGCCAGGCGGATCTCCACTGGCAAGTTGTTCCAAAAGCGAGGGGCCACTGCCGAGAAGGCCCTGTTCCTCGTTCTTTCCTTCCGAGGAAAGGCCCCTCAGCCGCCCAGCCTGGCTGGAACGAGTGACTCTGGCAGAACTGGGTGGGAGAAGGCGCTCTGCCAGATATCGAGGTCCTAAACCGTTTAGGGCTTTATAAGTAACCGTAAGAACTTTGAAATCAACGCGGAAACGAATGGGCAACCAATGCAAGGTGGCCAACGTGGGGGAAATATGTTGGTGCCTCTTCACCCCAGTTGGAAGTCTGGCCGCGGCATTTTGTACCATCTGAAGTTTCCGTGTCAATCTCAAAGGCAGCCCCATGTAGAGTGCATTACAGTAGTCTAATCTTGAGACTACGAGCGCATGGACCAAAGTGGTGAGCGCCCCCACATCAAGATAGGGACGCAGCTGGGCAATCCACCGAAGGTGGAAGTGTGCGGAACGGACCACTGACGACACCTGAGTTTCCATGGTGAGCGCCGGGTCCAGATGGATCCCCAAGCTACGAACCTCAGTCTTCGCAGTGAGAGTCACCCCCCCCCCGAATGAGAGGGAGTTTCCCAAATCGCTGATGGTGGGGCCACCCACCCTCAGGACCTCCCTCCGTCTTGTCCGGGTTCAGCCTCAGCCCATTCTCCTGCATCCATTGCAGTACAGTCTCCAAGCAGCGCTGAAGGGACAGAACGGCATCCATTGAGGTAGGTGAAAAGGAGATGTAGAGCTGAGTATCATCAGCGTACTGATGACACGAAGCCCCACATCCCCTGATGACCCCTCCCAGCGGCCTCATATAGATGTTAAACAGCATTGGAGAGATGATCGAGCCCTGCGGAACCCCACCATTGAGGCTCCACGGGGCCGAGAAACTCTCTCCAATCTGCACTCTCTGGGGACGGTCCTCCAAGAAGGAATGGAGCCAGGCAAGAGCAAGGCCTCTACTTTTGGAGTGCTAATGGTAGCTGACTTTTGATCACCATGGGTCTTCTGTTTCCATTTTATTAAAAGCATGGCTGCTTCATGGCTTGGGTGGCAAAGAGTAGCTGGGTAGTATGTGAAATGGTGGCCCACTTGTTGTATCAACTTATATACTGCACCGTAGTGCTAGACAACTCTCTCTGTGTGTGGTTTACAACATAAATATGCAAACAACACTCCCCCCCCCCCCGCCCCCGGCAAGCTAGGTACTCATTTTACCAACCTCGGAAAGATGAGTCGACCTTGAGATGGCTACCTGATCCCATCGTGATCAAACTCAGGTCATGAGCAGAGACTGGACTGCAGTACTGCAGTTTAACCACTGCACCATGGGACAGATGAATTGCTGGATAGCTCAGTGGCTTAGGTCTCTGGCTGCGGAGCCGAAGGTTGGGGGTTCAATTCCTCCCTATGCTTCCTTAAGAGGGGCTGAATCCCATTGATCATTATCCATAGGGTCCCTTCCAGCTCTGCAGTTCGGTGGTGGTGGTGGGTTTTTTATTTTTTATTATTATTATTATTGTTGTTGTTGTTGTTGTTGTTTGTTGTTTGTTGTTTGTTGTTATTTCCTTGTACGTGCTAGCTCAGCTTGCCCCTTTGGATTGGATGCTATTTCTGGAGCATGAAGGTGTAACAAGCTTACCCCAGGATACTCAACAAAAATTGGAAATTCGCTCCTACACGCAGATACAAACCTCAGACCCAAGCATATCCCCAAAGAGCTGTGAAGTGCAGGATGTGAGACTCAAGTGACTTTCTTCTCGATTGAGACATCTTGACATTTGTTCCCTGGCAATTTGAGCGCCGTCTGATTGCCCGCTGAGCCCGGAACTTTGCAGATGGCAAAGGTGTAGGTATACCTTCACTCCCAACATTGCTGCCCTCCCCTGCAACGCATCAAGAATGAAGGGTTTGCCGAACACAAGAAAGGAGCCGGACTGGAAGGTGGCGCGAAGAAGGAGCGTCAAGCCAAGTGGCCATGAAGGACGAGATAAGGCAAGGCCACGGTGGCAGAAAAGACTCTTTTCTTACGGAAGAGCTGAGGCAGCATCTCTCACCACGCTCTGTCAGGAATGCGCAGGGATGGGAAGATGATGCCTGCCATGGCCTCGCTTCTTTTAGTGCTGAGGGATGGATTTATTGCCACACAGAAAATCAATCCACCTTTTGGATTTCAGTTTGTCTCGTTAGCCCTGCCACTAACAATTACTTGCTCCAGTCAAATTGAACGGCGCCTCCAGGTTGCAAACAAAGCGTTTCCTATGAATTCACATTTTCCTTGGCTGCAGTGCATCATGGGGTTTATAGTCTGAACTTTGCATAAAAAAGTGAATCGACCTCCAAGACAAATCATGCTCAGGAGGACTAGTTTAAGAATACAATGCACTTCTTCTTCATTTTTCTTTGTTTCAGGCCCATGTGTGCTCCATCATGCTTCAGGCATTTTGAGACAGTTTGATACTGGTCCTACATCATTTAACTACTAGTTTTGAAGGACTTTGGTTTCCTATGCTGCTGGTCTGAACTTCTTGAAAATACCCACATCCATAGAAGAAAAGCACGTCCAGCCTAAGGTGTCCTTGCCTGACCTGTGTGGGCCAATGGTCCAGGTGAGCAGATCAAGCATCACGGCGCAGCAGCCACCATAACGTGTGAATTTACTCTCTGACCCTCAGAGTGGTCAGGACAGCACGCCTCCTCCCTGGGAGAAGAATCATATTCATGCTTCTCGGTCTAAGAATATAAGAAAGTGTTTATGAGAGAACTATACTGAGAAAGTGGTAGGCAGCAGGATAAGAGGAAGAATAAATATGGGTTGGATCGACTCCACAAGGGAACCCCCATCCTTGAGGTTTATGATTGCTGAGCAGGGCTGCGGAGACAGGGCATTTTGGAGGTTGCTCGTTCATCCGAGGTGACTTGACAGTAGACAACAACAACATTGAGATAGGGGTGATGATGGGAATTGTGGTTCTAGCTAACTAAGGGGGAGATGCAGGGAGCCATAGCTTCCCCTTTATTTCTTGAGGACAAAGTCAAGGTGTCTCTTCTTGTTTTCTCCCAGAGAGGATCAAGAAGGAAGAATCCGAGAAGGGAGGAAGGAATAGCAGCAAGGCTAGAAAAATGAGTCTCAGACCATGGTTACATTAGTGAAATACTTTGTAATATGTTGCGGTGTTATTGAAATCAATTTGAAATCATGTGGCAGTCATGTGGTATTTAAATCACTGCATGCATTCTCTTGCGGTAACTCTTAATCTGGTGTTTTTTTGCACCCATGTTGGAGACTGCATTCTCATTTTAAATTATGTTTTTTTTAATTCTTGCATTTCCAAGACACCTGTGGAGCGCGATGTTGAACTAACGGTCCTGGAGCTCTGTTTCATGGCCAAGAAACTGATATTTTGACTTGTGGATTTTTGTGACCTTTCCTTTTTTGTTACGTTTCCTTTTTTGGGTTCTTTAATATTCCAAAGTGACATAGTGCTAAACTGAGGCAGAAGAGCAGGCGGGTGGGCAGGCAAACCCGCCAAGTAGCTGATCAGCATGCCACCCAACAGCTAACACGTGCGCCCTACAAACTGGGGAGGGGCTCCTACCAGGCAGTGAGCAGTATGCTGCTGGTCAGCTGTTTGGTGGCATGCCTATCAGCGGTTTGGTGGGCTGGACCTTCCTGGAGGGCTGAGCGGCAGCACCAGCAACAGAGAGCAGGGTAAAGGTAAAGGTAAAGGTTCCCCTTGACATTTAGTCCAGTCGTGTCCGACTCTAGGGCGCGGTGCTCATCCCCGTTTCCAAGCCATAGAGCCAGCGTTTGTCCGAAGACAGTTTCCGTGGTCACGTGGCCAGCGCGACTAGACACGGAACGCCGTGACCTTCCCACCGAGGTGGTACCTATTTATCTACTCGCATTTTTACATGCTTTCGAACTGCTCGGTTGGCAGGAGCTGGGACAAGCGATGGGAGCTCACTCCATCGTGTGGATTCGATCTTACGACGGCTGGTCTTCCGACCTTGCAGCACAGAGGCTTCTGTGGTTTAACCCGCAGCGCCACCACGTCCCTTGTAAAGGTCTGTTTAAATTATTTTTAAAATCCTTCCTACAAAGTGTTTCCCCCACCCACCCTCTGGAAGTTAGCAATTTTCTCACACAAAACTCCTTTTCTTTTTTCTGGTCTTTTTCTCTCTCTCTCTCTTTTCTTTCTTCTTCTTCTTCTCCTTTTCCTTTGTCTTACAAGCTCATTGCAACATGCTAATAAATCTCCTCCCTAACTAGCAAATGGGAATGATATTATCCGGGGCAGGAGGGACTCCAGTGAAGAAAGGCTGAGTGAATCTGGAAAGACCTTTAAACCCCTCTCTAATTTTCATTAGCAGTGCCGCCTCGGGCACGGCAGGGGGGGGATCATCAGAGGAAAGTGATTTCCCCACAGGACTTGAATCGTAATGCATGATGAACATCAGTGGAGAGTGGCCACTTGAAAGGAAAAAAAGAAGTTTCATCTAATTAAAGAAAAACAACCACGAACTCAGACGAGGCATCATTCCTGCAAGAGTCTCCTGGGAGTCCAGCGGATGGCCACTTCTTTTAGGGTCTGCTTACAGCCCCACAGAGAGAACATGGCCCAGGCGTGGCCTTCCTGGGTGGTTGCTCGTAATGGAGCTCAGGACTTCATGCCAAACAGCGGTGGCAGTGCAGGCAACATCTCAGGGACAAAGAGGCAGCCGGTCCTTCATTTCACTTTACAGCCGCTCTTGTTATGGCCACCAGAAAGAAGAAGAGTATCAAGCTAGACTGTTGAGTTAGCACCACGAGCACAGTTTTAGAGGGAAACTGTTGGAGTCATTGCCACCTTGTATGCTGCATTTGGTTGGGAGGGGGCTTTCTGGGTTGGGGTGACTGTCAATCACTAACAGCACTGACCCATAGTTCCTTTCCTGCCTCTGATCTGAAGAGAGCCCTGCATCTCTGCTCTGAGCCTTTTCCCCTCTCCTTTTGTCTACTGTCCGTTAGCTAGTCTGTTGGAAACAGTCAGGGAGTCTGTTGAGCCTATTGCTGAGAAGCAGTCAGGTTTGTTCAGTTTGCTGTTCTCTGTAAGTAAAGAAAGATGTTTTATTCTTTCTACCGTTAATGTCCTAGAGTGAGTTATTGAAACTGTAAGTGCCAGTTGATGAGGAAAAGGGGTGGACTAATCTGAGGAACTTTAAGCTAATTCTGCTCCCTGAGTTCTGACTCTTCTGCTGTGCAGAGGAATCTAACCCAAATTCAAAATTCTGCAGCAGAATTGTACATCGTCTAAGAAGGGTCAAAGGGACATTTGCCCCATCTCTGCTTTATGATTTGGTCCGTATAAAATTATGTCATAGGAACATCCGACGCCACATTTTTCTAGTTTGGAAAAAACCAGACAATGGAAGAACCTAAGGGTTCTGTGTGCGTGAGAAAATGGGGAGAAAAGATTTGTTGTTTTTCCTCCCATTAACTTGGGAGTGAATCGATGAAGCCAACGAAGAGGGAAATCAGGACAGACAATACTAATTCATTAACAGAATAATGAATTCAGTGCTGAATTCTGAGCTTTGTGTTGAATGGGGCATGCCCTGGATTGAAGAAATCAGTCCCAACCTGGCTCCAGAGTGAATCAGGACCAGGGATGTTCATTGTGGACATTTTTTTGGACTATAGATCCCATAACTCTCCTTTCTGGGAGTCTCACCTGCAGGACCTTACAGACACACTAAATTGTGCTCATCTGGAGAGTAGGCCTAGCTGGCAGCCTTCAGGCCTCAGCTAGGCCTCACTTCCTGCTTGAAAAGGAGACTGCCTTAATGAAGGCTTGGAAGTTTCCTTTACAAACAGGAAGTTAGGCCTATCCAGGGCATGGAGCCTGGCAGCTGGGCCTTCTTTCCAGGTGAGCATCACTTTGTTGTTGTTGTTTAGTCGTTAAGTCGTGTCCGACTCTTCGTGACCCCATGGACCAGAGCACGCCAGGCCCTCCTGTCTTCCACTGCCTCCCGGAGTTGGGTCAAATTCATGTTGGTCGCTTCGGTGACCCTGTCCAACCATCTCGTCCCCTGTCGTCCCCTTCTCCTCTTGCCCTCACACTTTCCCAACATCAGGGTCTTTTCCAGGGAGTCTTCTCTTCTCATGAGATGGCCAAAATACTGGAGCCTCAGCTTCAGGATCTGGCCTTCCAGTGAGCACTCAGGGTTGATTTCCTTCAGAATGGATAAGTTTGATCTCCTTGCAGTCCAGGGGACTCTCAAGAGTCTCCTCCAGCACCACCATTCAAAAGCATCAATTCTTCGGCGGTCAGCCTTCTTTATGGTCCAGCTCTCACTTCCATACATCACTACTGGAAAAACCATAGCTTTGACTATGCGGACCTTTGTTGGCAAGGTGATGTCTCTGCTTTTTAAGATGCTGTCTAGGTTTGTCATCGCTTTCCTCCCAAGAAGCAGGCATCTTAATTTCGTGGCTGCTGTCACCATCTGCAGAGCATCACTTAGGGGTCTGTAAAGTCTGGGTCCTGTAGATGGAACTCCCAGATAGGGAAATTATGTGATTTGTCATCCAAAAAAACCCCCAAAATTCACATCCCGAATTAAGGACCTTTCTGGATTGCATTGGGCAAATTTGACATTTAAAACAGTTACTGTACAACGATGCACAGAAAAATGAAGAAAGGAAAGGAGAGAGTTAGAATTCCATCTTAGGCAGATACAGATGTGTCATAAGATAAGGGAAGGAGAAACAAGGCAGGCTTCCCTGATAGAGAGTGTCAGCCCCAATTAAAACAAAGGACCTCGCCTGCCCTCTCCACTTGCTGAGACCATGGGTCAGCCATCACGTTCTCTTGCCCGTTCGTTGTGTTTCTGCTCAGTTCACCGAAGTACTGGCTGGGCCTACGTAGGTGGCACATTGGCTTGCTTAGTTTTACTTTGATCCCGAAGTTAGTGTGTGTGACTCCGTTGGGTGTTTGAATTCTTGTTTGAGTGATTAGGTTTCACATCCTCATTCTCCTCTGAAGTCCTGCAGACCCTTCTACGTTCAACACGAAGATCTGGACACACACTGGAAGGGAAGTCAAGTCAACATACTTTCTGCTTTCCCATAATAAAGGAGGTTATTTTCCCACTTTGTGTTTATATATTGGTTGTTCCCCTGTCATTCCTCAAAACCGGGTGGCCCTGATTAAGATAGACTGGGGGCAGAACTCATTTTGAGGGCTCCCAAGAATAATGACTTCTGGAGTGCTCTTTTCTACCTCTGACTTGTGAGTCCTGGAAGGGAGCGGTGGTAAGGGCAGGGAGGAAACGGTTAGATTTGATAGTCTCCATGAAAATAGCGCTTTTATGACTCCCAAGAATTGCTCTCGGAAGAAAAGCATTTTGCCTTGAGAATTCTGGTGTATATGAAGCTAAGGGGACATTACAGGATGATGAACAGTGCACAAACCAAAGTGCACTCTTTAAATTGTTATAATCTAGAATTGCAGGGGCTGGAGAGGGACATGTAAACATGCTTTAATTTGTGGGGCAGTTTAGCTAAAAGTGCAATCTTGACCAGCGAAGATGGTTGAGGGTCATCTGAGCTGACGCTAGGCCAGCTGGAACTGAACTGAATCTCAGCCCTTCCCAGGCAGAGGTTATAAATGAGTTATGACACACCTAACCCTCTTGGATGCACACCTTGAAGTCTTGAGGGGCTTTGAGTGTGTCAGGAAAGCTGAGAGCAATACCATCAGGAGGTGAAATTTCACGACAGCTCTGCACTCCTAGCAGGGTCACCCAAGGTGGAAGAGTCAAAGCTGACATGCCAGACTATGAGTGTCCACCTAGGTGGCCAAATTATCACTACCTGGATTGACCTAGACCAGGGGTTCCCAACCTTTGGTCTCCTGATGTTCTTGGACTACAACTCCCAGAAATCCTGGCCAGCACAGCAAGCGGTGAAGGCTTCTGGGAGTTTTAGTCCAAGAACATCTGATTGGGAACCACTGATCTAGTTCATGCGGTATGTCACCTGGAGCAATCCTTGCTTGTGGACCACACCATGCCTCAAAAAACCCTGTTTAGCACAATCAAGACGATCTTCTTTGCCTCAGCTTCCCATTTCTCAAAATCACTAAGCGGCTTAAGCACAGCATGGAGAAGGAAGCCACTTAGTGATTTTGAGAAATGGGAAGCTTCCTTTCTGCTCTCCTGCATAGGGGAAGGGAAAGAAAGTTTTGCATTTCTTTTAAATTATTGCTAACCCATCAGTGATGGTTTGAAAGGGCTGATTGTTGCTACTCATAGCAACAATTAAAAAGAAAGGAAAAACATCATCTCTGTTCCCCTCCACAGGTTAGGGAAAGAAAACAACACCCAAAAGACCAAAATCCCCATCTGGTCTCCTCCTCCATTTGCCCAAGCCACTTAATAACCTTGAGAAAAGGGAAGCTTCCTTGTGGCTTGCCCTTGGACATACTCTGGGAAAACAAGGCTCCTTTGAAAAGGAAATAAAGCTCGGAAAAATGGAAGGCAGCAGGGAAGGAAGAAGACCAAATGTGAGATGAATTGACTCTCTATAGCAAGCCAAGATCTTGAGTTGACAAGACGTGGCCAGGGCTGTTAATGAGACCATCTTTGGGAGGACACTAATTCATAGGATAGCCATGGAAGTGACCTCCCAGGATGTAACAACAACAATCACCCCACCTTGGCCCAAATTAGTGCCGATGTTGTGATTGTATCACGTAGCCGGAAAAGATCTGGATCTGGTATAACTCGGCTCCTTCCTTGCTCTGCCCCCTTTCTGGCTGTTCCGCTGACTGATCTTAGACAGCAGAGCAATTTTGCTGGTAGATCCCTTTGGGGGCAGATCAGTGGGATCAGCCAAGAGAAGGAGGTTCTGCTGGCATTTTAGCAGGTCCAGAGGCATTTCTGGTTGCTTGAGGGCATTTTTGCCACCTGTCAAGGTCTCGGCCTGTTCCAAACCCCCTACAGCTAACCCAGCTGGAAGTAAAGGTTTGTGCTGTGCATTGGGTAAAATTGTTGTTTAGTCGTTAAGTCGTGTCCGACTCTTCGTGACCCCATGGACCACAGCACGCCAGGCCCTCCTGTCTTCCACTGCCTCCCGGAGTTGGGTCAAATTCATGCTGGTCGCTTCGATGACACTGTCCATCCATCTCGTCCTCTGTCGTCCCCTTCTCCTCTTGCCTCCATACTTTCCCAACATCAGGGTCTTTTCCAGGGAGTCTTCTCTTCTCATGAGATGGCCAAAGTATTGGAGCCTCAGCTTCAGGATCTGTCCTTCCAGTGAGCACTCAGGGTTGATTTCCTTCAGAACGGATCGGTTTGATCTCCTTGCAGTCCAGGGGACTCTCAAGAGTCTCCTCCAGCACCAGAGTTCAAAAGCATCCATTCTTCGGCGGTCAGCCTTCTTTATGGTCCAAGCTCTCACTTCCATACATCGCTACTGGAAAAACCATAGCTTTGACTATGCGGACCTTTGTCGGCAAGGTGATGTCTCTGCTTTTTAAGATGCTGTCTAGGTTTGCATCTATTGGGTAAAATAGATGCCCACATTTAGTGCACAAATAAATAAATGTGTAAATGTAGGATGTTTACAAATTTTGCTGGCATGAAGAAAAAGCCTTGCGCCCTGAAACGAAAAGGAGGAGGAGATACAAGTGGCATTTAAAGAAATGCAATGACGTTGAGACTGAAAGATGTTCCCATCACTTTGGGACAGCTTACCAAAAGTGGGGCCATGGTAAGGACCAGGTGTGGGCAATCTGCATCCCCATAGCTGGTTGTGTCTGCTGTTTTAACCTTTCCAAGGGGCCCCATGCAGATCTAGGCTGAAGGGTTTGCAAGACTCATGGTGACCCAATACAGGAAGGCCCTAAAGAATTGGGACCCAAAGTGGCTCACAGAACAGTTTAAGAGCAACAGAAAATGTAAGTACAATAAAATGGCAACTATTAAAGTAGAACGGAAATCATTAGGTTATTAAAATGCAATTAGAAGACTTTAAAATCACTTGATTCAAAATCCTGATACGAGTTTGCCTTAAAGAGAAGCTAGCGCATCAGGTAAGACCTCATCTTCTTACCCAAATCCTCAGCATTAGGATGGCGTCTTAAGGCTGGCCCCAAGACACACGGGAGAGTGTGGTGCCTCTTCCTCAGCCTTCAGCTTTGATTTCTGTGCCTCCACCGAGCCTCTTCTGAATCAAACCAACCTCCCTGCTGGGGAGACTCTTTGGGACACCCCGGTTTTAACGTGAGCCTCGTGGGGGTTCCAGATGGCAGGCAGGGCAGCGGACATTTGACCACGGCTGCCTTTTGAGGCATGTTCCACTCAAGACAAATAAGTCAAAATGAGCAGCCGATATCATCGCATCCCACTTCATCATTATCACATAATGTCTTTTTAATTGACCGGCGAGGTGATCAAGTACCCTCTGGTTGTTCACGGAAATGATGCCAAGTATTGACTGCAGCCTGGAGGCGGCTTCCAAAGCCGTCCCGCTTTCCCACGGATGATGAAGAGGTCAGAACACACTCCCAGCAGAACATGCCTCCCGGGGGATCCTTCCCAGCAAGAGGTGAAGCTGGGCATTTAAAAAAATATATATGCAAAAGTTAGTAGCTAAAGGCAGTGGCTGTGGCAGCGAGCAGGGCTAGGAAAAGTGACTTTTCCGTTTTTAACTCCACTTCCGAAATCCCTCATCATGGAGTTAAGAAAAAAGAGAGAGAGAGAGTCAAAATCCAGGTTGATGTTTGGTTCATCTCCTGTGCTGCTGCTTTTGTACATTGCTTTGGTGCCATCGGGTTTTTACATTGTGAGTGTTTGTTTTTTGTACTGGTTTTAACCTGCTGTTAAACCGCCCAGGAGAGTGCTTTTGCACGAATGGGGTGGTATATAAATAAAATAAAATAAATGGTAAGGCAATGAGTTTTGTTAAGGCAACTCAAGAAGAACAAAATTTTCCGGGCAAGCTTTCAAGAGAACATGGGTTTCCTTCAGACATGATGTTTTAAAGGGAGAGGTGGACTTTTGTCTTGTTTTGAGGTTCTGAGGTTTTGTTTTTGTTTTGCCTGCATGTTTTTTAAATCTGCATTAATTACATCCTTCTTATGGTCAACTTCTTTCCTCATTTCTCTAAGGGATGGCCTGCATGTTGCTATGGCAACTGCTCCCTTTCCTTTCCTTTCCTTTCCTTTCTCAATCTGGGAACAGCTCGTGCTGGAACGATGTGCATTTATGACATGGCAGGCCAGCCACCCCAGCCTACACCCACCGTTCCTTTTGCCAACAGGGCCTTTTCTCCTGCTGGCTCGTGGCAGGAAGGGCAAAATGCATCAGAAGGCAGGCAGGCAGGCAGGCAAGCAAGCAGGCAGGCAGGAGCCAGGGGTTCGCACGCCCAGACCGAGAGACAGGGGCCACATTCTCTGTTGTTGGAAGGGATCAATTCTATTTACATGTCTTTTATTTAAACTATTTTAAACCCACCTTTCTCCTTAAAAAGGACCTAAGGCGGCTTAGAACAATTAAAAGACAGCATTTAAGATGAGCAACAATGAGGATGGAATGGTAAAAGGATCAATGAATACAATACCAAAAAAAGGTAAGTAATACCAAAACACATTCAAAGCAGCAAGGCACAACCATCCATTTAAAAACCCCACTCAGGCAGCCGGTCAAGTAAGGGAAAGCCTGCCTGAAGAGAAAGGTCTTGGTCTGCTTGTGGAAGGACAGCCAAGATGGGGCCAGCCTGGCCCCCAGTGGGAGGGAGTTCCAGAGTCTCTGGGAGCAGCCATAGAGAAGGCTCTCGAGCTCTTGATCAATTTGGTCACTCCTTTCACCACCTCTGGCAGCCTCTGGATCTGTTGATTGGAGAAGAGAAGACAGAGTATGGTCAGATCTTACTAATAATAGACTTTCTGGTCTACATGATCCACTCAGATGGGACACATTTGCTATCTCTGTGTGTGTGTGTGTGTGACACTGTGGGTTTCTGCCCTGTTGGTGGGATGAATTCCAGAACCACCCTGCAGAGGCAGGGTTTGGGGGAAACTCCAGACCCCTGCCAGAATGAGGCATTCTTTGCCCGTTAAGAGTCCTCAATCTTTCTGCTCGAGGATAGCTCAAGACTGGCTGAGCAAGCGGATCCCTCCGCTGATCTACTTCTATGGCTGTAAATCCCAGAGAACTGGTCATTTCAGATTGCTTTGTGGCAGGCATGACAGAAGGTCTGGGGGAGCCCACCTGCGAGAAAAGCTGATTTATCCCAGCAGGGGCCCTCCAGAACGAGAAGTCAGACTTCGATCCGTCCTTTGTTGCTGACAGAAAGAGCTGTAGTCCACAAGGAGTTTGGCAACAGCTAAAAAACCAAAAAAGGTTTCTTTTCAAGATGCCTCGAGATGCATGGTTACTTCTTCCACCCTGATCACAAATGATCTTTGCCTGATTTCAGAGGCTAAGCAGGGTCAGGCCTGTTTACCACTGGATGGAAGACCGTAAGAGTGAGGAATGGTGCTGTAATGAGTAGAGAAGGAGCCCTATATCCACGGGGGATTGGTTCCACCATCAGCCCACGCGGATGCTGAAAAATGCAGATTATAGCAAACACTAGTATAATAACGAACACTATATATTGTGTGGTCTCTGGCTCCCTCTAATGGCCAGTTCTGGTAAATTCATCATCAGAAATTTGTGGGATTTTTCTTTTAATATTTTTAATATTTTCAGATTGTGAATAAGTGAATCAGCAGATACTGAACCTGTGGATAAGGGAGTCCTACTGTACTTTCTAGATTTCTCACTCTCAGCCCACCAACATGCCCTGGTGAGACATTCCCTCACCCACTCTCCTGCAGTGGCTGAAATCCCCTGCTATCCACCGAAATGCCCTTGCCCCCCCGGCCACAGTGCCAAGAGAACCTCTCTCTGCCAGATGGTGCCCAAGATCCGCGGACAGAAGGATCCGTCCGTTTCTGATGAAAACAGAAACTTTTCTCTTTATCGTTTCTCCGTTTTTGTCGCTCAGCTCAGGAAGCTGGCCCATTCTGCGCAGCTCAAAGCCATTTCAGAGGAATCGTGCACAGGAACGGTGCCGTTCTGTGTAGAAATGGTAACCATCCTGCACTGCCCTCCATGGCATTTCCTTTGCCCTTTTCCAGATGAGTCTCGTGCAGGAAAGAGGCCAGCTGTGCAGGAGGTGTTATAATGGTGTCGCTGGGCCTATTCGTCCAAGAGAAAAAGACCACAAAAAGTCTCACAAAATCCCATGAGATTTCCAGCCAGACTCCCTGTGAGTGTGTGAAGGGAATCTCTTTCACAAAGAAATCTCTTTGCAAGGGTGAAAGAGAGGGTGGCTGAGTTTCTTTTGGAGAGATAGAAGCTGACAGATTCACAGCTCTAGCTCAAGAAAACAAAAACGCTGTCTGAGGCTCTGTAGGTTTGACAGCCCTGGGCTGGATGGAACCTCCTCAAATTAATTCTGTGTAGGAGAGATACCATTCTGTGCAGAAATAGTCATGATCCTGCACTGCTTGCTTGACATTAGCTGGTTCACACATTTGTTTATTCCTTCTTTGCTGTGTTCTAGCACAACAAGAGGAAGTATTTCCTACCACTCTGGTACGACACCCTTCATGGTGCCGTCAAGAAAGCGGGAGGCGATGTTGTCTGAAAGGCCTGGGGCCAGGGTTTGTAGGAAACAGCAATGACAAATATGCAAGTTATGCAAGTAGGAATGAGCCTCTGCAGAGTGGGTCGGTGGGCCCGGCCGTGCCCTTCGGGATCCAGGGGTAGGACTGCAGGGTTTTTTCAGCCTCGCATGTTGCCTTTAGTAGGTGTGGCTGGGAGGGACCTTTCTGGGCTGAGATGACTTTCAATCACTAACAGCACTAACTAACAGTTCCTTCCTCGCCTCTGAACCCAAAGAGAGCCCCGCCTCTCTGCTCCTTGTTTTTTAACCCCCTCCTGTTTTTGTTGTCGAAAGCAGTCATGTTTGCTCAGTTTGCTATTTGATCTGTTCAACTGGAATTAAATGAAACATTTTTATTCTTTCTCTTACTAATGTCTCTTAGTGAGTTATTGAGACTGTTGTTGTTTAGTCGTTAAGTCGTGTCCGACTCTTCGTGACCCCATGGACCAGAGCACGCCAGGCCCTCCTGTCTTCCACTTCCACTGAGTTGGGTCAAATTCATGTTGGTAGCTTCAGTGACACTGTCCAACCATCTCGTCCTCTGTCGTCCCCTTCTCCTCTTGCCTTCACACTTTCCCAACATCAGGGTCTTTTCCAGGGAGTCTTCTCTTCTCATGAGATGGCCAAAGTATTGGAGCCTCAGCTTCAGGATCTGTCCTTCCAGTGAGCACTCAGGGTTGATTTCCTTCAAAATGGATAGGTTTGTTCTCCTTGCAGTCCAGGGGATTTTCAAGAGTCTCCTCCAGCACCACAGTTCAAAAGCATCAATTCTTCGGCGGTCAGCTTTCTTTATGGTCCAGCTCTCGCTTCCATACATCACTACAGGAAAAACCATAGCTTTGACTATGCGGACTTTTGTCGGCAAGGTGATGTCTCTGCTTTTTAAGATGCTGTCTAGGTTTGTCATCGCTTTCCTCCCAAGAAGCAGGCGTCTTTGAATTTCGTGGCTGCTGTCACCATCTGCAGTGATCATGGAGCCCAAGAAGGTAAACTCTGTCACTGCCTCCATATCTTCCCCTTCTATTTGGCAGCAGGTGATGGGACCAGTGGCCATGATCTTAGTTTTTTTGATGTTGAGCTTCAGACCATTTTTGGCGCTCTCCTCTTTCACCCTCATTAAGAGGTTCTTTAATTCCTCCTCACTTTCTGCCATCAGAGTGGTATCGTCTGCATATCTGAGGTTATTGATATTTCTTCCGGCAATCTTAATTCTGGCTTGGGATTCATCCAGTCCAGCCTTTCGCAGATGTATTCTGCATATAAGTTAAATAAGCAGGGAGACAATATACAACCTTGTCATACTCCTTTCCCAATTTTGAATCAATCAGTTGTTCCATATCCATTGAGACTGTAAGTGCCAGTTAATGAGAAAAGGGGGTGGCCTACTCTGGGGAATTTGAAGCTCATTCTGCTGTGTGAATCCCTGCACTTCTGCCATGAGCTAGAGCAATTTAACCAGAATTTCATAACTCTGCAACAAAAATACTCTTTGAGTTGCTTGATTCTGTGTTGCATAACCCATAGTTTAATGGGGCGGAATTGGGGGCTGCCTGCCACGGGAAGTATGTAGCTTGTAAAGGGCAGGGGGATCCAGATGCAACCCTTCAGATGCCAACTTGCCAGGGAAGAAAAATGAGAGAAATTATTTCTCCAGCCTCCTGAAGGAGTGGAGCGGGAGGCAAGTTTCTCTCTGTTCCCTCTGCGCCTTCGTCTGTGTGTGGGCACATGGGCATGGGTGCACATGCCAGGAATCTTGATTTGCTCAAATCTGCATGTTGGGCCCACCAAATTAGCATATAAAACTGTTCCCAATGAAAGTGATAATCAGCCGTATGACCCGGCTGTTTTCCGCCTTAAAGGCTCCCGGCCAAGTCCTTTTTCTGCTGCTTGCTGTTCTTGGGTGCACGTCAATAATACATATTCAGAAGAGAAAGAAAAGCTATTAACAAAATGCCCAAGTCAGATCAGATTCCAGCCCCCCACCCGCCCGCCCGCGGCACACGCATACGCGCGTGCACGCGTTGATTCCCTTCCTTGAGGAATAATTTATTCCTCCTCGTCTCCTTTGGCACCAAAAGGAGGAACACGGAGAAAAGAACAGGGAGGAGAGGCTGAAACGGTTCCAATGTTTAGTTAATTACCTCAAGCGTACCACAAACAGAAGCTCTGCAAATATTTGTGTGACACTAATTTGATATATCTAATTAAATGCTATTTATTACATTACTGCTGCAGCCTTGCACAGCACCCATAACAATCTGAGACAAGGCTGGAGAGGGGGTGGGTGGTAGGAAGCAGGGGAACCATCCGGCACGCCCCACACCATCACGGCTGTTTGAATTCCGTGTTGTCGGTGGGTTTTTTCCCTGCTTTGTTAGCCAGTCTGGAATGATGTTGTACACATTCCTCGAACGATGCTTGGCAAGACTCTTAGAGCAGAGCCACCAAGGTGCTAGCCCTGATCAAGTGATCCAGAGCGGCGCTGGTGGCGCTGAACTCATGGACCCTGCTGGCGCTGCCAGGTCTCACATCTCAGGATGAAGGGCTGTGTCAGGGAAGGGCAAACCCCTGTGCCTCCCCTTTCTTGGGCCGTAGGGAGCCACACCACCTCTGCCCCTCGGGAAAAAAAAGTTTTCTTACAAAACGTGCCTGCTGTTACCTCCCTGCGCTTCACCAACATGTCAAACGCTGGGCCAGTGTGAGAGGGTCATGTCACCCTTGTAACTTGGGAAAATGATACACCGAGTCTTAGTCCCTAGCTTCGTCCTTTTGCTGTGTGTGTGCGTGTGTGTGTGTGCATGAGGGGTTTGGTATTCAAGGGAAAAGGGGCCCCTCCTCTCTACAGATGTCTCCTCTCCAAATTATGAGGACCTTAAGACCAGGGAAGAGGCTGGCGCATGGACATCTATGCATGCTCTGGTTGTCTCCTGGATCGACGATGCAATGCTGTCTATGTGCGGCTTCCCATGGGGCTGCCCTGGAGACTACGGCAGGTCCAGAATGCGGTGGCCAGACATACCACATCACCCCAGTTCTGGCTAGCCTTCACTGGTAACCTGTTGCATCTGTTGCTGGGCGAGGTTATCAAGGGGTGTGGAGCATCGTGCCATCAATATGCCGATGACACACAGCTCTACATCTCCTTTTTGCCAACTACAGTGGATGCCGTTCTGTCCCTGCAGCTCTGCCTGGGGTCTGTATTGCAATGGATGCAGGAAAATGGGCTGAGGCTGAACCTGGACAAGACGGAGGTCCTGAGGGTCAGGGGGCCTACCATCAGTGGTTTGGGAAACTCCCTCTCTTTTGGGGGGGGTGACTCTCACCGCGAAGAGTAAGGTGCGCAGCTTGGGGGTCTATCTGGACCAGGCGCTTGCCATGGAATCCCAGGTAGCGTCAGTGGTCCACACCGCCTATTTCCATCTCTGGCGGATAGCCCAGCTGCGCCCCTATCTAGATGTTGGGTCGCTCACCACTTTGGTCCATGCGCTCGTAATCTCGAGATTAGACTACTGTAATGCTCTCTACGTGGGGCTGCCTTTGAGATCTATGCGGAAACTCCACATGGTGCAGAATGCGGCAGCCAGACTTCTCAGTGGGGTAAGGAAACATCAACATATTACTCCCACTCTGGCCACCTTGGATTGGCTGCCCGTTCGGTTCCGCGTAGATTTCAAAGTTTTAATGCTTACGTATAAAGCCCTAAACGGTTTAGGGCCTCGCTACCTGACGGAACGCCTTCTCCCACCTAGATCTACCCGTATCACCCAGTCTAGCCAGGAGGTGAGGCTGAGGAGCCTAACGCCGAGGGAGGCCCGGAAGGAAAAAAACAAGAAACCGGGCCTTCTCGGCAGTGGCTCCTCGCCTTTGGAACAGCCTCCCTCCTGAGATTCGCATGGCCCCTTCCCTGGGCATCTTTAAATGCCAACTGAAAACCTGGCTGTTTAAGCAAGCCTTCCCTCCACCCACCGTCTGAATTTTTGTTATTTTGTGTTTTCTCCCATCTTGGATCATTGTTTATTTAGTAATATATTGTCATGATTTTAAATTCTTAAATTGTTACATCATATGTTGTTACCCGCCCAGAGTAGTCTATATGACTAGATGGGCGGGCTATAAATGTAATAAATAAAATAAATAAATAAATCTCGGATCAGGTTCAAGATTCTGATGCTTATGTATAAAGCCCTTCACGGTTTGGGACCACGTTACACCGTTTGGGACCACGTCTTTCCCCTGTGTTGTCTGCCCAACCCACCAGACCTTCCCATGCTTAGCTCCTCCTGGTAGCCCCCGCAAGGGACACCGCCACGAGAGGTCAGGCCTTCTTCGTGGTGGCTCCAGCGTTGTGGAGCCAGCTCCCGGTGGAGCTACGCCTGGCCCGCTCCCTGCTAACGTTCAGAAGACAACTTAAAACGTTGCTTTTCAGGGAGGCTATGCACACCAACCGTATTTGATTTTACAGTCCCTGTCCTGCCGTCATACAGGTAATTGTCTTCGTTTGTATTCTACTAATGTTTTATTCTTGTGTATTTACCTCTTATTACTGTATGTTTTATCTACTGTCGTAAACCACCCGGAATAGTGCTTCACACTAATGGGGCAGTATATAAATCAAATAAATAAATGACCCTCCTCTGCCAAGCTCTACTTCATGCCATCCCATCATAGCTTTTACTGACCGCTCCTCAAGGCTATCAGTTCAGGAAAAGCTCAGCTGGTTAGAGAGGTGTGTTTATAAGAGCGGGTTTGGCCAAAAGCTCAGTTCTAGGACTGTGAAGAAAACTCATCCTCATCCGTTGACCCAACGAGACATCCCAATGAAGAATTTTTAAAGCCCTGGAAGACAAGGAGCCTTTTCCCACATACTGGAGGGAAGGTGGAGTACCACAGGACATGAAGGATGCAAACATCGTCACATTGTATACGAATAACAAAGGAGACAGGGGCGACTGCAATAACTACCGTGGCATCTCTCTTCTCAGCGTTGTAGGGAAGCTGCTTGCCCATGTTGTGCTGAAGAGACTCCAGGTGCTTGCAGACAGAGTCTATCCAGAATCACAGTGTGGATTTCGAGCTAATAGATCCACCACTGACATGGTATTCTCCCTCAGACAGTTGCAGGAGAAATGCAGGGAACAACAACAGCCACTCTTTGTTGCCTTCATAGATCTCACAAAGGCCTTTGATTTGGTTAGCAGGGATGGCCTTTTTAAAATACTTCCCAAGATTGGATGTCCACCTCAACTCCTTAACATCATCAGGTCCTTTCATGAGGAAATGAAGGGCACTGTTAATTTTTGATGGCTCAACATCAGATCCCTTTGACATCCGAAGCGGAATGAAACTGTGTTCTCGCGCTGACCCTGTTTGGGATCCTTTTTTGCTGTCATGCTGAAGCACGCCTTTGGAACTGCAACAGAAGGTGTCTATCTCCGGACTAGATCAGACGGAAAGCTCTTTAATCTCTCTAGATTGAGAGCAAAGACCAAAGTCCAGCTGAAATGCATGCGGGACTTCCTCTTCGCCGATGACGCAGCTGTTGTTGCCCATTCTGCTGAAGAGCTCCAACAACTCATGAATCGCTTTAGCAAGGCCTGCCAAGACTTTGGACTAACAATCAGCCTGAAGAAAACACAAGTCATGGGCCAGGGCGTGGACTCACCTCCCTCTATTACCATCTCCACACAAGAATTGGAGGTTGTTCATGACTTTGTGTACCTTGGCTCAACGATCTCTGACACTCTCTCCCTAGATGTCGAGCTGGATAAACGCATTGGCAAAGCAGCTACCATGTTCTCTAGACTCACAAAGAGAGTATGGCTCAATAAGAAGCTGACGGCATAGACCAAGATCCAGGTCTATAGAGCCTGTGTCCTGAGCACACTCCTGTCCTGCAGTGAGTCCTGGACCCTTTGTGCACGGCAGGAGAGGAAGCTGAACACCTTCCATATGCGTTGTCTCCGACGCATTTTTGGTATCACCTGGCAGGACAAAGTTCCAAATAGAGTAGTCCTAGATCGAGCTGGAATTTTTAGCATGTCTACATTACTGAAACAGCGACGTCTACATTGGCTCGGGCATGTCGTGAGAATGGCTGATGGTCGGATTCCAAAAGATCTCCTGTATGGAGAATTAGTGCAGGGAAATCGCCCCAGAGGGAGACCACAGCTGCGATACAAGGAGATCTGCAAGCGGGATCTGAAGGCCTTAGGGATGGACCTCAACAGATGGGAAATGTTGACATCTGAGCGTTCAGCCTGGAGGCAGGCGGTGCAGCATGGCCTCCCCCAATTTGAAGAGGCGTTTGTCCAGCAGGCCGAGGCCAAGAGACAGTCCCGAAAGCAGCAAAACCAGGGAGCTGGACAGGGGACAGATTGCATTTGTCTTCAGGGTGGAAGGAATTTTATTATAATTTCTGTTTTTTCTCCATCTTGAGTATTATTAATATTAATATTATTGTTTTGAATTGTTTTATTTTAATTTTAATTGTTCAAGTGTTTTATATTTAATGTTTTATGGAACCCGCCCTGAGTAGACTTTGTCTAAAAGGGCGGGATAAAAATCGAATAAATAAATAAATAAATAAATAAATAAATAAATAAATAAATAAATAAATAAATAAATAAATAAGGGATGGTCACTCTCGAATTGGCCTCCTCAGCCACACTAGACGCTGTTCCAAGTCCTCCATACAGAGCACGTTACCATAGTCTCTCGAGACTGAAGGATGCCTAATCTAAAAGGTCCTCATAATTTGGAGAGGATACATCTGCAGGAAGATTTCCTCCTTGGGAATCAAACCCCTGATGCAGAAACATGCGCAAGCCCAGAAACCCACAAACAATCCATTCAATGATTCAGATTCTGTGATGCAAAACATCAGCTATCCCAGTTAATGCAAATGGTAGAATACATGGCAATTGTGCCCTGTTGCGCATAAACCGAGCTATTTGCAGAAAACATTGTACTTACCACTTTGAGGACAATATGAAAAACACCTGCAAAATCTTCGTCACTGGAGAGAAAAACGGAACGGTTGTTTGCTCTCACCTGTGAGCACAAGGGAAGATTTACAGTACATGTTTACTCAATTCCCTGTTTAAACAAATTCCCTACAGGGATTGAGTGCCTTCTGGTGGCTTAGAAGATGCTGCTCAGCTGTTTTGAAGAGTTCTAGGAAGAACCAGTGTGGGCTTCCCTTCAAAAGGCCCGGCGAAAGGGCGGCTTGGACCTAAGGCAGTGGTTCCCAGCCATGGGTAACCCAGGTGTTCTTGGACTACAGCTCCCAGAAATCCTGGCCAGGACAGTTAGTGGTGAAGGCATCTGGGAGTTTCAGTCCAAGAACATTTGGGGACCCAAGGTTGGGAATCATGCACTTAAGGTTATGGACCGTGGCTGATGATCATGCTTCTGGAAATAAAGAATGGTTGCTCGGATCTCCTTCCTTCGAAGAACTGTCAACGCCAGTCGTACAGATCACCAGGCTTTGGAGTGGATTGCAGAGGTTAGAAAGCATTGGACAATTTCTGGAGACCTCTGATGAGGGAGGGGCGAAACACACACACACACACACACAGTTCATCCCTTTACTGGATGGGAGAGCTTAGCTTTGAGGTCCCTTCCATAGTGGACTTCTCCATCACCCGCTGACAATGGGTGCCCATGGCGGTCCATGGGGCAGCAGGAGCAGCGACCCATCATGGGAGGCATCAGGGGGAAACCTGTGTCTTCATGTGCAGGCACATACAGGCACATACAGTTCTCTCAGACATTCTTATTTTTTTTATTTTTTTATTTTATTAGATTTATACCCCGCCCATCTCGACCAATGGTCTACTCTGGGCGGCATTACAAAATTTAAAAACAATAGAACCAATAAACATGCAAAAATCCAAGATGTTAAAATGTAAATATTAAGATACATATTAAGAATCTTAATATTAAGATTCTTTCATCCCCACCCCATTTATCAGCTGTGGGTCATAAAAAAACAACCTGCCCCCAGATGAACAACAATAGCTACCATGTCCCTCTTTTCTCCCCTTTCTCTCTCCCATCCAGAACATGAGGCTGGGAGCTCAGCAGGAGGGGGACATAGCCTAGACCTCGAATCTCAGCCCCTAGTCAGGCCAGGGGTGGGGCAGCTGGCAGCAGCCAGAGCTTGAAGCAGGGCCTGTGGCTACCTCCTTCTGCCTTTGGCCCCTTCCTTCTCCCTCACAGTGACCCTGGAAGGGAGCTCTTTAACCCTTCGCACCCAACTGTTATGAAGCCTCGCCTCTCGTGTTGGTCCAGGAGGCTATCATTGCGCTTGATCCTTTGGAGGCTTGGGCAGGGCTGAAGAAAGTGGTCACCATCACCTTTCTGACCAACAGGTGTGGAGGGAGCCAACTTGTTTTCCCTAACGGGGGACCAGCCTCCACTTGCTCTCAAAACCACACTTTAAAAGAAGCTGATGGTACGGCTACACTGCTGAAATTAATTGGGAGATGCATTATGGTTTTTGAAGTTGCTTTAAAGTTATGTGCTTTTTGTCTCCATTTGTGTGTTCTCTTGGGGCAATTTATATTCTGGTTGTAAGCTGTGTTGTTTATCAATCCAGAGGGCTACATGGGCTTTACAATCATTGCATTTTTAAGCGAATTGGCACCTCAGTACTCCAGCTTCCGATTTTTCTGGGTCCCTTGCCATGCCAAAAAGTCATTTTCTTCTCCTGTGGTGCTTTTTGTTCCTTTTGTCAAAAATTGTTTACTGTTCTTGAAAATCATCTTTTTGTTAATTTTACTTATTTTTAATATTTGTAATTTTTATGTATTTCAAAGTGGCATAGCACTAGATTGATGTTACAGATAGAAAATGTGTATATAACAATTCAGGCTGCAGGGTACTCTGCACCTAAAACCCTTGATCTTGGCATCTTATACTTGACAAACCCCACTGGCACAATTTATTCTGAGAGACAAAACCAGATGAGCACATATGACAAAACAATCTCAAAAACTGTGACTGGAATTGATTTGTGGGTGTTTATAAAAACTCACTTCCCACCAAAAGACATGCTTAGCTGTATGTCGTGTAGATGAATATTTTTTAAGTGATTTCAAGCATGCTAAACTCAACACAAAAATAGGAGCACTACGGCGTGTGGCCATGCCCGGAGTACCACCGTTATAGAAATATCCCCCCTCACCTTTTCCCAAGGGGGGGGGGGGGAGGGAAACATTTCTTTGTTTATCGGTGTTGGTTTTTTTTAATGTGCATAAGTTAAGATGGTGTCTTACTGCAGTGGAAGAGTATCAGCACCTCATGGCTTGGCTGCAACCTGTTGTACAGAGATACCCAAGGGGCAAATCGCCAGCAGGAGTCTGGCCTGTATTTTTCTTCTTCGCAGCCAGCTGGAGGGGAAAGGGTTAAGAGGAGCAGCAGAAACATGGAGTGTCTAAAGAAACTTTGATAAAGGTCCCGTATTCTTTCGGGTGACGAGAGACATTGTCCCGTCCCATTGCTGGCACTCAGAGTAGTTAGCACCACCAAAACCTGCAGTTCTGTCCCAGGGTCCGATGTTTTGGAGGGGGGAAAGGAGCAGAATATTCCACCATGGGGCTCTCTGTTTAATTAGAACAATCCTCTAGCACAACCTCCCGCCAGGTTCGAGGCTTTGGGGATCAGGGCAAAAGTGTGTTTCCTTCCACAGGCAGAAGATGAGCTGCTGGCAAATTGATAATTCTGTTTCAAGCGAGCGCTAATGGCAGACCATTAGGTAAAAAACTCAAACGGGGAGTCTTTTATGCCAGAAAATATGACAGATTCGACGGAGACAATCTGAAATGAAAGCGCTGGTAATTGCTTCCTTTTTTCTCACCCAAACACACTTTTTTGTTCAGAAACCAGAAAGCTGACCCTACATAGACGTTTTCCCTCAAGGAATCCATTAGTCTCTCTATAGTGCTTTGCATAGCTAGGAATAATAGTTCACAATACCAGGGAAATGATGGGAAGGATTTAAATGGGAGAAAAAGAAGGGGGCAGGTTAATCTGGGAAGAGAGCCATTTCCTCCATTCTCCCTGCATCGGCTTTGTTCCTGAGCACTTCTCCGTTCTTTTTATGTTTCACTACGAGACGGTTCTACCGCAATAATATCCCAGGTTTTTAAAAAACAAGCTCCTGGTGAAAATGAATTCAGCCAAGCAGGAGTTCCCTCCTGCAGAGCTGGGAAGAGATGGCCCATCATCGAGGCCGTCTGTACTTCTCTAACAGTTAGGAAGTTTTTCCTGATATTCAGCTTAAATCTGGCTTCCTGTCGCTTGGAAGGACAGGTGCAGTTACACATGCTCAGACCTGCCCCACCTGCTTGGCCCCCGGGGTTCAGTTTGGCACCACAGGACAGGAGAAAGTTGCCCTGGACGATCTTAAACGTTTGCTTTGCTTTAAAACAGGGAGGGGAGAAACAGGGCATATTCGATAAACCAAAATTAGGATTTACCTCTTGGAGTACTTCCTGTGCTTCTCTAAGCCTGCACTTACCTAGGTCGTACTGCATCTCCTGGACGGTTGCATGCCATGTTTGTTTAGGGGTGGAAGAAACCTATTCCATCCGCCTCCCTCACTTTCTCTCTCACACACGTAGGTGTGTGATCGACCAACGGCTTGATGTCTGTCCACCTCCTGGGACTTCGCAAGGCTCTGCCCCTGGTTTCAGGTTTGGCTCTGGAAATCGCAGGAAATGGGAGGCCGATGACCGGACTGATGGCCACGTGTGACTCGTGGCTGGGGCAAAGGGCGAATTCTGAACTGGGCAACATTTCCCCCTGAAATCTTCCTCTGAAATCCGAGTCTGAACATGTGCGTCCTCCACATTGGGCAGGGATGTTGGCAAGCCTTTGGGACCGAGTCCCGAGTCTGAGTCTTTCGTACCAAGTTCCGAGTTCCAAGCCCCAAGCCTGAGTCCCTGTTAAGAACAAGCCTTTCTTGTTTTTAATAGGATTCCAAGTTGCCAGTCATGTCTTTTTGGGGAACAAGTTGAGTGCGACCTAAGTCCGACTTGACGACTTGAGTCCCTATCGCTGACATTTGGTTACCTGATGATACCTGTGGTGGACGCGCACAGAGACGTTCTTTCAGGTTTATCCTGGAGTCTCAAACATTGGCGGACTGCTGTAAAGGAGGGATGGGCAAACTCAGTGGGCTTGAAGTCCAGATTTGCATTCCTGGCCCTCTCCGTGGGCTACATGGTGACTGAAAGTTTGAAGGCCTGAGCAGCCATACCCCAGATGGGAAGTTTCTTGTTAGGTATTGGGTGGGCCGGTGGTTTTTCCTCTTTCTACAACCAGGGTTGCCTTCCAGTCAGCTTCACCTGCAGCCACACGTGGCACAGCAAGGTTTTTTTCAGGCCTTGGGTTGGGATAGGTGGAAGGTGTTCCACCGGCCCTCAGGGAGATTATCCCCCCCTCCTTTTCTTCCCAGACCCAACCTTGTTGCTACCGTGGATTGTACAACAGGAAGATGCACGGGCCACAATACTGGTGCTCCATCGCCTGCCCTGTGCCAAGTGGTGTGAGGCACCCAAGCACATGTGTCCATGAACTCAGCCACCCACAGAAAGCAGGAGAGGCTGTGGTGGTGAGGACAGGAAGCTTGGAAGAACTGGAAGAAGAATCTGGAAGATTCTTACCCAAGAACCTACCCAAGGTGCACATTTTTCAACAAAACTCTGGCCCGTCCTAGGTTTTGGCACTTGGTGCATTAGCACAAAGGGTCTCCCTTTGAACATACTTTTGACCCTTTCCCCCAAAAGTACAGCCATTATCGGTGTGAGAACCGTGCACCAGGCAGTGCCTCGCTGTTCTCCCGACTGAAGAGAAAAGGCGTTGCTGTCTCAAACCCTCTCACACAAGGACGAGATGTCCGTGGATTTACGTCCCTAAATTGCGGCTCCCATGGCGGTCGCTGCGTAGGCGCTTGGGTAGACATGCACGATTGACTTCCTTTCTGACTAAGCCAGAAATCATCCGATCCTATTACGGAGGGGGAAATAATACATGGAGCTCATCCTGTAGTAAATCATAAACCAGACTGTATTTACAATAGCCCAGTGGATCAATGGAGGTGTGAAGCAGAAGCTGAGTGCTGAGTTTTACTGATGGCAAAGGTCCACATCTGACCTGATGTTGCCAAAGTTCTAACCAGACCGGAGCTGTTGTGGAGGTCCGGAAGGGGTCAGCCCTTCTCCCTTGTTTCGGTTCAGGAGCCTGGAGATCAGTCAAAAAGTTCCTTTTTAGCCAAAGATTTTTGTAGCAACTGAGCAACAGGAGCACACACACACACACAGAGAGAGAGAGAGAGAGAGAGAGAGAGAGAGAGAGAGAGAGAGAGAGAGAGAGAGAGAGAGGACAACATCTGGGGGGTCTGATTCACAGGGCAAATGATCTGTGGGCACACCAAGAAAGGTGTAAAGCCTCTGGATGATGTGGTGAGAAGATACAGGCAGCTTTAGAGGACTCTGCTGCTCTGGCAGGAGAAAAGGAAGGGCTTCCATGTGCATGACCCGTCAGCAACAAAGGCCATCCTGAGGTGCAATGTACACTTTGCACAGTGCAATGGTGGAGAAGTTCCTTCTCCCCCCCAACACACACACACACACACACTCTTTTTTGGACGAGAACTCTCAAACTACCTCCAGCTAGAATGCCCAGTGGCTGTCTTTGCCGGGGGCCTGGGGAAGTTGTCATCCAAAACAGTAACTTTTCCGAGCTTTGTTTCATGGGCCGTTACAAGCCAAGGACTCGACTCGATCTGGCGGTCTCTCTGAGTCCCAGCTCGGCAGAGAAGTGCGCTATTGGTTTGCTCTCTGCAGTTCTGCCAGTGGTCAGAAGGTGGTGCTACAGCTCCGAGCTCAGAAGGGGGTCAGATGACTCAGTGACCAGACGTGATCGCCTAGGGTGATCTATCAAGCTGTTGACTCCAGCACGATCAGGCTTAGGCTCAGTGGTGTGGTCTAGCCCGGGCTGTAAGGGCTAAAGCCATGGGACCTTCTGAGCAGCTCACTGTCATCCACCACCTTCCGTCCAGCTTCCTTGTTCCTTCTGAACTCAGGTGCAATCCCTGCAGTAGCTGGGAGGAAAGGGGATTTTCTCAGGAACAGCCCATCTTTGTAAACCATCCTTGTCAGAGCACAAGGTTTGGTCTTGAATGTGCAGTTAAGAGGTACTAGCTTTCCCAAGACCTGCTCCTCTTGTGTTCCTATGGACGGATCCTGCTGCCTACCTATCTGGATTTTCCTTGGCATGTATTTTTGTGGTGCAATTAGCTGATTAACAGATTTGTTGTAGAAACTGGCTACCAGGACTGTCTTGATGAGCAACTGCAGCTCCAAATTTACCACCATTATAGAGCATCCCATCACGAAGCAAAGCCAACGTTCTTGTGTGTGAATCCACCCTCCTTGTGACTGTGTGCATTCAAAGCCCAGCGAGGTCCTTCTTGAAGGACTCTGGAGCTTCATTTTCCAGAGGAAGGCCCCATTGGAGATACCCTTCAACGGCCTGTCAGTGGCTTCTGCTCGTGCCATGAGATTGCATCCCACAGCCATTAAACAGGTATTATTTTAGGAAGAAAAAGCCGAGATTAATGACCCAAACCAAAATGATGAATTTACTGAGGATGGAGAGGTAGACTTCTCAAGCAAGCCGGCAGAACGGAAGAGTGAGAAGGTTATTATGGGGAGATAAGTAATGGAACGAGAAGGTTAAAGAAGGAGAAACGAGCAAATTGTTATTGTAAATTATTTTCTCTCCAGTCTTCCTGTTTCAGAAAGAGAGAGAGAGAGAGAGAGATTGAGATTGAGAGAGATTATTTAAATGCCTTTGTCACTAATGCCTTTCACTTCCAAAGTAGCAGGTGGATGGATTTCCTGATCCATCGGGATATTTATGATCTGCGCTCTCCTCGTGCTTAATTGAAAGGAAGGCCAGCCAAGCAACAATTCTTAAACTTGGCTCAACAGTCCTCATTTTGAAATGCCAAATCTTGTAGAGGAACAGGCTTATGCTGCTATGTTCTCCACAAGAAATGCACAGTGAGTTATCTGCTGGTCTTGGAGTAGCTCTAATTTGCACCTCGTTTACTTAAACATGCTGGATAAAACACTGCACGATGCTCTGATCTCTCCTGGCCATACCTAATAGAAGACCTTGATAACCAAGAGGTGAAAATTATGATGGCTGGTTAAATAGGCAAAGCTGATGGTTCTGGTGCATAACCAGTCATTGGACTACCAACCTTGGACTACCAACCTGGTACCCAAGTTCAAATTTATGTCCAGATGTTGATCTATTTAATGATGAAGCACAGCTGGGCCAGCCCTACAACTGGCCCAGATGTTGGTCAGCTGGCTGCACGCAGAGCCTCTACTTTGCACGGCAGCCTCACTAGGAAGAACACCTAGAAGCTGTGCTCAGGGTGGTACAGTGGTCGCTGTGATGTTTGTGTAACCCCTAGGAAACATTGGTTCGGCCCCTCCTCTGTAGGGCTTGTTGTTGTTCAGTCGTTAAGTCGTGTCCGACTCTTCGTGACCCCATGGACCAAAGCACGCCAGGCCCTCCTGTCTTCCACTGCCTCCCGGAGTTTGGTCAAATTCATGTTGGTCGCTTCGATGACACTGTCCAACCATCTCATCCTCTGTCGTCCCCTTCTCCTCTTGCCCTCACACTTTCCCAACACCAGGGTCTTTTCCAGGGAGTCTTCTCTTCTCACGAGATGGCCAAAGAGATTCTTGTAAGGTAGCCCTCTGTAGGGCTACCTTGCAAGAATTTGAAAAGTGCTATCGTATCTTGCAGATCTTAGCAAAGATGGGAAATGACAAATTAAAGTGAAATGGTTACCTGCAACAAATTACCTATTTTGTTAGCAAATGCATAGCAAAGTTACATTTCCGTGGGCTAGGGGGTCTAAGGCACTTTCAGTTCCAAAGAGAAACATTTCCCACGTCTGCATTTGCTGGCCTTCCAGCTCAACCAGCCTCATCGCCTTCTAAATAAGGTTGAGGAAGGTTCCAGATGGTTGCCCCACATAGAGCTTCCTTTGCTAAGTAGGGAAGTTCTGAAGGGCTAAGAAGTGAGAGACTTCCAGGCAATGGCCAGTTTCTACAGCTAATCTGTTGTTCAGCTAATTGCACCACAAAATGCATGCCCGGCGGCAGCAGCCAAGTGGAAAAGAATGGATTTCTCTTCTTTTCCATCTTCGGTTAAAATCTCTGAGGTCCCCTTTGGAACATCGTTTTTCTTCACAATCGGCTTTGTGTGGCAGACGAGTTTAAAATAAATAAATGTATAATGCCATGACATGTCATTAAAGGCCATCCATCTCCAGAAATTGCTGGTTAAGAATGAAGGGAAGCAGGTAATATTCCATAACTCTAATTTATAAAAGGCTATAAATCCTATTAGACCCAGCGCATGATTGTGTTGACACAAAGGATTTCATGGTGTAAAATAAAATAATAAAAAGCAAGAATAATGGATCACAGCCAAAGCCCCAAAGAATAATGAAGTCACAAGCTGGTTAGAGAAACTGGAGCTCTTTCATAGAAATAATAGTGGCGAGCTGAAACAGACTTGGAGAAAATGTTTGCTGGAATTGAAAGAGAGAGACTTGGGGCAATTTTTCAAGGAGAACTTGAAAAAGGTTCCTTTTTCACAGTTATTCCAAACTGGTTGAAATGACTCCTCCAGAGCCATCCACTAGAGGGAGCATTGCCCTCATTCTTCTGGGCTTCCTTTGATCTTAGTGACATCAAAAGCTGGTCGAGTCTGATTGGTTACATGCCACTGTGATATCATCACAGCCAGGATGTGATCCCTGGTTAGCTGGAATGCACAACATTCACCACATATTACTTTTCAGAAACCTAGACCACAGTTAATCCGCCATGGGTTCTTGCACTTGTCCTGGTGAGAATCCATGAGCATCTACATAAGTTTGCAAAGCCCAGAGAGTAAGTTTGAAAAAAATCAGAAGTAACACCTGAGTAGTACCTGAAAAAAAATCCAAATATTTTAAAAGATCCCGTTAAGTGACATATCGATATAATATAAATGGTTAGGAAAAAACTTAAGGTGTGCAGGGCAGAGCGGTCCGGCTGGCCCCTTCTTCCCTCTGTGACTGGGGAGGTTCCCTGTGCCAGGGCACTGGTGGCTCAAGACTAGAGATGGGGACAACTCACCATTTTGGCGAGTCGTCCCGCTTCGTGAGTCGTCAAAAGTTGACGACTCACGAAGCACAAAGTTGCCCCCATGAAGTGACGAATAACAAATATATTTGTCGATTCGTGGGGGGTTACTAAAAAAAATGGAACCCAGGCTGCCCTTTGCAAATATGGCAGCTGCAGCTTCCCTACCCTAAATGAAGCCACAGTTGCCATCTTTGTAAAGGGCAGCCAGTCTCCCTTTTTACATGCCGTGGCTGGGAGGCCAGAAGGAGACCTCGGCAGCGATTAAAGTAAGGGGGTGTCGGTGGGGGTGGGGGAGGGCTAAGGTAGAGAAAGGAAGGGGTGGGGGTAGGCTGTGGGTTTGGGTGGCTGTGGGGGGCTGGCTGCCTTTTTGCCGCCGATCAGCTGATTGGCGGCGGGTAGGCAGAATGGTTGTTGTTGCTTTTTTTAAATACGAAGGACGAATAAAAATGGGTAAATATTCATCCCTTTGTATTCATGGGGGTCTCTGGAACCCACGAATATGAAGGGATGAATATTTAACGAATCGGCTATTTTCGTCGAAAAAGCCGATCCGTTTTTATATTCGTCCCCATCTCTACTCAAGACTCTTTGACGTGGGAGATGCAGGGCTCAGCCTGACCTGAGCAACCCCCAGGGTTTTGTCATGGGTATTTATTTGGGTCTTTTTAACCCTCAGTCACCTGTTCTGTCCTTTCCCTATGCACATATGGTTTGCTTTTGAAATGGGAAGGCCATGCCATTTGTCTGTGCACAAACTACGGGGACCTTGATGCAAGACAATGAACAACTGTTGTTGAGGAACAACAATTCCACCCACCCTGTAATATCTGGGCATGTTTAGCCTTGAGAAAAGAAGACTGAAGGGAGATAGGATGGCACTTTTCAAAGACTTGAACGTTCATCCTACAGAGGAGGGGCAAGATCTGTTCTCGATCATCCCAGAGTGCAGGACACGCAACCATGGGCTCAAGCGACAGGAAGCCAGATTTTGGTTGAATATCAGAAAAACTTCTGAACTAGACATGGGGATGAATAAAAAAGAATCATGATACTCATAGGAGATAGCTGATTTGTCGAATATTTGTTGCTTCATATTAATCAATTCCGGAGACCCTGACAAATATGAAGCGATAAATATTTACCTGTTTTTTATTCCTCCATTCATTGCTCTGAAACAGCGGTTCCCTTTCTGCCTATGCCCCCGTGGATCAGCTGTTCATTGGGCGCATAGGCAGAGAGCAAACTAGGCTGCTGGAATGGAAACCCCAGTTCCGGTAGCCTAGCCTTCCTTCTCTGTCTATGCACCCACCGAACAGCTGATCTGCAGAGGAATAGGCTGAGAGGGAAGCCACTGTTCTGGCGCAACAAATGGACAAATAAAAAACAGGTAAATATTTGTTGCTTTGTATTTGTTGGGGTCTCTGGAAGTGATGAATACAAAGTGATGAATATTTGACAAACCAGTGATTTATTTCCCTCTCTACCTACGCACCTGCTGAACAGCTGATCGTCGGGCCCATAGGCAGAGAGGGAAGGGCTAGGCTGCTGGCATAGAAGCCGCCACCCCCACCTGCAAAGACCGCAGCAGTGGCAGAGGTGGTAGGGGAGACAGTGGTGTAGGCAGAGGCAGCAGGGCAAGGAAGGGAGGTGAAAGGGGCAGTGGGAAGGGGGCGGGGGACAAGATGTAGGGGCCCCAGCTTTTTTTTAGACAGCTACGTGCTGTCTAAAAAAAACAAGCATTGACAAACTGATTCATAGTCCATCAGTAAAACATTACTAAATTCGTGGTTTGTGGTTTGTCAGCCTTGACGAACTACGAACCAAGATGAACCACCATTTTGGTGGTTTGTCTCCATCTCTAATCCTAATTATCAGAGCAGTACGACAATGGAACAAATATCATTGGGAGCTGGTGAGTGCTCCCCTTGAGGCATTAAAGAGAAATTAAAACCACCACCTGGCAGATACTCTTTGATTTGGATCCCTGCCTTGAGCTGGAGGGGGTTGGACTTGATAGCCTTTGGGGCCCCTTCCAACTTCATGATTCTATGATTCTATGCTTCTATGATCCATCTTCAGGAGGGACCTAGTGGATCATCTAGTCTAGCGATTCTGAAACATTTTTTTTTTTTTGCCACGGCCATAAACAGAATACGAAAGAAATATAGGCCACATCAGGATTGTATAAGTTGTATAACCAGCCTTATAAGGTGGTGTGTGAAGAATTGTTTCGAGTCGGTGGCCCCCTCCAAATGTGCCAGGGGGCCATTTGGCCCCTGTTGAGAATGGCTGATCTAGTTGAGTTCAGCACCCTTGCTTCTGAGAAGCCCATAAAGCAGGTCAGGAAGGCAGTACCTCCCTCCTGTCATCCATTCTCCAGCATGCCGTACTGAGCGGGATCCTCCTTACTTCCAAACTTGGAGGAGGCACCACAGGTTTCAGTGGCGTGGCTCCAGGAATTGCCAGTCAAGCCATTTCTCTGCTAAACAGGCTAATTTGCTTAGAATGAACTCCTGTTTCTTTAGGAGAGCAGAAACTTCACCAGAACGCTAGGGATACCACAAACGGCTTCTAATGAGGCTGAGAGCTTGTTAGAAACGTTCCCCTCTAATTGTCTATCCTGTTACCACTCTTTATATTAATTCAGTTATCATCTTAAGCTCATTAGGAAGCAAACCACTACTGCTCCATCTCTGCAAAGCTTACTACCTCTAAATGGGGTTCAACGCTCCTCATTAAAAAGCCGTGCCATATGTCTTGCGATGCATCGAGTAAGTTTTCGGAAAGCATCAAGGAAGTCCTTGGGTGTCGTCGCTGGCTGTTTGCGTTCCACAAAGGATTCAGGGCACTAGTTATCCTGTGAACACATCTCTCAGCTGATCACTCGTGTAGCACAGGAAGCCCCAGGGAAGCACGGGCAGCTGATGATACTCTGAGGAATTTGTCGATTCACTGACTAATGGAAACCATACGGGGTGGGGGTGGCTTTAAATCCACGGCTAGGATCCTATATGGAGAAAAAGAGCAGAATGCTTCCCCACTCCAGCACCCACAGACCAGCTGTGTGACAGATCACACAACCCCTCGCGCATGGACCGGCCCTGCAAAGGGAAAAGATGAAACCTTTATGCCAGTGGTTCCCAGCCTTGGGTCACCCAGGTGTGCTTGGACTGCAACTCCCTGAAACCCCAGCCAGCACAGAGGGTGGTGAAGGCTTCTGGGAGTTGTAGTCCAAAAACATCTGGGTTTACCCAAAGTTGGAAACCCCTGCATTAGGCAGTCGCCCTTCCACCATCCCGTCACTCAACAGGGTTACTGGCTCGTGCCTTTGGGGAGGTCCCTCTCTCACCCCAGTGGAATAGCTAAAGTGTGCCAAACCTAGACCCTTCCTGCTGAATCATGAGATTCAGAGATGGCAGAGCCCTCCTTTCCTGTACAGAATGTTCTAGCCTCAATTCCCACCTAGGATTTCCAGGCCAGTCTGCTGCAGACGCCAGAGGAAGGCATGGAGAAAGGCCTGCCAAGGAACCGAGGAAACCTTCTTTATGCAAAAGTGTCCAGTGACATGTAGAAAGAGGAGAAGGCAGCGGATCCGGGTTTCATCCTGGTTCCTTCTAGAGGAGGGGGGGGGCCTTTGCTTTCCTCTCCACAGAGTAGACAGGCCATTCCCTCTTGAGCCATCAAAGAGTGAAGTCGGGGGACCTGGGGTGTTTATGGAGAGCCAGAGATGGCAGCTCTCGGAATTTCATCTGAGAGAGTTATTCCTGATGAAGTAAGTGACAAACCACCAAACTCTATGCCGAACGATACAGGTGTGTCTTTCAGGTGCCATGAGATTCTCAGTAGCATGGATGCTGGCAAGTCCCAAGTCTTTGGTACCAAGTCCCAAGTCTCTTTGGTACCAAGTCCCAAGTCTGAGTCCCTATTAAAAACAAGTTCCCCCCTCCCCAGAAAAAATGGAGAGCGCAGGTAGGTTCTGAGTCATGAGCCGAGTCCAAGTCACAGAAATTTTAAAAATGAGTTGAGTTGCTGATGTGACTTCAGTCCTACGTGACAGCAAGTCCCACAATAGGAGTGCCCACCCCGCCTCGTAGGTTTATCTGAGAGCCACCGCTCCGTGGCACAGCCCTCCTTTCCTGTACAGAATGTTCTAGCCTCAATTCCCAGCTAGGATTTCCAGGCCAGTCTGCCGCAGACCCCAGAGGAAGGCATGGAGAAAGGTCTGCCAAGGAACCGAGGAAACCTTCTTTATGCAATCATCCTTCCACAGTCCCATAATGTCGAACCCTCAGCTGAAAAGATTTAAGAAGTTCCTTAGGCTGTCTTGGTGGCAGTTCTGCCCTACTTTGAAGGAGAACAGCACCCCTTGCCCCCCCGTGCCCCCTCATTTTATTTCCTATTTATTTTAACCACTAGCGAGTACCAGGGAAAGAAGGAGTTCAAAGAAAGCTATATATTTTTAGCTAAACCCATCTTTCATTAAACAAACCACCCACTGTAGCAACTGAGTAGCCTTTCCAGTACTTGTCATTTGATTTTAAATGTTTTTTTTTTAAATAATAACAAATTAAATAGACAGATTATACCATTCAGCCTTGCCTTCCTGGGAATGCAGTCTGTCCTTGGTCTTTCCATCGGTTTGCATTTCCAGTGAAAATCAGGAAAGCAGGATAGTTCATGCAATGTCAAATTAATGACAAATGTATTTTCAAAGGCTTTGCAATAAATTCCGTTTGCTAACATGCGCTGAATTATGGAGAAAGCCAGAGAGTTCCAGAAAAACATCTACTTCTGCTTCATTGACTACGCAAAAGCCTTTGACTGTGTGGACCACAGCAAACTATGGCAAGTCCTTAAAGAAATGGGAGTGCCTGAGCACCTTATCTATCTCCTGAGAAATCTATATGTGGGACAGGAAGCAACAGTTAGAACTGGATATGGAACAACTGATTGGTTCAAAATTGGGAAAGGAGTACGACAAGGCTGTATATTGTCTCCCCGCTTATTTAACTTATATGCAGAATACATCATGCGAAAGGCTGGACTGGATGAATCCCAAGCCGGAATCAAGACTGCCAGAAGAAATATCAACAACCTCAGATATGCAGATGATACCACTCTGATGGCAGAAAGTGAGGAGGAATTAAAGAACCTCTTAATAAGGGTGAAAGAGGAGAGCGCAAAAAATGGTCTGAAGCTCAACATCAGAAAAACTAAGATCATGGCCACTGGTCCCATCACCTCCTGGCAAATAGAAGGGGAAGATATGGAGGCAGTGACAGATTTTACTTTCTTGGGCTCCATGATCACTGCAGATGGGGACAGCAGCCACGAAATTCAAAGACACCTGCTTCTTGGGAGGAAAGCGATGACAAACCTAGACAGCATCATAAAAAGCAGAGACATCACCTTGCCGACAAAGGTCTGCATAGTCAAAGCTATGGTTTTTCCAGTAGTGATGTATGGAAGCGAGAGCTGGACCATAAAGAAGGCTGACCGCCGAAGAATTGATGCTTTTGAATTGTGGTGCTGGAGGAGACTCTTGAGAGTCCCCTGGACTGCAAGGAGAACAAACCTATCCATTCTGAAGGAAATCAACCCTGAGTGCTCACTGGAAGGACAGATCCTGAAGCTGAGGCTCCAATACTTTGGCCATCTCATGAGAAGAGAAGACTCCCTGGAAAAGACCCTGATGTTGGGAAAGTGTGAAGGCAAGAGGAGAAGGAGATGACAGAGGACGAGATGGATGGACAGTGTCATCGAAGCGACCAACATGACTTTGACCCAACTCCGGGAGGCAGTGGAAGACAGGAGGGCCTGGCATGCTCTGGTCCATGGGGTCACGAAGAGTCGGACACGACTTAATGACTAAACAACAACCATCTTCAACACTCAAGTTGAAGCGCTGGATTTCAAGGAACAGACGGGGAACTAAATCTTCCCTCATCTCGTCTTCACACATGAGGACTAGGAATCACAATGTTGTTATTCTGGGCCCCAGAAGAGGGAGAGATATGTTGTCACTAGAAGAGAATAAGAAGGACATATTGTGTGCAGAGTAAGCAGAATTGTACATATTGTACTTTAATGCCGTCAGCCAGTTCCATTTGCTCCAGGAGGCAGTGGAAGACAGGAGGGCCTGGCATGCTCTGGTCCATGGGGTCACGAAGAGTTGGACACAACTTAACGACTAAAACACAACAACCGTTTTGCATAAAACTCTAATTCCCCCCCCCCATCATGCTTTTTCTTCCTGTGGGATTTCTCTGTGGCACAATCCTAAGGCTTGCACATCAGAAGAAATGCTGCTTTCCAGAACACACAGCTCTTTCTCATGAGACACCACATCGAGGCTGGAAGCTCTGGAGCTGCTTAAAGGCAGCAAAATGCTGGATGAAGGCAACTAAATAATAACAGAGGAATATGCAGAAATACATAAATGAATGAATAATAACAATGAAGTGGGCAGAGGGTTTTGCAGCTGTGCAGTGCGATAACAGGAGAATAACCCCTAAACAATAAAAGTGGGATTTTCAGCAAGTGACTTTCCTGTTGATTTGCTTGTTGCTTCCAACACAGACACAGAATTTGACAAGCATCAGACATCAGATTTTTCTCCCAAGCCAGCCTCCCCTTTGCCTCCAGTTGATCATGACGGGTTTGTAGCCTCAGTGTGGTGTTTACTTGGCTTGTTTGTCATTTGTGACATGCGACTGTGAAACCTTATGGCTCTCCCGGAAAAGTTTAATGGCAAGGGGATTTGTTCAGAGACCTGGAAAGTCCATAAACGAGCTTTAACGATGATTCTTGGGGCAGGGAGCCTGGTGTGTAAACATTTGCCTGTTTTTTTACTGCCTCTCCATCTGACGGCTGCACTTCAGAGAGTGGCTTTTGGAAGCAAGTGGGAATCGGAAGCGAACGGTCTCTGCCCCTCACCCACCTCTGGACAGGAGGGAGGCAAGGCCAGACTGGTGGATCGTACTGGGGTGCAGTGGGAAGCGGCCTCTGTGGATGAGCCCCTTACACTGTCACCACACAGATTTCTATCAAGTACTTTACAAGTACAATAAACAAACAGGAAATTTATTCTTGGTTTTAGCCTTCTGTCCTTCAGCCAACCAGTTATCCCTCAGGGTTCACCTGCCTGTTCTATCCCACCCTTAAATATATCTATCTATCTTTTTCTCTCCTACACAGCTCCAGCGGCTTCCTCTGCCTCTCAAATTCCCAAAGGAATATGGTGGAAAGCAACCAAACCAGAGCAGCAGAGAACCTAACCCTGTCCACTTGGCCATCAGCCTCACTGGTGTGGCTGGACAAGTCCCAGGCCAAGAAATGGAGTAAAGCCATGTCCGTGAGGTCCTCCTCCTGGGCTCCTGATTCCATTCTGAAGAGGCAGTTTCACGGTGGGGCCTTGAGACAGCCGTGAATGGCAAACAGCTGTTTTGATTGCTGTCACGGTGTAAAGACAGCTACGTGGAAGGAAAGACGCAGGGGTTACTCATCTGGGTCTGGCTGCCCATAGCTCTAACACACCCTTTGGGTGTGGGGAGGGGGTAGAATATAGATAATTGTTAGTGGAAAATTTTGGGACAAAATCTCCATGTCAGGAAGATAAAAATACTTTCTGTCTGCTCTCTCTCTCTCTCTCTCTCTCTCACACACACACACACACACAATCTATCTATCTATCTATCTATCTATCTATCTATCTATCTATCTATCTATCTATCTATCTATCTATCTATCTATCATCTATCTATCTATCTATCTATCTATCTATCTATCTATCTATCTATCTATCTATCTATCTATCTATCATCTATCATCTACCTACCTACCTACCTATCTATCTATCTATGTTTAGTTAAACATGCTAAAGACATGTAGTACGATTCTGTAGCCAAGGGTGTATCCACCTGACACTTGTGTTATCCAACCTACATCTGGTTGGTTTGCTAAATCGGAATATCATGGGGCACTTTGTCAAAAGCTTTGCTGAAGTTAAGACATATTACATCTCCAGAATTCCCACCCTCCACCAGGAAGGCTAACCAATCAAAAAACGAAATAAGATTAGTCTGTCAGGATTTGTTCTTGACCAATCCATGTTGGCTTTGAGTTACCACTGCATGGTTTTCAAGGGTGATTGAAGAGTGTTGACTTTAACATCTGCCCTAGATTTGTCTCCAGGATTGGTGTCAGGCTGACTGGTCTGTAGTTCCCTGGTTTCTCCCTTTTTTTGCCCTTTTTGAAGACTGGGATAATGTTAGCCCTCCTCGAGTCGTCTGGCACCTCACCCATTTCTGATGATTTCAAGAAAATAATGGCCAATATTCTGAGAGTTGCTTCTTCAGCCAGTTCCTTCAATATTCTTGGAAGCAATTCATCCGGCGCTGAAGGTTCTGGTGAGGAATTTGAGTTTTTGCGATGTGCACAGCAGCAAAATATTGGACCTAGCACCACAATGTCACACCACATTTCAGTCTGCAAATCATAGTCTCACAAAGAGGCTCGGAGTTAGGCAGCCCCCTCCCCCCCACCCACAAGAGGACCATGGCAGGAAGAGGAGGACCGCTCATCCAGCACGGAATCACCAGAGAGATAACAAGCAAGAGCAAAGGACCTTGATTGACAGAAACCCATCTTCAAAGCTCCATCTACATAAAAATAAGGCACTAATTCCGGCTGAGCAAGGTAAATGCTGGCAATGTTCTCATTCTGTGTTCTCAATACCTTTTGCAATCAGCAAATTCGCATTTGCTGATTGATCCGAAAAGGCTTATTGTTCAAAAGGGTCCCACTTTCCTACAATTCAGAAGATGTTGTGATTCCAAGCTGATCATCAACGTCATCGATGGAAACAAGAACACCAAGAATCGTCAGTTCACGCTTTCATTCCTGGAACGGTGACGGCTCTGGCGCGGTGGCTGCAGAAAGAAGGAAGTGAGGCCAGCTCTCCCTCCCGGCCACCCCTTGCTGATTTGGACCCCTGGTTTCCCTTGCCTCCCCCCTCCTGGGGCCCTCTCTGAGCCTCCTTCTGTTTGGGCTGTTGGATCCTGTGCTCCTCTCTTGTCCACCACCCTCGGCCAGCGACCAGAGGATTCTCTCATTGGAAAAACCCAGATTCCCTCTCTGGCCATGATGGCTGGGGGTTTCTTGGACAGGTAGTCTGCAAAATCAACTTCCCATACCTTTCCTCTCCACTTCATTATCAACCATGAATTGATTGATTTATTTAAAATATTTGTACCCCACTTTTCTCCTTGAAAGGACCGAAGGCAGCTTACGTCATTAAAAGAACAATATTTAAAAGCTAAAAGTGAACAAACATTAAAAAAGAATTAAACAAGCATCATATTAAAAAATAGTAAATAAAATCAATACTAGTTGGCACATTTAAATGCAACAGAGCAAAAGCCCCTCTCAGTCACTATGGAAAAGCTTGCCTGAAGAGAAAGGTTTTGGTCTGTTGTGGAAGGACAGCCAAGATGGGGCCAGGCTGGCCTCCCGTGGGAGGGAGTTCCAGATTCTCTGGGAGCCACCACAGAGAAGACCCTCTCCCGTGTCCCCACCAAGGACACCTGTCAGGGTGGCAGGACCGAGAGCAAGGCCTCCCCTGGTTATCTTAATGCCCGGGGAGGTTCATAAAGGGCAAAGTGGCCCTTGAATGAGCTTGGACCCAGACTGTTTAGGGCTTTCTAGGTTACTTTCACTTGTCCCCAGAAACAGATCAGCAGCCAGTGGAGCTGCTGCAACAGGGGAGTTATGGTTCCTTGTAGCCAGCCCCCGTTAACAAGCTGGCTATGGCAACGTTGGCTCCCACTGTTCACCTACTCTCTACTCTCCTTTTCAGCACCTTTACTCTTCCCTTGTGTTCTGCCTGAGCTGAGGTCCCCCACACCTTGCCGCTCTCCTTACCTTTCAACTTTCACCAATATTTATTTATTTATTTATCCATTTATTTATTTATTTATCCATTCAATTTTTATACCACTCACCTAGCACATTGCTTCTCTTGGCAGTCTACAACAATATATTCACTTCTCCATCTGTTATCTTAGCCCCTCCTTCAGTCCATCTTCTTCTTTATTGACACCTTGTGGGACCCGGTTTGGTCCCCATGGCCACTCCTCTGGTTTCCTCCTTTCATTAAGTTTTCTTTTTTAAAAAAAAAAAAAAAAAGAAAACTCTTGCCAAGAGAGAAAACCTCCAGTGTCAAGCTGTGAAAAAAGTGAAGGGAAAAAAATAGAGGCATTTTGCTCATGGTGGTGGTGGGAAGAGGAAGAGGAGTCTTGTCCATGGAGATATATGTTTCTGGAGACAGAATGTGCTGGCATGGCACCTTTTCTGCTTTGTGTGCTTGGAGTGATTCATCCTCCCTCATGAGACAAGAGGAAGGGGAAGCTACTTGAAGCAGCAAAGCACTGCTTTTTATGTACGCATGTGGCTTATTCTCCCTTCTCTGCATTGGTTCAAGCAACCACATGCACATCCGATGCAAATAGATCCGGTTTTTTAAAAAGGAGAGGCCCCCGCAGTGGAGGGGAAAAACTGGCCTGGGCTGATCCACATTTCCTTTGGCATCAGGTGGTCGACGGGAAAAAAAAATATGATTCAGCTCACCCCAGACCCGTAATATTTCCTGCATTTTTTAATCAATGCAGTCTACTCCCTCGGTGGCAAACTAAGAAACAAGGAGTTGTTTTACCAGTGCCCCTCCCCTCCCCACACTGCAAGTTCTCATGGCTGGACAGGCTTTTGAATTGAGGTCTACCCTCTACTCTGCACCGGCTCTCTCTTTCAGCCTATTCTGCATTCATTCCTTGTACAAATTGCAATTGGTTTATGTGCTGCTGTTCCGAAACCATTGACTGTCCCAGGGTTTGTGTGATGCATTTTCACGATAAGCCTCTGCATGAATGCAGCTTTATAAATAGAAGGACCTTAATTTTTTTTTCTTACAGGCATTTCATCTGTATCAGCATTACTAAAAAAAAACAAGGAGGAAAAAGAAGTACACTGCAGGTTTCAAGATGTTCCAGTGTTTCGGGCTGAAATCTATATAAAATGCAGGCATCCTTCAGAGAGATAATATTCTTTGCTAAACATTTATTCACCCAAGAAGGCGAAAGAATAGCTGAGAATTTGTGGTTGTCTTTCTTTTCCTGAGCACAGCGGGCCTAAAAATAATACATTTCACTGTTGCCCTGGGTGAAAATAAAACAGGTGCATGAGTGGATCTTTGGATTAGAGAAGGTATCCATTCATTAGCAAGTGATTTTTTCCAGGTTCAAAGGAAAGACTCATAAAAGAAAAAGAAAAAAAAAATCAAAGGCCGCTTCTGAAATTGTTTACATCTGAAATGAAAAATAAAATTACTTACCTCCTCCATGAATGAAGAATAGAGACATGCTGACCACAAGGAACTGAGGCAGCTGAGCAGAGAAACACACTTATAAATAAATCCAAGACTTTGGATGTATGTTTATTGATCTTGAATGATCTCTGAAACAGTAAGAGTTATATACATGCATTTTTGCACAAAGTTTTGTCTCCAATTGTTGCAGAGTTTTGAATTCCTGGTAAAATTCCTTATGCTACGCAGTAGAAGTACAGAGACTCATGTGGAGAATAACTTAACGTTCCTTAGACTCCAACTCTTTCTCAGCAACTGGCACTTACAGTCCGAAAATAACCCTGAGAAATGAGTAGGAGAAATAATAAAAACCATTTATTTACTTACAGTTATGAACAAATCAACGCGCACACGCACACACACACACACACACACACGGGCGAATTTAGAAGTGGGAGGGAACAACCCGTCCACGCTGGACAGACCAACAGCCACCCCAGCCCACAAAGTTTCCACGCAACCCAGTCACACAAACCACAGGCAGCCTGCAAGGTTGTAAAAACTCCAACACCCATTACTGGAGGAATTACATCTCGATGGGTGGCCCTGCTGCCCCGAGGATTCAGGGGAGCTGCAACCTAAACCACTGAGAACTAGAAACAGGGATGGTGGTGGTGGGTGGTGCAGGAATATGACTGATTTCCCAGCTCAGAAACGGTGCAGGTTTTATCTCAGCTGCTGATGCCGTCTCGGAGCGCGGTAGTCCAAAGAATTATATTTCTGCCCCACAAGTAGGATCTTGAGTACCGGGTGGAGAGAGGAAGAAGAACGGCTGGGAGGGGGGAGAGGCAGAAGACTTGGGACAAGGGAAGAGAAAGAGGGTTGGGGTCCCAGCGATAGGGCTAAGGGGTTTCTAAGGTTGGTACAAGAAGGGAGAGGAGAGACCAGTGCAAGAGAAAGAAGAGGGGATGTGAAGAGAAAGGATATCAGGGCGAGAGCGGAACCATTTTTTTTTTTTTTTTGGTTAAATTTTTGATGTCTGTCTAATCAGAAGCCGAAAGGGAAGCCTTACAAGTGAGGTTCCCACCAAATCATGGCAGTCCTCATGGAACTGTGGGCAAGCCATGGGAAACCCTGCCCCAAAGGCTGGAGAGCTCAGTGATTTAAGGCCTCTGGCTGCACAGCCAAAGGTTGGGAGTTCGATTCCCCCCCCCCGGGCCTCCTTGGCAAGGACTGGACTCCATGGTCCACAGGGTCCCTCCCAGCTCTGCAGTTTGATGATGATGATGATGATGATGATGAGGAGGAGGAGGAGGAGGAGGAGAATGCTTTCACAGTGAGGTGGTCTAGACCTCATATCTCCTGTGTGCTCAGCGAAGTTGGGTCTCTGGCTGTGGAGCCAGAAGTTGGGAGTTCGATTCCTCCCCGGGCCTCCTTGACAGGGACTGGGCTCAATGATTCGTAGGGTCTCTTCCAGCCCTGCAGTTCCAAGATGATAAAGCCTGGAGGGTATTTCATTTCCTTGTGGTGTGTCTGAGCAGGAGCGGTGATGGTCACTGCTTGTCCCCATAGGTCACGTCTCCCCCTTCATCTCCACATCTTCTCCTCTCAGGAGGTTCTTTCTGGTCTGGGATTAGGGCCCTTCAGCTCAGGGCCACATGGCTCCTTGGGAAACCATAACTGGCAGGACCTGAGGAAGGACAAAACAGTGGGTGGGTGGGTGGGTGGGTGTTAGCCTGAAGAAGAGAAAACCAAGGTGTCATATGATACCCATCTTCAAATATTTGAAGGGTTGTCGCATAGAAAATGGAGAGTTACTCCCGGAGCTCGGGGTCTTAGCTAATTCTATCAAGCCAAGTCTTGAGCAATAATAATAAGCAGACAGTTTCTTGGAGGAAAGGGCAACAGGTTTATTCAGATAAAACAAGTGTGCACTTGGGTGCGCAGTAGGGTGGGGGACCCCAAGATCAACAGGGTTCAAGTTTTATACAGTTTAAAAAAAAGGAACAAAAGTATGCAGCAGTTGATTGGTCCCTGAGGAATATATGCTTGTTGGTTAGAATTTCTCGCATTTCAGCAAAAGAGTTACCCATGCACAGAGCCGCTTATCACTAAGGAACGTTGAGTCTTCCTTGGAAGACACTGGATTCTCTGTAGCAGTTTCTTCCTCCTTACAGGAGCAAACTTGTTTTCTGTGTCTCCAGAAGGTAAGATGTAGAATAATGGATTCAGATTATGAGAAAGGAGAGTCTGACTAAACCTTATGATGAGTTTCCTGAGAGGAAGACACTTGTTCTGCTCCTGGAAAGAGGGGCAGACTCTCTTTCACTGGCATTTTGTAAGCAGAGGCGGGTTGGCCTTCTGACAAGGATGCTTCAGCTGTGAATTTCCTACACTGCCCGGGGGGTGGCGGACTAGATGGCCCCCCCAAGACACTTTCGCCCTCTGCCATTCCGCAGACCCAGAGGCTCTGCACACACAGGCTTGCCTGTAGCATCCTTCAGGCGTTATGTCAAAAGTTTGGAGAGGGTGGACCAGGTCCTTGAGCCTGATGGGGCCATTCTGGCGCTTGCATAGTAATCGGTACTAACTCTAGATCTTGGTCTTTGTGTTTCTTGTGGCTTTCCACCATGGCTAGCTTTATTTGGGGTGGGGGGGGGGAGGTCGGTCGTCGCAATGCCACTTCCAGGATTAGGGACCACTTATCCCTTGAGCAAAGTGACAGTCACAGGAAAGAACAAAGGCCTTCATGGGTTCTTTGTGGACAACTCAGAGGCATCTGGCCAGGTGGTGAGAGAAGCTTTCCCGAGCTGCTGCTGCTGCTACTGTCGCCTCCTCCTCCTCCTCCTCCCCCTCCATTAAGACACACCAAACAACTCCCAACACATGCCAGCTGGGTCATGCCCATTGAGGCGACCCTCCTTAGCTGGGGAAATGCTGATGAGCAGCAAAGCCCCGGATTCTCTGCTTTGTGGAAGCTGCTGTTTTCTGTTCTTTCTCCCCAACCTGCCTTCCTGCCAATGGAAATGCTGAATCAATTGTCTAATCATTTAAAACATTGGCAGGGGGTTACAACAACAACAACAACAACAACAAGTAGTGTATTTTGGCAATAATTGTGACAATGAAGGAATGGACACAAAGATTTAGAAAAACACATCTCGCACAGGTTGTCCGGGACAGTAATGTTTAACCAAATTGTGGAGGAACAGACCCAAAACGTAATGAGCTTTTGTTATACTCAGAGAAGGCTGATTAGTTTCCCATTATATTCCTGGGATTTATTTGTATTTAAACATTCAAAGCACTGAAAACAACAACAAGATTTGGTTCGGACTTAGGGGTCAAATAAGATGATGCAATCAGTTCTGCATTTAGAAACAGTGCTCCCTGATGTGATGAAAAAGAGCTAATTGTCCTGGCACAAGCTTTGCCTCTTTCTGCAAATTGGTTTGCTTTTCTTTCCAATTTGGAAGAAAACATGGGCTTTCATTTGGAAGTCTGCTTGCTACGCCACATGGCTGAAGACATTCTATCACTAGTGATCAAAGTCAGACTTGCCATCAGCTTCTCATTACAAGCTCACCTTCTCGTGAAATTTAAACCTGAATATACATATTATGTAAGTTTTGTTATTGTTGTTATGCGCTGTCAAGTTGCTTCTGACTTATGGCAACCCTATAAATGAGCAACCTCCAAAATGTCTGGTCCTCAACTGCCCTGCTCAGCTCTTGTAAGTTCAACCCTGTGGTAGTCAGTCCATCCCGTATTGGGTCTTCCTCCTTTCTGGCTGCTTTCCATCTTTCCCAGCTTGATGGTCTTTTCCAGAGAATCCTGCCTTCTCAAGATGTGCCCCAAGGAGGACAGCCTCAGCTTCAACATTTTTGCCTCCAGAGATAGTCTAGTTTGTCTTTCTGCAGCCCAAGGTATCCTCAAATCTCTCCTCCAGCACCATATTACAAACGAATCATTTTTTCCCCCCTGTCCGCATTCTTCACTGTCCAGCTTTCACACCCCAGACATGGTGATCGGGAATACAAGAGTGTGGATTATCTTAGTCTTGGTCCCCAGCAACAAATCCTGACACTTGATGATCCTTTCTAGTCCTCCATTGCTGACCTTCCTCATCTCAGACTTTGTGTGTGTGTGTGTGTTTGTATCTATGTATCTATGTATTTATGTGTGCGTGTAGGTAACTTTACCAAAGTTAAATTCATACACATTTAAGGGACAATGCTGCCTTGTGGCAGGATGGTTCCACTGTCCATCTTCTTCGCATTGGACAAGGAACAGAAACCTAGAGCAGCCCCAGGGGGTGGACGGGCAATTCCTTGAACAATTCCCTGCCTCACCATCGACTGGCAGCAAGACAAAAGGCTTCTTGCTTCTGACATCTATCCTTTTCTGGAGCTTGGAGCGAACTTGGGAGAAGGGGGGAAATGGTGCAAAATCTCTGGAAATTGTGCAGAACAAAACACACAAACGCGAAAAGGGCCAAGCCTGGTTCAGTCAATAGGGAAAATATGTAAAATGCACGCTTTAGCCAAAAGGTGTACAGGGGAGCTAACGTTTAGGAAACACATATTAAAATGTGCACTAATTTCTCTCTCTCTCTCTCTCTCTCTCTCTGTGTGTGTGTGTGTGTGTGTGTGTATGTGTGTTGTGTGTGTGTGTGTGTGTGTGTGTGTGACCCCATGGAATTGTGACAAAAGGGAATCCCTTTGGCACCTCTTACATAAAGCAGCCGATTCAGGCCAACGTTTTGAAAGTCATCCTGAGCCGAGAGCAGATTTTAGAGGTAGCAAAACCAATCTGGAAAACAAGCACTCTGATCCTGGGATGGTAGGCAGGATGTGCCTGAAACCAGCTACTCCCCTCTTTGGGGTTCTGAGTACAGATGGGCACGATCACCAGAACGGAAGATTTCCACCAACCACAAACCACGAATTTATGAATTTTTACCGAATAAAACACGAATCCGGTGGGTGGTTCATTCGGGATTTTTTTTCCCCCATTTAAAAAAGAGGTCTGGCTGCTTCCTGCTTCCCCACAGCCTGCCCCTTCCCCCTTCCTGCTGCCCCGGCTGCCTCCCTGTCTTTTCCTGCCACTGCTCCTCGTCCTCTGCCCTTGCTGCCACCATCTCGAGATGCAGCCGGCTCCTGCAGGCCAGCAGCCTCTGAGCATGTCCCTGCCTCTCAGCTGAGAGGTGGGGATGTGTGCACAGGCTGGCTGGCTGGCTGGCTCCCAAGCCGGCAGCAGAAAAGAAAAAATTATTATTATTATTATTATTATTATTATTATTATTATTATTATTATTATTATTATTATTATTATTATTATTATTATTATTATTATTATTATTATTATTAGTCGGCTCCTGGGCGCATGCGCAGATGCAAAGATAGCAGGCCTGGCTCCCGGAAGGGAAGCCGGGCCACTGTCTCTCTAGATGGTTGGGCAGCAGCAGCAGGAGGACAAAGCAGGGAGGCAACCGGGACAGTGGGAAGCGGATGAGGGTGCAGGCCGTGGATGGGGGAAACAAACTGGGAAGTTTGTTAAATCGGGGAAAGGTTGTTGGTTTGGGAAAATTTGGGTTCTCAAGTTTTGAACTGACTCGAAAAAACAAACCAGCGAGTTTTGATGAACTTCCTGGTTAGTTTTTGTATCCATGCCCATGTCTAGTTCTGAATCCACTCGTCAGGTCTCGACAGGGAGAGGAAGATACAGAAGTAAACAACAGCTTTAGCCACGTGAAGACTTTGTGAAACATGGGAAGAATATTCTCTGAATGTCTCGTTCTTGCCAATGACGTAGAATCATAGAATTGTCGTAGGGTTGGAAGGGACCTTGGAGGTCTTCTAGTCCAACCCCCCGCCCAAGGCAGGAGACTTCATACCATCCCAGACCTCATACCATCTCGGACAGGTGGCTGTCCCATATTTTCTTGAAAATCTCCAGCGATGGGTCACCCACAACATTGGGAGGCAAGCTGTTCTAGTGCTTAATGGTTCTCACATGAGACACCTTGACAAGGAATTTTGAATTCCTGAGCGTCACAATGTAGTGGAATCAGGGATCTGGGACTTTCGGCTTACCAGGGGCTGTGGCATCCTCCACATCATGCTTCACTGTTCCATCCAGATTAACTGCATCACTGCATCACTCACAGTAGCCAGGAGAGAAGTTGACTTTTCCAAGAACAATATAGGGTTGCAAGCAATCTCTGTTGTAATGCAAAACATTTAGAGATAGTTTTGTCTTGAATGAGCAATTAAGAGCCATTCCCTTTACAAAAGACCTGTTCATGGGGTGGGGGAAACAAACATGCCAGGTGATACAAAGCAAAGGAAAATCCCAGAAGCTGACTCCTGTTTTCATCAGTCCACCACTTCTCACCCAAAGACAAAGAAATTGCCGGGGCTATTTTTCAACAAGCGTGAATGGTAGTGAGCAGAAGAGAGGATCCCACACACCATCTTGACTGCTGCCATGGGTGCCATCAACATTCAGGCTGCCTTTTGCTATGTAAAGCTTGGCACCCTTTTTCCTGCCAGCAACGCTGGCATGATATTGTGCAGCAACATCGGGTCCTTTCTTGGCATTTTGAACAATATCCTACATTCATAAACCAGAGGGTGTTTTTTTAAAAAAGAATTGCATAATAATAAGTGATGAAGGAACCTGTTTTGTGGAGCACTACCCATACTCTTTTTAAAGTTGCCAGAGAAGAATTGATGCTTTTGAATTGTGGTGCTGGAGGAGACTCTTGAGAGTCCCCTGGACTACAAAGAGAACAAAGCTATCCATTTTGAAGAAAATCAACCCTGAGTGCTCACTGGAAGGACAGATCCTGAAGCTGAGGCTCCAATACTTTGGCCATCTCATGAGAAGAGAAGACTCCCTGGAAAAGACCCTGATGTTGGGAAAGTGTGAAGGCAAGAGGAGAAGGGGACGACAGAGGACGAGATGGCTGGACAGGGTCATCGAAGCGACCAACATGAATTTGACCCAACTCCGGGAGGCAGTGGAAGACAGGAGGGCCTGGCGTGCTCTGGTCCATGGGGTCACGAAGAGTCGGACACGACTTAACGACTAAACAACAACAACACCCATACTCTTTTTAAACAGCTCTCTGAAAGAACAGTGATTGTCCCTCCATTTGTAGTTTGCAGGATTGACACAGTTATCAGCAGATTTCTATCTCGAGGTCTTTGTTAACTTCCTCTTGCCACTCTTGAAAGGTGATGTCCAAATTTACTCAGAGTCTGAAATGGAGCCATGAAATAGAAGACCAATGCACATCAGAAGGTGTTATCTTTACAAAAGGGAGAGGAGAAGGGTTCGCTTCCTTCTCTGTTCAAGGAACCACTTCATCCCCAATAGCTATCGAAGAGGAAAGAAAAAAGAAGATAATTGACAGATGATGTATAGTGCGGATGGCCAAGCATAAGAACAGCCATCACGAAGATGACAAAATGATGAAAGAGGAAGTTATGGGCCGAATATTGGCCCAAGGTTGGAACTCATGCTCAGAAGTCGCCTGATGCTGGAGAACATGATTAGGGTGATTTAGCCCATCAGCGCTAAGCAGGAAGCTAGTGGGAGAGTGATGGATGAGAGAACAGGAGACGTGTTGTTGATAAGCCCCAGCTTCGCTGATCATTTTATCTGTGCCATTCACCTGAGATTGGGAACATCCATGGGTGGAGAGCAGTGTTTATAGGAGAAGCCAACCTTTCATAGGCAACATGGGGTCACCAAGGTCTTCCTCCTGGTCTTAAAAGACACACCTGGGATAGCACCGATGATACTTTGCATGCAAGGTGTATGCTTTGCTACTGAGGTGCAACATTTCACTCTCCCCTCCATGTTGGGGGTCACAGAATTCATCCCTTGACGGGGTGTGGGTTTTCTACACAGACGATCTGCACAGCAGAACTCCGGAATCTAACCGTTCCCAGAACAGCTGTGCACACCACCTCTGCCACAGAGAGCAGGAATCAGGAACTGACAAGTCACCGCTGCTGCTTGTTCCCTTCCAAATGTTTTGGTATCGGCTTAATAATCCTGACAAGAAATTACTCTTGTCTGTTGCAACCACTTATTCAGCCTCATTTCAGGATGAAGTAGCAGAAAGCTAGTGGCTCTGTGGGTGAGATGGACTTGAGTCGATCCGCTAAGAGAGGTTTGAAGCTCTCGATGGTCTTATAACAGTGAGGGCAACAGTCTGGAGCAAATGCTGTTCCATCGAAGCACTTTCACCTCCCAGCAGCCTCCTGTGACTGCAGCTGTACAAATATATTCTTTAAACTAGATATGTGCTGTTGACCCCCACCCCCACCCCCAAGCTCTCCGTGTCTGAATAAGGGTACACAGACTGGCCAGCCCTGTGTCCTTCTGGAGATACTCCAAACAGGTCAGTTTTTGGTGCTCTGTGTGTGCGCGCAAGGCCAGGTCATAAAGCATGATGCAAGTGCTCCAGTGCCCAGAGTTTTGGAGGTCCCTGAGGAAGTGCTTCTGACCAAAACAGTGACAGTCTCCATAACTGGGCACTCCGTTTTATTTTTTTATCCTTCCAGCCATCTCACTAGTGAAGATACCAGTTTCCTAAGGCAGCCACAGGGAAGGGAGCAAGGGAGGAACTTTAAAAGGGCAATGGGCATGGTCTTCTTTGATCCCTTCTTAAAAGGTCAATGCAGACAGCCCACTCTTTCTTCACACCACCTGGAGTTTCGCCTCACCTTGTTCCCTTTCTCAGCCCTCTCTTCTGCCATCTATTTAAAAAAAAAACATTTCTTTTTCTGTTAAAAAAGAAAGAGGGAAGGAACTTATCAGTCCTGCTTCTGCACAACATTTCTGTCCCTTCTCTTACCCCTGTTTCTCTTCCTCTTTTCTGCACCTGAAAAGGGTTGTGCTGCAGCTCCCATCTTGCTGCCCTTCCAGGATCATGGGATGTTGGATGCCTGCAAAAACAACTCTATGAAAATGTATGGACGTTGAGGGGGTTAATCATTTCTGCCAGTAAACAACCTTTTGGAAAAGCAATGAGAACGAAGAAGAACTGGGGGGGGGGGGGGGGGAGAGAGGAGAAACCACCAAATGGAAAATGGTAACTGGACCTCTGGGAAAGGCTTCCAGGAGGACCTGATTTGAAGCCAGGATCCAAAGTTCCTGAACCTCTGAATCCAGGGATGCAAATCCAGCCAGAACTGTAGAGGAAGCTGTGCTCTTAGCATCTCTCGACAGGCACCTTTTGCATGGGAACCACTGTGGACATTGGGAGTCAAAATTATTTTTTAAAAAAAGTTCACCCTCCTGATGGGTTGCCCTCCTTCCTCCTCACCACCCTTCCCTCCCTTCCCTCTGCCACATAAACCATGCCACCAATGTAAGGGAGGGTGATACTTCTTATTGGACCCCTAAAAAACCAAACAGATTGCAAGCTTTCGTGGGGAAAATTCCACTTCTTCAGTCTAAGCACCACCGCTTCGTGGATAGGGCAGACAAATTGTGGACAAGAGCCCAAAAATGGATGGTAGATGTCTATGAGCGGTGATCCCAGGCTCAGGTTTCAGAGGTCCTCTGGGGAGGTGCAGTCTAACACGGTTGGAATGTTTATACCCTGTTCTTCAGGCCAAAAGGTGTGCCAATTACTCTGTGATTGACACACAAACACACACACACAAATACTCACATTGCCTGCTTCAAAACACAAAGTTTATTTTAAGTTGTGGGGCTGGGGGGTGGGTGGGAAGAGCAAGCCAAAAACAATGCCAATCCTGTTGGCCAGCCATGCGTGCATGTGCTTTGAGCGAGATTTACCAGTCCCTTCACGTTAATGAGCGCAATGGCTTCGTGGCTGCTTCAGAATTCACGAGGATGCAGAGCTTATGAACTAGTAAATTAAGCTTAAAATAATGCGAGTCCCTCTGCATTTTCCCCGCTCCTCAATCTCCTTTCACTCTGAATCTTAATTAGCGTAGGTGACTTTTAAATAGGCCGGCGGTGGCCGAGAGTCCTCTGACGAGGAACCGGGCGCTTGTAAATCCACCGATGCTCATGAGAGAAAGCACCGTGACTCACTTGGTTCCAGGGGGCTGCGAGAACCACTGCAGCAGTAATTAGCAGTGAAGTGTTGAGTCTCATGAACCTGAGAAGCAGGGACTTGGTGAGAGATGGTGGGGACCACAGGGAGGAGAAGCTGGGGGTGTGAGAAAGAGCTGTGGGTCATGCAGTCAGCGGTGGCCCTTCCTGCACCATTTGCTTTTTGCACCACCGGAAGGGTTACCGGCCTCTGCCGCTAAATTTAATGAAGGAACCAAATGACATACTCACACACCGAGAGGTCAAAGATAAGTATTCTGTTGATTGCTGAGCAAGCTCTGTTTCGAGAGGAAGAGCCACACTGCTTTCGCTATGTGATCAGAAGGCAGCAATTTCATTTCCAAGTAGCCTCCGGCAGGTGCATCTACCGGATGGAGCCACTTACGCAATGGCGGGGCAGATGATTTCTGATGATCATATGCCAGTGAAAGCCACTGCATCTTGTTTCTATGGAGACTGAAATGTGAATCCAGGGCTTGGTAGCTCAATGAGAAGGGAGAGCTGATTTAAATCAACTGGCAACGTAAATGGCCAACCGGTGGAGAATGCACTCAATAGTAATAATAGTAATTCTGTCTGCAGGAGAAATACACATTGCTTGGGAAGGACTGTTACTTTAACCCCCTTTTGTTAGCTTAGCTTCCTGCAATACTGGTACTCTTAATTTCAGGGCACCAAACCAAGGTGGAGAAAAAGCAGCCTCTGCTTATGGGATGGAGGCCACCTGGTATTTCCCAGGCCGATCCGGGCCAGCACGAGCAGCTAGAGCAACAGCTAACAACCGTTCAGAGCTGGAAAAGGGAGCGACAAGGCATCAGTGAGGTGGCAAAAGAGACGGAGGAGAAACTCAATGCTGGGCAGACATCCCGGGCAGCCGCTGCAGCTTGATCCTGATACCAGGTGCATCCCTAAGCTGAGCAAGCTGTGAACTTGATTCTGTAGAAGGAGTGAAAGCTCTTCCAGGTCAGGCTAAATATCTTTGCTCAGCATGAAGAGACCAAAGGACCTCTGCTTTGTCTGGGCTGAGCTCAGTTTATGGGGCCTCGCCCGATCCTGCTTACAGCCAGATGGAACTGGGACAAACAAGACTCACAGATGAACAAACATGAAACTGACCTGGAGTGAAGAGATGTATCCATCCATCATCAGAAGACGTTGGTTTGGAGTGCTTGTTCTTGTGCATCAAAAATCAAGCCTTCGGTTTCTTTCTTAAGGGTTTTAGCCATGCCCATGTTGAATTAGGATCATGCTTTCCATCAATATTTCTCAGGTGTTGTCCATGTAGTGGTTTATTTTTCCAGCTGTTTAATTTATTTTCGAATTGTTGTTTCTTATATTGAGCTTTTGTTTCTGTTTTTTTCAAATATTCTCCATTTTCACTGCCCTTAAGTGATTTTTCTCTGCTTGTACTGATATAATCATTTAGGCTTCTTTTTTCCTCCTCAACTACCTCCTCTATTGCAGTAATCCACAGCCTCCAGTTTTTCGTGGTAAATGTAATCTGTCCACATCACTTTTTGGATATAGTGCATGATACATGTTCATTAGTTTCCGTGTTTTTTTATCCAATTCTTTTAATTTGTTTTGAGACCAATCTATTACTCCAGCTGGATATCTAATTACTGGAACTGCCCATGTGTTTATGGCTTTGATTGTATTTCCACCATTTAATTTTGATTTTAAGATTTTCCACAGTCTTTTGATATATTTCCTTTCTGTCAGTTCTTTAACTTTTGTGTGCAGGATGTTATCTGCTTCGAGTATTCTGAGGTTTTTTATAATTTTCACCACTTGATAGTGATTTTATAATATTGCCATTTTTAAACTCTATTCCATCTAGTTTTTGGATCTTGCCACAGTGAAATGCACATTTGCCAATTCCAAATTTCATTTGAATATCTTCACTTTTAGCAGTGATTCTGTCTCCATGGAACTTTTTGCATATAGTTTTAGGTCATCCATGTATAAGAGATGGTTGATTTTTCCTGCTTGTTCTGAAATATGGTAGCCCGATCCAGTTTTATTTAAAATTATTGACATGGGGATTAGTGAGATTTTAAACAGCAGTGGTGACAAAGAATCCCCCTGAAATATTCCTCTTTTGATGATAACTTCCCCAATTTCTTCACCATTAGCCATTAAGATGGTTTTCTATTTTTCCATGTTTTTGTTGAGGAACTTCTGAATGTTTTTAATAATCCCAAACATTTTTAGGCAGGTGTTAATCCAGCTGTGTGGCAATGAGTCAAATGCCTTTTTATAGTCTATCTAGGCCATGTTAAGGTTTGTTTTTCGTCTTTTTGCACTCTTCAGTATCATTTTATCAATAAGCAGCTGATCTTTTGTGCCTCTTGACTTTTTAAAGTTCCCTTTCTGTTCAGTTGGGTAGATGAAGTTTTCAGTTAAGTATTTAGATATTGATCTTGCAAGTAATCTTGTGAGGAGCTTGAACATTGTTGGAAGGCATGTAATTGGTCAATAATTACTGGGTTCATTGCCCTTTTGATGATCTTTTATTATCAGAAATGTGCGGTCTGATTTCATCCAGTCTTCAGTTGTAGAATTTTGAAGTAAGTGGTTAAATTGCATTGCTATACATTGATGGAGACTTGTTAAACTTTTTAACCAAAATCCATGCAGCTCATCTGGACCAGGTGCACTCCAATTTTTCATAGCCTTTACTTTATTATTATTGTTGTTGTTGTTGTTGTCGTTGTCGTTGTTGTCGTTGTTGTCGTTGTTGTTGTTCTCATTGTCGTTGTCATTGTCGTCATTGTCGTTGTTGTCGTTGTCATTGTCGTCATTGTCGTTGTTGTCATTGTCATTGTCGTCGTCATTGTCGTTGTTGTTGTTGTTGGAGAGAATTTTCACATTTTCAAGACAGATTTTTGTACCTTTTTTTAAAAAAAATTTCTGTTGCTTAATTTCAGGGACTAGCGAAAACAGTCGTACCTAATGGGTTATTTGTGTCATTGTGCTCAATCAGCCTGTTCTTTTCTCTGTGTTTCTTGTTTAACTTTCCCAAGGAGAAAAGAATAGTTTTGCTCAGAGAAGAATTTTGCACCAAGTATGTTTCATGCATATTGGGGAAACTGTGACAAGAAACTACTATCTATTTGCCTTCTCGGTCTCATATTGGAGATTCTTGAGGAGTCTGGAGAAGCCTAGAGATGCTATTTCATTGTGCGAAGACAGCCATTCTTACCTAAAATCTTCATAATGCAAGATTTATTGACACGTCTCTAAGAAAATGTCCCAGTGTTGCTAACCATGTGTGTTGAGAGGAACACAAGCCTTTGCAATGCCCTAGGACTCCAAAACCCGAAGGACAGGAATGACCTCTTCTATTTCCTGTTGGTCGCAAGGACACAATGGAAGTGGAGCATCCCTCTAGTTTAATTACAAGGGACAAGCACCATCTAGAAACACGGGATTTTCAATACACCAGTGGACCTGCAAGAAAGGACTTTGAGACAAGAGGACAAATTATGGACAATTAGGGTGGCTCACCCTGGGTTGAAGCATCTGGCTACAGACCTAAGGCCTGGGCGTTCGAATCCTCCCTGTTCCTCCCAAGGGACAAGATCACTGGAAGTACGGATGGCTGATGGAGTTAGGTTCTTGGGCAACCTGCATAGACCCAGAGCAGCACCAGAAGTGGGAACGGGTGAATACGTTAAGCCTAGAAAACCCTGGGAGCATCACCGTACGTTGGAATTGACGTGACAGTGCATCATTACAGCTTCGACACTGTCTTTGCTATTAAAGCTGTTCCAGTAGAAGCGTGTGCTGAATTCTTGAGCTTGTTTTCTGAGGGTCTGTCCTGAAGATGGATAGCAGAAGGCAGGTATTAAAAGCATGGCAAAGCCCCATGGTTCAGATCTGTATTTGAAACCCAGCCATAGCTTTGATAAGTGCAGAAATGGGAGAAAAAGCTTTTTTTATTCCCAAGTAGTTCCCCCCCACCTGGTTCTCAGTCTACCGCATTGAATTGGATTATGTGATTCTTGCTGGAAATTGTAAAACAGCAAATGAAGGCTCTGGATCCATTTTTCTTTCCCTCTCCAGTACATTATCAAGTGAAGCTGCAAACTTTTGATGAACAGGTAAATAAAATTCACTTTAAAAAAAAAACCAGATAGCAGGGAGGGAACGGCTACAAATCGCTTTCCTGGATGTTTTCATCTCCAACCCAGATGGCAAATGCCGACAAGCCCGAACCTATTTTTATTTTCTGGTAATTCCCACAAGGATGAAGTTTACATGCAAGAAGCATCAGGAAAAAATAATAATGTTCTGTGAACGTTGGCGGGGTCAGGAGGGAGTTGATGACAGAAGGAAGAGCCGGAGAGAATGAAAGAAGGAGTGTCTTAATAAACAGTGCTGGAGTTGGGTGTTGTGATGTGAGCACACTTTTATTCCCTGTGGATGGTGGTTTAAAAAAAAAAACACAGGGAGGGAGAAATGGGTGAGGGATAGAGATGGGCACGAACCGAACCATGAAGCAGAAAAACTCACAAACTGGGCTGGCTCATGGTTCAGTTTGCAACCCAGTTCAGGGATCCTGTTTTGCCGAAGGAAAATGAAGTGCCGAACTCCCCCCCCCCCCCCCGGTGCTTTGTTTTGCTTTGGCAAAACCGATGCCTGCCTGCCTGCTTCTCACTGCCCTGGTCCTGCCACTGCCATCATAAGAGACAACAGGATGGCCTCCCTTCCGGGAGTCGGCGCTCCTGCCTTTGCCCAGGCGCCTGGCAGGGAGCCGTGCCACTGCTGTGGCCGCCTCCCCAAGTGCCCAGGTGCCAGGCACGGAGGCAGCACCTGGCTTCCCTCGCAAGGAGCCTGGGTGCTATCTCTGCACATGGCACCCGGGCTCACGGGGAGGTGGTTTTGGAGGTGTGACGAGGGCAGCAGCTCAATGGGAGCAGGAACAGCTGGACATGAACTGAAAACCGAACCACAAACCGTTTTACGGTTGGATTGTGGTGGATCGTGGGTTGTGGCTAACCATGAACCAACATGAAGCACCATTTTCTAGGTTTGTGCCTATCTTCAGTGATGGAGCCAAATTGAAAAGAAAGCAGAGAGCAATCCTTTCCAGTCTCCCATTTTATCTCTTTAAATCACAAAGGGGTGTGAGTATTTATGGAGAGGGTGTACGTGTGTGTTTCTTTGGTTAGGGCTGCAGGTCTTCCTGGCGCCATTCCCTGAAGGTTTTTTAGGGCCAAAGCCCGAGACTCAGGTGAGAATCCTTGTGATGCCACAGGGGGTGGACGCTTGGGATGTGAGTGGAGGTGGGGACCCATAAGTGACAAGTGCAAAATGGTGTGGGGTGTGTCTGTCTGTGAGGCAGAAAAACAGCAGCAAGAGTCAGGGATGACCTTAAAGAGGAGCATAGGAATGACCATAGCTGCAAGATGGTGAAAAAGAGGAGTGGACCTCTGGGCATGTCTAAAAGGCAAGTCCGGAAGCCAAAATTTAGGGCTGCCGGGTTGGCAGCATCTCAGTCCCTGAGTTTTCAGCTCCAAAACCCAATGCCCAGAAAACGGCCCCAGCACCGAAGTCTAAGGAGGGAGCAATGAGGAAGATTTCTGTTGGTCTTTCTCTTATGAGCCCAATTCGGCCACAGTCAAATTTACAATATTGTCAAAAGACTTTCGTTTGATAGGAATTTTTAAAAACTAAAAGCAGGAGAAGGGGGAAGGAGAGAGAGAATATCATGCAAACGTGGTTTTCAAGGGGAGGGAACCTCCCCCAGTCAGGCTAAATCCCTCTTCCCTGAACTGTCTGTTGCCTGACCAGAAGCATGGTTGTCTTGCCCGGATAGAGCCTCACCTTGTCCACCCTCTTCCCCTCGACCGGTTGAATAAGATCGTGCCTGCTGTGAAAAAGTGGCCCACCGACCACGGGCACCTGAGTGGCAGAGGGAGCCGACAACGCCCCAGCTGCAGGATCCCAGTTGTGGCGAGAGAGAGATTGCATTTACGCTGACAGTGATAAGAGATAGAAGGGAGCGCTGAAGAGTCCCGTGGAACCTTAAAGCTTGCAGTCGACGCAAGCCTTCGCGGGCTGCAGCTGAGGCCTGCAATCCACAAGAACATCTGCCCAATAAAACGGGCTAGTCTTCAAGCTGCCACACGGCTCTGCGCCGTTTTGGCCTCGGCGAGCTAAGACGGCTCCCTTTCGGACACATGTTTGCATAGAAAAGGGGCCCTGCATGTTTCATGCGCTGCCCTTTCTTTGGTTCTCCTTTTTTTTTAAAATGCACATCCTCTTTTTTGTGGGGAGGGGAGCAGAGCCTAAGGAGTCCTTTCCCCTCAGTCACGTTGCACTTGCTTCCTGAAGTGATAAAGTCAGTGCCTGCCCTGAATTGCATCTTGCATGCAGATCGGCAGGGCTGCTCCTCTCTGACTAAGGGAGGGAGGCCTCAAAGACTTTCCAGTCCTCAAAGCTGAACTGGGACTAGTCAATATATCCCCATCCCTCCCCAATGAAATTATTGTGTCTTTTCACTCAAACGTTTGGAATAAAGAAGGGCCCTCTGTCGCCCACCCCCTCCTCAGTCCGTGGCCCGCATCCTGCTGCTCTATGCTCTCCTTTGGGCTCGGGCGATCCTTAAAGCCGGTGATTGAAATTCTGCCCCCCCTCCCTGCACCTCCCGCGCCTCCTCGCCCGCAAGCCCCATTCATCAGAGCTTCCTTGTTCTGGTTCAATTAAATTCTGTGGCACTCCGAGGTGATCGAGGATCAGCCCTGGTGTGGAATATCAATGCCGCCAACGGGTTTGTAAATGCGCTGCTGAGGATAAATTGGCCATCAGTGGAGCTGAGAGGCGCTGCAGCATGCGTGTGATTACAGCTCGTTTTTATATGCTTGGAAGCAGCCGAGCCATTACTAGGGAACAGGGCAATGTTTTTGTGCCGGGTGAGGAGGTGGCAGGGTTTATTTTCCCCGTTCCTTCTTTAAAAAATAAATAAATAAAAATTCCCCCTTTTTCCATTAGATGTTTGCAAGCAAATGTTGAGGCTAGAGCCAGCCTGGAGGGCTACGTTTATAGAGGGGAGTGCAATGAGAAGGGGAAGAAAGGGTGACGGTCGGATCTCTGTGCCAAACCAGATAGATGCTGCTCACTATAAAAAGAAACAATTTCTTTTTGAAAGCTGTCTGCTCATGAATCCCGCAGGCTTTCCATTCCCCTGTCATTTGCAAATTAACCTCCTTTTTTGTGTGATTGGTCATCAGGAGGCAAACATGAATTTGATTCTCATTGGATGGGACTGTGTCCCTGGAACACAAATGTGTTTTGTTCTTCTAACGACGCGCTAGCTATAATGTCTGCTTTGACCCTCAGAAGGAGGGGAAGGGCCGAAAACCAGTGCAAGGCAAATTGGAAGGAAGGAAATCCCAGCTAAACCTTAGCAAACATTCCAGAGCCGACATTCCAGGAAACCTTCATGCCTCAGCATTCATATTTGCAAGTGAGGCCTAGGTTTACCCACCTAGTGGCCAACCATGAAAGAAAGAAAGCTCAATGGGGAAAGCTTGTGAAAAGCTTGTGCTATGGCCATCAAAAGTCTGCACTTTCCAGGGTTTACTTCATTCCACCATCTTGCCTTTCAAATTATTATTTATGTTTGTTCAGTTTATTTACTCTGTATGTTTGTTCTTTTGATTCTCATTTTTTTAGCATGTATACATTACTGAAACAGCGACATCTACGTTGGCTTGGGCATGTCGTGAGAATGGCTGATGGTTGGATTCCAAAAGATCTCCTGTATGGAGAATTAGTGGAGGGAAATCGCCCCAGAGGGAGACCACAGCTGCGATACAAGGACATCTGCAAGCGGGATCAGAAGGCCTTAGGAATGGACCTCAACTGATGGGAAACCCTGACCTCTGAGCGTTCAGCCTGGAGGCAGGCAGTGCAGCATGGCCTCTCCCATTTTGAAGAGACCCTTGTCCAGCAGGCCAAGGCCAAGAGGCGGTCCCAAAATGAGCAAAACCAGGGAGCTGGACAGGGGACAGATTGTATTTGTCTTCAGTGTGGAAGGGATGGTCACTCTCGAACTGGCCTTCTCAGCCACACTAGACGCTGTTCCAAGTCCTCTATTCAGAGCACGTTACCATAGTCTCTCAAGACTGAAGGATGCCTACACACTCTCATTTTGGGTTTGACTTTATATGTGTTATTTTGATAACTGAATGTTGTATTTTTGTTAGGGATTGTTGGTTGGTGTTTTATATTTTGTGTGTTTTTGTCTCATTGAGCGTAAACCACCTGGGGTGGCCTTGTAGCCAGATGGGTGGTACAGAAATAGAACTTATAAAGTATTTCAGCATTTAAGAAAGTCCTGCTTCCAACAGCATGATATCTGTGAGATACAGGTATAAAGATCAGGTGACCACTAATAAGCACCTAGCGTGGAAGATAACACTGCCATTCCCACCCTCCCAAAGTATCCCTGCAGTGGAGAGAACGGGCTGTCAGGGGCTCCAAGGTTTCAGCTAGGAATTCTTCCCAACCCTGTGGATCTCCGTCTTTGGCCCTCTACATGTTTTGGACTTCAGGGCTTAGAAGCTCCAGCCTGGGTCCAAAACATGTGTGGGGCAGCCTGGATTAAGAACGGAAAGCTTTCTCTTTGAGGTTTCGAGTACATCCCGGCATCAGGTGCATGGAACTGACCGCTCAAGACATGGGTAAGTTCTGCCACCACTGTGAAATCTGCAGAGTATGTTTCATCATAGCATCATAGAATCGTTGTAGGGTTGGAAGGGACCTTGGAGGTCTTCTAGTCCAACCCCCTGCCCAAGGCAGGAGACCTCATCCCATCCCGGACAGATGGCTGTCCCATCTTTTCTTGAAAACCTCCTGTACCTGTTTCAGATGGGGTGGGGGGTGGAATAATAGCTTTAATAGCCTGATAGTGAGAGGGAGGTCAGCTAACCCACAGCATCCCAAGAGTCACAAACAAAAATGTCACTCATTATTGACAGATCTTCAAAGGCTTGCAAAGCTGGGATGACAGTCCAGATCATAACCCTCAGGTTGTTAAACTAGAAGGAGGAAAGAAATAATCCAGGATGTTAGCTTAAGGATCTTATTTTGATTGATGCCTCCGTTATTGTTATGGTTGTTGTTTCAAAAGAGAAATGCAATATAGGCAACTGTCAATGGGATTAGCCATGGTCTCTTCAGATAGACACTCAGTTTGCTTCCTTTCAAAAACACCGGCCCTTCAAAGTTTTTGTGAGTAATGAGCAACTACGTTAAAAGGAATATACATAAAGATAGTTGACAGAGATGAAAATGAAATTGGATTCCATGGTCCGTCCTTCCTTCCTTCCTTCCTTCCTTCCTTCCTTCCTTCCTTCCTTCCTTCCTTCCTTCCTTCCTTCCTTCCTTCCTTCCTTCCTTCCTTCCTTCCTTCCTTCCTTCCTTCCTTCCTTCCTTCCTTCTTCTTATAATCCTATCTATCTATCTATCTATCTATCTATCTATCTATCTATCTATCTATCTATCTATCTATCTATCTATCTATCTATCTATCTATCTATCTATCTATCTATCTATCTATCTATCTATTTTTGTTCCTTCCTTCCTTCCTTCCTTCCTTCCTTCCTTCCTTCCTTCCTTCCTTCCTTCCTTCCTTCCTTCCTTCCTTCCTTCCTTCCTTCCTTCCTTCCTTCCTTCCTTCCTTCCTTCCTTGATTTGCAACTGTATAGAGTTTTGCTCAGCTTCCACCTGAGAGACCCTGGGATAAGGTGGGCCAGAAGGTCTGTAGGAAAAAGAACATACAAATTCTGGTGGGCGAGAGGTGCTAGGCTCATGAACTGAGAGTGCTCCAGGTTCTGGTGAATAGTCTTTTGTTCCAGCCATAACCAGGTCAGGGTTAAAGATGACACACATAGTCACCACTATCTAGGAATCGAAATCCTCATGTATCTTGTCCTCATCTCCAGGTTTGCGTCGACTCTGGAGAGCTTGATGAGAGACAAAGTGATCCCTGTCTTGTTCTCATGCTGAAGGTGAGGAATCGCTTGAGCCTTGAAAACTGAGGTGTGTCATCAAGTCCAAAAGAAGGAAACTACAGGCTCACCCAGGTTTTTGTGATACACCTGCATGTTTCTTTGGATCCGAGGCACTATGAATCTTATGATGCATATGCCAAATAAAAATTACTGTTTTAGGGCCACATAGCCCCTTAAAAAAAATCTAAATTGCTCTGTTCTCCAAGAAAACTTTTGGTGTTTCTTCTGCTCCCTGCCCTCTTGGTCTAGTTTCCTACTACCTCGTGCCTTCTGTTTTTCTCCCACTATATTTCCTGTTTGGTTTCTTGAAGCACAAACCCAACAGCAACTGAAAATTGAAAAATCACATTCACTTCACAGTCCCCTCCCCACCCCCACCCTAGGATGCATGATGGCTTTGCTCTAAGAGAGGACCTGAAAATCAAAGCGGACACATACAGTGCTGCGTTTTCTGTGGTTGCACAGCAAAAAGTGGTAAAAATTTATGTGTGTGTGTGTGTGTGTGTGTGTGTGCACGTGCGCGCACGCGCACGTGTGTGTGTGTGAGGGAGAATTCTTCACGAAATCTTCATTATATATATATAATGAAGATTTCGTTTATATATATATATATAAAGGAAGAATTATTTACGAAATCTCCTTATCAAGTAGACCAGCAAAGTGAATCAGTCAGACAAGAGTAAAAGAAGAAGAAACAATATTTATTTACAAAATTATGAGCTCAAAAACTCGACATGAAGAAATTGAATTGTTATTGGTGAAAAAGAAGAATCGTTTAGTTTGTTAAAATGGTAGAAAACAATTTTTCTTTCTCTCCATAACTGAAGAGAAAGCTCAACACAATGTCTGCCTCACAAGACAGAGGACAAGCAAAAGAACTAAATGAAACAAACAAACAAACTACTTCAGAGTTTTCTAAAGGTGATCATGCGACCAACTGTGTTAGCCATCAGTCCATGCATAGAATGCTGGATTGCTGCCTATTACAATATGTAAGAAAAGGAAGGAAGGCCAGGCCACAAAGAAAGACTACACAGAAGTAGCAAAGAATTGCAGGGAGGGCATTAGGAAGGCAAAAGCTGAGAATGAGCTGAGCTTAGCAAGAGATGCTAAAAACAACAAAAAGAGCATTCTTCAGGTAGGGGTCAAGCAAAACACAGAGAAAAAAACCCAGTGGCTCAGCTACTGAATGGAGATGGAAAAATGATAACAGATAACAAAGAAAAAGGCAGCTACTTCAGCTCCATCTTCTCCCAAAAGACAGTCTATACTTCTACAGGCAAGTGTGAAGTACAAAGGGAGGGGACAGGACCACAGCCTGAGATTGACCAACGAATATTCAAGAAATACCTCACTACGTTGAATGAGTTCAGATCCCCAGGGCTGGAGAAACTGCATCCAAGGATATTGAAGGAACTGGCTGAAGAGATCGCAGAACCACTGAACCACTTATTTTCTTGAAATCATAGAGGATGGGTGAAGTGCTGGATGATTAGAGGAGGGCTAAAGTTTCCCTCATCTTCAAAAAGGGCAAAAAGGAGGAACCTGGGAACTACAGACTAATCAGTCCTGGGGACAATTCTGGAGCAGATTATAAAGTGGTCACTCTGCAAGCATCAACAATGCAATAATAACAAGAAGCCAACATGGTTTTGTCAAGAACAAATCCTGCCAGACTAATCTGATCTCATTTTTTTGATCAGGTGGATGGTTGGAATGCTGTATGTATAGTATATCTTGACTTCAGCAAAGCCTTTGACAAAGTGCCCCATGATATTCTGATTAGCCAGCTAACTAGGTGTGGGCTGGACAGAAAAACTGTCAGGTGGATATACAGTTGGCTATTGAGTCATACTCAGAGAGTGCTTATCAATGGTTCCTTCTCCAACTGGGAAAAAGTAACAAGGGGGGGGGGTACCACAGGGCTCAGTCCTGGGTCCAGTGCTTTTCAATGTTTTTATTGAGGACCTGAATGGGCAGGTTGTTCCATAGGTGGAGGGCGACTGCTGAGAAGGCCCGGTGTCTTGTTCTTTCCTCCGGGTCTCCTTCAGGGTCAAGGTCCTCAACTGCCCTGCCTGTGAAGAATGGGTATTACGGGCAGATCTGGCCGGGAGCAGGCGTTCTGATAGGTACCGAGGTCCTAAACCGTTTAGGGCTTTGAATGTTATCATTATAACCTTGAAGTCGATGCGGAAACAAACCGGTAGCCAATGAAGAGCGACCAGAGTGGGGGAGATGTGCTGGAATTTCTTCACCCCAGTTATTAATCTGGCCGCCGAATTTTGGACCAGTTGAAGTCTCCGTATCAACCTCAAGGGTAGCCCCACATAGAGAGCACTGTAGTAGTCTATTCTTGAGATTACGAGGGCATGAATCAGCGTTGTGAGTGTCCCCACGTCTAGATAGGGACACAGCTAGGCAATCCTCTGAAGATGGAAATGGGCTGCCTGGACCACAGATGCCACCTGGGTTTCCATGGTGAGATACGGGTCCAGGCAGATGCCCAAGCTGCGAACCTCATTCTTCATGGGAAGAGTCACTCCCTCAAAGGAGAGGGAGTTTCCCAACCCACTGATGTCAGGGCCACCCACGCGCAAGATTTCTGTCTTGTCTGGATTCAACCTCAGTTCGTTTGCCCTCATCCACTCCAGAACGGTCCCCAAGCAGCGTTCAAGGGTCGGAACAGCATCCACTTCAGTTGGAAAAAGGGAGAGGTAGAGCTGGGTGTCATCAGCGTACTGATGACACCGGGCCCCACAACTCCGGATGACCTCACCCAGCAGCTTCATATAGATATTAAACAGCATTGGCAAGATGATCGACCCCTGTGGAACCCCACAATTGAGGATCCACAGGGTAGAAGTCATCTCGCCAAGCTGCACTCTCTGGGGACGGTCCTCCAAGAAGGAAGGGAGCCACGCCAAAGCGAGGCCACCAATTCCCAACTCGGAGAGTGACCCCAGGAGGATACCGTGGTCGACGGTATCAAAGGCCACTGAGATATCGAGGAGGACCAAGAAGGACATATTGCCCCTGTCGGCCTCCCTCAAGAGGTCATCCTGCAGGGCGACCAATGCTGTTTCCATACCATGGCGCGGCCTGAAGCCCAACTGGAACGGATCCAGGGCATCTGTTTCCTCCAGGAGGGCCTGGAGGGTCATCCACAGATCTGATAAGTTTTCTCTGGACTCCCTCATTCAGGTCCTTAATAAAAACGTTGAAGAGCACTGGACCCAGGACTGAGCCCTGTGGTACCCCCCCCCCCCCTTGTTACTTTTTCCCAGTTGGAGAAGGAACCATCGATAAGCACTCCCTGAGTATGACTCAATAGCCAACTGTATATTTACCTGAGATCCGCCTGGCACCCTCACTGGAAAACTGTGAGTGAGAAGGATCTTGGAATTGTTGCAGATCACAAGCTGAATATGAGCCAACAGAGTGAGGTGGCTACAAAAAAAGGCAAATGCTATTTTAGGCTGCATTAACAGAAATATAGTCTCCAAATCTCATGAGGTACTAGTTCCCCTTGATTCAACATTGGTTAGGGCTCAATTAGAGTACTGTGTCTAATTCTGGAAACCACACCTTAAGAAGTATGCCAAAAAACTGGAGCAAGTTCAGTGGAGGACAACAAAGATTATCAGGGGACTGGAAACCAAACCCTAGGAGGAAAGACTGAAAGAACTCGGCATGTTCAGCCTTGAGAAAAGAAGACCAAGGGGAGATAGGATCGCCCTTTTCAAAGACTTGGGAGGTAGTCCTACAGAGGAGGGGCAGGATCTGGTCATCTCAGAGTGCAGGAAACATAGTCATGGACTCAAACTATAGAAAACCAGATTTAGGCTAAATGACAGGGAAAACATCTTCACTGTTAGAGCAGTATGATAAGGGAACCCATGACTTCTCCCTTCAAGAGAAAATTGGGCAACTCTCGATCAGAACTGCTTTGATTTTGATTCCTGCTTTGAAGGAGGTTGGACTCAATGGCCTTAGAAGCTCCTTCCAATTCCATTATTCGATGACTGTATCATTCAAGAAGATGAGATTTAGGAGAGCAGCCTCGTCCAGCAGGGATAATTTTGATGGGTTTATGTCTGCCACTCTGCCTCAAATATCTTTGTTGAACGCTTACGCCTCAAGAATCTAATCTGTAAAATTGCCGGAGCTCCACATCTGTCGTAGGGAGCAGGATCCATCTTGATGGCTCACCTTTTCTGACTCAGAGGCCTCTGAAGACTACTAAGGGAGCCATTTTCTCAAAACCTCCGTTTATGCTCAGGTCACAAAGTGCCCTGCCATCAGCACCTTGAATGGTAATTAAGCTGTTGATGGAGAGCAGAAGGATGCTCTTTAAAGGCAAAATGAGATTAGCCTTTCTCCCAGGGTTTTTTCCTCCCTTTTTTGGGACAAGATGTCAGGGACCACGAAGCTGAGCTGCTTAGCAAAGCTTCCTCTCTTTTCCCTCCGTGAGAAATATACTCCGTGATCTTTGCCCTTTGTGCTTTTCCTGTAATTTGGAAACATTACACATGTTGTTTTGATAGCCTTTCCCTGCCTCCCATCATCCTCCCCGCTTTCCTTCAAAGCGATTTTGTATTCCCAAAATAGCTGTTTCTTCGAACGGGGCGCAATGTGTTTTGATTTCAGAAAATGGGAGAAAAACGTTCCTTCAACACGGAAAGGTCAGAACTGGAACGGATGAGTTCATGTTATTTGTACCTGTATCTCAGCTTCCCGCATCGCACAATTATTGAGGCTAAATTAAGGTGTTTAGGAGAGGCTGGGTTTTGTTTTGGTTGTGGCCACATTTGGGCTGAATCAATCAGGGGGAAGCCAGAGTGGATCTCATCTTGTTTCATCTACCTCTCCAATTTGGAACCATCTGAGTCACAATAACGGCACACGTTATTATGTGCTCTGGAAACCAGGGATTTCCCCCCCCCCTTTTTCCTTCCCAGACGATATCTTTGGGGTCCATTTCACACCTTAGTTTTGGAGAACTCAGTTGACCATGATCTGATTTTACCCTCTCGGTTTCATAGCTTCTTCCATCATCGCTCACCGGCCTGAGTTCGTCTATAACCACTTCCCCGAAATGGCCAGGACGATTATTATGGGAACGCTCAGAAGATGGGAGAGATAATAAGACAGGCTGGGAGATCATGAAGAGAAGCCTTTGGTGATGTCTCCCTTGAGGACACGCATGAGGAAACGACATGGTTGTACTTGTTCTTTGTGACTCCAGCTGCCATTACATCCAGCCTCACCTCCCTCTTAGACCAGAGCTCTGGATATTGCTTTTTAAAAAAGTAACTCATTCCTTTGCCCCCTGCTTCCATCCAGCAACAGGTTGTTACTAGAGATGAGCACGAATTAACAACTGAATCACTGAATTCATTCAAAAATTGCTAATTCATCGATTTGTATTTGTATGAATCAATGCCCCCAACTAGAGATGGGGATGAAGGGCCAAAATGAATTATTTTTGCTTTCTGGAGACTCCAGGCAAGGAGATGAATCTCTAGCTGAGAAGTGCTGGAGAAGGACAAGGCTTGATTCTAGAGTGTGAGCTGGTTTCCAGACTTGGACTCCTGTCCCACTCATTCCCAGGTGGCACCCAAGTTCTATGGCTCTCTTTGTTGGAATTGTGTTAATGCATCACAAAGCCGAAAGCCAGGGAGGAGACTGGAGAGGGCCATGGGGGCGCATACGTAGCACATGAGCTCATTGTGCCCCTTGGGAGACAGGCAAGGAGTGGAGCACTAGCACTGTGACTCATGAACCTTCTGGCTGCCCAAGACTTGGGAGCGGTAGTACAGGTCTGGGGACAAAGAACGCCTCATGAGTTGGCATTGAGTCTTCCACAGACCCAGCAGGGCACAGGACTGGGGAAATCTGCCTGTAGGGCATGTGTCCTGTTACTAAGGGGGTGAGCCCTAGGGGGAATGCTAGCAGCCACTACATGCATGGCAAATAGCCCATTTTTTAAAAGTCGGACCATCCCAAACTTACTGTCCAAATACAGTGAAAATCCCTCCAGTCTTCTAAGGCAAAATTGCTGGGATTCTCCTGGGAGACCCCAAAGTGATTCCCGTATACTGCACACAGTCAGAGCACCCCAACCATCCTTCCAAATGTAGTGAAATGCTGTGCAGGCCTTTAAGAGCAAGGGATATTTGGGGAGGGCAAAGGGATTTTTAGGTGTGCCACATTAGTCTAATTTTTTTAAGTTTCCAACCTCCTTTTTGAATTTGATGGAAAACTGTCCAGCCATTTTCAGTTGATGTGATAACAGACAAACAGACAAGGAAACGGTCAGTTCCTTTGATTTATGTAGATGATCACAGAATTTTATCAGTTTTATATGATCAATAAATAATAGGCACTATATTATATGTGGAAATGGTCTTTTATTTGCCCCTGTGGGAGAGAGGCATAACCAGAGATGATTTGAGGCTTTCCAGAGGTGCAATTAAATTGAGGATTTATTTAAATCCCAGCAAATCGACAGGGAATAAAATCCAAAATTTGAAGGCACAATATAAAAGAAATCAAAGGAAAATCAATGGCTGTCTAATACAACACAATGAAATGGTGAAATGAAAAGTGTAAAGCAGAACAATCTGGATTAAAGTATCAGATGAAATTACAGTTATGCAAAAGTAGCCACAGTTAGCTCTTTATAAAACACTGTATTCGCCTCTCATCTTCCACCAGCCCTCTAGTAGAAGCTCAATATGTTCCGGCTGTTTGGCCTAAAGAGTGAGAAATGAAGACATATATCTTTGGAAAAATCAGAACGAAAAAATGAAAAAGAGTAGTGAAATCTGTGTGTGTGTGTGTGTGTGAGAGAGAGAGAGAGGGAGAGAGAGAGAGGAATAACTAAAAGGAGACACAGTAAGGGAGATGTAGAATCTCCCAGAAGGAGTAATCAACAAACTGTAGAAACTGAAGCTTCTCTCAGAATCAAGGCAAACCAAGGCCCCCAAGCAGCCAAAATCAGCAAGAGTAAAAATTGCATGAGGAAAAATGAACGGAGAAGCATCTGCCTGTGAAGGGTGAATGAATGGGACTCTGAGTCACCCGATCAACAATGGCTTTTTGCTCCATTGACGCCCCTAATTTTCCTGCCTTCTGGCTGGCTATCTTACCTTCACCCCTAAAATTCAGTTGGGTGTTGGTAGGTGGCAAGCTGGAGGCGAAAGTGCACGGCATCCCCTTTCTTTATACCTACGAGTTAGACGTGATTAACAATATGAATAAAGATGCCTGCTGGAGATGGGTTTGTTGATCTGTTGATTTTTTTTATCCCTGACAAAGCGACTACAGAATGCTCTCCACGATCAGTGCCAGCGGGAAATCCCTTCTCTTCTTGACCCCAACCCAGGAGCAGCAAGTTGTCTTGGCCCCTTTGGACACTGTGGGAAGATTAGGGTGCCACGTGGCGTAGGCGCTTTTGCTACGTGTGGGTGAAGCCAGCTCAGAGCTGCCCGCCCATGGCCCCTCTCCCCGAATGGGAATTCCCAAGGAACCTGAGAAGCAAAATGTCTCTTTGGGTTTCAGGGAAGGCTGCAAACTTGTTAAGTTCCAGAAATTTCTCAGAGGGATGTGTACATGGTTGTTGCAGGAGGAAGGAGGGGGCCGGCCGGCCGCCTCAGCCTTGTTAACCGTGTGAAACGTACTTGGGTGCACATTAAAGAACTGACAGGCTCCATCTGTTTCAATGAAGCCTCCTTATAATTGAATTATGCAAGTTATCCATGGCTGAACCATTAAGAGAGCAATGAATAATGTGATTAATTAGCACGGGCCTTCATCCGGGTGGGGGAGCGGTTTGTTTGGCTTTTTAAAATTTCTATTACCTCTTCCCCAATATATTGCTTACTTTTGATGATTTATAATGTGTGTGTGTGTGTGTGTGAGAGAGAGAGAGAGAGAGAGAGAAACATGCGTATGTATATGTGGAATGCTCTTTTGTTTTAGCATAGTCAACTTGCTTTGTTTTATATTTAGATCAAGATATACTACATGCACACATGCAAAAGCCCCCCTGCCCCCAAGGACGACTTCAATGGCTCCAGCCCTCCGAAGAGTGTTCCTCATTCCCTTTGAGTTGTCAGATTCCATTTAAGAAAGAGGAAACAGGAAATACAGGGCTCCCTTTTCTTTAATGGGCATAGAGAAGTCTGCTCCGGTTTCTACTGAGGGCTTTCATTCATGGCTCAGCGGTATGCCATTTGCGTGCTGGGTGCCCCTCCCGACATCTTCAGATTAAAACGAGCAAACAAGGGCCCATGGGTCGAAGAGAAGGAAGTCTCCAGCCTGGTCCCAGACGCCTGCTCTTCATCAGGACACAGTCTACTGGGTGAGATGGACTGGTAGCTGATTCCTGATACGTAAGAAAAGAGCCATAGCTCAGCTGAAGAGCCTATGGCTTGGAAGAGGAAGGTCCCTGTGTCATCTCCGCTCTAGGGCATCTTGAGAGAAGTAGCTCTCTAGGCCCACTTCATGGTGCCTTTGGGCTTCATCTTGGGAATGGAAGAGGTTCAACTGTTAATGTAGACAATCTATAGTGGGAGCTAGAAGGAAAGGAGTAGGTTGTTAGTGCTGTCCTTCTTTTCGGGACCTCTTGGTGCTATTTGGTGCCGACACCACCGTTTTCTGGAGGGCATTCGGTTCCTTCTGACCGCTTGTGCAGAGATCCCTTGAAATGAGCAGTTGTGTTTTTCAGCTTTTGGGCTCAAGGGCATTCCCTGCCTCTTATCCAGGCGGAAGCCAAAGGTTGCACAGCAGCTCTGAAGGCAGAGTTTCGTGTTCCCAGGAGAATGTTGGCTTGGGTATCGAGACTGATATATTCATTTATTATGTATTTGTTTTGTGCCCCAGCTTTCTCCCAGAAGTGGGATCCAAAGTGGTTCACAACTCCTTAAAATACAGGCATGTAGAAATACAGGTGAAAAATACATGGTTACAGGCAAAAACCTATCAAAGATTCCTATGTTCAGAAATGCCTCAAACTACCTGTAATGTTAAAACACTGTTCAAACAAACAAACAAACAAAAGGTTTTGAAACACATTATTTTTTTTAAAATCCAACGATTTCAGATCTTAGCTTGCCTAGGGGATAGACATGTGTCTATTCTGCATTGCTTGTGGGGGCAGGATAAGAGGAGGTGATGCAGCAGGAACACGATTCCGGTTGGTGGGACCACAGAGCTCCCTGGGAGCTCCCCGGTGTTCTTGGTGGCTTAGAAGCTAGTCCACAGCACTGCTATGTCTCTTTTCTGTCTCTGGTTAGCTGCCTGCATGGCTGGGCCGGATAAGGAACATTACCTTGAAGTACAACTGACCAAGCTCACTGGGTTCATGCTCTCCTCCTAGCAGTCGTGGTTGGCTCACCACCTTTTGGGCACCATTTTAATGCACATGATGCATTTTGGCACACCTCCAAAGGAGGGTTGTTGGAGGAATTGGTGAGAATCCATTGAGGGAGATGTTGCACAGGCTGACGGGATCCCTCAGTGGCAGTCCCATTGAGGGACAGGGTGATGGGCCCTGGTCTGGCTGGGAGCAGCTCCTGAAAAGGGCCCCTCTTGCATCATCAACCCAGCATGCCTATGACGACAGTGGGAGAAACTGAGAGTCTCCTGAAGACCTCAGAACCTGAGTTGGCTGGCATGGAATGCTGGCTCTCCGTGCTGTTCAGCGCCCGCGTGGAACTGCTGGGAGAGGTCATCCATGAGTTTGGAGTGTGCCGTGGTCAATAGGTGGATAACGTGGCACTCCATTTCTCTCTCTCTTTTTTATTAACGCCATAAACTTACTGAGGTGCTCAACTGGTGTCTTTGTCCTTGAGCAAAACACGCACGTTCCTTGCTCAGCGGGTAACAAAACAGAGAGAGAAAACTAAGTGGTAATTTTATTAACAACGCTGGAAATAGGTCTGGAGATGGTGTGCCAGATTATCGTTTTTTAAAAGTCGATAGGAATCAAGTTGAGTGACTTTACTTAGTGGTCGGAAGGACTGATTGCTTTCAGCAGAACAAAGCAAGATAAATATTTAAGAAGCAGGAATGCATAAAAGTAAACTTGCAGCAGTTAAAAAGGCAAAAGTATTGAAACGCCAATTAAAAGCGGTTCCAAACAAACAAAATGCTTCAGAGGCCATTTAAAAACTAAATATGCCTCCCCAAAGGGAGGAGAAATGATTCTGCCAGTTCCGTTTTTATAAAATGGCATTTTGGCAACTTATGTTTTAAAAAGTGCTCCCCCGGCAAAAAAAAAAAACCTATTATTACTCACCTGCACTGGTCAAATGGAATCAACAAGGAAATTTCAAACATACAGTATGTCTGGTGAAAATTAGGATGATGATGACAGAAAAAAAAGGATATCAGGCAAGATCCAAAGAAACAAAACAAGGACAGAAACATGTGTCACCTTAAAGACTAACTAGTATATTTTACTGTGAGCTTTTAAAGGAGGCAGCTTCATAGCCTTTGTTGAGGGTGACTGGTGTGACCAGAGATGCCCCTCTTTGAAATTCTTGGGCAGGGACCCCCATCCATATCCATGAGTTACACCTGTTCTGTGTTCAAATCCTTTTGTGCCAACCTTCTGTGGTGCTGAGTTAAGGACTCCAACTCTTTTCTTTCTGTTGGCATCTTAATTTCAAGAGCTTTCCGTTGTAAGGGTTTGCCGTTCTGTTTCCGGAAAGAAATTTGTCCATTTTGGAAGTCTGTTACCAAAAAAAAAAAAAAAAAAAGTATCCAAATGAAATGTTCACTCATTTCTAATGCAGGGAGGGAGTTTCTTAAGTGTGAGACTCCTGATGGGAAGGTTCTGTCCATCACATTGTTTCTGGTGACAGCTTTGCAAGCAGGAACTAAGAAGCTGTTCTTAAGGCTCAGGGAAAGCTTGTGCACCAGCTAGAAGTTCCCCGTATCTCTCCTCACCAGGAAACTGATTTCGAAGAACAAATTTGAAACTTCCTACAAGGCTGTGAGAGTGTATTGTGTGCCATCAAGTTGGAACGACTTAATAGTGACCCTAATATGGTTTTCAAGGTAAGGGTTTAATCACGGGCAAAATAGATTGTAACCCAGACCGCTTGTGGATGCACGGGGGAATGTTCTCCACCTTGTCCCCAGGCTGGACCTGTTTGGTCTAACTACAGGGCTTCTACTTTAAGGGGCTGAGTTGGAGTGACTTCCCAGGAAATGGAAGGGTCACTCTAAGGAAGATCACTCCTATTAAAGCAACCCTTTCTGGTGAGATCAGGCGCATGCCTTCGTAAATAAATAAAGTAAGTACAATATTTAAGGACTGGTTTATCCAGTGCCACCTCCCACTGAGTTTCCATGGCTGAGTGGAGATTCAAACCCAGGTCTCCTGAGTCCTAATCTATCACTCTATCCACTATAATGAATTGGGTACAAGGATGGGCACTGATAAATCACCAAAAAGGACAGCATCCATTCATCCATCTAAACAGAAGAAGAAGAAGAGGAAGAAGAGGAAGAAGGAGAAGGAGAAGGAGAAGAAGAGGAGGAAGAAGAAGAAGAGGAAGAGGAAGAAGAAGAAGAAAAAGAGGAAGAAGAAGGAGGAGGAGGAGGAGAAGGAGGAGGAGGAGAAGAAACCAATCAATGTACAATTGCATTTGTTAATTTGTGTTACACAGAGACAAAATGAGAAATGGTTTTTAGACTGTAAATGGAAATGCAGTCTATTTCACCAGTATGGAGAATACAGAGGCCAGATGTCCCATGTGCCTGTCAGGGAGTCTTCTGTCCAGCTGCTGCTCATGGTGGAATTCCTCCATGACCTCCCTCCTTCTTGTGGTTCTTCATCCTTAAACTGGTATGGGTCAGGACAACCTTTCAAACGGAGGACTTTCCTCTGTAAAAGAGGACATGAGGCTGCCTTACTGCCTACTGCTAAGGAAAATAAGGGGTGCAAGGTAGATTGTCTGAGAAGGGCTGAGATGAAATGCTTTATGACCCAACCCTTGTAGGCTAGGACCACCATATGCAGGCTTTTCAAATGACCAGATGTTTTCACAGAACCATAGAACCACAGAATCATGGTGTTGGAAGGGGCCTCTAAGGCCATCGAATCCAACCCCCTGCTCAAGGTAGGAATCCAAAGCGAAGCAGATCTGACAGATGGCTGTCCAATTTTCTTTTGAATGCCTCCACCACTGGAGTGCTCACCACTGCTCAAGGTCATGGGTCCCATTGTTGTACTTACTGTTCTTAGAGTTTTTTCCTGGTATTCAGCCAAAATCTGGCTTCCTTGTAGCTTGAGCCTATTTTCTTCCATTTATGTGCTAAACTCCTCCTTTGACCAAAACAGCTGCTGAAACCACAAGACCCTAAAGGCACGATGCTCAAGTCATGTTTTGCATGACAGCTGAGAACGTCATCTTTTTTGGTGGATGAATTCCACAAATTACCAAACACAGCCCCTTGGAGGCAGGTTTAAAACATGCTTTGGTTACCCAAGGAAATAAACCTGGTAAAGATGATATCCACTAGGTGATAAGGAATCTATTGAAAACCAATTCAATAGGGACCGTCAAGGCTAAATGAATGCTTTATTAGATATATAAATCTTCTGCTCCTCTATTAGGATTCACGTGCATTTATTAAATTCCGTGTGGCTTGAAGAACACACCAGAATTGTAATAAAAAAGATGGATTGAATCTCATCAAATGTTAATAATCCTCAAGCAGGTCGATTAGATCATCTGTGATACAGGTGAAGAATATCGGAGGAGAGTTGCAAAGAACCCCTAATATTTGCTAGAAAATATTCAGCAGTTGAAAGCTCTGGGTGTGATGCTACCATGATTAAAAGGCATGAGGGACAAGTCACTGCCACGCAGAGAGGTTCACCTCTTCTCTGCTCTTTTATACTCACCTCCTTCAGTGCAGCGTGTAGAGGAAGATCATTTTTCTGGGAGAGCGGGGAAAGGTTACTCATTTGGACTACAACTTCTAGCAGAACCACTGTAAAAAAGGACCTTTGCCAAGCTTTGCTGGGGAAGAGTGCCTGTTGTTGTTGTTGTTTAGTCGTTAAGTCGTGTCCGACTCTTCGTGACCCCATGGACCACAGCACGCCAGGCCCTCCTGTCTTCCACTGCCTCCCGAAGTTGGGTCAAATTCATGTTGGTCGCTTCGATGACACTGTCCAACCATCTCATCCTCTGTCGTCCTCTTCTCCTCTTGCCTTCACTCTTTCCCAACATCAGGGTCTTTTCCAGGGAGTCTTCTCTTCTCATGAGATGGCCAAAGTATTGGAGCCTCAGCTTCAGGATCTGTCCTTCCAGTGAGTACTCAGGGTTGATTTCCTTCAGAATGGATAGGTTTGTTCTCCTTGCAGTCCAGGGGACTCTCAAGAGTGCCTGCAGAGTGCAATATGTGACCTAGCGGTTATTTGCCACAGTTCCTGATTACCTGCTCTGAAATCTACATTTGTCCACCTCTTAATGGGTTATGAACCAAGCAGACGTCCTCCTGCCTCCAACCGTGAAAGTGTCTTTCCAGTTCAGGGTATAAAATGGGATTATATAAATGCCTCATCAGCATTTCCTAGCAGAATCTCATTCAATCTCATCCTTATACATGATCCTAAACTATAGCATGTGGCAGAGAAAGTACAATCCAGATCCAATTGTTGGTAGTGAGCCTATAGCTCAACAGTGTATTAGGAGCATAGGTGATCCTGAACCCTCAGCACAGACCCGTTCTATGCCAGGTCTACACAAGCATCTGACCTCAATCCATACCATAGTGTACGATGGATAATTTCAAAAAAGCCAACTGGGAAAAGTTGAAGATGAAAGTGCTTTTGAAATTGAGGCTTGAACAATAGTTTAGTATAGTCATTGAAGAACAAATGGCTAGCTCCAGCCGAGCAAGGTCACTCTACCATAAGAATCTTAACAGATTCTTTTGGGGAAGAATTTAAGCTATGAAGTCACTTTATTGATTTGTAATTCCTATCTTAATGAGATGGAAGAAACTTTTGAAGTCCTCTAAGAGAAAGAGCAATACTTATGTACACTTTACCCTGTGAGAAGGAGGGTGCTCCTGCTATAAATAGATGAAGACATTTCTAAAATGGAAAGAAGTTCTCACCACAACTTTGTGTACAGGGACACTTTTAAATTTCTAAATGGTGGTGAAGCATAAGTTCATAGTCATAGAACTTTATTGCAACTAACTGCACAACAATATATAAGCAGATAGACCTGAAAAGGTCACTTTAATTCACATTTAGCTAACCAGACACTTAGTCTGCAATACATTTCTTTCTTTCTGAGAAAAACGGAAAGAGGATGTCTGGGATATCAATATTTTTTTTCTAAGGAGATAAAGAAAACCGGGTACAGATAGATGTTCTCAAGTGCTTCAGTCAACATTCCACATAAATAACTCAGACGAGTAAAATCAAATGGTTTTTCTACCTTGAACTGCATTGGAACTGGAATTCTAAGGACTTGCAGCTTTTCTTGCTCATAAATCTTCCATTGCTCTGCACAGTCATCTGTGCTGATCTCCAAAGATCTGGACATGTTGCTTGTTGCTCTAACCTAAAAAGGGATAAAAAGAGAAAACAAACACGGACAAAAACAAAACAGAAAAACAAAAACTGCCTGACCTGACTGCTACATAAGGAGCTTTCAGATGAGCTGAGATTTAGATGGAGTGTGTATAAGAAGTAGAAGGAAATCATCAAAGAAAAGGATGAACAAGTAGTCAACGTTTTTCAGAAGAAGGTCAGGAGAACTAAAGCTCAGAAGGAGTTCTGACTTGTGAGAGAGGTTAAAAATAACACACACGATAAAAATGGGGGAATTCAGCTGTCCTTAAAGGAAGAGGAAGAACCAGGAATGGCAGTTCTGCTGCAATAGAAAGGATGGGGAAATGGTAGTGGGTGACAGAGAGAAAGCAGAACTTCTGAACACCTCCTTCATATCTGTCTTCTCCCAAAAGGAAAACAGCACTTGACTTGGCAAAAACATAATCAATGACATAATGTGGTGGTGGCTACTGCCCAGGACTGGAAGTAAGGTGGTATGGGACCACCCAGCTGCTGGAAATAAATGTAAGGCTGTGGTCACACTAGAGAAATTCCCACCTCCTTTCTCGTGTCTTCTGCTTCCTGTATAGTCACACTTTGTGGTCACGTGGCATATATCCTGTGATAGTGGTTTATACATTTTTTAACCATTCTGCTTTTTTTTGGGTGAATTGGATGTGATATGGACATCACCAGATGGGCAATACCGAAATCAGATTGATTATGTTCTCTGCAGCCAAAGATGGAGAAGCTCTATACAGTCAGCAAAAACAAGACCTGGAGCTGATTGTGGCTCTGACCATCAGCTTCTTATAGCAAAATTCAAGCTTAAACTGAAGAAAGTAGGAAAAACCACTGGGCTAGTCAGGTATAATCTAAACCAAATCCCTTATGAATACACAGTGGAAGTGAAGAACAGATTTAAGGAACTAGATTTGGTGGACAGAGTGCCTGAAGAACTATGGATGGAGGCTCGTAACATTGTACAGGAGGCAGCAACAAAAACCATCCCAAAGAAAAGGAAATGCAAGAAAGCAAAGTGGCTGTCCAACGAGGCCTTACAAATAGCAGAGAAGAGAAGGGAAACAAAATGCAAGGGAGATAGGGAAAGTTACAGAAAATTGATTGCTGACATCCAAAGAATAGCAAGGAGAGACAAGAGGGCCTTCTTAAATGAACAGTGCAAAGATATAGAGGAAAATAATAGAAAAGGAAAAACCAGAGATCTGTTCAAGAAAACTGGAGCTATTAAAGGAACATTTTGTGCAAAGATGGACATGATAAAGGACAAAAATAGCAGGGACCTAATAGAAGCAGAAGACATCAAGAAGAGGTGGCAAGAATACACAGAGGAATTATACCAGAAAGATCTGGATGTCCCGGACAACCCAGATAGTGTGGTTGCTGACCTTGAGCCAGACATCCTGGAGAGTAAAGCCAAGTGGGCCTTAGGAAACATGGCTAACAACAAGGCCAGTGGAGGTGATGGCATTCCAGTTGAACTATTTAAAATCTTAAACGATGACGCTGTTAAGGTGCTACACTCCATATGCCAGCAAGTTTGGAAAACTCAGCAGTGGCCAGAGGATTGGAAAAGATCAGTCTACATCCCAATCCCAAAGAAGGGCAGTGCCAAAGAATGCTCCAACTACCGTACAATTGCACTCATTTCACATGCTAGCAAGGTTATGCTCAAAATCCTCCAAGGCAGGCTTCAGCAGTATGTGGACCGAGAACTCCCAGAAGTACAAGCTGGATTTCGAAGGGGCAGAGGAACTAGAGACCAAATTGCTAACATGCGCTGGATTATGGAGAAAGCCAGAGAGTTCCAGAAAAACATCTACTTCTGCTTCGTTGACTACGCAAAAGCCTTTGACTGTGTGGAGTTCTTGGCAAGTTCTTAAAGAAATGGGAGTGCCTGACCACCTTATCTATCTCCTGAGAAACCTATACGTGGGACAGGAAGCAACAGTTAGAACTGGATATGGAACAACTGATTGGTTCAAAATTGGGAAAGGAGTATGACAAGGCTGTATATTGTCTCCCTGCTTATTTAACTTATATGCAGAATACATCATGTGAAAGGCTGGACTGGATGAATCCCAAGCCGGAATTAAGATTGCCGGAAGAAATATCAACAACCTCAGATATGCAGATGATACCACTCTGATGGCAGAAAGTGAGGAGGAATTAAAGAACCTCTTAATGAGGGTGAAAGAGGAGAGCACAAAAAATGGTCTGAAGCTCAACATCAAAAAAACTAAGATCATGGCCACTGGTCCCATCACCTCCTGGCAAATAGAAGGGGAAGATATGGAGGCAGTGACAGAGTTTACCTTCCTGGGCTCCACGATCACTGCAGAGGGTGACAGCAGCCACGAAATTAAAAGACGCCTGCTTCTTGGGAGGAAAGCGATGACAAACCTAGACAGCATCTTAAAAAGCAGAGACATCACCTTGCCAACAAAGGTCCGCATAGTCAAAGCTATGGTTTTTCCAGTAGCAATGTATGGAAGTGAGAGCTGGACCATAAAGAAAGCTGACCGCCGAAGAATTGTCTATAATCTCTGGAAAGTCTTGGAGAACAGTTGAAGTCCCTGAAGACTGGAGGTGGGCAAACGTTATGGATGGGACTTTCAAGCCTACACAAATTGGGTGAAAAACACAAAAAAGATGCTTACTTCCATTTTCATCTTTTCATTAATTTCAGAAAGAGAGCCCCTAAAATCCAGACACTTCATTAAAAAAAAGAGGGAATACAAAAGCTTCAGGTTCTTTTGTCTTTTCCTCTTTCATTTGCTCTTTCTTTACAATTTACAGTATCTGTCAAAGCACTTGGAGAAAGGTTTAATTGGAGAGAGTACCAAGGCAATCAGAAGACTCAGGAGTGAGGTGGGGGTGAGGACGAGGGAAATTTGGAGTTGTTGAAGGACTGGGATTGGTTGGAACTAATGAAAAATGTCCTTTGTTTCAGTCCTTCCTTCTGAGTGGGATCTGATGCCCTCCATCTTGACTGTGAGCTCCATCAGTGCCTGTGAGTCCTTTCTGACTTTCTTCTGGGTTTGTTTGGGGATTTCTGCTCCATTTTTTAGGATTATGTTTGTTGCTGCCATCAATATCCTTGTAATTATTATTATTTTATTCTCAAAGGAAGGAGGAGGAGAGGAAAGGAGAGGAGATGGGTGGGGCAGGGCGGGGTGGGGTGGAGCGGAGCAGAGAGGAGAGAAATGTCTCCAGGTTCAGATCAGTTTGGTTTAAGGTGCTTCCTTGTTTTCCTTTACTTTTGTGACAGGGAGAGATATGTGTATTTTTAAATTTTGCCCCAACCCCTGGGACCTGACGTGTGTGTGTTCTCCACGTTAGATTGATTTTGAAAAATTGTGTTATTTGGTTAATTTACTGTGGATTGCCTACCCTGTCCCTGCATTTTTGATATAGTTTTGAGAGTTCTTTGGGGCTTTTGAATTGATTCTCTGTTGCCTGCCCCCTCCCTGATTTTTTTTTCTCGTATTAAGGGTTCTTTACGGCTTTGGGGTGAAGAGGTGAGGAGGAGAAAGTGAGGAGGAATTAAAGAACCTCTTAATGAGGGTGAAAGAGGAGAGCGCAAAAAATGGTCTGAAGCTCAACATCAAAAAAACTAAGATCATGGCCACTGATCCCACTGTGATGCTCTGCAGATGGTGACAGCAGCCACGAAATTAAGATGCCTGCTTCTTGGGAGGAAGGCAATGACAAACCTAGACAGCATCTTAAAAAGCAGAGACATCACCTTGCCGACAAAGGTCTGCATTGTCAAAGCTATGGTTTTTCCAGTAGCAATGTATGGAAGTGAGAGCTGGACCATCAAGAAGGCTGATCACCGAAGAATTTATGCTTCTGAATTGTGGTGCTGGAGGAGACTCTTGAGAGTCCCCTGGACTGCAAAGAGAACAAACCTATCCATTCTGAAGGAAATCAGCCCTGAGTGCTCACTGGACGGACAGATCCTGAAGCTGAGGCTCCAATACTTTGGTCATCTCATGAAAAGAGAAGACTCCCTGGAAAAGACCCTGATGTTGGGAAAGTGTGAGGGCAAGAGGAGAAGGGGACGACAGAGGACGAGATGGTTGGACAGTGTCATCGAAGCGACCAAGATGAATTTGACCCAACTCAGGGCGACAGTGGAAGACAGGAGGGCCTGGCGTGCTCTGGTCCATGGGGTCACGAAGAGTCGGACACGACTTAGCGACTAAACAACAACAACAAAATGAGATGATTACTAAGAACCGGAATGGGTTTCTCAAAAACAAGCAGTACCTGACAGAGTTACAAGCTTGGTAAACAAGGCAAATGCTGTGTTGGTGGTGCATCTTCATTTCTGCAAGGCCAAATTGAAAGAAGATGCTATTGTGAGATGTATTTGTAGCTGGTTTGATTGCTGAGACCAAAGAAAGTTCAACATCCGTTCTACATCATCCTGAAAAGACGGGAGCAGTGGGGTGCCATAGGGTCCTGTCCTCAGCCTGTTGTTGTTCAGTGTCTCCAGGAATGACTTTGATGAAGGAATAGAGGAGATGCTTGTCAAATTTACTAATGGGCACGAAACTGGAGGGGGTTATTAACACTTCAAGATTCGAAATGACCTTCGCAGGTTGGAGAATTTGGCCTAAGCAAATAAAGTGGGTTTCTGCAGGGAACATTTCAGCAGGAAAACCCAGTTGTACATCTTATAGAGTGTGACAGTAGCCTTGGCAACAAGTACATGTGAAAAAGATCAAGGGGTCTTGGCTCTCCACAAACTGAACACCAGTCAACATTGCAATGCTGTGGGGAGAAAGCAAGTACGACTGGAGACTGCGTTGGTACGTCAAACCTGGAACAGGCCAACTCAGTCCTTGGAACTTGTTGACATTTGGCTTTAAATGTGGGCTGGCAGAAGCTCTAAGCCCTTTTCCTGAAGAGGAAGCTGAGGCAGGAGGGGAGCTGTGTTTGGGAGGACATTTTATTTGGTTCCATATGCGTTGTCTCCGACGCATTTATGGTATCACCTGGCAGGACAAAGTTCTAAATAGAGTAGTCCTAGAATGAGCAGGAATTTTTAGCATGTATACATTACTGAAACAGTGACGTCTACGTTGGCTCGGGCATGTCGTGAGAATGGCTGATGGTCAGATTCCAAAAGATCTCCTGTATGGAGAATGAGTGCAGGGAAAGCGCCCCAGAGGGAGACCAGCGCTGCGATACAAGGAGATCTGCAAGCGGGATCTGAAGGCCTTAGGAGTGGACCTCAACAGATGGGAAACCTTGACCTCTGAGCGTTCAGCCTGGAGGCAGGCGGTGCATCACGGCCTCTCCCAATATGAAGAGACCTTGTCCGGCAGGCCGAGGCCAAGAGGCAGTCCCGAAAGCAGGAAAACCGGGGAGCTGGACAGGGGACAGATTGTATTTGTCTTCAGTGTGGAAGGGATTGTCACTCTCGAATTGGCCTTCTCAGCCACATTAGACGCTGTTCCAAGTCCTCCATACAGAGCATGTGACCATAGTCTCTCAGGACTGAAGGATGCCTAATCTAACTCTAGTTGTGACCTACTACGTTGAGAAACAGGATTTCAACCAATGTCTGTAGCAATTTTAAGGCAATCGGCTCCCAAAGTTATGCCATTTGTGTTACACCAGGGTCACTAGGTGAGAAGATTTGGGCCACTGCTTCCTTACTGGCTGGGGGATTCTGGGATTTGTAGTGCAGACAGTAACTTTTCCAACTTGCAGCAAGTTTATTGCTGCTGAGATAGGTTCAGAAGTCAATCTGTAATAATGTCGGGTGAATTTTCCACAGCCGAAGATGGGGTGTGTGTGTGAGAGAGGATAGGAGTGGGAGAGGCAGTCACCAGAAACATTTCCCTTCCTTAGAAGTGGCTTATTCCCATCGCTCTTTTTCTGCAGGGAAGCAGAGATATTTATGATCCTCCCACTTCCAAAGTCAACACGGCAAAATGCACTAGCTCTAATGGATTTTGCTCCAGTGATAAGATGTGGCCAATTCAGACTAATTTACATCACGGCATCTTTTATCTTCCTAGAGTGGCAAAACAATTCATTAATGGAACTCCTGTTTCCAATTTATTGCTAGGGCTAAATTCTGGTTCAAGTTGTGTTCTTTGTACGGGGTATTATTTCAGATGGAGCATTTAGCATTCTTGATGGTGGGCGGAGAAAAAAAGTGAAAGCCAACGGGAAGGGGAAAAAAATCACTTTTAATACAGCTATTAGCAGCCACACTTTTAATCAAGAGGTTTTAATCAAGACCAGCAACAGGAGAAAGTACAAAACTAATACACAAGACTTGTCACGTTGTGTGGAAGTTAATGGCAAAAATGGAAGACGGGCAAGCATTAGCGCTGGCAATTGTACAACTCAATTATTCCTAATAGCAGGAGGACAAGAACAGGAACGCTGTCATCCAGACTTATCATTTCGAATCACAGTGTCTGGCAAGTCTAATAGAGCTGCATTCCCTGGCTCATAGCAGTCCCCCTGACTTAAAGGACAGAACGTGGGTGTTTCTTTCTATACCCCAAGCTTCAATTAACTTGCTTTTCATAACATGACGGTAGATTGAAATCTCATCCGATCCTGGAGTGTGAACAACATCCATTTGCCATGCTAAGCCCTCCCGGTGCCCATGAGGACCGACGGATGTGTAGTAGTTATTTAAGAGATCTATTATAAGCTGCATTTCAGGCCCAAGGGAACTTGTCAAAGTGTCAAAAATTGCAAAAAAAAAAAAAAAAAAAAAAAAAAAAAAAACCCAAAAACCCCACCACCCCAAAACCCACAGGGTTGTTAATCTTCAACATCATGCAGTAAGAAGTACATGTTCTCTTTCTGGCCAAGAGTTGCACATCTCGGCTAGGCAGCACCACCAGCGAGGTGCTGCTCCTGGGAAAGAGCAACGCAGAAATGGAGGCTGCGTTCATTGAACTCATCCTGATCATCCCACCAAGTCTTTCAAGCTTTTATGACATGATCTGCTAATCACAGTGGCAGCAATTCAGAGATCGCAAATGGCAGATGGCCCCACAGTGGGAGAAAGGCACAAGGAGTGCGGTTCAGAAAGAGGCGTCCGGAAATCTTAGCAAAAGGTCATTGCAACCCAGGGATAGCCATGGGCAGCGGTAGCAAGAGAAATGAGCCTGAAATCAAAAGGGATCTCTTTTAGCGGTGAACGGCCATAAACGAAGAAATCTCCGGAGGCATTCTGTGTTGCACACCAAGTCACATGTTACAGCTTTTGTGTTAAATGTGCAACAGGATTTTGCCCAAAGGGTGACTTGATGTTAGCCTACCAAAGGGTGGGCAAATGATACTACCCAGATATTGTTGGGCTCAGCCATAGAGATGGGCATGAAACGAACCACAAACCAAAAACCCCTACGCTGGTTCGTGGTTCGTTTCACCACCCAGTTCGGGGAACCCATTTTGCCAAAACGAAACAAAGTGCCAGGCATTTTTCCCTTTGGCGTTTTGTTTGTTTTGGCAAAAGGGGGTGCCCGCCTGCCCCCATTCCCACTGCCTCCTTCACCCCCTCCTGCCACCTCCGCCCTCATCCCTGCCATCATGGGTGCCGTCTTGAGAGGCAGCGGCCCCAGCTCCCCTGCCAGGAGCCTGCCGCTACCTCTGAGCATGTGCCTGGGGCAGCAAAGGCAGCAGAAGCAGATAGCCCTGTCCAGGTGCAAACCAGAAAAACGAACCATGAACCCGTTCATTTTTCCAGAGATTTGTGGTGGTTTGTGGTTCGTGGTTAGCCACGAACCATCACAAACCACTGGTTTTCTGGTTTCTGCCTGTTTCTACTCCTCAATAGAGCCAGTGGGAATAACACATTAATGTTAAGTTGATTGCTTCACACACACACACACCCGCAGTCAAACAGGTGAAAGAGCCACCCTTTGTAGTGTTTTTAAAATTATGTTTAAAATAATGTCAATGGTGGTTTCAGTTGTTCTACCTTGTTATTTATTGCAGCATCCTCTGGGTCAGGCAAATGTGCATGGAAACCACTTCCCCAATGCTAAAAGGACTCCCATGTCTCCGTAGCTTGTCTCCATCTGGTTTACAATTCCTAGAAGCCCCATCCAACCAAGAAGGCATAGCCGAAGAAGATCTAGTTCTTGAAACTTGAGAACCACTTCTCTATAGAGAGAAAATAACTCCATGACCACTTCTGCACAAACATTTCTTTGCTTTTCCCAGGAAAAAGCCCCAATTCATCAACCTGCTGAGGCAGCCACAGGGAAGGGGAATGAGTGAGGGACTTTAAAGGGGCAACAGACACAGTGGTCTTTGCTTCCTTCTTAAAAGAGCAATGCAGAGAACTGTCTCTTCTCTGTGGGCCCATCCTTCCTGTTATCTGGATCTGATATTATTCTGTGACCACAAGACTTCGATAAATCGATAACTTTCCAGAGAGAAAGGCAAGGAAGATCCATTTCTTAGGTCAAGAGCATATTTTTCTCTGCCTTCTCAGACTGAAGGACGCCTACACACAAACAGTTCTTCCTCACTTTTACTTTCTCCTTCCCCAATTCTAATTGTGACACATGAATGCCAGAATTCACACAAGGGATCTGTGGGGTGTCATTCTGTCCTCAAAATGCCACAGGTGTCCGTGGTCCACCCAAGGTCACTCTGGAAGCACTTAAATACCCCTGATCCAATCCAGTTCTGCACCTCTGTGTGAAGACAGTGCACAGGCTATAAATGTATTTTTCTATCCTCGCCATGTTGCTCTCCCAGTGCAGATCCAGAGCTGCTCAGCAGATAGTGACATAGGGCATACATTTCAATACGTTAGCTTATTTAAATGTGCAATTACCTTTCTCTCTCTCTCTCTCTGTTGCTCTCTGAGATATAGTTTAGGCGTCTTTCCTCAGGCAATGTCGCTCCTCTGGGAATTCTTTTCAGGGTCTGTTTCTATACTTTTAGTTCAGCAGAGCTGACAATTTACTTGGGGCAGGTTTGAGGAGAAGGAGAAGGCGGCAGCTATTAATTTGCATGGGCTAATTTATTTAAGTCCTTCTGCCCATTAAGATGTACACTGAGCATCATTCAGATCAGGCTTATTTTTTTTCCCTAAACAAAAAAAAATTGACACATAAACAACACTCAAATCTCACTTGAGCTTCGAATATGGAAATTGCCCCCAGGTGAGCTATGACTCGCTCAGCCTGAAATCTTCTGAATAGCTAATAAATGCTGGACTACAATCTAACTTTCCCTAGACAAATGAATGAATTGAAACCTTTCCTGAACTGTTTGACTTCAGAGCAGAATTTGAAAAAGTTGAGTTTTTGGACTGCAGGATGACGAGGAGACCCTGGAGTTTTTGATAGTATTTCCAGAGTAGTCATTGACTAGATGGGCGGGGTATAAATGCAATAAATAAATAAAATAAAATAAAGGTTGGTTCAAAGTGTAGGTGATTGTTCTGTGCCATTGAGTTCTTTCTCTCACCTACAGCTAGCCAAGCACCTTATGAAGGCATGATCCTGCTCACGTTTTCCAAACACAAGCTTTAGTATGTCGTTCCATCTCATGTTCCGTCCTTCTCTTTTCCCTACAGCCTTCAGACTTTCCACATTACTGTCTTCTTTGGAGGGACTCATTTTCTCATGATCTGTGAGATAGCCTCAGTTCCATCATTTTAACTTCCAGGGACAGTCCAAAGCATCCATAACCCTTCCCTCCCAAACAACAGTTTGTTTTTTTCCTTGTCAGCTTTCTTCATTCCCTAGTGTCTTGTAGAATCATCAAATCACAGGATAATGGAGTTGGAAGGGGCCTCTAAGGCCATCAAGTCCAACCCCCACACTCAATGCAGGAATCCAAATCAAAGCAGTGCCAGAAGATGGATAGTTGCCCCATCTTCTCTTGAATGCCTCCAATGCTGGAGCGCTCACCACCTCCCAATGTCATGGGTTCCATTGCCATACTGCTCTAACAGTTAGGAAGTTTTTCCTGATATTCAGCTTTTCTGTCACTTGAGGCCATTATGTCGTGTCCTGCACTCAGGGATGATCGAGAACAGATCCTGCCCTTCCTCTGTATGACAGCTTTTCAAGTCTTTGAAAAGTGCTATCCTATCTCCCCTCAGTCTTCTTTTCTCAAGGCTAAACAGGCCCAGTTCTTCCTGTCTCTCCTCCTAAGGCTTGGTTTTCAGTCCCCTGATCATCCTTGTGAACTTCCTTTGAAGTTGCTCTAGTTTGTTGACATACTTCTTAAAGTGCCGTGCCCTAGGAATGAGCCGTTTCCAAAATGCCCTGCCCTCAACTGCCCTGCTCAAATCTTGCAAACTCAAGGCAGTGACTTCATTTAGGGAGTCCTTCCATCTCATATTTGGCCTTTGTCTTTTCTGCTCCCTTCCTCCTTTCTCAGCATGATGGTCTTTTCCAGAGAATCATGCCTTCTCATGAGGTGCCTAAGGTAGGACAACCTTTGTTTCAGCATTTTTGACTCCAGAAAGAGTTCAAGCTTGATTTGATCTAGAACCTACTTATTTGTCTTTCTGGCAGTCCAGGGTAACCACAAAGCTTTCTTCCAGCACCATAGTTCAAATGAATCTTTTTTTCATGACTTTCCAGCTTTCACACCCATACGTGGTAATCAGAAAGACCAGAGTGTGGATGAGCTTGGTCTTGGTCTCCAGTGACCCATCCTTACACCTGAGGATCTTGTCTAATTCCTTCATTGCTGCCCTTCCGACTCTCAGTCTCCTCTTGATTTCTTGGCTTCAGTCTCCATTTTGACTGAGGATTGAACCACCAAGGTATACAAAATCTGTAACTATTTCAGTTTTTTCATTGTCAATGTTAAAGTTGTGTAGTTCTTCTGTAGTCTTGATTTTTGTCTTCTCCATGTTCAATTGCAGTCCTGCTTTGGCACTTTCTTCTTTCACTTATCAATAAAAATCATTTCAAGTCATTGCTGCTTCCTGGCAGTAAGAGGGTGGCATCTTAAATTATTGATACTTCTTCTCTTAAATTATTGATGCTTCTTCCACCAATTTTAACTCTGTCTTCATCGAAATCTAGTCTGGTTTTCCATATGATATGTTCTGCGTATAGACTGAACAGATAAGCGGATAAAATATATACCTTTGTCTGACACCTTGGCCTACAGGAAACCCTTCTGTCTCTCCATATTCTGTCCTAACGGTGGCCTTCTTGTCCACAACACAGGTTACGCATCAGGACAATCAAGTGACTTGAAGATTATTCTTGGGCACCATTAGAACTGCCTGGTCTGTTCTTCTTCTTGCACATAAACCTTTATTTCTCTTTACCTCTGAGCTTGCATCTCCCTCTCCCTTCCAATTCAGTTTGAAGACTTCCTAACGAAGTTCTTCATGCTGTGGCCAAACACATTCTTCCTGGTCTTTGTTAGGTGCAATCCATCTCTTGCTAGCAGTCCTTCTTCCAGGAAGCTTAGCCCATAGTCCCAGGAACCAAATCCTTCACATCAACACCACCTTCGTAGCCAGTCATTCACCCGTAGTATTTCCCTTTTCCTTTCCATTCCTCTGGTAGGATGGGCAAGAAGACTATCTAGGCCCCAAAGTCCTTGTGTTTCCTTCCAAGAACTTCAAAGTCTGAAGTGATTTCTTCGTAGCTCTTCCTGGCTGAGTCGTTTGTTCCCACGTGGACAAGAAGAAAATGATATGTATCTGTGGGTTTTACGAAAGCTAGCAGTCCTTCCGTCACATCCCTGATCTGTCCTTGATGCAGACAGCATGCGTGGCCGGTCCACGGATCATCCTGGTGTATTTAAGATTCCATCCTACTCTTTTTTTGGGGGGGGGTAGGGTGTGGCTTCAGTGACTGTGTTTTGCTGAGCTTCAGCCTTTCTCATGACCTCCCGTGAGGTTTCCTGTATGTCTTCCTCTGCATGCTGTTTGTCAGACTCCTCTTCAAGAACCTGAAAGTGGTTTTGCAGTCCCACTGGTGAAGCCTGTCTTCCCCTTCTTTTGCTCCCAGTTGTGACTCCTCTCCGTGGTGCTTCCTGCACTATGTTTGTTCTCTGCATTCTCCTCCTCTGCCTTTGTCTTGCGGTTCTTTCACCTCCGATGCCTCCCTTGGCTACTGCTGCTGCTCAAGGGTTCCGTCGATGTACTCTTCATTTGCTCTTATAGCTTTCAGCCTGGCTGCTCACTGCTTCAGTTCTCTCACTTTTTCTTCCAACAGTGCTACCAGCTTGCGCTAGCTGCGGGTCTATGCTGTGCTATTTTGTTTTCTTCTTCTCCTTGCACAGTAATTGGGAATGCCACAGTAGGAATGATCTGGAGCTCCATAACACGTCCGTAGAGTTGAGAATCTTTTCTAGTTCCTTGGCAGCTTCCCTTCCTTTCAGTCATCTTCTGACGGAGTGACGGCAGTTTCTTTTAGAACGGATGACTTAGAAAAAAAAAATCCTTAACGTAATCTGCTCCGGAATTTTCCCTGGGATTGATGTCAGGCTGTTTCAATTTCAATTTCTTCGTAGTCAACATTAAAGGTTGTATAATTATTTTTCTCTTCTTAATATTCAACTGCAATCCTGCCTCTGCGCTTTTTTTATTTCACTTTCATCAGTAGCAATTTCAAGTCACTGCTGCTTTCTTCCAGTAATACGATATCATCTGCATGTCTTAAATTATTGATGTCATCCACCATTTTTCACTTCTCCTTCATCCAACTGAGCTTTTCATGATACTTTCTGCATATAAAGTGAAGAGGCAGATATATAATGGGCACGTTTGCCTCCCAGCTTTGTCATTTGGAAACCATTTTCTTTCTCCATGTTTTGCCTTAACAGGGTCTCCCCATTAGCCATCATATACAGTATTTGCAATATCTCTAGTGCCTCTTCTGTTTTCGAATCCAGCCTGAATACTAGGTATTTCTCGCTCCATATAGGGAAAAAGACTTTTGTTGCAACGCCTCAAGTATCACTTGAGGGAAATTAGAACAAAGATCCTATAGTTACAGTATTCCTTGGCACCTCCTTTCTTGGGGCTTATAATGTATATTGACCATTTACAGGCTGTGAGCTATTGTTTTGTTTTCCATATAGTGGCATACCCTTCTCAAAATTTTTATAGCTTCAGTCTCTGCAGCCTGAAATAGTTCAGTTAATATTCCATTTATTCTTGGTGATTTAGTCCTTCCAAGTGCTTTCAGAGTAGTGTTCACTTTATTTTTTAAAACCACAGGGTCTTCATCACAGGATTCCTCTTCAAATGTGTCTGTCATCCTTGCATCACTTTTCTATATATCTTAAGAACATTGGTTGTTGTGGGTTTTCCGGGCTGTTTGGCCGTGTTCTTAAGGTTTTTCTTCCTAATGTTTCGCCAGTCTCTGTGGCCGGCATCTTCAGAGGACAGGAGTCAGAACTCTGTCTGTGCTCTGTTGCAGTTTGTTGGATTTATAGCTGTGGGATCAGCTTTTGTCCTTTTCAGGAGATTGGGTGATTATGGTGATCAGTGTTTTTTTTGTTGTGGGTGTATTGTTGTGATAAGGGGGAGAGATGATCTGTCACTGTGATTGATGGGTGTTGTTAGCTGGTCTTTTGTGTGCAGTGATCACCGGTCCTTGTGACTGGGTAGAGTTTGTTGACCTTTTGCAGGCTGTATTTTTCAGTGCACGGAGCCAGGCTTTGTTGAGTTTTAGACTTTCTTCTTTTTTGTTGAAGCTGTGCTGGTGTTTGTGGATTTCAATGGCTTCCCTGTGCAGTCTAACATAATGATTGCTGGTGTTGTCCAGTACTTCTGTATTTTGAAATAGAATTTCATGTCCAGCTTGTTTTAGGGCATGTTCAGCTACTTGTTTTAGGGTATGTTCAGCTACAATGTTCTTAAGAACATTGTTTCCATCTTCTCTTTATTTTATTCTGATCATATAATATATCCCTCATGTATCTTTCAGTATCTCTAATCTTGGTTTAAATGTTGCTTTTAGTTATTGGAACTTACAAAAGAGATATTTCGTTTTCTGTTACTTTGCTGTGCTAATTTTAACAGTTCTCTTTTACCCTGTGTACAGTTGCTCAAAAGTTGCATTTGGGATGTTGATCCAATTTCTGTCATCTTTTACTTGAACTTCTTGCCTGTTGCTAACAATTGTATGTGTTTCAGCATCCCTCCATTAAAGATTTTCTATTCTTTGACTATAGAATTTGTCTTTTTGCACTCTTTCCTTATTTTATTTCTGGTTCCAGTTCACATGCTTCTGTTTCCTGGTGCTTGAGCTTAATATTGCAAACCTGCTCTTTGCCTGGTCTTCATGTTATTCAGATATGTTTTTCAAATAACATTTTGGTCCTAGGATGGTTTTACTGTTCTTCTTCAGCTTTACTCTAATTTCTAGATGATGGGTGGAATACATTGGAATTCTTGCTGGAATTCCCCCACACTCTGGGGATGCCAGTGTTTCCACGTCTCATCCTCATCCCAGCTTGAAACACAGCATGGCCACCTTCACATCTACAGCAGAGAGTGGGAAGGGGTGATGTTATTGCTGTGAAAAAACACGGTTGGTTTAAAGATGAACTCAATAGTTTCTTAAAGCTCTCAGATTTTTCCTGAACATCAAGATAAACAGCAGAGATTCAATGGGCTTCTGTTTCCTGCTCTGACATGGACAACAAAATAACTCTTTATTATCCTCACTTCTTCCCCTGGTTGCCCATGGGAAAATAAGGATCTCAGAATGCTATTTTCTCTATATGGCAGATTTGTGAAAGCAAAGTGCATATATACTGCCCCATAGCACTTAAAGCACTCTCTGAGTGTTCGACAGTTTGGTTATGTAGGCTACATACGCCCCTCCCACTCCCAAGCAAGCTGGGTACTTAATTTACTGAGTCAACCTTGAGACACCTACCTGAGCCTCTTGGGATCAAACTCCGGTCCTGAGGAGAGTCTTGACTGTAGTATTGCAATTTAACAACTGTGCCACAGGGCTTCTTAAAGATATTTAAACCTTTTTCTTAAATATTCTTCTTGAAACTTTTAAGATCAGGAAAAAAAGGGAAGTGAGGGGGGGTATGGTGAACAAGCATAAAACTATGAATGATGCAGGGAAAAGGGAACGGGAGGTGCATTTCCCAATGTGGAATTCACTGCAAGAGACCCACTGTGTGAGCAAAACACTTGACTAGACCGGCTTTTGCTCGAGTGTCTCCTCTTAGGTTCTGCAGCTGTTAATGGTGCAGTAGGAGAAAGAGGTGTTCTCCCTGTTCTTCAATAGGGTTGTGTTAAGCTTGCGTTGGTTGAAACGAGGGTGCCCTCTGCCCTGAAATGACTGATGCCAAAAGACACACAGAGACGGCTGAGGAAATTTTAGACAGAATCAGCAAAAGTGCGGTAACCATCATTAGCGATATGCTGAATCAGACCTCCAGGGTGCCGCTATGTGAAACCTGCAAGGGAAAATACTAGGTTAAAAGAGAAAAAGAATGGAATGTGCTTGGAATAAGTAAGCTGATGGAGAGTGCTTAGAATAAGCAAAACCTGGATCTATCTAAGTAGGGGTCAGATGGAAATGGCTCGAGTCCTTCCCCTGCATTGACGCTGGGAGTCTGGCTCTTCACGTCTTGAATACATCTGAAGTTGAGTGGGGACGTGAGGTCCTTGTTTGCTAGTCCCGTCTGCACGGAATGTTAACACTGGTTTTTCTGCAGAAGGATGCGTTGGGTGAACTCTTTAGATAAACATGCCCAGGTCTGGCATTGTGGCAGAGGTCTGCATTTTGGTTAAAAACCTCTAGCTGTGAAGCAGAAGTGCAGGGACTTATAGAGCAGAATTAGCTTCAAGTCTCCCCAGAGTAGACCACCTGTTGTTGCTTCATCAGTGGGCAGATTACAGTCTCAGTAACTCACTCGAAGACATTGGTAAGAGGAAGAGTAAAAAAAGTTTCATTTACTCACAGTTGAATAGATCAAAACAGCATACTGTACAAAAAAATGACTGCTTACAACAACAGGCCTCAACAGACTCACTGCTGACTGCTTTCAGCAGACTCTTGCAGACAACATTCAATAATTGTGCTGTCAGCAGACTAAGAGAGGGAAAAAGACACTTAAGCAAGAAGGCATGTATCTCTTTGAACTCAGAGACAGGGTAGGAACTATTGGTTACTGCTGGATTAATTAGCAGTCACCCCAGCCCAGAGAGGTCCCTCCAGCCAGACCTACAAGAGGTAGCATACGAGACTGAAATAACTCCAGCAGATATGTCTTCTTTTTGAGCTTCTGAAGGCACGCATTTGCCTTGGAAGGAAAAGAAATGTAAATCATAGGCCTCTGACTCCCTCAGTGCTCTCTTCTCACTAATTTGAAATGGATATGGGCTTTCCTGCCACCAGCACCACTCAATCAGGAGTGCTTGGGTCATGTTTCCAAACAGAAAGAGAAGGACAGAAGGGGGGGAACCCTGCCCACCCTCCTACCAGCCAGCCACTCACACCGATCCTCTCTTTGCCTCCATTTATTTATTTATTTATTTATTCGATTTCTATCCCACCCTTTTAGACAGAGTCTACTCAGGGCGGGTTCCATTAAACATTATAAAACTAAAACAGTTAAAACAGTTCAAAACAATAATGTTAGTAATGCTTAAGATGGAAAAACAGAAAATTATAATAAAAATAAAGTCAAGTATTGACAGGAGGGAAGGCCTGCCTGAAGAGCCAAGTTTTTAATTGGCTCTTAAAAACACCCAGCGAGGGAGCCAGGCGGATCACTGATGGAAGGCTATTCCAGAGCCGAGGGGCCACTGCCGAGAAGGCCCGGTCTCTCGGCGTTAGGCCCCTCAGCCGTCCCTCCTGGCTATGACGGGTGATTCGGGTAGAACTAGGTGGGGGAAGGCGATCTGCCAGGTATCGAGGTCCCAAACCGTTTAGGGCTTTATACGTCGTCATCAACACTTTGAAATCAATGCGGAAGCGAATGGGCAGCCAATGCAAGGCAGCCAGAGTGGGAGAGATATGTTGGTATTTTCTCACCCCACTAAGGAGTCTGGCCGCCGCACTCTGCACCATTTGAAGCTTCCACATCAATCTCAAAGGTAGCCCCACATAGAGCGCATTACAGTAGTCTAATCTTGAGATTACAAGCGCATGGACGAGAGTGGTGAGGGCCCCGCCATCAAGATAGGGTCGCAGCTGGGCAATCCGCCACAGACGGAAATAGGCAGAGCGGGCCACGGACGCCACCTGGGTTTCCATGGTAAGCGCCGGGTCCAGATGTATCCCCAAGCTGCACACCACACTCTTAGCGGTGAGAGTCACCCCCCCCCAAAAGAGAGGGAGTTTCCCAAACCACCCATGGAGGGGCCGCCCACCCTCAAGACCTCCGTCTTGTCTGGGTTCAACCTCAACCCATTCAGCTGCATCCATTGCAGCACGGCCTCCAGAGAGCGCTGAAGGGACAGAACGGCATCCACTGAAGTAGGTGAAAAGGAGATGTAGAGCTGGGTGTCGTCAGCATACTGATGGCACAAAGCCCCACATCCCCTGATGACCCCACCCAGCGGCCTCATATAGATGTTAAACAGCATTGGGGAGATGATCGACCCCTGCGAAACCCCACAATTGAGACTACACGGGGCCGAAACGCTCTCCCCAAGCTGTTCTCTCTGGGGACGGTCCTCCAAGAGGGATCGGAGCCAGGCAAGCGCCAGGCCACCGATTCCCAGCTCGGAGAGCCTCCCCAGGAGGATACCGTGGTCGACGGTATCGAAGGCGGCTGAGATATCGAGGAGGACAAACAAGGACATTTTGCCCCGGTCGGCCTCCCTCAACAGGTCATCCAACAGTGCGACCAGTGCCGTTTCTGTGCCATGGCGCGGCCTGAAGCCCGACTGGAACGGATCCAGGGCATTTGTTTCATCCAAAAGAGCCTGAAGCTGATCAGCCACCACCCTCTCCACCACTTTGCTAAAGAAAGATGCATTGGCGACGGGCCTGTAATTGCCAATATTGTCCGCCGCCAAGTTTGGTTTCTTCCTAATGGGCCTAATGAGTGTCTCCTTAAGGGCAAGAGGAACCCTGCCCTCCAGGAAAGACCCATTAATTATTGCTGTGGCCCATTCAGTTGTTATAGGCCTGGCTGCTTTGATTAGCCAGACCGGGCAAGGGTCAAGGAAGGAGGTGGCGGCCCGGCAGCGATCAAGCGCTTTGTCCACCATGTCTGGCGTCACAGGCTGAAAGAATTCAAAAAGAATTCCATTGGCACACCAGGAGCCCAGGGGAAGGTGTAAAAGGAGGGGTTTCCTCCTTCACTCCACATGTAGATGACCAGCACTTTGCAAGTTTGGCTACTGGAGTGTTTGTTTGTTTGCTTGCTCATTTGTTCGTTCGTTTGTTCGTTCATTCATTCGTATTGAATATTTGTATACTACCAGTTTACAAGCTGGCTGGTTAACAGCAAACTTCCCCCATATGTTGCTTATCAATGCCTTGCAAGGTTGATTGATTGATTGATTGATTGATTGATTGATTGATTGATTGATTGATTGATTGATTGATAATGTTTGCAAACTGACAGTTCACTAGCTGGGCAGTTAACAGTAAATTAAAAAAAAAAACACCACCAAACCCAGCACCACACAATCAACACCCATGAACAAGACCAATAAAAATTATTCCAAAAACCGAAACGTAAATGATGGCAGGACCAGGCAACTCATGTCCATAACTAACCCCAGTGGAGGATGTCTTTAAATGCTTCTTTTAAGAGCGCAATCTGAAGCAGCCTCTTGACGATCAGGAGGGAGGACCCCTCGTAAAACCCTTCCACAAGGATGGGGCCACAACCAAGAATGCTCAGTTTCTTATAGATGTCTTCTTTCCCTCTCTTGACATGGCAACCTGAAAGAGCAAGGCCTGAGAGAATCCAGAGCTGCTGGAGATGGACCACATTTTGGGAGAATTTCATTTCCCCCAAATATCAGAGGTCTTGCTCCTGATAAGCAGAAGGAAAGGAAATGGATCCTGCTACCTGTACAGGATACCTGAGAATTCAGGATAGATGCATCTGTCGACCTTGCCTTCCCGCACATCCTGTTTTCCTTTATCGTGCTTTTTCCATCCTGTTTACAGAGAAACTGGAGAATTCTGCTGAGTTAGAAATGCGCAAAGCTGTCTTTTATGTTGGATGGGATCGTTGGCCCATTGAGCCCTGGATTTCCCGTTCCAAATAACTACAGTGGCTCTCTAGTTTCCGGCAGGAAGGTTTCCTAGCCCCACCTGAAGAGGCTCAGGATCAAACCTTCTCCAGGCAAGCCAGAGCTGCAATCACTGAGTCACACCCCCTCTCAGTTCTCAGCCTGCAATGGTTATTATATCTTTTTGCAGGCTCGGCAAGGCCGCACGGACCTTGCATGCTGGACCACAGCAATGAAGAGCCTGGGAGTTAAAAAGAACTGGCAAGGCTAAATCAACATCCCAAATGAGGTTGAGACAATTCAAAGCAGGACTTTTTATTGGTTAGCAGTCAAAGCTTTCTCACCGGATGGATGAATCTCTACGTTTTGCTTCCCCACACACATGAGTTCAATATTTTTTTTTCATCTAATTTGTAATTTATTTATTTTTTTGAATTTCAGAAAGTTCATGTCCAAAAGGAACAGAATGAAATGGGCACTTTTGTGAACCTGTCAAACATGCTAGGTACCCCTATTCTTAGGATGGAGAGGGTCATGTTGTTTCTCCTAACTGTTGTAGACAAGGAGCACCTCACAAAAAGAGAGATATGGCAACCATAATTTGGGTTACAAACAGAAAATGCAAGTTCCAATTCTTTTGTTGTTGTTAAACAAAAGAGTTGTCTTCTTTTTCATGTGCCCACCTGATTTTTACCTCTTTGGAGGCAAAAAGGTTGAAACGGAGGCTGTCCTTCTTTGGGCACATCACGAGAAGGCAGGATTCTCTGGAAAAGATAATCACACTGCGAAAGGTGGAAGGCAGCAGGAAAAGAGGGAGACCAAATACAAGATGGCTTGGCTCCCTCAAGGAAGCCATGGGCTTTACAAGTGCTGAGCAGGGCTGTTGAGGACCTTTTGGAGATCATTCATCCATGGGGTTGCCATGAGTCTGACATGACTTGATGGCACACAGCAACAACAACAACATATACAAGGATCTCTGGATGATCGGATGTGGAATAGGTGCACCAAGGGTGGAGAGAACACAATACAGTGGTCAGTCAAAGTCACATCATCCCGACATTTTTGGGTTGAGGCACTGATGGCAAGGCACCTATGGCAGCCATTGTGTTCTCTCTTGTGTTGAAACAAAGATGGAGGCACCAAAATATCCAGTTGAGAAGTCTCTCTTGTTGGTTTTGAAACCCAACGCTGTGGCTTGGGGTTGCCTCAGAAGACACATCTCATGGAAAACATGGCGGATGAACTTTGCCAGAACATCCAGGGGGAAGCAGATCACAATAAGAATGCTTTGTGCTGTCTCTCCACCAGCCTCCAAAATGGCACCTAATGGAAAATAAAAAGATCTGACAAAATTCCTTGGTTTCAAAAATAGTTTTGCCCCCACTGCTCCTGTTCAAAAACAGCCTGGGACAAAAGGTGGCAATTAGCTCCATTCTGTTATAGCCATTCGACTATATCAGGCCTTTGATTCAAGAGGAAGTGGGTGGGATGCAGAGAGAACCAGTGTGAAGGAAAAGCAGAGATGAGATACTGTGGTTCAACTTCCTCTCCCTGTCTCTCTCTCTCTCTCTCTCTCTCTCTCTCTCTCTCTTAGCTTTGAGTCCTGGAATCATCATGGCATTCAAAGGTGTGCTATGTGTTTGTGTTAGAGCAGCGATGAATTGCACAGCTCAACGACATGAGATTCCACAGCTTTGTAGAAGAGCAGCAGCGTGAGCTCCTCTTCTGGTGAAACTGTTCTAGACTTGTATTCATGTTCAATTGTACAGATTCCTGATGCTCTGTTCACTATAATTACTCACTCCTCTTCCCCACAACCCTCTTGTTTGGTAGCATTAATTCGGACTTGAGAAATCAATGATCCTCCTTAGCAACGTAACACATGGAGCTGCGAAATGTACCCTCCCCCTCCCTTCACCCTACCCAAATATCAATCGACTCGAAGGAAGGGGTGTCCCTTGGGATTATCTCTGAGGCCTTGTTCTGGAAAGGAATATTTGAACCGGCATTCTCCACTTTAAGGGATACCACAGCCTTTAGAGTAAAATTTAAAAGTATTGGATGTTGCTAGTCTTAGGGCCTGTCCAAACTAGCATATCGATATGATATATGGATCGCTGATGGCACAGTTTAGAATGGGGAAAAAGAACTCATCTGCAAATGCTTTTACTTAGAATGATCCATCCGTTCCCTTTAAGAGCTGTCCCGCACCTTTCTGGCCCAGCGGTAGGGTATGCATTCTTTTTGGCATGCTCATTGTTTAGCCTATTTAGCCAGGAGATAGCAGCTATTGCAGCTGCAGATTCTGAAGGAGGAGAGAGAAGATGGGGGGAGAAGGAAGGAAGGGAAGGAAAGGGAAGCTGGAAGGTGGGAAAGGAGAAAATGGAATGGCGTCAACAGAGGGAGAGAGGAGCGAGGTTAAAAAAATAATTTCACTTCCCCTGAGTCTCCACAGATGATCAGGAGAAGTGCTTAATTGACAGCTGATCAAGCTACAAGGGGTTGTTTGCTGCCAAATGGCACATCACTGACCACTACAAACCCATTGTAGCCCAATCCACCTTACACCCAAAATGACAAGTCTGGACAAATCCTTCCAGTATGTGATCTGCAGGGCTCTTCTACCATGAAGGAGAGTGATTTCCCACAGAATGAAGATTTTGGATGCCATTTAGCATGTTATTCTTCTAGGATCAGAGATGAGGAGAGGCTTTTGAGAGATGTCCTGCCTTCTGTCCTCAAACCATTTGGCTGGTTCAGGGGGGAAAAAGTCTTAACTGTTAGAGCAGTACGACAATCGGACCAATGACTTTGGAAGGTGAAGAGTGCTCCAACACTAGAGGAAATCAAGAGAAAATGGGACAACCATCTCAGATCTGAGTTGATTTGGAATCCTGCATTGATCAGAGGGTTGGATTTGACAGCTTTAGAGTCTCCTTCCAACTCAGTTATTTTGATTCTATGATTCTATTATGCACCTTAACTTTCATGGTGGACTGGTGCCATTTGCCACTGTGCCTTGGGCACTAGAATGTCTTGGGCAGGTCCCAACCATATGAGATAAACCAAAGGCCCAGCTCCTATCTATTAGGGCTGTGCTCAGATCCTCCATTTGGTTCGGAGGACAATTTGGGGCTTTGGAATGTTTCCCTACCTGGAGCAATCTGTGCCCGATCCAGTTCAGCTTGTGCCTCAGATATGAATCAATTGGCAAGTTAGCAAAGCCATGGCATTGGTGAACCAAAGTAGCTATAACCTTTTTAAAAAAATCTTTCTTCTGATGCACATGGAATCTGGAGTCACGATAAACTCCAAAGAGGTTCATACGTACAACTGCCAGCTTTTAGATACTTAGGGTGTGATCCGACAGCCAAAAAAGGATGGCGTCAGATCTCACTGAAAATGGTCTCTTCCCTGGGAGCAACCTCCCTTACCCCAACCTTTTCGTCCGTACAGCGATTGCTTGAGCCCAGCTCCACAAAAGAGTAGCCCTGTTGCTGGAGCGAAAAGGACCAGTTTGTGCACATGTCAGAGTCGGGCTGTCTCACAGTCTTCTATATGTTGTGTGAGCGCTGGAGAAGAACTCACACCGGACTATGCCACCAGGAATCCAAAACATGAGCTGCGTTTGCAATCTGATTGCAATCTTCATTTCAGGACGTTGTGTGGCAGCTACTCTTGAAGCTTGCATTTCTTAATGGGAAAAAGATGGAGTAGGGTGAAGTGATTCCTGTCTTGTTCAATTTGATTTGTGCCCCGGTCAAGGTCAGTGTTGTACATTTGTTTCCTTGTGCCCCCCGGGACTGGATCTGGCCATTCCTCTTTGATCTGGACCTGATACAAATAGCTCCAAGTAGTCTCACTGGAGTCTGAATGTGCAATTGGTCCAAACATCGGTGCACGGCCTTCTTCTATCTCTTAGGAGGAGGAGGAGATGCAATTTAAAGCATTCAGAACTGTTTTTACCTTTGGAAGATGAAAGCCATTCCCATCCGACTCCTACTCTCTACTCCCACTATTGCTTTATCATAATAATTTGGAGGCAATTTGGGAAGTTGCACACCCTTTCAAGCTAAGAAATGCCATTTATTTTTCCATTCTTGCCGCACAGCTCTGGGGATATTTCAGGACTCAAACCTCAGCCAGTTTTCCTCCTCAGAGAACCACTGCGGACTGTTGTTGGGGTGTGGATGGCAGAGGAGAGGTGGAACTCAGAAAGCCAAAAGAATGACCAGGGATGGACAAAACCGCAGAAAAGCAGGACTAATCCCAAAAACATCCTTCTAAGGGCATACTGAGGGCAAACACGACATTTTTTTCAGAGGAAATGGCTGTGCTTCAGCTGATGAAAATGATGCCATGTAAATGCATGGTGCTTGAAAGCTAATAAAAGGGATGAAGGTGAAAACATGATACCAGAGGTAGTAGAGACGGCAGTGGGAGATCTGCACATGAGTTCACTATTAACAACATGTCACCTTTACAGAACTGACATTCTTAGTCCCGCTGGAGCTTCGGTCTTCTACTCTGGGTGTAGGGAAAGCCTCATCCCAGTTCACTGGCTGGGGTGTGTGTTGCAAAACAGAACTCAGAATGAATCTTGGTAATCAAACTATAAAACTTTATTGCTTTCAAAAGCAAGAAAATCACTAAAGTGGTTCTTGTGGAATAATAAAACAGTTACTCTTTTATAGCTCAAAGTGGTAAGTGTCAAAATAACACCGAGCATGTGCAGGAATGCATAAATAAAACATATCAGGCAAAATCCAAAGATTTTGCCTGATATGCTTACACAGACTAACACGGCTACCTCTTCGAAAACTATAAATAAAACAATTACTGAAAGCAGCTACGACAGCCTCTGTTAGGCTGTTTAGACTACATGATGAGGAAATGTTTATCTGGTACAGCACTTCTGTTTGATCTGAAGAAAACTTTCTGGATCTCTTCTCCTGGCCAAATATGGCATCATTTCCACATTCCACAGTAGGCAAAATCCAAAAGGCAGGGGGAGACAAAAAAAGACAAAAAGACAAAAAAAAGGTACCTTAAAGACTAACTATTATATTATATTAGGGACGTGGTGGCGCTGCGGGTTAAACCGCAGAAGCCTCTGTGCTGCAAGGTCAGAAGACCCGCCGTCGTAAGATCGAATCCACACGACGGAGTGAGCTCCCATCGCTCGTCCCAGCTCCTGCCAACCTAGCCGTTCGAAAGCATGTAAAAATGTGAGTCGATAAATAGGTACCATCTCGGTGGGAAGGTAACGGCGTTCCGTGTCTAGTCGCGCTGGCCACGTGACCACGGAAGATTGTCTTCGGACAAACGCTGGCTCTACGGCTTGGAGACGGGGATGAGCACCGCGCCCTAGAGTCGGACACAACTGGACTAAATGTCAAGGGGAACCTTTACCTTTACCTTATTATATTTTGATGTGAGCTTTCGTGGGTCATATCCACTTCTGCGGACATATGTTTTTTCCCTTTGGATTTTCCCTGATATGCTTGCACAGACTAAAACAGCTACCTCTTCCAAAACAACATTCCACATTCTCTCTCTTGCCTTTCGTTCCACCATTTTTTGCATCACAGAAATATTTGGCCCACTGCTCCAAGCAACATCAATGTTACGATCATGAGAGGAGGTCTTTCTCTCAGTCCCACCACATTCACAGATGCATTTGGTGGGGACATGGGAGAGGGCCTTCTCTGTGGCTGCCCCCAGATGTTGGAACTCCCTGCCACTGGAGGCCAGGCTGGCCCCCTCTTGGCTGTCCTTCCGCAGGCAGGCAAAGGCCTTTCTCTTCAGGCAGCCTTTCCCTGAGTGACCAGCTGCCTGAGTGGGGTTCTTCAAATGGAGTGTTGCACCTTGTTGCTTTGAACGTGTTTTTGGTGGTGTTTCCGTTTACCATTTTTTAGTGTGGTATTTGTTTGATTCTTTTAAGTATTTGTATATGTACTTTTTTTGCTTTAAATATTGTCTTTAATGATCTAAGCCACCATGTCTCCTTTTTAAAGAGAAAGGCAGGATAAAAATATTTCAAATAAATAAATATTAGTTTTGAGATAAATTTGCAATATTTTAATCATCCTCAGTAAGCAGTATTCTCAATCATAAGAAACTGAATAGTGAAGCACACCTGTAAAAGCTTCACACCACTGTTTTAAGATCTGCTCAAAGCTTAAGAGTTCCATTCTTGAAACGTCCTTTCATGCTAAAGCTTGAAAATAATAATGTCAGAATGTCAAACAATGGGTTCAAAATGCAAGATTTTATCCAGTGCCCTGTCAGATCCATCTGATGGACAACCTAACTTTTCCACAAAACTGTGGGTTAGCTGAGTTTGGGCTCACAGATACCTGTCAGGAGGGTGTATCTGCTTCCAATGATTCAGGAAATTCCCATAATTTGCTGTTTGGGATTTCATCTTGTATTCTTCAAAACTGTGGCCTTCCATCAAAAGATGGATTCTCCAAGCCTAGCACAGAGGGTGATGATGAGCGTGCAGAGAAAGCAGGACTTGAAAAGGAAGGATGTTTTGTAGAACAGCAGTTCCCTCTTCTTCTAAAAAATATTAATCAATTTCTAGGGATGTAAATGCTGATGTGATTCATCCTTGTCTAGTAAAAAAGACAACTGTGTTTTTGATTTTTTTAAAGAGTCTCTTCATTACAAAATGCAGTGAAGCATTTTTGTAAGGAGTTCGTACATTTTTGTAAGGAGTCAATTTCGTAAAATGCCAAATACTGAACAACATGAAGATAACAGTTTCTATGTTGCACAAACTAGCAAATATAGCTGCATTGGAAGGTGGTTTGCATCAACGATAATCAACCTGTCCTTTTGTGCTTGTGTAAGTTTGTTGTTGTTTAGTCGTTAAGTCGTGTCCGACTCTTCGTGACCCCATGGACCAGAGCACGCCAGGCCCTCCTGTCTTCCACTGCTTCCCGGAGTTGGGTCAAATTCATGAAGCCTACCTTGTAGGATTTTGAGCATAACCTTGCTAGTGTGTGAAATGCTAGTGTGTATCTTTGTTCATTTAAGAAGGCCCTCTTCTCTCTTCTTGCTATTCTTTGGATGTCAGCAATCAATTTTCTGTAACTTTCCCTATCTCCCTTGCATTTTGTTTCCCTTCTCTTCTCTGCTATTTGTAAGGCCTCGTTGGACAGCCACTTTGCTTTCTTGCATTTCCTTTTCTTTGGGATGGTTTTTGTTGCTGCCTCCTGTACGATGTTACGAGCCTCCATCCATAGTTCTTCAGGCACTCTGTCCACCAAATCTAGTTCCTTAAATCTGTTCTTCACTTCCACTGTGTACTCATAAGGGATTTGGTTTAGATTATACCTGACTAGGCCAGTGGTTTTTCCTACTTTCTTCAGTTTAAGCTTGAATTTTGCTATAAGAAGCTGATGATCAGAGCCACAATCAGCTCCAGGTCTTTTTGCTGACTGTATAGAGCTTCTCCATCTTTGGCTGCAGAGAACATAATCAATCTGATTACGGTATTGCCCATCTGGTGATGTCCATGTGTAGAGTCGCCTCTTGTGTTGTTGGAAAAGAGTGTTTGTGATGACCAGCTTGTTCTCTTGACAAAACTCTATTAGCCTTTGCCCTGCTTCGTTCTGAACTCCAAGGCCAAACTTACCTGTTGTTCCTTTTATCTCTTGATTCCCTACTTTAGCATTCCAGTCCCCTAGAATGAGAAGAACATCTTTCTTTGGTGTCAGTTCTAGAAGGTGTTGTAAGTCTTCATAGAATTGGTCAATTTCAGCCTCTTCAGCATCGGTGGTTGGTGCATAAACTTGGATTACTGTGATGTTGAAAGGTCTGCCTTGGATTCGTATTGAAATCATTCTATCATTTTTGAGATTGTATCCCAGTACAGCTTTTCCCACTCTTTTGTTGGCTATGAGGGCTACTCCATTTCTTCTACGGGATTCTTGCCCACAATAGTAGATATGATAATCGTCTGAATTGAATTCGCCCATTCCCGTCCATTTTAGTTCACTGACGCCCAGGATGTCAATGTTTATTCTTGCCATCTCCTGTTTGACCACCTCCAGCTTCCCAAGGTTCATAGATCTTACATTCCAGGTTCCTATGCAGTATTTTTCTTTGCAGCATCAGACTTTCCTTTCACTTCCAGGTGCGTCCGCAGCTGAGCGTCCTTTCGGCTTTGGCCCATCCACTTCATTAGCTCTGGAGCTACTTGTACTTGTCCTCCGCTCTTCCTCAATAGCATGTTGGACGCCTTCCGACCTGAGGGGCTCATCTTCCAGCGTCATATCATTTAGCCTTTTGTTTCTGTTCATGGGGTTTTCTTGGCAAAGATACTGGAGTGGCTTGCCAGTTCCTGTTCCAGGTGGATTGCCTTTAGTCAGAACTCTCTACTATGACCTGTCCGTCTAGGGTGTCCCTGCATGGCATAGCCCATAGCTTCTCTGAATGACTCAAGCCCCTTCACCACGACAAGGCAGCAATCTGTGAAGGGGTTGTGTAAGTTCTGTGGGCCAATTTGCTTTCTTGAATATCTGTTGATGAACCTTGCAACCACAGTTTCACAAAACGCAAGAGCGTAGACAAAACCAATCCTAAAGATAGTATTTAGCACCTCATATATGTGCATAGGAACAAGGATAAAAAACAAAGGGTAATCAGATAATTGTAATAAAATAATATAATAAGCATTGTCAAGAAACAAATCAAGATTGAATGAAGATTAATCTGAAGAGCTTGTGAAGCAGGTAATAAGTTCCATCTTTCCATGGCTCGTTTAATGAATTTAGCAGTCCTATAGGATATATAGTAGTCTGTGCCAGCTAGCAGGAATAGGACTGTACATAAATGGGAGGTGTTCTTGATCCCAGTTGTTACGGGTTTAAGGTATTGGTTCCTTATATCTGCTTGCAAAGGTCATTCTCTTAGAAACTCTTTCATCTTGGTACTGATTTAATTTAATATAAGTGTTAAAATTATGATGTTTTAAATCTTTTATGTATTATGATGTTTTTATTATGTATGTAAGCCGCCCCGAGTAGACTTTGTCTAGGGGGGCGGGGTAAAAATCTAATAAAGATAAAGATAAAGTGTACCAAGTCCTCCATCATGGATCATCCTGCTGGGCAATGTCTGCCTGTACCATGTTGTTTCACGTAATGTCCCTGAATCTCTTTCAGCTGTAGTGAGTTCAGTCTGCATTTAGTGAGCAGAAATCTCAACTCGTGTGAGCTAATAAGGGGCAAATAAGAGAGGCAACTTTCCAAAACGCAAGGAAACGCCTTTATATATTGATTTGTATTCCTGCGTGGAGCAGGGGGTTGGACTGGATGGCCTTTGAGGCCCCTTCCAACTTCATGATTCTAGGATTCTATATCGTATTGGAGTGGCAACAAACTACAGATGCCCTGGTAGTCTGAATATCAAATCATATAATTTTTAAAACGATATCTTGTTGGGCCGCCTTATATCCCCTCTTGTGGAGGGAGGCTGGAGAGTAGCCCAGCTTTGCTATAATTGGGGACATCTGAGATGCCTAACAGTCCCTCCCCATTTCTTCATAGGTCAATGAGACCAGTGGCAATGCCATGTGGCATGCTATCATGAGCCAAAACAGCACGGCTGCTTTCTTAACAAGAGTATTCCCAGAGCAGTGTGATGTCTCAGAGAGGACCGTGGCCAGGGGAGTAGATCTTGGTAGAGCCACCATTTTTTTCCACCTGGTCCAGAAGAGAAACAATAAATAGCATTGGTGGATGCCTCTGCTCACACAGCTACAGAGTGTAAGTGGCCTGACCATGTTCCTGAACTTTTGAATGTTACTCAAAGGTATTTATATGAGCTGGTCTTGATTTGTGCATCCACGGCCTCAGCGAAGTTGCTTGTAGAATTGCAAAGTTCAAGTGTCCTTTTAACTTGAAATTCAGACAAAACTCTAAAATGCCTTCCTCAACTGGGTTGGGGTATCTACAGTATGACATAGAAGAATCAGCTCCACATGCAGACTCTTCAAAGCCCTAGAATAAAATATCAAATCCATTGAATTGCATATACAGTACGTCAATTCACTATGTGGATTTATTCTCCAACACAAACATGTAGGAATTAAAACTAGACAAAGTCTAAGTTGGCAACGACAGCTCTGGCCTCTTCAGTTCTCCTGCTCTTTCTGATTCAAATCTCTTACTTATACCCTTCTCTTTCTTAGTCCCTCTCCTTTGAGCTGCAGCAGTATCTCATAGGGGTTACACTTGCTGTGTTTGCGTATATATTTATACTCACTGTGTCTGGGCATGTGTGTACTTGTAGGAAACTGTACCCTGTATGCAGGAGGACATGGGTTTTTTTTAAAAAAATGAAGAAACTACAATCCAATAAAAACTAATCACAGTTTTGTGTCTCTGCCTTGTGGTGAGGTAAAATTTTCTGGGGCAGGGAATCCTGAAAGGTCTGCCTTGCCATGCTGCAAAGTCCAGTCCTGATGGAAATCTCAATGATAAGAGAACTGTATTGAAGGGTTCTCTTACAGTTGCCTTTTTTCTCTCTCTGCTTTTCACTCTTGAAAACATAGCTTTGTGAGGTGTCCTTTGGAGAAATGCACACATCATGAAGACATGATTGCTACCTTTCCTCAAAGGAAAAGCTGGAAAGTTACAAAGCTGAAGGCGGAGAGGCTTAAACAACCCAGTACTATTATATTGCTGGTTCATGAAGGAAGTTACCGTTATTGCATTTTCTGAGAAAGGGGAAATGAGGGAGAGTCTGAAAAGGACAGGGTATCTCTCCAGAACCAAAGAAACAAAAACTCCTGCCATCTCACGATGGGAAAGTGGGCTTTTAATTGTTGTTTCTGTCTTTGGTTCCTTTTTCTCATCCATGCAAAAATGGAACAAAGTTGGGCTTTACATCCCGCACTTCTCCCCCCAGGCCAGGAGTGACATCCTTTTACGAACCACTACCAGTTCTAAAAGCGGTAGCCCATCCACTACTCTAGGGAAGGAGGAACTCAAAAACCAGGGATGGGAAAGGGAGAGCTGGAAAGACCTGGGCCTTCCCATTCTGCTGGTGTGTGGCCTCATCTGACCCTTGAAGTAATCTATCCAAATGGATTTACTCCACTCTGGCAATGGGATGTGCCTTGAAAAGGTCACAGCATCTCTCCTTTCGCCTGTGTCATTAAGCCAGGACAAAAGGCCCCGATATGTAAATGCAGCTGCCACTTAAAAGGGTATCCCACATCTGCTCCCTTCGTCCACATCAGTGATATTTAGCCCCTGTCACCTTGAGGCTCAAAACGGAGAAGGAAACACATCAATAGAAAAGATAAACAAGCATTTAATGAGATTGACCAGTGTCTCGACATCATGACATTGCATGCGCTTCCTCCGGTAAGCGGCCAATCACGGGGAGCGTGGACAGAGAAATGGACATCCGATCGAGGCTGGGGCATAAACAAGCACAGAGAAGGATGGGTTTAGAAGTGTGATGTCCAGATAGGCCACAAAATATCTCAGACAGGCAACGAGATCAGCACAGAATGCAGTCCTGGGAAGTTAATGACAGGGCGTTTTGAAGGCCACGGACTCATAGCATTGCCAGAAGCAATTTGACAGTGCAGGACAACAACATCACAACAGCCTTGAACTGGATTGATGGAGTTGTGTGTGGAAAACCATATTATTCCTCCTTCAAATCCTCCTGGCCAGAAGGGTTATGCCCTCCACTCCAGAATCCCCAAGATCACTTTATAGCTTTGGAAAATGGAGCAGGCAGGACCAGATCCAGAACCAGGAAATAAGTCCATACTGGCAACGGTCAAACAGATGGGATGAAGTCTGTTTAGCAGCAGACAAGCTGAAGAGCGCTGGCTGTTAACTTGGTGGTCCAGGAGTCACTCTGGGGTAGTGGGTAGAGTGATGGACGGGGACTCAGGATGAAGGGACCATGTACACAAAAGCACTACATGAAACACGCAGGAAGAGCACACCTTTGATCAGATCACATGGAATGCAGTGTGGAAGGATAAAACACAGCCAGCTATACACATATATGTACATGTTTTTTGTTCCCTCAAAGAGTCTCTGTAAAGGAATAAGGCTGGCTGGGTTGCCTTCGCCAGGGCGGGTTATCTCGCTTTCCAATCTAGACTGGAGAAGCAAACAGACACAGCACAGCTGGGTTTTGTCTCTCTTCCCCCAGGCAAATATCAAGACTAATCTTATGCAAATTGAACTGGGAAACTGGACAGTCTCACTGCACAATACCTTTTTCCTATCACCTTGGAAGTCTCCTTTTCACACAACCTTGTAACCTCTTTGCAAGATAATAAATTGCTTTCCTGTCAGAACAATACAACAGTGTGACCATGTATTTCCATAATTGCTGTCTATAGGCCCTGTTGTAAAATTCTTTCCCTTCTGTGATTCCCACTCTGATAAAGTTTGGATTCCTTTGTAATCCCATCCCTTCTGCTAATAGGTCATGAACCACCCATTTCTCCTCCCATTCCCTTGTGTAACCAATGTTATAAAAGTCCTGGTCTTTCTCTGCATGACACAGTTATTCTTGCCTACACTTGGAGGCATGACTTCCGTCACGCCTTTTATTTAGCTAAATAAAACAGCAACCGTTTGAACTCTCTCTCGTGTCAAGGTTATTGGTGTTAAAGCTTTGACTTGCTATTCCGGAGACTAGCTCCTGGTTTCAACAAGGAGGCCTGGATTCGAATTCCCGCTCAAGCCATGGACACTCCCTGGGGGAGTGGAACTGGTAAAAGTACTCCTTAAATATCTCACTAACCCTGAAAGCCCTGTTTAGAGTTGCTATAAGTCAGTTCTGACTTGACAGTACAGAACAGCAACAAAGAGGAGTCAAGCTCAGCAGCCACCCTCAGCGGAAAGGTCCAGGACTCACCCAAGAGCTTGTTCCTGCTGGAAGCCAAGAACAAAGCCCCTCACCCTCCATATTCCATGGACAAAAGTTGAACTTGACTTCCACAGTGGTGCCAGGGCATCCTCTTCCATCACACCACAGGGAAGCCAACTGTGGCACACCCAGTTCTGTCCTCCGAGTGGAAGGACCAGTCCAGGAAGCTCAGGGTCCGCATGGAAGATGGAGCCAGTTTGTTTCCCGTGACTCCCTAGGGCGGGACCCAAAACAGTAGATTCGAACAGCTAGAGATGAAATCCAGCTAAATGTGGGGAAGAACTTCCTGATGGTCAGAGGTGTTTGAGGGTGGAATGGGTTAGCCTGGCAGGTGCTGGACCCCTTCACTGGAGGTTTTTAAATAGAAGCTAGAAGGGCCATCAGTCAAAGATGCTTTGGCTCTTTGGATTTCTTGCAATGGTGGGGACTCAACTCAATGACACTTTTAGCGAGGGGCTTGTTTGGAAGGGACTTCTGTCTCCCCGTTTGGAGAGGGAGCTCCCAAGAGGCCCATTGCCAGCCCAGGTGCAGTTGAAAGGATTCGAGAAAAGGCCTTCTCTGTGACTGATCCTGGATTGTGGAATGCTCTCTCGGGGAAGGTTCGGCTGGGTTGACCCCTTCCCTTTCATCCTACTTCCAACACCTGAAGACTCACCTCTTCCGGCAGGTTTTTAACAATCTTAACTGAGTCCCTGAATGTTATGTTATGCTTTCAGTTATGTTTCTTTTTAAAGTTTTAAATGTTTTACTTATTCAATTAGTGGCTGGTCTTTGACCGTAATAAAGTTTTATCTATCTATCTTATTCAATTACTATTATACTTTAATTGTTTCAAAATATAATTCATTGCATTTTTAATTCTTTTCTTTTCTAAACTGTGAACTGCCTTGAGTCCCCTTATTGGGCGAAAGGCAGCCTATAAAAATGAGACAAATGCATGCATAAATAAATCTAACCTGGGTTCTTCTCTCAGCATCCTTTGGATTATAATGTAGAGTAACAACATGACAGATGTTTCTACGCAATTTATTATGTGCTGCTGCAGATCAGCTGTATGAGGAGATTTTTTTGAAAAAACCTGAGTGCCACTGTGTGTCAGCTTTGCTTCAGAATTACTAGGTGTTGAATACAGAGCTTGAATATCCAGGTTTCACCAAACATTCACACATGCTTCGAATACATAAACACGGATAAGCAGAACTTTGGGGAAGCAGAATGAAGTCTAAGCATGAGCATCTTCTCATTCAGATCTTTCCCTGTCTCTTCTTCTAGCCACCTGCTACTTCCCGTTTGTAGTAAAAGAGTAAAAATAGTAAAAAAAAATAGTCAGAAATAAGGTATTGAAGCACAATAGTGTGCTTCAACAAAGGCACCCTCCTTGCACAGAATAAAAGCCCATTCTTTTCTGACCACTGCCTGACCGCATCCCTGAGAGGAAAAATAAATAGCTTTTATTGTCATTATGGCTGGCTTTGGGTACGATTTATGATTTTCCTCATGCTGCTGGATATCATAACTAATGACTTTAAAGGGAAAATTTATTGGAAAGATGCTGGCCTGATGTCAGGTTAGACCGAATAAATGGCTGTGAACAGTTGTTTCCCATCAGCGATCCCTTGTTTGACATTGGACGTGTCCGTGTTGCCTTGGCAACCAAGGTCATGCACAGGGAGCAGCCACACACTCCCCTTGGGGTGGTCAAAAGTTTATGGAAGTGATCGGCCACCTCCCCCTTTCTCAGGACCTCAGGATGGTCTATGCTGGACTCCATAAAATCACAGAATCATGGAGTGGGAAGGGGCCTCTAAGGCCATCGAGTCCAACCCCCTCTGCTCAAGGCAGGAATTCAAATCAAAGCAGATCGGACAGACGGTTCTCCCATTTTCCCTTGAATGCCTCCAGTGTTGGAGTGCTCACCACCTCTCAAGGTCATTGGTTCCATTGTCATACTGCTCTAACGGTTGAGAAATTCTTCCTGATATTCAAACTAAATCTGTAACCCATTGTTACACGTCCTGCACTCTGGGATGATCAAGAACAGATCCTGCCCCCTCCTCTGTATTTGAAAAGTGTTATCTCCCCTCAGTCCTTTTTTCTCCAGGTGAAACATGCCCAGTTCTTTCTGTCTTTCCTCCTAGGGCTTGGTTTCCAGCCCCCTGATCATCCTTGTCACCCTCCTCTGAACTTGTTCCAATTTTTCAGCATCCTTCTTGAAGTGTGGTGTCCAGAACTTGACACAGTACTCAAGATGAGGCCTCAATAGAGGGGGGAAGAGTATTTCATGGGATTTGGAGACTATACTTCTGTTTATGCACCCTAAAATCTAATTTGCCTTTCTTGCAGCCACATCACATTGACCAATTTGGCCATTTAGTTTCATCTGGGCTCGGGATGTTGGACTAGTACAGAAGTGGTAGCAGCCTACATAATTGACAGGGTCGGTTTGGATTCCTGGAACATCCAGCCACCTATATGCAGCACCCAGTAGCAAGTGACTTAGGGGAGGCTCATCCTGGCACACCTTCCCTCCAGTGGCCTTCACCACAGTTCTCCTGCAAAATTTACAGGGGAGCTTCAATGGATCTTGATGTCAGGTGTAATAAAGGAACCTCATGGCCAAAGGGAGCGATGAGGGGGGGAAACATAGCTGTCAAAAGGAAGGGGACTCCCTCATGGATAACAGATGAGAAGACTTCTGTGGGTGTCCCAGAGCTTGGAAAACATTATTTATTTATTATAACAATTCCCTGAATGCCCCAGCCAGCACTGTCTTGGTGGCTGGAGCATTTGGGAAGTTACAGCCTCCCCAGTAACTTTTCCAGGCTGTGGGATGCTTCTGATTATTGTAGGAGCTCAGACGGGCCAACCACACTTTGTTTTGAATTGGTGGAAGAACCTTTTTTCTCCTCTGGACAATGACTAATCTTGATCTGGAAAGATGCTATTCTGTTCTCCTCAAGACAAATGGTTCAAGCCCACACCTCTCCCCACCAGGCACGCACTGCTTTTGAGTGACTACTAATTGGATATATTTCTCTCTTGGAGGAGGTTTTACATCTCATCCGATGAATTATGAGCCATTCTGTAGTCACATCCAACATTCTTACCCTTAGTCAGTCTAATGTATTCTTAGAAGACCAACGTTACCTTTCATTTCTCCTGACCTCATTTCATCTTCATTGAGTCTGAAGCTTAAATCGGGCATATTTGTCTTGCTAACAGGCAGATGGGACTTTTTCTGGTATATTGTTTTAAATTTTGATTCATAAATAATCATGATGTGCCTCCAAGTTGATTCTGACCGATGGCGCACTTTCTCAGGGTTTTCTAGGTATAAAGTACTTAGATGCGCTTTCCCAGTCCCTCTGCCTGGTGGCGCAGGAGGCTGGCTCTATTTATGGGAGACAGAGTGGCAAATCCCACTGAGCTATCCCGTCAGTTCATTAATTGCTGTTGTTGTTGTTTAGTCGTTAAGTTGTGTCCGACTCTTCGTTACCCCATGGACCAGAGCACACCAGGCCTTCCTGTCTTCCACTGCCTCCCGGAGTTTGGTCAAAGTCATGTTGGTAGCTTCGATGACACTGTCCAACCATCTCGTCCTCTGTCGTCCCCTTCTCCTCTTGCCTTACCCCAAAATCCGACCTAGTGCCAAAAGTAACTATGAGCTGAGTGGAGTCTTCATAGAGCTATCCACTGTAATCCCGGGATCTCTGACTTGGTTAGCCATGGCCTTTCAGACCCCATGAGCATATATGATAATTTAGGATGTTATTCTGTTGCCCCGATGTGGGTCTTTTTAATTTCACACTGCTCTCCCCCCTCCTCTTACTAGGTATCTCATGTGATGAAATGGCTAAAGTGGGGGGTATGTCGAGGTAGACCCCAGCCCCAAATCCCCTCTCAACTATGAAGTTCATTGGCTAATCTTGGCAACACTCTTTCATCCTCATGCATAGGGCCACCATAAGTCAGAGGTGACTTGACAGCACATCACAACATCAAACTACCTCATGGGGCTGCTACAAGGATAAAAGATGGAGAGCGGCCACAACCCGAAGCTCCTTGGCAAAACAGATGATTATTACTCTCATCATCACCACCATCATCAGGTTGCCTTGGGGATTGTGGGAGTTGCAATAAAAAAGTAACTTTTTCTAGCTTTGGAAATTTTATCCATATTGACTTTGGGATTCTGAGAGTAATCATTAAATAAGAAAAAAAAAAACCAAGTCAAGACAAGACAAGGTCACCCAGTCCAGTAAAGCCTGGTGACTCCTGGGACGCTGTATGGGAGCCACCATCTTTGAATCCCCTTCTTTCTTCTTCCCAGGAGGTTCCATGTTGGGACTGTTGGGGTTCTTCCACACTTCCTGCCAGCCGGCCGATGGGAGAGTTGCTTTCAGAGGGCGTGGGCACGGCTTCTTCCCAGGCGGAATGAAGAGGACAGGTTCCCAATGGGGTCCTCCAGACAAGTATCTAAGATGCAGCCCACCCTCTCCCTGGCAGTCTGATTCCGGACATCATGCACCCACCCCTGACCTCCCATTTTCACGCGTTCTTTCTTGTATTTGCCAATGTTTGGAGTCAATGGTCGAGGGGTGGGGTCAAGGGTTATGCTCAGGATCGTCTCTGTAAAGAATCTGCTTTTGTCACAGTGTCCTTGGTAGCAGATTTCCAGCATAGAAGTGGATCTGCAGAAAGGGAGATGGGGAGTCAGGCTCTACCCCAGGCATGTGACCCTTTTGGGGAGGGCGGTTCTGTGGAGAGACTGACAGGGACATGCCCTGCTCAGGAGGGAAGCCACAGTCCCCCCACAACCAGCCTATAGATAGATATATAGGTTCTTCTAGTGGTCTTGCACTTCGGGGTTGTACCCATAGGCAGGCACCAATCCATGCATGCCCTGGTGCACATCAGTTGACAAGTTATACATAGAATCCAACTCTATGACTCTATGACTCTAATCAAAACAGCTATGGACTTTTCTTCCCATTCCTATCTTTCATCTTCAGTAAAACGTTGCAGTTATATGGCATGTTTTCCTTCATGAGTGGAGGAGCTGGTTAGTAGAACAGAAAATCTCACCTGGGTCTGCAAAATCCTGTTGGGTCCACAGAAGGGAAGTGGCATAACTCACAGCTGCCGTGTTGCCACTAATTAACAAGTCCCTACTTGGTTCCTGGTCGCACCCTGAGCTGCCTAACTGGTACGCTACAAGGAATCTGATTGAAGACTCTATAATTAGCAGCAACTTGCCAGAACAAGTTATGCCACTTCTGTTCTGCCAGGATAAAGACATAAGAGGATGTTGGTCAACATTTTTCCTGAACTTAGACTTGGCTTTCACTAAACAGAGAGAAAAAAAAATAATTGCTAGAAGTTCTGGAAAAGATGGTAGCCATCTTAGTGCTGTAGTGCAAAAGCTGGAAGGAAGGAAGGAAGGAAGGAAGGAAGGAAGGAAGGAAGGAAGGAAGGAAGGAAGGAAGGAAGGAAGGAAGGAAGGAAGGAAGGAAGGAAGGAAGGAAGGAAGGAAGGAAGGAAGGAAGGAAGGAAGGAAGGAAGGAAGGAAGGAAGGAAGGAAGGAAGGAAGAGGAGAGAGAAGGAAGGAAGGAAGGAAGGAAGGAAGGAAGGAAGGAAGGAAGGAAGGAAGGAAGGAAGGAAGAGGAGAGAGAAGGAAGGAAGGAAGGAAGGAAGGAAGAGGAGAGAGAAGGAAGGAAGGAAGGAAGGAAGGAAGGAAGGAAGGAAGGAAGGAAGGAAGGAAGGAAGGAAGGAAGGAAGGAAGGAGCTGATGATGGGTGGAAGGAAGGAAGGAAGGAAGGAAGGAAGGAAGGAAGGAAGGAAGGAAGGAAGGAAGGAAGGAAGGAAGGAAGGAAGGAAGGAAGGAAGGAGCTGATGATGGGTGGAAGGAAGGAAGGAAGGAAGGAAGGAAGGAAGGAAGGAAGGAAGGAAGGAAGGAAGGAAGGAAGGAAGGAAGGAAGGAAGGAAGGAAGGAAGGAAGGAAGCTTGTTCTCATTTCTCCACTCAACACTTAGGGAATTCCTTGCCACAGTGTGTGAGGGCCACTCATTTCTGTGTCTTCTCCCCTGAAGCCCTTTCAGATTGTGTGATTCCGACTTCTACTCTCACTTTGGATGAGAAATTTTCTAGGTCTATTTTCTCCATACTGTAATTTCTCAAACCTCTGTCATGTTTCATGTTTCCCTTCGGTCATATTTTGCTCCTAACAAAAATTTCCCAGATGCTTATGCCATTCTCTAAATGGGAAGTGCTCTGGTCTCTTTAATTAATCATTTTTAGTTGTCCTTTTCTGTACCCTGGTGAATACAATAACTGGGGAAATATGCTACAGCCAAGACAGGACATTTGGTTAAAAAACCCTCCTCTGTTCCCAGCAAATATGAATTTTTGACTAGGTTCCTGTGCCGTATAGGAAGAATCATCAGAGGAAATGTGGATTTTGAGTCATCTTGCACTTAGTACTTGATGGGCCAGTAACTTTTTAATAGTCCTGAACGAGCATTTAATTTGGACTTAATAAGGCAGCTAGTCTATTGCAATTAAATATCAATTGACTGCTTTTAAGGAATCACTTTCTGAGGTTTAATATATGAGATAAACCTGAGATGGTGTGTAATTAAAACACAGGGGGGAAAGGGAAATGAGATTGTGAGGACGTGCAGATCCTTGGGATGCTGGCTGACTGAATTGTGAGATACCATGGGAATGACATTCGAAATGAAAGGCTTTAAAAAGGCCGATCGTTTCTAGGAGAGACGAGGCAGCCGATCAACCTAGTTCTTTGCTTATAAGCTTTAATCTATGTGTGAGTGATTGCTTGGAGGGCCAAAAAGGAAGGCAGAGCTGACGTCCATGCAGAGAGAGGCAAACTGTGGCAGAAGCAGGCATCCAATCCTTTATCTGTCCAAAAAGCTTCTGGCCAGTTTCACCCGGCAGGGCTGTTCCTTCCCACCAAGTTTCCACCTCTCCCTCAGAGCAGGTTCCTTAGAAGGTCGGGGAGAACAAAAGAAAGATACTTTGGATTTTCCTGGGAGAGAAGGAGAAGAGGAAATGCTTCCAGGTGAGGTGTTCGCTGGATAATCGGCTCACCTCTTTCATGGAGTTTTACAGAGGGTCTAAATGTCTATTCCATCTTTTTGTTTTGCGGGGGGGGGGAGGGGAAAGGAAAAATTTGTCTTGCAAAAAAAGATGGAACAGATTATTTATTTATTTATTTATTCATTTATTCATTTATTCATTTATTCATTCATTCATTCATTCATTCATTCATTCATTCATTCGTTCGTTCGTTCATTCGTTCATTCGTTCAAACTGATACCCTACCCATTTTTAACAGTCCGGAATGAGCATTTGATTTAGACTTAATCACCACCCTCACTTGGGAAGGCGGTGGACTCCCTGTCGCTCCTTTTGAAGAGGGGCAGAGCCGTACTTAGCCATTTTGGCCCCTGGGGCAAACAATGTAGAACACACCTGAAAATCCACTTTGTGGTGAAGACAGACAGCACAGGCGGCCTTAGGAAGGGAGGGGCGGACTTTCTCACACGGGCGATACCGAAGCGGAGGTTGGATGATGATCAGGGTTGCTTTAGCGATGGCTTTCCTGGCTTTGTAGAGTGCTGAGCTTGGCAACTCTTGGGGTCTGTTCCAGGTCTACCATTCTAACCCGAGACCCACCGATCCGTGTATTGCAGGTCACTTTGAGGTCCTCGGTGGGAAGGTGAGGACGAAACAGCACAGATTTCCTATCACTCCTTCCCTTCGGAAGTGAAGAGAGGAAAGAACCCTGATAGTAAACAAATATGGAGGTTCGGTCCCCTCTCAGGCTTTTATTCTCCAGACTCCTTTTACCCACTCTCTCCACTGTCCTTTCCGGGGCTTGGTTTTTAGACCTTTAGCATCTCGGCTACCCTCCTTGCGACATGTTCCAGATGATAAATAGTAGTTCTACTATTAATACCTGACGGCACCCAGAAGCCCTTTCTCTGAGGTATGTACTTTATACCCACTAACAAGAAGTATCTCTGCTGAGACTCCGATTGGATTAGGAGTGCAGTCTATTTTGCAACCATTTTAAAGTGCGGTGTGTTTGTATCATTAAAACAAACTGTGGTTTGTTTGGATGCCTGCGTTGTATTTTGAAATTAATTTATTCTAGACCACTTTTCGTCATGGTGCGACGGTCTTTCTTGCTGAGATGCCTTGGCAAAGCCCCAAGAAAATTAGTATTTATATCAGAGCTTGGACAAGTTACCCTGATCCCCAGGGTCACCCCTACACCCGGGTCCTTGTGTCAAGCTCTGAATTGGTATCCTATCCTAGAATTTAGGCAGAATCCCCAGAATTGCTAGGACTTAGAGCCATCTTTCTATGTGCATTTAGCTCATGAGCCATGAAATCTATCATGAACTTTCACTGCAAAGGGCTGGCTGGGCATTAGGAACAGGGCCCAGGACTGCAGAGTTGGACTGTTTCTATACCAGTCCGGTCATCTGCCAAGCCAGGGGCACCCTTTTCTTCCTCAGAACTTTGTGAGTGCCTTTGGGTGGGAGTTTATCTGCAAAGAAAGGAGACACACAATAGCTCATGTTTGCCTGGGTGGTTGTGTATTTCCCACAGCCAGTCAAGGGCTCAAGTCAACGGAGATGAAGGATGAGGCTGTCAGTTAATTATTTCTGACCACCTCTGCTTAGACAAAGAATGAGAGCAGGTAGATATGGGACGACAGGTGCAGGACAGATGGAATAAACCCCTTCCTTGTGCCGTGCAAAATTTATGTGTGGAATTCCCACCAGTAAGACGCACATACTTGTTTCTCCGAAGAGTAGCGCTTTTTCACTTTCATGTCAAGCTTGAGAAGTCTATGAACTGAGCCATGGGTTTCCCTACCCCAAAACTCTGGAGTGAGCCCAGCTCATGACCCACCATGTGTCTCACAGCCATTAATCAACCTCTTCTTTATGAATTTGTTTCATCCTTTCTTCCTGCTGGGACCAGTGGATTCTGTTCTCCTTAACAATGGGTGTCAGCTTCACCCACTCATTTGCCTACATTGATGATTTCATGGTCTGCCATGGCGAGAGGTAACCCCCCCCCTTCTCTCCACAGCTGAACCGCCTCATTAAGGCTGCATCCTTGTGCCCAATTCCTTGGGAGGAAGCCCTATTTTATTTATTTATTTATTTATTTATTTATTTATTTATTCGATTTATACCCCGCCCATCTAGACCAATGGTCTACTCTGGACGGCATTACAAAATAAAAAAAAACAATAGCACCAATAAACATGCAAGAATCCAAGATGTAAAAAATATAGATATTAAGATACAGCAGGAGGGAAAGCCTGCCTAAATAACTATGTCTTAAGTTTATTTTTAAAGACACCCAGAGAGGGAGCCAGGCGGATCTCAACGGGCAAGTTGGCGATTAGACAGGAGGGACTTACTTTTGTGTAAGACTATCTGTCCTGCTGGTCCAATATTGACAAACACAGTAGGTCCTTCCCATCTCCTCCTACCTGTACCCTTTCTACCTGGAGAGACCTGGGGTTCAGCCTGGAAACCTGAAGGTGCCTTCAGCCTGAGCATTGGTCCAAGTCACAAGTGGCATTTCCATCTAGGCAACTTGTTACAGATGTATAACATCACCTTGACTCCAACCTTTGTTTAGAAGCCGAGGTTCCCAACCTTGGCTCCCCAGATGTTCTTGGACTAAAACTCCCAGAAGCTTTCTGCACTAGCTGTGCTGGCTAGGATTTCTGGGAGCTGTAGTCCAAGAACATCTGGGGAGCCAAGGTTGGGAACCACTGGTTTAGAGGACAGGGGGCCAGGAGACGTCCCTGCACACAACATCAATACAATTTTACAAACTCTGAAAAGGTCCGGACACCACATCTGGATTGAGAGCTTATGACGGATGTTTGGAAACTGGACACATCCAATGCCTGTCCTCTGACCTAGCATGGGTGGAGAGGTAGAGGTTCCAGTAAAAAACAATGAGAGGGAAGGTTGTGTTGAACAGAGCGAAACAAAAGTGAAATACTGGAATTTTCCACTTCCCTGCAGGCCCTCAATGCTGTCTGATAGTAGACTCCTGAAACAAGGACGTTATTCCCACTGTGCTTTTCCTCATCCTACCTCCAATTAACTTGCAAATTAAAAAATTAAACTGAAGCATTCAAGATCACACCATTTATTAAGGATGTTCTGTTCTGGTGGATTTCCTTCCAGGCAGGAACATTGGAACATTTTATGCCTTCTGGCGTTTGATCAGCACCAAAGTTAGATCGATAAGTGCCTTTTAAAATGCAAATGTGCATCCATCATGAACGCTTTGCTTAACAAGGTACATTGATGTTTTTCACGGAGGCCAAGCCACAGAATGCAGGGCGGCAGGGAAGGAAGGGTGTGCGGTAAATGTCATTGCTCCATCCGTGGAGCATCCCTTGTGTCCGAGGAGGCCACCTGACACAAAGGATGCTCTGGATTCTTCCTGCTAAGACCCCGTCTCGCCAGGAAATGGATTGATCATGAGACTGGGATTATTTTATGTGCCCGTGAAATTCCACATTCTGCCTGCAAAGAATGCCAGATTCCATGGAATGACTAAAAATCAGTCAATGTAATCAAATTTACATTTGTACAGCAATAGAGATATTTTCCTCCACCTCCTCCTCCTCCTCTTTGCTGAAACTGCAGACACAATGATTTGATCAAATGCTGCCGAAACCTTTTAACAAACAAAATTTAAATTACACTTTTAAGAAATCCCATTCAGTATGTCCATTCCCGTGAGTGCTTCCTAAAAATAGCTCTTTCCAAACCCAGTCAGTGGATCCTGCTCTATGGGTCATCAAAGAAAGACAGGTGGAAGGGTGCTGAGCGTGATTCAGCACCAGGTCCTGGATGACTGGAAGGTCTTACTGAGCCCTCTGCTGGATTTTGAACAGGTACCGAGTACACAGCCTGCATCGATGGTTTCTGCCCCAAAAGGAGGCTGAATTTCCCAGCATCAAAATACCAGATTAAAAAGTGGAAATGCACAAAAATTGCACATATCAGAGTATGGCGTACGTATACCTTTTTAAGAGCCAATTAAAGACCTGTTTTTTTAAAGGGTGTTTTTAAGAGCCAATTAAAGACCTGGCTCTTTAAGCAGGCCTTCCCTCCTATCAATACTTGATTTTTCTTTTTATTTAGTTTTCTTTATTTCTTTCCATCTTGACCAACGTTAATCTTGTTAATTTAAATTGTTGTTTTAACTGTATATGTATATTGTTTTATGAATGATTTTATGTAAGCCGCCCTGAGTAGACTTTGTCTAGAAGGTGCGGGATAAAAATCTAATAATAAATAAAATAAATAAAATAAATAAATACAATTGCATGTCTTCCTGACAAATAGTATGGAAAATAGAGATGGGCACGAATCCAGATCATCAGATTGTGCTGGATTGTTGTATCAGCACCATGGGTGCTGCGCAGTCCTGTCTCCGACCCTCTGGCTGGAGTCCACACCTCCTCCTCTTTAGTCATTTCACCTGTCATGGCAGGAGCACAAACTTCCCTTCTCCGCCTCCTCCTGCAGCTGCCCGCTCAAAGGCAGCACTGTAGCAATCCCTGCCCCTCCTTCTCCTCTGAGTGGGCAGCTGCAGGAGGAGGCAGTGCTCCCGCCACAACAGGTCAAATGACTGAAGAGGAGGAGGAGTGGAATGTGTGCCGACTGATGAGCGGGGGAATCCGGCCAGGGGGGTGGGAGACGGGACCATGCAGCACCCGTGGTGCTGCTATAACGATCCAACATGATCAGACTGTCTGGATTCATACCCGTCTGTAATGAAAAACTTTATGCAAATGGAATTGATTTGCAGACTAAGAGAAATGATCATGTGAATTTCCTTGCAAAGGGTTGATAGGTTTGGCTTTTTTTGCTTTTTGCTTTTTATTTTTTGGTTAGGCCGAAAACTGATATTTGCACAGGATGCAATGAGCTGAGGATGGGAAAGATAAGTGAAAGCAATGCTGGTTCTCCAGAGACAAAGCAACATTTACTCAATACTTTCTCAGCACCAACCCATCCTAGGGAGCTTTCAGCCCAACTTCGAAAAGTCTGGCCTGGCCATGGGAACACATGCCTCAGTTACATCATCCCCGCTGGATTACTGTAATGCACATGAGCTGCCTATGGAAAGGGTCTGGAAAGTTCAGCAGATCCAAAATGCAGACGCCAGACTGCTGACTGGGGCTGGTTACAGGGATCACATTACCAACACCCCCCACCCCCCATTATAGCAGCGCCACTGGCTGCCAATCCATTCCCAGGCAGAATACAAGGTGTTGGTTCTAACCTATAAAGCCCTAAACAGCTTGGGCACAAGCGATCTCAAGACGTGTCACCCTTTATGAACCTGCTTGAGTGTGAAGATCATCAAAGAAGGCCTTCCTCTCAGTCCTGCCATCTTCACAGGTGTGCCTGGTGGGGATACAGGAGAGGGCCTTCTCTGTGGCTGCTCCTTTAGACTCTGGAACTCCCTCCCACAGGAGGCCTAGTTGGCCCCATCTTGGCTGTCCTTCCGCAAGCAGGCAAAACCCCTTTCTCTTCAGAAAAGGCTTTCCTTCAGTGACAAGATGCCTGAGTGGGTTTTCTAAATGGATTGTTGTACCTTATTGCTTTCAAGTGTTTTAGTGTTGCTTTTGTTGGCCATCTTTTAGTGGTGGGGGTATGTGTTTGATCCTTTCAGTATTGCACAGTCATGGTTGTTAGCTTACATATTGTCTTTTAATTTTGTAAGTAGAGATGGACACGAATTGCCAAATCGGCAGTTTGTGCCGATTTGTTGTTTTGGCTGAACAGGTATTTGGCACTTCCCAGTCTCACCTCCTCTGGTGGGCGACGACTCAGAGGCAGCTGCCAGAGGAGGTGGGTCTGGGAAGCCAGGGCGCTGCCTCTGAGTGGGCGCCTGCCAGGGGAGGCAGGGCTTTGAAGCACCAGACCCCTGTTCGGGTGAAAAACAAACCAGCACAAACCGCCGGTTTGTGCCCATCTCTAGTTGTAAGCCACACTGGGTCCTTTTTTAAGGAAAAAGGTGAGGTAAAAATATTTCAAATCAATAAAATAAATAGCTCCCCATCCCAAACTGCGTGCAATACTGGCTTGGGAACAAATTAGGGAGAACATTCCCCAAAGCTTTGGGTGAGGTGTCTCTCCTGCCTCCTAGTTCATGAGCCATTCATAGCTGTAAGTAAGTGTAAGTTAGGCCACGGGTACAAAGCAAGAATCATCCTAATTCAGGACAATTCATGGAACTTGCATTTGTTGTGCAAATTATTATTATTTATTATTATTATTTATTTCATTTATACCCCGCCTATCTGGTCTTGCGACCACTCTAGGTGGCAAATTGTGCATTTTTTAAAAAATCAGGATTCTCCCACAGCCTCCCCCCCCAACCCCCAGAAAACATAATTCTTACCCATCTGAAAACTCTTGAAAGAGCAACAGAAAATGCCTCACCTTCTTCTATAACACGAAGAATCTCGTGATTCCTGGTTCCAACTTTCCCAAAGGATGATATTTATCAGGGCGAGTGGTGCTTGGGGAAGATGAAGTTTGATTTTATGTTTGTGGTGGCCTTAAAGCCAGGATCGCTATCTCTGTGCTGCACTTGATTAATGCTGCAATGAGGGGGTCGGGCAATGGAGAGGACAAGTGGGTATACACACGATCCATCTTTCCACACAAAGCAAGGCAGGGAATATAAAGCCATTGGCATGACTTGTGGGCCTTTTATTTCAGAGGTCCTGGCAGCAACACTCTGGGTTGTTCCCTCCAGCTGCTCCCTTGTTGTCTTTTACCATCTGTGGTTGGGTTTTAAATCTTGTGACCTCTCTTTTGGAGGTTTAGAAACAGAGGAAGGGCGTCAAAGATGCTTTAGCTCTGTGTTTTCTGTGTTGATGTGGGCTTTCTGTATTAGGAGTCTCGTGGCACAGTGATTAAACTGCAGTACTGCGGTCAAGACTCTGCTTGCGACCTAAGCTGGATCCTGATGGGCTCAGGTAGCACTCTCGAGGTTGACTCAGCCTTCTGTCCTTCTGAGGTCAGTAAACTGGGTACCCAGATCACGGGGAGGGGGAGGGGATGATGTGTACCCTGAGAAATTGTAAACCACCCAGAGAGTGCTTTAAGGACTATGGGATGATATAAAAGTAGGACATCTTGCCTTGCTTTTGCTTTGATGGGGGTAGACTAGATGACCCCTGGTTACCTTCCAGCTTCACAGTTCTAGGTTTCTCTGATCCTGAGTAACTCAGGTCTTATGTTGGTGTGGTACTCATACTACCATACTGTCTCATTCAGCAACCACCAATCCTTGAAATCTTTCAGAAAGGTGCGTGTTGTTCCAGTGCTTTTTGTGTGCAAGTATGCATGATAGGAAGAAAAGGAGAAGCTATGTGCAGCTCAAAGGGCCATCTAATGTGCATGGATTTTCACCCCACACATGCCATGAAATAAGCCCTTGACTATTTTGAGTGTTCTGCTCATTTTTAATCAAAAAGTCCTTGCAGAACCCTTAGAAAAAGCACAGTCTGAAACAACAGAAGTATCATTAAGCCACAAGACAATCATTTTGCTACACCAACCTGCTGCTGTGGCTTCCCTACAGAGAGAGCCCTGCCTGTCGTTGGCCCTCACATCTCATTTCCATCGTTGAAGCCCTCTGCTGTGCTCTGGCTGATTGCAGGGTGAAGAGGAGCCCGGCCTCTTTGGACTGTCAACTTGTCACTTTGGCAGCCAAAAAACCCACCCCAAAACACCCCACCCTGAGCAAGTCCCTTTAAACTGCCAGAGAGAAAGTGCAGCCGGAGAGGACGCGCTGCATAAAAGCACTTCCCCAAAGTGCCAGCTTTGCTCAGATCAAAACAGCACACTGTTGAATACACTCCTCGGAGACGCTAAGTGCACAGTCGGGCAGTCAAAGGAACACAGGATAATAAACTGGCGTCGAAGATAGAACACAGTTCAGGAGAAACACTTCCCCTGTCAGGCCCGTCATCTCAAAAAAGCACGGGATGAAAGGGCTGTTGTTTGGTGAGCAAAGGAGGTGCCGTACTGAACCTTGGTGTCAACGCTGTCTTTCACGGCACAAGGCGGGAGGCAAGGGTGCCGGCTCAACTGGAAGAAGGGAGAGGATGCCTTTGACTGTGCAGTCTCCTCTCTCTCTCTCTGTGTGTGTGCATTTAGAAAGAGAAGGAGAAGAAGAAACAGACAAAGAAAGAGAAGAAGGAGAAAGAGAAGAAAAAGAAGAAGGAGAAAGAGAAGAAACAGAAGAAAGAGGAGGAGGAGGAGGAAGAGAAGAAGAAAAAGGAGAAAGGAGAGGAGAAGAAGAAGAAGACTTTGGTTCTATCTATTTTTGCCCTCCATTCTCTGAAACAGACCCAGCTACCTACTGGAGGACCTCTACTTGCATAAGTCCCTGTGCCAGCTGGGTTGGTCTGGAATTGCCCATTTAAAGGTGCCAACATTTAAAACTGTCCAACTCAGATGTCTCAGGAAGAGAGGTCTTTCGACTTCTTTCCCAAGATGCTCCAGAGCTGAGTCCCGGTGAAATATGATGTCCTTAGAAGGATCCAAGAGGGGATGTGAGGCTGAATGGTCAGTCTAGTAACGGGAGGCTATTAGAATATGAATCCCTGAATCTCTGGACTTAAGTAAATTTAAGTATTTACATTTTTTAAAAAATCATGTGGAGTTAAGAAATGAGGAATTAATGCAGAAACAGGGTGGGATCTATTTATGGGTGAGCCCATGAAAACATGAAGCATCTTAGAGAGAACTTTGTGCAAAGAGAGAGGCACAAATTGCTGGTTCGGCAGTTCGTTCCGGTTCTTTCTTTGGACGAACAGGTGTTTGGCGCTTGCCAGCCATGCCTCCTCTGGCAGATGCCCGCTCAGAGGCAGGGCTCCCGCTTCCCAGACCTTCCTCCTCCAGGCGCCCACCAGAGGAGGTGGGGCTGAGAAGCACCGAACACTTGTTCATCTGAAGGACGAACCAACACAAACTGCTGAACTGACAGTCCATGTCCATCTCTAATTCTGCATTATGAGGTCCTTCTGTGGGCATCTTGGAGGTGGCAAATCCCTGATGTGCCCGCTTATGACTGATGGCACATTTTGAGTCTCCCCTAGACATTCCTTCTGGCTAGATAGGCAGTCATCTCTCTGTCAGGCATTTACAAAGGATCTATGGCTATCTTTTAAGGTACCTCCTCTCAAGGTCCGTCCGTCCGTCCGTCCGTCCTTGCTTGCTTGCTTGCTTGCTTGCTTCCTTCCTTCCTTTTGTCCAGCATCACCTCCTTCCTTCCTTCCTTCCTTCCTTCCTTCCTTCCTTCCTTCCTTCCTTCCTTCCTTCCTTCCTTCCTTCCTTCCTTCCTTCCTGTAATGATCACCTCTCCCTAAAGAGAGTATGATGTTTGGGCAAGGATTCACTGTGCGCGCAAAACTACCACCTTTATCTCTGAGGTAGGTCCTTTAAGCCTCAGAAGTGCATAGCATAAGCCTCATGGACTATCTTGACCTTAAAAGAAACCTTTGCTTACTTTCCAAATAAACAAGCATTGACTTTGTGCTTCCTTAGACAACACAACAGCCCTGCAAAGTAGGACCTGGTAATTAGAGTAGCTACTTAGTGACCTTCTCCAATCTCCACTGGATTTAAGTGTAAGGCCTGCTGTTTCAAGAGACCAGTCCTCTGTAAGAATTATATTTGTTTTATTAAGAAAATAAAGTAGTTTTCATTAGAATACAGTTGTTGCAGTAAAGCAATAGCGTTTAACATATCCACCCATTACAATGATTAGATAAAGCTGCTATTTCTTATTAAAATAAAAAGTACTAAAATCTAAGCTAAGTAATCATCTTGGCTTCTAAGCTGAGCTATTCACTCCCCCTTGTCTTCTTTTCAAAAGGCAAACCTTTTTTTCTCTTACATCCTGCAAGCATTCCTCCACATGCTACGAACCATCATTTTACATACACAAACCATCAGTTTTCTACATGTCTAAGACCTCCTTCTTCCTGGCACTTTCTAGCTGTCATCCAATTAACTGCAAGAAAGCTTAACACAACTCTCCACCCCTGTTTCACTTGAGATCCACAGGTGCCTTATCTCTCTTCTCATTAAGCGGTATTATTGTTTGGTCTTCCTTCCATCTTCTTTGACCTTGCCTTGTTCTCAAATGTCAGACTTTTAATCTCTGTATATTGACTAGGTTTGTGGGGTGAATTAGGGTTGCTCTCTCTTTTTTCTGCAAAGCTCCTCTTCAGCATTTCTATGGCCTTCAAAACCAGCATACATTGTTGAGGAGGATTTTGTCTGGTTTATTTTGTATACGAACGTACCCAAATTCACACTCCCCCCTCCCCTTAAATTTGGAGAAGAGAACCTGGAACGTGAGAGGAAGTGAAACGAAGAGATTCATCCATCCGTAGGCAAGGGTCCAGCTTTCAAAAATTCACTAACCTCAAAAATGCAGCTTCTTTTGGGTCAGAACGGCTGTAGGTGGTGTTATCTCACCAGCTGCGGCTTCCTCCTTCACCCCTCCTCTCCTTTTCCCCCCCTTAGATTTAAAAAAAAAACAAAAACAAAGTTTACTTATTCCATCCAAAAGGAAAGGAAAGGAATTGAATATCTAAAGTGTAATCAGGAATTCACATGAATATAAACAGGCCAGATGTAGGGGAAAGATTTTGTTTGAAGTTGGTGTTGGCAGAATAAATGTTCTTCTGCAGCTTAAGAGCCATGAGATGTAGGCTCATCTTTCCACCCTTGAAGTATATGCAGTACTTAGAGCTCATAAAATGCAATCGTGCTGATCACCAGTTTAGTTCCAAGCTTCAGGGACCTCGCTTAAAAGTACATGCCTGTTTTCTCGTCCACAAAAACGAAGGGTTTTTCCAAAACAAAGTTAATTGGCTGCAATGCATCCTACTGAAAAACGGCCACCACCAGCCAAAGTCCATCGCAGGTGACAAGCCATGATGGGGATGTACAATCTCCAGGCTTCGAAGGAAGGTCCCTCAAAAGGCCAGAGGCAGGGAAGGGGGATCAGGAGACCGGGATCCTGTGGTCTCGTGGGCTCCCAGAGGCATCTGGTGGGGCCCCTGTGAGATACAGGAAGCTGGACTAGAAGGGCCCTGGGCCTGATCCAGCACAGGGCTCTTATGTTCTTATGTTCAGTTGATTAGTTGTTGCTATCCTGTATATGTGATTTTTTTGTGTATGCCAATAAAGGGGCTGACAGACTGACAAAGGTTAGTTAGTTACTCAGTTACTTAGTTAGTTAGTTGACTTGTTTACTGACTGACTGACTTGATTTCAATACCGCTCCATTAGCGCGCACACTACTCTGGTTGGTCTACAAGTTGAAACGTAAAAATCCCACAAACCCCACATTACAGTACATATGACAATATGGCATTAAAATAAATCAAACAAAAAAAGAAAAGAGAGAACAAGAAAATAAAATAGTAACATACTAATATGAGCAGCATCCGGGAGACTGTGTTAATTTACACCATCCCGTAAATTTCTCTTTCCCACTCCATTCTCATGTTGTTAATATCAAATTTAGTGCTAATAGACTCATATAAATTACAACTGTTGGTTTCCACTTGTTTGAAAAATATCCTGCCAACAGCCACTGCAAAATTCAGCTCATGCTGGGCCATGGTGGCTGAATGGACCATATCTCACCAGTTTATTTCTGTAATTTAATGTATTTAAAATATCTTTACCCCTCTTTCTCCTTAAAAGGACCCCATTCTTAAACTATGTCTCATGGGTTAAACCAGAATCCTCACAACCAGAATGTTTCCGAAATGAATTGTAAAATTGTTATTTATCCATTTCGTTTGTGCTTTGTCCCACATTTTCACAAAAACAATTGGCCAGGAAAGCCAAGGCAGGCGTGGGGAGTCCCCGTGCAGATGGGAAGCCTGGCACAACGGGGAGAGTGAGCTTTGAGCTTTTGCCCCTTTCTGGCAATCCCAACTCAACCTGGGTGGCCCACGGCTGCTCTTTGCCTTGTAAGGAAAGAGTTCTTTCAGACTAATGGACAGCTTCCCACCCACCCCTCTTTTCTCTCCCAGTGCAAATATTAGGCATGGGGGATGATCTCTACTGCCTTCAAGGCATTTTCCAAGGAGCGAAAGTTCCCTCTCTCTCCCATCAGGAAACTCATGCACCCTCCCCCACAACCTCCTATTCTGTCTTAGAAACAAAACAGGCAGCTGGATCTTGCATTCATTTCCAGGCACAATCCAGGGTGTTGGTCCCAACCCTTTAATTTTTATGGTACTTGAGATCAGCCACCTGTTTAAAGCTCATAGAGAACCCTAGAATCATGGAGTCGGAAGGCGCCTCTAAGGCCATAGAGTGCAACCCCCTATTCAAGGCAGGAATACAATCAAAGGTCATTTGCCAGGGGGTTGTCTAAGTTTCACTTGAAGGCCTCCAGTGTTGGAGCACTCACCACTTCTCAAGGTCATGGGTTCCATTGTCATACTGCTCTAACAGATAGGAAGTTTTTCCTGATATTCAATCAAAATCTGGCTTCCTGTAACTGGAGCCCATTGTTGTATCCATCTGCTCCCACACAAATCTCTCTGGATGTTAGAATCATAGATTCATAGAATCATGAAGTTAGATGGGGCCTCTAAGGCCACTGAGTCCAACCCCCTGCTCAAGGCAGGAATACACATCAAAGGATATCTGCCAGGGAGTTGTCTAAGTTTCACTTGAATGCTTCCAGTGTTGGAGTGCTTACCACCTCTCAAGGTCATGGGTTCCATTGATTCCATTGCCATATTGCTCATCTCCTCAGGACCATTTCAAGGTTCTTTGGTTGATCTGATACTGAAAGTGTTAAATGATAAGACAGGTTAAATGATAAGACAGCTTGAAAGATCTACTGAAAGTTGCTAATTTGTTCCCAGAATATGAGAACAGCTGGATATTTGGAACACCTACAAGAAGACCCCAGACTCATAGACCTGAATCTAATGGCTAGCCCCAACCCAAGTAGACCCATTGAATCAGTGGAATTGACATATATGTTAACTCACCATGTAGGAACCGATCCCATTGGTCAAGCTCAGTTGGTTGCAACTGGATTTAGTGCCGGGGCTCAGATGTAGAAAGACACAAGGGTCTCAGATTTTTCATTCCAGTTTGTTTTTTATTAGAATTTTCCAAAAGTTTGCAAATTTCACCCTATTTGGAAGAGAAAAATGTTTCATGCTAGAGTTTGCTCTTAGATCCACAATGAGGGAAAAATGGGGAAAAAACAGAGGAGAAATGGAGAACGACTACTTCCCCCCAAAAATTAAAGATTAAAAAATGTTGGCCCCCTTCATGGAGATGCAGCATGAGCTGAACCAGCGACTTTAGCTGAGACTGAATATCCATGTTGCAAATCCCCTTTATTTGGCTAAATCCCCCCCCCCCATTTTCTTTCCTCTTCCAGGTCAAGGAAGATGTTCCAGCAGGACTGAAAACTAGCTTCTTGTCCTTCATTCCACACAGTCCATTCCCCAGCTGGGCAAACCTCCAAACAGAGGTGGCCAACAGTGTTATCTGCTTGGAGGATTCTACAGTGCATCCTTCAACTGAACCGCCAGTCAAGAAAGCTTGTGAATGTTTATTTATATTTGTATTATTTCTTATAGTTCGAAGAGAAGCTAGGATGATGGCCACAAATCTTGTTTCCATTCTCTGCACTATGGATGGTTACCACTGTTATCTCCCCATGGATGAATATGGTTGATGTATCTTTCATGCTTGTAATAGGCATTTGTCTATAGGTGAGGTGGAAAAGAAACATGTTAAATTCACATTTTCCTATGGCCAGATTGGTTCTGCACCTCCTGAGACTGACAGCGGAACAAAATGCACCATGCCTTGAAATCCTTACACTTCCAGGGCTCACAGTGCATTTCAGTCAGGCGTGGAAAACGTTTGCATGTCGAACCACCACCAACCCCATCCCAGAAGTGCATAACTAGCGTAAGTCTGGCTTCTGTGAAATCCTGGGAGTTCTCACCTTAAAAATTCCAAATTTTTTCTATTAAAGGTTTCTAAAAAACAAAAATAAGGACACAACCATGCGTCTGTGTGCAAAATCAATGTGTACAATTAATAGACACGTGTTTGAAAAATATGCACATTTTGGCTAGTTTACTCTACCTATTTTTATGACACTTTGGCTACTACAAAAAAGCATTATAAAAATATGTACTGTACATTAGGCAATGTACATGCAAAAATACATAGATTTAGAAATAAGAAGGAAAAACCTAAGAAGGGGAGAATCTATAAGATAATTACGGAATTGGAACATGATGGAAATGCTGGTGGAATTCTGTGAAATGAAAATGAGATGGCCTGATCTAAAGCTGTACTTTCCCATTATATGTGGCAATGCATCTTTTCCCCTACTCATAATCTCATAAAGTACCCTAGTACTAAACTCAGGGCCTGTCTGCACTGGCATATAGATATGATATATGGATCTCTGAGGGCAGGGTTTGGATTAGAAAAAAACACTTCTTCTGCAAACGTTTCTACTTAGAACGATCCATCCTTCCCCTTTAAGAGCAGTCCCACACCTTTCTGGCCCAGCTGTAGGGCATGCATTCTTTTTGACATGCTTGTTTTTCATTCAGAACATAGCAGCCTCCAGCATCTTCTGCCATGGTGCTGCAGGGAGGAAAAAGTGTGTGTGTGTAGGGGAAGAAAACACAAAAAAAGGAAAGCAGGCAGGGGGTGAAGGGAGAAAATGGAATGGACACTTCCCCTGATCCTCCACAGGAAAAGCACTTAATTGACAGGTGATCAGGCTACAAGGAGTCACTTGCTGTTCAGATGGAAGGACCACACGCCAAATGGCACATCGCTCCTCCCCACCAACCTCAACAGATCCTTTCTAGCTTGATCCACCCCATACCCATAACAGCCAGTCTGGGCAGGCTCACAGCTGGAATCCAAACCATCACTTGTTTAATCCTTGCAGGTGAGGAGGGGGAACCACCACCTTGCTTGCAAGGGCTGTGTGAGATTTTTCTGGGTTCTGTCCAGGCATTTGCAAGGACTATTTTTCACAGAAAAGATGCCCCCAGATTGAGCAAATGGCGTAGAAAGTTGCTTTCTTACATGGATGGAAATCAAACCATTTCCCACTTGGATGAGTTGTTTGCTTTTTCTGAACAAAAGGGCCAGTCTTTCTGAGTCCTTGCTGTGTTTATGTGCATGTTTTTGTTCTCAAGGAGAAAGGGTACTAGTTTTAAGCATTTTGTGTGTGTGTGCAAATTAGGAGCATCTTAATGGGTGGAAAACCCCAGACTCTTTGTCGTACTTTGGAGAGAAAGCTGGAGGGGAGGAATCTCACCAGTCATTCAAATTTCTGGATAGCTCCTAGTGGTTTATCTGGGTCGAGTGTTCGATTCCCCACTGGGCCTCCCTGACTGGGGCTAGATTCGATGATCCATGGGGTCCCTTCCAGCTCTGCAGTTCTAAGATGATGGTGTTAATTGTCACTGAGGTATCTCTTCAGGTTTCCCAAGAGAAACATTTTAAGGGGACTTCGGAAGTTCCTGTTCAGAAACACCCAAGGGATTTCCAGGGAAAAGAAGCAGAACCACTTTGCCAGGTTTATCAGCCATTCATACAAGTTGTGTCCCGCAGCTGAGCTTAGTGTTCTCTTTAGAAAAAAAAAAAGGGGGAGACAGACTTTCACAAACTTTTGGCACCATGGTCTCATTCATTCATTCATTCATTCATTCATTCATTCATTCATTCATTTTGGGTAGTTCTTCCGGTGAAGGGCCAGGCCTTGGAGATTAACAGAGACATAGACGGTTAAGTCTGTCCCTCCGCTTGGCTGTTGCTGTGTGTTATCATTGTTATTGCCATTGCCATCGATGTAGACTGCCCAAAGTGGCCATCAGATAGATAGATAGATAGATAGATAGATAGATAGATAGATAGATAGATAGATAGATAGATAGATAGATAGATAGATAGATAGATAGATAGATAGATAGATAGATAGATAGGATTATAAGAAGATAGAAGGAAGGAAGGAAGGAAGGAACAAAAATAGATAGATAGATAGATAGATAGATAGATAGATAGATAGATAGATAGATAGATAGATAGATAGATAGATAGATAGATAGATAGATAGATAGATAGATAGATAGATAGATAGATAGATAGATAGATAGATAGATGAGAAGAGCTCCCCGGTCATACAGTGACAGCAAGACAGTGAAAAAGCCGCTTCTCTGTCATCCCAGCCCCCTCTCAATCCTCTCCTGCTCCCACCGAGGCCCAGGACTCTCATGGCTCAGCGGACTCTGCTCATGCACTGCTCCAAACACAATTTGATCTATTTCTCCAGACCATTCAACAGGTCACACCACATTTTTTTTGTGAGGCAAGAACCTGCTGCTGGAGCAATTTAGAGGGCACCCAGAGGGCACCCGAGCGACGGAAAGAGGACGCAGGAAGTGGAATGGTACAAAACAGGGACTCTTCTGGCACGTACAGCACACCAAAAATAAACAAATGAAAAATTAAAGCCCAAACTACTTTGCGATTCAGGGCAATGAACTCGGAACGCAGCTTTGGAGGTGCCCGCTTCTGGGGAGCTGGAAAGTTGCAAATCACGTTTGTAAATTTTTCAGAGGCCGCCTCTTCGAGCTGAGAGGTTTGGAACATGGAAAGTCCATTTTAGGCCAGCCCCGTGGATGTCAGTAAGATGTTAAGGACGATTGAATCAGACGTGTGTTTTTCTGCCTGCTGTTGGCTTCAGAACTTTGAGGGTATGGATACTGCAAAACATGATTTAATTGCTTAAACAAGCAATTAAATCATGGTTGGAGGGAAAAATCCAACCCCCCTCGGACATATAGGATATGAATGAAAAGAGGAAATAGATGTTCTTAAAGTGAGAAAACAAGCAGCATCGGTGAATTTCAAATCCGTCCTTTTCCAGTTTGCCATTAAAGGGTACGATGCAGCTGGGAAGTTCTCCTGCACCGGCCCCACTGGAGCGAAAAGGCGCGGCACAAGAACCCTCAGAGAATTTCCTTCTAGACTGCTCTATTAGGACTTCTCGTGTGTTCTTTCGGACAAGAATAACAAAGAGCTGAAGACCCACAATGCAAAGAACTTGGACAGTTCTGTGGTTAGGTCTCTGGCTGCGGAGCCAGAGGTTGGGAGTTCGATTCCCCACTGGGCAATGAGCCAGAGAGATGAGCCAGCCTGCCTGATGTTGGGCAAGCTGCACACTGCCAGGGCAACCCCCAGAAGAAGGGGATGGGAAACCGCTTCTGAATATTCTCTACCTGGAAAAACCTGAAAAGGGTTGCCATATGTTAGAATCGCCTTGATGGTACATGATTATGATAACAGCCGGCTGGATAGCTCAGTGGTTTAGATATCTGGCTGCAGAGCCAGAATCTGGGAGTTCGATTCTCCACTGGGCCTCCTGGGAGAAGAGCCAGCCTGGGTGGCCTTGGGCCAGTTGCACACTGGTCCCAGAAATGGCCCCAGAAAAAGGGAAGGGGGAACTACTTCTGAGTTTCTCTAACTAGAAGACCCTGGAAAGGGTTACCCTAAGTTAGAACTGACTTGACTGATGATTATTACACTGTCCTACAATTTTTTAAGAAGTCGTCTGCTTCAGAGATAAAATGTGCTATTTTTTTATGTATGTTGATGCGCTGAATTCAAATATGACATTTAAAACAAGAGATTGGCTCCTGTTTCCAAGATATTTAAGTTTTTTTTACATTTTACTTCTATGTATATTGTGTAAACAGAAGAATTTTAATCATAAATTGTAAAACTAGGTATTTTCATGTGTTTATGGTTGCTTTACATGACAATATTTCACCTGTCCTGCTTATGTACCACTTTAAAAATCAGCAAAAGGGTTAGATAAATAATTTTTATTATGAAACAAAACTCAAAAAACTATTACGTACATAGTTTCGTCCTCTTCAGTGTCTACTCGGCGCTTCTTGGCTTGTCTCTTGTATTCATTAAACGGAGCATCTCTTGTTATTAAAGGCATCCAGGGCAGAGCTAGGAAATTAAAGATCGGCAATGTATCATCTGGATAAATTAATGGAAAGCATTATAGAAGATAAAATTGCCAAGCCTGCAGAAGGAGAAGTCTTGCTGAAGGAGAATCAACACAGTTTCCACAAAATTAAGGCCTGTTGTGCTATCCTTTGAGCGTTCTTTGAAAGAGTGAAGAAATACACGGAGAAGATTACTCTTGCTGACTCTGTTTACCGGGACTTCTAAAAACAAACATCTGCTCTCAGGACACTTTTTAAAAACACTCTACAGTCACAGAATAAGAAAAGAGGTCCTTATGGGTCCAGAGTGGCATAAAGCAGAGGAACAAACCATCGGTCTTGAAATGGGACAGATGCAGACGGCGTCACCCTCAAAAGCTTGTTTTGGGAACTGTCGTTTGACTTGTTAGTCAATGGCTTAGGGGTTCAGGTAGCCAAATCTGCTAGGAAAACCAAATGAAAACGGAGAGATCCAGACGGCCTGGCCTCTATGCCAGTGGAGGAGGCGAGGAGAATGAGAAGAACCGTGTGAATAGGGGCGAATCAGTCAATGGCCTGACTTTGAGGGAAGGAAGAGCAGGAGATTGGGACGTTGCTAATCATTTGGGTCAGGGTGAGTTTTTCAACTCCCCAGATAAGCTGAGACAAGAATGTTAGGAAAACCTGAAGACAATAGGAAAAGAGGAAGACCAACCATAAGATGGTTCAACTGCATAAGGGAAGCCATGGCCTTGAGTCTCCTCATGTGTAAACAGGACCAGATGAAGCATTGCCCACTTGTCAAGTTGAAAGAGATGTGCCTGGATGGGGCCCACCGGGCTCAGTACAGGGACTACCGCACCCCTTGGGAACAGAGACGGTGGGCGGCAGCTGCCGTGAGAGAGCAGAGGGCCCCCGTGCGCGGGCGTTCCTCCTTGCTGGAAGACTGAATCCCAGCGCATTGTTGGTTCCGAGTGTGCCAAACGAGACACGCCAGCAGCACATAAGATTAACAGAAGTCTCACGTTCTCCATTTGCCACGGACATCCAGGAACAACAAGCATTCTTGCTAATGCCCGAACGTTGCAGAGGCATGTCTGGATAGGAATCTAACATGATCGCTTTAGTGCGTTAATTAGATAATTGCTCAACATACTAATTGATTTTTAATTAGAATGAACAAAGCTCGCAGCCAAGCCATGCCTGGAGGACAGCTTCCTCGTTAGAAAGCAAGGAAAGAAAGAAAAAAAAAAAGCCAACCAGAAAAACTCTGCTGTGAGTCACAGGGAGGCCAACCCTCCCCTTCCCGCCTTGAATCTGAAGCCACGACGAACCTTGCGAGGTAGGCCAGGAGGCAAGGCATGCTCTCGTTTCTGCCACCGCCCATCTGAGTTTGAGTGGCATTTGTTTAATGGATCAGATCTCACCAAGTGGCTGCCTGGGGGCGGGGGGGGGGGGGGGAGGATCCAGGTATGATGGTGGAGAAGCGCAGGCTCTTTCCTTCCAAAGCTGCCCTGAAAAGAGGATGGTAAATTTCAGCCAAGCTGCTCGGCTCGGAGAACCAAATCAACACCAGCAGGGTGAAAATGAGAAATGGGCAGCAGCTTTTAAAGACTAAATTGCTAGAAGAAAGAGGAGGAGGAGGAGGATAAGAAGGAGGAGGAGGAGGAGGAGAGGAAGAAGAGGAAGAGGAAGAAGGAGGAGGAGGAGTAGAAGAAGTTCACTTCGAAACAGAAGGTTGGGCAGGGTGACCCAGAGGAACGAAACACATTCACCAAAAGTGCCAGCCAGCTTTTGAGTTGCCCCTAGCATTTGGATAGAGGCTCGTAACATTGTACAGGAGGCAGCAACAAAAACCATCCCAAAGAAAAGGAAATGCAAGAAAGCAAAGTGGCTGTCCAACGAGGCCTTACAAATAGCAGAGAAGAGAAGGGAAACAAAATGCAAGGGAGATAGGGAAAGTAAACAGAAAATTGAATGCAGACTTCCAAAGAATAGCAAGGAGAGACAAGAGGGCCTTCTTAAATGAACAGTGCAAAGAAATAGAGGAAAATAATAGAAAGGGAAAAACCAGAGATCTGTTCAAGAAAATTGGAGCTATTAAAGGAACATTTTGTGCAAAGATGGACATGATAAAGGACAAAAATGGTAGGGACCTAACAGAAGCAGAAGATATCAAGAAGAGGTGGCAAGAATACACAGAGGAATTATACCAGAAAGATTTGGATATCCCGGACAACCCAGATAGTGTGGTTGCTGACCTTGAGCCAGACATCCTGGAGAGTGAAGCCAAGTGGGCCTTAGAAAGCATGGCTAACAACAAGGCCAGTGGAGGAGATGGCATTCCAGTCGAACTATTTAAAATCTTAAAAGATGACGCTGTTAAGGTGCTACACTCAATATGCCAGCAAGTTTGGAAAACTCAGCAGTGGCCAGAGGATTGGAAAAGATCAGTCTACATCCCAAACCCAAAGAAGGGCAGTGCCAAAGAATGCTCCAACTACCATACAATTTCACACGCTAGCAAGGTTATGCTCAAAATCCTACAAGGTAGGCTTCAGCAGTATGTGGACCGAGAACTCCCAGAAGGACAAGCTGGATTTCGAAGGGGCAGAGGAACTAGAGACCAAATTGCTAACATGCGCTGGATTATGGAGAAAGCCAGAGAGTTCCAGAAAAACATCTACTTGTGCTTCATTGAGTACGCAAAAGCCTTTGACTGTGTGGACCACAGCAAACTATGGCAAGTCCTTAAAGAAATGGGAGTGCCTGACCACCTTATCTATCTCCTGAGAAACCTATATGTGGGACAGGAAGCAACAGTTAGAACTGGATATGGAACAACTGATGGGTTCAAAATTGGGAAAGGAGTACGACAAGGCTGTATATTGTCCCCCTGCTTATTTAACTTATATGCAGAATACATCATGCGAAAGGCAGGACTGGATGAATCCCAAGCCGGAATTAAGATTGCCGGAAAAAATATCAATAACCTCAGATATGCAGATGATACCACTCTGATGGCAGAAAGTGAGGAGGAATTAAAGAACCTCTTAATGAGAGTGAAAGAGGAGAGCGCCAAAAATGGTCTGAAGCTCAACATCAAAAAAACTAAGATCATGGCCACTGGTCCCATCACCTCCTGGCAAATAGAAGGGGAAGATATGGAGGCAGTGACAGATTTTACTTTCTTGGGCTCCATGATCACTGCAGAGGGTGACAGCAGCCACGAAATTCAAAGACGCCTGCTTCTTGGGAGGAAAGCGATGACAAACCTAGACAGCATCTTAAAAAGCAGAGACATCACCTTGCCAACAAAAGTACGCATAGTCAAAGCTATGGTTTTTCCAGTAGTGATGTATGGAAGTGAGAGCTGGACCATAAAGAAAGCTGACCGCCTAAGAATTGATGCTTTTGAACTGTGGTGCTGGAGGAGACTCTTGAGAGTCCCCTGGACTGCAAGGAGATCAAACCTATCCATTCTGAAGGAAATCAACCCTGAGTGCTCACTGGAAGGACAGATCCTGAAGCTGAGGCTCCAATACTTTGGCCATCTCATGAGAAGAGAAGACTCCCTGGAAAAGACCCTGATGTTGGGAAAGTGTGAAGGCAAGAGGAGAAGGGGACGACAGAGGATGTATTAGAGGAGTATGTTGCCGTGTAGTTGCACCCCCATGTGAATTGCCCCCTGTCCGGAAGGACAATCATGCCGTCTCCCTCCCTCCCTCTTCTCCCTTGGTGAGGCCTCAGGATGACCACCCATGGGAGGACTATAACAGGCACCTACCATTTGGACCCTTTCCTGATGGAGTTCGGACAGGGGTAATTCATGAAGACCAAGGAGAACATGCATAGGGTGCGAAGGGGTTCGAGGCCAGCCTATCATTGGGTGGAGGGAAGCTGGGGTTGGGGGGGGGGGACACAGTGATCCCAGCCTCTCAACTGTTTCTCATGAATCATCATCTTGGTCTTCTTATTTGTTCGCACGGAGAGAGCATTATGTGCCTTCTGGCCCCTCGAAAGTAGCCTGATGCCCTCAGGTGTCACGGAGGGGGCTGCCCCATGGAAAATGTCGGCTCAGAACATGAACGTGCCAGCAGCTTCTGCCTAATGGGAGAATCGTGGCGCTGTAGAGTCGGAAGGCACCACTAGAGGGTCATCATCACCTCCAGCCTTCCCTTGATGCAGGGATTCCACCCCTCAAGGATCCCTGGCCAATGGTCCTCTGACCTCTGCTTAAAATGGCCAGCTAAAGAGAACCCACCATCCTCTCAGGCAATCCATGCCACTCTCCGGCCTCTCTTGCCCCCAGGGCATTCCTCCTCATGAATCTCCTTTCTTGGATATATAACCCAACGGGTTCAGGCCCTACCTTCCAGAGCCACAGAAGCCACCCACCGGCCACCTTTCATGTGGTGGCACTTTGCCAATATAACCATCATCCTCTTAGAACAGCAGAGCTGGAAGGGACACCCTCTGGATCATCGAGTCCAGCCCCTTTCAAGGAAGCCCCGTGGGGGAATCGAACTCCCAACCTCTGGCTCCACAGCCAGAGGCCTAAACCCCTGAGCGACCCAGCCATGGTGCAAGAGGGGGTGTCATATCAGAATGTCCATTTCTGTTTCTTGATCTATTTTCCCTGTTCCCTTTAATAATGTTTTTCAACTCTTTATGTAGAAATTCACATTTTGGAGAGCAATATTTATTTATTATTTATTTTATTTATTGCATTTATATCCCGCCCATCTAGTCAACTGACTACTCTGCAATGGAATTTATCTCAGGTTATGTTTTTTGTTGTTGGTTGTGCCTCATGGGATGGTGGTTAAACTGCAGTCCTGCAGTCCAGACTCTGCTCACAACCTGAGTTTGAGCCGGGTGGCCTCAGGTCGCCAGCTCAAAGTTGACTCAACCTTCCATCCTTCCAAGGTTGGTAAAAGGCATACCCAGCTTGCTACACGGAGGGGGGCCATGTGTAGCCTGCATAACTAAATGGTAAACAGCTCACAGACCACTTTAAGCACTAGGTAGGAGGAATATAAGGAGCACACTGGGTGTTTTTTGCCTTTTTCTTTTTATATTTTATTTTCTGTTCATCTGGAGGGCACTCATAATCTGAAGACTGATTCGCTTGCTCTGAGGAGAGGGACGACACCCTGGCCGGATCAAGTAGCCCTGCGTGTTTGTGTTGGCGAGAATTTTTTTCAGACTGTTGCACCTTGTTTCGGAAGGAGGCATTGCAGCTATTGGCCAGTTTTTCGCACACATTTGTTTGTGTGTGTCTGTTTTGTTATCTCGCATTCTCCTGCTCGGGGGGGGGGGGCTGAATGGCATCTCCAGAGTATAAATAATCCAGCAGTCAAGGTGTTGATGGGGACATGGTGTGTACGGGAGAATTTGCCAGTCCATCTATATACAAACCTAGAACTTTAAATGAAACATGTCAGAAGGCCTGAATTATTGAAGCAGGCTTGGATGACAGCCGACTCTGTGTGCCTGTGTGCGTGCGCGCGCAGGCGTGTGTGTGCGTGCCCACACGGGGGGCCTCTGTTTCGTCTGCTTACATCTGCCGAAGTATTTTGCATCGAGTCAGCCTCCATGCACACGGAATTTTGTAAGAGAGGATGTCATGACTTATGGAAGTGGGGCCGCCGATGGCACAAGGTGCGCGTGTGGGAAACAAAGTTGGCAGGGACAGGGATGGGGGGGGGCAAGGGCTGCAGTTCAATGCTTCGCTAAAGGAGCATCCATGAGGCAGGTGGGAAGAGGGGGGGCCTTCCTAAGGGGGGGGAACCCAAATATGAGGCTGGTCGTTGCCTTCGGATGTATGATGTCAGGGATGAGGAGGGAAAAAGGCAGGAGGTGGTCCAAACTGGCAAGGCCACCTACCTTCTCTTTTAAACCAAACGTTGGTTGGTAGGCTTGTGTCAGGGTTACCTGATATCCTCCTGACAGAAGGCAGTGGTCCAGGGCTGAAGCTTTGTCTCCTGGAGAAGAGGACACACACTTAAAAACAAGATACCAAGGAAGATGAGCATGAACCTGAAAAATGGTGGTTCGTGATGGTTCGTGGTTGGCCACGAACCAACCGGAAAACCAAACTACGAACCGGTTCGGTTTTTGGTTCATGCCCCACCAGGGGTGGTGGGGCTTTCCTTCTCCTGTGGTGCCGCTGTGCCGCGGCCCCACCACCATCAGGGCCATTAGTTGGGGGTCGGGCACCTGCAGAGAAGGTCGTGCCAGATTCTTGGCCGCACTGCCTGCTGCCACGGGTGGGAGGATGACAATGAGGAAGATGAAGCGGTGGGACCAGGTGGAACGGAGACGGGGCCAGCAGGAAGGGGGGGGGGGCGGGCAGCCATCCCTTTTGCTGAAGCAAAATGAAGCACCGAGCGGAAAGAAGTCCAGTGCTTCGTTTTGTGTCATCGACACACCTTGCACAAACCAGTCCCCAGAAGAGAGGAGAGCCAGCAGAAGTCTGCAGAGGTGGGGACTGTCTTTTCTCTCTCTCTCTCTCTTTTCCCCTTTGGTCACCTTGGCTGGGGCTGAGGGCAGCTCTCGTCTCAGCCACAACCTGAGACAGCAAGAGCGAAAGGAGAGGAACAAGGCTATGCTCCACACGCGGCTCCAGCACACCAGTGCAAGGTAACATCAACAGTAAAGCAAAGAGAAGCATGCTGCTTGTATAGACCACCCCATAGCGCTCAAAGCACTCTCTGGGCAGTTTACAATTTAGCTATGCAGGCCACACATTGCCCCTCCTTCGAGCTCATAGTACTTGCCTCGGAAGGATGGAAGCCTGAGTCAACCTTGAGCTGGTTACCTGAGTCCCATCAGGATTGAACTCAGGTCATGAGCAGAGTCTTGACTGTAGCACTGCAGTTTAACCACTGTGCCACAGGGCTCCAGTAGGATGCCGTTGCTGACCGACCACTTGAGAACTGGTCAAACTTCAGTGAGAAAAGCTCAGTGTCTTCACACTCAGCAGCTCATGGTCTTATTTCTAAATTCAACAATGAAGAGCAATGCACTTTCCCCCCCTTCTATGTGCTGACCATTGTATTTTCCCTTCCGAGCACCATTCGAGAGAAACCTCTTATTAGTCAGGGACAAGAATAAGGGAGAACCATAAGCAACCTGATGGAGTTTTCAAATGTCCTCCATCTCAAAAAAAAATGGAACGCCCACCATCCCAGCCCAGGAAAAACCTGTGGGGCCAGGGAGACGTCAGTGTGAGGTCATAAATAGGGTGTTGACCTGCTGGAAGCTTCTAGAACACGGTGGCAGTTGGACTGGAAAAACAGGGGGCGGGGCTTTCCGCAACGACGCCAGAGGGTTTGGTCTGAACAGAAGGAGAATGGTTCCATCTGGTTTTCATTAGGAAGAAGGAAAGTAGAGAACTCAAGAATCCTTTTTTTGGAAAATGTCCCGGGAAGAATAAAGGGAACATCCCAAATGTTTGGAAAGAGTCGGTCACAAGATTAATTTTTTTAAAAGTACAGGATTGCGCAGAGAGATAAATATTGGTGCAAAGCAAGGTAGGCGTAGGACTGCTTGGCCATCGGCTTGAAAAGCCACTGGAGAATTACCGTCGCCGTCGCCTTCCCTGTCCTTGCCTGTGTTGGAAGCAAGGAAGGTGGCTGAGAGCAGGATGGAAATGAAAGGAGAGGTGGCCAACCCTAAATCTTCACTGAGCCAGGGAACGCCCGGAAGCGACAAGAAGACTGAAGAAATGCGAGATGTTTGGGAAGAGAAATTTAATGCGAAAGCAGATATTCCAAGTCAGACTATGGTAGAGCAACACCATGTGTGTGGAGAGGACCAACTTGACATGGAAGAAGTCCCCAGGAGAACGCTTCCTAGTCAAGAACTGTCAGACCGATTTCCTCCAATCGATAACCAGAAGGAACGGATGGATGACAAAGACCAGTGTGATCTTCCCAGCCGTTTGGATGAAGAAGGGCAAGACTCTGACTCTGACCTGGATGTGATGGACGTCTCCCTTTCTCCCCAACAGGAAGTCTTGGCCAACAGCAGATCCAGTGAATTAGGGCCAGAAGTCAGAGAAGGATCCCCAGATCTGTCGGGATCTGGGATTAGTAGAAATGGAAATCATTTACTAAGTCAGCCGTGGGGAGAGGGCGAAGCTTTGACGGGCACTGGAGAAACGGAAGGCAAGGTGGATGAGGATTTCTATTTGTTGTGCTCCAGGAGTCATGAAGGCGGACCAACGGGGGCTTCTCAGCTTTCCACCACTGGCCCAGGTGGCCAAGAGGGCAGCTTGTGTCCTTCACAGGAAGAATTCAGCCGGCAAAGCACTCATCATGCCGGCAGCGATGAGGATTATTATGATTACATTGAAGAATTCCTGGGTGAGGGAACCCTGGTGAATATCGACTCTGCGCGAACATATGTCGACTTGCAGAGTGGGACCATCAAGACGAGCGTGGAAGTTTCTGCAGAGGATGATGGCGTGGCGGTGAAGCATGAGGTGGAGTGGGTCACCCGATTTCTGCCAACCTGGAAGCAGAAGTAAGATTTCCCCCGGAGAAAACAGGAGTCCTCTTTCTCCAGGTCACATAGACTTTTTACCTTGAAGTTGGAACAGGCAGAATAAAAAACAGAGGAAACCATAAATATATTGTTGCACTTTCCCTTTCAGTGCCATTCAAGGTTTGGCATTCCTCAGAGTGAGCCAGTGTGGTGTAGTGGATGCTGGGGAGAAGCCATGGTGAACCACTCCTGGAGCATCTCACATACCGTACCTCAAAGACACAACGAGGATCAGGAGCAACCTGGTGCTACATAACATGCATTCTGCCCTAATGAACCTTTACTCAGAAGGAGTGCCTGTTCCCTTAAACCCCACCACCACCACCACCACCACTGACACTTGTTTCTATTCAGGTTTTTGAAAAAACATGGGTTAACGGGGAGGACGACACTCCCCACCCAACATGCAGTTTGGGAAAACCTATGGGATAAAAGGAGCAGGGCCTTACCAGTAGCAGCACCACCGTTTGTAGAATTCCCAACTCAAAGAGTCCTTGTCAGCTTTTCCCAATTCAAATAGACCCTTACTCAGTCCTGCCTGTTTTTTTCAGAAGTTGGTTAAACCTTGGTGCTCAGGAAGGCTATTGCTGCCACCTTGATTTCTTTAAATAATACCGTTGGCTCCATCTGAAACAAAAACCTGGGTTTTTCTGAGTGCTTCTACTGAATACTGTATGTTAAAATATCCTGAAGAATCTTTCTGGGTATGAGAGGTCCAACTGGGTGGCACATGAGCCCCCTTTCTCTGCCAGTGTCCCATACCTCTCCCACCCTCTTGTCCACCATCCAAGCTCTGAGTATCATTCCCAGGTAAAGAGAGTGAGGTCCAAATTGGCCTCTTCTGTGCAGGAATAAGCTCATGCCTTTAGCGTGAAAGGGAGGCAACACAGAATTCCAGATTCTGTGTGAGACACAGATAAACAAGATGCCAGGGTTTGGTCCCCTTCACGTTTCATTTTTGAGTTTCTCAAATACGTATATTGAAAGGGATTTTTCTTTCACTGAAAACACTAGGGATGGGATTTTTTGGATTGGCAAAGTTTTGCCACTGGTCCGTTGGGAGACAGCATAGCTTGGTTTGTGTGTCTGGTGTCTCGGATACGTAGCACTGGAAGATTCGCATGCCTGGAGGGACAATGGTATCAGAAGAGAAAAACAGGCTTTTTGTCTTAAGGTGTGAGATGAATGTGAACGTCCACACGCCTCTTGCCATAGCCACAGTTAACCTGAAGGGCTTGTCATGGGATAGTAGCCATGGACTGTCCCCACCCCGCCTTCCCTCATTTACAACTCCAGGGTTACTCTGCTGCGTAACCGTCATTTCCAGCGATGCGATTTCTCCATTCCTAGCCTTCCGTAATAATTTTCCCAAGGGGGTTGCAATTACATATTTTCTTATAAAGAGCCACAACTTGACTGAAGTTGGCAGAGACCAATTTAAGAGGAATTTCGGAGGAAGCGGACATTCACATGTTTTTACCCATCATCCTCTCCTCCCCCCCCCCATTAATCTATATATGAGCCTGAAAGAGGCTAATGCATCTAAAAATACCCATTTTCTTCAGATAAGGTTGCAGCTGCCACATCAGCTTCCTTACGCGGGAAAAGCTGTCGTGTGCCTGCAGCCAACAGCCCATCTTAACAGGGCTTTTAAGAAATCTGCTGGAATGCCAAGAGAGAAGGATTTGTGGAATGGACTCTTCCCCTCGAGACAGGCAGCTAAGAAAGTGAGAAGAGTAGAAACCCTTTCCTTTGGCTTCCTTCTCACCGGCTCTCACTTGCCGGATGTGGAAAGACCGTCCTTGACATGGTGGGACTGTGACAGATTGGGTGGCAGTTCTCTCTGCTTGGTGTGCTTGGCCCCAGAAAACGGTTTAATTATATGAAGGCATTATTTCATGTGGCCGGAACTACCATGGCACTGGAGAACGGGTATAACTCTTACATGGCTTTTTAATTAAAAGAAAGAAGCTTAACTGTTGGAATAGATACGCTGGCAATTTCAGGACGCTGTCACCAAGAGGCGAGTGCTGGTGAAGAATGAGAGCCCTCGTTTTTCAAATATTCTTTTTGAAAAACCTTTTGGGGGTGAGGAAACAAGATTCACAGAAAAGCATGTCTGGCAGCTTGGTTTTGGGTCTGTGGGAGCAGCTTTGAGGTGATGTTGCCTTCCCAAACAGCTGCTCAATGTCAGAGGTGCACCTCAGGATGCAGAAGCGTGCCCCTCAGGATCCTGCCTGTGTATCAGAGAATGACGTGGGGGGGTATTATGTCTGACCCACGGCCACATCTCAATAACCTTCTCACTCAGATTGACCATCAGCACCTGTGTATTTATTGAAACCATGGATTCCTGCATTAGCAGGGGGTTGTTCTAGATGACCTTAAAGGGTCCCCTCCAGCTCTACAGTCCTAGGATTCTAGTTACTTTTCCACCCCACCTTTTTTCCAGGAAGATCTTGTGTGGCTTTCTTCTTTCCCCCCCTCATCTTCACAAGAGCCCTGTGAGGTAAACCTAGCTGACCGAAAATGGTTGCCCAAGGTCAACCCCATAGGTTTCATGGCAGAATGAGGATCTGACTCTGATGAGTGAGGATTCGAAGCTCCGCCCGGCCTCTCAGCACCTATGGTGTCTGAGAACTCAGCCATCCCAGAAGAGACCTCCGAGTTGCGAAGGAAAGCCAAAGCCACTCTCTTTTGCTTGAGGAATGAGCCTGACTAGGTTTGTTTTTAACGTTGACAGCATTTTATGGACCAGGATACCAATATAAATATATATAAATGCCTTGCAAAAATTTGGAATCCTTTGAATTCCACGTCTGGAGGTCTTCCCAATCCTACTGTTAAAGCGAGCATTTTTTTTTTTTTTTAAAAAAGCTGGTCTGCGGATCGAAAAGCAGCAACGTGGTTGGTGCCTTACGTTTTCATCAATGCTCAGAGAAAGAGTCAAGATCAGCTGACGGGGGGTGAGCGGGGACAGAAGAGTGGAAAGACAGCGGTCCCGAAGGTCATTGTTGAGCGCCATCGTTGAGTTAATCAAACCGGGGAAGGGGAAACAATAGCATGTAGAGTTCCTGGAATCCCAGAAGGTGCCTTCCCTCTTCAGCACTGGCTAATTATAAAAAGTAATTAACAAGATGTTCGGTGGGCGTCCTTTTGAAGAAGGGGGGAAATAGGAAGATGGAGGGAGACGGAGAGCAAGAGAGAGGAGGAAAAAAGTAACTTTCCAGCAGAAGCATTAATCTGTGTAAGGGTGCTATTAAGGATCTCCTCACAGCCAACCTGGCTCTGTTAATTATGGTGACCTTTCCCTCTCAAGCAGCTCCATTAAAAAGAACCGCTTAATTATTTTTAACACAGTCTTTCCTTTTCCACACTTACAGTAAACTCTGGGTTTGATGTAGTGGAGAGCCTTCAAAATGCCAGGCGATAACCAGACTTTTAGGGCTTATTTTGCCTTCAGCACCAAGGCTGAAAACCTCGACAGGCTGACAAGAAAGTCCCATTGACTCAAGTTCAACCCCCTTCTCTGGAAACATGTGCAGAATTGCACTGTCAGTATCCCGGGATTATAAAATCGCAGAGACCGGGACGACGCATTTGGGAAACCCAAGGGGAATCTGCCGTGAATTTTCTGCAGTCGCGCATGATGCGCGCCCGGGTGCGGTTTAAAAATAGGCCCAATGCGTATTTTTAATAACCGCACCAGGGCTTCTGTTACCCGGCAGACAAGGATGGGAGGCCCTCCAGCTACTCTTCCAGTTCTGGGGTCAAGGCAGAAGAACTTGAGAACTTGCCTCCACCTCCAAGAGCCGTTGAATTCACCCACCCCTCCCAGTTCAGGTACGCCACAGTTTAAGCATCCCTGACAGGTAGCGATCATCTCTGCTTACAGATTTTTTAAGGAAGGAGAACCTGGTCACCATCCTCTGAGAGGGCATTTCTACTGTGGAACGGCACTTACCGTCCAGACGTTCTTCGTAATGGTTCGGGGAAATCTCCTTGATTTTAGGGAGGCACTCGTTCCCCTCCATTCAGCACTGGCTAGGCCTCACCTTGAGTCCTGTGTCCAGTTCTGGACAGTGCATTTTAAGAAGGATGCTGACAAACTGGAGCAAGTTCAGAGCAGGACAATCAGGACGATCAGGGGGCTGGAAACCAAGCCCTTTGAGGAGGAAAGAATGAAAGAATTGGACATGTTTAGCCTTGAGGAAAGAAGACGGAGGAGAAATAGGACAGGACTTTTCAAATATTTGAAAGGCTGTCATATAGAGGAGGGGCAGGATCTGTTCTTGATTATCCCAGAGTGCAGGACATGCAACCATGGGCTCAAGTTAAGGGAAGCCAGATTTTGGTTGAATATCAGGGGAAAACTTCTTCACTGTTAGAGCAGTACGACAGTAGAACCCATGATCTTGGGAGGTGGTGAGCACTCCAACGCTGGAGGCATTCAAGAAGAAATTGGGCAACCATCTTTCAAATCTGCTTTGACTCGGATTCCTGCTTTGATCAAGGAGGGATTGGACTTGATGGCCTTAGAATTCCCCTCGAACTCCATTATTCTATAATAATCTTAGAACTGCAGAGCTGGAAGGGATCTTCTAGATCATCAAGTCCAGCCCCTGTCAGAGAGGTACTGTGGGGAATTGAACTCCCAACTTCTGCTTCCACAGATGCTATGATTCTAAAAGTAATCCATTGGTTTTTTTTCCTGCCCTCTGGAACCACTGGGTACTCGTCTAAATGGACTGCCTACCTGGCCTGGGACAAGTCATGGTCCTGCGTTTCTTTCAAAGCATGGAAAAGTGACTTTTGGGCTTAACAACTCCCAGAACCGACCATGTTGTCCAGGGCATTCTAGAAAGCATCATTAGTTATTTTTTTCCCTAAACCTTGGTCCCTATGCAGTTAGGGAGAAAAGCAACAACATTGCATTTCATTTTAAAATGTATATCCTGCCTTTCTCCAGAAAAGCAGTTTATAAGATTAAAAGAAGCAATATTAAAAGCTAAAAAGGACAATAAATTATTACAATATTTAAATAATAATAATTAAACAGATATCATATTAAAGTTACTTGGTTAAAACAGAAAGAATTTTCTACAATAAGCAAGCCTTTTTTATCCTTGAGAGAGGATCTCTTCTAAAAACATGCTAAGCATATTATCTAGTTTGATCCTGAGAGGCTTTTTTACTCAGTCCGACTCTGGTCTTGCTCAACAGTGGCTCTTAGGCTGCTATGTCTCCTGAGCAACCGGGTGTTGTCCAGATGTTCGGAACTACAATTCCCACAATTCTGGCTTGCAGCCAAACTGGCTGTGGATTATGAGAGGTGTTATCCAGCACATCCACACAGTACCAGTTCAGGGAAAGCCAATCCAAGTTTTTGAGAAAGAGCGTTTTTCATCTCTGTCTTGTAAAAAGTGATCGCCACATTCAAATCGGCCGGGAAAGAAACCCAACAGACACACCAACAAATTATTCAGGATGAGAAAATTATGCCCAAACCTGGCATGAAAAGACCCCTGTTTCAGGAGTAAATTGAAATCCGCGTTCTTCCAGCAGTTGTTTTTAACAGATAGGCATGAGAACTGGGCCGTGAGCCAAGATTGCCCAAATGCTCTCAAAAAACCACTCCAGCCTTCCCGGTTTCAAAGGGATATCTCACATGCAAGCCTCTGAAATCCACTGGCAGGCACTGAATCATTTTGGAAGATGCAATTAAAAATAGATTAATAGTCACCAAAGATGAGTCTTTTATCAACCAGCGCCAACCTACGAGGCGACGCCACTAGTGTCGGAATAAAAAACCGCTTGCACAGCGTGCACATTTAAATAATTCTCTCTCCCTCTTTCTCTTTCTCTTCCCACTTTGCTAGGACACATGATCCCAGGATTCTGAGGACAGAACAGGTAATTCAGATGATCCAAGGCTGAACAGAGAGGAGCAAAGTCTGTATTTTGCCATATGCCACTCCACAGGGACTCAGTAGTCATGGCATTGAACGGACACAGGGGTGGGGAGGAGACACAGAGCAAGAGAGATGTGCATCCTTGTTCTGTTAACCAGCCAAACTCTTCATTGTCCCTTTTTCCCTCATGTCAAAAACAAATAGTTAAAACCCAGGAATAAAAAGACATATCTGAATATTCATACATAAGTACAGGATCTCATTTGCAGATCTGTTGCAAGCAGAGATGGGCACGAACCACTGGTTCAGCGGTTCGTGATGGCATTTTTCGTCCAAACAGGTGTTTGGTGCTTTCCAGCCCTGCCTCCTCCAGCAGGTGCCCACTCAGAGGCAGCGCCCAGAGGAGGCAGGGCAGGGAAGTCAGGGAGCTGCCTCTGAGTGGGCGCCCGCTGGAGGAGGTGGGGCTGGAAAGTGCCAAACAACGGTTTGGATGAAAATGAACCGCCAAACCGCTGGCTCGTGCCCATCGCTACTTGCAAGCTTAAAGAGTCAGCCCCTATATGCCTTTTGAACAGCTAACCAACTGTTTAAATGGAACTGAAGATGCAGATTGCCAGAAGCTCGCTGCATGATGCTGAAAAGTAAAATATAATTTGATGGACGAAATGTTGGGAGAGCAAGCAACCGTCTTCTCCAGATTTATGAGGGCCCAGACGATTAAGTAGAAGGACGTGGTTTTCAATAACATTGGCCAGATACAACTTCGTGTTGAACTGGTCAGTGGACAATAAGCAAAAGCAGAATTCAAGAATCCAGGATTCTTGCCTCTACTTTCTCACGTTTAACTCTTTTAAGTGAAAAAAATTATTTCCATTTTATTTCAGCCACTGGGAGGCAACTGAGAGCTGGTTTTAGTCATCTTGTTTTCTCTGAGGGTACTTCCTGGTTTCCTTCCCCACTCTGGTGAGATGAACTGTGCTTCTATTTTAATTATGGAAAATCATTTGTAATTTTTCATCTGTACATAGAAATGAGTATATACCATTTCAGGCAAACTGAACTCCTTTGTTGGCCTCTTTCAGGGGTGAACAGACACGCCTCCTCTTCCGGGTGGCACATCATTGGCCCTCTTGGTCCAAAACTGTGGTGGCATGGAGGGGTAGTAGAGGTGAGCTACCTTTTCAGTGGATAGAGAGCTTCTTCCCGAGATTTTTTGGTTGCAATGCAAACACTTATTCAAGCTAGATCATTTAGGCTGGGTGAGAGAAAATTTCAAGCATACCCTCTTGGAAGAACATCTTACATCTTCCCACATACTCTGAGAACAGTCCTTCTGTGTTTGAGGACAGGCAATGGGATGGCTAGTACTTGAAGCTCAGTGGTTTAGGTCTCTGTCTGCAGAGCCAGAGGTTGGGAGTTTGATTCCCCCGCTGGGCCTCCTGGGAGAAGAGCCAGCCTGGGTGGCCTTGGGCAAGCTCCACACAGTCCCAGAGATGCCCCCAGAAGAAGGGAATGGGAAACCACATCTACTTTGTGTATCTTTGTTGTTGTTTAGTCGTTAAGTCGTGTCCAACTCTTCGTGACCCCATGGACCAGAGCACGCCAGGCCCTCCTGTCTTCCACTGCCTCCCGGAGTTGGGTCAAATTCATGTTGGTCGCTTCGATGACCCTGTCCAACCATCTCGTCCTCTGTCGTCCCCTTCTCCTCTTGCCTTCACACTTTCCCAACATCAGGGTCTTTTCCAGGGAGTCTTCTCTTCTCATGAGATGGCCAAAGTATTGGAGCCTCAGCTTCAGGATCTGTCCTTCCAGTGAGCACTCAGGGTTGGTTTCCTTCAGAATGGATAGGTTTGTTCTCTTTGCAGTCCAGGGGACTCTCAAGAGTCTCCTCCAGCACCACAATTCAAAAGCATCAATTCTTCGGCGGTCAGCATTCTTTATGGTCCAGCTCTCACTTCCATACATCGCTACTGGAAAAACCATAGCTTTGACTAGGCGGACCTTTGTCGGCAAGGTTGTGTATCTAGAAAACCCATAATCAGAACTGATTTGATGGCAGATTATTATTATTTATTATTGACAGGATTGCTAAGAATGAACTGCACCTTTTCACCAGAGGTACTTTTAATACAGAAGTCCTTCATTAGCCATCTTTCATAAGAAAGCAAACTTAGGAACTATGCCTGATTAAACATACGCAGTTGAACTTAACTTTTGAATGAATGTGTTTTAGTCTCAGTCTCTACGGTGTTGCTATGTAGACACAGACCTGGTTAATTGTCACTGCTCATTTAAAATGTACATCTTTCCTATTGAACGGCCGTGCGGTTTTATGCTCGATTAATTGTTTTAATGTGACTGTTTTCTACCTTGTCTTTTCAGTTGAGTTGTGTGCTGCTCGGAAGGCCCTCGCAGGGCTAAGCAGGTGGCTATAAAAAAAAAAAAATTAAGCAAAGATTTGGTTAAATCATTGATGTTCTAATGCATTGTTACCTGCCCGGAGCTTTTTGAATCAGGTGGGCTACAAATGTGACTAAAGTTCTCTTCCACTTCATTTAATGCAGCTTGACTTTTAATTTAATTGCATTTAATTCCCAGAGGGACTGTAGAGACATGAAGTAATACGTTTAAATCAATGTGTACGGAGCACCTTTTATATTGTATCACAAGAAGCTGAAGAATGCCACTTGGCAGGAGGGATTCTCCACCTTCAACAGCAACCTCCCTTTGGGTTGCTGAGAAAAGTTGAAGTCCAGGATTGACACCCTTTGGAGTAGCCACAGTGGAGCCAGCAGAGTCTCTAATGAGCTTGCGTGGCCTTTTGTAACAGAGGCTGGGGGATTAATATTTTAACAAACCTTCCTCCTTCCTTGTTCAAAATCTCTTTGCACTGTGAGTTAAAGAAGTCGGTGCGGTGGCTCTGAAGGAAGACTGCAGAATCTCCCAGGGGAACAGTCCAGGCAGAGGCTAGGGGCTCTTCCTTCCCCTGTTCCTGCAGCCGGTTGGGTGCATAAAGTTCCCCCCTGCACTCCGAGCTGCCGACTGGAAGCAGGGCCAGGGGTCTGCTCTGGTGCCATTCCCCGGGAAAGACCGAGAGACACCATCCTTGAATTCCATGGCAACCAAATTAGTTTTTCCCCCTTGTGCGGCTAGAACACAAAGAGAAATGCCATCAGCGTCATGACTAAGGCAAACCACCGTTGATAGCCATCATCCAGTGGGAAGTTGGGAATGTTTTCTGGAGTAGGTCGGGCCAAGAGAAATCTCATGCAGGGACAAATTCAGTTCCACAGGGAGGGAGGTCCCAGGAATAAGGAATCGAGTCACGGGACTTGCTGTCAAGTTGTATGTAAGTCACATTCGACTCAGTTTTTCTTGCAATAACTCAGACTCGACTGATGACTTGGAACTCACAATTGCTTGTTTTTAAGAGGGACTCCGGACTCGGGACCAAAGACTTGTCAACATGACTGGTTGGTCCTGCCTTGGTTCCTCCTCAACACAGGTGCAAAAATGCTCCCTGCCACGAGGCAGTGGGGCTTGTCAGGACCGAATCTCCCTAAGGAGCATGGGTCCTTCGGTCAGGGAGTTCCTCAGCCACAAATCTACCACCTTTATGCTGGGGCAAGTCCTCAACCTCCAGCAGTGCATAGCCTTTGCACCTATAGAACAAGCCTGACCTTAAAAGAACACTTTACTTTTTACTCAGTACTTTGCAAGTACAGACACATGGGCTTTGTGATTCCTAAGAACTCACAACAGCTCAGTTAAATAGGACTTCTCTGGTAGCTAGTCCATGGCCGTTACCCCTCCTCTGGATTTAGCCAAACCCTGCTGATCCAAGAGACAATCCTTAGTGATGCTTTTTATAATTATTTTTTTATTAAGAAAATATAGTTTTATAGAAACAGTTTGTTTTTGCTCAAGCATAGTATAAAGAACATGTTCAAAAGATTACCAGAATTAAATACAACAACTAATTCCCATTAAAAATAGCAAACACTAAAACTGGGCTAAGGTGGGCTAGCCCCACCTCCTTCTTTCTCTTACCTACATTCTCTTTCCTTCAAGCTACATACACAAACCATCAAGTTCTACGCCATGATAATGGTGATGAAGAACCTACAGAATCTCTCAACACACAACCCATCGTCCATTTTCTACATTCCTCGGACCTCCTTCTTCATGACTATAAACCAATCAACTCAAAGAGGCGTAACTGTCCATTCCGCCCACAATTCTCATGGAGATGCAGGTGGTTTATCTCCATTCCAATTAGAAAAGAATTTGTTGGGTCTGTGCGCTCTGAGCCCTTTCGTCCTTGCATCCTTATCAGGTTTCACGCTGTACCAGGCTGGCTGTAAATTAAGAAAAACAACCTCTCTGCCTTTCTCACATTCCCATGTCTTCCTTTCATTTTTAAAGCCCAACAGACTCCATTTTCCTTCCTCTTCGTTGACTACAATTCCCACTCTCCTTTGATCTCTGACTACAAGTTCCACTCTCCTTCAATCTCACGACAGGGCTTTGTGATGGGTGCCTGAGAGACGGTGCATGGTTTTTGAGGCTGGCAGCTTTTGTGCCGTTCTGTAAAATGTATGGAACCAGAGTATGGGGGAAACTGCTACCCTGATACAGAGAGTATTAGAGTGTAGAGACACACAAGGGGTTTTTGTGTAATATGTGGGAAACATTATAGAAAAATATGCTTGTTCTCTCTCTGTGTGTCTTGTACTACAAGAGAAATCTCTCACCAGGGTTGGAACATCTGCCTCACCATGCTGAGGTGGCCTGTCTCATCTTGTCCAGATCTGATCAGCTGCAGAGAGATGTCCAGAGTTTCATGTGACCAGTTGGCTTCTCCTGCAGACTTTATAAGATGGGAACAGCAGGTTTACTCTGAAGAACAGGGGGAAAAAAACACATTTTGCTGAATATTGTGCTGTCAACACAGCTGATCTCAACAGATCTGCCACCTGTGTTTTCCACTGCCTGCTGGTGTTCCCCAGAACACTCTTCCTCCATGTTCCCAGCCACTCATGAAATACTTTGGTTCTTAATTTAATAATTATACCGGGGAGGTTCTGTCACGCCTGTCCCCCGTCCAGCTGGGAAGCCATGGTAGTCATACATGGTTGATTTATTGGCATATCCCATTTTACTCAGATGTGCTATATTCAAAGCAGTTCCAAAGCAAATACAATAACTTAAGTTGCAATCATAATACGCAAGTAGCTATTAGCTCTGTGATCCACGTAAAACGTTTCAACACTTTCAGCAAGATTTACATGCACCAATATGTGAGTGAACATGATGAAACAATACCATCAACATTATTCTTTTCGTTACGTAATTAAGCAAACAGATCACATTAAGAGACCTAATAAAACAATGCCATGCTCACATCAAACTTCCAGCAAAAGGTGGTAGGCAGGTGGGGGTGAATTGAAAAGGAAAAGGGTCTGTAAGGAATTTCTGACAGGATCAGGAAGAGACCTGTCTCCCAGAAGAGCTTCATGTCAAATTAAAAAAAAATTACCACCCTGGCTCTTCCTGTCCTGGTGCAATTGAGGCTGCAATTAGACAGACATTTTTTCCAGGTTGGAGACAGGTGGGTTTCTCCATTTTCCTGGTGACCACAGTACAGTATGTGCCATCGTGAACCGTCTCCCTCTGATCAATGGGTACCCACACCTTTTGGGTCCCTGTCAGAAGCTCCTGTATTTTTGGTGTGGATAGGATCACTCCATTTTGGTTTGGTTCCACCATGTGCGATCACTGGGATTGAATCAAAGTGGTGGCTTAAGCTGTCTCTTTGCTTAGACCACTTAACAAACCCGAGAAATGGAAAGTTTCCTTCCTGCTCGGCTGCAGAGGTGAAAAGAGAGAAGATTTTCCATTTCTTTTAAATGCTTGTTTACACATCAGAGTTAGCTTAGCTTAATTGCTGATGTGTAGCTGTGGGTGATCACGGAACAAAGGGAAGGCTAATTGCCTTAGAGAGAGAACAAAGGAGTCGACAGCGGATGTCTGAGCCAGCGGAGCCTACTGGCAACGCCCCGAGGGCTCTTTTTATTGACTTAGCATGATTACATAGTATGTTATGAGAGAAACAGATAGGATACTAGTTACCTAATCGTAACCAGGATTGGCTGAAATAACCCTTTGATCTTATGCTCTACCTCTAAGCAAAAGGGCAGAAGAAGGGGCCACCCCGCCTGCTGGCAGCTGCCACATCCTGCCAGGAGTATATGCACGTCACTGGAACAGAATACAGCTACAACCTTTAGACAGGAGTTTCCCACATGTAGCAGCAATTAAAACAAAATAGAAAACTTCCTCTCCCCTCCACAGGCAAGTGGAAAGGAAGCTTTCTATTTCTCAAGATCATTAAGTGGACACAAACCACGGAGGAGGAGACAGGAAGGCTTTGATTTGTTTTCTTTCCCTTTAAAGTAAAATAAGACCAGTCTAGATCATACTAAACAGAGACTCCTGGAGTGTTTCAAATCCTTGAATATACTTAATATTCTGCCATGTCTGCTGATTGCTGGATAAGACATCCTACGGGCATCTTCTCAGACACTGACGGTCTTCCTCTTAAGAAACCTGGCTGAGCCTCTGGGGTGACTTAGCACAGAATTTTCCATAGCAGTTTGGAAAAACTACTGAGGCTGGCTAGATTGTGCAATGACTTTGGTATCTGGTTGCTGAACCAGAGGTTGGGAGTTCAATCCCTCCTTGTGAGTGCCAGGAGAAAAGCCAGCCCACATGGCCTTGGCACGCGGCACAATTTCACAGCACCCACAGAAAAAGAGAACATGAAACCGTTTCTGGGAGCTGTATGCCTAGGAAGCCTTGGACAGGGTCGCCATGAGTCAGAATTTAACACGAAAGCATTTAATTATTACAACTAGGTCAAAAGGCCAGCAGAAATTCAGGCATAGAGTGTGTTCCTGTCAGATACTAAATCCAGCATCTTCAGATAACTTGGACTGAACGGAAGCAATGGTGGAAAATTCAAAATTCCTGTGGCCATTCTTCTCTCCCGTGGCCAAGACAGAGCAGGTGTGCCATCTTTCTGCTACTATGAAGGTAGAGAACATTTATAGCCGGCCATGCATTGCCCTTTTGCATTTCTCTGCCAAATTAAATAGCCTCCTAATATCCTACCCTTTCTCCTTAATCACATTTACCTTCAAGCCTTCAGATAAATTGGTCTCCTCACGCTTCCTTTCTGCGCTGACCTTCGAGTCCTCGTCATCAATGCCCTGTGGACCACTTCCTCATTTTGCCACCGTGGAACGGCTCCTCCGGGTCCTGAAAGGTGGCCCTCTCAATGAGATGGTGTGATGGAACATTAAGCTGTGCAGAGGAGGTGGCTGGCTGGCGGATGTGTGTGTGTGTGTGTGCTCCAAGGCATTAGCACATGCTTTGTAGGAATCGAGTCTCGGGTATTATATCTTCCCAAGGAAGCCTTTCGGCTTAGGAGGCAGTTCGGAAGCCCTCTTTCTGCCTGGGGAGCTCAGAGCAGGGAGACAACGGCAAGCCAGTTCAGGGCCAGACAAAGAACAGCTGCTCAGATGTTTTGGGATAGCAACTCTCATCTGTGCCAGTGAGCAGAGCCAAAGGAGCGGGTGGTGTAGCTTGGAATGAGAAAATCCAGGTTCTGATCTCCACGGAGAAACTCCCCGGGCAAGCTTCGGCCAGTCAAATGCTCTCCCTCTTTTTCTCTCTTCCTTTTCGGCCTGCCCTACCTCACAGTGTTCTTACAAGGATAAAATGGGGGAAAGGAGGGCCGTGTTTACTGCCTTAAGCTCGCTGCAGAAAAAGCAGGCTACGTATAACTATAACAGACAGACAAACAAGTTAGCCTTATGATAAGATGTTGGGGCCATCATAAGCTGCTGAGAGTGCTGAAAATTCTTGGTTAGTGGCCCATTCCTTGGCCTCCCCACAGTATGATGATTTCCTCTAGAAGGAGGAGTTAGGGTTGAGCTGGTTTCCAACTATGGTATGTAGAGATGGCCAGATGTAGAGAACTGCAACATTGCAACAAAATCAAAGGACGAGAGAGGGACATGGTGGGCCTGAGCTGGGCGCACCAGGTCAAAGTCAATGATGCTTCAGGTGCAAGACGTGTCCTCCCATCATCATCGAAGTGTGGTGTAACAGCTACATAAACAAGTGATGGGGGAAATGAATGACAAATTTGTATGGACATCATGTGAAAGAAACACTCGATGGGCTCCCTACAGAAAAATCATGCCAAGACAAGAACAAGAATGGTACCAAATAAGAAAAGAAACAGGAAAGAAGGCAGCTTTGCAATTAGAAGTAGACCTGTCTTAAGAAGTAAAGGTAGTCTGGTTATTTTCCAGTACTATTCAGCATCTTCTTAGCTGGTCTTTTGTGTGCACACAAAAGACCAGCTAACGACACCCATCAATCACAGTGACAGATCATCTCTCCCGCTTATCACAACAATACACCCACAACAAAAAACACACTGATCACCATAATCACCCAATCTCCTGAAAAGGACAGAAGCTGATCCCACAGCTATAAATACTCAACTATCCAACAAACCGCAACAGAGCACAGACAGAGTTCTGACTCCTGTCCTCTGAAGATGCTGGCCACGGAGACTGGCAAAAACGTTAGGAAGAAAAACCTCAAGAACACGGCCAGGCAGCCCAAAAAACCTACAACAACAATCACAGCATGGTACAGCTGAAAGGGACTTCAGAACCTGTATTCCGACTTGTGCTGTTTTTTCTTTTTGTGGATGGGGATCTGTTCAATCCAGCTCAGTAGCAGAGCCGAGATTTTGCATGTTCTAGTCTCCACTTTTTCCACTCAACCGTCTCAGCAAGGAAGGACAGCTGCCGTCCAGCATAGTGAATAATATTGGTGCTGTGGTTAAACTGCAGTGCTGTAGTCAAGATTCTGCTCATGACCTGAGTTTGAGCCTGACAGGCTCAAGTAGCCAGCTGAAGGTGGACTCAATCTTCTAGCTTTCCGAAGTCGGCAAAATGAGTACCGAGCTCCTTGGGGGAAGGGGGAATGTGTAACCTACATAATTAAATTGTAAACCACCCAGAGAGTGCTTTGAGTGCTACAGGGCAGTATATAAACAACACACTTTGCTTTGGAGGCAACATGGACCAATTGGATTCCATATCTGGCATCTTCCTATGAGTTTTGGGATAGGGACACACATGCACCTCACACCTCTTTCCTCAACTATCGTTGTCCTCTTAACAGATACAAGTGGAGTGGTATCTGCCAATCATTCCTTCAAACTAGATGCCTAACAGAAAGGCAGCAACCTTTCATCATCCTCATCATGTTCTTCATGAACACAGTCCATTTAGTAGTAGTGGTAGTATTTATTTATTTATTTCCATTCTTATGCTACCTTTTCCTCCAGTGCGGGAACCTAAGGTGGCTCTCAAATTTTTAAACAATAAACTGACTAAAAAGAAGGGTTAATTGTTGCATTGAAAAAGAAAAATACAACTAAACAGGTAAAAGAGCACAGACAGAGCTCTGACTCCTGTCCTCTGAAGATGCCAGCCACAGAGACTGGCAAAACGCTAGGAAGAAAAACCTTAAGAACACGGCCAAGCAGCCTGGAAAACCCACAACAACCAAAGTAAGGTCTTGTTTTCACCAGAAGCCAGGAAATCTCACTGGTGGAGGAGGAAGTTGTGTCAGGGAGCTTCACCATGGCAAGATTAGGGGGGAAATTCCAAGAACATGACACCGTTTACATATTTGTCAGGGCCCTAATCAGAAGATCATAAAATCATAGAATTGGAAGGGGCATCTAAGCCCACTGCTCAAGGCAGGAATCCAAGTCAAAGCAGATCTGCCAGGTGGTGGTCTTACGTTTCTCTTGAAGGCCTCCAGTGTTGGCGCGCTCACCACCTCCACCTGAGGTCATGGGTCCCATTGTCGTACTGCTCTAACAGTCAAGATATTCAAAATAAATAGATGAGAGCTGATGGTAGTGAAGAGAGATTTCTGAAGAGGAAAACCTCACTGCTTTGATCTTCTGGATGGAAAATCTTAGAACAATGCTGTGTTCCATGAGTGGAGCAACATCCGCACCCCAGTCCTTTCAGGCAAATCATTTTAACTTTTAGTCGACAAAATAAATTCCACCAGATTGAGCTCAGAGGAAGCATTCTGCAGGTTCCACAGCTCTGCTTTGCCAACATGCCTTATAGAAATGAATTCCCTTGTGTCTTTCACCCTCTGAATAAAATATGGCGTGTGAAAAGTGAAATACCAGTAACACGAGCCAGTTTTTGACTTTCCCAGGATTCATGGCCTTGAGACAACTCCACCCTCAAAAGAGATCAAAAGGGGGGGTGTGGTTCTCCGTAGCCTCTTTAATGGTGGCCCCCTGATCCAAATTTTCAAAGTCCTGGCCTAATTAAAAACCAAGCCTAATGAGTGCCTTGAGTTGCAAGATTACTGCACTGTGGATTGGGGAGAAGATGCAGGGCCTTTAAATTGCAAACCACTTGCAGAGAAGCTGCTGAAGGTTCATTCCGACTGACTAGATGCATGACAAGCAACAGTTGTAAAGATCCTCTCTTTGCTTTGTTAAGAAAGAGAAGGTGAGGAGGTTTAAAAGCAATGATCCGAAAATGGGGCAGTGCTTAGCTTGTCAAGTAAGAGTTACTTTAGCCTGCAGCCTAGAAGACGAGTTCTGATTGCTGAAGGAAAGGAACTTCTCACATGCTCAGAGGCTGGTTGGCTGTCATTTCCTAAGCCCCATGGCTAGGTCCCGGGTCTCAGGGCACCGGCTGGCATCTCCATGAACTGATCTATTTCTCCAAATGGGAATACAGGGCTAACAGGAGCAGCTCAATTGTATCTCACCGTGCCAGGAGAACAGTGCCCGCATTGAGCCTCGTGAGACATCCTGTCATGCAAGCCCAGTGCTGGGGAGGGGTGGGGTGGAAAAACTCCCCGATGAGTTGGCAGTGAGCTTTCCACAAGCCCCAGCATATTAGTGCTGTGCTTGGAAAAGCCCCCTGTGTTTGCCTTGTTGATGTTTAGTCGTTAAGTCGTGTCCGACTCTTCGTGACCCCATGGACCAGAGCACGCCGGGCCCTCCTGTCTTCCACTGCCTCCCGGAGTTTGGTACCAAATTCATGCTGGTAGCTTCGATGACCCTGTCCAACCATCTCGTCCTCTGTCGTCCCCTTCTCCTCTTGCCTTCACACTTTCCCAACATCAGGGTCTTTTCCAGGGAGTCTTCTCTACTCATGAGATGGCCAAAGTATTGGAGCCTCAGCTTCAGGATCTGTCCTTCCAGTGAGCACTCAGGGTTGATTTCCTTCAAAATGGATAGGTTTGTTCTCTTTGCAGTCCAGGGGACTCTCAAGAGCCTCCTCCAGCACCACAATTCAATTCTTCGGCGGTCAGCCTTCTTTATGTAAGGCCAAAGTTTCCTTCCTTATGACGTCACAAGGTTGATGTCCTGACTCTCTAGATTCGGCCCTGACCTGTGGCAACTGTACCCATGGTCAAACACTGCCAACAGATCAAATCCAGCCTCTCTGGAGGCAAAAATCACAAAACTGAGACTGTTCTCCTTTGGGCTCATCACAAGAAGGCAGGATTCTCTGGAAAAGACAATCATGCTATAAAAAGTCAAAAGCAGCAGGAAAAGAGGGAGACCAACTATGAGATGGGATGACTCCCTAAAGAAAGCCACAGGCTTGATTTTGCAAGAGCTGAGCAGGGCAGCTGAAGAGAGAAGATTTTGGAGACTGTTCATTCATAAGGTCACCGTGAGTCTGAGGTGATTTGAGGGCACGGAACAACAAAAGAAGAGTTTATGCCAGGATTCACTTTTGGCGGGAAGATAGGGAGAGAAGATGCTTTTTCTTGAGCTTGGGTTGTCTGTGACGGCTTTAGAACCAAAGAGAGTGAGATATGGCATTTCTAGTTGCTAGCGAAATCGCCGATAGGTTGACCAGGTTTCATTGCGTCCTCAAAAGACGCCGAGGACCTGGAAGGGGTGCAGAGTAGAGCAACAAAGATGATAAGGAGACTGGAGGCTAAATCCTATGAAGAATGACTAAAAGAACTAGGTCTGTTTAGCTTAATGAAGAGAAGACTGAGGGGAGACATGATAGCAGTCTTCCAATATCTGAAGGGTTGAAACAGGGAAGAGGGCATCGATTTATTCTCCATTGTGCCTGAAGGGTAGGACAAGAACCCATGGGTGGAAACTCGTCAGAGGGAGATCCAACCTGGAAATAAGGAGGAATTTCCTGATGGTGAGAACCATGAAGCAGTGGAACAGCTTGCCTCCCGATGCTGTGGGTGCTCCATTGCTGGAGGTTTTCAATAAAAGATTGGACAGCCATCTGTCCAGGATGGTCTGAGGTCTCCTGCCTTGGGTAGGAGGTTGGAGTAGAAGACCTCCCAGGTCCCTTCCAACCCTACGATGATTCTATTCTATGATAGGGCCTGCAGGAGGAGGAGCATCCATTGAACAAATAAGCTGGCCACTATTTAGAATCTAGCATAATTATTTGGAGTTGGGCCTGAGTATCATTCTGGTTGCTGGAGGCAGGATTCAGACTTTTTCCAAATCTATCTTTGGGGGGGGGGGGGGAAATGTGTCATCTCTTGAGTTCCACGGCTCACCTCTGAGCCTGTGGACCATCAGGAGACCACCCGTTTTTGGCTGCATTTCTCACTGGCAAAGTCTTGTTCCTTTTTCTCTCTCTCAGGACCTCCTAAAGCCTGCAAAAATGACATCTCCAGGCCAGAGACCCTGCACTAGCATCTCCTGTGCTTTTTTTCTAAGGGGTTCTTCCTAACTTGGGAGTGAGTATGAATGTTGTTCTTCAGAGTCACCCATTGCGCTCCATCTTTGCTTTTCTTACCATTATTCCAAATAAGCGCTCATAACCTCAGCTGAACTCCAGGCCCTGGGTCTCATCCGCTGGGGTCGATCCCTTTCATTCTCATTGAAGAAAAGATCCTCGGTGGAGGAGAAAAGCCAATAGGCAGCCGTCCGGGATTTTCCTTGCCCAGAAAGACCCATCACAATGAACAGCATCCATGCAAGAAAAGATGGCATGATTCCTGCAGCAGCCTTCTCTCCTGGAATGGCACAGCCCTCATTCTGACTCTTTTTCCCTGGTGCACAGCTCCTTCTCCTTCTTCTCCTTTCCACAGGCTGTCTCCCTTACAGAAACATCAATAGAGAATTGTTAAATGGTGAAGAATTCATGAGCCTGCCTCTGCTTTCCCCACCCAACACATTCCCTCTGTTGATTTCACTTCCTGCTCATGCGCTGGATGTTAAATCATTTCTCTGCCCATTAATAAGTCAGGACGGGGAAATGGCTCGGCTCGTTTAGGAAACAATCGCTAGCAGCTTCTCAACCCAATTTAAACCTTAAAGATTTACCAACCTTCTTACGCTTGTAAAGATTATATCCATTATTTAAAAATGCAACAGATAAGAGTCAAACGCAATCACGTTTTGTAGGACTCACAGAGTTGGCCTTGTTTAGATAGGCTCGGGGCAATGGCGTGAGTAGGTTTTTGTCCCCCACCTGGAAGTGGAAGAGACAAATTCAGTGAGGATTTTAGGTTTTCCTAGAAAAGCTGGACCATAAAGAGGGCTGACCGCTGAAGAATTGATGCTTTTGAATTGTGGTGCTGGAGGAGACTCTTGAGACTCCCCTGGACTGCAAGGAGAACAAACCTATCCGTTCTGAAGGAAATCAACCCTGAGTGTTCACTTGAAGGACAGATCCTGAAGCTGAGGCTCCGATACTTTGGCCATCTCATGAGAAGAGAAGACTCCCTGGAAAAGACCCTGATGTTGGGAAAGAGTGAAGGCAAGAGGAGAAGGGGGCGACAGAGGACGAGATGGTTGGACAGTGTCACCGAAGTGACCAACATGACTTTGACCCAACTCCGGGAGGCCGTGGAAGACAGGAGGACCCGGCGTGCTCTGGTCCATGGGGTCATGAAGAGTCGGACACGACTTAACGACTAAACAACAACAAGAAAATCTCTGTTTTAAGGAGGTGTCCTAAACATCCCTGGGGAATCTCTTGTTAAGATGGGACAACTGATGTTTAATTTAATGCTCCATTTTGGATTCTCAAAACAACTCCATGAAGCTGCCTGATGGCAGGTTGGAAGACCCTCCAGCGGTCTTCCTGGCTCAGTGCTGTTGTCTGCGCTAGCCAACAGGCATTCTTAAAGCCAGAATCTTTCCCAGTCCTTGACAGAAATGCCAGCGACTGGCCTGGAGACCTTCTGCAAGACAAAACGGAACTTGGAAATGTCCCTTCTCGGGTTGCCACTCTCAGCAGCCATCCTCTAACGTGATGTAAGAGTTAATGTTAATGGATGGATCAGGGAAAGAAAGCCAATGTAGTCAAACTGAGTGGCTTTTTGCTTAGTGATGTCCAGTCTCCAGTGACTGAAACTCCTTCTCCGTAGGTTGGTTTCACTGCTAAATTAGGTATCTGCAACGTCCCAATCCACTTGAATGACAGTTGTGTTGGGGATAGTCCCTGCGCTGCCCGGGTGAAATTTAGTACCTGAGGAGCACCTCACTTTGGGAGGCCCTACTCTTGGCCTCCCCCCATTACATCCCGAACTGAAATCCCGAACTGACAAGGGTGCAAAGCTTCTCCTGCCCAGACACTCCCCTGGCCTTCCCTCCTGCTCCCTTTACGCACCCAGCCTGTTGAGGAGAGTGGGATCTCAGAAGCTTGTGAGTTTTTACGCCTCTTCTCGGTTGGTCTCAGTTGGAACTGTGGAGACGGAGAAATGTATTGCGTGGCTGTCACATCCCTCACTCTTTCAGGGAGACCCAAATGGACGCATGTGATTTTAGTTGTTGTACAAACGCTCCTCTCCTCTGACGTCACAAGGGCACCTGGCCAGAGACCATCCCGGGTCTTCCATTGTGTCCCTTAAACCTCAGCGAATGGGGAGCTGCTGACTTCACAAGCCTAGTGGTTTCTCCTCCTGTCCCACCACCAGAGGATACTGAATCAATGGACTACGAAACTGCCACTTTATCATATAACCACCACGGCCAGCTGGAAGTAAGTCTACCTCATCCAAATTATGTTGCAAGGAGCATATGGTGGGTGCTGCTGCCCCCATTATCTCTGGTGTCTCCCTGAAGATGCTTGCTATGTTGCCAGGATGTCTTCTTATTCTGAATGTCACTCACTTCCACCCAACATCTTCAGTGGCTATTTAGAAAGGGTCAGACGTCTTGGTCAAAGCAGGCCATCTGGGTCAGAAATATACTTATTTGACCATGGATTAAAAACATCATTAAGTCACTCTGTTTCAGCCTCAGCCTTCCTGTCCACAATGTGGCCATAATAATACTAGTTAAGCATCTGCACTATCTTCCAGTACATGTGTGAACGCAAAATGGATTGGGAGTATTTGTGTGATTCTGGTGCACCTCCCAGGCAGGGCAAAAGGATGCTCTTCGTGACTGGAACTGAGTAGCCCCACGAAAGGGTCTCCGTGTCCCTGCATCTGTCAGATTAGAAAGAGGGTTTGAATCCAGGAAAAGTGGAATGGAAACTCATAGAGTCAACTGCTGGTACCAAAGGAGGAGATGAGTGACAGCCGAACCTCCCAATCATGTCCAAAGTCTCCCCCGGACAGTCCAACCACAGAGGCACCAGGGAGGGTTCACGCTGAGGTCCACCCACAGTCTAAGTCTACCCTCACATCCCCTCCACCAGCCTTTGCTCAGAGTTTTAGGGCAAAGAGGAAGACTTGTTTCACGGTTTTCACAGGCTTCTTCCGTTCTGGAATTGTCTTCTTTTCCCTTTTTCTCTCGCTCCGCTCAACAGAAACGCTACTACAATTGAATGTGTGTGTGGTTGTGGGGGGATGATGGCTGCATGGGCTTTGAGTGGATAGGCCATATAATTAGAGCACATTTGCATTCTCCCCTCCTCCAATTCATAGTAAATATTGGGTTTGGGTTGAGACCTACAGATCCACAACACAGACATAATGTAATGGACTCAGGAGTGGGGCAGGTCTGCCCCAATCCTTATGTTTTTTATTGAGGTATAGAATGTGTCTGGGACCTTCCAACACACCAATAATAATCTACTTTATGCAACTCTTGTTATATTGATGCAGTGGTTCCCAAACTGTGTGCCACATCACCCTGGGGTGCAACCAAACCAAGCCAGTGGTGCCACGGAATCCTCAGAAGTACTACTCAGGATGGGCTCGCTCCTTCCTTCCTTCCTTCCTTCCTTCCTTCCTTCCTTCCTTCCTTCCTTCCTTCCTTCCTTCCTTCCTTCCTTCCTTCCTTCCTTCCTTCCTTCCTTCCTTCCTTCCTCCCTCACCCAAAGTATCATATTTGGGGATCCGTGCCCAGTGGCCAGGAAGTCAAGGAAGCGGCAAGTTGAAAAAGTTTGGAAATGAATGTGCAAAAAGTAGACTGAATAACTGACAGGCTACATAAATGTTATGGACAGATACCGTAGGATGACAATGTTGGTTGTAGTAGCAGTTTTCAAAGAATTCTCTGTGTTCCTCTGTTTCAGCATGCATAACTAAAACCAAAGCATAACCGTAAAGCATAGCGGATTGACTTCGGTTTGCGCTTCCATAGGTTGCAGTCCACTTCCTCAGACATTTCCAGTGTCCGAGATTGTAAGCCACAAAAGCTCACCATGAAATAATTTTTTTCTCCTGGCACTTTTATTTTTGCTCTGTGTGCTAGTGCAACAACAAGCCCTATTACTTTAATTAACAGGAAACGGATTGGGCAAAATTGGGATTTTATGTTTGCAGTAGAGGAACCCTCCAATTCCACACAAGAATTGGAGGTTGTTCATGACTTTGTGTACCTTGGCTCAACGATCTCTGACACTCTCTCTCTAGATGTCGAGCTGGATAAACGCATTGGCAAAGCAGCTACCATGTTCTCTAGACTCACGAAGAGAGTATGGCTCAATAAGAAGCTGACGACATATACCAAGATCCAGGTATATAGAGCCTGCGTCCTGAGCACACTCCTGTACTGCAGTGAGTCCTGGACCCTTTGTGCACGGCAGGAGAGGAAACTGAACACCTTCCATATGCGTTGCCTCCGACGCATTTTTGGTATCACCTGGCAGGACAAAGTTCCAAATAGAGTAGTTCTAGAACGAGCTGGAATCTTTAGCATGTATACATTACTGAAACAGCGACGTCTACGTTGGCTTGGGCATGTCGTGAGAATGGCTGATGGTCGGATTCCAAAAGATCTCCTGTATGGAGAATTAGTGCAGGGAAATCGCCCCAGAGGGAGACCACAGCTGCGATACAAGGACATCTGCAAGCGGGATCTGAAGGCCTTAGGAATGGACCTCAACAGATGGGAAACCCTGACATCTGAGCGTTCAGCCTGGAGGCAGGCATTGCATCATGGCCTCTCCCATTTTGAAGAGACCCTTGTCCAGCAGACCGAGGCAAAGAGGCAGTCACGGAAGCAGCAAAATCAGGGAGCTGGACAGGGGACAGATTGTATTTGTCTTCAGTGTGGAAGGGATTGTCACTCTCGAATTGGCCTTCTCAGCCACACTAGACGCTGTTCCAAGTCCTCCATACAGAGCACGTTACCATAGTCTTTCGAGACTGAAGGATGCCTAATACTATACTAGAGGAACCCCATATGTTGCTCTGGCTGGCTGATGAGCTGTTCAGCGCATGCTCACTCTGCGCCGGGTCGCAACCCTGATCACACACCCCACACACGCCTGGCCCCTGTGAGGCACCTCCCCAACGAGCTGCAATTAGCCAAGGCAATTGATGCCATTCCGTTTTCAGGCCTATGAAATCCCAACAGAGCTTTGGCCGATGGCAAGCTGGCAGCGAACAATGGCAGAGGGAAAAGGGCGGACGCACGTTTTGAGTTGAAGGAAAACAAGTATTCTCACCGGCTTGAGGTCAATCGGCTGTTAAATCCGAGCGAGACGGTGTGAGCTTCTACAGTTGAAAATAGTCAAACAGATCTTTGCCGTTTTAATAAGGAAGAAGAAGCAGAATCCAAAGGGCCTCTGGGGTTTGCAAGAACTTTATGTAGTGGTTCCTTAACTCACCACTTCATGTGTTTTTGGTATGAAATAACATGTCCCTTTTTTTAGGCTTGGGTTTAAAAAGGCTTTCTTTTCGTTGTCTCCTTTCTTTCTTGGCCCCCGTCTTTTGCTTTATCTCTTTGGTGGTTACAGTGGTTGCTTGTAGCCGTGGGGGCGCCGACAGAGCAGACTTCTGAAGGTGACTCCTTCCAGGAGTCTTGAATACCTCGGATGTGATGTCACTGGGAATGGGAGCTACACAGACCCAAAGGCAGCTCCAGAGACAGTCAACGCTTTTCCTCCTAGAAAAATGTAAAAAGGAAAGACCTTCGGAGGAAACAAAAAAGGGAGAGAGATGCTCAGGCGACCACCACTGCGGGTGGAAATGGGAAGCCCCCCAACCTGGAGAAAATGAAGGATTTCTAAGAAACAAATAATAAAAATTGACTCCATTGCTATTGGTGACTCTTGGAAATGAATAATAAGCAAAACAAATGGACCCAAGAGGTCCAGCAAGGGATTTCTCCCAGCCCTGAGACTCAAGATGCTTCCTCCTTGAGGAGTCACAAGCTGGATCTCAAAGGGCCTCCACGTGAAGGAGGTGTGAGGACTGCCATATACACTACCAAGGATGGACAAGACAAAGGGGTGACAGACAGAGCTGCTTCCCAAAAAACTGGGACAGGCAGGATTTCTTCTAAGAAATAGTTTCATTTTATACCATGTTCAGTGGCTGAAATCCTGTTGCTCAGCCCCATGTGCACAATAGGGGTGATGTCATCAGCAGCAGCAAATTTCTCCTGATTAAAGTCTTCCTTTGGTGATTTAAGGCTGGACACGACTCTGCTGCCTTTTACATGAATGGCATGCAGCCCCAAATTGCCTGCAATCAGTGGCAGTTTGCTGCTGGTGACGACGTGGCCTCCATTATGCACATGAAGCTGTGTGACAGGATTTCAGCCGCTTTCTTATTCAAACAAATCGAACTTCTATATTTTTTTTAGTTGTAACAGCCCAAGTAACATTATTGATTCTGCTTAATCCTATATAGTAGCTGTATAGCATCAGAAACAACCTACAGTGTTTAATAAACAGTTCCATTTTCTTCACCATCCACCAGTCCTAGTGGAAGACATTTTAAGGAAGAACTCTTAACAATTTAAAAGGAAAAACAAGGGTCCCCCTGCCACACAAAATCCACATAGGCACAGATTAAAATTAGAGAAGTATTCATATCCACAAACCCACATTGAATCGAATCAATTTCAAAAACGAGGTATTTTAAAAAACCTCTGCTGGCTAGTTGGGGGAAAAAAACTCACTTTGCAGACTATATAAATTGATTTCACCCTCGTCTCATGTGAACAATAACACCTCAATTGATTTAGGTGATTCTTAAATGTGGTTCTTATTGCCAGTGTGGCGCAGCCACTGTCTCTAAGAAGGATTATGTATTGATGAGTGTCACCAAGACATCTGACCCTTTCGGGGATGGCAGGTTGCAGAGAGAAGCAAACACTGATATGTTAGTATATTTAACACATTGACACACAGCATGTCTGCCTACGAGTACATTAAAATAATAACTACCTTTCAAATTCCCCTGCACCATGTCCTTCGGCTACCTAACAGAAAACAACAATATCTTAAGTATATTCTCACTTTAGTTCCCCATAATGGTGGGTAAAGAGGGTGAAGAGAAGAGAGGGATGTCACAGGCACTGTCCAATATGACCCCACAATATTGTTCTGACCACCAACTGCATGGGACATGGAGCCCCAACAGGCCAAAAACGGTATTGCATTTTCCGAGCGACTTGGCATCCTGGATGTATGGCAGCATAAAATAATACTGCTGGGAACAAATATGGTAGCAGAAAGCCATTATTGTTGCTCATATTCCATTTTCTGAATGAATTTTCATCCAAAGCAGCTTGCAAGCGCACAGCCAGCCACCAACCCAACAGCTGGCCCATGAGGAGAATAATGCAAGAAACTACGAAATGTAATCACAAACATTGAAATATTGTCACAATATCCTTTCTTTTTCTTTGTAGGTGGTGTGGGCACATGTCTGTCCACAGACGGGGGTATTCGTATACGAATACGAATACCCCCGCACAGGTGGCGTTAAGGAGGGTCCAGCCCAAGGGGACCGGATGGTCCACTCACCGATCCGCCGCGGATGCGGACCACGCGATTCTACCAGTGGATTTGTGGCGCGCGATCCGCTCGCGACTCTTTGACCTTGCAGTGAGGCTTGTCCTCCCGCCTCCTGCCAGGAGTGGCGAGCAGATTGCGCGCTGTGGAGCCATTGGTAGAATTGCGCAGTCCACGTCCATGGCGGATCGGTGAGTGGACCCTCGTTGGCGCCACCTGTGTGGGGGTATACGAATACGAATATCCCCATCTCTAGTACAGGCATCTTTGAACAGATGTGGATCATCATCATTTGGCCTTCTTTTGTGCAGCATCTCTAACACCCTCTGTTATGACCAACTTGTGAAGGGGGGGTTAGCACGAGTGTTCTGCAATTTTCTTCACTATAGACTTCCCTCCATTTAATCCCATAAGATTAAGTTAAGGCTACCTGACACTCACACTTCATAATTGTCTTTCATTCCAGTGTGCTTCTGGGTCAAGCCTCAATCTTGCATCACCCAGGAGCCAAGTCATTTTGAAAGGTGAGAGCCAAGTTCAGCTGCGAATTCCAAGAAAACAAAGGTTGTGATAATCAGGGAAAAGCCGGTAGCCCAAGAAATGCGGTTAAAGAGGCAAAATGAACTTGTGGAGTGGGCTGGCAAAGAGAAATGCTTTGAGCTTTGGCTGAATGAGCAGTGGGATCAGAGCCACACTATGTCTGGAATGTATTTGTGGTCGTGTAAGTGATTCGGCATGAATTTCAGCGGTGAATGGATGCAAGTTAAGAAGTTCATGGAGGCGACTTTGTGCACAACAGCAAATGTCCGACAAGTGTAACTTCTGACGGTCAGCATCCGATCCCAGCGGATTCTGGCAGCCGGCTCAAGGTTGACTCAGCCGTCCATCCTTCTGAAGTCAGTAAAATGAGTACCCAGCTTGCAGTGAGGAAAGGCAATGTGTAGCCTGCATAATTAAATTGTAAACCACTCAGAGAGTGCTTTAAGCACAATGGCATGCTATATAAGCAGCACACTCTGTTAAAAAAAAAACAGGGGATAGTTTAACACTCTGCAATTCTCTCTTTCTCTCTCTCTCTCTCTCTCTCTCTCTCTCTCTCTCTCTCTCTCTCTCTCTCTCTCTCTCTCTCTCTGTGTGTGTGTGTGTGTGTGTGTGTGTAAAATGAGGATTACAAATACAAACGTCACAAAAAATTTCTTCATATATACATATATAACAAAGCAACAACCACAGGGAGGTAAACACAGTCAAAACCCAGATGCTACCATCTGTGCACCCCGAGCTCTTTTTGCTGGCACCAGAGCAGGAGTTGCTTGAAGAAACAAGGAAGAGTGCAAAGGAAGAAACCAAATGAGAACAAAGTCCCAGAGTTATTTATCAACCAAGGTGGGAAACTCACCACATCAAAGAAACAGCTCCAAGTGTACTCAAATAAAATGCCCCTTCCAATAGAAATACATCAGATCACTGTGTCGATTCACCCATCCGGGTCCCTCCTGCACAAGCATTATTGACATTTTCCTCCCTGAACCAAGGCGGAGGACAGGCCAGTTTGGAGGTGGCTCATTCGGAGGGTCGCCAAGGGTCGGAGGCGGCTTGACAGCACAGCACAACAATGAGAAACCAAGGTGGGAAGGACCTGTTATCATCCTCCTTCAAGGGGAAGAGCGGCCCCTACCTCTCTCCAGCTCTCCTGCTTTTTCTCAGCTGAACCCTTGGACCACAGCCCCTATCTAGGATTTCCCACCCACCCCACCACGATGGGGGCTGAACCAAGTGCGCCATCGGGGTTACAATGGGATTCCCGTTATTTGAAGGGGCATTTCCCTTTTTCAGCTTCTTCAACAGTAATGTGGGGTGGTCACAGGAGTGGCAGGAGGAAAGCACTTCCGTAAGGTCACGTGACACACGTGACACAAGGCCAGCCACCCGCCCTCCTCCAAGAGGGAACAGAAATGCCTCCCCCCAGTCACACTTAGAGACTGCATGGTTGCCATGAAGATCTCCCGTATCCTACATGCCAGAATTTAGTCCCATCGTTATGGGCAAGAATTATAGAATCATAGATTGAGTTGGGAGGGGCCTCTAAGGCCATCAAGTCCAACCACCTGCTCAAGGCAGGAATCCCAAGTCAAAGCAGATCTGCCAGGTGGTTGTTTGAATTTCTATGGAATGCCAACTCCATCCGATGGCCAATGGGGCGCTCCTATTTCTGCCTTTGGATCAGCTTTTTGTAGGATTTACAGTTTCTCAAAACTGCCTACCTTTATACATCTTTTTGTGCATTTCCACACCGCCTTTGCTTTTACACCTTCGGCTCCTTCTTTACAGAAATGGGTTCGCTTGAACCGACGTCATCATCGGTTGTTAAGAAGAATTCAGGGGGTCAACTGTAGGATAACTCCAGTTCCTGTGTTGGGGTCACAACAACGGGCTGTCTCTTGGAAATCATCTCTGTTAATAAGGGGAGAGCCCAAGATTGTGCTGATTAGTGCCTCTCCTATTCAGTTTTTCTCTTAGTGATGTTGTTCCCCCAAGATGCTCACCAGCCACTGGGTCCCCCCCTTGTCTGAAAAACAGGGGTGTGTGTGTGTTACTTTCCTCCCTGCTGCTGCCGTCGCCCTTCCCTTTCCTATGCTCCGGTTGGGCTGCATGGACTTGTGCGGTCTTAGGATCACCTTGTGCCAAGGAAGCCCCACAGACCAATTATTCTAAAACCACAACAACGGTGTTTGGAGAGAGAAGGCAGGAATATCAATGGCAGCCAGATAACGAGCAATTAGAGGGAGGTGGGTCTGATACATACCTAGGTGTGAGGTTTAAAAACTCTTCCTTCTGGTCCATTCGTTTGAAAGCATTAATGGCTGATGTTAAAAGTTCATGCCCCCCCTTTTTTTCTTTACAAAAAGTGGTGAGTTAAAGGTGCCTCTTCTTGAATTTTACAAGTCCAAGCTGTTAGCCCTGTTGTGTTCTCAAGTGGTATTGGATGGTATATAAAAGTTCCAGCGAAGAGTATAATAACATAAAAGGCATGGGATCAAAATTTGACCTTGCTTCCAGTGAACTATACTGTTAGCACTGAGGGGCTGGTCAGGCGGGGTTTTAGATCACACGTTAGACAGCCTAGTCTGGTGTCTGCTAGCGAGCAGATGACATTCTTCGGATCAAGAACCAGTCTGACCCTGCTCCGTGCCCCCATCCGGACCTTTTTGGTCAACCAGTGAGGCTGTTCCGTTTTGGAGTGGGCTAGTGTAATCAGGACTGGATGGAAGGCTCATGATAAAGCCCCTTTTTTTTCTGATCGCACTTTCAGCAGTGTCCCTTAACCAGGCCAAAGGCTAACTTGCGAAGAAAAAATAATCACAACAACTGTTCTTCCAGGTGCTCTGGATTCTTGCAGATACAATTCTCCTCCAAAGTCAGGCGTACTTCTGTTTTTTTTGGGGGGGGGGACCCTAGTTTTTAAAACCAGAAGCTTGTGGACTTTGTTCCTTGTTTTAATGAGAATTTGTGGGATTTCATTTCTAGGGGCACATGTTGAGAGGCATGGAGTGGAGAACGTTGGCAAAGGCGTGCATCATAGCATCATAGGATCATAGGATCGTGAAGTCGGAAGGGGCCTCTAAGGCCATCAAGTCCCACCCCCTGCTCAATGCAGGAATACAAAGTTGTCTGTGAAGTTGTTTGTAATTCTTCACACTCTCAAAGGACCGTGTGGGTGTGAAAACGCCATTTTCTTAGGTTTGCTTTTGATTCTGCCCATTCCACTCTGTAGCCCATCAAGTGACCTCCAAGTAACCCGGTTCTCTGTGTGGCCAGGGGGCTAGACTTTCCTGATGTTGCATCCATTTTAGGAAGCGGGTGGTTGTTTCTTCCTACATTATGGTTCTGGCATCCTTTGATGTCCCTTCAAGATTCACAGATACTCTTTTTTTAAAAAAAACACATTTTTTTCTTTGATGTTCATCTTGGAGAGGTGGGACAGAAGCCAACAAGTGGATGCACATTTGATGCAGGTGCCTTGAGTCATGGGCTGAGAGGAGATAAATAAGTATTGTAAACAGACCAGTTTCTTGTTCAATTTTCTGTGCAAAATCAGAAACAGCTGTGGTGGTGGACAGAGGTCCAGTCATGTTTCAGCTTGCACGGTTGAATGTGTGATGAAAGTATGGTGTTGAACTGAACAATATCCAGAGAAAGACAGATAAACAGATAGACCCTCTGCTTATATCCCAAAGACTTAAGTCTATTGCAAATTGCATGAGATAAGTTCCTGCTGTGCATGCAGACATTTTCAGCAAGTAAATCTCTCTTCTAATGATGTCGTATCCACACTGTTTTGTTTCCATCCTGAAAATTTGCCCAGTATTTGCCAAAAATAGTGTGTGTGTGTGTGTGTGTGTGTGTGTGTGTGTGTGAGAGAGAGAGAGAGAGAGAGAGAGAGAGAGAGAGAGAGATTCTTTTTTAATCTCTTGCAATGTTGGATAGACAGTTCCTTTGCAACGTTCCTCCTTCTGAGGTACACAATAGATTTTTCAAAGATCAGTGACTCTGGGCTGCGCAATTCATCCGGTCGACAACTCAGAGAGCATGTTCTCAACCTCGTTGTACTTTTTTAAAAGATGTCTCTCCCACCAGTGATCATGGGCTGATACATGAGCATTTTCGCCATGACATCGACGACAACAACGAAGGAGAACCGTGGCTGGAGCGCAAGGATAAATGATTCACCTGGAGGTGAATTTTGATGTTTCTGTCACCAAAGATATTTGTTTCAGTTTGGGGAACAAATTGCAGGAGGTGGAAATTGGGTAGCAATTTTCAGAATTACTGGGAATGTGTTTCTCGATTTAAACATTACAGCCCAAATTAGGGAGATATTTTGCACAACGGAGTCTCGCTGCTGAATGCCCGCAATAGTGACTGGGAGCTGTCATTTAATTAAACCTTGCCTTCTGAAGCCACAATGATTTATAGCGCCTTCCTGGACATATAAATTAAGAAAGACAAATCGTCCTCCGTTTCCTGCTTGGGCTGATAACCGGCAGAGAAGATTTCTCTTCCTCTCTCTCCCCCTCCGCCTCCCGCCTCCGCCCTTCGCCACCGAATAAGTGACTGGCCATTTTACGCATCCAGTGACATATTTAACGCATGAGAAATGAGAAATGCATCCCTTTAACACCCAGGGCTTAATTTGAGAAAATAAAGGAATATTGGCCTTCTGGGTTCACCTGGAAGCCACGACTCTGAACAGGCAGATCGGTGTGCACGTTGTGGACAAAGATACCCACAGCCCTGAATTCAGAATTAATCAGAAAAGACTATTTTTTCCCCTCAGACCTGTTGTGCCCCCTTTAACTTTAAGCAAATAGTTTCAGTTATCCTTTCAGTCCTCTCTTTCCTCCATGCCATCACTTTAACAATGATCATCGTGTGCTGTCAAGTCAATTCTTTTTTCCCCCCTGACTTTCCAGGGTTTTCCAGGGAAAGAGTGCTCACAAACGGTTTTCCGTTCCCTTCCTTTGGGGGTTGCTCTGAGACGGTGCAGCTTTTGCCCAAGGCCACCCAGGCTGGCTCTACTTGCAGGAGGCACAGTCTGGAATTTGAACTCCCAGCCTCTGGCTCTACAACCAAAGACCTAAACCACTGAGCTAACCAGTCAGCTCTCTAATAACAATGATGTGCCGTCAAATCAATTCAGACTTACGACAAGCCTTTTGGGATTTCCTGGTACATAGAGAATAGTCAGAAGTGGTTGACCCTTCCCTTCTTCTGGGGGTGCCCTGGGCCTGTGCAGCTTGCCCAAGGCCACCCAGGCTGGCTCTACTCGCAGGACGCCCAGTGGGGGAATCGAACTCCCAACCTCTGACTCTGCAGCCAGAGACCTCAACCCCTCAGCTATCCAGCGGTTCAGTTCACCTTGCCAAGAGCGGAAAGCACCCAACCTTCCCCCAGTGGGCTGCAAGCAGGATTCTGGCCAAGGATTATGCAGGGTTCTTTTTTTTCCTTTCCCCCTCAAAATTCTTTTTTAAATTCTAGCTTACAGCTACTTCTTCAGACTGGCAGTTTATTTGGCCACACTCCATTTCTGGGTGTTTCAAAGGCAAGAAAACTGTAGTTACTGCCAAACTGAAACTCCTAGACTCGGCAAAAAAGGGTGGGTGGGGGAAAAGGGAAGGGAGAATGAGGTTCCGGAAATGGCAAGAGAGAAGAAAACCCTTTGTCCTCTGTTTAATTCTTTCCTTCCCGCTGTTCATGCCAGGTCTCAGAAAAAGGAGGAGTTCACAGAAGGGAGAGAGTTGAGCCCCTCGCAGGAGGCTGGAGGGGGGGGACCTTCTTCATGCCAGGGAGGCTGTGCAGTCTCCCTCTGGGTTCACCCCTTACGGCGCTTTCACACTGCCTGGAAAGTCACTGCATTCTTTGATTCCAGCTCTGGCTTCCCTCCAGACAGCAGGGGCCACTGCTCGGGGGAATTCCTGGGGTTGTTGTTCACAAGAGCAACTTTCCCAAGCTTAGTCAACATGCAGCTAGCGGGAGGTTGAGCGGCTCATGCCGCTGAGGCCACCTTGACCAATGCCCCCCCCCCCAAACAGGGAGACGTTCTTCTAGAGATATCAAATGTGTTTTGTGCCACATCTCGTGTATCTCTGTTTGTATGTGTGACAACTCCTCATTCTGCCTCCTGGTTCCTCCTCAGTGGGCTGTTCCTCCCTTTCAGGGAAGACCCTATCAAGCCAGGAAGGGAAGCATGCCAGGTGCCTCGGGTCTTAGAAATGCAGTGCCATGGCTGAGCTGACACCAGCATCATCTGAAGGTGGGACTTGGCCCACAGAAAGGTCACGTCCAAAGGCCTCCTGCCATCAGCCTCCCCGGCGAGACGTTCTGGTGGCTGCCCACTCTTGGGCAAACGGGCTTCACTGGAGCTTTTCCTGTTCGGCAACCCACCTCCAAGGCAGTGGCAAATCGGCCTTCATCCTACTTCCCAAATGCAGCCTCTTTTCTTCTTTTCCTCTGTCTCGTGAAAGGAAAGGCCTTCCATTTGGAGCAACACAGAGCTCCTACGGAGCCCTCACACAACAACCGCCATGAACAGAACTGTGGTGTCCCCAGGCACTACTAGTGTCCTTCTGGGGGTGGAGAGAGGTTCCCCACTCTGCCTCACCAGCCAACAGATGGATTAATAGTCCATGTGGGGGGTGGGGTTGTGATGTCCTCACTCACTCACTCACTCACTCACTCACTCACTCACTCACTCACACACACACACACACACACACACACACACACACACACACACACACACACACACACGGCTGAACCGACCCCTGTGGAGATATCACAGACTCCATGAGTGGGGAGAACAAGACTCAAAGCACCTTTGGTTCCACTGAAATTGACACAACATGTACAGAACAACTCTGCAAAATGAATGTCATTTTGTCTTGCAAATCAAAGCTCACTCCCATGTTCTTGTTGGTCAGAAGGACTGGAGAACTGAGCAAAAAAAAAAAAATCTCGAATGGCCCACCCATCATGGTTGAGAGTCCATGAAACAAGGCAGCTGCTCTCATACTTTTTTCAGAGCCTTGTCACTGCTTAAAAATTGCTCTTGCCTCCTTCAGAGAACAGTGAAGTTGGAAGGGGCCTCTAAGGCCATCCAGTCCAACCCCCCTGCTCAAGGCAGGAATCCAAGTCAAAGCAGGTCTTTCTCTGGAAGGCTTCCAGCGTTGGAGCACTCACCACCTCTCAACGTCATGGGTTCCACGGTCTTACTGCTTTAACAGTTAGGACCTTTTTTCCTGATATTCAACCAAAATCTGGCTTCCTGTAAGATTCCATTTGCAAATTAAATGGCGAATCGGCTTTTAAATCCATTTCGCTTCACTCCAGAAGTGAATCTGGGCCCTTCTGGTTTAGTCAAATCCCAGACGACTCTTCTTGAATCAAGCTGACTCAGTTCAGGATTTGCTGTGTTCCCTCCAACTTCTACACAAGATAGAGGTAAATTCCAGATTCGCTTCGGGAAACGGCTTTCCTTCACAGATCACATTGAACTGGCCTGGAAAGGAAAACAAGCGCAAGGAAGCTTGTCACTATTTTGGAGTTGCCCGTTCAATATCCCTGTGCTACACTGGCAACTAGTAAATAATCCAGGGTCACAGAATCAAAGAATCACAGACTCCTAGGACGACTGGCTAATGATGCTGGGCTGATGGCTGGAGATGCTCCCCCACTAACTGACGATCACACTCCAGTATTTGGAAGGAGAGACCCATCCAAACTGGGAGATGATGGGATTCCTTCAGCGGAGATGTGGGTGGGGTGGGAGACAGAAGAAATAGAAGGGTGTCTATCTCCTGCAGCCATGTGGGCAGTGCTCTGCTCCCCACACAAACACTCTGACTCTCTTTTTTCCCCAGTAGTAGAAATGACAGCCCAAGCATCAGGTGGATGCCTGGTTCCAGAGGCTTCATTTGAAGTCCAGGGGCAGAAAACACCACGTCCGTCCACAGGAGACCCAGAGCCTTGCAGCCAGAGATGTGACCACACTTATTAACAGTTTGCTTGCTCGGAGCTCCTCATGGTGAGGGGAGGGAGGTGGCAGGAAGCAAGAGAGCAACTGGAGGGAAGTTCTGAGCTAAGCAGCAAAGTGGCTGAAGAAGAAACCTTACTACTTCATTGGAGCTTGAAACTGTGGATTTCTTGGAAAGGCTGCACTTTTTTTTTAAATGACAATCTCCAGAAACTGCTAGCCAGCGTGGTGGTGAGTAGTCATGCTGGCTGAGAGGTTCATGGTTCAAGGAAGGAAGGAAGGAAGGAAGGAAGGAAGGAAGGAAGGAAGGAAGGAAGGAAGGAAGGAAGGAAGGAAGGAAGGAAGGAAGGAAGGAAGGAAGGAAGGAAGGAAGGAAGGAAGGAAGGAAGGAAGATTGTCTTTTCTTCTCCAACTCTGTGCTTAGCCCTGAAGTAAGCTGAAGGATCTGATCCCCAAGACCGGCACTCAGGGGAGCTATACCTCTTCATGTTGAAGGAGCCACACTGAGCTCAGCTTATGTTGCCATTGTTCCGCTTCCCTTCTCAAACTGTTATCAAGCAGGGACAGGCGAGGCACTGAAAGTGCTTAAGATCATAAACAAAGCACACACACCCTTATGTTTTATTTATTTATTGCTCTGAGAAGACTTAGCAAAAATAATTAGGTTTGTGTGGCTGCTGAGCATGGAACGGGTGCAAGAGTTTTACTCCCCGTGTCCTCAGCATTGGGGGGGGGCCCTCAGGCCCTTATAATTTGCACCATCTTCCAATAAAGAAGAACCCTCAAATTAGGAGGAAAAAATGCCGGAAGCTCTCCGCTCCCCAGAACTCATTCCAAGGTTCCTTCGCCCTCACCACAAACGGCTGAAGACAGAGAGAGGGAAGGGGTAGCCACAGCTCTGGCTTCCTGCAACATCCGACTGACGCACTCACAGCCCTGTGCTCGCTCTTTTTTGTGTGACAAGGAAAATTACTGCGGGAGAAAACGCAAAAAGTCGCCCAGCTTCACCAATCTTGATTCATTTGCTGTAAATAATTCACAGATACAATTCTTCTCTTGTTATTAATTAAGATCCAATTGAAATCCCTAATATTAATTATTGTTAACATTAAGAAAAATGTCTAATTTCTGTCGGGTCTCTCCTGTCAGCCTCGAATGTAATTATCCCTTATCTTTCAACACAGCCAGGCCCTGTAAATATAATTATGGAAATGTCTGTTTACTGGAGTGTGGAAAGTAAGTCCATACAATTAATATTGTATTTATCCTCTTACTTGTAACAGTTATTAAAATGCGCCATAAATTTCCTGGCTTCTGTTCTGGGCATTTATTTATTTGGTGCATGACAGGCCGAGATTTCTCCCCACCGCGTCACCTTATGAGAAAGGTTATTGGATTCGGGGGTCGGATCCGGGTGGTTTGGGGTTTTCAAAGGCTGCCTTGTGCAACTTGGTTTCCAGTTATCGTGTTGATGGACTACAGCACCCATCTTCCCCTGACCAGTTGGCCAATGGTGCTTCTGTGGGGAGTGAATTCGTGGTCAAGGGGCCAGCTCTTCCCTCCCTCCCAGCTTAGTAGCAGCAACAGCAGGGTTTTCTTCTGGCGTCTCCGGCAGAGTTTGAAATTTTATGTTTTAAAAGAGTCTTGAGCTGTTCCATACTGCCCACCTCGTGCATTTTGTGCAGTTTTCCTTGCACAAGTGATCCTGGTACTGCCCCCTGGTGCCTGCACAAGGCAGGGCTGATCCTGGTGCCAGCAGAGCCCAAGTGAATTTTTTAAAAAAAACACCTTGCTTTCCAGGTTGTTCCAACGGTTCTTAACCTTGGGTAGCCCAAGTGTTCTTGGACTGCAACTCCCAGAAACACCGGCAGCACAGCTAATGGTGAAGGCTTCTGGGAGTTGCAGTCCAGGAACACCTGGGTTACCCAAGGTTGAGAACCACTGGTTTAAACCACAGCTGTATTTTTTTCCCTGGTTTGCTCTGTTTTGCTTCAGTGGCGGCTCGACTCGTGTGGACTCTCATACTGTATTTTTCTGCACTGGTCTGCACATTTTGTGGGTGGGTTGCTCTTTGATGGGATTTCCTTATGGGAATGCTTTTCTGCTGGTTAATTCTCACCCCTCCATACACCACAGATGGGTAAAACAAGAATAGAAGGGAGGAAAGAGGGAATTAGGTGGAGAGAGAGAGAGACAGAGAGAGTGGAGAAGATGGGCCAAAGGGGACAGCCCTCTATGTTGGGAGTGAGATCTGAAAAAGCAATTCTGGGTGTGTGCGGATAGACAGTCTCAGAATAACCCAGTGCATCCCAGTACAGCCAGCAGCCTGTATCTTCTCTATATGTGGACACCGAGACCAGGAGGATCTACTCAAAGCACCCACAAAAATAGCAGGACGATCCAGAACAGCCCTGGAGACAACACTGTATGCGGACAAGCGCTTAGTTAATGCTGATGTCATTCCAATCATACTAGTAATTTGTGGTGTGTTGTTACCATATTGGGTTGTTGTTACCAAGTGGCTGCAAAAATGGAGAGGAATACTCTCTAGTTCTCTCTAGTGGTACCTTTGAAATACACAAGGACAAAAGACAGAAACCAAAGAGTACTTCCTTTTATGCTTAAGCATGACGAGAGAATTGATGAGAGAATGGCATAAAGTCTGAATAACTGCTGTTGAAATTAAAAAAAATGCCCTAAAATCTAATGGCAGAAAGTATCTAGGCATCGCTCGTGAGCGTTTACTATGGCATTGCACCTGACACGGCAGTGTTACTTGTGACTCGTAAAAAAAATAACTTTGTAATGAGGTGTGTTATTAGGGGTATGTTTTTGTGCGCGCGCGCATCGGTGCACACACACCACCTAACCCACTCATACAGATCAGGAGGACTAACACACACTGTATTATTTTAGGAGATATTCTGACCTGCTCAATCTTTGGGCCCAGGATTTATTTATTTCTATTTTTTTGTGAATTTCCAGATATGCAACGTCTTCATTTTGTGGCCTGTCCACTCAAAGCCCCTAAAATAATGATCAATGATTACAGACACACACATGCCTAACAGTGCAGAATGGGTCAGTGGAGTTCAGTAATGCAAGCTGAGTGGGAGAGAGAGAAAAGTTCCAAAGTTCACAATAGGGTCACAAATCTTTCTTTGCATCTTACAGCTCTGCAAAGTGGGAGTTAATAGACCCGGTTCTTGTCCAGCTCAGTGCCATTATTTGTGCATTTCCAGTTCTCTGGGAGGAATCCCATTCCTATCCAGGGTCTGGTCATTGACTGAATGGTTTGGATGAAAGAGAAGGGAAGGAGAAGGCCAGGCTGTAACACTCTGAAGAGTTGGGAGCTCGGCTGTAATTTTATTTTTATTTTTTACATTTTCCCCTTTTTACAAGCCACCAGGAGAGACCCGCCCTCAACTTCCTAAGGCAGCCGCAGGGAAGGGAGTGAGTGAAGGACTTTAAAAAGGAAATGAGCACAATCCTCCTTAATTCCTTCTTAAAAGGGTAGTGCAGAGGGCCTGCTCGTCTACACTTTCTGTCCTTTCTCTCTGCTCCTCCCTGTCCTGCTCTCTGCACCTGGTGCTATAGCCACAGTATAGACTTTGGTGATTTAATCAAGAAAGGCAAGCCAGGTTGCTTTCTAAAAGCCAGGGATGTTGGCAAGTCTTTGAGTGAGAGTCCCAAATCTCGGGTCTTAGTCTCAAGTCCTTATTAAGAAATGTTAAAGGTACAGAGTTGTGATTCCTAGAGGGATAGGAACCAGGGGATGGGGGGGAGGAACTTCCTTAGCAACTGCCACACCAAAAAAAATCATCCCTTCCTGTCCTTCCTTTTAATTCTTCTGGATGGAAGTAGGGTTTCAGTTCCTCCAAAAGCTGCTTCTCACTGCAGGGAAGCTGCCCTCCCATTGGGTCTTTGGGGGTAATCATAGAATCATAGAATCACAGAGTTGGAAGAGACCACAGGAGCCATCGAGTCCAAACCCCTGGCATGCAGGAACACCATCAAAGCACTCCCGACCGATGGCCATCCAGCCTCTGCTTAAAAACCTCCAAAGAAGGAGACTCCACCACACTCCGAGGCAGCATATTCCACTGCCGACCAGCTCTGACTGTCAGGAAGTTCTTCCTGAGATTCAGGTGGAATCTCTTTTCCTGTAGTTTGGAAACCATGCTTAAAGGAAAGGGGGAAAAGAGAGATTATTCATCTAAAGGAGTTTGAATTCCAATCCTATGCAGTGCAAAGATGTATTTGTGGGTGGAAATGTAACTGAACGTGTAAGACCATTCTGTCCTCAGACAAATCCGTGTCATATTTTCAGGATGCTAAAACGCCATTTTGATCACACTCTAAAATACTGCACAATATTTCTTTACCCTGCGTACGGTGGAACCCCTCCAAGGAGTAAATGCATGGATCAGTTTTAAGAGTGTGTTTATGCTACATAAACTCCCACCGAATGACATTCTTCAATCTGGCAGCTTTGGCTACAAGTCAGAGATGTGTAACGGCTTTACGAGAGCACAGTGTCTTTGGTAGCTTAGATTTTCCCGCTTACTCCATCTTCCCTTACACAACATCCCTGGACTCCTTCTTGGCTGTGAAGCTCTAGATCATTATTTCTTACACTTCTTGACTGGCACTTCTGCACTTGTGGTATCCACATGTGCACCCACATGTGGGTGTGCACTTGTGCGGAAAGTTAAATGTGCTACATACCTATACACGTAGCCGCCTGATCATTCGTTCTCCTGACAGAATGTGGAATTTTGAATAGACAGAGTGCTATAATAATTACTTTGGCCAATACTCTGGCCATCTCATGAGAAGAGAAGACTCCCTGGAAAAGACCCTGATGTTGGGAAAGTGTGAAGGCAAGAGGAGAAGGGGATGACAGAGGACGAGATGGTTGGACAGGGTCATCGAAGCGACCAACATGAATTTGACCCAACTCCGGGAGGCAGTGGAAGACAGGAGGGCCTGGCGTGCTCTGGTCCATGGGGTCAGGAAGAGTCGAACACGACTTAACGACTAAACAACAACAACAATAATAATTACAAGCTCCTGAACATTTTTACGTTGCAATATGTACGTATGGAGTCAGCGTTTGTGAGTTCTATAGCTTGCACTCTTTGTAGTTCCAGCAGCTCTGAGCTACAATATTCTGGCATTCCAGAGTCCTGGTGTGACATAGCTTTGCGAAATTTTATTCGAAACGATGATGCTATTGTCATAATGGCAGCTTGAGATTCCTGTCCAAAAAAGCAAACAAACAAAAACCCTTGGATCTCCAGACACCAGGAAAAGAAATAGTTTACAGACTTGGGGGATATGTAAACATCTGAACTAGGTATAAATATAGGGAAGATAAGGCACGCACACACATGATTCAACCCATCAACATGATATACTGCAAACACTGGATACCAACAATAATCATCATAGATTTTCCTCCATAAATGAAAATTGGCACAAGACTGTCTTGGTTGATTGAAAATGTTACTGAATAATTTTTCATGTATGTGTAGTGTGTATACATACACACAAACACATATATACTACACATACATGAAAAATTATGAAATAATATTTTTCAATCAACCAAAACAGCCTTGTGCACAATTTTCATCAAGTCCAGCCTCTGTTAACGAGGCCCAGTGGGGGAATCGAACTCCCCATCTCTGGCTCTGTAGCCAGAGACCTCAACCACGGAGCTCTCCAGTGTTTCTTTTGAGAACTTAGATGTTTTGGAGAAGTAGTCTATGTTTTTCAAATATGCCTTATTAGGCTATAAGCTCCTGCGTTTTCAGAATGTAACTAAAACATTATTTTTGATATTTTTCTTGTATTTTTATGCTCTTGCATTTTGGACGGCAATCACCCTTGTAGCTTTTCTCAAGTAAAGACCAATTTCTATTTAAGCATTTGTGCCTCCAGTTTTTACATAGCTGTAAGACGTTTAGATGTTTTCAAACTTTGAAGTTTTTTTGTGTGTGCTTGTGGAACATAAAAGCAATGCAGATAAATAAAGCTTCTTGAATTATGCAAGCTGATTTTGCCTTGAATTATTGCAAGAATGAAAAGACTTATACCTTGATAGATGAACTTCTGAAACGATTTGAAATGGTTGTCCGGTTTAACTCTGGGATTAACCCTTAACAGGGATAAATGCCACCTGTGAGGAACACAGGCTTCTGGTATTTCCATAGATGTCTATAAAGTTCTGTAAGACTCTTGAGGATTGATTCGGGCACTCGAATCTCTGACCTAATAGGTAGGTCCTGCAGTGTAATTTACCTCATCGTATGCAAACAACCAGGATGCCTTCTGCAACATGTGGGCAAAAGGAGGGAAAGCTTCTGGATTTACAGATTGGCTGCCTGGACTCCTCGTGGCCTGAACCCAAAGGACAACACGTGACTTATTTCCTCTGCTTTGGAATTCCTTGTCCTCTAGATCCTGTAAACGCCACCTTAGAAAGAGCAGACTTTTACCAGAAAAGAATGTGAAGACGGCAGAAGCCAAAATGTTTTGCTTGGATACTTCTGTTTGTTATTCATTATTGTAAGTGTGTATTTATATGCACCCCCATGATTCAGTTAACAAGGGGGAAATCTGCCCATTAGACAAACTCCTATAAATAAATGCATGTATTAGGTAAAGGATGAATAAATGCACATATTACAGGAAATGAGCAAAATAACTATGAATTTCAATGCAGGAAGAAAAGGTAAAAATCTCTCCATCTGATATCAAACAAGAGTGGGAGGAAAATGCAAGACAGATAGGGAGAAAAAAGCCAGCCCAAATCAAAAGACAGAGACTGCCGTGTCTCTTTCATGTCCTGGTTTAGTTTTCTGATGCTGACTTCAAAAATATGAGTGAACCAGAAACCAGCCTGCCATTCTTTATTATTTTTTAATAATAAATAAATAAATAATATATTATTTAGTAATATATTGTTATTATTTTAAATCGTTAAATTGTTACATCATATGTTGTTACCCGCCCAGAGTAGTCTATATGACTAGATGGGCGGGCTATAAATGTAATAAATAATAATAAATAATAATAATTCTTCCAGGAAGTGACAAGAGAACACAATATGGGGCATATGAGTTTCTGCCCCACTCCTGGAGAGCAGCCGGGTGTCACTTTTCTGACCTGGCAGCCGTCCCTGCAGAGGGACGCCGGGCACCGTTTGCCACAGCAGCTGGGTAAATCCCACCAGGGCAGGGGTGGTGGGGATAAAGAACAGCCCTCCAGATCTCACGGGACTGTGGCTGCCATGAATCCGAGCCAGGAGTGATTGAAGAAAGCTGGGAGTTGAAGGCTAGAAACAGACTTATTAGGCTAGTCTCACTTAAGTTTCAGAAGCGCCAGGAAACCAGTGAGAAGACAAGAGCAATTAAATCCCTTTGAGCAGGAAGCAGACAGAGGCCTCTTCTCACCCAGAAATAGTGAAAATCCTCTTATTGTGGCCTGGAAGAGTAGCCCAGTTCACAAGGGCTACAGTGTGAACATCGCCATCGTAGGAATGACCTGGTGGGAACGCAAACCCAAAGGCATGGCTGAGGGTAGACTTCTCAAGCACAACTGAAGCTCTTAAACACCCAGGACAAGTTGGTACCTAAGAAATGTGAACAGTGAAGGTTTTTGTTCTCTACCGCCTGCTTCCAAACTGCTCCAGGAAACCACACTGTGCAAGAGGAACACTTCCAAATGTCTTGCTGACCGGCAAGCTTATCCACCTGGGTCTTGCACGGGGGGGGGGGGGGGGGGAGGAGTGCCGCGTATCAAACGATGCTGGTTTTGTTGTTTAGTCGTTAAGTCATGTCCGACTCTTCGTGACCCCATGGACCAGAGCACGCCAGGCCCTCCTGTCTTCCACTGCCTCCCAGAGTTGGGTCAAATTCATGTTGGTCGCTTCGATGACCCTGTCCACCCATCTCGTCCTCTGTCGTCCCCTTCTCCTCTTGCCTTCACACTTTCCCAACATCAGGGTCTTTTCCAGGGAGTCTTCTCTTCTCATGAGGTGGCCAAAGTATTGGAGCCTCAGCTTCAGGATCTGTCTTTCCAGTGAGCACTCAGGGTTGATTTCCTTCAGAACGGATAGGTTTGTTCTCCTTGCAGTCCAGGGGACTCTCAAGAGTCTCCTCCAGCACCACAATTCAAAAGCATCAGTTCTTCGGCAGTCAGCCTTCTTTATGGTCCAGCTCTCACTTCCATACATCGCTACTGGAAAAACCATAGCTTTGACTATGCGGACCTTTGTCGGCAAGGTGATGTCTGGTACCCCTCTGTAATTGGAATGAGCCCTCGTCTTCTGGCTGACGCACACGTTATTGGGGAAAGCGCAGCCTGCCGGGTCTCATTGCCTTGACCCTCTGGTGCAGGAGAGGATGCCAAGGCAGGTTTAAAGAGGCAGAGCTCAGCAGATTCCCTAAATAACAAGCATCAATAGTTCCCTCGGTCTCGCTCCTTCCCGCTGACAGATTCATTCATTTTGGCATCTGTAAGATCCACGGTGAAACGCGGGTTTTTTGACAGCTTTCTCACTGAGGTGAATAGTGAGTGATGGCACGGCCACCGTCTGCTGATGGGTTTGCTCTTAGGGCATTCCCCTCCTCTGGAAAACCACCCAAGAGAAAGAATCAGATCACTACTTTTCCAAGGAGGTCCTCGAACCACTTTCCCTGTCCCTAAACGAACTCATTCGAGCAAATTTGAGCGAGGGCTTCTTCAGTGAACCCCCAACCCGTGTATTAACCCCCCGCTCCTCAAAAAACTCACAGCCAAACACAAGATACGATGGTCTAAATTGCTGGATCCAGAAAAGGGGCTGCAACATTTTGTCAAGGATTTGGAAAACCTCTGGGATATGATTGAATAATTGCCAATCCCAAATTGAACCCATTCTGCACCAGATTTCTTTTTCATAATATTTTGATTATTCTTCATGATCTTTTGCATATGCAGCATAGGCAAAATATTATACAAAATTTTGAAAATGCTCTTCAGCCAGTGGCTGAAGGGAAGAAGGTGGATGTTTACTTGAGGTATGGCAACAATCCCAAACATGGCAGCCAGCAGTTCATGATGGTTCATGGGTGGTTCATGGCTACCCACCAACTACCCTCGAACCCCCTGAAGAATGAACCGATTCACAGTTCATTTTTCCAGTTTGTGCCTCCGGGGAGGGAAACCTTCTGCCTCTGCCCCTCACCTGCCCCCCCCTTCCCACTGCCCCCGTGGCCTCCATACCTGGTCCTGCCACCACTTCCTCTGCCTCCTCGTCCATCATCTTCAGAGACAGTGGCCCGACTTCAACATTCCCTCTGTGCTGCATGGTCGCGCAGCCACACAGTGTTGCATTGGTGCTGTGTACCCAGTGTAGCCAGTCTTGCTGCCCATTTGGTTCTGGTTGCAGCTGCGTGTGTGGGGCAGGACCTCCGCCCAGTGCTGGCACAAAATTAGAGGGAATGGTGCAAGCCTATCATTCTCTTTCAGGCTAACCTACCTTGCAGGGTCAATGTTCCCTCTAATTTTCCGCCAGTGCTGGGCCACAACTGGAACCAGATGGGTGGCAACACTGGCTGTGGGTGCACAACACTGACTCAGTGCTGCATGGCTGCACAGCCACCAAGCTTAGTGGGAACATTGCCCGGCTGTCTCTGCACAGATGCATACCTATCAACACGCTGTCTCCGAAGAGGGCGGTGATTGAGAAGGAACAGGAGGAGATGGTGGGAGCAGGCTGGGGAGAGGCAGGCATCTGTTTCGTTTCATTTCGGCTCAACGGCTTGCATAAACCGAACCACGAACCAGCCCAGTTTGTGGGTGGTTTTTTTTTTTCTGGTTCGTAGTTCGTTTTGTGTCCCTCTCTACCTGAGATATTTAAGTAGAAGCTGGGTATCTACCCAGGAAGTTATGGCTATCTCTCATTTGCACTAGAACAGAGGGTGGGCTAGATGGTCTCCAAGATCCCTTTCAATTTCACAATTCTGTGATTCGGTGACTTTCCCAATGACTGCGACCTGACAAACCCATTATTACAATGCAGAGAGAGAAAATAACGTTGCCCATCCTTGGCAAAGCTTTTGCCAGCCTTCAAGAAATGCCCACAAGCAAAAGCAACGCTAACTAGAACAAGTGTGATAGTGGGGTCCCACGCCTTCCTTGGTGCCCCTTCTTATGCCCAGCAGTTTCCTCAAGAAGCAGCTCTGCTCAAAGGTTATGTCCAATTATCCTGTCACATTTCCAAAGGATGCTTAATGGTGCAGGAACAGCCGCCTATCAATAAGCGTGGGGTCATCGGTTTATTGGCCTGTTGGCTTAATCAAACTGGGATCATTAATATTCCCAAGCAAGCGCCCAGCTCATTGTCCCCCATGCGCTTCCCTACTATGCATCCATCTTCTGGCCTCCCTATTGATTTTCTTAAATGGTCGCAGCTCGTGGAAAATTAATGAAGTGTTTAAACAACTGGCCAGCTTAAAAAAAAACATGTGGTTTAGTGGTGCTTCTTCATCCCTGCATTTTCCCCACCCCCACCCACCGGGGCTAGATAATTCAGTGGTTTAGGTTTCTAGCCGTGGAACCAGAGGTTGGAAGTTCAATTCCTCCATTGTGCCTCCTGGGAGAGGAGCCAGCCTGTGCGGCCTTGGGCAAGCTGCAGAGCCTTGGGGCTCCCCCAGGGGGAAAAAAGGAAGGGTAAACCACTTCTGAGTATTCTCTACCTGGGCAACCCTGGAAACGGTCACCAGTAGAGATGGGGATGAACAAGGAAAATGGTGGTTCACGACAGTTCATGGTTTGTCACTATTGGCAAAGCACGGATTTCCATGAACTTTCCAACAAATTCAGGAGTTCTGGGAGTGGTAGAACAGCCTCTACATAGATTAGAGACACCAAACTCAAAGATATTTTTCAGATGCCGCTCCTCCCCACCCCTTCCAAGTCTGGTAAAGACTGAATTTGAGACATCTGAGTTATAGCCCATCAAAGCAGGTCCCCCCCAGGAAAGCATTTTCTAGCAGCTGGCTTGGGGAAAATTAAATGAGTGGTTCATGCGAAGGGATCTGAGACGGGGTGTTGCTCATCCTGAGGTGGACAGGAGAGGGAACAGAAAGGGGGCAGATGTGGGAAGAGGACGGAAGTGATGAATGGATTAGATCTTTAAGCGTCTTCTTCTCACACCGACTGCTGCAAAAAGTGGAACCACCCGCTGAGCTGCCCGAGGGTGTGGGTCCTATATCCAGCTACTCCCAGAGAGCGGACTTGGAGCTCCGTGGTTGGCTGCCTGACCTGACAATCAATCCTACTCAAAGTTTTCTCTAGGTCCACCCCAGCATTGCCTATGGCAGCGGTCCCCAACCTTTTTGGGACCGCGGACCGGCTGAGCCTCTAAGGAAGGCGCGTGCGGGCACTCGGGCGCATGCGCGAAGAGGTGGGGGAGTGCCCGCCCGCACCGGCGTGAGCGCTCCCCTACCCCTTCATGCATGTGCAGGGGCACCTGCACACCCACCCGCACGCCCGCCCACCCCTTCGTGCAGGTGCTTGGGCACTCGGGCGCGTGCGTGAAGGGGTGGGGGAGCGCTCATGCCGGCGCTGACATGCACGCATGTGCGCAAAGCAGCTGTGGGGAGGGGGGTGCGTGCGGGGGGCGGGAGGTCTGTCTTCGCGGCCCGGTCCGGCTCAGGCCACGGACCGGCACCGGGCCACGGACCGGCACCGGGCCGCGGACCGGCACCGGGCCGCGGACCGGGGGTTGACGACCTTTGGCCTAGGGAATGGATTGAGTGGTGCCAGGCTGTCCGGCCAGGGATGACACGCTCAAAAATGAAGCACAGGAATCACCAAGGCCAATAATAGTTTGGTGTTTCATTTTGTTCAAGGCAGGTGTGTTTCCCTGAAGCATCCCAAAACAAACCACAAAATGGCCCAATTCTCTGGGGTTTTTTGTTTGTTTGTTTGTTTTCGCTTCGCAGTTCATTTTGTGCCCATCTCTAGTCTCCACAAGTCAGAATTAACTTGAGGGCACATGATCACTATTTATTTGTCAAGTATGCCCTGTTCCTGGCAAAATCACATGAGAGACAAGCACAACAATCAGCAAGAAATGGCAACTGAGGGAGCGGCCAAGCAAAAGGTGAGCTTCTACCTCAGGATTGTTCAAACCCTGGCTGATGGCAGCTTGCCTCCATGCCATGGATAGCTGCTTATTCTCATGTTCCAAGACTTTCCCAGCCAGAAAACACCTGTCCTTTGCTGGATTCCCAAATACAACAGCAGGTTGGTTGGTTCGTTCATTCTTCAATTCTTTTGTTGACACAAATACTCTGTTTTCTTCTACTCAGCAAACCAGGGGTACACTTGTTACCCTCCTCCTCCTCCTCCTCCTCTTCGTCCTCCTCCTTCTCTGCTGTCAAGTCAATTTTGTCTTATGGTGACCCAGAGTTTTCATCATATAGAGTACCCAGAAGTGGTCTACCCTTCCCTTGCAGCCAGGCACTCCAACTCACTGAGCTATCCAGCCAGTTGGCCACTATATACAAGTTTCTAAATATCTGTCCATTTCCTTCCTTTCCTCTTGATTCCCGTGGTTAGCTATCCTTGGTGTGTGTGTGTATGTGTTTTTTTGGGGGGGGGGAGTGGGGGTAAGTGGAGACAAACTTTGTATGCTTCTGTAATCTGTTCTTGCAATCATCTGAGCTTTTTTAGAACTTGTTCTTGTTCCTCTACTGTTGTTTGATGTTAGATTTCAAACAGATTTTCCTCAAAGCTACCCTCCATCCAATCTGTATTCCCAATTCTGTCTGCAGTCTACCTTGGTCAGTAATTTCTGTTTCTATGTCTCCATTTCTCTTTTGATTATCTTTCTCTGATGGAATGGATGTATTTTTCCTTCTAAGGAAAAGTGGTTTGATCTGATTAATTTTAAATAGTCTATTTATATATATCCCAGCTGACTAGAGTATTCTCCTTTTTAAAAGATTAACGTTGGTATCTTTCTGCGGCTAAAAGATGGTAGCCATTTTCTTCTTTGAAATATCCCCTGCTGCTGTTGTTTTTTTTAACGGAGAGTAGCTCTATAGGCTTCTCCAATATTTGTAACAGTGAACATAAAAGTTATTTTGCATAGTGCTTTTGTCAAGATGTGAAATGTTGTGAGTATAGAGTGTTAAAAGAATTAAGGGAGTGTTGGGGTGAAAGTAGCCCTGAATATGAAATTGCTTATAAACTTGAGGCTTGGAGAATAGTTCACTATAGTCATTGCAAAACAGTTAGCTAGCTCTCCAGCTGAGCAAGGTCACTGTACCATAATATTCCTGACAGTTGACCAGGTTTAAATTGAAAGTAAATGATGGAGAGAACTGAAAATGTATTCTACAGCACAGTACTCTGGTTTTCCAGTATGCTTGCTTGCTTGCTTGCTTGATTGATTGATATGCTGCCCCATTAGTGCACACGCTAATAAACTATATGTAAAGTTTATTATCACATGCACTAATGGGGCAGCATATAAATAAATAAATAAATAAATAAATAAATAAATAAATAAATAAATAAATAAATAAATAAATAAACACTGTATCTGCAATGAGCAAGCATTGATTGGCTAGAAAAGCCAAATCCAGTTCCTCATATTTTGAGTTTCACCCATTTGTAATTCTTGCCGTCTGTCACTATTATCATAATTCAAAAGTTTCTTTTTTGAACCTTAAGGGTTCTGATTACCTATTGGGTGTTTCATCCTCTTATTTTCAAAGGATACCAATTTCTTAGTGGTGGTAACTCCAGTTATGTGTTCTGGTGAATTACAGATCTGTCTGTCCTGTATTGTGTTTGTTTGGTCTGAGCATTCTACCTTGAGCGTTTGGTTCTCCTACATTGAGAAGGCTTGAACTGGACCTAGAGTGCATCACAAACTACCACAGTGCTGTCTCACCTCTTGCTTTGGAGATTTCCTAGTCTTGATTTCTGGGCCCCACACGGTACCCTGTTAAGGTCCTGAGCTGACCACTCAATGGGTAGCTCCAGACCAGGAGAAATGGAGCTGTCTTGGCCTCCTGCAAAGAATCTCACATTTTCAAGCTTAGCAAAAGGTGAGCTTACAGAACTACCCATCCCGCTGTCCTCTGGGAAGCGAGAGGAGAGAGCGAGTCATCCTGCTAGTGTCTGTGTGGTAGAGACCAATTTGCTGTCAGTCTGTCATCCCTCATAACTATTTCTAGACGTCAACATGCAGAAGCCTCACAGTAGACTTATCTCTGGATGGTGCAACTTCATTCAGTTGTTGTAAAATATTACAACACATTTCAAATGTGTAGCCTAATAAAGTTCACAGACGATATCCAATGCTGAACACCAGAAGTCTGTTTATCTTTTGCTGCTGTCATTTTACACATGAGGGAGATTAATTGCACTGCAAGTTTCCGGATGCTGCCAAGACAATTAATATATTTTGCCATCTTTCAGCCGTAGTCTACCATTATCACATTAGAAGCTGCATTATTTTAATAGAGATCATCAGCTGAAAAAAACAACAACAAAAGAAAAATACAAACATCCATCAGGCATCCTTTATCAACTGCATCTTCCCAGCAAACTGGGGAATAACATAATTTTTGTTCATTCAAAATAGATTAGTGGAATGAAATCTCTCCAAATTATTAAGGGCAACATTTCTTCTGCTCCTTCCAGTTTTTAATTTTCTGTTTTTGCTGCTTAAATTGGATTGTAAGCCTCCTATTTGGAAGGAGGCCCTGTTTGGTTTTATTAGGGGCTAGCCAATCATTAAAAAGATAAATGATATGGTTGGGTATGTATCCAGCCCCTTCATGGATTGCTGCCTTGTCGTGGCGAAGGGGCTTGAGTAATTCAGAGAAGCTATGGGCTATGCCATGCAGGGACACCCAAGACGGACAGGTCATAGTGGAGAGTTCTGACTAAACGCGATCCACCTGGAGCAGGAACTGGCAAGCCACTCCAGGATCTTTGCCAAGAAAACTCCATGGACAGAAACAAAAGGCTAAAAGATATGACGCTGGAAGATGAGCCCCTCAGGTCGGAAGGCGTCCAACATGCTACGGAGGAAGAGCGGAGGACAAGTACAACTAGCTCCAGAGCTAATGAAGTGGTTGGGCCAAAGCCGAAAGGACGCTCAGCTGCGGACGCGCCTGGAAGTGAAAGGAAAGTCTGATGCTGCAAAGAAAAATACTGCATAGGAACCTGGAATGTAAGATCTATGAACGTTGGTAAGCTGGATGTGGTCAAACAGGAGATGGCAAGAATCAACATTGACATCCTGGGCGTCAGTGAACTAAAATGGATGGGAATGGGCAAATTCAATTCAGACGATTATCTTATCTACTATTGTGGGCAAGAATCCCGTAGAAGAAATGGAGTAGCCCTCATAGTCAACAAAAGAGTGGGAAAAGCTGTACTGGGATACAATCTCAAAAATGATAGAATGATTTCAATACGAATCCAAGGCAGACCTTTCAACATCACAGTAATCCAAGTTTATGCACCAACCACCGATGCTGAAGAGGCTGAAATTGACCAATTCTATGAAGACTTACAACACCTTCTAGAACTGACACCAAAGAAAGATGTTCTTCTCATTCTAGGGGACTGGAATGCTAAAGTAGGGAATCAAGAGATAAAAGGAACAACAGGTAAGTTTGGCCTTGGAGTTCAAAACAAAGCAGGGCAAAGGCTAATAGAGTTTTGTCAAGAGAACAAGCTGGTCATCACAAACACTCTTTTCCAACAACACAAGAGGCGACTCTACACATGGACATCACCAGATGGGCAATACCGTAATCAGATTGATTATGTTCTCTGCAGCCAAAGATGGAGAAGCTCTATACAGTCAGCAAAAACAAGACCAGGAGCTGATTGTGGCTCTGATCATCAGCTTCTTATAGCAAAACTCAAGCTTAAACTGAAGAAAGTAGGAAAAACCACTGGGCTAGTCAGGTATAATCTAAACCAAATCCCTTCTGAATACACAGTGGAAGTGAAGAACAGATTTAAGGAACTAGATTTGGTGGACAGAGTGCCTGAAGAACTATGGATGGAGGCTCGTAACATCGTACAGGAGGCAGCAACAAAAACCATCCCAAAGAAAAGGAAATGCAAGAAAGCAAAGTGGCTGTCCAACGAGGCCTTACAAATAGCAGAGAAGAGAAGGGAAACAAAATGCAAGGGAGATAGGGAAAGTGACAGAAAATGGAATGCTGACTTCCAAAGAATAGCAAGGAGAGACAAGAGGGCCTTCTTAAATGAAAAGTGCAAAGAAATAGAGGAAAATAACAGAAAGGGAAAAACCAGAGATCTGTTCAAGAAAATTGGAGATATTAAAGGAACCTTTTGTGCCAAGATGGACATGATAAAGGACAAGATGGTAGGGACCTAACAGAAGCAGAAGACATCAAGAAGAGGTGGTAAGATTACACAGAGGAATTATACCAGAAAGATTTGGATGTCCCGGACAACCCAAATATTGTGGCTGCTGACCTTGAGCCAGACATCCTGGAGAGTGAAGTCAAGTGGGCCTTAGAAAGCATGGCTAACAACAAGGCCAGTGGAGGTGATGGCATTCCAGTTGAACTATTTAAAATCTTAAAAGATGACACTGTTAAGGTGGACAGTGTCACTGAAGCTACCAACATGAATTTGACCAAACTCCGGGAGGCAGTGGAAGACAGGAGGGCCTGGCGTGCTCTGGTCCATGGGGTCACGAAGAGTCGGACACGACTTAACGATTAAACAACAACAACATGTATGCATACACAACAGAGAGCAGCTACATATGGATGTGAGGTGGTAGGAGTATGAAAAGTAGCAGCAGAAGGGAAAAATGGGGACCAATTCTGACGTCTCCTCCCTCAAGAAAGCTGTGTGTCCCAGCTAACATGCCAACCCACTTAAATCCAGCCTATATGTTTTGTCTATACTGTGGGTCTACTCTGGAATTGGGGAATTTTTAGCATGTATACATTACTGAAACAGCGACATCTACATTTACTCGGGCATGTCGTGAGAATGGCTGATGGTCAGATTCCAAAAGATCTCCTGTATGGAGAATTCGTGCAGGAAAAGCACCGCAGAGGGAGACCACAGCTGCGATACAAGGAGATCTGCAAGCGGGATCTGAAGGCCTTAGGAATGGACCTCAACAGATGGGAAACTTTGACCTCTGAGCGTTCAGCCTGGAGGCAGGCGGTGCATCATGGCCTCTCCCAATTTGAAGAGACCCTTGTTCATCAGGCCGAGGCCAAGAGGCCGTCCCGAAACCAGCAAAACCAAGGAGCTGGACAGGGGACAGATTGTATTTGTCTTCAGTGTGGAAGGGATTGTCACTCTCGAATTGGCCTTCTCAGCCATACTAGACACTGTTCCAAGACCTCTTTTCAGAGCACATTACCATAGTCTCTCAAGACTGAAGGATGCCTAATCTAAAGACATCATTCCACAGTCTGTATCCTAAGGGATGGATTTATCTATCTCTGTATCAGCACATTGTTCCCTAAACAACCATTGTTGCTATTACCCTCGGAGGGTGCAGTCATAACAGCCCCCACCCTGGAATAAGGTGTTTTGAGACAAGGTCTGTTAAATCAACTATCGCCACCAGTTAGGCACGGACAGCAAAAGGCCTGCTACAGGCTCCGTCTTTGAATGAGGAAGGAAGTCAGTGCTTAGCGAGAAAGGTCTTTCCAGAGAGCTTCATAGCTCATAACATATTGCAGAGGTTTGAGTGTGTCCTTCAAAGGTCACCCAAAGCAGAAGCAGAAGGCCTAAGACAGCAGACCAAAACACATCCACCCTCTTGAGGAATTAACAATCGTGTTGGCAGAAGACAACACATAGTTCCAGTAAGAATGAGGGCAGAGAAACTAAGGGAAGATCTTTCACAGGTGACAGTGACACTCAAGCTAGTTCTGGGCAGCTATGGGAAACCACTTCTTGATGCTTTATAACCCTCGGGCAATAGGTCCCAACCCTGGCTCCCCAGATGTCCTTGGACAACAACTCCCTGAAATCATGGCCAGCACAGTTCATGGTGAAGGCTTCTGGGAGTTGTAGGCAAAGAACACCTGGGGGCCCAAGGTTGAGAACCACTGCCCTTGAATGGAGAGACAGGCCGTGCTAGTTTGTAGTTCTGCGGCAGCAAGATATGAAAAACAAAAACCAAGAATCTTGTAAGCATCTCAAATACTAACAGGTTTTATTTGGCAGAAGCCTGAAATATATCCTAAGTAGGTGGACCACACACAGACACACGTGCCGTCTTACCTTCTGTGTGCATTTATATACATAGCTGTTTATTGAGTCTGTATTCCATGCATCTCAAGAAGATGGCTAGAGTCCGTGTGGGGCTGGTGGGCTTTCCACCTCAGCAAGCCAAGCATTGACTTTCCCGATGTCGCTTGGGGTGGTGACAGCAGGATGGTGGGAGACACCCTTGGGGCAGCAGGGGCAGCCACGATGGGACTTCTCCCGTGTCGAAGGACACGCCCGTGATGGGAGGTTAGGAGGCAGTTCATTGATGTGACCCAGACATTGGTCATTGGACAGATTTGCTTGTGCCCCCCCCCCCCAAGGAGGCCAACCAGGTACACAGAGATGAGGTTTAATGTTGCAACACCTACCAGGTGGAAAAACAGTGATGAGCCATCAGAAGAACCAAGAGCATCGGCTCCAAGCCAAATCACCCCATGAATCCACTCAATTCGTGAGAGGTGAGATCCCAAGTACCACTGCCCCACGTCTCCAGCCTCAGGCATCAGAGGGAACCAATTACATATTCCTGGACTTTGGCCATGCCACCGCAGAAAGCTACCAAGCCTATGGACCAGGAAGAGCTGCTGGTCGATCCTACAGCTTAGCTGGTGAGGGTGTCTGCACTGCCTGCCTGCAAGGGCAGGTAACCGCTGGCGTCCAACCTCTGTCTTGCAGGGCCCTTGCTTAACCCGCCTGTGAGGAATGCTGGACCTGGTGGAAGGGAAGGGCCTTCAGTCCTCCTCACCATAGAACTGTCTCACTGAGACTGCAAGTAAAAAGACGGCGCCTGCACGGAACTCTCAGGCACCCTGCTGGCACGAAGCCATGCCAGGCCCATTGGCCCCTTGAGCTGAGTTTCATTGAAATAAAAGGTTTCAGTTCTGCAGCAACTTATCATGTCATCATGGAGGGAGGCCAGGGGGCTACTCTCCAAATCCCGCGAGGTGCTAGTCCCCCTCTATTCAGCACTGGTTAGGCCTCACCTTGAGTATTGTGTCCAGTTCTGGACACCGCACTTCAAGAAGGATGCCGACAAACTGGAACAAGTTCAGAGGAGGGCGACAAGGAGGATCAGGGGGCTGGAAACCAAGCCCTAGGAGGAAAGACTGAAGAACTGGGCATGTTTCATCTTGAGAAAAGAAGACAGAGGGATGATACGATAACACATTGCAAATACTCGAAAGGCTGTCATACAGAGGAGGGGCAAGATCTGTTCTCGATCATCCCAGAGTGCAGGACATGCAACCATGGTCTCAAGTTACAGGAAGTCAGAATTCAGCTGAATATGAGAAAAAAACTTCCTAACTATTAGAACAGTACGACAATGGAACCAATGTCTTTGAGATGTGGTGAGTGCTCTGGAGGCATTCAAGGGAAATTTAGACAACCACGTGGCCTTTGATTTCATTCCTGCATTGAGCAGGGGTTTGGACTCAATGGCCTTAGAGGCCCCTTCCAACCTCATGATTCTATGAACTTTTCTATTCACAGTCCTCAAAAAGTATGCCAATTAAAACTTGTTAGCCTTTAAGATGCCATAAGTCTCTTTGGGTTTTATTTGGACTGAAGATGTTGCTTTATAGTGATGTATGGAAGTGAGAGCTGGACCATAAAGAAGGCTGACCGCCGAAGAATTGATGCTTTTGAATTGTGGTGCTGGAGGAGGCTCTTGAGAGTCCCCTGGACTGCAAAGAGAACAAACCTATCCATTCTGAAGGAAATCAACCCTGAGTGCTCACTGGAAGGACAGATCCTGAAGCTGAGGCTCCAATCCTTTGGCCATCTCATGAGAAGAGAAGATTCCCTGGAAAAGCCCCTGATGTTGGGAAAGTGTGAAGGCAAGAGGAGAAGGGGACGACAGAGGACGAGATGGTTGGACAGGGTCATCGAAGCAACCAACATGAATTTGACCCAACTCCGGGAGGCAGTGGAAGACAGGAGGGCCTGGCGTGCTCTGGTCCATGGGGTCCCGAAGAGTCAGACACAACTTAACGACTAAACAACAACAACAACATGTTGCTTTAAGCAAGGCAAAGCTGGCAATGACCAGTAGAAACTCACTGTGTGCAAGACATGAAGGACCTAACTATCTCTGAAGAACACAGAATTACTGGATAGCTCTATGATTTAGGTCTCTGGCTGTGAAGCCAGAGGTTGGGAGTTGGATCCCTCACTGTGTTTTCCAGAAGGAGCTGGACTCAATGATCCAGAGAGTCCCTTCCAGCTCTGCAGTTCTAAGATTATTGAACTGCTGGAGAGCTCAGTGGTTTAGGACTCCAGCTGTGGAGCCAGAGGTTGGGGGTTCGATTTCCCCCCCCCCCCCCCCGGGCCTCCTTGAGAGGGGCTGGACTTGATGATCCAGAGGGTCCCTTCCAGCTCTGCAGTTCTCTGTTGTTGTCAAAAAGAGAAGTCCAATAGAGATATATATGTATTTTTAAGAGCCCTTTCCTTTGCAATGTTTTTACAGATTTATTTTTGGATGCAATTTAATATTAGTCCACAATGCCCTGAGGAATGTAGTGGCATCATTTTCCTTTGATGGATGCGGAAGAACTGATTTTCCTACACAAATATGCACAAAAACACTTTCCATGCATGCATCTTCAAGTCACGTACAGGTATTCATAGCCCACACCTTTGCTTCCTCACACCAGGCTGGGTTTCTCAGAGAACGTGGGGTGTGTATTCCTTTAAGGAAAACCTGGTGTCAGGAAGCCGATGGCTGTCGCACGCGGCACCTCCAGGCAGTCCACAAGTTCTTCCCACTTGTGGTTCTTTAAATGTCTTCGTATGCATAAAATATTGCCTACAAACAATTAATGTTAATTAAGATCATTTATCATTCAAAAGTAAAGCTGCCTTATCAGCAGGTATCAGTCTGCTTAGCAAACAAAGGATTACCAGCAAAAAGAAAACAGCTAGGTACCCCGTTCGTTTTCGTAGGATGCCTCCTGGTTGGGCTGGGTGCTCTGTTTGCTGTGTAATTAACAGCAATTAGCTAATCACTCTTCTCTAGCAGCTTAAGTGGTGACACCACATTATAATGTGCCAAAACTTGTGTTTGGGTGCCTTTTTAGCCGTTCTTCTTCCAACGCACAAATGAGATGCCAGGGAGACAGTGTGGATGGAGCCAGAGATGCAAAAGGTTTAGCGGTCTCCTTTTTAAAAACAAACCAACCCTACCGCTTCGAGATGCCTACAGCCAACATGGCTACTGGCCATTCTAGTTGTGGCATTCGGGAAGCTGTCGTGCAAAATGAGCAACGCTCAACTCAACTAAAATCCATCCTCTTTCCATGGGCTGCACCAACTTGTACCGTGGAACAGAACCAGGCTGAAACGGTTTGATCCGTTAATGTGCCCGCAGGCAGCCACCGCTATTTTTGCTATGAAGCTGGAAGTTAAGCTCCTGCTGAATCAGGGCCTGGGCGTCTCGTGAGGCTGGAGGGAACCCAGTAAATGGATTATCTCCTTCTGTCGAGCATCCGAGGGTGCTCATGGAGTGCTGTAGCCATCACCGTTGCCAGTAAGGGGAGTGACCCAAAAAGCCATTTTTCGATTCCTTGTTTATTGGTCCTGTTATGTCAGGATGAAGGTCTGGCACTTCCTTTATATCAGTCAGAAGAGCCCATCCTGGAAAACGGTGGTTTCTCAGCCCATTTGAGGCCATGGAGCTGGGGAGTTATTTTTCCACTCGTGGTCCCTGGGTCTTCTTCTGCTTCTCTCCTGAACCTGACGTGGGAATGGCCAGGAGGGAAGGGTAGAATGGGAGAAAGCAGGGTCTGTTGCCATGGAGACAGGAGCGCACGAAGCAGAGAGGGAAGGATGTTACTTAAACTGAGTGAGAATGAGGTGTGGTTTCCCCCCCTGAAAATCTAAGAACTGCAAAGTTCATTCTATTTTTACCTCAGAAGCGATAGGTTCTGGCTACATCGCAGGGGTGTGGGGGTCCCTTTTGAGCCCGACCCTTCTTATTTTCTGAAATTCTCCTCCTTCCCCGCAGCTGTGATATGTCATGGGAAGTGAGCTCCGCGTCTCCACAGGTGTAGCCCTACGATCGTACCCGTTGTGATGGACAGGTGCCGTCCGAAAACAATTTCCTTTTTAAAACCCAAAATGAGAGCCTTCCCTTTTGTGCAAGTGTATGGACATGTAATATTCACCTGCTCAAATGGATCAGAATGACTGAGGTTTTATTAGCTGGGTAACAGTCTTCTTAACAAGAAAGTATGTGCATGGATATTTATTTATTCAACCTTACCCTGTAGTACAAGGCTCAGAGTTAGCACTTAATCCAGAGGTGGCTACATGGATGACTCTCCGAGGTGCAAAAGGCTTCCTTAAGAAGGCAATAAAATGACTCACCTAGCTTCAAACAGAACCAGAGTGGAGAAAAAGTGAACCACTTATTTCTCCTTGCCAACACATTGGCATGGCAACCACTGGTAGCTGTGATAGGGTTCAAATTAACAACGATCATCCTGAAGCAGACACAGACTGAGAGAGAGCAAGAGAAGAGAGGGAGAGGGAGGAGAGTTTAATTTTTGCATTTGTGTGATTAGTTACCTATTAGCATTCATAAAGGCATTAGCCCATCAGGGTAAACTGACTTAATGTTGTGCCAGAACTGCTAAAAGGCAGGGAGGAACAGTGATTTTAAAAATTAATTTAAAACAATTTCGCAGAGCGCCTTGGGAAAACAAAAAAAATCATTAAATGGGCGAGATTAATATTCATAGCAGCTGCAAGACAGTCGCACATACTGCGTCCTTCTTGCTTGACGGGGTGCTGCTGCTGGTGGTGGTGGTGCTGGTGGGTGCGCAGAGATGCCCGCAGAGTGGCAGGAGGCAACATGGCCGCACGGAGTCCACTGGTTTTCAACCAACGGTGACCCTGAAGCTGCCCCACGTTAACCCATTCTCCCACCCCACTCTATTCTACTGTTGAGGTCTTCTAGCAGAAAGGAGAGAAGCTAATTTTGCCCAGCTGAAAGAGATTTTTGGAAACCCTGCAACCCTTTTTTAAACCTCAGCTGAAATGCAGGAATTTCCAGTTGCATGAGAAGTTATCTGAAAACCAAGGCAGGCTGCTTTCCTAGAACCTGATTCTAAAAAGTAACATGAAATTATTAAAAAGGGGGGTGGAGGGCCAGGGAAGCCGTGTAGTACTTGTAAGCAGTTCGAAGGCAAGGGTGGGAGAAATCTCTATTAGGCCCCCAACTGTCATGGTCCCGGTTAGGGTGGCCACTTTTACGTTATCCAGAAAGAGGACAAAGGAGACACCAGTTTGCCTAAAAGAGAATTTGTTCATTTGTGTGGATAGAGGCAAAGCGAGAAACCACTTTCCTAACTGAAACACATCTCACTGAAGTGGGAAAGAGAGCGACTGGGCACGTTATTTTTATTCTTCTTGTTATTTTGTTTTTATTTTATTTTATTATTTTTGTTTTGGCTTAAATCTGACCCCAATTAGCTAAACCTAGTAAGTTTTGTTGTTGTTTAGTCGTTAAGTCGTGTCCGACTCTTCGTGACCCCATGGACCAGAGCACGCCAGGCCCTCCTGTCTTCCACTGCCTCCCGGAGTTTGGTCAAAGTCATGTTGGTAGCTTCGATGACACTGTCCAACCATCTCATCCTCTGTCGTCCCCTTCTCCTCTTGCCTTCACACTTTCCCAACATCAGGGTCTTTTCCAGGGAGTCTTCTCTTCTCATGAGATGGCCAAAGTATTGGAGCCTCAGCTTCAGGATCTGTCCTTCCAGTGAGCACTCAGGGTTGATTTCCTTCAGAACGGATAGGTTTGTTCTCCTTGCGGTCCAGGGGACTCTCAAGAGTCTCCTCCAGCACCACAATTCAAAAGCATCAATTCTTCGGCGGTCAGCCTTCTTTATGGTCCAGCTCTCAATTCCATCATCTCTACTGGAAAAACCATAGCTTTGACTATGCGGACCTTTGTCGGCAAGGTGAGGTCTCTGCTTTTTAAGATGCTGTCGAGGTTTGTCGTCGCTTTCCTCCCAAGAAGCAGGCGTCTTTTAATTTCGTGGCTGCTGTCACCATCTGCAGTGATCATGGAGCCCAAGAAGGTAAAATCTGTCACTGCTTCCATATCTTCCCCTTCTATTTGCCAGGAGGTCATGGGACCAGTGGCCATGATCTTAGTTTACTAGTAAGTTTACTAATTTCCAATTCCCAGATGGAGGACTCAGATTTTCTGTGTCACCCTCCCTCCTAGCCAAGCAGAAACCTGTTCTTTTCAAAGAAAGGCCAAATGGGAAGGGGTGTGTGCACGCATGGCCTGTGCCTCTTTGAAGAACTGGGACGTGAAGTTCAATCCATAACTGCCTCAGCTGTAATGAAATATGGGATTTTCATATTCGTATCCCCAGGGATACGAATACAAATATCAGCACCACAGGTGCCTGGGAAGTTCAGGTCTACCCCTCCCGAACCAGCCAGACCACTCATGGGTCTTCTCGAAGACTTGCATGGCTAGTGTCATTCTTGTCGCACCAACTGCAGAAGTAGCCTGGCTGGTGCTTCCTCACCTCCCCACGCAGCCGACCGCTCAACCGCTGAGCGGAGAGACTCCTCATCCTGCCTCCACACTGGAGTGATCAGCTGTGTGGGGAGGCGGGGAAGCATCAGCCAAGCTACTTCTGTGATTGGCAGAACGAGAATTCCCCCCCCCCCCCGGTTCGGCGGGGAAGACCTGGACTTCCCAGGCACCTCTGGTGCCGATGTTCTTGTGCATATCCCTAGGGATACGAATACGAATATCTCATGTCTAGCTGTATCTTTAGAACAACCACAGAAATGCTGCCGGCATTTTTCCTGATTTACATCTAAGACGTGCCTGCCAAGAACTTTTGGACGTTGAGTTGTTCACATTGGTACACACCTGTCGAAGTGGATGGTCCTGATGCATGAAAGCTAGGATTTTTTTTTAGTGGTCTATAAAGGTATTGCATTTGTATTTTGTAAGGACCACACAGCTCTCTTTGATTTCAGCAGGGGCTCTGGAGCTCTGGGTGTTCGCTGCTGAGGATGAACCTCTCCTTATGGATGACGGGAAAATTTCAAGTCCGGGATCTCCCTCCTCTTCCTGAGAGCCCTTTCCTCTGAATTCTGATTTGGACTGAACCACCCTTCATGTCCTCTGAAACTGATGGATCTCTTCCTGTTTCCGGCCATCCTCCCGTTTTTTAATTTTTGGGAAAGCGTGACCACTTTGTTTCCTGACTGGTGTTGCCACCTTCTCTGCTATTGTTTCAAGGTTGACAGTGATTTAGGTCTGGTGTATTTTTACAACCAGCACCTAATCCGGGATATAAATCATCCTGAAGGACGCTTATTCCTGCCTGTCATTTTGCAGGAAGACGCTATTAAAGTGGCGCTCACTACAACATGCAGTTCAGAAACAAATTTATGGCTGATGATTTTGACACGCTTTGCTTTTTCGTCTGTTGCCGATAGAGTTGGGGTGGAGGGGAGAGGAACGGTGCCATGGGATTTGTCTAGTGAAACAACAATTGCTTTCCCATTCATGGAAAAGCACCTCTGCCCAGTGGTGTAGTGTGTGTGTGTGGGGGGGGGAGCCAGAGGGGCAGTCGCCCCAGGGCACAACCTTGTAAGGGGCACAACCACCCCCCTTTCATGCCCCACAGCACTCTGTCCTGCCATTGGGCTGGGCTTGGTGGCTCCGTCCATCTCTCCTCCCTCCCTCCTGCTGCAGCCCCACAACTCCCTACCTGCCGAGGCTGTCTGGTGAGCAGGAAGAACAGGAAGGGGAGTAAAGGAGAGTGTGCCAGTGGTCTCCATCTGACTGGGGCTGGTGGAGGGGGTCCGGCTGCCACTGCTGCTACACAGACGAAGTCATGCAGGCCGGGCTGGGGCTGCCAGGGGTCCGGGCGCTCCTGTGCCTCTTCCTGGAAGCCATTGGGCTGCTGGCGGTGCTGAGCCTGGCTGGCAGTGTCTTCCTGCTGGGCTGCTGGCGGGAGCAGCCATGTGGGTGCTGGAAGAGGAGGAGGAAGCGGGAGTTGGGGGCACAGTGGACCCCCTCTGCACGTTGGCTGAGCCCAGTGCGAAGTAGCTAAAGGAGGATCTGGGGAAGATAAGAGGAGGAAGGATGATGGTGGAAGAGGAAGAGGGTGCTTCATTGACATTCCCATCAGGAATGGAGGGAGGAGGAGGGATGCAGGTCCATGGGTTAGGGGGCTCGATACTTGCCCCGGGTGCTGGCAAACCATTCTATGCCACTGCTTCTGTCCTCACACGTCCACACATCCCACCCCAGTTTTTGATTCCTGGCTCTTCTCAGGTCCCGTGTTCTGGAGACACCGATCTAGGAAGGCTTCCCACAGAATGCCCGAGAGATGGGTTTTCAATCCTTCCTGTGAGCCCCCATGTGGGACCTGATCCTTCTGAGTAGACCTCTCTCACAGCCAGTCACTGACGCCATTCCATGAAGGTGTAACAAAAAAAAAAGGGATGACCCAGGAGGCAGGAAGGATGAAAAGGCACCACCACGGGGGAGATGGGATTTCAGTTGTCATCAGGGGGATGAGACGCTGCTGTAGGGAAAGCAGATAGGAAGAAAGAATCTCCCCTCCAAATTCTACTCGGTTAATCTCAGTTAATCTCTTCTCACCCAAACACAAAATTGTCAGGACTGTTTTTGGACAGGTGGTTGGGTCGGAAATGAGTGCAGGAAATGGATCTGAGATCTCTCTCCAGGCCCCAGGGACTGGAGTTTCAAGGGGTGTTTTAGCTTTCCTTGGGGCTTCAGCTGACCATCTGCTTCTGCTTTGGCAGTGCCTTCTTTTGCTACAGTAACAGCGTCGTCAGTGGTCCGTTCCGCACACTTCCACCTTCGGCGGATCGCCCAGCCGCATCCCTGTCTTGATGTAAGGGCACTCACCACTTTGGTCCATGCGCTCGTAGTCTCGAGATTAGACTACTATAATGCGCTCTACGTGGGTCTGCCTTTGAGACTGACGCAGAAACTTCAGATGGTGCAGAATGCGGCGGCCAGACTTCTTACAGGGGTGAAAAGGTACCACCATATTTCCCCCACTCTGGCTGCCTTGCATTGGCTGCCCATTCACTTCCGCGTTGATTTCAAAGTCCTAACAATTACATATAAAGCCCTAAATGGTTTAGGACCTCGATATCTGGCAGAGCGCCTTCTCCCACCCAGTTCTGCCAGAGTCACTCGTTCCAGCCAGGCCAGGCCGCTGAGGGGCCTAACGCCGAGAGAGGTCGAGAAGGAAAGAATGAGGAACAGGGCCTTCTCGGCAGTGGCCCCTCGCCTTTGGAACAACTTGCCAGTGGAGATCCGCCTGGCTCCCCCTCTGGGTGTTTTCAGGAACAAACTTAAAACCTGGCTATTTGGGCAGGCTTTCGTTCCTGCCGTATCTTAATTTCTTATACTTTTGCCATCTTGGATTTATAATATATGCTTATTGGTTTTATTGTTTTTGAATTTGTAAACCGCCCAGAGTAGACCTTTGGTCTAGATGGGCAGGATAGAAATTTAATAAATAAATAACAGGCACCAAGTTTTTTTTCTGCAGATTACCATATTAGAAATTAAAAAACAAATTGCAAAATTCATCAAAAATTGCTAATTCATAAATTTTTAATCATCAGAAGTGACTCCCACAACAACTATGAATTGATGAATTTTTAGTGATTTTGAATTTTTTAATTTGTTGGGCTATAAAATGCCTCCAAGGCACCTAGAGACACCAAAATGTCAGAGAAATTTCTACCAACTCTCCTCTATCATTCCTCCAAAATTTGGTGAAGTTTGGAGCTTGGACGTCTGAGTTATGCACCCACAAAGTGGGTCCCCCCCAGGAAAGTGCCCTTTAGCAGCTGGCTTGGGGGAAATTCCGGCACTGCTGCAAACCAGCTGTTAAAGGGCATTTTCTTGGGGGGACCCACTTTGTGGGTGTATAACTCAGATGTCCAAAACCTCAAGTTCAGCAAATTTTGGAGGCATTGTAGAGGAGAGTTGGGAAATGTTTCTCTGTGATTTTGGTGTCTCTAGGTGCCCGGCGGGGCCATTTTATGGGGTTTTAAATACAAAATGAATTGACAAATTGATCTGTCAATTCATCAGAAAAACATCATAAATTTGTGATTTGTGATTCATTGACCTTGATGAATTATAAAATGCAACAAAACTCCCAAATACCAACGCAAACTCCAAACACCTGAGCGGGGCTGCTGTCTCCTCTGTCAGCTCTGGTAATATACAGTGGTGCCTCGACTTACGAACGTCCCTACTTACGAAAATTTCGACTTATGAAAAGCTCCAGCCGCAAAATTTTGCTTCGACTTGCGGCCGGAGCTTCGAGTTACGGACGAAAAAAGGCAGGGGAAAAGGGCGGGAAATTCAAACCGTTGGTGGCGAAGAGGCTGCTTCTTTGTAGCTCTTTCGCCCCAACGGTTAGGAAAAGGGAGGCTCAGCCTCCCAGGCTTCCAACACCGCCCTGACCGCCGCGCCGGGTGTTAATATTTCTTGCAATGCCTTTGCTCCTATCTTATCCCTTATGTGCACGCTTTATTTTATTGGGGGCGGGCGGGAGGGAGGGCTTTGCAAACAATAAGCACTTGCTGATCGCGCGGGAGGAGGGGGGGCACCAGAGAGTCGCCCAGCTTACCTAAAGCTGGAGGCTTCGCTTGCCTTGGTGAGCCTAGGAAACCGAAGCCAGCAATGAGTGATGCACCTTGGAACAGCCCGTTCCTAGAGGAGATGGTCCCAGAACGTGTGGCACTTGGGTTCATCGCAAGAAAGCAGGTTGCGCAAAACCCGGGGCATCAGCATCCTCCTTTGTACCTTCCCCCGCCCCCGCGCAAAGCGAGAAACCACTTTCCTAACTGAAACACATCTCACTGAAGTGGGAAAGAGAGCGACTGGGCACGTTATTTTTATTCTTCTTATTATTTTGTTTTTATTTTATTTTATTATTTTTGTTTTGGCTTAAATCTGACCCCAATTGGCTAAACCTAGTAAGTTTTGTTGTTGTTTAGTCGTTAAGTCGTGTCTGACTCTTCGTGACCCCATGGACCAGAGCACGCCAGGCCCTCCTGTCTTCCACTGCCTCCCAGAGTTGGGTCAAATTCATGTTGGTCGCTTCGATGACACTGTCCATCCATCTCATCCTCTGTCGTCCCCTTCTCCTCTTGCCTTCACACTTTCCCAACATCAGGGTCTTTTCCAGGGAGTCTTCTCTTCTCATGAGATGGCCAAAGTATTGGAGCCTCAGCTTCAGGATCTGTCCTTCCAGTGAGCACTCAGGGTTGATTTTCGTTAGAATACATATCCTTAACTCCACTTGGACACTTTTTTCCTGAAGCCAGTGCACATCCCTGATTACAAGTAATGCTTCACACTTGATTAGAAGAAATCCTGGATTTGGAATCAAACTAGCTTGGTTCAAGCTGATTTGTACAAGGTCTTGATTGGAGCGGAATGGCCAGATTTGGTCATTGTACATAGAGCGCAAATCAAATCAGGTGGGGGCACGCATCATCCCAGTCTTTCTCATCTTATTTCTAAAAGCAAAATTTAAAGCCACCTAAAAAGTGGAGCTCAGAAGCTAGCTGTGCTGAAGTTGATTTACTCTTTTCTTTACAGCCTGTCTTTCCCCCCCTAAGTTTCACGGACATCCGTGCAAAACAAAACAGTTTCAGCCGTTTGGGTTTTCCAGTACATGTCCATGGGAGGTTCCTGAATCCACCTGAATCTGGGGTGCAAGTCAAATCAGATGGAGCAGAGATGGCTCCCAACGTGGGATATGTTCTAGAGGCTCCGACTAGGCTCCAAGTGATATAGGGGGACCCACGGGCAGCCCGAGTAACGGTGTACCTGTACGAAAAGGACCAGGAGCCTGGCATCAGGAGAACATCAAGACCCTCTGCCGTGACTTGTTAGATTGCACAGCCTTTCCCAGAGCAAATGCTTGGGAAGTGGAAGGGCTCCAATACTCATCTCCAGATGGTTCCAAGATCCACTTCCATTGGATAACCCAAGGAAGGAGAAGGGAGCCGATTCTCCTGGGCTTCCCACCATGAGTTCACACTGAAAATAATAAAAATAAAAATAATACCGTGCTATTTAAAGCCATGCTGCATTAGCATTTCTGCTTGCCTGCCTCCGTTGCAGCCTTGCTGATGAGTTCTCCATGCATTCAATTTACCAAACATAATTATTTCAAGAGCTGATAGTGAGGTTATCCATCAAGCCATTAAAGCTGTACTGTTCCCTAATGAATGTTCAGAACTGGCAGGCGCTACCCCAATGTAACAATTTTCTGCTTCTAAATGCCAGTTTCTCATTGTCCCAGTGGTGACAAAGCAGCAGCTCGGGTTTCTCTAAGAGCACGTTTTCTTGAACTTTTCAGCTCATGATGTGTTCGCTTACCCGAAAATGTACTCCACACTCAATGGCTGCTCTTGACACACGCATGCAGACTGGAGAAGCACAGACCTTGGGTAAACCCATTAATCTGGGGAAGTATATCTAAAAAGATTATGTGGGGAAAAAGTAAAATAGAACCACTGGAATCCCAGCTGGGCACAGAGAGAGGAGAATAAGCCAATATTTTTTCATCAGATAGCGTTCCAACTGGAAAGGTACGAGACCCACCATCATGTGACTGCCTCCTACTGTGCTACCCTGATCATAAAGGATCTCATCTCATTTAGAAAACTGAACTCACCTGGAAGCCTGTAATCCCTGCTTAGCTGCAGGAAACACTTTAGTGGGAGATCAGCAGGGAATAAGGATGTAATGAACATCCAAAAATGGTCCCATCATATCCTTCCGCAACGCTGTCCAAACCGTCTGCCAATTCATGTGGGGTGATACTGGGCTAGATCGCTCAATGATCTCCGTTAACATAAGGCCGTCTTCTGTGTTCCTAATTGAAACCCAGAGCCAAAGACTTAAAAGTTTTTGAACTATGGTTTGTGCCCTCTTGCTCCAAAACATGCAGAGGGCAACAAGGACGGTCAGCTTTCTTAGATCAATAGTTAGAGGGCTCAAAGGCAAATGTGGACAGAAACACTCCCAGGCTTTGAATAATTATGTATTAATTAATTTTTAAATTTTGCAAGTCCAGATGGAGGGGGCATATATGCTGAGAAGTGTCTCCTTCTCCCTTATCATACACTGCATTTGTCTCATTTTCAGATATGTGCATTATCTTCGCATCTCTTCCCACAATACAATCATCTTGAAAGAAACTCTTCAAAGAGGATGAAGGATTGTGTAATTAGCGGTGCCATGCAGTGCAAGAACTCGGAAGGAAAAAAAACACGGCCATAAAAGACATGTCAAAACCGACTCTTCTGTGTATGTAAATCCTATGCCCAGATCTACCCAGCGACCCAAGCAAGATGCCCTGGAGGTATCTAGAGACAGGAAGAGGAAAGTGTGGCTTCATCTTGGATACCATGGGAAAGGAGGGAGCTGCTGTAGCATTCGGGATGGGATGAGGTCTCCTGCCTTGGGCAGGGGGTTGGACTAGAAGACCTCCAAGGTCCCTTCCAACCCTACGACGATTCTATAATTCTATGTTCCCAGATTGGCCAGATACACATGTAGCCATGAGGCTGGTGCTTGGCAAATGGCCCAGCTGTTTTCTTCCAAAGTCCATCCACCTGGGGCTCAGGACAAAAAGCTGTGCCAGTGAGAAAGCTTCTTCACACACGGCATGTCTCTATTTTGAAGCACGTAAGGGAGAATGAGCGAGACTGCAGTTGACAAAGAAGGGTTATGCTCTCGCGTCCCCCTTTCCTGTTGACCAAGGCCATTCTTGCTGGCTTCCCCTTGGCCATAACAGATGATAGAGGAGAAGCATCCAGCATTGACTGAAGGCAACAGATGGCATCCATTGTAGAGCTTAAATGTTTTGCTTGAAGCAAACTTTGCTTGGGCCTCGCATGTCTTGCTGGTCAAGAGCACTAGACTAGAGATTTTGATGAGCAGCCTCTGGACTAATGTTGGACCATGAAGGAAAATCTTGTGCCAGGCATGAAGGGATTCAGCTGGCAGGATTTGGTCACTGGAAGCCATTTCCATGTAGATCTATAGAGCAGGTTGCATGATGTATTTATACATGGTGGAAATGTTTCTTGCCTCCATAGGTTCAGATGCTGGTGGGGTTGGAGATGGTGATGGACAAGGAGCCGGGAAGTGAGAGGTGGACAAGGCAGCCCATAGTCTAGCAAGGGGCAAATTCACCCTGGTGGCAGCGTGAGACTTCCAGTCCAGACCATATAGTATTCTGGGCCCACCCCATGGCTCTCACAGAGGTCTCAAAAACTATGAGATGACCCTCTATATTATGCGCACATATACACATCACACTCCCCAACACATGGTCCAATGCAGGAATCCTCAGATAATGGTCCACTATACCACCAGCAGCCCCTTGAGTTGTCTTGAGACGTCCTTGAGAACCCCATGAGGTCATCCAAAGGAGTTGAACATTGGAAAATTCAGGAGAGGTTAAAGTCAAGCCGTGGAATTTCCTTCCAGAAGATGTCACAATGGCCTCCATGTTTTTCCTCCAATATATTTCTTCCAATGTAAGAAGTAGCAGTATGATTCTCTTTATCAGATGTTGGAGAGCACAAGGGGGAAAGCACTCTTGGCCTCGGATCCTCCCGGTGACCTTCCCGGTGGGAACCGGTTGGCCACTGTGGGGGGGAAAAGTTGGCCTCAGTCATCTTGTGGTCTGATGCTGTGGGGCGTTTCTTACATTATTATGAGCAACCACCGGATCAGGCATGGAAGGCGGATCTGAACATGCAAAGAAGGTTGCTTTGGGAACGAAGGAAGCTACCTTACACCGAGTTGGGCCATTTGTGCATCTAACTCTTAAGTATTGCCAACGGCAATGAGGCAGTGGCTCTTCAAGGTTTCAGGAGAGATTATTTCCCAGCCCTCCCTGGAGGTTCAACCTGTAACTCTGACTGATGAGCCTGCACCCCATAAAGCATCCAGAGTTCCTTGGTGATCTCCTTTCACAGGTTCAAGCCAGGCCCGACCCTGCTTGACTTCCAAAATCAAACAAAATTGACCTATTCAAAGGGGCAATCCACTCCCTTAGTCTTGTTACACCAATGTATGCAAGTGTGGAATTTGTCCATATGTAGTCCAGTGTTTATCTATCTTGGTGCACGAGTCTTGGGCAGAAGTAGGTCTGTCTCGTTTAAGATACTTGTGGAGCTTCTTTTAGATAACCCTTTGAAGGGTTCTCCTACCTTGGTTTGGTTTAAAAGCAGAGGACCACAAGGAGGAGGGTTAGGGTTACCAAGAACTAACTCTCTCTCTCTCTCTCTCTCTCTCTCTCTCTCTCTCTCTCTCTCTCTCTCTCTGAGAGAGAGAGAGAGAACAGTGCTTGAGTAGCAACACTAGCAGGCACACGAATCACTCGGTCAAGATTGGCATAACTTAAATGAGTTCAATGGAGATTTTGTTTGAATTACAAGGGTAGTGCAGTGGTTCCCAACCTTGGGCAACCCAGGTGTTCTGGGACTGCAATTCCCATAAGCCTTCACCACCAACCGTGCTGGCCAGAATTTCTGGGTGCTGCAGTCCAAGAACACCTGGGTGACCCAAGGTTGGGAACCACTGGTGTAGTGGATCAAATGTTGGCCTGTGAGCCAAAAGATCCGGATTTAGATCAGCCACGGAAATTCACTGGAATGGGGTAAGAAGGACAAACCTTTCCTTGAACCTCTCACATACCTCAGTAGCTCTGTCAGGATTGCCATAAGTCCAAAACCATTGGACAGCCCCTGACAACAACATATGAATTACCCTCTGAAATTTTAGGCATAGCTGTACCCTGTCCCCAAATCATGGGGGGTGGGCTTGCTTTTCAGTGATGTGCAAGTAGCCACCCTACTCTGTTGCCGAATCCTTTTTGTTTTATTTTTTTGAGATGGTGCAGGTGAAAAGTGGGAGCTTCTGCATGTCCCACCATTCACTCATGGCCCCTCCACATTGAGTGGAACTGACATCCATAACCATTAAGCTTCATTTCTGAGAACTACATTCAACGAAGGTCTTGCAAACATTTCCACTTCAAATTGGAAGTTGTGTCACCCGCCGGAAATCCAACGCCCAGTTCCTCGTTTCACAATTTGATGACACAACGCAGCAAACTGAACAGAGACCACTGGGCAAAGGTCAAACTCTGCAGGCCATATGATTTCTCTTAAACTGCAAAATGTGCATGCAGACAGAATTCCTCCCATAACCTTAGAGATTGAAAAGATGATGGATATTGTGCCATAATTGGCCTTATTCCTATCTGAACTGCTTTTATGAATAACATTAATTTGCTTCCAGTTGCTAGCAGATGGTGGCAAGAGAATTAAGATTAAGGAAACCCTCAAGAAAATGAGCATTTAGAATTCTCCAGGTATCAGCAATCTTCTATATAGGCTTCAAGTTACAGGGGTGGGTTTTTTTTTCTCCCCCTTACAGAAAAAAATAATAACCTTTAAATAAAAGCAAATAGGAATTGCAAAAGTGATGCGCTAGAGTTTCATTGGGTTAGCAGCAAAATAATTATGGCATTCTAGTACAAAATTCAATCAAGGAAGGGAGTGTATTTGCATTATTAACCTCAGATGAAATTCAGAGTAATTCAATTCATTTTTAACTCCTTCAATTAAGTTGTATGAACGCCATTCTTTCTGCAAAAATGAGCACGGGCTGACGATGATGAGCTGCACACGCCGCCGCTGAGTAATCTAATCCTTCTTCAAAACAGAAATGTGGCATAAAGGCACGCAAACCCAGAAGTAGGAGGAAGGGAGTCAGGATGCGGTGCCTCAGTTGGTGATACTGTGGATCCTGATCGAAGCAAGGGGAAATGTCATCTTAGAAAAGTGGAATGCTGGATCTCACGCCCAGAGAGAGACTCCCAGAATCCTGGCTACTGACTTCCAGCACCATCTTCCTCACTGATTGGGTGTCATCTGACTTCCCTATCAGCTGCAGGAAACTTTAGTACAACCTGTAGATGCTGAGTAATTAAACATTTCTCTGCTTAGGATGTTTTTGCAGAGCTAGAAATCAACAAGTCACAAGTAACAGATGGGCTTGGCTGCAGGGCTCAATTGGAACAGGCTGGTGCAGGCGAAATAGGGTCGCTTAAGGTCAGTAGAGGCCTCGTATGCCATTTGGTACGATCCTTGCATCCAAATAGCCTACTCACCTCAAGTGACCCTACTTGGTCCCCCAACTGTTGAAAACAACAAAAACAAGCAAAACAGACACACACACCCCCGCCCTCTCCTCTCGCTTGCTTCTGCAAGGGAGTCTTTATTTATTTTTTCAGAAATAATGCAACACATTAGTGCTGTCCTAATACAGTTTTTTTAAAAAAAAAATATTTTACTTCCTCTGCCCCACCCCAAATTTCCCAATATCATGAACTGGCTAAGCTGTCTTCTTAAGTGACGGAACAATGTGGGAAACTGAAAGAGGACAGGGAAATTGACCGCCACAAGCTTGCTTTGGTTTGTTTCCAGTGACTGCACATGGTGGAAATACACTGAAATACAGTGATCCTACCTGCACCAAAAAAGAGAGAGAGAGAAACACCTGAGAGGGACCCAGAAAGGTAGGGGTAGGAATGGTTCGGGGATGGGCTGGTTTGCTCCAGTAATTACGTCATATGACAACTGGGAAAAGGAGCGAACCAATGTGTCCCTGCAGCAGACCAAGCAGCAGGATTAATGTCCATTTGACCACCTCCCTAGTTAGTAATAACTCATTACTTTTGGGGTGGGGATACAAGGGTGTAACAAAGCTGCATTTCAAAAATAACATCACTGGAAACATTGATGTTACTTGAGGATGGTTGGCTGAGATTCTGGGGATGGGGCATTACAGCTGGACTTTGACAAGATTAACAATGCATTCTAATGTCATTTCAACTAGAGTTTCCCAAAGCTGAGTAGAGCTACAGAAGGGTGACAGCAAGAAACTAGGTCTGTGGGCTGGAAAAACATGGGCTGTCCTTGGTAAAGCGCAACACTTGGAGTGTGTGTGCACTTTTCTCACCTGCTCACTTTTTTAACCTCCTCCTTCTTCTTTGGTCATGCAGCAGGAGACAAAAAAAATGTTGCTTTGAGGCTTACACTGAGCAGCAGGCCCTGGCGGCAAAAGGAGTGGAGACTCTCAATCTACAATAACTGTTTGTTTGGCCCACCTGCTCCCTGAGCAAGCTTGAGGGAGCTCTCTTCCTCTCCTCGCCATCCACAGCCTTCCTGTAATTGCACACAGAAGAGCCCTTCGGAAAAATCGAACCGGGCACGTTTGGAGAACTCAATTCTCTCCGCATTCCCTTCGGTTGCATTAAGCAGGACTAATGTGGGTCTGAGGGGTCTCTCGCAGCCCAATTAAACCATTACTGCTCTCCGTTAACTCTGCAATATCAGCTCCGCAAGCACAAGAGAATCGCTTAACTGGGACAGAATGGGAAGGCTCAGGTTTCTAATGCAGGGCATTAGCAGAGAGACGGATAGCCATTTTTAAATCTCTCTCTCTCTCTCTCTCTCTCTCTCTCTCTCTCTCTCTCTCTCTCTCTCTCTTTCTCCCCCCCTCCCTGTTTTATTCATTCTATTCGTTTGTTGGCTTTAAAAAGTACTAGTGAACTGTGCTAATACTCTTCTCCAGCACAAAAATAGGTTAACCATTGAGTCAATAGTAATTAGATCTTTGAAGAACCTCATGTGGATTCTCTTCTTGGCTGTTACTTATTGAAAAAGTCTCTTTTCCAACATGTACAGTTTCTCAAAATGCAGAGCAATCCAAAAATCACTATTGTAAGCCATGCATGCGCCGGACTATCCCATTTTGAAGCACGTCCCTCACCTTTTCACGCTGTGACTGCTACAAAAGCACTCCTGCATTGCAGGCAGGGGTTGAGGCTGGGGGGGGGGGGGGGTAAGGCAGCCTTCCGTAACCCTAGATATAGTGGGTGAAGGATCATGGGAGTTGTAGTCCAGCACAGTGTATAATGGATACTTTGGACCCACAGAAAGACAAACAAGCAGGTCCCTAAATCAAATGAAGCACAAAAATCTCTCTAGAAGGTTAAATTATTAAACTAAAACTATCGTGTTTGCGGCACATAGTGAGGACAGAAGACTTACGAGAAAAGATAATAATGAAAGAAGAAGGCAGCAGGAAAAGAGGAAAACCAAATACAAGACAGAATCATAGAATCATAGAGTTGGAAGGGGCCTCTAAGGCCATCAAGCCCAACCCCCTGCTCAAGGCAGATCTGACAGATGGTTGTCCAATTTTCTCTTGAAGGCCTCCAGCACTGAAGCACTCATCACCTCCCAAGGTCGTTGGTTCCATTGTCATACTGTTCTAACAGTTAGGACGTTTTTCCTGATCTATTCAACCAAAATCTGGCTTCATGTCACTTGAGCCCCTTGTTGCGTGTCCTGCACTCTGAGCTGATCGAGAACAGATCCTGCCTCTCCTCTGTGGGACTACCTTTCAAGGATTTGAAAAGGGCTATCATATTGTCTCCCCTCAAGTCTTCTTTTCTCAAGGCTAAACAGGCCCAGTTCTCTCAGTTGTTCCTCATACGGCTTGGTTTCCAGCCCCCTGACCCTCCTTCTTGCCCTCCCCTGAACTTGCTCCAGCTTGTCAGCATCCTTCTTGATGTCTGGTGTGCAGAAGTGGAGACGGTGCCCTAGATGAGGTCTCAGAAGAACCGAATAGAGGGGAACTAGATGGATTGACTCTGAAAGGAAGCCGTGACCTTGAGACTACAAAGTCTACACAGGCCTCCTGAGGACAGTGACGTAAAATTGGCCATAATATTTTTACAACAGCAGGACATTTTGAAAGTAATTAATTCAAAGGTCCAACATGCATGGAGTGCACTTGATAGAGGCTGGATCCAGTCGCTGCTTTCAGGCCACCTCATGTGTTTACGGTAGAAGTCTGGGGTGCAAATCAGTTCAGGTGGGACAGAAATAGCTTCTACTTCTTGGGTTGCTTTCAGCAAAAGTTAAAGGTGACTAATACACAAACCCCAGAAGATGGATATTTGAAATTTGGCAGCTTCATATTCTCCTCTATGAGGCCTACCATGTCTCCAAATTCTGTACACATCAGTGCAAAAGCAAAAAAGGCCACATTTCTCCTGGTTTTCCAGAGCACTTCAACAGGGCGATGGCTGTAGTAGTTTTTTTTCCTTTTGTTTTCACTAATTGGATGGGTGTAATTGATGGGTGGGCTATCGTTTGTTGTATTGCTGTTAGCCACCCAGAGTAGTGCTCTGTCAACGAGTGTGCAGATGCCCCCAACACAGTCCATGTCTGAACAGGACACATAGCTTCCTGATCTGCTCTGTGTTCTTCTGGAAATACTCCAAGGTGATCCTTGTCTGGTTCTTTGACAGGATCTTTGTGGTTCTGGATTGTCAGGAAAAAAGAGCATATCTTCAAGTGGGAAAAATGCAAATGGTTATGAAATGGGAAGTTTGGGCTACACAGCACCATGGTAGGCAGGAGGACTTGACTTGTCCGTTCCCCACCCCCCAGGTCCAGCAGGCAGTGGGATTCACCCCAACGCAAAGAGAGAGAAAAAGAGGGTGGGGATAGAGGTGAGAAACACAAACACCAGCACACCAATTCTGATCTAACCAGTCATAGCCCACATGAAAGGCATTCAGCCACAGTCACACATAGATGCTCAAACTTAGTAGTAAACTGTTTAGTCAACTAACAAAGCAAGAGAAGGAAGGAAAAAAAGAAAATTCTAGAATGTGAATCCTAGCTAGCATCAGCCCTGGAAATCTTTCATTTTACCCTGTGCATAAGCAAATGGCAGGAGGAATGACTGCAAGGGGATGCATATGCTACACAGTGACCCCTGTTTGATTCTTCCCAAGGACCTCAGTAGTCGAAGTGTCCAAGGGAGATATGTAGAATCATAGAATCATGAAGCAACACGTTCTTTAATATGATGCTTCAACACAGAGTCTCTTGGAGACATCCAAGATCGAAACATTGGCATCACCGCGATCTGATCCTCACTAGACACTCTAGCCTTCCTAGTATTATGATCACACACAGTTATCAGGGTGCTGATTGCGATACTGATCACTCCCTGGTGTGTAGTAGAGTAAAACTGCGAACAAAGAGATTGTATTACACGAAAAAGGAAGGAAGACCACGTATTGACATCAGCAAGACTCACGATCAGAGAAGAGTGGAGGGATTTGACCAAGTGCTTGAGGAAACCCTTCCAGGCCCGGCTGATGCAAATGCACCTGAACGATGGGAACATTTCAAGAACGCTGTTTATAACACCGCCCTGTCCACATTTGGCAGGAAGACCAAAAAGCCGGCAGACTGGTTCGAAGCCCACTTGGAGGAGTTGATGCCAGCCATCGAGGAAAAGAGGAGAGCTCTAGCAGCATACAAAGCCTGTCCTACTGAGTACAACCTGCAGGCTCTTCGAGCTGCTCGTAGCAAAGTCCAACAGGCTGCCAGGAGATGTTCCAACGATTATTGGCTTCAGCTCTGCTCTCAGATACAGATAGCAGCGGACACAGGTAACATCAAGGGAATGTATGACGGTATCAAGCAGGTTTTAGGTCCAATACAGAAGAAATCTGCTCCCTTGAAGTCTGCTACAGGCGTGATCATCCAGGACCGAGCACAGCAGCTGGAACGCTGGGTGCAGCACTACTCTGAGCTATATTCCAGAGAGAATGTAGTAACCAAAGAGGCACTAAATAACATCGAGTGCCTGCCTGTCTTGGAAGAGTTGGACAGCAAACCAATTTTGCAGAAATAAAAGCGGCCTTGGATTCCCTCTCCTCCAGCAAGGCACCTGGGACGGATAACATCCCTGTTGAAGTGCTGAAGTGCTGTAAAGAGATCATCACCACCGAACTGTATGAAGTCTTTCGTCTCTGCTGGAGGGAAGGTGGAGTGCCACAGGACATGAAGGATGCAAACATCATCACATTGTATAAGAACAAAGGAGACGGGCGACTGCAATAACTACCGTGGCATCTCTCTTCTCAGCGTTGTAGGGAAGCTGCTTGCCCGTGTTGTGCTGAAGAGGCTCCAGGTGCTTGCAGACAGAGTCTATCCAGAATCACAGTGTGGATTTCGAGCTAATAGATGCACCACTGACATGGTATTCTCCCTCAGACAGTTGCAGGAGAAATGCAGGGAACAACAACAGCCACTCTTTGTCGCCTTCATAGATCTCACAAAGGCCTTTGACTTGGTTAGCAGGGATGGCCTTTTTAAAATACTTCCCAAGATTGGATGTCCACCTCGACTCCTTAACATCATCAGGTCCTTTCATGAGGAAATGAAGGGCACTGTTAATTTTTGATGGCTCAACATCAGATCCCTTTGACATCCGAAGTGGAGTGAAACAGGGCTGTGTCCTCGCGCCAAATCTGTTTGGGATCTTTTTTGCTGATATCTGCAAGCGGGACCTGAAGGCCTTAGGAATGGACCTCCACAGATGGGAAACCTTGACCTCTGAGCGTTCAGCCTGGAGGCAGGCGGTGCAGCATGGCCTCTCCCAATTTGAAGAGACCCTTGTCCAGCAGGCCGAGGCCAAGAGGCAATCCCGAAACCAGCCAAATCAGGGAGCTGGACAGGAGACAGATTGTATTTGTCCTCAGTGTGGAAGGGATGGTCACTCTCGAATTGGCCTTCTCAGCCACACTAGATGCTGTTCCAAGTCCTCTATTCAGAGCATGTTACCATTGTCTCTCGAGACTGAAGGATGCCTACTAGAAGGGGCCTCTGAAGCCATCGAGTCCAATCCCCTGCTCAACGCAGGGATCCCAATCAAAGCAGATCTATAGAATCATAGAACAATTTTTTGGGGCTTAGCTGGAGGAAGGAGGGTTTCAGCTGCCACTGAAAGCCTTCTTCTTTGGTGCCAGCAGCCCTGTCTTTATAATTTCCATTTCATAGAATCATAAAAAAGTGAAGTTGGAAGGGGCCTCTAAGGCCATCAAGTCCAACCCTCTGCTCAACGCAGGAATACAATCAAAGTATATCTGCCAGGTGATGGTCTAAGTTTCTCTTGAATGCCTCCAGTGCTGGAGCACTCACCAACTCCCAAGGTCACTGGTCCCACTGTCGTCCTGCTCTAACAGTTAGGAAGGTTTTCCTGATATTCAACCGAAATCTGACTTCCTTTAACTTGAGCCCATTGTTGCATGTCCTGCACTCTGGGATGATTGAGAACAGATTTTGCCCCTTCTCTGTATGACACCCTTTGAAATATTTGAAAAGTGCTCCCTCAGTCTTCTTTTCTCAAGGCTAAACATGCCCAATTCTTTCAGCCTTTCCTCATAAGGCTTGGTTTTCCAGCCCCCTGATCATCCTTGTCGCCCTCCTCTGAACTTGTTCCAATTTGTTAGCATCCTTCTCGAAGTGTGGTGTCCAGAACTGGACACAATACTCCAGGTGAGGCCTAATCAGTGCTGAATAGAGGGGGACCAGCACCTTGCGGGATTTCACATCTTTGGTTAAAAACATTATAAACCCAAGGATGCTAGATGGAACATAGCTGATCCATGGGAGTGCAGCTCCACCCTGTGAGCAGAAAACAGTTCTTTTCTCTTCCCTACAGTCACTCCAGAATCATACTGGCATTCCTGATTCAGCCTGGTTTTCCACATTTGTCTGAAGACACTGCACCAAATTGATTTGAATTGGGGGCACACACTGAATCAGATCGGAAACACGCTGTTTCACATTTATTTGAGATCTCTCTCTCTCTCTCTCGTACACACACACATCTACACAGCCTGCCCTGTGAAAGCAGCATCTGCCAACGGTAACTGTGTTAAGGACAGCTGCTTTTGGTATATCAAGCCATGATCCTTAACAAATATGACTCTTTGCATCCCATTTTCTAGCTTCTTCTCCCTCAATTGAACCGCAAATTTCAAACTGTTGTTTCCCCAAACAATTACGGCACTTGAGCGGCAAACAGAAGCAAGCTCTATGGATGCTTGGCAAGAGAGGAGGTCCCCCCAGGGTTTCCCATTACATTGTTTCTCTCTGAGCAAATATCATGGGCTTACTGTCATTCAGCAGTCTTTCTTCAGCACCTGACAACTTTCAGTAACTCCTTTAGCATCCTGCTGAGGGTGGGGGAGAGAATTTATTTATTTATTTATTTATTTATTTATTAGATTTCTATCCCACCCTTTTAGACAGAGTCTACTCCAGGCGGGTTCCATTAAACATTGTAATCTAAAACAGAACAGGATGTGGTCTTCTTAACCTTATTATCACAAATTATATGACACAACTTTGTAAATAAAGTTTTAAGTTCCATTCTCTCTCTCTCGCTCTCTCTCTCTCTCTCTCACACACACACACACACAATCTCTCCCCCATTTTTTAAAAAGCTACATTTAGAAATCAATGTGCTTTAATAAGGTAAGCAAAATAGGAAATCCGTTGCTGTTTTGAACTCTAAACCAAATTAACCAAATAAACGTATATCCACCCCTCCCTTACTAACCATTAGAGATGGGCACAAACCACCAAAATGGTGGTTCGTCTTGGTTCATGGAAGCCCGTGAACCATGAATGTAAGAATTTTTCCCAAACGAACCACTGATGGCAATAAAAAAAAAAGGCTTTATCCCCGCCCCCACAGCCTGCCCCACCCCCTTTTCCACTGCCCCCATTGCCTCCTTACCTTTTCCGGCCATGACCTCCACCACTGCCACCATCTTGAGAAGCAGTTGGCTCCTGCAGGCCAGCTGCGTGTGTGCATGGCCCGCCGCTCAGCTGACAGGAAGGCGCATGCACAGATGCAGAGATACCCTGTTTTCCCAAAAATAAGACCTAACCTGAAAATAAGCCCTAGTATGATTTCTCAGGATGCTCGTCATATAAGCCCTACCCCAAAAATAAGCCCCAGTTAAGTGAAACCCCGCCCCTCCACCCTTGTGCAGCAACCAGAAGAAGATGACATGACTGTATTTGAATACATGTAGATAGTTGTACATGAAAAAATTAAAACATCCCCTGAAAATAAGCCCTAATGCGATTTTTGGAGCAAAAATTAATATAAGACCCTGCCTTATTTTCGGGGAAACACGGTAGTAGGCTTGGCTCCTGGAAGGGAAGCTGGGCCATTTCATCTCTAGATAGTGGCAGAGGTGGCAGGACAAGGTAGAGAGGCAATGGGGACAGTGAGAAGGTAGGGGGCAGGCTGGAGGGGGGGGTTAGAAATGAACCAGTAAGTTTATTCATTTGGGGGAAAGTTTGTTGGTTTGGGAAAGTTTGGGTTCTCTGGTTTGGACGAACTTGAACCGACCCGAATCAACGAGCCAGCGATTTTTTTATCAATATCCTGGTTCATTTTTGTGTTCATGCCCATCTCTACTAACCATGTGTTATGAAATATGGGGGTGTAAAGCAGCAGGTGTGGTGCGGTGTGGTGCAGTGTGGTAGTGCATAGAGTCCTTCAGTCTCGAGAGACGATGGTAACGTGCTCTGAATAGAGGTCTTGGAACAATGTCTAGTGGGGCTGAGAAGGCCAATTCGAGAGTGACCATCCCTTCCACACTGAAGACAAAGACAATCGGTCCCCTGTCCAGCTCCCTGATTTTGCTGCTTCCGTGACTGCCTCTTTGCCTCGGTCTGCTGGACAAGGGTCTCTTCAAATTGGGAGAGGCCGTGATGCACCGCCTGCCTCCAGGCTGAACGCTCGGATGTCAAGGTTTCCCATCTGTTGAGGTCCATTCCTAAGGCCTTCGGATCCCAATTGCAGATCTCCTTGGATCGCAGCTGTGGTCTCCCTCTGGGGCGCTTTCCCTGCACTCATTCTCCATCCAGGAGAATCTATTTAGTGCACAGAGTGATGGACTAGGATTCAAGAAATCTGGTTTTGAATCCCTTCTCAGCTATGGAAACTCACTGGGGGAGTGACACTGGTAAAACAGTTCCTTAAATAACTAACTGAAAAACCCATTAAGACCACTATAAGTCAGTTCCAACTTGACGGCACAGAATAACAGCATAACAATGCATATTCCCCTGCCAGCTTCTATGAAAAGCCAGTGGAGGTGCTTTAATTGAGGAAAAATTAAATCGCCCTATTTTTCTATGCCAGAATAAGATTGCAAAGGACCAGGCATATGTATGCCTTAGTTAAATAATGCATTCGTCAATTAACACATCTGCATCAGGATGGACTAAAGCCATGATTTGAAGGGGTGGAGTCCAGATGGCTTAAAGTCACAGCATGTAAAGCAAATCAAGGTTTTGAGACAACTGAGTTTAGCTGGGGGGGAGGGTGCAGATCATGTTCAGGCCTTATTCAGCCATAATTCTAAGCAAAGGCTAAGCAAATGATACAAGGAAGGAAATCAAGAGTGTTCCGCCTGAGCTGAGCCTATAGAATAACTAAAGTGACAGCTTCAACAATGCATAACAGCAAAGAGGTAAGTGCGAAAGCCTAAGGAGGAAGCTAGCGTGCCAAGGACTTTGGTGGCTTTGCTATGCCTGCCTTCCTAGCAGCTCCTGCATCTCTTTCCCCCCCCCCCCCGCCCCAAATGATCTCACCTTGCTAGAAAGGCAGGGCAGTGTTGCGTTGCAGAGTGATAAAATAGCTGAGCTTTATCTCCAAATGCAGACAACAAAAATCCTCCGATAAGAGTAAAGGACTTGTTTACTTCCAGTGGATTTCTTCTCCTGGAAACAAGCCTGTGTCCTCCCAGTGTTCTCTCGGTGTATTTATTTGCATGTGTTATCGACCATATTTATCACAGCAAGCAAAAGCTGTCGAGGAAAGGAAGGTATATGGACCCTATTTGAACTTGACTATAAACTCAGTGATATTGGGACACAAAATTAGCACACAACCACCACAAAGGTTTTCCTGTGGATTTTTAAGCCACATTTTCATCGTCCTTGGCCGAGGGGAGGGAGAAGGTACTTGTTCTTTGATGGATGCTATAGTGCCCTAGCAGCTGAGTTTTAAGGGTGCCTTTGCAAAAATGAACCCAGCAGAAATTCCCAGTCTCCTCCTCATTGTCATCAACAGGGGAAGGAAAGACTCTGTTGCAGCGGGTGTGGATTGTGCACAGAAGGGTCTTGTGCCCTTTCGCAGCTTCTCCAGTAAAGAACGATGGGGACAATAGCCCAGCAACACAGGGAGGGCTTTAATCGGCCTGTTCGTAGTGTAGACCATAATGGGCTAGACAGATGGATGCTGCAACTGATTGAAAAGCAGGCTCATAGGTTCTGTGTCAGCATCTCTGATATCCGAATTGTTTAAATGCTGAGCTGAAGTGCCCACAGTGCCTTGTCCAGACAAAAGAACCTCTTCTCTTAAGTTCAGGGAGTTCTTTGCAAACTCAGGACCTTCAGAGAAATAGGAGGAGGCACCTGTGGGTGGAGGTGGCATGGGTCTCCCAATTAGATGAGGAGGCTGGCAGTGGTTCCCAACCTTGGATCCCCAGACATTCTTGGACTGCAACTCCCAGGAGCCCTTGCCTGCACAGCTAGTGGTGAAAGCTGACCTGAGGTGGGGGACCCACAGCAAGGAGGGTGGATATGCCCATACTGAGTTCAATGATGCCAGTCTCTCATGCAAGTCTCCTCCCTAGTCAAAGGATGTTGGCTTTGGCATGTCCATGGGTGCTGTCTCCACCAGCGTCTCAACTGGGTCCCAGTAGGTTCCCTGGGACTAGCTTGGCTCATGTAGCATCTTTGCTCCTTCATTTGCCACTCTCCCCAGTAAGAAGGACAGGGAGGCTGGGGGTTAATGTGTCTTTCCACCTGAGCCTTAGTTACTGAGTTGAGCTAACACCCCCGTACAAGAAGTCTCATTATATAGTATGTATTCCCAGTTCCCAGACAACTCTGGTTCTTTGGGGGGAGGGTTCCTCTTCCACATGAAAGTCTTTGACCAAATTCTCTAAGGCGTTCACCCAGAATCCATCTTCCTGTTCCTCAATTACCACATCTGGAAGCACACCCAGTTCCACCTTCTCCTTTCCTTCTCCACCTGGGGTCTGGGTCTCTGCCTCCAGTGAACCCTTTATGTCCACTAGATCCCCGGTGGCCCTTTTCCTCTCTAGGGATCACTCCTCCATGCCTGTGCTTTCAGCCCCTGCCACCCCCTCCAGGGTCTTGATCTAGGTTCCCTCTTCCTGTCATCCAGGCTCCTCCTGTCCAGGTTCCCCTGAAAAGTCCTTTTCTAGCTCAGCCTACCCCAGGTCCAGTGGGAAGCTCACAGTCCAGATGTCAATGGGACCTGGGCAAAGGTGAGATGGCCCGCTGACCGGGAACAGCTGTGCCACTGTCACCCATCCTCACACAGGGACTCAGAAGAACTCAGTTCTCCTTCTATTAAGTTGAGGAGAGATGCTCAGCTCCAGAAGCAAGCAGGAGTTCCTTATAATAATGCATAAGTGGATAGGCTGATCCTACTGAAAACAAAGATCATGGCCACTGGCCCCATCACCTCCTGGCAAATAGAAGGGGAAGATATGGAGGCAGTGACAGATTTTACTTTCTTGGGCTCCATGATCACTGCAGATGGTGACAGCAGCCACGAAATTAAAAGACGACTGCTTCTTGGGAGGAAAGCGATGACAAACCTCGACAGCATCTTAAAAAGTAGAGACATCACCTTGCCGACAAAAGTCCACATAGTCAAAGCTATGGTTTTTCCTGTAGCAATGTATGGAAGTGAGAGCTGGACCATAAAGAAAGCTGACCGCCGAAGAATTGGTGCTTTTGAATTGTGGTGCTGGAGGAGACTCTTGAGAGTCCCCTGGACTGCAAGAAGAACAAACCTATCCATTCTGAAGGAAATCAATCCCGAGTGCTCACTGGAAGGACAGATCCTGAAGCTGAGGCTCCAATACTTTGGCCATCTCATGAGAAGAGAAGACTCCCTGGAAAAGACCCTGATGTTGGGAAAGTGTGAGGGCAAGAGGAGAAGGGGACGACGGAGGACGAGATGGCTGGACAGGGTCACCAAAGCGACCAACATGACTTTGACCCAACTCTGGGAGGCAGTGGAAGACAGGAGGGCCTGGCGTGCTCTGGTCCATGGGGTCACGAAGAGTCGGAGACGACTAAACGACTAAACAACAACACTGAGTAAGACCTGAGGTCTGTCTCGTCCAGCATCCAGTTTCCCCAGAGTGGTCAGATAGATTTTTCAGGGGGCAAAGAGCGGGACCTTAAACCCATAGTCATCCACTGCTTTCCTGTGAGCCACATGGATGCAAAGGAAGAACATTTTTGCCCTGGAGGTCCCCCTTGAGCCACTGAGACTGACACCCATTGTGCATCCAGTTCCACTAGACAATTCCAAATGTAAAATACTTTGTTCTTGTTTTCTTCTGGTTCCAATATTAAGAAAAGAGGAAAAAAGGAGGAAGAAATTGTCTCTATCCCTATTGAAAGTTATTGTGTTCTTCCTTAGTTGCCTTTTCCTAAACAGAAGGGCCACAAATGTAGACCCAGCCACCTCCTGAGTGCCATCTGCAGTTCTGTGCAGGACCTTGTGAGGACAAGAGGCAAAAAGGATCGTGTCAATGTTTAGCAGCAAGCAGGACATTGATAGTTCTGAGACCAAGCCCTGCAAGGGACGGCTGAAGGATCCGGGTGTGAAGAACAGAAGACTTGGGAGGGATGAGATAGGATCTAAGGCAGGGATGGGCAGCATCCAGGGTCTGGGAGCTGCATGGGCCCATCTATGAGCTCTGGAGGGTCACCCCACACCAAGCCCCAAATATATATATATTTTTCCAGCAAGGCTTTTCTTCTCCGAAAAGTGCCCCCTTGTGACCTTATGTTACCTTATTTGAGGGGTTTGGGGGCAGTGGGGCTGGGGGACCTGACACATAGGGACAGCCTCCCAGAGCTTGAGGGGAGTTTAAGAGCAAAACAAAGCAAATTGTGCTGCTTATATAGTGCCCATAGCGCTACAAGCTCTCTCTGAGTGGTTCACAGTTTAATTATGCAGGCTACACATTGCACACATGCACCCCAGTCAGATGAGCCCTCAATTTACTGATCGCCGAAGGATGGGAGGTTGAGTCAACCCTGAGCCAGTTCCCTGAGCTCCTCAGGATTGAACTCAGGTTGCGAGTAGAGTCTTCACTGCAGTACTGCAGTTTAATCACTGCACCACAAGGCTGAGGTTGTTGTTTTTTTAAGTGAGATTAAGTGGAAGCCATAAATTATCCCTTGAAAAATGAGGAAACATTTTCCTTAGCCCTTATCTGAAGTAAGCAATGTGCTGTTGAATATAGGAGAAACCCTAATCACCACACCTGTTGGATTATGCCATAGAGTGCTGCCCTAGGTGGGGTTTGGCAGTCCTCAAATTGGAGGGCGGAGTGTCAAGAAAGGGAGACATGTACCCCACAGGAGCAAAGAATTGGCCCCCATGACACCCCAAAGTCCTGTGCCCCCCCCCCCAAGTGCCTTGCCTGTCTAAGAGTCTCTTCTTCTCACCTAATCTTGCAGCTCAACCCCTCCCCAAGCCATTATGGTGTCCATTTTCTGCATCTTCTCAGGCTCTACAATATACTTTCCTGCTCTTTGGGTCCTTCAACCAATCCACAGTCACCTTAAGAGAAGCTGCGCCTTTTATCCCCTGCCAACTAGGTTTGCTCAACAGCTTTTCATCAGGAACTTCGTGGAGAATTCTTTGAACAAGCCAGGAGTCTGTCAGGACCGCCCCCCCCTTCCCCTCCATCTTTCTGCTGTCCCACCTGGAGCACATGAAAAGGAGAGACTTTCCTTCACAGGAACAGTTTCGGTTCTTTCTCAGCCACGCTTATTCTTCTGAATGTCCCGGCTTTAACAATGGCTTCTGCCAATTTCCCTTGGAGAGCGCGCCTACTATCTCTTACTTTAAAGTACTTAAAAAAATCAAAAAAGATCCCACACCACGGTATAACATTAGCTGATTTCCAGTCCTCTGGTGAGGAACTCATTTTTAGCGACAAGCTGCATATTTTCATTTGATCAACTGTTTCACAGGTAATTCTTTACAAACTCTCAAGGAGTGCCATCTGGAGCTGGTGGATTTTCACCTCTCCGTTTCTTGATCAGCCCGAGAACCTCTGTTTGATGGACTTTTTTGCCTGTTTGATGCCTTTCCCGACAAGCGATGGTTCAAAGACCGGGCATCGGTCCAACATCTTTTGCCATGAGGACCCGCACCAAGAGTTCCTTTGGCTTTGCTCGTATTTCTCTGTTCTCCTCTAGCCCTTCTTTCACTCTTCTGTTGTCGGACACTCCAGCTGCATGCCTGGCTGGTTTCCATGGTTTGATATATTTAAAGAAAGAAATAGTTTGTAGTTTAATGTTGTTTGGAAATACGCAGCTCGAATTCTTTTCTTTTCTTTTCCTCCCTCTCTTGCCTTACTGAAAATTTCTGTCCTTCTTGCCAATATTTCTGTTCTCTCCTTTGAGGACCTGGAACATAATTTCTATGTTTTGAATATAAAAATTGACTTTTTATGGTTTTCACCTCATGAGCTATGCTACCATCCTCATATCTACACCTTTCCTAATCTGTAGAAAACATGGGAGGGGCCACCATAAATTGGGGATGACTTGATGGTACGTGATGATTATTAACCTGAAGCATACAATGTTTGAACTGGTTTTGTGTCGTCATGGTTCCATATTACCCTCCCACATCTTTCAGATCCTTTGATTTGGATTCATCAATCCTCTGAAATCTTTCTTCCAAAATCTTTGAACTCATACTTTCATAACTTCCCAGCTTTCTGTGGTCACATATGCTGAAGTGAACAGGACCCCTTTGGGCCACCACATCATGGTGCTGAACAAAGATCATTCCTTAGTCTGCAAGATCAACTGACTGGTTCATCTCCTAGGCTGATTTGCAGCATTTACATCATGCATCAGATCTGGAGAAGGTCAAAAGCCAGAGGTCCTAGTTCAGTTTCTGCAAGCCAGGAAGAACTGCATGAACCAGCAAAGAGGTTCTCAGGCAGCAGTGGGAGATGCCAGCAGGACCCTTAATGCCTCATCCCGACATCTTGCATGCCATCTGCAAAGTTGACCTGCTAGAAAAACCAGCTGCTGGCATGTAAAAATATAGAAACACTTATACTTTAGGAATTCTAAATTTGCCTTACAAGTAGGGGAGTGGTTTCTATGACATGTCATATTTTTTTTCTGTAGCCTATGTTTGAATAGGATAGAATCATAGGATCATGGAGCTGGAAGGGACCTCTAAAGTGATCCAGTCCAACCCCCTGCTCAGTTTAGGAATCCAAATCAAAGGATCTGGACATGTTTATAAGTAATCTGGTGAGAAAGGCCATATTATTCATAAACATGTTTAAACTTGTTTGTGGGGCTCAAGTATAGGTTGCAGAGAAAGTGTGACATGTCATAGAAATCCTCCCCCTACTTATAAGTGACTTAATTTTACTTATGCCTGATCTCTTTTTCTTTGGGAGTAGCCCAACAGCCGTTATCTGTGGCTTCTCCTCTTCATTGCTCTTTTGCCAAACAGCACCCCAAGGTATGGTGTGCCCAGTGCACCCCACAGCCACCGTCACAGGGCCTCTTTTACAGGTTTCCTCAAAGCATGTTAGGACAGCCTCCTTCAAGCAGTCCTGAGGGTGTGACTTTCTTGAAGATGGGAAGCCAGGTTGTTGTGAGGTCGAGGCTTTGGTGATGGTGAAAAAGGAAATTGTCGCCCTACGTGTGGTCACTGTCTGGGTGAGGAGACAACCGTCCCGGACAGAGAGAGAGAGAGAGAGAGAAGAAAATGCATGTGGGAGAGAATACAAATGAATGGTGCTTTACCAGGAGCCAAACGCTCCCATCTCATTTGGTGACAGAGAAGAAAGAGGCACTGTTGAGTAAATGATACAATCCCGAGCAACTTCATTTTAAACTTGTCTTGCTTCTCCCCAACCCCCCAAAATACAGTGCAAAATTATGTGGAAATGTCTTGGTTTTATCCCAGATTCCTTGCTTTCTGTTGGTACCAAAACCTCTGCTGATTTCAGTGGCATTCATGGAAAGTGTAGTGAAGCTTTGCCTGGTTTCCACCTGATTAGGCAGAAGGAGCCCTTAGAGAAGTGGCTGCACAAGCTGTTTTGCTGGCTTGACCCCCTTGCTTCCAGGAACGAACCCCTGGGAATCCAAGTGAGCCATTCGGGTCTCTTAGCAGCCTGGTTGAATTCCTGTGCCATGGCCTGCTTCCTTCCCAGAGTGATTAGAGGGAGAGAAAACTTAAGGACAAGGTTCCTCTCTGACTTCGAATGGCCAAAGAAAGGTGGGAGGCTGGTTATTTTAGAAAAGGGAGGGTGACAGTCTCACAGTGCTGTGGGCCTGTGGTAAACCAAAGGGGCTTCACTCTTCCCGGTGCACATCCACACATCCCCATGTTGAAAACAGGAGCTAGTCTCTGGAATAGCGAGTCAAAGTTTTAACGCCAATAACCTTGACACGAGAGAGAGTTCAAATGGTTGCTGTTTTATTTAGCTAAATAAAAGGCGGACGGAAGTCATGCCTCCAAGTGTAGGCAAGAACAACCGTGTCATGCAGAGGAAGACTAGGACTTTTATAACATTGTTTACACAAGGGAATGGGAGGAGAAATGGGTGGTTCATGGTACAAGGAGATGGGAGGAGAAATGGGTGGAAATGGGTGGTTCATGACCTATTAGCAGAAGGGATGGGATTACACAGGAATCCAAACCTTATCGGAGTGGGAATCACAGAAGGGATAGAATTTTACAACAGGGCCTATAGACAGCAATTATGGAAATACATGGTCACATTGTTCTGACAAGAAAGCAATTTATTCACCCATTCCAGCCTAGTCTCATTTCTCACTTTCTCCCTCCACCCCTGGTTCTTAGCTGGCCACTGCATACAGGAAATGGTCAAATCCTGGGCTGCTTGATGTCCTTTCCAGTGAATTCTGTGCTGGAAAAATCCCATCCTCTGTAATTATCCTGAGTAGCCTGATGTTTCTTCTACCCTCTCCAGAAGATTCCTACACAGGAAAGATGCCACTCGGTGCAGGGATTATGATAATCCTGAGAAACAAGACATTTATTTCGGAGGGGGGGAACCATTGAGGATAAATCTTTCAAGAGATCTGGTGAGATTTTTGGAGTAGAGGGGAAATCTCAGGCAGAGGAATTTTGGTTTGCAGAGGAACGAGGGTCCCCACTCCCTCTGCTTCTGTTGAAAAGTGAATGGCCCTCAGACCTCTGCAGGTCTGGACTCAGAAAGAGCTCCTCTGTTTTAGGGCGCCCTTTCCCTTTGCCGAATTCACACCACAAAGCCTTCTTCCCCTTGTTTCTGCACCTGAGCAGAATGAGGTTCTCAGGCAGCTTGGGTGCCGTGTGAGCTGTGCTGCAGCATGCATCTCATCTGAGAAAATCCATGCAGAGGAAGACGCTGTGCATGGGTGTCTCCACAGCCCAGCAGAAATGCAGCCTTTATTAAGTGCCTTTGCAAATCAGCATAACACAGTGATCTCACTCTTGACACCCATTAAATTAAACCACACTTTGTAATGCAGAAAGATTCAGCCTCTTCATCAAATTTGCATTTTTAATTTTAAGTTATGAATAATGCTTCAGATAAATTCTGTATGAGGAGCGTTCTCCCCGAAGAACTGAGCTGCTGTATCAAGTTATTGCACAGGCATAGTTTATATTAATAATTGAGCGTATTTAATTGGTCTCCCTGCCCGACTCCACCTCAGCTCAAGATTGACCAAGCTCAATTTCTGATAGTAAATAAAGCTGTTTTTCTACAATCAGAGAAATGCAGGTTTTTAATTGAAAAATAATCCATTTCCTGGGTGTACAAAAATTCAACATTCTGGACACCTGAAAGAATGTGGACCCTTTAGAGAGACAGGTGCCCAGAATCCCCTTTGATAACTTTCCCAGCCATCAATAGTTTCCTAAGCGATTTGTATTCCAAAATCTTGGGCTCTATGAGAATTGGTCTCAATCCTTGGTATCCGTACCAGTGTTGGGACACAGAGGAAGTCTATATGGGACGGCACCGATGCATTTCCCCTCCCCTCGACCCCCATGTCCTTTAACAGGTGGGACACACCACTTCCTAACCAACCCCCGGCACAATTATGCATCTGTGACTTTTTAACATGCTAATAGTAAGTTGGACCCTCAAGGGTTTAAGTTTCAGTCCTCAGTTTCCCCTGCAGAAATTTACTTGCTGTAAATTTTCACTACAATGACCAATGGCTTATAATATTCACATGTATGGGGGTTGGGTTCTTTGACAAAGTGACGGGGGGGGGGGGGACATAAACAACACAAATGGTCAGACATTTTGTACACCTAGGTTCAACTATCTATCCAAGATCTGTGTTTATCCCATTTTGATTAAAATTGGACCAGATAACAGCAGGTTACTTGAGAAATGGCCTCATGGGCCAGATCCAATCTACTGAATTTCTGCTGACCGCAGAACGTATCATACAGAAAGCTGGATTAGATTCAAATGAAGGAGGAGTGAAAATCTGTGGAAAAAATATCTGTGACTTAAGACATGCAGCAGACACCATTTTACTGGCAGAAAGCAGCTGTGACTTGTGAGGACTTTTAGTGAAATTGAAAGAAGAAAGTGCCAAAGCAGGACTGCAGTTGAACATCAAGAAGAACTACACAACTTTTGCATTGACAATGAAGAGATTGAAATAGAGAGGTAGAAGGCAGTAGGAAAAGAGGAAGTCCGAGATGCATTGACTCCGTGAAGGAAGCCACAGGCTTGAGTTTGCAAGAGCTGAGCAGTAAGCTCTTAACAGTAAGACATTTTGAAGGTCACTCCGTCAGGAGGCCGCCTTAAATCAGAGATGACTTGACAGCACATAAGCATAACAACAGGATATGAAAGGATGAGACCTTAAGTTGGTCTGTGACATGTCAACCATCACGCCATAGGCTAAGGGGTGCCTGGAGAGCGTAAATGTTCATAGGCATTCATCCAGATCCCATCTTTAATTCAAGGAATCGCAAGATGGTATTTGAGTAGCGATGGGGACTGAAGGTTATGCTAATTGTGTTTAACCTTCACAACAGATATCGGAGAGGCAGGTGTGAAGCCCAGGACCCGGGTGTCTTTGTCCTCCCCCCCCTCTCTTTGTCCTCCCCCTCTTCTCCTCCCCAGTGAGCACCAGGTGCCTGATGCTTCCCATAGATTAACTTATGGCTCTGACTCTCTTGCAGAACTTCTCTGGAGATCTTGATCTTTGGATGTTTAGCAGAGAACGTCACACCATATTAATACAGCAAATTGCCCTTTTCCTGTTGCCCTTTTCAACACGCTCTTCTCTGGACTAAAACCTTTGGAGTCTGACCGAGCAAAACAATTGAGGTATGCCTCCCGCCCCTTCTCTTTCTCTCTCTCTCTCCTTCCTCACTGCCTCTCCCCTACCTCTTTCTTTCTTTCTTTCTTTCTTTCTTTCTTTCTTTCTTTCTTTCTTTCTTTCTTTCTTTCTTTCTTTCTTTCTTTCTTTCTTTCTTTCTTTCTTTCTTTCTTTCTTCCTGTCTATCTTTAATCCTTCCTTCCTTCCTTCCTTCTTTCCTTCCTTCCTTCCTTTCATCTTTCTATTCCTTCCTTCCTTCCTTCCTTCCTTCCTTCCTTCCTTCCTTCCTTCCTTCCTTCCTTCCTTCCTTCCTTCCTTCCTTCCTTCCTTCCTTCCTGCAGCTGGTGGGACAAGCAAAGGCCGAAAGTGCTGGTGGGCCGCCAGAAGGCAAACAAGCAAACTTAAACTGAGCCCCTGAGAATCAAACATTTTGACACTGGACTTGCCGTGTGGCAGCTGATCTGTTGCAGCTGAATTGTGGGGTATTTTCTGAGAAATCCAGTGCATTGCTGGGCTGTGGTTAGGATTAGGGCTTAGTATTGCCCATGACAATCCCTTTCTTTCCCGAGAGGAGGAAAACTGTGTCCCCCCCCCCCCAAAAAATGGAGCCAACTTACTAAACAATGAGAGAACTAGAGCCCGATTTGATTTTTGCTCTGGATCCGAACCAATTTGTTAACTCAGTGTGATTTGCCCAGGAGTTAAACTGGGCAATTCTCCTTTGACCCGGACCTCATACGAACTAGGGACGTGGCGGCGCTGTGGGTTAAACCGCAGAAGCCTCTGTGCTGCAAGGTCAGAAGACCCGCCGTCGTAAGATCGAATCCACGCGATGGAGTGAGCTCCCGTCGCTTGTCCCAGCTCCTGCCAACCTAGCCGTTAGAAAGCATGTAAATGCGAGTCGATAAATAGGTACCACCTCGGTGGGAAGGTAACGGCGTTCCGTGTCTAGTCGCGCTGGCCACGTGACCACAGAAACGGTCTACGGACAAACGCTGGCTTTACAGCTTGGAAACAGGGATGAGCACCGTGCCCTAGAGTCGGACACGACTGGACTAAATGTCAAGGGGAACCATACGAACTGATCCCCGTCAGAGTGATTCAGTTCAGAATCAGAACCTCTGATCTGTGTGGAGCCAGCGTTCACTTTAAGGTGGGGGGGTGGGTGGGTGGGTGGGTCATTCCCTCATTCAAGAATCACTGAACTTCTGTGTTGCCCAGGGAAGAAGATGCAAAGATCAACTGATGCACAGAAATTGTGTATGTAGCTGTAACACCCATAAACGGTACACTAGGCACATGCACTGTCTTTGGGTAAAGGTGGAAGATGTTTCCCAGGTGACCACAGGGCAGAACAAAGAGCCTGTTGGCATTAATGAGACAGAGCAGCACACCTACAGGTCCCTCCTCTTGAATCTGGCATTCACACATCGCCATAAGAAGTGGGGAATGAGAAAGAAAAACTCTCTGGGCTGCAGCTCCATTACTTTCTGATCCAGGGAGCAGGAAGTGCGGGGAGAGAGAGAAAGGATGGAAAGTGTAGGCAAGCAGGTTGAGCTTTCTCCTGGCCACTGGAAAATAAGAAGGGGGTGGAAATAAAAATCGTAGACTCATAGAATCATAAGGTTGGAAAGGGCATCGAGTCCAACCCCCTGCTCAAGGCAGGAATCCAAATGAATTGAGATCAGCCAGAGTGGTTGTCTAAATTCCTCTTGAATGCCTCCAGCGCTGGAGTGCTCACCACCTCCTGAGGTCATTAGTCCCATTGTCATACTGCTCTAACAGTCAATAAGTTTCTCCTGATATTCAACCAGAATCTGACTTCCTATAACTTGAGCCCCTTGTTGTGTGTCCTGCACTCGGGGATGATTGAGAACAGATCCTGTATGACAGACTTTCAAGTATTTGAACAGTGCTATCCTATCTCCCCTCAGTCTTCTTTGAAAACAATGGAAATGAAACAGAGAGCCCACTTCTGCAGACGGCCACTGAGTCCCTTCTGTCCTGCTTGCCCCACTCCATCTATGACCTGGCCTGGCCTTTCAGAGGAATCGGGCCTTCTTGATGAATTGGGACAGGTACCGTCCCAAACCTGAACCAGGATTGAGTCAGGGTGTTCCGTAAAGGGGGTTGGGGCGGGTCAGCCCTCCTCCATGCGCCCTTTGTTCATTCCCCACTGCACAGAAGTGTGGGAGTGGCCCTGATCCCTTTGCTGGTGACCGTAGGCTCTCCACCTCCATGAGAGCCAGGGCGAGATTCCTGACGGGTGGACTGTGGCGTTGGTGATGGAGACGTGGATGATGCCTTGGAGGCTGCATGTGTATCCATGGGTGGGGTGGGGTTTAAGGATGAAAGCAAAGAGGACGAAGAGGACTGCTGGGTGGACGCCATTGACTGGAAGGCGTTCAAGGCCCAAGAGGTGTTTCTGGAACGCTTGATGGCCACCTGGGAGACTATCCATTGCCGGGATCCCGACAGCAGGCTTGTGAGGCATTCCTGATGCCTCCCAAGGAGACAGCCCGAGTATGCCAAGGTGAGGCAAGGTGATGCGAGGCGAGAAGGTTGGAGAACCAGAGATGGGCAAACAGTCCTGCAGCAAGGACCGGTCAGCTGGCCCTCCTCCGATACATCCTTCCTCTGCACCCCATTACTCTGGCCAGCCTAGCCAGGTAAGGAGAGGCTTTGGCCATGTCTCTAAGGAGGAGTACTGCACCTCCAGTATGGCTGCCAACTGCGGTGACTCTGGAGGGGGAAGTGGGGGAAGGAGCCCATGCGATGCTGCTCCGGGGACGGTTAAGTGCTTGTCTCCCTGCACCCTTGATCTTGGCACGTCATGTTTAGCCCACCTGTGTGGGGTTCTGGAACTGGTAGAGGAGGTGGGGCTCCTCTCCTCCCAAGAAAAGACTCTTGTGGGGTTTCTCTCCCCTTCTTGGTTACTGTCTGGGAATGAAGTCAACTCCCGGGAGCCCTAGAAGTTTATAAGCTTACTGTTGAGTCGTGTTGGCTCATTAGGAAGTTACATTGCTCCAGCAAAAGAGAGTTTTTCCTGCAAGTACTCGTCATGTCATGATGAAGGGAGCCGCAGGGGCCTCTCAGAAGGAGTGATCTTCCTTTTGCTCCTTCGCATCATGAAATGGATCTGGGAACAGAGGCTCGGGGCCCTTTCTCCCCAGACATTTTCCTGCTCAAATCCTGCTGAACGGATCAGCCCACAGGTGCCTCCTGCACTTTGACCAGGAAAAGCTCGGAAGCGCTCGATGTTTGCTGTTCTGTTTGCAGTAGCGTCAGCATGCGGTTGGAAAAAGATGCCTTTTTTTTTTTTTTTGGCAGCGCCTGTCCCTCATTACTCCAAAGATGATGGGTTCAATGAATTGTTATCAGGTGGATCAGCCAGGTGCTGATCGGAGTGGTGGTTTGTCATGTTTACATGGCCCTCGTGAACCCTTGGAACACCAGGCCGAACAGAAGGCACTCTGGGATTTTGGGAAGCAATGTGGCCTCATCAAAGCGAAGATAGATTTAGACCTGCTGCTATCTTAAAAAACCTCCATCTGTTGTCCTCCAGGCAGGAATAAAATGGAAGTCCTGCCGCTTCCCCACACACACACACACATATACATATACACACACACACAAATAGACCCAAAAGTAGCTGCTTCCCCCACTATTCCCTCGTCAGCTGTTCTGACCTTTTCAGACACTAGGCTGCTGGAGCCAAACGCTGGCAAGAGGTAGTGCTGGGTATTTTAACTAGTGAACACCTGCCTTGTAAGATGGTGGAGGGAGATACTCGTCAGAACTGAGGGAAATAGTTGCAAATATCATTTTTCATGCAGTTGGGGAGGTAAATAATCACGTTCCCATTTCAACCCGCTCAAGCGCCAGCGTCCTGAGAGAAGAATCTGGGCTTCGGTGCCTCTTGGGCAGATGCAAGACAGCCACAGAAAGCGCCTTATCTTGATGAATTCGTTTCATCCGGCTTATCAAGTCCAAAGCTGTTGTCTCAGGGAGGGTGCTCTGCGGCAGAGCACATCTTTGCTAGGCTGAATGGCAAGGGTCACTTTATGGGCAGAGGTCAAGACAGCAAGTGGACACCATCTCCAAGATGTGTGGCGGGAGAGAAGTTAGGATCACTCCGGTTCAATTTCCCCCTGGAGGTCAGTTTGTGGCCCGGTGAGGACCAGCTATGTGAAAAAAGATGACCATCATGTTCTGATGATGCCCTGGGGGCTTGGTCAGAGGAATCCTGATCCAGCCAATCAGGAAAGCCAGCTGGGGGAGCCTCAGCCAATCAGGGCAGGGCTGAGTGTACAGCACAGAGCCTGCCTGCTGAACCAGAAGGGAGCAGTCTTCACTCCAGTTTGTCAGAGAGGCAAAATAAGGGGTTCCCCAGTTTCCTCGCCAGCCAGTCTTTGTTGAAACTTCGCCCACCCACACTTTCCTTAGGCATTTTGTATTGTTTATAATCAGTTAGAATGGAGGGATGTAGTAAAATGCATAAATGAGCAATATTCCTACAGAATATGTAGGAATATTACTCAATGTGTAATCTTCTGTCATGTAATCCAGTGGTTCCCAACCTTGAGTCTCCAGGTGTTCTGGGACTAAAACTCCCAGAAGCCTTCACCACTAGCTGTGCTTGTAAGGAGAGGATCCTTGAAGAGGCATATGGGCATTTAGCCCTACCTTAGGCTTGAGAATTCACTCAGCATCAGAGATTAAGATGTGGGGAGTTGGCAAGGGTGAGCCCAGCTCAGGGCTCACCACAGCCTTCCACAAGGGCTATTGAGGGGTCTACCTCAGTGGTCTTGTACCCGGGAGTGGCCCAATTTGGCTTGCCAATTCATGGTTACCCTTCAAGAGTGATAAAGGTGTGCAACAGCTGTCAGTCAGATCACCTGCTGTGCCAGGTCTATTCCACAGTAACTCGTCAACGCTGTGGCCTTCCATGTATCCACAATCCATTTTCCAATAAAGTGTTATAATGCCAACTAGGGTGTGTCTTGTCAGTGGTCAGGGAGCACAGATCAGGGTTCTCTCCCCTGCATCTGCAGCCCTGCAGCTTTGTCTCGACAGCTATGGACCACAACATTGAAGACATTTCATGGCCTGTAGCCACATAGCTGAAACCTGGATGGTAGTCTGTTTCAGCTCCTGTGCCTTTAAAAAAAACGTCCATAAAGGAAAGCTCGTGCCATTTATCCAAAACACCACAACCTTCCACCAGAATGGTGGCAACTGTTCCTCTGGGAGCAATAAATAGCTGCAGAAGATGTGAGGCACCTGGGAGCCAAAGACTTCTAACATTTCTATTCCACACAGCAGAGGTGGGACCTGAGTGAAGCACTGCAGAGATGCTTCAGGATCGCATAAGTCCTGTTCCATCTGGCTCCGAAACTAAGGGTCAAACTAGATGCTAGGAAGAGGATGCCTTTAATATGTCCAATTAATATGTTTTGCCTCCAGACAGACTGATTCCTCAAAGGAAATGCAAGCAAATTAACAAGAAAGCTGGTGTCCAATCACAAAACAGGGCACGGATAAATGCAAGATACAAAAGTAAGGTAAAATATGACCTATGAAAAACAGATATGTTTTATTTATTTATTTTTATTTATTTATTTTATTTCATTTATACCCCGCCTATCTGGTCTTGCGACCACTCTAGGCGGCTTCCAAAACAACATAAAACAACAGATAAAATCACAAAATTATTACATAAACAATTTCCATAACAATTATAAAACAAAAAATAAAGATAAATAGAAAAGATAAAAAGATCAGGTATTGACTGGAGGGAAGGCATGTATAAACATCCATGTTTTTAGTTGATTTTTAAAGATACCCAGCGTAGGGGCGGCACGAATCTCCGGAGGAAGATTATTCCAGAGGCGAGGAGCCACCACCAAGAAGGCCCGATTTCTTGTTCTTTCCCTATGGGCCTCCCTCGGCATCAAGCTCCTGAGCCTCACCTCCTGACTCGCACGGGTGATCCGGGTAGACCTTTACCATTCAGAGGAGTATCACTTTTTGTGTTTTAGGGTGCTGCTTCAGTTCAAACCTATCTGAAGCTTGTTGTTTGTTTAGTCGTTAAGTCGTGTCCAACTCTTCATGACCCCATGGACCAGAGCACACCAGGCCCTCCTGTCTTCCACTGCCTCCCGGAGTTGGGTCAAATTCATGTTGGTCGCTTTGATGACACTGTCCAACCATCTCATCCTCTGTCGTCCCCTTCTCCTCTTGCCTTCACACTTTCCCAACATCAGGGTCTTTTCCAGGGAGTCTTCTCTTCTCATGAGATGGCCAAAGTATTGGAGCCTCAGCTTCAGGATCTGTCCTTCCAGTGAGCACTCAGGGTTGATTTCCTTCAGAACGGATAGGTTTGTTCTCTTTGCAGTCCAGGGGACTCTCAAGAGTCTCCTCCAGCACCACAATTCAAATGCATCAATTCTTCGGTGGTCAGCCTTCTTTATGGTCCAGCTCTCAATTCCATACATCGCTTCTGGAAAAACCATAGCTTTGACTATGCGGACCTTTGTCGGCAAGGTGATGTCTCTGCTTTTTAAGATGCTGTCTAGGTTTCTCATCGCTTTCCTCCCAAGAAGCAGGCGTCTTTTAATTTCGTGGCTGCTGTCACCATCTGCAGTGATCATGGAGCCCAGGAAGGTAAACTCTGTCACTGCCTCCATATCTTCCCCTTCTATTTGCCAGGAGGTGATGGGGCCAGTGGCCATATCTGAAGCTAGTAGTTTGCTACTTGGGCATTGTCCATGGTCCTGAAAATTTTAACTCCAGCCTTGATTCTGTTTTTGAGATGGTTGTTGTTCTTGTTGAGCTGCACAATGACTAAGCTAACTCTGGTTGCACTGCTTTGTATATCTATCTTCTTGCACAGGAAGGGACATGGGAAGACAAATTCCTCCCATGTTGCCAAAAATGGTAGGATAGTCACTTATGGCTACTGGTTCATAGTATTCAACCTTGACAATTGTTTTGAGGCAGTTTTATAGGCATTGTGTGCCTTTCATATCACATCTATTCAGACTGATGTGGGAGGGCTGGAAAAGTCTGAAATGCCTTCAATATGGGGCCAGCCAGTGAAGACAGGGTCAACTCAGAAGGACCAAAAGCGTCACTGGATCTAAGGCAGCTTCTCTGTAGTTCATGATTGTCCTTCCAGAACTTGGAAAAGCAGGATATGGGTTAATAAACAATCAATGCCTATGAAGAATGGGGCTCCAGAGGGGCAGAGCAAAAGTACTAAGCCAAGCACAAGAGGGCAAAGCAGAGAGGTCACAGTCATTACTCAGCCGAAATATCTGGAGAAGATCCTCCACGCTGCAAGAATATGCGGTGTTTCTGCTAACAGAGTGCAGTGGGCTAGTGCACTGCTGAGCATACGTACTGAACAGATGTGCTCCAGAAATATTTAATTAATTGTTTAAATAAAAAGGTATAGAAAACACAGCTTTATTGCTTCAGGAAATGGATTCAGGGACAGTGCAGGAGAAAGAATCCTAAACACAGTTAGAAAAGCCCTTTGTAGGCATCCTTCAGTCTTGAGAGACTATGGTAACGTGCTCTGAATAGAGGTCTTGGAACAGCGTCTAGTGTGGCTGAGAAGGCCAATTCGAGTGTGACCATCCCTTCCACACTGAAGACAAACACCATCTGTCCCCTGTCCAGCTCCCTGGTTTGGCTGGTTTTGGGACGGCCTCTTGGCCTCGGCCTGCTGGACAAGGGTCTCTTCAAATTGGGAGAGGCCGTGATGCACCGCCTGCCTCCAGGCTGAGCGCTCAGAGGTCAAGGTTTCCCATCTCTTGAGGTCCATTCCGAAGGCCTTCAGATCCTGCTTGCAGATCTCCTTGCATCGCAGCTGGGGTCTCCCTCTGGGGCGCTTTCCCTGCACTCGTTCTCCATACAGGAGATCGTTTGGAATCCGACCGTCAGCCATTCTCAGAAGCCCTAAAGACAGCTTATATGTGTGCCAATCTTCTTGGCCTTCAGGGAGAAGCCACCTGACTTAGCCTCTCACAGGAAGCAGCAGGAAGAGATTTCCCAGGGAAAAGGTAGAAGAAATCCTTCCCAATCTACCTTTAGAGCTTGAAAAGGGAAGAATCATATATTTGTTTAATTCTCTTAAAAATCTGTATACTTACTATTTTTAGCTTTTAAATATTATCTTTTTCAATGGTGTAAGCTTCTTGAGCTACTGGGCAGCAGTGGTAGCTGAAGGTGACCTGGCAGAAGAGGCAACAGCAGTGACCCTCAAGCTAACTTCGGGGACACTCAAGCTAGCTTTGGCTAGTACTGCACAGAAGGGGACAATTTATTTTTTTTATTTATTTAAAATATTTTTAACCTCACCTTTCTCCTTAAAAGGAACCTAATGGTAAGCCCATGCTGGATTTTCCTTACTATGAAAAACCTGTGGTGAGACCTTCCCTCCCCCCCACTTGTGTGTGTGTGTTTGTGTGTGTGTGTGTGTGTGTGTGTGTGTGTGTGAAAAGAATCTTTGTTATATAGCAATGAAAGAAGGGGTGAAACAAGAGTCATTCCTTCTCTGCTTCTCTTTTATTCTCTTCCCCGGCCTCTGCCTGGGCCTTCTTCAGATTTATGGTAGGAATCTATTCAGATTTATGGGACGATGATTCTTTTCTGCCTTTGTGCTCCCGTCCTTTCTGGATGCGAAGTTGTTTTAGAATTTGTAGCTTTTCTCAAAGCATTGCAAGAAATAAAACCCAGTGCATTGTGCAGAAGCACATATTAAATGAAGAAAATTAATCAACAGAAGAATAAATCAGGGGCAGAGCAATGCAATGCAAGAAAGAGTAAGAAGTGGCTCAGAACTGTACCAAGAAAGACAAGTTTCTTCCTTAAATGCATCCCATTAACCACAGCTCACATTTCTCTGTGAGGATAAAAGGACTGGATTTAGACCAGGTAATCATGATCCGGTATGCAGTTTTCTGCTCAAATCTTTATGAAAAAATAGTGATGCTGCAGAACAAAGTGAAGGATGGAATCAACAGAAGAAGTTCTGCATAAGAAGCCATGAATATTTCATTGCAATTTTAGGAGGTTAAAAAGGGGTGGGTGGGAAAGGGTAACACGCGGAGAATTCAAAATCCAGCTGGACTGACAAGATGAAGGAAGTAGAATGAGGAAAATTCTGCTGAAGAAAGGGGAGGGGGACCCTTTCCACTTGCGCCAGCCACTGGCTTTGAGGGAGCCTGAGAAACTGGGATTTGGTTTCTGCTTAGAAAATGGGCAACAGCCCCCATCTCCACAGCGATGGGGTGAGGAATCTTCCTAAAATGATAAAAATCCAGTTAAGGCAGTGGTTCCCAGCCTTGGCTGAACCCAGAGCTCCTCAGACTGCATCTCCCAGAAATCTTGGCCAGCAGAGCTGGGAGCTTTAGTCCAAGAACATCTGGAGACCCAAGGTTGGGACCACGGATTTCAGGAATAATCAAGTGACTGGAGATGCACAGTTGTGCATGTGAAAACAACCACCACCGTTTGAAGAAAGAGCAAACCCTTCCTTGGTAGGCTAGTGGTCTACGCCCATGGAGTGTTCCAAAAGGAGCCTTCGCACCTCGGTGATTTCACTCCTCTTCTGTTGTGTGGTGATGGAAATTCATAGAAAATACCAGACACGAGGTCTGATCGGGATGCTCTAGTGAGAAGCGCCTTCATGGATTCAGTGCTGTGCCTGCACTGTGGTTGCGTTTGTTTCTGTCCAGCAAATAGTCACGGTCATAGAATCTTAGGATTGTTGAGTGGAAAGGGACCCCCAGGGTCCTTGAGTCCAAAGCCCTGCCAAACAAGGAGATCCACCACAAAAAGGACCCTTGACAGGTACTTGGGCAACCTCAGCTTTAAAACCTCTCATGGAGAAGAATCCCACCCCCCTCCTGAGGTGGCCTGTTCCACGGTCAAAGTGCTGTTTATGTCAGGAAGCTGTTCATAATGCCCCCTCGTGATTTGGATCCATTACGTGGAATCCTAGACTCCGGAGCTGGAGAAAACCAGCTGGGTTGGTATTCCACACCACAACCCTTCCCACCTTGGAAGGTGGCTGTCATCTCCATCTCCAAATCCAGTGGGTGATGTTCTCCTTGCCCCATTTGTAAGCTTTCTTCTTTTTTAATGGAAGCCACCAGAGCTCAAGCGCCCTTTTTCATCCAGCCTACAAGGCTGCCCTTCTGGCCATCGAAGAGAAATTGCCTTCTGGGCGGATTCCGGCCAAAGCGTTGCTCCGTTTGTTGGCCAAATTTCTTTTCAGGGGCAGAGGGTCCCAGAGGAGCACAGAAAGACATGCAGTCCATGGCTTTGCATGGCCTGCCCACTGGTCCCAGCATCCACCCAGCCCTAACCTGATGCAATGCAGGTGCAGCTGGGGTCATTCATGTGCTCCTCGGAGAGGGAGAGAGTGATGGATGCAGGTGAGTGGGATGACTCTCGCCTCTGCGCCTGGGGGTGCTAAGAGAGCCCTTTCCTTCAGCCTCCCACAGATCTCCCACTCCAAACTCCATGGTCCACGGCTGTACTCCCAGGAGGTAGGCAGGTTTGCTGCTGCTTTCTGTTGCTTTGAATATCCGCCCTCTGTGCAGCTGTTCACAAGCTATAGGGCAACATGGGGGAGATTGCCAGCTTCTGATAACCCCTTCGGTAGAGTCCAGTGACCCAGAAGTCAACACACCACCTTCCCTAAGCTGTAAAAAAACCCCGAGGTTGCTGGGGAAGGTCCCTTCCCTTCGCTACAGAGGTGGATCCATTTATACAGCACCTGCTTGCTTCTAGGCGAATCAACAAATTTTGCAGCTTCAGAGAATCATCATCCTCGAGTCCAGCCCCTGTGAAGGAGGCCCAGGGGGGAGACTGAAACCCACTGAGATATCCAGCAGTTGATTTGTAACCAGGGAAGGCAATTTCCCTGGTTACAACCCACTGAGATATCCAGCAGTTGATTTGTAACCAGGGAAATGGCCATTTCTGGCCTCTGAGGATGGCATTCCAAGATGCCAGTCCATCCCCACAACCTAGGGGGGACTGCCATGGGTCAGAGGGAGGAAGGCTGCTGCTCTCGTTCTCACTCTGGCACGGAGAGAGTCTCAGCCGCTTGGGCCTTGGCATTGTTATCCGAAGCTTCTGAAACCAGCCAGATGCTGGAGGGGGTGATGAAATATGTCCTAGGAGATGGCACACTGGGCCAGATGCCACCCCTGGCATGTGTCGAGCTATCCGTTAGGGCTTTGGCTGGCTTCTCCACCCTGCCTCCTCCCCCCTGCCTCCTGGCAAACATGCCTGCAATCCACCAGGAGAAAGTTGGTGTCAGCCTGAATGCTGACAGCTTTCCTGGGGAAACAATGGCCAGCCTTTTCTGATGCTGGCATATGCCGCTGAGCTGGCAGCTGGCCCATCGCTCCGCTTGCTGTCGCCTCTGTCTTGCCCTCTTTCAGGAGACAAGGATATGTTTGCCTGCCAACGCTGAGGTTGCTTTCTGCCCGCACCGGCGCTGGACGAAGAAAGCAAGCGAACCCATGCTCCCTCCCTCTAGGGTGCCAAAAACAGGTAGCAGAGCAGAGCTTCCAAAGGCTTGGGACCACCTAAGAGCAAGGAGTCATTTGCAAAAATAAACTGCATTTGTAATATTTTCCATCCTTTCTCCGTCCTCCCTCCCTCTCTCTGTCTCTCACCTTACTGACTTTCCAACCAGCTGAGGATGGAGGACAAGAAAGCTATACTTTTAACTTTCTTTTTTTAAAACTTTAGGCATCCTTCAGTCTCAAGAGACTATGGTAACGTGCTCTGAATAGAGGACTTGGAATAGTGTCTAGTGTGGCTGAGAAGGCCAATTCGAGAGTGACCATCCCTTCCACACGGAAGACAAATACAATCTGTCCCCTGTCCAGCTCCCTGATTTTGCTGCTTTCGGGACGGCCTCTGGGCACTTCACTCTTGAAGTGTCTCTTCAAAATGGGAGAGGCCATGATGCACCGCCTGCCTCCAGGCTGAACGCTCAGAGGTCAAGGTTTCCCATCTGTTGAGGTCCATTCCTAAGGCCTTCAGATCCCGTTTGCAGATCTCCTTGTATCGCAGCTGTGGTCTCCCTCTGGGGCACTTTCCCTGCACTCATTCTCCATACAGGAGATCTTTTGGAATCCGACCATCAGCCATTCTCATGACATGCCCGAGCCAACGTAGATGTCGCTGTTTCAGTACATGCTAAAAATTCCAGCTCGTTCTAGGACTACTCTATTTGGAACTTTGTCCTGTCAGGTGATCCCAAAAATGTGTCGGAGACAACGCATATGGAACATGTTCAGCTTCCTCTCCTGCCGTGCACAAAGGGTCCAGGACTCAAGACTAAGCAAGCAACATAAGCATGCTTAGTTCTTTCAGTCTCTCCTCATAGGGCTTGGTTTCTATCCTTGTGACCCTCCTCTGAACTTGTTCCAATTCATCAGCATCTTTCTTAAAGTGTGGTGTTCAGAACTGGACACAATACTCAACACGAGGCCTAACCAGTGCTGAATAAAGGGGGGCTAATACCTCATGGGATCTGTTGTCTATACTTCCATTCATGCGTCCTAAAATAGCATTTTCCTTTTTTGTAGCCACATCACACGGTTGGCTCATATTCAGCTTGTGATCTATGACAATTCCAAGATCCTTCTCGCTCGTAGTTTTGCTGAGCCAGGTCTCCCCCATCTTGTAACTATGCATTTGGTTACTTTTCCCTATGTTCAGTACTTTGCACTTATCCCTGTTGAATTTCATTCTGTTGTTTTAAGCCCAGTGCTCCAGCCTATCAAGTTCATTTTGAATTTTATTTCTGTCTTGCAGGGTACTAGCTATTGCACTCAATGTTGAATCATCCGCAAATTTGACAAACATTCCCTGCACTCCCTCACGCCTAACCAGTGCTGAATAGGAGGGGACTTGTACTTCACAGGATTTGGAGACTACACTTCTGTTAATCATCCTCATTATCCTCATCATCACCTTAGAACTGCAGAACTGGAAGGGACCCTATGTACCATTGAGTTCAGCTCTTATCAAGGAGGCCCAGTGGGGAATCGAACCCCCAACATCTGGCTCCACAGTAAGATATTTAAACCAATGAGCTACCCAATGCAGCCTGAAAAAGCAAAACAAACAACAACAACAACAAAAACCTTTCTGTTTGTGATAATGGAGTCCCTAGGCACAGATAAGGAACAGACACCGTCTGAGATTAAAGTTTACAGGCACATGGACAATTCAAGACAAGAGCATTACAACAAGAAATGATATGGTTGTCTTATGCTTCTGAAAAGCCACTGATCTTTCTATTATTACTAGGCAGCTGTACACACAGCCTCGCCCCTCCCTGTCCGCCCCCGCTACCTTCCAAACCACCACCAAAAGCCGGAGATGTAGCCGACTTCTATTTGCGGAGTTTTTATCCTACTTCCTCCATATAAAGGATGTGCAGAAGCAAGGGGGGGGGGAGAGTCCCACTGCTTAAGGAACAAAGGGATAAAACAAGATAAAGGACTTCAAAGCAAACACCATTACTTTCTATCCAGAGAGAAACAAGACATTAGCAGGACGGATCAGGGCGTCTGCCTTCCAAATCCACTCAGCTTTGCAGGTGGTGGGGGCGACGTGCAGTTATCACGTTCACACAGCGCTCGGCAATTTCCTGCTTAATGCCAACACAGGGCTGGGGAAGAAAAAAAGAACGGCTTTAACCGTTAGTCCTGCTTTGCTTGATATTTTCTGATCTTGGCATGGGCTTGACGGGATAGAGGTAAAGGAGATTTATTGTCAAGGCATGAAAGACAAAGTTTTATCTCACTTGGAGGCAACTTTTACCAAGGAGAGAGAGAGAGAGAGAAAGAGAGAGAGAGAGAGAGAGAGAGAGATTTTCTCTCTTTTTCTTTTCTGGTAGGCGTGAGTTTTCAAAACGGAAGCTGAAATCCTTGCATGGGAAGTTCAGCTTTCTGCTTTCTGCTGGGATAAGGCAAGAGAAGGAACAAAACCAAGTCCTGCCGGATGGAACCTGGGAGGGCTGCAATCACAGCTGCAGGTTCAGCAAAGTGAAGGATGATGCGAAGCGTGCCAGTTCCCTCAAGGTAGCCGTTCCCTTAGCAGGAAATGCTGTGATTTCACAAAATCATTTCCAAACTTTTTGCAAGCCCTGCTCACAACAGAGAGGTTTCGCCCTCTGTGGTAGCTTCAAAACCCGGGAGCTGAACCCTGCCCATTTCCCGATGCCGAAAAGGTTATGGGTTTTGCGCAAAGGTGCTTAGATGTCTAGGTTGTGTTCCTGCAATGTTGCCACCCTAAAAAGGCAGGAGTGAGGGGAGGAAGCTGGGGGGAGAGAACCCAGGGGTGCGTGCACTGCCCTTGGGGGCTCATTTGGAGGAAGGCAGGGGGGGTAGTGTGCTCACTCTTTCTCCCTCATCCTGTCCCACAAAGCCTGGGTAGCAGGGCTGCCAGACCCGGAGTAAAACTCACTGTGTGTAGGGAGGGATGGAGTTGCTTCCAAAGCCCTAACCACTGGCAGCGAAGATGGGCACCCTGTTATCCTCCAGCCCCTGAATCTCTCACCAGGGTCCACGCTGGCCAGAACCAGAGTCCAACAGCTGAACAAATACAATACTTCATGCTTCATCCATGACACTTGTCCTCAGTGAGTAGCGCTGCCAACTTAAAGGGTTTTTTTCCCCTATGCCTCAGAGCCTTTGAGTCTGACCCTATCTTCCGGCAACTTCTGTTTGCTAGCCACCTTGCTTCCTTACTCCGTTTCCTGTTCTGCAAAGATAAGACGTATGGAGCCATAAGTCCATACCGTGTCTGTGTGTGCAAAAGAAGAAAGCATAAACTGTAATTCATTGGGTTTCAAGAAGTACCCAGACAAATCTCTACTGTGTACTATGTTTCCGCAGTATTTGTGTACGCCTTCGTACATTGCGAAGAACTTTAAACAACTGGCCCTTTTCCCTAGAACAGAAATTTGCAGTTTCCGTGTGATCACCGAATCCGAGGTGCAAAACAAGCGGCGAATCAAGTCTCAGTGAAGTTGAATTGGTGGAATTTGGCTGGACAGTGTATTCACAGTCTTTAGTTGTGTGTGTTTTTTTTCCAGATTCTGGCCCTGGGTCCCGGTCTGGCCCCTTCCAAACCGTTGCCTGCCCTGCCTCTGTGATGTCACAGAAGCCCACCCGCTTCTCACAGGTTTTGGCCCTGTAATGGGATGCTGCTGACTTGTCGCCCCCACTTGGCACAGGCTTCTAAATTCTAGTGGCCACCAGGGATTTCAACGTGGCCACCAAGAATTGAGTTGTGCTTGCAGAATTCGAACCCAGCTCCCGAGAAGTGCGTTATCGGAAAGCTGCCTGGCCTTTGGGGAAAGTGACAACAATCAGTGCCCTGCTCAGCTTGATCCTGGGTAAGGCCCAGAATAAGCAAATCACCAAAGAGATCAAACTTATTTTACAAAATCATTGAACCCCCCCCCCCCACCTCAAAACGGTCAGGATATTTTTGTTGACCTTCTCCTGGTTGTCGACTCATCTTCCTGTGAATTTCTGTATTTTATTTTGTTTAATTTCTGGTCTTTTTTTTTTTCCTTTTCATTTCAGCAAGGTTTCAGGAAGCAAGAGTGAGCAAAAGATGAAAGCGAACAAATAAACTATTTATGAAACTTTCATCAAAGGGCCAGCTAGGGTGCTGTTGGCAATAGGATGTGATTTCGGGGCCCAAACGCCACTCAGAAACCAGGTTTTCATTCCTCTTTCAAGATTCCTTTTAAGTAACTCAGCCGTGGCTGAGCACCGCACAGGCATGAGCCCTGATGTTTGCCCTCTCCAGTGTCCCCATCAAATAGGCGAAGAAGGGGGTTGATGATGGGCCTCAAGTCATCGTGAGGTTCGAGTTCCCTTTAATTAAGTTCAAATGAAGTTTGAAGGTAATAGCAGTTAGGCGAGTTCCTTCTTGGCATAGAAATGTAATCTTCCCACCCAAACATTTCAGGTTCGTTTAAAAAAAAAAAAAAAAAATGCCGGAGAGAAGGAGCTATTTCTCTCACCGTCTTCCATCACCGAGCAAGGTCACACAAGAGCTCTCTGAATTCTCCGTGTATTTGGGGGGAAGGGGGAGGGAGATGTGGGAAGATCCCACGAGAAGGTGATCAGCAAAAAAAGGGGTTCGCTGGGAGGATGCATGCCAGAAGCAACCCTTGGGATCATCCCTGCTCCACTACAAGCATCATGTAATAATAATAATATAATAAACTTAGAACTGCATTGCTGGAAGGGACCCTCTGGATCATGGAGACCAGTCCCTGTCAAGGGGGCACAGTGAGGAATTGAACACCCAACCTCTGGCTCCACAGCCAGATGCCCAAACCACTGAGCTGTCCAGCAGTTCTATTCCAGTTCTTGTTGCATTCTCCCACTCAAGAGGGCCCTGAGCCTTTAGCCCTTCGGGGACAATCCCTGGGGAATTGGGCAGAGAATGGGTCCAGTGCCAAGGGTGGAAACCCCAGAGGAGCTGCTCTCTGCTAGAGACGAGAAGGAAACGCCATCACGGGAAGAGGTGTGTGAGGACAGAGGAGCCTGACTCGGGTGAGGTTCGCCTCTCCTTCGCGGTTGCTAGCTGGAGAGTCCCTGGAAGGCCTCCTCCTGAGGTATTGGCCTTCTGCACGGCGGATCCTGCACCGAGGGGGAGATGGAACCAGGCAACCTTCTGAAGGGATCTTCTGAACGCATGATTCTGTAAGTGCGGGCAGATCCTGATTCCTGATCAACTCGGAGCTTTGACGGAATTGGATGTGTCTGCAGAATGGCGCTTTCTTGTCTCCCGTGGGCACAGGCAGTTTATGATACGGTCGGACATCAAAGCCCATCAGCCCCAGCCAGCACAGCCAATAGTGGGGGATGATGGGAGGCGGAACCTGACCACGTATAGAAGGCCACAAGCAGCCCGTCCCCGCTCTGTCCCATCAGTCAGGGATTATCCTGAGAGGCGTTTTTTTCCCAAGCAATGACAGCAGTTGATATTTTAAGGTCATGATGAGCCGGTCTCCTCTTTAAGTGCACAATCGCAAGGGGCTGGGAGCCTTGAACTCCGAAGGTTAAGGTTCCCAGCTTAGGTTAGGTTAGTGCACATCATCTCAACAGGTCTGGCGGCCATACAAGACGTTCATTGTATTATTTTCATTTAAAATATTTTTACCTCGCCTTTCTCCTTTAAAAAAGGACCCAATGCAGCTGACATCATTAAAAAGAGAATATTTAAAAGCAAAAACAGTTAGTATACAAATATTTTTAAAGAATTAAAAACAGGAAATTAAATCAATATTGGGGGGGGGGGAAACATTTAATAACAAGATATCCTGTATGGGGGCCCCTTTCTTGTTAAAAAGAGCCCCACAGCCACAGTGGTTAAACTGCAGTACTGCAGTGAAGACTCTGCTCACGGCCTGAGTTTGATCCTGACGGGCTCAGGTCGCCAGCTTAAGGTTGAATTAGCCTTCCATTTTCCCGAGGTCAGTAAACTGAGTGCCCAGCTCGTTGATGGGCAATGTGTAGCCCGCACATTTAAAATCATAAACCGCCCAGGGAGTCATTTAAGTGCTATGGGGCGGTAAAGAAGCAGCACACTTTGCTTTTGCTTCCTCAACACTGTTCAAAAACATTGGGAGTTTGCAAAACTTCTTTGTTTGTTTGTTTTTTTAACTCAAGGGATCTGTAACTAAACTTTTCCAAGTTCCTCACAAAAAGTGTCCTTCCCAAGCAAAAGGGAAGAAAGTAAGTGCACCTCTTTCCACCCCCCGGCGCCGGGTCAGCAGCCTTTTCTCTCAGCAGAGCGTGTGCAGGAGAACTTCCCTGGAGTTTTCTCATTTCACCCTGCAAAGACACCTCCCTCTCCCCATTTTCCTCCAAAAGTCATCACCCAAGTCATGACATTCTGCCACGGTGGGGCGTTTGCAAATGAAAGGCTGTAATTTTCAAAAGTGGGATTAATTGGGTAAAATGAGCATCTTTAATTACTTCACATACTAATTTTCTCATCAGAAACGTCTCCAGCTGAAAACCCCCTTTTCTCCAGATGTACATATGATTAATTTCTTGTGTGGTAACAACCACATGTCATGGAGTTTTCCTCTCAAGATAACTGGTCTGTGACTTTTGCCTTCGGATTTCTGCCTTCCTGCAGAAAACTTTTCTCTCTCACTCACTCACTCACCACTAACACACACACACACAACGATAGGGAAAAGTGCAGGAAGCTGTTGTGTAGTGTCCTTTTCTCTAACCAGGCCTTCTGGGTGTGAGGGCACTCCAGCACCCATGCCACATCCGAATGAATGCTTGGAGAGGAAGCTAGAGCACCCTGGTTGTACCTGAATTAGCACGGGTAGATTGGCCCTCCTGTTCACTGAGATCTCAGAGCCAGAACCTGAGGGTGGGGTGGGTGAGGGAAGAGTCCTGTAATGTCTTCAGTATTTGAAGGACTTAAAGATGGGAGAGACCTGGCTCAGCAATACTACGAGCGAGAAGGATCTTGGAGTTGTGGTAGATCACAAGGGTGAATATGAGCCAACAGTGTGATGTGGCTGCAGAAAAGGCCAATGCTATTTTAAGCTGCATTAACAGAAGTATAGTCTCCAAATCCAGGGAGGTGCTGTTGTTGTTTAGTCGTTAAGCTCGTCCGACTCTTCGACTTCTGACCCCATGGACCAGAGCACGCCAGGCCCTCCTGTCTTCCACTGCCTCCCGGAGTTGGGTCAAATTCATGTTGGTAGCTTCGGTGACCCTGTCCACCCATCTCGTCCTCTGTCGTCCCCTCTCCTCTTGCCTTCACACTTTCCCAACATCAGGGTCTTTTCCAGGGAGTCTTCTCTCTCATGAGATGGCCAAAGGATTGGAGCCTCAGCTTCAGGCTCTGTCCTTCCAGTGAGCACTCAGGGTTGATTTCCTTCAGAACGGATAAGTTTGTTCTCCTTGCAGTCCAGGGGACTCTCAAGAGTCTCCTCCAGCACCACAATTCAAAAGCATCAATTCTTCGGCGGTCAGCCTTCTTTATGGTCCAGCTCTCACTTCCATACATCGCTACTGGAAAAACCATAGCTTTGACTATGCGGACCTTTGTCGGCAAGGTGAGGTCTCTGCTTTTTAAGATGTTGTCTAGGTTTGCCATCGCTTTCCTCCCAAGAAGCAGGAGTCTTTTAATTTCGTGGCTGCTGTCGCCATCTGCAGTGATCATGGAGCCCAAGAAAGTAAAATCTGTCACTGCCTCCATATTTTCCCTTTCTATTTGCCAGGAGGTGATGGGACCCAGTGGTCATGATCTTAGTTTTTTTGATGTTGAGCTTCAGACCATTTTTGGTGCTCTCCTCTTTCACCCTCATTAAGAGGTTCTTTAACTCCTCCTCACTTTCTGCCATCAGAGTGGTATCATCTGCATATCTGAGGTTGTTGATATTTCTTCCGGCAATCTTAATTCCGGCTTGGGATTCATCCAGTCCAGCCTTCCGCATGATGTATTCTGCATATAAGTTAAATAAGCAGGGGGACAATATACAGCCTTGTCGTACTCCTTTCCCCAATTTTGAACCAATCAGTTGTTCCATATCCAGTTCTAACTGTTGCTTCCTGTCCCACATATAGATTTCTCAGGAGGTAGATAAGGTGGTCAGGCACTCCCATTTCTTTAAGGACTTGCCATAGTTTGTTGTGGTCCACACAGTCAAAGGCTTTTGCGTAGTCAATGAAGCAGAAGTCGATGTTTATCTGGAACTCTCTGGCTTTCTCCATAATCCAGCGCATGTTAGCAATTTGGTCTCTAGTTCCTCTGCCCCTTCGAAATCCAGCTTGTACTTCTGGGAGTTCTCGGTCCACATACTGCTGAAGCCTACCTTGTAGGATTTTGAGCATAAACTTGCTAGCGTGTGAAATGAGGGAGGGTGCTAGTCCCCCTCTATCAGCAGTGGTTAGGTCTCACCTTGAGTATTGTGTCCAGTTCTGGACACCACACTTCCAAGAAGGATGCTAACAAATGGGAACAAGTTCAGAGGAAGGCAACCAGGATGATCAGGGGGCTGGAAACCAAGCCCTAGGAGGAAAGGCTGAAAGAATTCGGCATGTTTAGCCTTGAGAAAAGAAGACTGAGGGGGAGATAGGATAACTCTTTTCAAAGACTTGAAAGGCTGTCATCCAGAAGAGGGGCAGGATCTGTTTTCCGATCATCCCCAGAGAGCAGGACACGCAATAATGGGCTCAAGTTTCAGGAAGCCAGCTTTCGGTTGAATATCAGGAAAAACTCCTTAACAGTTAGAGCAGTATGACAAGGGAACCCATGACCTTGGGAGGTGGTGAGTGCTCCAACGATGGAGGCATTCAAGAGAAAATTTAGACAGCCACCTGGCAGATCTCCTTTGATTTGTATTCCTGCATCAAGCAGAGGGCTGGGCTTCACGGCCTTAGAGACCCCTTCCCAATTTCACTATTCATATTCTCTATGAATAGAATCTTAAAGCATTTGCTATGAAAGGGAATCTAGCTGATGGAGGGCACAGGAAAGAAGGGGGAGTTGACCCTACATTTTTTCATGTGGATTGTCGACACCCGATTACTGCAAAACTGAAATACAAACAACAATTACATACTTCATTTCAGGTAGACACACACACACATACAGAGCACAACATGTTTATATCCACATGGAAAGGTTGAAATATGACAGGATATAGATACCAAAGCTCTGCTGACATCAAATAAGATCATCTCCAGCCACAAAGCAATAAACAGTCGTGTCACCACTTAAGTAAGCGTCTCAATTTATGTTGTCTTTTTTTTTTTTAATTAACTTTACAACCAGACAGAATCCATTGGCCAGCATGAATGCCTGTGTTTGGCCAGGAAGGAGTTAAAAGTTCTCTTCCTCAGAATCACCTACTTGGATCCTAAGGGACAGGGTCAAAAGATCAGATTGTCCCAGACTTGGATCTGATTTCCCCCCTGAAGACATGCACCAGGAGCCCGGTCTCAGAAATCCTGAGAAGATGCTTATTGAAAGCAGTCAGGGCTGGGGCAAACGCCACTGCTCTGTGCTTTGGTAATGCTAAAGGGTATGCTGATTCCCTCAAAAAGACATGCCAAAATCATTCTGGAGGACTATTGTTCCATTACTTTATCTTAAAGCAAGCTTGTTTTGTGTGTGGTGTGTGTGTGTGTGTGTGTGTGTGTGTCAAGTTTTAATAAGTGTGTGTGTGTTTACTCTTTAAATAACCCCTGTCTTTTGAGACTGTTTCTTTGACCTTTCATTGCTCTACAGCCTTCTGGCCATTCATCCGGTTGGGATGAGAGCAGGGAGCCATGCGAGAGACGGGCAGGCAGGACTTCAGGCGATCCTTTAAGAAGGCTGCCCATGCCTGCGCCGTCCCTCTTCCCTGCTTCAACGAGAGACCCACCGGCCCAACCCAGTGTGGTAAGAATGAGAGCAGCTGGCCGCTTCAGGGCCAAATGGGAATTTCCGACCTGCACACCCGCATTGGCCTCGAGGTGTAGGTGTTTTTATCACCCATCCATTCTTGCTTCCAAGGGCGTTCTTGGGTTTGCAAAGTCAGATGCTCACGGTTAATAAGGTCACAGCGGCGGGTAGTGCAAAGCAGGATAGGTTGAGTGGATTTCCAGGAGTGACACCCAGCGGGTGCAAGGCACCCCTCCTCTCAAAATTGCAATAAAAGAGGTTTAGCAGAGGGGAGGGGAAAACAGGGACGCTGTGCACTTAGGGTCTCAAGGCTCGGGTGGAGAGCGGCCTCCAGGTACTCCGGCGCAGATGGCCGAGAGTACTGTGCTGTATGACAGCCCGCTTTTGGCATAGGAACTCACTGGGAGAGGTCTGGACGGGTCAGTCAGAAGCGACGCTGGTTCCAGACCTGTTTTGCACTATGGCAGGCTCCCTGGTGAAAGGGGAAGTTCAAGTTTTAATAAGTTAATAAAGTTGTGGCCCTAGTTTAACCCAAATATTGTGTCTCATCTCGTTATTCTGGGCTGGGTAGGCAATGTATCTACTTTAAAATTGCTCTGTTCCAGACAGGCTTAGTCTTGTAACAAACTCACTGTCTTTCTTTTTTTGAAAGACCTTTTTTGAGGATCAATATTTCAACCTCTGCAGCCTGGATTCTTTCCAAATTAAAAAAAAAAAAGGTGGGTGGGACCAACCATTCTCTTTCAAGGTAAGCAAGATTTTGATTTATATTAGCTATTTTAAATCTAGGGGTGTTTTAGGGTAATTTGATTCTGCCCAGTAGCGGTGAAACAGTTAATCATAAATCGAAAACTCATTCCTCAAAATCCCCAAATTTGACACAGAACAAGAGCAGATTGTCTACTGCACCTGTGCCAAATTTGGTGTTGCTCTAAACTCCAGTTTCAAAGTTATAATTTTTTTGTTTGGGTTGCCCCCATTTTTAGAATTGCCTTGCAGAATGTTGATTTGCTCTGCCAGCACAACATCACAGTTGCATTCTCATGCAGCAATAATTATACCTTGCCATCCATGTGTTAACTCCCACAGATTGGAGTAATTGTGCACACTCAGCTGAAAGGAGACAGAATGCTTATGTGAATTAATTTTGAAAGGGCTACAAGCTAAACAAAGCTTGAACATATTAAACCAGAAGATAAATTCTGCAGGCTTTGTATATCTGCATTGCTTCTATGTTCCATAAGTTAAAAAGTATTTCCAAGTTTGAAAACATTGAAAAGTCTTACAGCTATGGGAAAAACTGTAGGCACAAATGCTTAAACAGAAATCCACCCTTGCAGCTTGTGACAAGCTGCAGGTGTGACTGCCATCCAAAATTCTTACAACTATGAGAAGGTTGCAAACAAAAGTACATTCAGAAACAAAACTTAAGTTGTTGGCAGAAATTAATCAGAAAAATTGGAAGCTTTTAGCTATAGAAGTTACAGTCAAAGACTTAAATCATTTTTGAATCCAAAAACAAAGGAGCTTATAGCCTGTAAGAGGCACCCTGAAACAGCAGAGATTACTTCTCCAAAGCACCAAAGTCCTTAAAAATAAGACTATATAAAGTAAAAATTCACTTTTAAGCCTTTAAGCATATTATAAACACATACACACACACACAAACACACAAACAAACAGTTTTTCTAAGTGCTCCTCCAATTGAACCACTTTGAGTCTATGGAGGAAAATCCATGTTGTTTCTCCTCTGCTGTTGTTGTTGCTGCTATAGCTAAATGATTGCTGTTGGTACCCAGTGTGTGTGGCATGGCATTGTTATGTTGCCTTCTTGTTTTGGGGTGTGTGTGTGTCCTCCCTCCCTATATTTATAGTTCTTTCAGATGTTTACAACTTCTCTTCAAACTCTTAAGCACTCTCTTTTCCAGTGTGTGTAAGTTATAGGGGTCCGATGCACCAGCAGAATTTTTTTAATAGAAATTTCTATGGTTCTTGTACCTCCTGTAACTATAAGGACTTGTAACTCAAAATCTGGCAGGACTGCCACCATGATGATAAGCATTACTGTTGATACTAAGATTTGCAAAGCCTGGAGGAAAAAAGGCATGTAAACTAAAGGACCTAGCACAGCAAGATACTGTAAACCCACAATATACAAGAGTGCAAGTTATTTCTGGTCATGTTAACATATTGCAACATAAATACGTTCAACTGTCGGCCATGAAAAAAAAAACATTTTGCAAGGCGAGGTTATCCTTACTTCCAGGCCTGGTTGGAGCTGGCTGATTGTTTTGCAATTACTTATAGTAAACTGCTGTTGAAACCTCATTTTAAAAATACAATGTACACTTTCAGGGCTGCTGTTTCTATACCCCTCTTAATAATTTTAACAGTCAATACATACAAAATATCACATTTTGACAGGGAGGTTATCAATTTGCTGACTTGCCAACACCGAAGACCAACCATGTTTTGATGAGCTTCGGACAGATCTGAATCATTCAGCGCTTGCTTGGTAGCGATAAGGGACAAGGATCTCTGAAGGTGAGTGAGGGCTTGGTTTCCTACACGGACAAGATCGTGAATTGTGCAGAAATGGGGGTAGGATGCTCTGGCCCTCACCTGTACCCGACAGGTGAGGGCCAGACCAAGCAGGGACTGCAAAACTCTTTCAGGTTTCATGGTTTTGGCTTACGTAGGCTGTGCAATATTGCTCTTGAGTATACCTTTTTCAACGGTTTTAAATTGCTTGAGCTCTTTTCTATCTTTTTGCACTGTTTTTAATGGCTTTTAATGGTTCACATTGCTTTGACCTGTGTGTAAACTGTTCATGGATTGCTTTTTGTTGCCTCCTACCCTGAGACCTCATGATATCTGATGGGATATAAATAGTTTAACTGAATAAATAGGAACAACAAACTTTTTTGGGCTAATAACTTTGACGACCCTTGGGTTTTTTTAACAAGATGGTCTAAGGTAAGGCCCTGCCTTCCGTCTCTGCTCCCGTGCATTCTGCAGCAGAGGCATCATGGTTTTTAATCACCCAGCTTGGAAGGAAGACACCTTGCCTTAGGGTTCACACGCGTAATGAGCAAGGGGCAGCCTCCTCCTCCTCCTCCTGCTCATTTTAATGGGTTTTCAGACATTATTAGCAAAGGAAACACACACATGCTCATCTCAGAATGCGAGACTAATTACAGCATGCATTTTTAACTTCTTAATTCATTATTATTTACCCATCAGGTCATGCAATGTAATGAGTCCTCCTTTACTTTCTCTAATAGATTTCTGTATTATCATATATATTAAATTCTCCTCTCTCTCTCTCTCTCTCTCTCTCTCTCTCTCTCTCTTCCATTATTGATTGCTTTCCATGTTGACAATATATATTTCATTAAAGACATGTAATCCAGTAGCTGCTATCAAGTCACTGTTGGCTTAACTTTGCTGGGAATTACAAGAACAAGCATGTTCTGCCTTGTTCTACCTCCTCCATTTGCTTCCAGAAATGCTATTGTATCTTTTAAGACACCAGTAAAAGCCTCAGAGGTAAGCGGAAAGGGGTGTCAGAGATAACAGAGAGGAAGGAAGGAAGGAAGGACCAGATGATGGAAGGAAGGAAGGAAGGAAGGAAGGAAGGAAGGAAGGAAGGAAGGAAGGAAGGAAGGAAGGAGGGAGGGAGGGAGGGAGGGAGGGAGGAAGGAGCTGATGATGGGTGGAAGGAAGGAAGGAAGGAAGGAAGGAAGGAAGGAAGGAAGGAAGGAAGGAAGGAAGGAAGGAGGGAGGGAGGGAGGGAGGGAGGGAGGAAGGAAGGAAGGAAGGAAGGAAGGAAGGAAGGAAGGAAGGAAGGAAGGAAGGAAGGAGGGAGGGAGGGAGGGAGGGAGGAAGGAGCTGATGATGGGTGGAAGGAAGGAAGGAAGGAAGGAAGGAAGGAAGGAGGGAGGGAGGGAGGGAGGGAGGGAGGAAGGAAGGAAGGAAGGAAGGAAGGAAGGAAGGAAGGAAGGAAGGAAGGAAGGAAGGAAGGAAGGAAGGAAGGAAGGAAGGAAGGAAGGAAGGAAGGAAGACAGTGAGAAAGGAAGGAAGGAATCAATCAATCAATCCTCTTTTTGATTTTTATTTGGTTGACTTTTTCCTAAGTTCAGGCTTGTCTTAATAATTTCTCATTCATTTCACATTTATTTACTTTTTTTTTCAGCACAGTGTGTAGGCATCCTTCAGTCTCGAGAGACTATGGTAACGTGCTCTGAGTAGATGTCTTGGAACAGCGTCTAGTGTGGCTGAGAAGGCCAATTCGAGAGTGACCATCCCTTCCACACTGAAGACAAAGACAATCTGTCCCCTGTCCAGCTCCCTGATTTTGCTGCTTTCGGGACGGCCTCTTGGCCTCGGCCTGCTGGACAAGGGTCTCTTCAAATTGGGAGAGGCCATGAAGCACCGCCTGCCTCCAGGCTGAACGCTCCGATGTCAACGTTTCCCATTTGTTGAGGTCCATTCCTAAGGCCTTCAGGTCCCGCTTGCAGATGTCCCTTTATTGCAGCTGTGGTCTCCCTCTGGGGTGCTTTCCCTGCACTAATTCTCCATACAGGAGATCTTTTGGAATCCGACCATCAGCCATTCTCACGACGTGCCCAAGCCAATGTAGACGTCGCTGTTTCAGTAATGTATACATGCTAAAAATTCCAGCTCAATCTAGGACTACTCTATTTGGAACTTTGTCCTGCCAGGTGATCCCAAAAATGCGTCAGAGACAATGCATATGGAACGTGTTCAGCTTCCTCTCCTGCCGTGCACAAAGGGTCCAGGACTCACTGCAGTAGGAGTGTGCTCAGGACACAGGCTGTACAGACCTGGATCTTGGTATATGCCGTCAGCTTTTTGTTAAGCCATACTCTCTTATTAAACCATACTTTTCAGCACAAAGCACATGTTATTTTTTGATATTCCCTTTTGAGGGCATTTTAAGTAATTTTTACAGGAACCCTCACTGGGATCATAGCTGTGGAAAAGGAGTCAAAATAGAAATGCCTAGAGTGATAACAAATTAAAATTGACTTTGAGAACATGCCTTATATGATGCCATGTATCCTTGTTTCTATTGTATTGCCATGGAATTGTGGACTTCAATATAAGCATCTATTTGAAAAAGGTTAGAAGCATTCACAATGTGGACGTATCACAGGATGCTAGGAATTTATTGGATGTTTTGAACAAAGAAGTACTAGAATAAAGGATTAAAGGCAAAGATCATAAAACATGCAAAATGCAGAAATGGAGAATGGGATGTGGAATAAGAAGTCCAGATTGTTATCATTCAAGGCATGATAAATTGGGAAAGAAGAACATGGTGGATGACAAACCTGAGAGACTTTGGATTTGGATTGGGAGAAGGGCATGAATTGAGTCATGCTGCTTCGTACAAAGTCCTCCGTGTGGCACCACAGGGGCTGTGCATTGCCTCCCCCCACCCCCACCTGACTGGCGTTCTCACAATCTGTCATGCACCACCAGGGTCCTCCCTCTCTGGTGGTGCTCCAGTCCGGGCTGCCCTTCCCTGCCTCCTCCAGCAGCCAACCACTCGACAGCTGTGCACGGAGAATTCCCATCCTGTCTCTTTGACTGAGTGGTTGGCTGCCAGAGGAGGCAGAGAAGGGAAGCCCAAGCTCCTTACCAGACTGAAGCACCACCAGAGAAGGAGGACCCTGGCGGTACATGACAGATCGTGAGTGGGCCTGTCGGCCGGTGCGGGAGGGAACGCATACGAAGCAGCAGGACTGAATCCGTGTCCATCTCTAGTTGGATGCAACACAAGGTCATTCTCTGGAGTTGCCAGATGCAAATTTAAGATTTATTTATTTTATTTTATTTATTTTATTAGATTTATACCCCGCCCATCTAGACAGATAGTCTACTCTGGGCGGCATTACAAAATTTAAAAACAATAGAAACAATGAACAATGAAACAATGAACAATGAAACAATGAACAATGAAAATCCAAGATGTAAAAATGTAAATATTAAAATACAGCAGGAGGGAAAGCCTGCCTAAATAGCCATGTCTTAAGTTTATTTCTAAAGACACCCAGAGAGGGAGCCAGGCGGATCTCTACGGGCAAGTTGTTCCAGAGGCGAGGGGCCACTGCCGAGAAGGCCCGGTTCCTCGTTCTTTCCTTCCGGGCCTCCCTCGGCGTTAGGCCCCTCAATCGCCCGGCCTGGCTAGAATGAGTGTCTCTGGCAGAACTGGGTGGGAGAAGGCGCTCTGCCAGATATCGAGGTCCTAAACCGTTTAGGGCTTTATAAGTAATCGTAAGAACTTTGAAATCAACGCGGGAAACGAATGGGCAACCAATGCAAGGCGGCCAATGTGGGGGAAATATGTTGGTGCCTCTTCACCCCAGATAGACTCAATGATGCTCAACTTCTGATCAGAAAGGATCAGCAAGAACAGTAGGGGGGGGGGGGAGGAAACATTTTGATTGGATTTTTAATGCTGATCTTTTTTCAGTCCTACGTTTTCTTCCTAAAGAAAGTAACAGAAAAGTAGTGAGTAGAAGTAATTCAATTCCAGATGTGGCATTAGAAGAGAACGGTACAGATGCTGTGGGTCAGCAGAAAGACAAATAAATTCACAATGCACAGACTTTTCAACAAATAAGTGGGTCTTCGATCAGATCGAGCTTGAACTCTCAGTAGAATCAAAAACAGACTAAAATGAGGCTGTCATACTTTGGGCACCTGGTGAGAAGGCCAGATTCTCTGGAAAAGACAATCATGCTTGGAGAAGGTGAAGGCAGCAGGAAAAGAGGAAGACCAAACATGAGATGGATTGACTCCATAATAATATCACATACCATCACACTATAATGAGTCATAACAACAAATTATTTTTAAAAAGCAACTTTCCGAGGTCTGGTCTCCACCTCAGTAACAGCCCCTTTTCCTGTCCTGATGTCTTAAATTGGATTGAGATGAGAAGGGGATAATGTGGCTGGAAAGATAAAATATTTCTGGAAGACCCGGTTGGTCATTCAAGGGCAGTGACTGCATCGTTGCTGGAAACAGAGCCCTTGGTTCTGTAGCAAATAACTTGAACCCATGGACAGAGGCTATAAATAGATTGACGTTCAGAGGGCCTGGTGTTTCCCCCCAAATCTTTTCTAGATCTTTGTATACAATGCTACGATTCCTCCTTTTCCCTCCCTTCTTCTTTTAGTCCGTCTAGCCAGAAAGCAGAAGACTCAATAATGGCTGCCAGCAAACATGGACGTGTGGAAACTTATGCGAGTGCCTTCCGTAACTTGGTTTAGCCGTCTTTTCTTCCTGTGCTATCCACAAATGGGTTGCCTAAAAGCAATAAACCCACTCCCTGTTTTGGGACTCATACTGCTTTTCAGAGCGGTTACTTCTCTTCCACAGGCACATGATCTGCACTCGGTCACGACGCTCTGCAGACTTAAATCCCAAATAATCCTGTAGCCAAACGGAAAGGGATACTGTTGCTTCTCGCAGAGTGGATGTCCTTCTACGTTACCCAGAACTGCAGCTCTTTCTCACAGAGCGAGCGGAGGGCTGGTTTTTGCACTGCCTGTCAGCCAGAGCATCGCCCTAATGTGATCTAAAGATTTGGCTGTCATCGTTGTAATGGGAGCTGTCATCCCGCGATTGGACTTGAAATGACTCTTCCAACGCCATCCTTAATTCTGACAGTTATTACAACGAGAAGGTAATTATGGGGCACCGTTTTTGTCATGAATCATCTGAGGAAAATGAGATGTTGAAAAGCTGGGCAGGAACACACTCTTGTGAGTAAACAAGCAACTTTGAGGTGAAACAGAGGAGAGAGGCTTGAAGGAAGAGGCTGCCGGGGGCTGAAGCTCCGAGCCCTTGAGGCTGAAGCCAGAATCCTATCCATGATCCCCATTGAAGACAGAGAGAGAGAGAGGAAGGAAGGAAGAGAGAGAAAGAAAGAGAGGAAGGAAGGAAGGAAGGAAGGAAGGAAGGAAGGAAGGAAGGAAGGAAGGAAGGAAGGAAGGAAGGAAGGAAGGAAGGAAGGAAGGAAGGAAGGAAGGAAGGAAGGAAGGAAGGAAGGAAGATAGACAGTGAGAAAGGAAGGAAGGAAGATAGACAGTGAGAAAGGAAGGAAGGAAGGAAGGAAGGAAGGAAGGAAGGAAGGAAGGAAGGAAGGAAGGAAGGAAGGAAGGAAGGAAGGAAGGAAGGAAGGAAGGAAGGAAGGAAGGAAGATGGAAGATAGACAGTGAGAAAGGAAGGAAGAAAGGAAGATAGACAGTGAGAAAGGAAGGAAGGAAGATAGACAGTGAGGAAGGAAGGAAGGAAGGAAGGAAGGAAGGAAGGAAGGAAGGAAGGAAGGAAGGAAGGAAGGAAGGAAGGAAGGAAGGAAGGAAGGAAGGAAGGAAGGAAGATAGACAGTGAGAAAGGAAGGAAGGAAGGAAGATAGACAATGAGAAAGGAAGGAAGGAAGATAGACAGTGAGAAAGGAAGGAAGGAAGGAAGGAAGATAGACAGTGAGAAAGGAAGGAAGGAAGGAAGGAAGGAAGGAAGGAAGGAAGGAAGGAAGGAAGGAAGGAAGGAAGGAAGGAAGGAAGGAAGGAAGGAAGGAAGGAAGGAAGGAAGGAAGGAAGATAGACAGTGAGAAAGGAAGGAAGGAAGGAAGATAGACAATGAGAAAGGAAGGAAGGAAGATAGACAGTGAGAAAGGAAGGAAGGAAGGAAGGAAGATAGACAGTGAGAAAGGAAGGAAGGAAAGAAGGAAGGAAGGAAGGAAGGAAGGAAGGAAGGAAGGAAGGAAGGAAGGAAGGAAGGAAGGAAGGAAGGAAGATAGACAGTGAGAAAGGAAGGAAGGAAGATAGACAGTGAGAAAGGAAGGAAGGAAGGAAGGAAGATGGAAGATAGACAGTGAGAAAGGAAGGAAGGAAGGAAGATAGACAGTGAGAAAGGAAGGAAGGAAGATAGACAGTGAGAAAGGAAGGAAGGAAGATAGACAGTGAGGAAGGAAGGAAGGAAGGAAGGAAGGAAGGAAGGAAGGAAGGAAGGAAGGAAGGAAGGAAGGGAAGGAAGGAAGGAAGGAAGGAAGGAAGGAAGGAAGGAAGGAAGGAAGGAAGGAAGGAAGGAAGGAAGGAAGACTGAGAAAGGAAGGAAGATAGACAGTGAGAAAGGAAGGAAGGAAGGAAGGAAGGAAGGAAGGAAGGAAGGAAGGAAGGAAGGAAGGAAGGAAGGAAGGAAGGAAGGAAGGAAGGAAGGAAGGAAGGAAGGAAGGAAGGAAGGAAGGAAGGAAGGAAGGAAGGAAGGAAGGAAGGAAGGAAGATTTGTTCTTCTCATCTTCAAAGCGGCACAAAATATGCTGTCCTGTCCTGGTATGAAGAGAATAATTTTGCAGTGAGATAAGGCAAGAGAGGAAGTACATGCCTCACATCCACACACGCATGTGCACACAGAGAGAGAGAGAGAGAGAGAGAGAGAGAGAGAGAGAGAGAGAGAGAGAGAGATTACTCTACCCAGGGAAGACCGGTGTCTCACTGTGTTGCATGCAGAAGATCCCAGGTTTGATCTATGCTATCTCCAAAAGGGGCCGAGTAGATTTGTGTCTGAAAATCCAGAGAAGTGTTTGCCATTCAGTAGAGGCAATTTTGACCTTGATTTAATTAATGAATGAAATAATTTGTATGCTGCCTTCTTCTCATATGGATTAAAAATGTGTGCAGATAAAAACAAAACGAAAACAGTTTTAACTTTTGAGATACTTTTTAAGGGGGACGCCTCCCTCAGCCCCAGCCGGCAGGTCACCTCATTCCCCCGACCCCCTCAGAAGACTTCCCAGAGACCCCCCCCAGCCTGGCAGCAGCCCCAGGAGGCAGAACATTCGGGCCCATCGCTCTCCAGTCAGATGTGCCACCAAAACGTGGGCCCCTCTGTGTGTCCCCCACCCCCTGGACTGTGCCTAATCTCACAGTCACTTTATGCTGTAGTGGTTTTCCATACACATTAAACTCAAAATGCTTCACAGGACAAACTGTGAAAACATCAATGGCAAAACAAGAAATGCATCAGCAGAAAAATCTCTCTCCAACAGTGAGAGAAGACAACAGAGGAATTACATCCCACACTTCCACATGCCTGTGTGGCCGTGCATGTGCAAACACACACACACACACACACACACACACACAGAGAGAGAGAGAGAGAGAGAGAGAGAGAGAGAGAGGTGTTTTTCTACAAAGAAGACCTGTGTCTCACATCTAAAGAACACGTAACAGGGAAAGCTGTTTCATAACAGCAAAAGTACAGATTGAAAGACACACACCTAAACTAGGTGGCAAGTGGTATTTTCCACTGATTTTCTGGAGATGGTTCCTTCTGCATAGCTATTCCTTCACTGGCATCCCTCAGAATAAAGCAGCCCACCCTGTCCAGCTAGCCTTTTTGTGACCCTAGACCGGTTACAGAAAAGCAGGACAAAAGAGGAGGCCACAAAGGGCACTTGGTAATTCATGGGTAGAGATGCAAAACTAGAAATTCTTCTTGCATTGCAAATGGATGGAAGTGAGGAAGATGCTGGCCAGATCCAGTTGCTGCTCCCTGTGAAGGACAGAGATTCACAGAGGTACTGTATAAAGCGAAGCGTGCTGCTTATATACCGCCCCATAACGCTTCAAGCACTCTCTGGGCGGTTTACAAGTTAATTATGCAGGCTACACATTGCCCCCCCCAGCGAGCTGGGTACTCATTTTACCGACCTCGGAAGGATAGAAGGCTGAGTCAACCTTGAGCCGGCTACCTGGGATTGAACCCCAGGTCGTGAGCACAGTTTTAGCTGCAGTACAGCAGTTTAACCACTGCGCCACAAGGCTCTTCTACTATAGACCAGTAATAATTCCTGAGAATAAAAGCATGTTAGTTTCTATAATAATATTATTTTAACTTGACTACAATCAGATAATGCTCGTATATTACAATTACAAATAGATGGGAAGGTAATGGCGTTCCATGTCTAGTTGCGCTGGCCACATGACCACGGAAACTGTCTACAAACAAACGCTGGCTCCATGGCTTGGAAACGGGGATGAGCACTGCCCCTTAGAGTTGGACACGACTGGACTAAATGTCAAGGAGAACCTTTACCTTTACCTTATACATATGTAAGTATTAGAGATGGGCATGAATCAGAAAAATAGTGATTCATTTTTATTTGTGATTCATCAAGGTTGACAAATCAAGAGTTATGAATTTACTTTTTTTTCTGAGTAGGCATCCTTCAGTTTCGAGAGACTATGGTAACATGCGCTGGATAGAGGTCTTGGAACAGCGTCTAGTGTGGCTGAGAAGGCCAGTTCGAGAGTGACCATCCCTTCCACACTGAAGAAAAATACAATCTGTCCCCTATCCAGCTCCCTGGTTTTGCTGCTTTCTTTGCCTCAGCCTGATGGACAAGGGTCTCTTCAAATTGGGAGAGGCCATGCTGCACCACCTGCCTCCAGGCTCAACGCTCAGAGGTCAAAGTTTCCCATCTGTTGAGGTCCATTCCTAAGGATGTTATTTAATGCCTCTTCGGTTACTGCATTTTCTCTGGAATATAGCTCAAGAGTAGTGCTGCACCCAGCGTTCCATCTGCTGTGCTCGGTCCTGGATTATCACGCCTGTAGCAGTCTTCAAAGGAGCATATTTCTTCTGGATTGGACCTAAAGCCTGCTTGATACCGTCATACATTCCTTTGATGTTACCTGTGTCCGCTGCTGTCTGTATCTGAGAGCAGAGCTGAAGCCAATAATCGTTAGAACATCTCCTGGCAGCCTGTTGGACTTTGCTACGAGCAACTCGAAGAGCCTACAAGTTGTACTCAGTAGGACAGGCTTTGTATGCTGCTAGAGCTCCCCTCTTTTCCTCAATGGCTGGCTTCAACTCCTCCAAATGGGCTTCAAACCAGTCTGCCATCTTTTTGGTCTTCTTGCCAAATGTGAACAGGGCGGTGTTATAAATAGCGTTCTTGAAATGTTCCCATCATTCAGGTGCATTTGCATCAGCCAGGCCTGGAAGAGTTTCCTCAAGTGCTTGAGCAAATTCCTCCACTTTTCTCTGATCGCTAGTCTTGCTGATGTCAATATGTGGTCTTCCTTCCTTTTTTGTATTATTTGTTGTTGCTTAGTCATTAAGTCGTGTCCGACTCTTCGTGACCCCATGGACCAGAGCACGCCAGGCCCTCCTGTCTTCCACTGCCTCCCGGAGTTTGGTCAAATTCATGTTGGTAGCTTCGATGACACTGTCCAGCCATCTTATCCTCTGTCATCCCCTTCTCCTCTTCCTTTCACACTTTCCCAACATCAGGGGCTTTTCCAGGGAATCTTCTCTTTTCATGAGATGGCCAAAGTATTGAAGCCTTAGCTAAAGGATCTGTCCTTCCAGTGAGCACTCAGGGTTGATTTCCTTCAGAATGGATAGGTTTGATCTCCTTGCAGTTCAGGGGACTCTCAAGAGTCTCCTCCAGCACCACAATTCAAAAGCATCAATTCAAGTTATACACCCACAAATGGGTCAACACCCCCCCCCCCCAGAAAGCGCCCTTTAATAGTTGGCTTTGGGAAAACCAATCTTCACCAAACTTGGAAGGATTGTAGAGGAGAATCAAGGGAAGCCTGTCTGAGATTTTGGTGACTCTAGGTTCCTGGGGGGGACGGGACGTTCCTAGTGAGGCCCTCTTTCTGGGTGTATAACCCGGACATCTGAAATCCAATCTCGACCAAACTTGGAGGGACTGTAGAGGAGAACCAGGTGACACTTGCAATTTTGGTGTCTCTAGGTTTCTTGAGGACTGTTTTATATTAAAATGAATCAAAGATAGCTAAAAAATCCTTGATTCATGATTCGTCAGGGGCATTGATTCATACGAATACAAATCGGTGAATCAGCAATTTTTGAATGAATTTGGTGATTTGTTTTTTAATTTGTGCCCATCTCTAGTAAGAATATATAAAGTCAACTCAGTTCTTATAAAGAGGGTATAACACAACCCTTTCTTTTGCTTATCTGTTCATCAAAAATGATTCAAGCTGTTATTTCCTTGTTATGTAAATTTGGAGGGATTTCAATACCTGGTATAAAACTATATTTATTTATGTTTAGCTGAACCTTTCCTTGTATTTGCTTTGAAGCCATAGTAATTATAAAAAGCAATGCCCTCTCCTGTAAAAAGGAACACACACCCTCTCTGGATAAAGACAAGGAAAAAAAGGAACCCAAGCCAGTGAAACTGTTCGGGGGTTATCCAAACGTCTGGAAATGTATTCAGACTTACATAACAAGGAAACAATGGCTCAAATCGCTTTTGACAAACAGATGAGCCAAAGAAAGGGCCATGTTTTGCCCCCTTTATAAGAACTGAGCCGATCTTATATATACCTACATGTCCGTACCTATTTGCAGTTGTAATATATGAGCACTATCTGATTGTTGTTAAGTTAAAACAATATTATTATAGAAACTAATACATATAGGTGAAAATAAAATGAAAATAAAGAGTAAAAAAAGACCAGTCCACTTCATCAGACATAAGAGAGGGAGATATAACATGGCAAATCTCTCTCTCTCTCTCTCTCTCTCTCATGTCTGACGAAGTGGACTTGTCCATGAAGGCTCACATTAAAAAATATATAAGTTAGTCTTTAAGGTACAACCATGTTTTTGTCTTTTTTTTTTTTTTTTTTTTTTACTCTATCTATCCAGCGTTGAACGGTCTGAAAGCAGCATTGCTACAGTCCCATCTCCTGGCAGAGGTCGTGAACAGCCTCATCACTGAGTCAAAGACGGGCTTATGAAACAGGAGATTCAACATGCACAGATAGTGGTCTATAAAATTTATGTCCTTCCAGCTGTAATATAATCTTCCTTTTATAGGCGGGGTGAGGACGGCTGTGTCAGGAAGCCACCTTTGTCACCAAAAGGACCTTCCCCAGAGAGAAGGTCCTTTTGCAGGAGAAGTGTGTCGTTTTTCCTTGTCGCCCCCCCCCCCCCCCATGCTACAAAATGCCCTAGAACGACCGTCTGGGCTTGCTTCCATAAACAAAGGCAGCCTTCTGGGCAACAGGGCTTCCGTCACCCCATTAAAAGCAAGGACTTCTGCATCTGTTCTATGAGCAGTCTCCCTTTCCTGTTGCCAGAAGTATTTTGATGAACCAGAGAGGAGAAAAGTCTGTTTTTCAGAGCAGCCTGAGAACAGCCGTGGGACTGCAAGAGGTCCCAAAACATTTTTCATGTCCGCTTCCAGCCTGGTAAATAGGAGAGACTGAATGGGATGTTCTCCTGGCCAGACAACCCGCAGGCACTGTCACCCTGCCCAGCTTCAGGGTTCGGCCCTGGACTTTGGCCAGCTCAGTCTCCATCCTGGGCAATCTTCTTCCTCCATCTTCTTCAGGCAATAGTGAGGGAGGGGGCTATAGGACACCCCTCTTGATGCTGGCTTGGGGGAATTCCCCCCCCCACTCAGCATAGCCCTCAAAAACTCCTGGCTCCTGGGGGGCTCCTTCAAAGGACCGGTGGAAACGCTCTCGAAGGGAACGTGATGGTCCGTCCAGCTCTCTCGCCCTCGCTCTGCTCTCAGGGAGTAAGCATGATTTTGCCATGCCCAGATCCTCTTCCTCAAGGTTGGTCTTGACAGAAATTTGACGGCCTGGAGCCCACCAACACACGTCACCCACCAGCCCCCACTTCCCAAGCCGCCACAGTTACGAAGAGGAGCCACCGCTCTGGGCTTGATGGGTGCCCACCTTCTAGCTCAAGACTCAAGTCATAGGGTTTTTTGTTTGGCTACAAAATGCCCGGGTGGAGAATAGCCAGGGCTGGCCTGAACCCTGACAGTCCCACCTGACACCCTGGAGACCCGTTGCCCCAACTCTCCAGTGGCAGCTGGTGCTACGAGGCTACGTGGACTGGGAATCTAATCATTGCATCTGCATCCGCAGCTTTTTTCCCCCAAGACTTTCTTTAAGGGACCCCTGCTTTCTTTTTTTTCCAAACAATGCAAAACGAAAAATAAAAATCTAATGCTCCTTTCCCGTTTGCAGATGTGGAGTAATCTAATTATTCCCGCTAATCACATTACAGTTTCCAGCATGCAAGTGGAACGGTCCAGAACAGCAGGTCCAATTTAACAGCCCCTCTGGGCTCACCCAGTGCAATTAATTGTCATTCTGTGTTTGTTCCTATCAACTCGTTAGAAGGCTAATCCATATGCTACGGAGAGAAATTCCATCCAATGTGAATCAAGAAACATTTCTAAAGAACGTACAAAATGCAATGTTAATATTCAGGGAGAAAAAGCTACCTGTTGTTTCAAATTTAGATTACAGCCTGCTGATCGGATTGGATTGTTTGGTTTTATTTCAATGGCGGTATATATTTGCATGGCAATTTTATCTACAGAAGGGAAACGTTTCCTTTTTCAGCCACGATTCCCTGAATTGCTAACAAGCCACATTGTTTGGGATATTCTGGGAACGGCAGACAAATAAAAATTAAAAAAAAAATCCCAGTTCTAGTTTTACTACTGTTTTGCACTAACTGTGTATGTTATGCATCACAGCAGTGTATGCTGTTTTTCTCTGCCATCAAGTCACTTCTGACTCATGGCAACCCTATGGACTGATTACTGCCGAAAGGTCCTACCCTCGAGAGACATGCTCAGATTTAGAGCCTGTTGAGTCAATCCATCTCAAGCCCATTCTCCCTCTTTTCCTGCTGCTTTCCACTTTTCCTACCATTATTGTCTTTTCCAGCAAGGTACTTTAGCTTCTAATGAGAGAACAGGCTTTATTTGAATCAAACCCCACCATTATGCTTGCATTCCATCAACCTGTGAAGCTCTTCTCCTACCTTTCATCTCAGACAAATTGTGTATGCTGGACCATAAAGAAGGCTGACCGCCGAAGAATGGATGCTTTTGAATTGTGGTGCTAGAGGAGACTCTTGAGAGTCCCCTGGACTGCAAGGAGAACAAACCTATCCATTCTGAAGGAAATCAATCCCGAGTGCTCACTGGAAGGACAGATCCTGAAGCTGAGGCTCCAATCCTTTGGCCATCTCATGAGAAGAGAAGACTCCCTGGAAAAGACCCTGATGTTGGGAAAGAGTGAAGGCAAGAGGAGAAGGGGACGACAGAGGACGAGATGGCTGGACAGTGTCACTGAAGCGACCAACATGACTTTGACCAAACTCCGGGAGGCAGTGGAAGACAGGAGGGCCTGGCATGCTCTGGTCCATGGGGTCACGAAGAGTTGGACATGTCTTAACGACTAAACAACAACAAACAAACTTCCTTCCCTGTTCACCTTTCAGATCCATCCTTCCCAAAGGAGAATACCAATGTATCAAAAACCCTGACCTTGGTCTCCAGGAACACATCTTACCACTCATGGATCTTTCCTGCTTTCTTCACTGCTGCTTTTCCAAATCTCAGTCAATGGCTACAAGTCTCCACTGGGATTCGGTAATGGAACCAACATAGAGAAAATCATCAGCAATCTAGCTGCCATCACAAGACTAGCAATTAATTTCTTTTTAAAAACAAATGTAGAATAGAACAAACTCACAGTGCTTTGACATTTGGTGCTTTAAAGTTGTACTTGACTTAGTTATGTTAGTATATCATCTTCAAACTTGACAGACATGGTTACTCTAACAGACAAATAATTTAACAGCTAAACCTATCAGCCCTATCTGATAACACATCCAAACACTATCACATATTTGAGCCCATCTGACAAAACTATATCCTATCACATATTTGACCCTATCAACTATCATCTATCACGTATCTAATACCTATCGCATATATGGCCCTATCTGATAGACGGCTAACTGCCACCTGCTTTATACATCTCTCTGGCTGGTGCCAGACAGATTCTGGTTGGTCAGAATGCTTCACTATGCAAACATCACCTTCCCATATAAACACATATAAATATACATATACATATATGTGTGTGTGTACATACACATATATGTATATATACACGAGACACCAGACTAAGATAGGAGCATCTTAGTCTGGTGTCTCGTAAGGTATCTATGCCTTTTATAATAAATGCAATAAATAGTTCAAACTAGGAGGGATCAGTTAATCACAACGGTCCTTGGAAATACCTTTCCTGTGATCCGGCAGACCATTGGAGAATCGTTTATGCACCTGCAAGTTCAACACTTACAGGGATGGTCAAGTGGAAATTTGGACAAGGCAAAGAGTTTCCATAGTTCACGTTCCTTCAGACACAAAGGGAGCTCAAGGACACATTTGGCTGCAAGGGAGGAAATGCTGAGCAACTACAGAATGCAGAAGGATGGGTTGCTGTTCGTTGTTTTGACTTATATACTTCTCCGTAGTGCTCGAGCATTCTCTGGGTGGTTTAGAACAGAATTATCCAAACAACCACTGTATCTCCCCACCCCCCAGCAAGCTGGGTACCCAATTTACCGACCTCAGAAGGACAGAAGACTGAGTCAAGTTTTATAACTAAATCTCCCTGTAGCAAACACGACACCATTACACTTCCATAACTCATTCAGATCAAGGTTTACAGTACTAGAGAAATTAGAGGTATGTGAATAACCATCTGCTTCGATTTGTTCTGAATGATTTGTCTAATGAATTGCAACCAATTCACATTGAGCTGATTTGTAGCCTGTCCACTTTGATTTGTATCTAAATATTTAAAAGTATAGTAAAAAAAAACATGAAAATGGAGAAAGTAAAAGACTCTGACAGGGATGGATGGGGGTGAAACTCAGTGCCATCAACTACAGCTCAACATCCAATGTGCAGGCAAAGCTCACACATTCCCTCCCTCCCTCCCTCTTTCTATCAGAAGGTGTACAATTTACTCCTTGCACTGTTTCTCCCAAACATGCATATGCCTTTTGTGTCAGGTTTGCCACCCAACCCACCTGCCAGGCACAGTGAAAAGAGAAAAAGGCAAAAATGTTGCCAAGATAAAAACCAGAAGTACCCTTAAAAAAAAAAAAAGACACAAAATGAGGAGGGGGATGAAAGATAGCTTAGATCCTATTCTTGATGCTGATGTAGTCAGCCTCATTCAAATCCTGCACAAGAGACTCAAGTCATCATGGCACGTGCAATCAACTGGATTCTAAGGGGTAGAGCAAAATAAGATCTGCAGCTGCCTAAAAGAAAGGAAGAAGAACAATTCCAATGCACAACCACCCTACTGAAAATGCAAGCGATGCAAATAGCATTCTAGAATCCTTCTCTCACCTGCCAAGATGCAAAATGGCCACAGTTCACAAGGACAGGGGAATTTATTTGGTTGAACTGGGCCCTGCAAGGGGCTCTGTAATTAGGGTTTCCAGGAGAACCTGGGCTTTTCTTTGGAGAATCTCCTTCTGCTTTGGGTTTCCTAATTCTGTCAGAGTCTCACTTTTGTCTTCTGAGTGAGACGTGCCAAGTATCCCCCACCCCGCAACTCCCATTTCCAGCATTTTTAACCTCTGAAGCAAAATTGGGTGCTTTAGGGAGCTCCCAATTCAAGCTCTACTTCAGGCTTCCTTGATTTCATATAACCCTAGAATCATGGAGTTGGAAGGGACCTCTAAAGCCATTGAGTCCAACCCCCTGCTCAAGGCAAGAATCCAAGTCATAGCAGATCAGACAAATGGTTTCTCCATTTTCTGATTTGCTTCAAACTGGTTTGGAGATGGACAAGTAGCCTCACTTTGCTTCATTTTAACAATTAATTCCGAATCCAAAGCACGCCTGCAGTACAAATGAGGCCAAGGCTGAAACAGATTGCTAGAAAATAATTCATGTGCTTAATTGGTGTTATGTGCACATTTGTATGATATGCAAAATAAAGCCATCTATTTTGCATAGTATGCAAATTAGGCTGTGTGGACTGGGACAACTGCCCTTTTACTGGAAGTATGGCCTGTCTGAGGAAGGGCGTCCCCCGTGGGAGAGACCAGGCACCAGTCAAAGTCTTTCCTCCCCCACAGGCCTGACCTTTAAGAAACTCCTTCAGCCTCATAAATCAGTGCTGTTTGCCTTGGTGCTTCCCCCTTTTTCTAGTCTCATGCTGCATCATGTTTTATGGCTCTGATTTTTACAGTTATTGAATTTTAACTTGATTTATTTATATCCCACGAGCAAACCAGAGAATTGCTTTTGTTGCTAGAGAGCGGTCCCCAAAAGCCATCCATCCATCCGTCAGTCAGCCTGAGTTTTTGGCAGGCAGCACATCTGGTTATACAAGGCAGAAAGCTGAACATTGAAACTGGAGTCGCTCCTGAGCTGTGCATTTCACTGGGTGACCTTTGCCCTCTTCAGGCATTCGGCCTGGAAGCATGCAGGGCTCAAAGGGGGACACACACAAACCCCAATCCTGCCTGTTGGTCATGCAGATCTTTGTCAGCAAAAGATGATACCACTGTTGGAGTCACGAAATGAGAAGGCTGATGGGCTTTGTGATGATCACCAGATAATTAGGATAGCAAAGAGTCTCTTAGAGATAGAGGTTAAAGAAGTCAGCCACACATGCAGGGATCTCTGCCAGCAGTGCTCCTGGTGGGCGACTAGTAGAAGAGGCAGAATAACACCGAATGGGTTCCCAATGAATTCTGCCCTGCCCCCAGGAGGACTGTGCTTTTATTAACCTTACAAGCTCACAGATAGTGGACAGTATACAGATAGGTTACAGAGTTCAGATAGGACAATGGTTACATCATGCCATTATAATTGGCCTAAGGAAAGGCTATGCAAGCTCTCCAGCACCTATGAGAAAGAAGAAGAATGGTGGGCAGTCATGCCCCTCAGAAGCAGCTGTGACGTCATCCAGGAGGGTTTGCCCTCTACTGTAGATTAAGCCAACAGCTTAGCAACCTTGGGAATGGCACCCCCACATACTGCAAGTGTGCTGAACTGAATGTGCTTTTGGGAGTCCCGTGGTGAGCATCCCAGATAGGGAAAAAGAAGAGCCAGTGATGGAAAGGAAAGGCTGGAAGCCCGGCCAGGTGGAGGCACTTCCAGCACTGGTGCACACTTTCACACAAAACCCAGGACCTCCGGGTAGGACTGCCAACTAAAGAAAACATCAGTTTCCAACCACTAGGTAATACTATTAATTTGGCTTCCGTTGGCTTCATCTAGTGGGTAGATTAAATTTATTTTTTTTTATTTTTTTTATTTAAAATATTTCTATCCCGCCTTTCTCCCCCCAAAAGGACCCAAATTTAATTCTCATGTCTCTGATAGGGGCTTGCCACATTTCTGAATAACCTTGGTTCTCCCGGCCAAATAGGAACTTTGAGTTTCAAAAGAAGGCAACGAGGGAGGGAAATACTGATTAATGGCAGCCCTTCATTTGATGAGATGGGAGAGAAAAATTTCTCTTGAAGGCCTCTAGCTTTGGAGCACTCACTGCCTCCCAGGGCCACTGGTTCCCTTGTTGTACTGCTCGAATGGTTAAGAAGTATTTCCTGATATTCAGCCCAAATCTGGCTTCCTGTAGTTTGAGGCCATTATGACGTATCCCTGAGTTGATCGAAGATGAGTTGATCGAAGATTGAACTAGGTGAGGCTGGAGGTTGATTCCAGGTCTACAATTCTATTAAGCGAAGTCCCATCTCTGAGCCACACCTGAGAAAAGGAAAGGCCAGGTCAATGCTCTGCTGATGCTCACCAAAATGAACACGGCCTTTAAGGCCCACCTTCATCTCTGGTCCGCGTGCTGTTGCCACGGTGCCACCTCTTCTTCATGCTAGTTCAGTGGCTGTCATGCTGGACAGCTTCCTCACTGCTCCAGCAAACCATTCCTGGGCCTTGAAGCGTCCTTCTTCCTGACAGACAGCCGCCTCAGCCGAGCCGCAGGGAATCTGGTTGCCTCACTCAGGGGTGGCAGGATGGAGCGGGAACACCAAGGACTAGCCCCAAATGCCAACGTCTTCCCCTTCTGCACTTCATGCAAAACCTTTCCCAGCAACCAGGAACCCGAGACCCTGCAGACAAACAGCAACCCATGGAGCGAAACCTCAGAAGGCAGCCCTGTTGTCTTCACTGCCATGAGTATGCCTTGCAGATGCTTGATGCCTCTGAAGCAGGTCTCTGGGTTGTCAAAGAGGAGGTGCGCACGAGGGACTCCGTAAAGGGGCTTGGCCAGCCGCTGCCAGGCAGAGCAGGAGGGTTTCAAAAGCCTCAGCATGCATGGCATCTCTCTTTATCACATGCCCTTCCACTACTGGTTCCCTCAGAGGTGTGACCTGGAAGGGTTGCTGATTCCACTCTGAGGAACCTGGGCATAGAGGTGAGAAGTTGTATGAATGAAGCCAAGGTCAACCAGCAGCAAAACCAGTTAAGCCACTTTCTGTCTCAGATGGTAAATACTCACAAGATCAACCACACAGCTGTGTTTTGGGGACTTGATTTATTTCTCTTTAAAAAGATAGAGTCTGCAAAATCTGAGCACAGGCTGTCCCCAGACCATGTCCTCTGTGAAATCTCAGACCAAAGCTACTGAGGGATCCCCAGATCAAACAGGTCTGGAGAGCTTCTGTCCCTGATCCCTGCCCTCCCAAGCCAAACAGACAAAGGCCAGCCAGCGCTGGAGAGAAATCTTTTCCTCGCTTGACCGCCAGGCTCTCAACTAAGGTGGTGCTGAGCCTCATCGATCTCCCTTAATTGCTCCAAGAAAGGGCTCGATAAAGCCCATCCTTTCACTCGAGCTAAATTGTACCAATTGCTTTAATTAGCAAGTCCTGTGAGAGCGTGGCTGTTTATTTACGTGTAGTCCATAACATCCATAACATCCGTAAGGACTGGCTCGGAGAGAGGCAAAGCAGGAGTTGCTTGATTTTTGGCTATTTTTCAAGAGGCAGGAGGAGTGGAGGAGTTGTTGAAGTCTCCAGAGCCATCAGCCTCGCAGGAGGAAAAACGGCTAGCTTTCATGCAGCAATTTCAGTCTCTCTTTTCCAGGGAGCCAGGTAGAAATTCACGGACTACACGTTCTGTAGAGACGGGAGAGCATCCTCCTGTTCAGTCTGCTCCTTAGAGAGCTGTGGGCCAGCATGCTCATGGAACAGGAAATTGAAGCCATATTAGACATGGGAGTGACAAAGCACTCTAACGTACCCACCAGTGTAACTTACATCACCGGTGGTGGGGGTTGTGAAGAAGGGTACTTTTGGAAACTTTCTGTCAGGACTGGAGCCATGTGGGAACCACGCAACCTCAGTTCATGCAGGATCGGCCCCATCCCTCTGGGGAGAAATGTTCTAGAGATTGCAGGATTGGGCTTTTTCCCTGCAGCTGTTGCCCAGCTCCTCAGAAGGGCCACCTGTGGAATATGAGGACTGGGTTATATGAGAACAGGCTTTCCCTGCAGACCTCTGCCTCAGCAAGGAAGGTCTCAGGCCGTGCTGTGGGTGTTATTCCTGCCATGCCTTGCCTGACAGTCTTGCCTGGCAGCCTTGTTGTCCCTGCTTTGCCTGGTGGTTCCTCCCTTGCCTCTCCTGGCGTCTCTGGACCCTGCTGCCTTGATACGGTTCCCCCTGGCTTTGATTCCTAGACTGTCTGACCACAACTCCTTCTATTTGACTGCAGTTTGGACTCAAAACCCCAGCTGGTTGGTCTCTGCTTGGTCTGTGGGGTTGTTTCTACCTTGTTCCTGTGGTCTTGCTCTGGACTGGGTCCTAGTCTCTTTTCTACTGCACCCTGGCAGTTTGCTGAGGCCACATGCACCCCAACCAGGTCATCCTGTCCACAGATGAAAGCCACGTCATCCAGGCTCTCCAAGCAGAGGTCCTGCATTCCCAGGTTGCTGCACTTCAGAATGTGTCAACACTTTTCACCACCAGTCCGGGCTCCAGCGCCCCCTTTGCCAACTTGTTTTTTGGGGGGATTGCAAGGAGTTAAGGGGGTTCATTCACCAATGCCGGCTTCTTTTTCATATGTGTCCTGATGCCTATCCTAGTGAACAAAGCAAGGTGGCACTGATGGTCAGTTTACGGTCAGGCCCTGCATTAGCCTGGGTGTCTCCTTTGCTGGAATCGGCCCACGCCTCATTGGGAGGTCTGGCTCTGTTTTTACAGGCTCTTGAGCAGATGTTTGAGGATGCTAACCGGCAGCACTCAGCTGCAGAGTTGGCTCTGCAGTCCCCTAAGATAGAGCCGCCGATCCGTGGCTGACTATGCAGCTGAGTTTCGCTGCCCTGCAGCTGATACTTCCCGGAATGAAGCGGCACAGCGTTTCAATTTCTGGGCTGGCTTGAATGCTGCTCTTAAGGATGAGCTAGCCCATGTCGCTGCGCCTACCACCAGCCTACCACCACTGCGCCTATGCGGGTGGATGGTTCTCTTCGCCACATAACCCCTGCTGAGAAGCAATGCCGTCGTGACAAAGGGCTTTGACTTTTCTGCCGTATTCAAGGCCACTATGCTGCCACCTGCCCCCCCCCCCCCCAAGGTTCACCAGGCAGGAAACGGCTCCTCCCGGCAGTTGTAGGGGGTAGCCTACCAGGAGCTGAGCTTTCATCCCCACACTTTGTGATACCAGTACAGTTATTGCTACCACAGGGGGCTACCCTTGAGGGGCTGGTTATGATAGACTCCAGGGCTTCATCTAACTTCATGCACATTGAGTTTGTGGAAAAGTTTCAGATTCCCCTGCTGGCCCAAGACAGTCCCGGGACCGGTGGAGGGATTGGACGCTCCTGACATCGGGTCCGGTGACGCAAAAAACAGAACCTTTGGGGATGCTTGTGAGCTCTATTTACCAGGAATGGACTTCATTCGATCTGATCAGTGCATCCCACTTCCCAGTAATCCTGGGAATTACCTGGTTATCAGAACACGACCGTGCAATTTCTTGGGCCCAGTGGACGGTCCGTTTTCTGTCCGCCCATTCTCGGGAAAACTGTTTCCAGGGTCCTGTGGTCAAGATTGTGGCAGGTACTGTAGCTGAAACCTCGCTCCCAGAGTAGGCCTCCGCCAGAATCCAGAAATCCCAATCCCTGAGCTGTACCAGGATCTGGCTGATGTTTTTGATAAGAAGGGGGCTGAGACGTTGCCCCCACACTGGCCTTATGATTGACCCGTTGATCTCCACCCCAGGGCAGAGATTCCTTTTGGATGAATCTATGCCTTTTCTGCTCCTGAACTGGAGGCTCTCCGCGAATACCTGAAAGACAACCTAGCCAAAGAGTTTCGTTGCCCATCCACCTTGGCTGCAGGGGGCGCCTATCCTCTTTGTCCTCCAGCACTTTGTCCATGACGTCTTCCGAGATCTACTGAAACGTTTTGTGGTTGTCTCTTTGGAAGACATTCTGTGGTTTTTTTTAGACACCCTGGAGGAACATATTTCACATGTCTGGACAGTTCTTCTCCACGTCCAGAAGCATCCCCTGTAGGCCAAGTTGGAAAAGTGCCTATTCCACGAGACCTCTATGGAATTCCAGGGCTATATTCTTTCCCCAGAAGGGTTACAAATGGACTACCACAAGGTCCAGGCTATCATGGACAGAGTTCACAAAATGAGATTTTGATCTCATAATGTATTGAATATCAATGTTGTATAGTAAAAAGTAAAATGGCTGTTTTTAAAATGAGTCATTTACTGAGTGGATTCAGGAGTAGGTATCAAGGTTTAAAACTTGATGAAGGGGCGGAGCAACGGCAGCGCGAATAGGGGAATCCCAGGGCTCTGGGAACCCCTGTGTAAACTCCGAGTCAGCGGACCCCCCCAGGTGAAGGGGGGCAGGTTTTCCACAGGAGAGTGGACTTGCAGCAAGTAGGGCTTGGAAACCTCCGAATTCCAGACAGCAAATCTGTTTTTGTGAGAGTTTCTTTCCTAGAGCAACTGGCTCGAGAGGCACCATTGATGGTGAATTAGCTGCCTGGAAGGGAGGTCTATGAAGAAGATGTATGCCTGACTGCATGAACAGTGAGTCATTGACTTTTATTCAGCTTCAGCAAGAATAAATCAAACTTAAGAGGCTGATTTTAAAGGAGAGAAAGTAAACTAAAAGTGGCATAGAAGCTTTTGTAACCCTGTAACATCGGCAAATTTTTACTGCGTCACATCTGAGAGAAACAGAAACTAGCTGAGGACATAGACGAAGACCTTTCTTCTTCTCAACCCCCTGTCCACCGTGGATGGAAAAATTGTTACAATATAAAATTAAAGGTTTAAGAAGATTGAGAAACTCACTGGAAGTGATCTTGTTATGAGCTGCGAGTGGTGGATTATAAATTGAAACTGATCCTTGTCGAAGTTGGAATTTACCATTGGATTTGTCAGTAGGAGTTTGAGTCTGGGCTGACTCAATTAACAGAAGGTGAACTGAGTAATTGTTTTTATTGCCTTATTGCTTTATGGCTTCTGACTGGGGAAAAGAATAAACAAAAAGCCGGTTTGGTGGGCTTTGGAGAAAACAGAAAAACTTTTTTTATATGCCTGTAGTGGAAAGCGTTTTTCTAAAAGCAGAGAGCATGACTTTTGCCTAATATACAAGCCCATCAAAATTCACAATGGAAGATTCCTTCAAGAATTATATACAGGAGTTTCAAATGAACATTGTCATTCAAATTAAGGAGCACATGAAGGCCCAGATCCTTGAAGTTAAGGCTATGATTTCAGGATTTAATCTAAAGGGGGACATTGTGAAGATGGAAGCCCAGTCCACTGGAGCAGCGGAAGCAGCAGCAGAGAGAGAGGCTTTAGATTTAAGATGAAAGGAGGCTAAAATTCCAAAATAGGAGGGTAAAAGAATGAGTTTGTATGGGAGGGAGGGTCAGGTGGATGAGTTGGGGATTTATACTAATGAGAAGATTACTTAAAAAAATTATACTTGTTTGATAGAAGAGAATTTAGAGGAAAATGTGAAGGCAATGAGGTTGGATGGGGTACAAAATTCTGGTTATAGTTTAGACATATATGATTGGCTTCAAAGGCGGAATGATAATTATAGTGGGATAAAATCAGTAAATTGGAGAGAAAATGGTTTAAAGAGATTCTATAGATGGCACTTTAAAACTGGTAAAAAGGGTGTAAGAGATTAATTCAGGTTATAACACTGTAAGCAATTTGGGATTCCCAGTTTATATATGGGGCTGATAAGTATAATTAAAAAATTAGAAATCTACTTGCTATTATTGATTGAAAGATACACACACATATATAAATCAATTTGGTTAATATACTGTCAGCAATTCTGGTCTCTCTTTGGTTTAAGTAGTTGATAAGAACATATAACTATTAAATTAGAAATGTCCATGTTGAATATAATATTAGAAATTATTGATTGTAAGATATGTAGAGATAGTAAGTATATATGAATTATAATATGTTTATGTAGTCAAGGTTATATATTAAGATATACGGTTTAGAACTTTGGACTTTCATCAATATATAGGTAACAGATAAGTATATATAACTTTTAAACTAGAAATATTTCATGTTAAAAACAATATCAGAAATTGTTGAGTGAAAGATAAATATATGTGTATTACAATATACTCTATGTGATTAAGATTATATTTCAGATAATGTATTATGTTAATCATTTTAAATTAGGAAGACTTTTACTGAATTTAATATCAGAAGCATTGATTTGAAATATATATGCGTATATATACATAGATATACAGAGTGGAGAATATAATATGGTTTAAAGATGTTAGTAGGGCAATATGGCTTATGTAGTCAGGACTATATATTGGATATGACTGTATGGAAAACACCTCCACGCATATATGTTTTGTATGTCTCGTATGTTTGTCTGTGTTTATAATAATAATAATAATAATAAAAGGTTTAAAACTTGACGTTGTACAGCTAGAGAAAATGATGTAACCTTATGTAAGTGAAAAATGATGTAAGGTATTTTGGGATTGGTCCCAAGAATGTATAAAAGGTATGTGTAAAGGGGACATCTTATCTGCTGTAAGTCGGATCACTTATTTCTATGCTACGTGTTGTATCATGTCATGTTATACTGCCAGTTGAATGTCTATGCTCTCTGTATATGGGTAAATAGACTGAGTTTTACTCTCTCTGTGTTATAGTGTCTTTGCAACCTACTATCTCCGAACTCTGCTTATGTCCTGAGAATACATGAACACAAATTCTCAACAGGGTTATGCGCCCAGAGGAGATTGTTTCTGCGGCCTGTGTGCAGATATAAATCAAACACGTTCTATCTACCAGCATGCCTCAAAAGGACTAGTATGGGACCATGATGTGTTAGCAGACTTGATGGGCAGGAATCGTGATGATAGGGATAGAATTTATGGAGAGCTGAATTCAGGTTCATGGGATTGGTCTTGGATAACTTCATGGATGTTGGATTTCTTCACCCTACAGTATGTTGTAATTGGAATTGTGGTTCTTATTATTTTGGGATTATTTGTATGTTCTAGCTAGACTTTTGCTTCTCTGTGTTGTTTTTTGTTCAACTCCAAGCCCAGGAAAGGCTAAACAAAGAGGAGCAGTGGTTGTTGTGGGTTTTTCGGGCTCTTTGGCCGTGTTCTGAAGGTTGTTCTTCCTAACGTTTCGCCAGTCTCTGTGGCTGGCATCTTCAGAGGACAGGAGTCAGAACTCTGTGCTCTGGTGGAGCAGATTTAAATTCATCATCGTTTCTATTGGCAGAATTTAAAAACAGGGGAATGCTACCTGGATATAGCTGAAACTAGTTTTATTCCTGGTCTTGGAGCCGAAAATCTTATTCTACATATTATGTTCTTAGCAACATTATTTCTCTCTTGACCTTTGTATTAAGTCAAATGCTTATATTTCACACCTCCCACCCCCTCACTTTTCTACTAGCAAATGGCCCATTTAGGAATGCCACTCAGAGGCCAAATACAGATAGAACTAATTCCTTAATTTGGAATCACTCCCTTCCTCGTCCCACATGGAGGAGACCCACCAGCCAGTCTGTGGGAGTTTGTCAAGGCAACTTCGAGGTCAATCCATGGATTAAAGAGCCCTGCGCTCGTTGAGATTAATAACCAGATCTTTCATTTGATTTTCCCTTTCCAAAATTCCCAAAAGCAGAAGCAGCTTCTTCAATTCATTCTTCTGGATCCCAAAAGGGGACAGCAGAGATTCATAAGAGCCCCATGAGAGAAAGAGGGCAAAAGGGTACTACCCTTCGGCCAAAGAAAGTGGAGGGACCCCAAGCCAGTAAAGAGAGGAAATGGGACAAATATGAAAAGGGGAAATGCCCGCCTGTGGGACATGAATGGAAGAGGAAAGAAAGGAGATGAGAAGTAAGGAGCACAGAGAGTGAGAGAGTGAGTGAGAGGAGAAAAAAAAGGAGATGGAAAGGAGTGAGCCGTCCCCTCCAACGTCTAAGCAGGATAAAAAGGAGAGAATGATGAAAACAGAGATGATAAAAGTGACTGAGGAGATGAAAGATATAAAGGTGGGAGAAAAAGGGGAGGGATCAGGAAAAGAAGTCCGGAGATCAGTGGATGTATTTCTGACATCGGAGGAAGGTGAAAAATCAAAGGAGACTGAAAAGGTAGTGGTCATAGAAGATGAATGGTATGAGGAAGAAAGTAGTCCTAGAGAGTTGAAGGTCCCGCGGAAGGAGATAGAAAGGGGAGAGAGAAATGAGAGGCGCGCATGAAAGAGAGGGAGCAACTGCCAAACCGATCATTGAAGGATTGTCAGCAGAGGAATGGACTGTCCTAGTCTACCCGAGACCACGCGGTCCAGTGAAGTATGTGAACCGTTGCGGGAGTCTTCAGAGAGGAGAGAAACCTCCCGAAGGGGATTGGGCTTGACACCCCTGCTGCGGGACTATTTGTGCAGTACGGAGTGGATGGCTGAGGAAGCCCACGGATCAAGAACGGTTTGGGAAAACTTACCGATAGGAGCCGGATGTGTTTTAAGCCCGTTACCTATGTTATGGGACAGTCAGCAAAACCAAATCTTCCCAAGGCTTGGGTGTCCCAGCCTCTGAGAAGCTCAGGTGTTAAGGATCAAAGGATTTGGTCACGTCCGACCCAGTGCAGTCCAGGGCCCGAAGAGACCAGAGCTTTAAAACCAAATTTTCCACTCCTTCCAACAATTCCTGCCATTACAAAGCACTATACTCTCAATACAACAGCATAGAAACGCCTAGTTCTTCAAAAATACAGAATATATATATATTAGTTGATAAAAATAAATAAAAATTCATTGGTACCCTCTTTAAATCTCAATTACTATTATTAATTTTGAGGGTAAAGAAATGACAGCTTCGCTCTCTTCACTACTTCCTTTTCTTCCATCAGTTAGCCTTAGAACATCCATCCTTTTCTTTTTACACTAATTTTGTAAAAGCTTCTATTGCACAATATATGCTTATTCTCATTTTTTTAGCACAAGGTTCCACATGTATTTTGTGATATCTCTCTGTTAATTAACGATAGAAGTAAAACACATCACAAGTGGCAGTTCAAAATGAACTCCATTTTTTCTCTTCTCTCTCTGTTTTGCATTACCTCAGCATTTTGTTGTTTCTTCTTTCCCGTGGAAACCAGCACAAAACTGAAAGAGCTCCTTATGCCTTCTTAACTTATCAGGAGCTCTGAATAAAACTCCATCCGCATTCCATGCATTTCTATGGTTTCTCCCCAGTATGAGTTCTGTGATGTAACCTAAGGTGTCCATTCTGACTAAAGCTCTTTCCACATTCCATGCATTTATGTGGTTTCTCCCCAGTGTGGGTCCTTTGATGTAACCTAAAGTGTCCATTCTGACTAAAGCTCTTTCCACATTCCATGCATTTATGTGGTTTCTCCCCAGTGTGGGTCCTTTGATGTAACCTAAAGTGTCCACCCTGACTAAAGCTCTTTCCACATTCCATGCATTTATGTGGTTTCTCCCCAGTGTGGGTCCTTTGATGTAACCTAAAGTGTCCACCCTGACTAAAGCTCTTTCCACATTCCATGCATTTATGTGGTTTTTCCCCAGTGTGTGTCGTTTCATGTGACCTAAGGGCACCACTGCAACTAAAGCTCTTTCCACATTCCATGCATTTATGTGGTTTCACCCCAGTGTGGGTCCTTTGATGTAACCTAAAGTGTCCATTCTGACTAAAGCTCTTTCCACACTCCATGCATTTATGTGGTTTCTCCCCAGTGTGGGTCCTTTGATGTAACCTAAGGTGACTACTCTGATTAAAGCTCTTTCCACATTCCATGCATTTATGTGGTTTCTCCCCAGTGTGAGTCCTTTGATGTAACCTAAAGTGTCCATTCTGACTAAAGCTCTTTCCACATTCCATGCATTTATGTGGTTTCTCCCCAGTATGAGTTCTTTCATGTACTCTAAGGCTACCACTCCTACTAAAGCTCTTTCCACATTCCATGCATTTATGTGGTGTCTCCTCAGTGTGGGTCCTTTGATGTAACCTAAGGGCACCACTCGTACTAAAGCTCTTTCCACATTCCATGCATTTATATGGTTTCTCCCCGGTGTGGGTCCTTTGATGTGACCTAAGGGCACCACTCGTACTAAAGCTCTTTCCACATTCCACGCATTTATGTGGTGTCTCCTCAGTGTGGGTCCTTTGATGTAACCTAAGGGCACCACTCGTACTAAAGCTCTTTCCACATTCCATGCATTTATATGGTTTCTCCCCGGTGTGGGTCCTTTGATGTGACCTAAGGGCACCACTCGTACTAAAGCTCTTTCCACATTCCACGCATTTATGTGGTTTCTCCCCAGTGTGAGTCCTTTGATGAGACCTAAGGGCACCACTCGTACTAAAGCTCTTTCCACATTCTATACATTTATGTGGTTTCTCCCCAGTGTGAGTCCTTTGATGTAATCTAAGGGCACCACTGATACTAAAGGTCTTTCCACATTCCATGCATTTATGTGGTTTCTCCCCAGTGTGGGTCCTTTCATGTAACCTAAGGTGACAACTACGAATAAAACTCTTTCCACATTCCATGCATTTATGTGGTTTCTCCCCAGTGTGGGTCCTTTGATGTAACCTAAGGGCACCACTTGTACTAAAGCTCTTTCCACATTCTAAGCATTTATGTGGTTTCTCCCCAGTGTGAGTCCTTTGATGTAACTTAAGGGCACCATTCCTACTAAAGCTCTTTCCACATTCCATGCATTTATGTGGTTTCTCCCCAGTGTGAGTCCTTTGATGTAACCTAAGGTCACCACTGAGACTAAAGCTCTTTCCACATTCCATGCATTTGTGTGGTTTCTCCCCAGTGTGAGTTCTTTGATGTATCCGAAGATGAGCACTCTGACTAAAGCTCTTTCCACATTCCATGCATTTAAGTGGTTTCTCCCCAGTGTGAGTCCTTTGATGTAACCTAAAGTGTCCATTCTGACTGAAGCTCTTTCCACATTCCATGCATTTATGTGGTTTCTCCCCAGTATGAGTTCTTTCATGTACCCTAAGGGCACCACTCCTACTAAAGCTCTTTCCACATTCCATGCATTTATGTGGGTTTCTCCCCAGTGTGGGTCCTTTGATGTAACCTAAGGGCACCACTCGTACTAAAGCTCTTTCCACATTCTATGCATTTATGTGGTTTCTCCCCAGTGTGAGTCCTTTCATGTGACCTAAGGGCACCACTGGTACTAAAGCTCTTTCCACATTCCATGCATTTATGTGGTTTCTCCCCAGTGTGGGTCCTTTGATGTAACCTAAGGGCACCACTCGTACTAAAGCTCTTTCCACATTCTATGCATTTATGTGGTTTCTCCCCAGTGTGAGTCCTTTCATGTGACCTAAGGGCACCACTGGTACTAAAGCTCTTGCCACATTCCATGCATTTATGTGGTTTCTCCCCAGTGTGAGTTCTATGGTGTATATGGAGGCTCTTGTTCTGACTGAAGCTCTTTCCACATTCCATACATGGATACAGTTTCTCCCCTGCATGTGTTCTTTGATGTCTACTGAGGTGACATGCATTGACGTGGTTTCTCTGCGTCAGTCCTTTCATGTGAAGTCCATGTCTGCCCTTTCCGATTTTCAATTCTCTGTTTTCTTGCTTGATTATGAGTTCCTGCCCAGGTTGCCCCAGATGTTGCTGGGCAATTCTTCTTCTCCTGTTCATCATCTGGTAGATTAGAAAAAGAAGAGAAACAACCACTTCCAAACTCTGCAGGAATAAGGAATGATGTGTTCGGGCACCGCCTGAGTCACGGAGGAGCAAGGAAAGATAGCCAAAAAAGTGAGGGAAGAGAACCAGGAGGGGATGAGGCCGGATCGGAGATTGTTCCTTTCGGCTTGAGGTTGGAAGGGCTCTTCACTGAGGGACCTTTTCGAGGGAGGAGTCATGAAGTGAGGTTCATTTCCACACTCAAATAAGTACATCAAATTCAAAGTATATTAACTTCTTTTCCTTCTCAAATTCTCCCTAATGATTGTACTTCAGTTTACAGAAAATTAGAAATGAATTTCTCAAAGTTGATTAAAGAGGGAAACAAATATTTGAATTAAAGGATTTTTTAGAAAAATGTATAACAAGGGGGGGGGGGGGAAGGACAGTGTTAGAAAGGAAAAGTGGATGAATGTGATGCCGCTAAATTATTGGACTTGAGAACGGGTAAAGAGCAGTTAGTGGTCAATGCTGGGAATTGACAAAGTCTGCAGAGATTATTATTCAGAGGGAGAAGAGAAAGGACAGGTCAACGAAAGGGATGGGATGTAGAGTTTATAAAATGCTGTTACGGGTAGAGAATCATCAGGAATTTCTGAAAACAGTCTAGGTAGCAGAGATGGTCAGAGAAATAGGTACTGAGGTAATAGAATCTTAGAACTGCAGAGCTAGAAGGGAAGTGAACTCCCAACCTCTGGCTCCAGAGTTAGATACCTTAACCAATGTGTATGAAAAGGGGGAGGGGGGGGAGAATTTGATAAACCACATCTGTGAGAATAAAAGCAACAATGCAAACATTGAAATTGAGAAGGTATTTGACCCCAGCAAAATTAAATATTACAAATTCTAAATGCTGCATATTAAAGTAGTACCTCGGTTTACGAAATCAATGTGTCCTCCAGGACATTACGTTATGCGAAAAATACATAAACCGGAACGTGGATTGCCATAGCGACGGTGGCGGCGCAATTAACCTCCAGGCGCAGGGAAACTTCCTTCACAATGCAAAAGAAACGGGGAAAAAGAAACGTAAACCGAGGCATTATTTCGAACTGATTTCCTTTCATAAAAAAGAAATTACGTAAACCGAGATATTACTGTATCTCAAAGGTAGCGTTCTCGGAAATGCTACCTGTTCCGCGTGCAGGGCCAGCTAGGCAGACAGAGCTCAGGATGAGATGGTGGTGTCAAGGGGAGGGGTTTAGATTCATTTGGCACTGGGGGATGTTTTGGGACAAGCCGGGCTTGTACAAGAGGGACGGGCTTCACTTGAAATGAACACGGAACCAGACTGCTGGTGCGTAACATTAAAAAGGTGGCAGAGCAGCTTTTAAACTGAATCCCGGGGGAAAAGCCAACAGGAGCCAAGAGGCATTCATTTCGGGACTCCTCATCCCTATGGAATGAGGGTGGAGAGGGTAGGGCACAACAAAGTGATGATAGTGTAGTAATTAGGACTGAGAGCGTGATGGGATGGGACTGTTGGTCCACTGGAAGGAGAAGCAGACAAGCAGCCCTTCTTGGGGGACCCCGTACGCAGGTGCTTCTATGCAAATGCCCAAAGCGTCTGAGCAAAGATGAGAGAGTTGGAACATCGGGAGGGTAGATATAAGGTTGATATAGTGGCCATAACGGAAACCTGGTGGGATTCGGAGAACCAGTGGGATGCCGCAATCCCAGACCATAAACTGTACAGGAGGAATAGGGAGGGGCGTGCTGGACCTAGATGGGGTGGCCATCTAGGTCAAAGAAATGGGTAGAATCCAGCAGAATAGAGATGGATGGCGGGTCAGACTCCATCACAGAATCACTGTGGGTTAAACTGCCAAGCCAAGGAGCAATGTGATAGTGGGTGGGGGCTTGCTATCATCCTCCAGATCAAAAACTTGAGGGGGAAATGCGGGGAAAAACTTGAGGGGGAAAAAATTTGAAATGCAGAGAGAAATCAGGGAGGTGTCCAAAAGGGACAGGATTGTAATTATGGGGAACTTCAATTCCCCTCACATCGACTGGGCCAACGTGTGCTCGGGTCAAGAAAGAGAGACTGGGTTTCCTGACATGCTAAACGACTGTGCCTTGGAGCAATTTCTCATGGAGCCCAACAGAGGACGGGGGACTCTGGATCTATTATTGTGCGGTACTCAGGACCTGGTTAGGGACGGGAATGTCACTGAGTCGCTAGGGAATAGTGACCATGCCGCCATCTCTTTCGCCATGCAGGTTGAGGGGGGAGTATATAGTATAGGCATCCTTCAGTCTCGAGCGACGATGGTAACATGCATTGTATGGAGGGCTTGGAAGAGCGTCTAGTGTGGCTGACAAGGCACCACTGTACAAGTTATTCTACTCAAACCAGAGATGTCACCAGAAGGTCTTCGGAGGCCTTGAAATGGTCAACAGAGACTCAAGTAGGAAGGAGCCTTTTTCCAGCAGTAGGGGTGGCAGAAAACTATAAAGACATTCCCACCTTGGCAGAATTTGTATAGAACACTTCAGGAGCCATAGATCTGTTGGAGAATGTCACTATGGAGATACAAGCAAAATTAAAGGCTGAAGTAGTTTCCCTGAAGAATATGGTTTTGCAACAGAGGTTATCCACTGATAGGATGCTCCTGCATCATGGCGGCCTGTGTGCAGATATAAATCAAACACGTTCTATCTACCAGCATGCCTCAAAAGGACTAGTATGGGACCATGATGTGTTAGCAGACTTGATGGGCAGGAATCGTGATGATAGGGATAGAATTTATGGAGAGCTGAATTCAGGTTCATGGGATTGGTCTTGGATAACTTCATGGATGTTGGATTTCTTCACCCTACAGTATGTTGTAATTGGAATTGTGGTTCTTATTATTTTGGGATTATTTGTATGTTCTAGCTAGACTTTTGCTTCTGTGTGTTTTTGTTCAACTCCAAGCCCAGGAAAGGCTAAACAAAGAGGAGCAGATTTAAATTCATCATCATTTCTATTGGCAGAATTTAAAAAGCGGAGAATGCTACCTGGATATGGCCGAAACTAGTTTTTATTCCTGGTTTTGGAGTAGAAAATCTTATTCTACATATTACGTTCTTAGCAACATTATTTCTCTCTTGACCTTTGTATTAAGTCAAAGGCCTATATTTCACCCCTTCCACCCCTTCACCTTTCTACTAGCAAATGACCCATTTAGGAATGCCACTCAGAGGCCAAACACAGATAGAATTAATTCCTTAATTTGGAATCACTCCCTTGCTCGTCCCACATGGAGGAGACCCACCAGCCAGTCTGTGGGAGTTTGTCAAGGCAACTTCGAGGTCAATCCACGGCTTCTTCAGTTCATTCTTCTGGATCCCAAAAGGGGAGAGCAGAGATTCATAAGAGCCCCATGAGAGAAAGAGGGCAAAAGGGTACTACCCTTTGCCCAAAGAAAGTGGAGGGACCCCAAGCCAGTAAAGAGAGAAAATGGGACAAATAAGAAAAAGGGAAACGCCCGCCTGTGGAACATGAATGGAAGAGAAAAGAAAGGAGATGAGAAGTAAGGAGCACAGAGAGTGAGAGAGTGAGTGTGAGAGAGAGGAGGAAAAAAAGGAGATGGAAAGGAGTGAGCCGTCCCCTCCAACGTCTAAGCAGGAGGATAAAAAGGAGAGAATGATGAACACAGAGATGATAAAAGTGATTGAGGAGATGAAAGATATAAAGGTGGGAGAAAAAGGGGAGGGATCAGGAAAGAAGTCCGGAGATCAGTGGATGTATTCCTGACATCGGAGGAAGGTGAAAAATCAAAGGAGACTGAAAAGGTAGTGGTCATAGAAGATGAATGGTATGAGGAAGAAAGTAGTCCTAGAGAGTTGAAGGTCCCGCGGAAGGAGATAGAATGGGAGAGAGAAATGAGAGGCGCGCGTGAAAGAGAGGGAGCAACTGCCAAACTGATCATTGAAGGATTGTCACCAGAGGAATGGACTGTCCTAGTCTACCCGAGACCACGCGGTCCAGTGAAGTATGTGAACCGTTGCGGGAGTCTTCAGAGAGGAGAGAAACCTCCCGAAGGGGATTGGGCTCGACACCCGTGCTGCGGGACTATTTGTGCAGTACGGAGTGGATGGTTGAGGAAGCCCACGGATCAAGAATGGTTCGGGAAAAACTACTGTTAGGAGCCGGATGTGTTTTAAGCCCATTACCTATGTTATGGGACAATTCAACTATGAATCCAAGTTACAATGATCCTATTGAAGTTATTGTTGACAAAAATCCAGTTCTTGTTAATAAAACTTGATTGAATGAATGTCCTCTCATGTCTTTTCCCTCACAAAACACAGAACTGTCCAAGGAAATTGTAGAACCCGATCACAGTGAGTGAGAGAGAGAAGTGGAGGCCAATACGGTAGAGGTGAAGAGAGTAAGGTATTGATAGAAGGGTGGGAATGTTTCTGGATGGAGAACCCGTGGATTCATTTGTGGGAGAGGTTGGTGATACCAAGAGAAGAGGTAGAAAGGTGAACGAACCATCACTCAGCCAGGAAACCTTTCTACTGGGGCAAACGGGAGAGTACAGGATGGAGCCGAAAGATAAGGGAAGAGCAGATGCAAATAGCAGAGGAGGAAAGAGAGAATGTGGAATGGAAGAACCTTCACCCACGCGGTGGTGTGGAATTGCCTTCCCAGAGGAGACAACTGGAGGGGGAGAGCGGTGGACTGAGGAGACACTGCCCCTCTTGCATCTGCGGGTGTCAGCCTCAAGGGAAGCCCCACAGAAAGAGAATTACTGTAGTCTCTTCTTGAGACTATCTGTGCGTGGACCAATCCGGGGAGTGACAATTGGATCGAGGCAGGGGCCCAGCTGCGCAATCTGTCCAAGATGGAAGTAGACGGATCAGACCACAGACACCATCTGGTTGTCCATTGACAGCACCAGATCCAGAAGAACACCCATCGTGCGTTGAGACCCAACCAAATCACAGACATCAGGGGCACCCACTTGGAGGACCCCGTCTTGTTTGGGTTCTATTGTCCCTTTTATCCTCCCATTGAAGGAGAAGGTGGGAACACAAAGGATGTTACCAGTTAATCAATTATCATCAGAGTCCGAAGCACAGGTGGATGGTGCAAAGCAAAACCCCCAATCTGGCTTGTCTGTTAAGAGGGAACAAGAAGGAGCCTTGAAGGGGAACCCCCCCACACCCCAAGTCAGGACAACCAAGGTTTGCCTCTTATCAACAGGACCTGCCCTTGGTGAGCATGGGTTGGGGTTAGCAGGATCGAGATTTAAAAAAAAAAACCACACCTAAATATGATACAAAGAAAACCATACCCTCAAACACCAGCACTTTGCACATGTTCAAAGAAGAAGTGTGGTGTCGTGGATGGAGCACCAGACTGGAAACCAGGAGAGCTGGCTTCAAATCCCTGCTGGGCCAGGGGAAACTGAGAGGAGAGAGTGTGGGGGGGGGGGGGGGCGCAAAGCAACTTAAGCCACCTCTGGAAATCTCACTTACCTTCCAAATGTTGGAGGGATCTGGGATTTGGTTCTTTGTTTTTGGTCCCCCTCCAAAAAAAGCAAAGAGAATTCAGCTCAGTCTCGCCCCTTCCTAGGAGAAAAGAGAAATAGAAAAGATCAAGCCGGGAGGCTTTATGGATAAAGCAAATCAAGAACGTTTTCCTTCTGAGGTGTGCCTTCATCATGTTTCCATTGAACGGGGCTACTTCTTCAGGCAGCAGAACAAGAGGAACAGAAAGGCAGCCAACAAGAAACCACAGGAAGGAAGGAAGGAAGGAAGGAAGGAAGGAAGGAAGGAAGGAAGGAAGGAAGGAAGGAAGGAAGGAAGGAAGGAAGGAGAAGGAAGGAAGGAAGGAAGGAAGGAGATGATGATGATGGATAGAAGGAAGGAAGGAAGGAAGGAAGGAAGGAAGGAAGGAAGGAAGGAAGGAAGGAAGGAAGGAAGGGAAGGAAGGAAGGAAGGAGCTGATGATGGATAGAAGGAAGGAAGAAGAAGGAAGGAAGGGAGGGAGGGGAGGGGAGGGAGGGAGGGAGGAAGGAAGGAAGGAAGGAAGGAAGGAAGGAAGGAAGGAAGGAAGGAAGGAAGGAAGGAAGGAAGGAAGGAAGGAAGGAAGGAGCTGATCATGGATAGAAGGAAGGAAGGAAGGGAGGGAGGGAGGGAGGGAGGGAGGAAGGAGCTGATGATGGATAGAAGGAAGGAAGGAAGGAAAGAAGGAAGGGAGGGGAAGGAGGGATACATGGAAGGAAGGAAAGGGAGGGAGGGGGAGGGAGGGAGGGGAGGGAGGGAGGAAGGAGCTGATGATGGATAGAAGGAAGGAAGGAAGGAAAGGAAGGAAGGAAGGAAGGAAGGAAGGAAGGAAGGAAGGAAGGAAGGAAGGAAGGAAGGAAGGAAGGAGCTGATGATGGATAGAGGAAGGAAGGAAGGAAGGAAGGAAGGAGCTGATGATGGATAGAAGGAAGGAAGGAGGAAGGAAGGAGGAAGGAAGGAAGGAGGAAGGAAGGAAGGAAGGAAGGAAGGAAGGAAGGAAGGAAGGAAGGAAGGAAGGAAGGAGCTGATGATGGATAGAAGGAAGGAAGGAAGGAAGAAGGAAGGACGGTGATCATGGATAGGAAGGAAGGAAGGAAGGAAGGAAGGAAGGGAAGGAAGGAAGGAAGGAAGGAAGGAAGGAAGGAAGGAAGGAAGGAAGGAGGAGCTGATCATGGATAGAAGGAAGGAGGAAGGAAGGAGCTGATGATGGATAGAAGGAAGGAAGGAAGGAAGGAAGGAAGGAAGGAAAGGAAGGAAGGAAGGGAAGGAAGGAAGGAAGGAAGGAATGAAGGAAGGAAGGAAGGAAGGAAGGAAGGAGCTGATGATGGATAGAAGGAAGGAAGGAAGGAAGGAAGGAAGGAAGGAAGGAAGGAAGGAAGGAAGGAAGGAAGGAAGGAAGGAAGGAAGGAAGGAGGCTGATGATGGATAGAAGGAAGGAAGGAAGGAAGGAAGGAAGGAAGGAAGGAAGGAAGGAAGGAAGGAAGGAAGGAAGGAAGGAAGGAAGGAAGGAAGGAAGGAAGGAAGGAAGGAAGGAAGGAAGGAAGGAAGGAAGGAAGGAGCATCTCAGACTGGGATCCAAGATAAAAGCTCCACCCTCCAGTGAGATGGGGGGCAACAGCCGGGAACCAGAGAGTAACAGGACACGCTTCCCGTTGACACCTGCGATGAAGGCAGCAGCAAACAAGATTGTATTTCTCCCACTGTTTATTTAAAATATTTCTACCCCTCCTTTCTCATTAAAAAGGACCACCGAGGTCTGGACCAGGCTTTCTGTTCTCACGGGACCCTTCGTTATTTTTGTCAGCTCAAGGATGATCCCAACGCAGGGGGGCGTTCTGCGAAGGGGATCCTCGGCCTCCGTGGGCCAAGGGCCCTGTGTCTGCCGTGGGGTTGCCCACCCCAAGGCGGGCCGAGTTCCAGGTCTCAGGACTTTTCTCTTCCAACCCCGAAACCTCCCTGAGGCTTCGCTCTTCCCCTTGAGCTCGCTGCCAACCTCCCAGGGGCCTGGAAAGGCCAGCCACTGAGGGTGGGGTGGGGTGGGTGGGGGGTCTTGGTGTCGGCTACCCCTGCTGTAAAAGAAAGCCTTTCCGGGATCCCTCGGTCTGGAAGGGACCCTTCAGAGCCATTCACTCCGCAAAAGACCTGCCCGGAGAGGGGAGACGCCCCAGATCCAGAGGGGCCGGGTGGCCTTTCCCGGTCCTTCTCTCCTCCTGCCCTCCCTTGTGGAAGGACCACCGGAGCCTCTTCCGGCCTCTTTCCAAGCCCCCTGTTTTCCTCCGCCCCACGGAGAGGCACGAAGGGGAGGCCGGAGGGCGAATCCCTAGGCGGAAGGAGGAGCCAGGGGGCAGGTCTTTTGCACAGCCGACGGCCCTGAATGGGCGCCTTCAGGACCCAAAGACTAGAAGAGGTGTTTTGGGAGACCCGTTCCTGGGGCGATGGATCTCCCGTCCAGCCTCCGCTCCAGAAAGATCCGTGGAGGAAAAGTCCCACCCCCCCCCTTCTCTCTCTCTCTCTCTCTCTCTCTCTCTCTCTCTCCGGCTTCTCTGCCGCCTGCCTTCCGGGAAAAGACGGTCCGGGTTCACACAAGCAACCCAAGAAGGAAGCTGCCAAGCGGAGTCCTCGTCCCCCTCCTCCTGCCCTTGATCCTCAGCTCAGGATCTGGTCTTGAGAGGGATCGGGTTAGCCCTGCTCTCTACCTGCCAGAGCCTCCAGGAAAACACACGCAGACACACACACACACACAGTGTGCCAAAGAGCCAGAGGTCCGGCAGATGTTCCCTCCCCCCCCCCGCAGGGAGGACCCCCCTCCCTCCCTCCCAAACCCCCACTTCTCCTGCCCGCCGCCCCCCCCAAGTCGCCGGGGGGCCCCCTCCTCCCCCTCCCGCCTGCCCCCCCCAGCGCCGACCCCCCCCTTTTCCTCTCCAGCCCCACCGGGGACTTTGGCCCTTTAAGGGAGGGAGGGAGGGAGGGGGTGTCCTACGTCATGAGAGGGAGGGAGGGAGGGAGAGGGAAGGCAAGTCACTTTCTCCCCTTCCTTTGTTTCCCTCCACCGGTGGGGCTCCCAGGATCCAAGGGAAGGAGGCGGGGGGGGGGTCGCCTTACTCGCCCCCCCCAAACACACAAACACACACACGCACTCTAGATGGAGCCCTGGGGGGGGGGTGGGATGTGGGCCCCCGAGATCCTCTCTCTCCCCCCCCTGAATCCCCCTCCGCCTCTCCCTGCCTTGCACGAGGAACAAGGTCAAGCGGGGGGGGGGGGGAACCACAACCCGAGACTGGGGGGGGGGGGAGCTGGCCATCTCACCCCCCCGAGCAAATCTCACCCCCCCCCACACACACACCCCACCCCCGATCTGCCCCCACCCGCAGCACCCACCTCCGTCCAGGTCCCGATCCGGGAGGCGCGCGTCTCCCCCCCACCGCGGCAAGGGCCCCCGCGCTCTCTGCAGGGCGCCTCTTCCTCTTTGGGCCAAAGTGGGGGGGGGGGGGGGAAGGAGGTGGGAGGGGCCTCCCGGGGAGGAGGAGGAGGCGCTTCCCCTCGCCGGCCCCGCCCCCCTCTCCCTCTCCCTCCCGGCTCCTCCCCCTCCTGCACCCCCGGGGGGGGGGAGAGAGAGGGAGAGAGGGAGGAACAAGGCGGGAGGGGGGGGGGGCGTTGAAGGGCAGCCAAGGCTCCGCCAGCTCCTTCTTCTTCCATCCTCTGCCGGACTCTTCCCTTGGTCCTCACCGGCCCCATCCCTCCCTCTCTCTCTCTCTTTTTTTGGGTCAATACAATTCGAACAGCCTTACAATGTCAGAACCTGGACCGGCTCTTCCTTCGTGGCCCTCATCGGCCCAGCCTAGACCTGGCCTCTTCGGCTCATGAAACATTGGGGGGGTGGGGGGTTGGGGTGGGGGGGTGGATGGGGCACTGGGGTCCTGGCAGCTGGGACTTCTTCTCCACCGGAATCAGGAGGAGGTCCAGTGGCCAGGACTCACCTGCCGGAGGGAGAACCTCACCTGGAGGACGGAGAACCTTCCCAGATCGATGGGGGTCTGGACTCTGTGACCGGGTGCTGGACCCGGGCGGGGGGCTCGGACTGGTCTTGCAAGGGGGGGGGGGGGCGGAACCAGGTCTGGTCCCAAAGGGAGCGACCCTGAGGAAGGGACAATAATGGGCTTCTTCAGAAGGAAGGAAACCAGCTTCATTGCCATGACTGTAGAAAGGGGTCGGTCTCCTTAGCCCAGGGTCTCCGGATGGCTGGGCACCCCTACGGGTGGGGATCCATATGGACTCCGCCCTGTGTCATGAAACCGGGAAACTGGGTTCCAGGAAACTTCCTCTGGTGCCTGTTACACGAAAGGGCTTCATGGAAGAGCTTAGGGCAAAAGTACTAAAAGCACCATCCAGGAGAAAGATTTGGGGAAGTCACCTCCTTCATGCAAGTCCCCCCTGCTCCACGCAGAGTCTGAAGGTCTCCCTGTCAGGAACGCTGGAGCAGCAGCCTTCTTTCTGCCAATCGGAAGAGGGTTGGACTAGATGACCTTTGGTTTCCCTGTCGGTTCTCTGGTTGGTAGTTCCCAATCTTGGGTAACCGAGAAGTTCCTGGATGGCTCTTCCCAGAAACCCAGGCCAGCAGAGGCTGGTTGGGAAGCCTTCTGGGAATTGTGCTCCAAGAACACCCTGGTGACCCAAAGTGGGGGGGGGGGGAGGACCCACTGCTTATGGGGAAGGGCCTGTCCCTTAAAACCCTTCAAGACCTCCTTGAGTGTCCCCTTGGATTCAGCCTCAGATGGGGCTGACTGTGTTTGTGAACGGCCAGTTTCCTTTGGGATTCATTGGACCTTCCTTCTAAGATATAAGAGGCATAAAAGATAAAACATTGGCACAATATTCACGTCTTAGGTGTTTAAAATGTGTTTATATATTTCATGTATTTCTATACTGCTGACTTAGTGCTTAGCACTACTCTCAATGTTTTACGGCAGCATAATATATAACGGATCATCCAAACACTCAACATGAAACACTTCAAATTCTTTTTCCATTATTTTGAATTCCATCTCGAAAGTTACAGTGGTGCCTCGACTTACGAACGTCCCGACTTTCAACTATTTCGAGTTACAAACCAGGCTCCGGCCGCAAAAAATTGCTTTGACTTGCTGGAGCTTCCACTTACGAACAGGAAAAAGGCAGGGAAAAAGGGTGGGGAATTCAAATGTACTAACCATTGGTGGCGAAGAGGCTGCTTCTTTGTAGCTCTTTCGCCCCAACAGTTAGAGTGAGCGCGATCGGAGGAAGCTTGGGGACTGCCTGGTAAGGTAAGGTGCTGCTTTCTGCTTTTTAAAAACTGTTCTGGGTGGGTTTTGCAGTGTGGTTTTGGGCTGGGGGGGTTATGTTTTGTGCTGTGATGGGTCTTGGGGGGTTTGTTTGTTGGTGTTTTTTCCCCCCATTTCCAATGGGTCTTGCACACTTGGCTTGCTTTCTGCTTTGCTTTTTTTGCATTTCCGATGGGTCTTGCACACATGGCTTGCTTTCTGCTTTGCTTTCTTTGCATTTCTGATGGGTCCTGCACGCTTGGCTTGCTTTTCTCCCCCCCCCCCCCTTCGGCCGGAACGGATTAATCGCGTTTCCGATCGGAAGTGTTTATTATTCCTCTTTATATTGCTGTCCATACTTCCACAAAGTCTTTCTTTCCCTTCTGTACCATCTTCTTACATTTTCTTTTGCCAGAGTCAAAGAACATGAGAGACACTGCAGACTAAAAACAACCGGAAAAATCGGCAGTAGCTGAACATGCCCTAAAACAAGCTGGACATGAAAATTCTATTTCAAAATACTGAAGTACTGGACAACACCAGCAATCATTATGTTAGGACTGCACAGGGAAGCCATTGAGCGCCACAAACACCAGCAGAGCTTCAACAAAAAAGAAGAAAGTTTAACACTCAACAAAGCCTGGCTCTCAGCACTGAAAAATACTGCCTGCAAAATGTCAACGAACTCTACCCAGCTACAAGGACCGGTGATCACTGCATACAAAAGACCAGCTAACGACACCCATCAATCACAGTGACAGATAATCTCTCCCTCTTATCACAACAATACACCTACAACAAAAAATATGCTCATCACCACAATCACCCATCTCCTGAAAAGGGCAAAAGCTGATCCCACAGCTATAAATACTCAACTATCCAAACAAACTGCACCAGAGCACAGAGTTCTGACTCCTGTCCTCTGAAGATGCCGGCCACAGAGACTGGCGAAACATTAGGAAGAAACAACCTTCAGAACACGGCCAAAGAGCCCGAAAAACCCACAACAACCAAACTATGGCAAGTTCCGTAAAGAAATGGGAGTGCCTGACCACCTTATCTATCTCCTGAGAAATCTACATGTGGGACGGGAAGCAACAGTTAGAACTGGATATGGGACAACTGATTGGTTCAAAATTCGGGAAAGGAGTATGACAAGGCTGTATATTGAGTATGACAAGGCTGTATATTGTCCCCCTGTTTATTTAACTTATATGCAGAATACATCATGTGGAAAGCTGGACTGGAGGAATCCCAAACCGGAATTAAGATTGCCAGAAGAAATATCAACAACCTCAGATATGCAGATGATACCACTCTGATGGCAGAAAGTGAGGAGGAATTAAAGAACCTCTTAATGAGGGTGAAAGAGGAGAGGACCAAAAATGGTCTGAAGCTCAACATCAAAAAAACTAAGATCATGGCCACTGGTCCCATCACCTCCTGGCAAATAGAAGGGGAAGATATGGAGGCGGTGACAGATTTTACTTTCTTGGGCTCCATGATCACTGCAGATGGTGACAGCAGCCATGAAATTAAAAGACGCCTGCTTCTTGGGAGGAAAGCGATGACAAACCTAGACAGCACCTTAAAAAGCAGAGACCTCACCTTGCCGACAAAGGTCCGCATAGTCAAAGCTATGGTTTTTCCAGTAGCGATGTATGGAAGTGAGAGCTGGACCATAAAGAAGGCTGACCGCCGAAGAATTGATGCTTTTGAATTGTGGTGCTGGAGGAGACTCTTGAGAGTCCCCTGGACTGCAAAAAGAACAAACCTATCCGTTCTGAAGGAAATCAACCCCGAGTGCTCACTGGAAGGACAGATCCTGAAGCTGAGGCTCCAATACTTTGGCCATCTCATGAGAAGAGAAGACTCCCTGGAAAAGACCCTGATGTTGGGAAAGTGTGAGGGCAAGAGGAGAAGGGGACGACAGAGGACGAGACAGTTGGACAGCGTCACCAAAGCTACCAACATGAATTTGACCAAACTCCGGGAGGCAGTGGAAGACAGGAAGGCCCGGTGTTCTCTGGTCCATGGGGTCGTGAAGTGTCAGACACGACTAAACGACTAAACAACAAAAAACCATAGAAGAGACCAAAGATCTAATCACTTAGTTACAAGCTGGAAAAGCAGCTGGCTCCGATGCCATCCCACTGGACTTATTGAAATGCAAACCGGACTAGTGGGCTTCTCTTTTCACAGATATAGATAATACTGGGATCTTGCCAAAATTCTGAACCAATGCAATTCTTGCCCCCATTTATAAAAAAGAGGACCCTCACCTCCCAGAAAACTTCAGACCAATCAGTTTATTATCAGTAATTGGGAAACTCTATGCAAAACATCTACTAATTAAACTTAATTACTGGATCAGTAATCAGGCATTGCTTGGCCCTGAGCAAGCTGGTTTCAGGAAAGGTAAGGCCACAGTAGATAACTGCTTAATACTTCCACATCTTATTAACAAAACAGTTAAGCTTGAAAATTCTAAATTGTGTGTGGCTTTCCTTGACTTAAAGGCAGCTTTCGATTCGGTAGACAGAGAGCTTCTCTTGGAAAAACTTGAAAATATGGGCATAGATAAAAGACTCCTTTCCCTCATAACAATTTTATACTCAGGGACAACATGTCAAGTTAGTGCCTCTTGGAAAGGTGAGTTAACTCATCAATTTCCAACCCACAAGGGAGTGAAGCAAGGCCGCATTCTTGCTCCCTCCCTATTCAACCTATTTATGAATGACCTAGCCCCCTTTCTAGCCAGTGTGGAGGGGCATCCACCAAAACTGGGGACGCATCATGTTCCGTTATTGCTTTATGTGGACGATGCTGTTATCATCTCGTGCTCCCATCCAGGTTTGAAATGTTGAATCAACAGAACTGTGGAATACCTGGACAAAAAGAAAATGCAACTGAATTATAATAAATCCAAAATTTTGGTTTTCTCCAGGTCGTGGAAGCAACTTCAATGGAACCTGAATGGACACAAAATCATACAGGTTAAAGAGTATAAATATCTAGGCATCCTGTTCCATTAAAAACATTCCTGGTTTCCCCATTGCAAAATGGTTATAAATGTAGCTCGGTTCACTGGTCAGGCAAGACTTCATTTCTATTATAATTCTGGCAATTGTTATGATCCGGCGGCTTTACAGGTTTTAAACCCAAAATTATCCCACACATCTTGTATGGCATCCCACTCTGGTTAAATGCCATGGACAGGTCAATTGAACAGATACAATCTCAATTCTTACGTAAAGCGCTAGGGCTACCAAGTTGTGTTCCCTACTCGGCGCTTTGTCTAGAGACCGGATTTTCCTCTTTGGAAACGATGGCTTGGCTGAGATCATTTCAATTCTGGCTAAAACTTTTCTACAACTCTGACCCAGATAGTTTATTATATCGACTATTTTTGGACTCTAAGCCTCCCTTCGGGACTACTGCCCTTTTAAAAAAAAACTGAAATGGATTGGCTTAGATTGTGACTCCTTGGGCTCACTAAATCAAGGGCAAGCCTTCCAAATGATCCAAGATCAAAAGAAGAATTTTGGACATTGAATTCCAGGAACTATGGAATGCAGCCAATAAGACCTGCTCACCACTGTTTTCCCACATTCCCTTTAAGATTGGAAAACCAGCTGCCTTCCTTTCTCTGCTCAAGTGTCCACAAAAACACAGGGCGTTCTCCCTAGCCAGATGCAATGTCATGCCTGTAGCCTTACTATACAGTAGGTTCGAAGGAATCCCGTACCACGAAAGACACTGCTCATGCGAGCAGGGTGCATTGGAAACTCTTGCCCACATGTTTCAGCACTGTCCACTCCACCAGAGTGATCGCTCCAAATTTGTGCCACCAGTCCTGTTAAAATGGATGGAAAATCTGATGTGGACAAAGTCCGTTTTATGTTATCTGTGGAGGAGCCTGACATTCTGGAAAGAATTGCAGATTTCATCGACTCAATTGTGAGAAAGCGAAGCCTCACTTTCAATTAAAAGGGTTTGGTCTTCTGCTTTCCTACCTCCTGGATTTTGTATGCGTGGGGCACTTAATGAACCAGTTTGGTTATGTTTTATTCTATTTCAATAAAGGTTTGTCTGTCTGTCTGTTAGCAGACTTGATTGGCAGGAATCGTGATGATAGGGATAGAATTTATGAAGAGTTGAATTCAGGTTCATGGGATTGGTCTTGGATAACTTCATGGATGCCGGATTTCTCCACCCCACTATGTAACTTGTAATGGAATTGTGGTTCTTATTATTTTGCTTTGTATGTTGCTTTTTGTTCAACTTCAAGACCAGGAAAGGCTAAACAAAGATGAGCAGATTTAAATTCAGCGTTGTTTCTATTGTCAGAATTTAAAAAGGGGGGGGGGGGGAATGATACCTGGATATGGCCGAAATTAGTTTTATTCTTGGTCTTGGAGTAGAAAATTTTATTCTACATATTATGTTCTTAGCAACATTACTTCTCTCTTGATCCTTGTATTAAATCAAATGCCTATATTTCACACCTTCCTCACCTTTCAATTAGCAGATGGCCCATTTAGGAATGCTGCCCAGAGGTCAAACACAGATAGAATCATAGAATCATGGAAAAGTGAAGTTGGAAGTGGCCTACAAGGCCATCCAGTCCAACCCCCTGCTCAACGCAGGAATACAGTCAAAGCATATCTGCCAGGTGATGATCTAAGTTTTTCTTGAATGCTTCCAGTGTTGGAGCACTCCAAAATAGTCGAAACATAAAACCCAGCAGGGAGCCAGAGTTCTAAGGCCATACATCTGGGCCCGCCTTGGTAACAGAAACATATTAATAAGATAAGGAAGTTGGGATACACTTTCTTCCAGACAGTGTGGCGCATACTAAAAGAGGGTCATCGAGGGAGGTGGGCACACCTCAAATATCTATAGGGGACCAATTTGTTTGTTTTCCACATGTTTGTACCCAGTTAGGTGTAGGATCCAAATCTTAAGTAGATTTTAGCCAATGAGTTTGTAGAAATTTAAGACTCTGTTTGTTATGGTATAAAGTTCCTGTACACTGTATTTTCGGGGTCTTCTCTGCCTTTAAGAGAAATCTCAGATGACTTTGCATTGCATACGTAATAAGTATGGTTGAGAACCAGGAAAGAGAGAGGAGATGTCAATGGGAATGTTCACCATGGAGAGAGGGGAAGAGCGGTGTGCCCCAGGGATCTGTCCTGGGATCGGTGCTTTTCAGCCTGTTCATCAGTGACGAGACAGGGATAAGCGGTGAGGTGGCCAAGTTCGTAGAGGGCACAGAACTTTTCCGGGAGTTGAAGACCAGAAGGGATTGTGAAGAGCTCTGTGATCGCATCACTTTTCAACCAAAGCGCTACTCCCTCATTAGAAATTCCAGCTTTGCAAACTAGCTTTCCTCCTTTGAACGGATCCTTTGTACTGAGGTCTAATCTGCTTGCGTTTGATGTGTCCTCTTTAAAATCCCTAGAGGAAAGCGGGATTGTTTTCCATGGTCCTGCTGAGCTGTTTTCTCGCCCTGACCAGGACGGCCCCAATACGGGTGTACTAATAATCAGGGAGCTCAAATCCAAGGGAAGCCATTCTTCACATCAGGCGATCGGCGGCCCAGCTTTTGAAAGGAGGACATGTGGATTTTCCAAAAAAGAAAAAAAAGAAAAGAAAAAAGGCAAATTTGAAACCAGGGAGGAAAAAAAAAAAAAGAAAAAGTGTGCAAATATTGTCACAAAAGGGTGACCACTAGATCTTTGTATCCCAAGAAAAGAACAATATTAAACAGCAAAGGACCTCACAAGACACATTAATAAATGCAAAATGAATATACTTTATTACCTAATGATTACAATTCTAATAAAAGGGGTTTCATGCACTCAAACACATTCACACCACATACATACTCACCAAAGAGAGAATAATTCTTTATTTGCATCGTCGAAGTTCCAAAAAAAAAATAAAAAAGTAGTTGGTTCCAAAAGCCTTTTGGTCTCAGCAGACAAAATATGGTTGCCCAGACCCCTCTTTTTATATTCTTTTCAGGCAGGTTGCTAGCTGGGCATGCACATTAGATGTTTCTTTGCTTCCCCCTAGATCTATGGTCCTTATCACTTATTGTGAAGTATGGAATGCTTAATGGGTCGTCCATCACTTAGTGGACAGGTGTGGAATCTGCTTGCTCAGGAGGATCCTCGTACCGGGGTCTTCTTAACCCCCGAGTTTGCTCCACTCCCTCAATTAGCAGCAGATTTTTTTTGTCAACTTACTGAAAGCATAGTTCAAAACGTTCAGTTCAAGAGTTGAATTTCTCACAATGAGGGCTTATAGCCAGAAATACAAAGTCCCATAGTTCCTCTGGTTTTTGTTGGTCTCCATCTTTGTGTCCTAACTCTCTCTCTCTGGTTCTTCACCTGATCCAGGCCAACATGCACCCACCTTACAATAGCAGCCGCACTCTGGCTGGATAGACTTGCATGTTCACATTCTCATTTGCTCACGCCTTAAATGACTCTGCCATAATTGACAGAGAATCCAAGAAGGATCATCTCAAATGAGAGCAGCCCGGAACTGCCTTCAAAGTCACTCCGAAGTAGACGGGCCTGCTCAGATTTTTCAAGCAATGTGATGTGTGGGTGTGGGTGTGCGCGCGCGCGCGCGCGCATCTTTTGTGAAGGAGGTGCCAACGACGCCTCCAGGTCTTTCTGTTCTTCTCCTGTTTCATCCACTCCCTTTCTTTCTAAAGGACTATTATCGCTGCAGCACCATGGGCTGCTCAGGCTGGGAAAGTTGCCTCTTATGTTAATTTCCTCCCAGCCTCCACCAGCATCTAATAAATGCTGGAGATTTTATGGAATAATTTGTTCAGCTCCTGCACGTTTCAGGCTTGCCATTTTGTTCGCTGAGCAAATTCTTAATTATCTCTGGGCAATTGAAATGCTTGACAAATCCTCGAGCCGTCAAAGTTATTTCTGTGCATAATGTATAAAACTAATCTCGCGGGAGGCTATCTGACTTTGAAAGGTTTACTAATGACTCTTCTACCCCGGTTGCTTTCCCCCCTGCACCCCATCACACTTCCCGTGGCACATAGGCTGGTCTCGAAATTTCAAGGCCCCTTAAAACTTCAGCCACAGCAGAACATGAGGACAAGCTGCAGAACCTTTCAGCTGGCCATCACCGATGTGACCAACATCTTATGGATAAAGGCTGCCTTTACGATCCTGCCTTTTCCTCCGTCGAGGGGCCCCTGCCTCCGAAAGAGGCTGAAAGAGGGGCATCATCCCACTCTAGCCAATCTCCCCAGGGTCCTTACCACTGTGCCGCCGCCCCCCTCCCCATGGTGCATTTCTTCAGCTCCAAACAGCCCCATCAAGCCACCTCTGGTTCCCAGAGGGAGAACCTAATCACTCCCTAAGACGGGAAAGCACTGGCAGGGAAAGCAATGCTAACGGACAGTTTATGCCTGTCATTCCAACAGAACTTGGAAAACTCATCTGCATCTTCGATGGTCCTTACAATTCCCCTGCAAGGCAGCCCAGGTGGAAGGCGGCTTGGCCATTCGAGGCTGAGCGATAGGCAGCTTTAAACCCCCAGACTTTTGTTCACTTCACCGACACCCCTCTTCTCAGAATCAGGCTGCGGAGGGGAAAGTGTGTGTGTGTGTGTGTGTGTGTGTGTGTGTGTGTGTGTGTGTGAGAGAGAGAGAGAGAGAGAGAGAGAGAGAGAGAGAGAGAGAGAGAGGAACTTGCTAAACAAAAGGATAGAGGAGGAGAGAGTTGAGCTTCTTCCCTCCCCAGATTTCTTTCCTGGGCATGAAAGTGGGCAAGCGTTGGCTTGGCAGATGGTTTGGCCCATGGCTCTCAGAATCCCTCACCATGGGCCGTGCATGGTGGGGCTTCTGGGAACAGAGGTCCGGAACATCTGGGTCACCAAACCTTCTACACCCTAGTTGTAGACGGGGAGACTTTGGAAGTAATCTCGGCGTTTGGAATCATCTTTGTATACTTGGGCTAATCCATCGGTCCAGAGAGAGAGACAGAAGCCAAGAAGCCAACAGAAGGGCAGCAATGAAGGAACTAGAAAAGGCCCTCAAGTGTCAGGATTGAGAAGGCAAGATTCCTTAGAAAAGACATTAATGCTGGGAAAGGTTGAAGGCAGCAGGAAAAGAGGAAGACCAAACACGGGATGGATTTTCTGCATGATTGCATAAAGGAAGCCCCAGGCTTGAGTTTGCAAGAGCTGAGCAGGGCCTTTGAAGTAGAGGGGATTTTGGAGGCTGCTCACTCATAAGGTCACCGTAGGTCACAGGCAAGATGGCAGCCCCCCAACCACAGGCGGGGCCGTGTTCTTAGGCTGCCTCCATCTTTGTTGTCCTTCCGGGAGCAGGCAAAGACCTTTCTCTCCAGGTGGGTGCATGCACTGAGGCAGCCGCCGGCTCCTTGCAGGGAAGCCAAGCCCACTGCCTCTGCGCACGCACCCGCTGCCCAGCTGATGGATAGCAGGGGCGGTGGCGGCATGAGGGTGCCACGGTGGTGGCCGAGGCGGCAGTGGTGAAATGGTGGTGGTGGCGGCACACTAGGAGCAGGTATTCCTCCCTCCGCTGGCCATGAACAGAAAATCGAACCATGAACCGGTTCCGTTTTCCAGTTGGTTTGTGGTGGGTTGTGCCAACACGAAACACCATTTTTCAGGTTCTCTTCGTGGCCATCTTTAAATTTGACTTTCTTCACTCAAGGCTGCCCGCCTCGGCCAAGGGTCTCCTCCTTGCCAGTTTAAGCATATTTTTTGCAGGGGGGGGGGTGACCTCTGATCCCAACTCAGGAGCTGTCCAGCTGGTTCCAACCAGAGGAGCCCAGCAGGAGAGCCTTTTTAACAAGGCTGTCCAGATGCTGGCATTCGGGAGATAATGAGAGTGATTTAAGATTGTAATATCGCCCCTTTCTCCTGCTGCTCTTTGTCAGGAGCGATGATTAATCTGACGACATTTTCTTTTTCATTACAGCCCCTGATGGGAGTGTGAGAGTCTGATCCTCCCCGTTCGGCTGGGCAAAAGGAAGCCGTTGTGAGCCATCTTTCCCATCTCCTCTTCAGGGACAGGATTGTCGGCAGCTCCAACGGAACCTGCACGTTATTTTCACCAGGACCCTCGCGGGAGACGTGTGTGCTGTGAAGGCTTCCACAAAGTCTCGTTCGTAGTTCCTGCTCCACTCCAAGCTTTCCTTTCTCAGCGATCAAATGGGGTCCATGCGAGAATCTGTATTCATGAACTGTGCACGCATGAGGTTTGTAATGGTTGCTATTGCAGAATTCCAGGGAATCAGAAGAGAGTCAACATGGCGTAATGGAAGAGAGTATTGGACCATAGCACAGGAGATCTGGGTTCAAATCTCTGCTCAGGCATGGAAGCTCCCTGGGTGTGGTGGGGGCAAAGATAAACGACGGATGGAACATCTCACTGACCTCAAAAGCCCTGTGAGGATCGCCCGTAGTCAGATGCAGTGGACTCCTGGCGATCCATTAGTTGCTTCTGAAAATGGGGAGTCAGAAACTCTGACGAACAACTGCACATCTTTGAAAAGACGACCAGAAAACTCCAACCTGTTATTTGTTTTGCTTTTCAAAAGCCCATCTCAGTTGGCCCTTGGATGCCTGGTCAATTATTCATTTTTTTAAAATTTGAAACGTAAAAACTGCTTTTGCTCTGAAGAGCCTTAGCAAGACTCTTGTGAGTAGAGAAGGTGGAGAGGATGTGAGTGACCGAAGGTCATCTGGTGAATTTTATGACCCAGAGAGGATTTGAACCCAGGCCTCTGTAATCCAACATTGTGCAACATGGAGCATTTTCAGAAGCAACGGGGAGAGCTTCTACAAAAGCATAAGAATCCATACCCATGCGAGTAAACATACGTTAGGAAAGTTCTTAGCAGACGTGGATGGATCAGGATTCCCAGCCCTCAGCATAGGCTGAACTCTGTGGGGGTAGCTATTCATGGCAAGGCGAAGACAGCTCCATACCTGCCTGCCATGTAGCTGAGGAAGACGAGGCGCCTGGGATAAAAGAGGGATGGTGGCTGTCGTGCGCGACTGAATACACAAGGATTTTTTTTTTTAAAAAAGGATACAGGCCTCACACAGAAACATTCTGGAAGCCCTGTCCCTGGGTGGATGAATCTGTCTGTCTGTTTCACTCGGTCCCCGTGCTTAGTTTATTATTTCAAGTTCTCTCTCTCTCTACGTTTGTGAAGACCTTTGCAAAATGTAGGGAAGTTCCTGTTAACTGAAACCCAAAAGCCACAGGGGGAAAAAAAACTATGCACTATCAAGGCACTATGAGCAGATGTCCTGTTAGCAAAAAACGAAAGGCTTCCCTCTCCCTTGTATGGGAGTTTGGATGGCCCCGGAAGAGGACGGCTCTTCATGGGATCCGTAACATCCCATGAACTCTGGCAACACAGAGCTTCAGACGGTACGTGGGGAAATTCTCCACCTAGCCGCAGATGCGCGGAGCTGCTGGAGAATCACCGAGATGGCTCTGCTCAAGGCCTAATTGGTCCTTGATGGGGGAAGGAGGGATGATGAGGGAGGAAGAGGAGGAGGAAGGTGCTTCGGGGGAGCTCCTCTTGTGAAGGGAGGGACGAGGAGGGCATGCTTTGGAAAGCAGCAGCAGCAGCAGCAGCAACGGCCGGTCCATGGGTTTGGGGCACAAGACTTGCCTTGCCCAGGGTGCTGGCAACCCACGCTACCTCATTGCATGGGGCGGCCTCTGTGGAATAATGAGGGCCGTACGTGGGGTTTTCTCTGTGACTTCCCCATGTTAGGAAAATTGTGTTTGACTTATTCAGAGAAAAGAATTGGCCCCGTAAAAGCGGGCCCAACCCCTCCCTTTCTTTTTGCTTTTTCTCTTGACTCAAGGACTAATGTTTCCTGAAAACAAGAAGGTCCGTTCACTGAAAAACAACATGCTTGTAGTAGATAAGAATGGAATGCAGGGGCCCCAGGGAGAGAAGATCTGTTCTGCGCATGTTTGAAAGGTGTTTTTACTAATCCAATGAATTTTCGCCAACTAACTTTCTGACCCTTTTAAGGAGATTGTGCGCCCACCCCAAATCGCCCGGAAGGGACAGGCTATAAGAGATTGTATCACTCCTTTTGTTCTTTGGAGAAAGGCCTTTGCCCCGCGTGGTGAATTGTTTTTCTCCCCGCTTTCTGCAGCAGGCGTTTTCCTTTGCAATAAAATAACCTCACAAGAAGCCTTCGTGTCTCAGTCTCTCAGTTTGGGAGCTTTCCTTTTTGAAATGAACCGGATAACACCCACGCTCTTCATTCCGTCCCCTCAGCACTTCACGCCCCTATCGAGGGGAGGGGGCAGCTTCTTTTCCCCAGACAAAAAGTTCCCCCTCCCGATCCTCCTCCTCCTCAAGAGGGGAACTGATGAAGACCCTTTGGCTTCTGCTCCTGTCCCCCAAAAGACAGGACTAGAGGGGGAGGCTCAGCTTCGGAGATCAAGCAGGCACCCAAGAGAAGCCATTGTCTCGATTTGCAGAGCCAGGCATTGGACACCTCTCTGTTTCTCTAGGGTTCTGACTCCACCCGGAGGACAGAGAAACCCCAAGGAGGACTTGCTCCTTCTGCCCGTTCTCTGCCTCCAGGCAGAAACACCGGTGTCCCGACCCCTAAGAGAACTTACAAGTTAGAAGGGCATGAGTGTCAAATTCTCCTCCCCTGACCGTGAGAAGGGAGAGCAGCCAGACCCTTCTGCGAGAGGTTGCCTGGCCATCAGGAGGCACACAGGGGACACTGGGCAGAAGGCAGGGGGGATATGAGAGGACCAGGGAGGAAGCACCCCCTCCTGCCCACACGGTCCTCTTAAACAGCCGTCAAGGAAAGGGGCGAGGGAGCGAGGGAGGGACTGGGGATCCCATCGTGTGCTTTCAGAGATGAAAGGAAAATAAAACAGAGGTTGGTGAGGTGGGTGGCGCATGGAGTGGAGCACTCCTTGTTATCTAAGAGGGAAACATTGTTCAGTATGGTAAACTGGGGAGAGTGACAGACTGGGACACTGGAGACCAGGGTTCAAATCCCCACTTCCCCAATGGAAACTCACTGTGGAGGGAGCGGAAGTGGTAAAAACAGTCCTTCAATACCTCCCTTACCTTGATAGGCTTATTACAGACATTTTATATAGGTCAGCTCTGACTTGATGGCACATACTAATTAAGATGGGAGTTTGGGAGCCACGGGAGCTTTTTCCCCTCAGGAGAGAGTTGGTGGCACATCCGGGCAACGGAGGTCCCTGTTGAAGTTCTTGCTTGGACTCAACTTTATTCTTTTTTTTTTTAAATAAATACATTTTTTATGTATGTTTAGGAACTAGAGACCAAATTGCTAACATGCGCTGGATTATGGAGAAAGCCAGAGAGTTCCAGAAAACATCTACTTCTGCTTCATTGACTACGCAAAAGCCTTTGACTGTGTGGACCACAGCAAACTATGGCAAGTTCTTAAAGAAATGGGAGTGCCTGACCACCTTATCTATCTCCTGAGAAACCTATACGTGGGACAGGAAGCAACAGTTAGAACTGGATATGGAACAACAGATTGGTTCAAAATTGGGAAAGGAGTATGACAAGGCTGTATATTGTCCTCCTGCTTATTTAACTTATATGCAGAATACATCATGCGGAAGGCTGGACTGGATGAATACCAAGCCAGAATTAAGATTGCCGGAAGAAATATCAACAACCTCAGATATGCAGATGACACCACTCTGATGGCAGAAAGTGAGGAGGAATTAAAGAACCTCTTAATGAGAGTGAAAGAGGCGAGCGCAAAAAATGGTCTGAAGCTCAACATCAAAAAAACTAAGATCATGGCCACTGGTCCCATCATCTCCTGGCAAATAGAAGGGGAAGATATGGAGGCAGTGACAGAGTTTACCTTCCTGGGCTCCACGATCACTGCAGAGGGTGACTGCAGCCACGAAATTAAAAGACGCCTGCTTCTTGGGAGGAAAGCGATGACAAAACTAGACAGCATCTTAAAAAGCAGAGACATCACCTTGCCGACAAAGGTCCGCATAGTCAAAGCTATGGTTTTTCCAGTAGTGATGTATGGAAGTGAGAGCTGGACCATAAAGAAGGCTGACCACCAAAGAATTGATGCTTTTGAATGGTGGTGCTGGAGGAGACTCTTGAGACTGCAAAGAGAACAAACCTATCCGTTCTGAAGGAAATCAACCCCGAGTGCTCACTGGAAGGACAGATCCTGAAGCTGAGGCTCCAATACTTTGGCCATCTCATGAGAAGCGAAGACTCCCTGGAAAAGACCCTGATGTTGGGAAAGTGTGAAGGCAAGAGGAGAAGGGGACGACAGAGGACGAGAGGGTTGGACAGGGTCATCGAAGCGACCAACATGACTTTGACCCAACTCCGGGAGGCAGTGGAAGACAGGAGGGCCTGGCGGGCTCTGGTCCATGGGGTCACGAAGAGTCGGACACGACTAAACGACTAAACAACAAGAAAGTGATTTTTTGCCTTTTCTTTGTAGTTGCTGGCTCTTTAGTGTTTTCTATTTGTTTGTTTTGTAGTGTTTTTTTTTAATAAAATTTAAATAAATTGTTTAAATAAAAAAAAAACATTCTATTGACCAAAAAAGAGATGTGGGGTAAAGGCGAAAGAGAGCCCAAGGGAAGAAGAGTCCGGCAGAGGATGGAAGGAGGAGGAGCAGCAGCCGGGGGAGCCTCCTTTCTCTCCTCGGCGGCGGGTCTCCCTCGGGAAGGCGAGGCGCCCCCCATCCCCGGGCCGGTCGGAGCGCCCGAACCCCCTCCCTCGGAGCGCCCTCGGACTCGGGGCCCCGGACAGGCGCTGCCCGATGGGTCTCCTCTCCTCTCTCCCCGCCTCTTCGTGGACCCGGGTCGGCGACGCGCGACCTCCGCGTCGTCTGAAGCCTTTCCTCCCAGTAGAGGTGGGAGAACTCGGGCAGCCCCGGCGAGAAGCCCCCCCCCCGCCCTCCCCCCTTTGCCCCCTTTGGAGCCTTTTGCTCTCCTTCAACGCTCCCCCCCCCGCCCGCCTTGATTCTCCCTCTCTCTCTCCCCCCCCCCGGGGGTGCAGGAGGGGAGGGGGGAGGAGCCGGGAGGGAGAGGGGGCGGGGCCGGCGAGGGAAGCGCCTCCTCCTCCTCCCCGGGAGGCCCCTCCCACCTCCTTCCCCCCCCCCCCCCCCACTTTGGCCCAAAGAGGAAGAGGCGCCTGCAGAGAGCGCGGGGCCCTTGCGCGGTGGGGGGGAGACGCGCGCCTCCCGGATCGGGACCTGGACGGAGGTGGGCGCTGCGGGTGGGGGTGGGGGCAGATCGGGGGTGGGGTGTGTGTGCGTGAGATGGCCAGCTCTGACCCCCACCAGTCTCGGGGGAGGGAGGGGAGGGGAGGGGAGGGGGAGCGGCGGCTGATTCTTCTGCGGGCACGGCCGAGGTTGTGGTTTTGCCCCCTCCCCGCTCGACCTTGTTCCTCGTGCAAGGCAGTTTTTCCCTCTGGGTCTCCTCCGGAGGGAGAGGCGGAGGGGGGATTCAAGGGGGGGGGGAGAGAGAGAGGATCTCGGGGGGCCCAGATCCCACCCCCACCCCCAGGGGGGCAGGGAGACCCACGCCCCGGCAAGGGGGCCCTAGGGCTCCATCGATTGTGTGTGTGTGTGTGTAGGGGGGCGAGTAAGGACAACCCCCCCGCCTCCTTCCCTTGGATCCTGGGAGCCCCACCGGTGGAGGGAAACAAAGGAAGGGGAGGAGAAGTGACTTGCCTTCCATCTCCCTCCCCCCTCTCATGACGTAGGGACACCCCCTCCCTCCCTTAAAGGGCCAAAGTCCCCGGTGGGGTTGGAGAGGAAAAGGGGGGGGCGGTGCTGGGGGGGGCAAGAAGAAGTGCGGTTTGGAAGGGAGGGAGGGAGGGGGGGCCTCCCTGCGCCTTCCCTGCGGGGGGGGAGGGAACATCTGCCGGAACCTCTGGCTCTTTGGCACACTCTCTTTGTGTGTGTGTGTGTGTGTGTCTTTTCCTGGAGGATCTGGCAGGTAGAGAGGAGGGCTAACCCGATCCCTCTCAAGACCAGATCCTCAGCTGATCCCCCCCCCCCCCGGCTTGGCAGCTTCCTTTTCCCGGAAAGGCAGGCAGGAGATAAGCCGGAGAGAGAGAGAGAGAGAGAAGGGGGGGGGGGTGGACTTTTTCCTCCACGGGATCTTTCTGGAGCGGAGGCTGGACGGGAGATCCATCGCCCCAGGAACGGGGTCCCCCAAAAAACCTCTTCTGGTCTTTGGGTCCTGAAGGCGCCATTCAGGGCCGTCCGCTGTGCAAAAGACCTGCCCCCCTGGCTCCTCCTTCTGCCTAGGGATTCCCTACTTTAGCATTCCAGTCCCCTATAATGAAAAGAACATCTTTCTTTGGTGTCAGTTCTAGAAGGTGTTGTAGGTCTTCATAGAATTGGTCAATTTCAGCCTCTTCAGCATCCGTGGTTGGTGCGATAAACCTGGATTACTGTGATGTTGAAAGGTCTGCCTTGGATTCGTATTGAAATCATTCTATCATTTTTGAGATTGTATCCCAGTACAGCTTTTCCCACTCTTTTTGTTGACTATGAGGGCTACTCCCATTTCTTCTACGGGATTCTTGCCCACAATAGTAGATATGGTAATCATCTGAATTGAATTCGCCCATTCCCGTCCATTTTAGTTCACTGACGCCCAGGATGTCAATGTTTTATTCTTGCCATCTCCTGTTTGACCACATCCAGCTTCCCAAGGTTCATAGATCTTACATTCCAGGTTCCTATGCAGTATTTTTTCTTTGCAGCCTCGGACTTTCCTTTCACTTCCAGGCGCGTCCGCAGCTGAGCGTCCTTTCGGCTTTGGCCCAACCACTTCATTAGCTCCGGAGCTCCTTGTCCTTGTCCTCCGCTCTTCCTCCGTAGCATGTTGGACGCCTTCTGACCTGAGGGGCCCATCTTCCTGCGTCATATCTTTTAGCCTTTTGTTTCTGTTCATGGGGTTTTCTTGGCAAAGATCCTGGCGTGGCTTGCTAGTTCCTGCTCCAGGTGGATCGCGTTTAGTCAGAACTCTCCCCTATGACCTGTCCGTCTTGGGTGTCCCTGCACGGCCTAGCCCAGAGCTTCTCTGAATTACTCAAGCCCCTTCGCCACGACAAGGCAGCAATCCGTGAAGGCTGAGGCTTCCCCAAATCTTTCTCCTGGATGGTGCTTTTAGTACTTTTGCCCTAAGCTCTTCCATGAAGCCCTTTCGTGTAACAGGCACCAGAGGAACTTTCCTGGAACCCAGTTTCCCGGTTTCATGACACAGGGCGGAGTCCATATGGATCCCCACCCGTAGGGGTGCCCAGCCATCCGGAGACCCTGGGCTAAGGAGACCGACCCCTTTCTACAGTCATGGCAATGAAGCTGGTTTCCTTCCTTCTGAAGAAGCCTATTATTGTCCCTTCCTCAGGGTCGCTCCCTTTGGGACCAGACCTGGTTCCGCCCCCCCCCCCCTTGCAAGACCAGTCCCGAGCCCCCGCCCGGGTCCAGCATCCTGTCACAGAGTCCAGACCCCCATCGATCTGGGAAGGTTCTCCATCCTCCAGGTGAGGTTCTCCCTCCGGCAGGTGAGTCCTGGCCACTGGACCTCCTCCTGATTCCGGTGGAGAAGAAGTCCAGCTGCCAGGACCCCAGTGCCCCATCCACCCCCACCCCAACCCCCCCAATGTTTCATGAGCGAAGAGGCCAGGTCTACGCTGGGCCGATGAGGGCCACGAAGGAAGAGCCGGTCAAGGTTGTGATATTGTAAGGCAGTTGGTATTTTATTGACCCCCCCCCCAAAAAGAGAGAGAGGGGGGGGGATGTGGGGAAAAAGGCGAAAGAGAGCCGGCGAGGCCCAAGGGAAGAAGAGTCCGGCAGAGGATGGAAGGAGGAGGAGCAGCAGCCGGGGGAGCCTCCTTTCTCTCCTCGGCGGCGGGTCTCCCTCGGGAAGGCGAGGCGCCCCCCATCCCCGGGCCGGTCGGAGCGGCCCGAACCCCCTCCCTCGGAGCGCCCTCGGACTCGGGGCCCCGGACAGGCGCTGCCCGATGGGTCTCCTCTCCTCTCTCCGCCTCTTCGTGGACCCGGGTCGGCGACGCGCGACCTCCGCGTCGTCTGAAGCCTTTCCTCCCAGTAGAGGTGGGAGAACTCGGGGCAGCCCCGGCGAGAAGCCCCCCCCCCGCCCTCCCCCCTTTGCCCCCTTTGGAGCCTTTTGCTCTCCTTCAACGCTCCCCCCCCCCGCCCGCCTTGATTCTCCCTCTCTCTCTCCCCCCCCCCGGGGGTGCAGGAGGGGAGGGGGGAGGAGCCGGGAGGGAGAGGGGGCGGGGCCGGCGAGGGAAGCGCCTCCTCCTCCTCCTCCTCCTCCTCCCCGGGAGGGCCCCTCCCACCTCCTTCCCCCCCCCCCCCCACTTTGGCCCAAAGAGGAAGAGGCGCCTGCAGAGAGCGCGGGGGCCCTTGCGCGGTGGGGGGGAGACGCGCGCCCTCCCGGATCGGGGACCTGGACGGAGGTGGGCGCTGCGGGTGGGGGTGGGGGCAGATCGGGGGTGGGGTGTGTGTGCGTGAGATGGCCAGCTCTGACCCCCACCAGTCTCGGGGGAGGGAGGGGGAGGGGAGGGGAGGGGGAGCGGCGGCTGATTCTTCTGCGGGCACGGCCGAGGTTGTGGTTTTGCCCCCTCCCCGCTCGACCTTGTTCCTCGTGCAAGGCAGTTTTTCCCTCTGGGTCTCCTCCGGAGGGAGAGGCGGAGGGGGATTCAAGGGGGGGGGGAGAGAGAGAGGATCTCGGGGGCCCAGATCCCACCCCCACCCCCAGGGGGCAGGGAGACCCACGCCCCGGCAAGGGGGCCCTAGGGCTCCATCGATTGTGTGTGTGTGTGTGTAGGGGGGCGAGTAAGGACAACCCCCCGCCTCCTTCCCTTGGATCCTGGGAGCCCCACCGGTGGAGGGAAACAAAGGAAGGGGAGAAAGTGACTTGCCTTCCATCTCCCTCCCCCTCTCATGACGTAGGACACCCCCTCCCTCCCTTAAAGGGCCAAAGTCCCCGGTGGGGTTGGAGAGGAAAAGGGGGGGGCGGTGCTGGGGGGGGCAAAAGAAGTGCGGTTTGGAAGGGAGGGAGGGAGGGGGGCCTCCCTGCGCCTTCCCTGCGGGGGGGGAGGGAACATCTGCCGGAACCTCTGGCTCTTTGGCACACTCTCTTTGTGTGTGTGTGTGTGTGTGTCTTTTCCTGGAGGATCTGGCAGGTAGAGAGGAGGGCTAACCCGATCCCTCTCAAGACCAGATCCTCAGCTGATCCCCCCCCCCCCCGGCTTGGCAGCTTCCTTTTCCCGGAAAGGCAGGCAGGAGAGAAGCCGGAGAGAGAGAGAGAGAGAGAAGGGGGGGGGTGGACTTTTCCTCCACGGGATCTTTCTGGAGCGGAGGCTGGACGGGAGATCCATCGCCCCAGGAACGGGGTCCCCCAAAAAACCTCTTCTGTCTTTCGGTCCTGAAGGCGCCATTCAGGGCCGTCCGCTGTGCAAAAGACCTGCCCCCTGGCTCCTCCTTCTGCCTAGGGATTCCCTACTTTAGCATTCAGTCCCCTATAATGAAAAGAACATCTTTCTTTGGTGTCAGTTCTAGAAGGTGTTGTAGGTCTTCATAGAATTGGTCAATTTCAGCCTCTTCAGCATCGGTGGTTGGTGCATAAACTTGGATTACTGTGATGTTGAAAGGTCTGCCTTGGATTCGTATTGAAATCATTCTATCATTTTTGAGATTGTATCCCAGTACAGCTTTTCCCACTCTTTTGTTGACTATGAGGGCTACTCCATTTCTTCTACGGGATTCTTGCCCACAATAGTAGATATGGTAATCATCTGAATTGAATTCGCCCATTCCCGTCCATTTTAGTTCACTGACGCCCAGGATGTCAATGTTTATTCTTGCCATCTCCTGTTTGACCACATCCAGCTTCCCAAGGTTCATAGATCTTACATTCCAGGTTCCTATGCAGTATTTTTCTTTGCAGCCTCGGACTTTCCTTTCACTTCCAGGCGCGTCCGCAGCTGAGCGTCCTTTCGGCTTTGGCCCAACCACTTCATTAGCTCCGGAGCTCCTTGTCCTTGTCCTCCGCTCTTCCTCCGTAGCATGTTGGACGCCCTTCCGACCTGAGGGGCTCATCTTCCAGCGTCATATCTTTTAGCCTTTTGTTTCTGTTCATGGGGTTTTCTTGGCAAAGATCCTGGCGTGGCTTGCTAGTTCCTGCTCCAGGTGGATCGCGTTTAGTCAGAACTCTCCCCTATGACCTGTCCGTCTTGGGTGTCCCTGCACGGCCTAGCCCAGAGCTTCTCTGAATTACTCAAGCCCCTTCGCCACGACAAGGCAGCAATCCGTGAAGGCTGAGGCTTCCCCAAATCTTTCTCCTGGATGGTGCTTTTAGTACTTTTGCCCTAAGTTCTTCCATGAAGCCCTTTCGTGTAACAGGCACCAGAGGAAGTTTCCTGGAACCCAGTTTCCCGGTTTCATGACACAGGGCGGAGTCCATATGGATCCCCACCCCGTAGGGGTGCCCAGCCATCCGGAGACCCTGGGCTAAGGAGACCGACCCCTTTCTACAGTCATGGCAATGAAGCTGGTTTCCTTCCTTCTGAAGAAGCCTATTATTGTCCCTTCCTCAGGGTCGCTCCCTTTGGGACCAGACCTGCTTCCGCCCCCCCCCCCCTTGCAAGACCAGTCCGAGCCCCCGCCCGGGTCCCAGCATCCTGTCACAGAGTCCAGACCCCCATCGATCTGGGAAGGTTCTCCATCCTCCAGGTGAGGTTCTCCGGCAGGTGAGTCCTGGCCACTGGACCTCCTCCTGATTCCGGTGGAGAAGAAGTCCAGCTGCCAGGACCCCCAGTGCCCCATCCACCCCCCACCCCAACCCCCCCAATGTTTCATGAGCCGAAGAGGCCAGGTCTAGGCTGGGCCGATGAGGGCCACGAAGGAAGAGCCGGTCCAGGTTCTGACATTGTAAGGCTGTTCGAATTGTATTGACCCAAAAAAAGAGAGAGAGAGAGGGAGGGATGGGCGGCAAAGGCGAAGCAGGGCCGGTGAGGACCAAGGGAAGAGTCCGGCAGAGGATGGAAGAAGAAGGAGCTGGCGGAGCCTTGGGCTGCCCTTCAACGCCCCCCCCCCCTCCCGCCTTGTTCCTCCCTCTCTCCCTCTCTCTCTCTCCCCCCCCCCGGGGGGTGCAGGAGGGGGAGGAGCCGGGAGGGAGAGGGAGAGGGGGGCGGGGGCCGGCGAGGGAAGCGCCTCCTCCTCCTCCTCCCCGGGAGGCCCCTCCCACCTCCTTCCCCCCACCCCCCACTTTGGCCCAAAGAGGAGGAGGCGCCTGCAGAGGACGCGGGGCCCTCCCGGATCGGGACCTGGACGGAGGTGGGCGCTGCGGGTGGGGGGCAGATCGGGGGGGTGGGGTGTTTGTGTGGGGGTGGGTGAGATTTGCTCGGGGGGGTGAGATGGCCAGCTCCCCCCCCCCCCAGTCTCGGGTTGTGGTCCCCCCCCCCCCCCGCTTGACCTTGTTCCTCGTGCAAGGCAGTTTTTCCCTCTGGGTCTCCTCCGGAGGGAGAGGCGGAGGGGGATTCAAGGGGGGGGAGAGAGAGGATCTCGGGGGCCCAGATCCCCACCCCCCACCCCCCAGGGCTCCATCTAGAGTGCGTGTGTGTGGTTTGTGTGTTTGGGGGGGGGCGAGTAAGGCGACCCCCCCCCGCCTCCTTCCCTTGGATCCTGGGAGCCCCACCGGTGGAGGGAAACAAAGGAAGGGGAGAAAGTGACTTGCCTTCCCTCTCCCTCCCTCCCTCCCTCTCATGACGTAGGACACCCCCTCCCTCCCCTCCCTCCCTTAAAGGGCCAAAGTCCCCGGTGGGGCTGGAGAGGAAAAGGGGGGGGTCGGCGCTGGGGGGGGGGGCAGGCGGGAGGGGGGAGGAGGGGGGCCCCCCGGCGACTTGGGGGGGGGGGCGGCGGGCAGGAGAAGTGGGGTTTGGGAGGGAGGGAGGGGGGTCCTCCCTGCGGGGGGGGGGGGAGGGAACATCTGCCGGACCTCTGGCTCTTTGGCACACTGTGTGTGTGGTGTGTGTCTGCGTGTGTTTTCCTGGAGGCTCTGGCAGGTAGAGAGCAGGGCTAACCCGATCCCTCTCAAGACCAGATCCTGAGCTGAGGATCAAGGGCAGGAGGAGGGGGGACGAGGACTCCGCTTGGCAGCTTCCTTCTTGGGTTGCTTGTGTGAACCCGGACCGTCTTTTCCCGGAAAGGCAGGCGGCAGAGAAGCCGGGGGAGAGAGAGAGAGAGAGAGAGGAGAGAGAGAGAGAAGGGGGGGGGGGTGGACTTTTCCTCCACGGGATCTTTCTGGAGCGGAGGCTGGACGGGAGATCCATCGCCCCAGGAACGGGTCTCCCAAAACACCTCTTCTAGTCTTTGGGTCCTGAAGGCGCCATTCAGGGCCGTCGGCTGTGCAAAAGACCTGCCCCCTGGCTCCTCCTTCCGCCTAGGGATTCGCCCTCCCGGCCTCCCCTTCGTGCCTCTCCGTGGGGCGGAGGAAAACAGGGGGCTTTGGAAAGAGGCCGGAAGAGGCTCCGGTGGTCCTTCCACAAGGGAGGGCAGGAGGAGAGAAGGACCGGGAAAGGCCACCCGGCCCCTCTGGATCTGGGGCGTCTCCCTCTCCGGGCAGGTCTTTTGCGGAGTGAATGGCTCTGAAGGGTCCCTTCCAGACCGAGGGATCCCGGAAAGGCTTTCTTTTACAGCAGGGGTAGCCGACACCAAGACCCCCCACCCACCCCACCCCACCCTCAGTGGCTGGCCTTTCCAGGCCCCCTGGGAGGTTGGCAGCGAGCTCAAGGGGAAGAGCGAAGCCTCAGGGAGGTTTCGGGGTTGGAAGAGAGCCGGCGAAGAGAAAAGTCCCTGAGGACCGGAACTCGGCCCCGCCTTGGGTGGGCAACCCCACGGCACACACAGGGCCCTTGGCCCACGGAGGCCGAGGATCCCCTTCGGAGACGCCCCCCCCTGCGTTGGGATCATCCTTGAGCTGACAAAAATAACGAAGGGTCCCATGAGAACAGAAGGCCCGGTCCAGCCCTCGGTGGTCCCCCCGTCACGCCGGCTCGGGGGTTTTTCTAGAGGTTGATTCTGTTTCCCATTTTTAGTGTCGCCTGGGTTTGATTCTTTTTAAGGTTTGTAGACTTGCTGTTTTTAACTTTTAAATGTGGCCTTTTAATGATGTACGTAAGCTGCCTTGGGTCCTTTTTAATGAGAAAATCAACTCCTTCCTTCCTTCCTTCCTTCGATCCACCATCAGCTCCTTCCTTCCTTCCTTCCTTCCTTCCTTCCTTCCTTCCTTCCTTCCTTCCTTCCTTCCTTCCTTCCTTCCTTCCTTCCTCCTCCTTCCTTCCTTCCTTCCTTCTGTCCATCATCAGCTCCTTCTTTCCTTCCTTCCTTCCTTCCTTCTATCCATCATCAGCTCCTTCCTTCCTTCCTTCCATCCATGATCAGCTCCTCCTTCCTTCCTTCCTTCCTTCCTTCCTTCCTTCCTTCCTTCCTTCCTTCCTTCCTTCCTTCCTTCCTTCCTTCCTTCCTTCCTTCCTTCCTTCCTTCCTTCTGTCCATCATCAGCCTTCCTTCCTTCCTTCCTTCCTTCTATCCATTATCAGCTCCTTCCTTCCTTCCTTCCTTCCTTCCTTCCTTCCTTCCTTCCTTCCTTCCATCCATGATCAGCTCCTCCTTCCTTCCTTCCTTCCTTCCTTCCTTTTTATCCATCATCAGCTTCCTTCCTTCCTTCCTTCCTTCCTTCCTTCCTTCCTTCCTTCCTTCCTTCCTTCCTTCCTTCCTTCCTTCCTTCCTTCCTTCCTTCCTTCCATCCATGATCAGCTCCTCCTTCCTTCCTTCCTTCCTTCCTTCTATCCATCATCAGCTCCTTCCTTCCTTCCTTCCTTCCTTCCTTCCTTCCTCCTTCCTTCCTTCCTTCCTTCCATGATCAGCTCCTTCCTTCCTTCCTTCCTTCCTTCCTTCCTTCCTTCCTTCCTTCTTCCTTCCTTCCTTCCTTCCTTCCTTCCTTCCTTCCTTCCTTCCTTCCTTCCTTCCATCCATGATCAGCTCCTCCTTCCTTCCTTCCTTCCTTCCTTCTATCCATCATCAGCTCCTTCCTTCCTTCCTTCCTTCCTTCCTTCCTTCCTTCCTTCCTTCCTTCCTTCCTTCCTTCCTTCCTTCCTTCCTTCCATGATCAGCTCCTTCCTTCCTTCCTTCCTTCCTTCCTTCCTTCCTTCCTTCCTTCCTTCCTTCCTTCCTTCCTTCCTTCCTTCCTTCCTTCCTTCCTTCCTTCCTTCCTTCCTTCCTTCCATCATCAGCTCCTTCCTTCCTTCCTTCCTGCCTTGTTTCTCCATCTTTGTTTAATCTTCCTTCCTTCCTTCCTTCCTTCCTTCCTTCCTTCCTTCCTTCCTTCCTTCCTTCCTTCCTTCCTTCCTTCCTTCCTTCCTTCCTTCCTTCCTTCCTTCCTTCCTTCCATGATCAGCTCCTTCCTTCCTTCCTTCCTTCCTTCCTTCCTTCCTTCCTTCCTTCCTTCCTTCCTTCCTTCCTTCCTTCCATGATCAGCTCCTTCCTTCCTTCCTTCCTTCCTTCCTTCCTTCCTTCCTTCCTTCCTTCCTTCCTTCCTTCCTTCCTTCCTTCCTTCCTTCCTTCCTTCCTTCCTTCCTTCCTTCCTTCCTGTGGTTTCTTTGTTGGCTGCCTTTCTGTTCCTCTTGTTCTGCTGCCTGAAGAAGTAGCCCCGTTCAATGGAAACATGAGGAAGGCACATCTCAGAAGGAAACGTTCTTGATTTGCTTTATCCATAAAGCCTCCCGGCTGATCTTTTCTATTTGTCTTTTCTCCTAGGAAGGAGCGAGACTGAGCTGAATTCTCTTTGCTTTTTTGGGGGGACCAAAAACAAAGAACCAAATCCCAGATCCTCCAACATTTGCAAGGTAAGTGAGATTTCAAAAGGTGGATTAAGTTGCTTTGCCCCCCCCCCCCACACACACACTCTCTCCTCTCAGTTTCCCTGGCCCAGCAGGGATTTGAAGCCAGCTCTCCTGGTTTCCAGTCTGGTACTCCATCCACGACACCACACGTCTTCTCTGAACATGTGCAAAGTGGTGGTGTTTGGGGGTATGGGTTGTTTTTCAATTTAATTTAGGTGTTGTTGTTTTAATCTCCATCCTGCTCACCCCCAACCCCATGCTCACCAAGGACAAGTCCTGTTGATAAGAGGCAAACCTTGGTCATCCTGGTTTGGGGTGTGGGGGTTCCCCTTCAAGCCTGCCTTCTTGTTCCCCCTTAACAGACAAGCCAGACTGGGGGTTTTGCTTTGCACCCTCCACCTCTACTTCGGACTCCTATGATAATTGATTAACAGGTAACGTCCTTTCTGTTCCCACCTTCTCCTTCAATGGGAGGATAAAAGGGACAATAGAACCCAAACAAGACGGGGTCCTCCAAGTGGGTGCCCCTGATGTCTGTGATTTGGTTGGTTCCCAACGCACGCTGGGCGTTCTTCTGGACCCGGTGCTGTCAATGGACAACCAGATGGTGTCTGTGGTCCGATCCGCCTACTTCCATCTTGGACAGATTGCGCAGCTGGGCCCCTGCCTGGCTGCAGTTGTCACTCCCCGGATTGGTCCACGCACAGATAGTCTCAAGAAGAGACTACAGTAATTCTCTTTCTGTGGGGCTTCCCTTGAGGCTGACACTGGCAGATGCAAGAGGGGCAGTGTCTCCTCATTCCACCACTCTCCCCCCTCCAGTTGTCTCCTCTGGGAAGGCAATTCCACACCACCGCGTGGGTGAAGGTTCTTCCATTCCACATTCTCTCTTTCCTCCTCTGCTATTTGCATCTGCTCTTCCCTTATCTTTCGGCTCCATCCTGTACTCTCCCCGTTTGCCCCAGTAGAAAGGTTTCCTGGCTGAGTGATGGTTCGTTCACCTTTCTACCTCTTCTCTTGGTATCACCAACCTCTCCCACAAATGAATCCACGGGTTCTCCATCCAGAAACATTCCCACCCTTCTATCAATACCTTACTCTCTTCACCTCTACCGTATTGGCCTCCACTTCTCTCTCTCACTCACTGTGATCGGGTTCTACAATTTCCTTGGACAGTTCTGTGTTTTGTGAGGGAAAAGACATGAGAGGACATTCATTCAATCAAGTTTTATTAACAAGAACTGGATTTTTGTCAACAATAACCTCAATAGGATCATTGTAACTTGGATTCATAGTTGAATTGTCCCATAACATAGGTAATGGGCTTAAAACACATCCGGCTCCTAACAGTGAGTTTTCCCGAACCGTTCTTGATCCGTGGGCTTCCTCAGCCATCCACTCCGTACTGCACAAATAATCCCACAGCACGGGTGTCGAGCCCAATCCCCTTCGGGAGGTTTCTCTCCTCTCTGAAGACTCCCGCAACGGTTCACATACTTCACTGGACCGCGTTGTCTCGGGTAGACTAGGACAGTCCATTCCTCTGGTGACAATCCTTCAATGATCGGTTTGGCAGTTGCTCCCTCTCTTTCACGCGCGTCTCTCATTTCTCTCTCCCCTTCTATCTCCTTCCGCGGGACCTTCAACTCTCTAGGACTACTTTCTTCCTCATACCATTCATCTTCTATGACCACTACCTTTTCAGTCTCCTTTGATTTTTCACCTTCCTCCGATGTCAGGAATACATCCACTGATCTCCGGACTTCTTTTCCTGATCCCTTTTTCTCCCACCTTTATATCTTTCATCTCCTCAATCACTTTTATCATCTCTGTGTTCATCATTCTCTCCTTTTTATCCTCCTGCTTAGACGTTGGAGGGGACGGCTCACTCCTTTCCATCTCCTTTTTTCTCCTCCTCTCTCTCACACGCCCCCACGATGAGTGGGCCGTCCTCTCTTTGTCTGATTCCTCCCATGATCCCTGTCGAGAAAAATAATCAGCATTAGCATGCATATTTCCCTTTTTATATTGTATTTGGAATGAGAAAGGTTGTAAACCAAGATACCATCATGTTATTTATTTATTTTATTTATTTATTTATTTATTTATTTATTTATTTAAATAAATGTTAATCTCGCATTGGAATCTTTCATCCTATTTAACCATTGTAATGGGGCATGGTCTGTCATTAACACAAAAGGGGCTCCTAATAAATAATATTTCAATGTTTGAATTGCCCATTTTACTGCTGAAGCTTTCTTCTCTATAGTGGCATATCTTCGTTCTCTTTCAGTTAATTTTTTACTAATATACATTATAGGGTATTCTATAGATCCCCTTTTCTGTGCTAACACTGCTCCTATGCCTCTATCAGATGCATCTGTTTGAACTAAAAACGTTAAGTTAAAATCTGGAGCATATCTGCAAGGTAAGTCATTTAATATTCTTTTTATCTTTTCGAAAGCATTTTGTTCAGTCTCTCCCCACTAAACCAATTTACTACTCTTCTTTTTAGTAAGATCAGTAAGAGGGGCTGCCACTTAGCGAAATTTGGGACAAACTGCCTATAATATCTGGCTAAACACAGAAACTGTTGAACTTCTTTCTTAGTTTTTGGTATTTTCCACTGTGAATTTTTTTACTTTGTCATGTAAAGGTTGTATTTTTCCTTGATCTATCTGGAAACCTAGAAACTTTACTCCTTTCTTAGCAACCTTACATTTAGCAGGACTTACTTTTAAATTGGCTTCTCTTAATGCTTTTAATACTCTTCTTAAATGTTCTACATGTTCTTTCCATGTTTTACTATATATCAATATATCATCTATATAGGCTGCAGCACAGTCATTTACTGGTTCTAATACCTTATCCATTAGCCGTTGAAACGTCGCCGAGGCGCCATGTAGTCCCAAAGGCATGTGGGTGAATTTGAACAATCCTTTAGGTGTCACAAAATCCGTTTTGTCTTTGTCTGAGGCCCTTAACGGAATTTGCCAATAACCCTTTACTAAATCCATTGCTGACAAGAATTTAGCCCCGCCTATTTTTTCTAATAAATCCTCAACCTTTGGCATAGGGTAGGCATCAAATTTTGATACTGCATTTAACCTCCTAAAATCTATATATAATCATATACTAGCATCTGATTTTGGGACCATGACCGGATAACTCCTCCATGGACTGAAAGATGGTTCTATTACTCCCAGAGTTAACATTTCTGTTACTTCTTTATTGATAGCTTCTTTAAGGTGATAAGGCCAGTTCCTTCCTCCTACTCTAACTGTGGCTTGAGGTAAGGTGTTAATATGATGTTCCCCTAAATAAGTTAATCCTGGTTTATTCGAAAAGACATCAAAAATTCATCTTCTAAATTCCTGATTTGTTGTATTTTTTTCTTTTTCTAAGTCATCTAATTGCAATTTACTTTTTGGCGCTTTACACTTGTCAATTCCAGGCCCTAGATTCTCATCTTCAGTTTCTCGAAAGAAGCTATCTCTCTCTTTCCATTCTTTCAGCAAATTTACATGATATATGCCTGACTTCTTTCGCTTATCAGGAGTAGCAATTTCGTAATCTACTGGTCCAGTTTTTCTTATAACCTCGTAGGGTCTTTGCCGTTTTGCAAATAACTTGGCCTGTTCCTATGGTAATAATTACAATACTTTCTGTTGCGGTTCAAAATTTCTTAGTTGCATCTGGCTATCATATCTTTGTTTCTGTCCTTGTTGTGTTTTCAATATTTGGCTTTTAGCGGTCTCAGCTACCTTGTTTAAATGTTCTCTCATTTCTATCACTTGCTTTACCAATATTTGAGAGTCATCCTTGCCTGTCTCCCATTTTTCCTTCACTAAATCCAGGATTCCTCTAGGACAGAGGTCCCCAACCCCAGGTCCGTGGCCCAGTGACAGTCCGTGGCCTGAGCTGGTCCGGGCCGCTGAGAGAGACCTCCCACCCCACCCCCCACGCACTCAACCCCGCACAGCCTGTTTGCGCCTACGCACGCGCTCCAGTGTGCCCCTGTTAGCGCCCGCCACCGTTTGTGCATGCGCACGAGCGCGAGCGCACCCAGACAAGCGCCGTGCCACCGTTTGCTGATACGCAGGCACTAGTTTGCACATGCGCACGGGCGCGGAGGGTGCCCCACCTTCCCCAGCTCATCTGCGGGGTAAAAAAGGTTGGGGAGCCCTGCTCTATGATTCCACCCGTACATCATTTCAAAGGGTGAAAACCCAGTGGAGGACTGTGGGACTTCTCTGATGGCAAACATTAAAGGAGCTATTAATAAAAGCCATTGTCTGGGATTTTCTATTACTACCTTTCTTAACATTCCTTTTAATGTCTTATTAAATCTTTCCACTAATCCGTTCGTTTGGGGGTGGTATACAGTAGTATGGATAGGTTTAACTCCTAATAACTTCCACTTTTCTCGAAAAGTCCGGCTCATAAAATTGGAGCCCTGATCTGTTAACACTTCTTTTGGGAATCCTAGTCTAGAAAAGACTTGCATCAGTTCTTTTGCTAATTCTTTAGCTGTGGTAGACTGTGATCAGGTTCTTCCAAAAGTACTGGCAGTTCCCTCATCTTGGTGGGAATAAGAGTCGGAGGCGGTTTCAGAATTTGAACAGTTTCCTTTTTATTCTTTTCAGCTTCAATTTCAACTATTTCAAACGGGTCCAAGCAACTCAATTCCGACAACGTCTTATAACTTTTTACATTTATCTCCGGGGTACAGATATCACTTCTCACATCGGGGCCGGGCCAAAACGCTCCCGGTCCGTCATCGCCCGTATAGGGGTACTCCTCACTGCACACACCATCCCGCAGGAAGGGTGCCTTGCCCAGGCCCCTTCCATGGGAGGTTGGTTGAAGGAAGGTGTAGGGCGAATAACCTTCCTCCCCCCATCTTGATTGCACGTGTAAACTACCACAGTCCATTCCACCGGCTTTACTCTTCGCCTATTCTCCATGAGCACCTCTGGATCAGGCAGCAACCCTCCTCCAGTCTTTAGATTGGGGAACTCCTTGGTCAATGCTCCAACCTTGTCTGGGGAACCACCTACATCTTCCGTCTGGACCGCGCAATCTCTTGTCTCTCCTTTTTTCTCCCCCGTCACCACCTGAAATTCCCGCGTTTCTTCCCCCTCTTTTATAATCTCCTCCCACACTATGAGGTCTAACTCCTCCCCTCTGTCTTCTGCTAAACACACCTCCAGCGTGTTTTCCTTCTTCCCTTCATTCCCTTCTATCTCCACAAGTACCCCTTCCGCACATGCGCACATCTCTTTTGATGTTTCTCCTTGTTGGGACGGCACACTAGCCTCCTGTCCTTCACACGCCCCCCCCCGACGAGTGGGCCATCCTCTCTTCTGTCTCCGTATCCGTGTTTCCCTGTCGGGAAAAATAATCCGCATTAGCATGGGCGCTTCCCTTTTTATACTGTACTTTAAAGGTATATGGTTGTAAGCTTAGATACCAACGCGTCAACCTCGGGTTGGTTTCCTTCATGCGATTCAACCATTGCAAGGGAGCATGATCTGTGACTAGAGTGAAGGGTGCCCCCAATAAATAATACCGAAGCGCCTGTATAGCCCACTTAGCAGCTAGCGCTTCTTTCTCGATAGTAGCATACTTCTGTTCCCGCGCACTCAGCTTCTTACTTAAGTACATCACTGGATACTCAGTACTTCCTCTCTGTTGGGACAGCACCGCCCCTATTCCCCTGTCTGATGCATCAGTCTGTACTATGAATGGCAAGTTGAAGTCAGGGGCGTATCGTGTGGGTAGTTCAACTAGGGTTTCTTTTAACCTCTCAAAAGCCCGTTGCTCTTGCTTCCCCCAAATCACTCTATTGTTCTTCTTCTTTCTAGTTAGGTCAGTTAATGGTGCTGCTACTTCTGCAAAGTTAGGAACAAACTGCCGGTAATACCCTGCTAAACCTAAAAATTGTTGTACCTCCTTCTTCGTCCTAGGTATTGACCAAGCAGATACTTTGTCAATTTTATCCGACACCGGTTGGATCTTCCCTTGCTCTACCTGGAATCCTAGGAATTTTACCCCTTTTCTAGCTATCTTACACTTTGAGGGGTTTACTTTCAATCCTGCTTTCTCCAATTCTATTAATACTTTCCGCAGATGGAGTAAGTGTTCCTCCCAACTATTGCTGTAAACCAAGATGTCATCTATGTAAGCCCCTGCAAACTCTTTCACGGGTTCCAAGACTTTATCCATTAATCGTTGGAAAGTGGCCGCCGCGCCATGTAACCCGAATGGCATTCTTAAGAAATGATACAGCCCCTTTGGGGTGAAAAAAGCTGTCTTCTCTTTATCCCCGTCCCTTAATGGAATTTGTCAATAACCCTTCGTGAGGTCCAATGAGGTCAGGTACTCTGCCTGTCCTAACCTCTCAAGTAAATCCTCTATCTTAGGCATGGGATATGCATCAAACTTTGAAACTTCATTCAACCTTCTGAAGTCTATACACAACCTGACCTTGCCATCTGCCTTTGGTACCACCACGGGATAGCTCCGCCATGGGTTGCGTGATGGTTCTATTACTCCCAGCTCTAACATCTCTTCCACTTCCTTATTAATAGTTTCTTTCAGGTGATGGGGCCAGTTTCGTCCTCCTGATCGCACCACTACCTGAGGTAGGGTCTTTATTGGGTGCTCAATCAAGGTTGTATGTCCTGGCAATCCTGAAAACACATTTTGGAATTCTCGCTCTATCTCCCTCAATTGTTCCCGTTGGTATTCTGCTAATTCTTCACCGATATCTATCTTATGGTCTTCCCGCAAGCAAACCTTTGCCTCTGGGCCAAAACTATCCTCACCAATCTCACCCCACAATGCTTCCCTTTCCTTCCACTCCTTCAATAAATTCACGTGGAAGATCCCTTTCTTCTTAGTCTTATCAGGCATCGAGATCTCATAGTCCACTGGTCCCACTTTCCTGAGCACTTCATATGGCCCCTGCCACTTAGCAAACAATTTTGCACTCTCTGTGGGCAGGAGTAGTAACACCTTCTGCCCCTGGCTAAACTGTCTAGGTTTTACCTTAGCATCATATCTCCTCTTCTGGCCCTGTTGCACCCTCGCTAGGTTTTCTCTAGCCAGCCCCGCTACCTTCCTCAGGTGTTCTCTCATCTCCATCACATATTGCACTGTTATTTGGCCCTCATCCTTCCCGCTCTCCCACTTCTCTTTCACCAAATCTAAGATCCCTCTCGGGTTCTACCCGTACATCATTTCAAAGGGCGAAAAACCTGTTGACGCCTGGGGCACCTCACGGATTGCAAACATTAAAGGTGTTACCAACACATGCCACCTTCTGGGCCTCTCCATCACCAATTTACGCAGCATGCCCTTCAATGTCTTATTGAACCGTTCCACCAGTCCATTAGTTTGGGGATGATAGACTGCTGTATGAACTGGTTTTACTTCCAATAACCGCCACATCTCTTTAAATGTCTGGCTCATGAAATTTGTACCTTGGTCTGTCAGAACTTCCTTAGGAAATCCTAGACGCGAAAACACTTGCATCAACTCTCTGGCCAACACTTTAGCAGTGGTGGATCTCAGAGGGATAGCCTCTGGATAGCGGGTGGCGTAGTCTATAATAACCAGAATATGTGTATGACCTCCCGCAGATCGCAACAAAGGTCCTACTATATCTATGCCTACTCTTTGGAAAGGATGGTCTACTAGGGGCATGGGAATGAGTTCGGCCCCCGGCCTCGGCCTTACTTGTGTCTTCTGGCATTCTGGACATGTTAGACAATAGTTCGTGACATCTTTGTCCACCCCAGGCCACCAAAACCTCTGCTTCACACGTGCCTTCATCTTTTCTTCCGCTAAATGTCCCACCATAGGGACATCATGAGCCAATTTTAGAATACTGCCCCTCCATTTTTGTGGTACCACCAATTGTCTCCCACCCTCAATATCAACCCAATACAACAATCCTTCACACATTTCCATTCCCTTCTGTCCCCTTACTATGGTTCCTGCCTGATGAGCTTCTCGCAGGTGTTCCTGGAGGGTTGGGTCGTCTTGCTGCCACACCCTTGTCTGTTCTCGCGACGCTTCCTGCAAAAAATCAGTCTCGTCCTCAGTCCCGACGCAATCCCCTTGTAAAGCCCTCCTTAGGACCTGATACAGGATGGGTCCCTACCCAATCTCTTCCTAGCAACATTTCATGTGTTAGTCTCGGAACCACTCCTACTTTCATTTTCCACGTCTCATCCCCTACTTTCACATCTGCCCACGTTGTTTGGTACGCCTTTACATCACCATGTATGCATTTCACCATCAATCCTTCCTCCCTCTCTTCCCCCTTTAAGTCTCGCACCAAGGTCTTGCCGCACCCAGTGTCTATTAATGCACGCTTCTTTTCCCCGTTGACCCATGCATCCACCTCCCATCCATCTCATTCAAGCTCTGTCTTTGCGGGCGTAACGACCGACTGCCCCACCCAGGAGCAATCCGTTCCCGGGCAGTCCCTCCTTGCGTGTCCTGTAATTCCACAATCAAAACAGATGGGCCGTTCATCCTTGCCCTCTCTCCAGCCCGTGCCCGGTGCATATATTCGCTGGTCTACGGTAATTGGCCGCACTGGTATCGGGGCCATAGGCTCGAAAGGGCGCCCGCGTGGTTTCGCTCCTCCGCTCATGTCGGCTGTACGTCGCGAATTAAACCCAGGAACCGGCGTTGGTGTCCTTTAACGTGCCTTCCCTTGCTCCCCCCACGGGGTGGAGTTTTCTTTGCCTACTTCCTCTGCCATATTATAGTCTTCCACTAGGCGGAGCGCCTCCTCCAACGTCTTCGGATTATTCTTCTGCACCCAGCTTTTTATGCTTGTACCTAACGTGTTAACCAATTGCTCTAGGATCAATAAATCCATAAGCTGCTCCTTGGTTTTCTCCTCCGGCTTCAGCCACCGCACCAAGTTCGCTCTCATCCTTTGGGCTAGCGTCCGTGGATGTACCCCAACCTTCCACCGCAATTCTCGAAATCGCTTCCTATACGCCTCCTCTGTTAAATTTAAGGTTCGAAGGATCGCTGCCTTGACCACTTCATACTGAGCCGCTTCTTCAGGGCTCAGGGTGTCTATTACCTCCTGTAACAACCCCGTCAGGCAAGGGATCAGGATCAGCGTCCACTGTTCTTTTGGCCAGTCCGCTGCCACTGCCACTCTCTCAAACGTGTGCAAATAAGTCTCTGGGTCGTCGGTGGAACTCATTTTCTGCACCCAAATGGGAGCTGGTCCCGCCACCAATCCTCCTCTATTCCACCCAAAGCCTTTATGCGTCTTCTCGCCTTCCGCCTCTTGTTTCATAATCCTTTTGGTGAGCAATGTTTCTTGTTCCGCCAAATTCTCTATTAACTTCTCTTGCCTCTCTATGACTCTTTGAAGTTTCCTCCTTTCCCGCGCGAGGGACCGCCCCACGTTGGGCGCCACTGTGATCAGGTGCTTCCGAAAGTACTGGCGGTTCCCTCATCTTTGCGGGAATAAGAGTCGGAGGCGGTTTCAGAATTTGAACAGTTTCCTTTTTATTCTTTTCAGCTTCAATTTCAACTATTTCAAACGGGTCCAAGCAACTCAATTCCGACAACGTCTTATAACTTTTTACATTTATCTCCGGGGTACAGATATCACTTCTCACATCGGGGCCGGGCCAAAACGCTCCCGGTCCGTCATCGCCCGTATAGGGGTACTCCTCACTGCACACACCGTCCCGCAGCAAGGGTGCCTTGCCCAGTCCCCTTCCATGGGAGGTTGGTTGAAGGAAGGTGTAGGGCGAATAACCTTCCTCCCCCCATCTTGATTGCACGGGTAAACTACCACAGTCCATTCCACCGGCTTTACTCTTCGCCTATTCTCCGTGAGCACCTCTGGATCAGGCAGCAACCCTCCTCCAGTCTTTAGATTGGGGAACTCCTTGGTCAATGCTCCAACCTTGTCTGGGGAACCACCTACATCTTCCGTCTGGACCGCGCAATCTCTTGTCTCTCCTTTTTTCTCCCCCGTCACCACCTGAAATTCCCGCGTTTCTTCCCCCTCTTTTATAATCTCCCCCAAACTATAAGGTCTAACTCCTCCCCTCTGTCTTCTGCTAAACACACCTCCAGCGTGTTTTCCTTCTTCCCTTCATTCCCTTCTATCTCCACAAGTACCCCTTCCGCACATGCGCACATCTCTTTTGATGTTTCTCCTTGTTGGGACGGCACACTAGCCTCCTGTCCTTCACACAGACCTTAGAGTTATAGCCTCTGGATATCTGGTGGCATAGTCTACCAATACTAATATATGCGTGTGCCCCCCTGAAGACCGTATTAAAGGACCAACTATATCTAGTCCTATTCGTTCAAATGGATGATCTACTAGGGGCATTGGTATAAGAGGAGCTCCCTGTTTTGATTTTGGTTGAGTAAGTTGACATTCTTTGCATGTCTTACAATATTTCTTTATTTCAACGTTTATTGAAGGCCACCAGAATCCTAGGTTTCATTTTTTGCATTGCTAGGTGACCAGCCATAGGAATGTCATGTGCTAATTTCAATATAAATTTTCTCCATTTGAGAGGCACCACCAACTGTCTTACTCCTTCTGCATCTATTCTATATAATATTCCTTCACAGATTTCAAATCCCACTTCCCCTAATTTAACAGTTCCTTCTTCTTTCCCCTGCTTTGAGAAGTCAATAAGTGAAGGGTCATCTTGCTGCAAAAGCCTCGTTTGTTCTCGCGAAGCTGCATCTAAAAAACCTTCCCCTTGAAAGTTGGTACATTCACTTAGCATTCCTTCCTTAAATTTTATAAGTTCGGGAGCTCCCACCCAATCTCTACCCAACAACATTTCTTTGGCTAGACTAGGTACTAGTCCCACTTTTAATTTTCATTTCTCCCCGGCTATTTCCACCTCAGCCCAAGTTGTTCGATAAGATTTCACATCCCCATGAATACATCTAATCATCACATTATCAGTGTCCCAATTACCCCCCAAACTTTTTACTAACGTTTTCCCACATCCCGTATCAACTAAAGCTTTCTTTTCTTCTCCATTTACAAGTGCTTTTACTTCCCACCCCTCTTGAGTCGACCCATGAACATGAAGCACCTTAGAATTTTGATCCATCCAGGAGCAATCGACTCCAGGGCAATTTCTCTTATGGTGTCCTTCTACGCCGCATTTAAAACAAGCATCTCGGAACTCCTTCCCACTCCTCCAATTTGGATAAGCTTCAGTAATTCTAGGGTCTACCGTAACTGGTCAAATCGGTTTTGGTGTCATAGGTCCGAATCCTTCTCCTTTTGGTCCACAACTGCCATTTCCCATCATTTGTCCTCGTGGCCCAGGTCCTGAAAAGCCTCCGGTAGCCATCTTTTCTCTAGGACGATATCTTTCTGAGGGAGTGTTGTAGTTATCGCGAGAACTGTCCTCTGCAATACAAAAGTCCTCCACGAGGCGGACAGCCTCTTCTAAGTCCTTAGGATGATATCTTTGTATCCAGCACTTCATATTATTATTCAGAGTGGTTATCAATTGTTCCATGACTATTGCATCTAAAATTTGTTCTTTAGTTTTTTTTTCTTTGGGTCTTAACCATCTAATTAAGTTTGCCCTCATTTTTTGTACTAGCGATCAAGGATGTGTTCCAGGTCTTAGCTTTAAATCATGGAATTTCTTTCTATATGCCTCTTCTGTCAAATTAAGGGTTTGTAATATAGTCAACTTAACTCTTTCATACTGCATCGCTTCTCGTGGAGATGAAGTGTCAACGATTTCCTGAAGTACTCCGGACAGACAGGGTGTCAATATCAAAGTCCATTGTTCTTTCGGCCACCCTGCTGCTAATGCCTCTCTCAAAAGTATTTAGATAGGCTTCCAGATTGTCTTCTGATCCCATCTTCTGTAACCGTATAGGAGCCGGACCAGCCAGCCACGGATTTTTCTGAATCACTCCTTCTTTGACTTATCGTTCTTCTCCTAATTTAGCCATCTGTGTCAATAACATCTGTTGTTGTTCAGCTAACCTATCAATTAACTTTTCCTGTCTTTCTATCGTCTGTTGTAACTTCCACTCTCCTAATTTTTCCCTTTCCGGAACTGCCCCATATTGGGCGCCAATGTGATCGGGTTCTACAATTTCCTTGGACAGTTCCGTGTTTTGTGAGGGAAAAGACGTGAGGGAGATTCATTCAAGAAAGTTTTATTAACAACAACTGGATTTTTTTCAACAATAACTTCAATAGGGTCATTGTAACTTGGATTCATAGTTGAACTGTCCCATAACATAGGTAATGGGCTTAAAATACATCCGGCTCCTAACGGTAAGTTTTCCCGAACCATTCTTGATCCGTGGGCTTCCTCAGCCATCCACTCCGTACTGCACAAATAATCTTGCAGCACAGGTGTCGAGCCCAATCCCCTTCGGGAGGTTTCTCTCCTCTCTGAAGACTCCCGCAACGGTTCACATACTTCACTGGACCGCGTTGTCTTGGGTAGACTAGGACAGTCCATTCCTCTAGTGACAATCCTTCAATGATCAGTTTGGCAGTTGCTCCCTCTCTTTCATGCGTACCTCTCATTTCTCTCTCCCCTTCTATCTCCTTCCGCGGTACCTTAAACTCTCTAGGACTACTTTCTTCCTCATACCATTCATCTTCTATGACCACTACCTTTTCAGTCTCCTTTGATTTTTCACCTTCCTCCGATGTCAGGAATACATCCACTGATCTCCGGACTTCTCCGAAAGAAGTCTGCCAACTCTGTCAGACTTCTTTTCCTGATCCCTCCCCTTTTTCTCCCACCTTTATATCTTCCATCTCCTCAATCACTTTTATCATCTCTGTGTTCATCATTCTCTCCTTTTTATCCTCCTGCTTAGGCGTTGGAGGGGACGGCTCACTCCTTTCCATCTCCTTTTTTCCCTCCTCTCTCTCACACTCACTCACTCACTCTCTGTGCTCCTTACTTCTCATCTCGTTTCTTTTCTCTTCCATTCATGTCCCACAGGCGGGCGTTTCCCCTTTTCTTATTTGTCCCATTTCCTCTCTTTACTGGCTTGGGGTCCCTCCACTTTCTTTGGCCGAAGGGTAGTACCCTTTTGCCCTCTTTCTCTCATGGGGCTCTTATGAATCTCTGCTCTCCCCTTTTGGGATCCAGAAGAATGCACTGAAGAAGCCGCTTCTGCTTTTGGGAATTTTGGAAAGGGAAAATCAAATGAAAGATCTGGTTATTAATCTGAACGAGCGCAGGGCTCTTTAATCCGTAGATTGACCTCGAAGTTGCCTTGACAAACTCCCACAGACTGGCTGGTGGGTCTCCTCCATGTGGGACGAGCAAGGGAGTGATTCCAAATTAAGGAATTAATTCTATCTGTGTTTGGCCTCTGAGTGGCATTCCTAAATGGGCCATTTGCTAGTAGAAAGGTGAGGGGGTGGAAGGTGTGAAATATAGGCCTTTGACTTAATACAAAGGTCAAGAGAGAAATAATGTTGCTAAGAACGTAATATGTAGAATAAGATTTTCGACTCCAAGACCAGGAATAAAACTAGTTTCAGCCATATCCAGGTAGCATTCCCCGCTTTTTAAATTCTGCCAATAGAAATGATGATGAATTTAAATCTGCTCCTCTTTGTTTAGCCTTTCCTGGGCTTGGAGTTGAACAAAAACACACAGAGGCAAAAGTCTAGATAGAACATACAAATAATCCCAAAATACTAAGAACCACAATTCCAATTACAACATACTGTAGGGTGAAGAAATCCAACATCCATGAAGTTATCCAAGACCAATCCCATGAACCTGAATTCAGCTCTACATAAGTTCTATCCCTATCATCACGATTCCTGCCCATCAAGTCTGCTAACACATCATGGTCCCATACTAGTCCTTTTGAGGCATGCTGGTAGATAGAACGTGTTTGATTTATATCCGCACACAGGACGCCATGATGCAGGAGCATCCTATCAGTGGATAACCTCTGTTGCAAAACCATATTCTTCAGGGAAACTACTTCAGTCTTTAATTTTGCTTGTATCCCCATAGTGACATTCTCCAACAGATCTATGGCTCCTGAAGTGTTCTATACAAATTCTGCCAAGGTGGGAATGTCTTTATAGTTTTCTGCCACCCCTACTGCTGGAAAAAGGCTCCTTCCTACTTGAGTCTCTGTTGACCATTTCAAGGCCTCCGGAGAAGACCTTCTGGTGACATCTCTGGTTTGAGTAGAATAACTTGTACAGTGGTGCCTTGTCAGCCACACTAGACGCTCTTCCAAGCCCTCCATACAATGCATGTTACCATCGTCGCTCGAGACTGAAGGATGCCTATACTATATACCCCCCCCCAACCTGCAGGGCGAAAGAGATGGCAGCATGGTCACTATTCCCTAGCGACTCAGTGACATTCCCGTCCCTAACCAGGTCCTGAGTACCACACAATAATAGATCCAGAGTCCCCCGTCCTCTGTTGGGCTCCATGAGAAATTGCTCCAAGGCACAGTCGTTTAGCATGTTAGGAAACCCAGTCTCTCTTTCTTGACCCGAGGACACGTTGGCCCAGTCGATGTGAGGGGAATTGAAGTTCCCCATAATTACAATCCTGTCCCTTTTGGACACCTCCCTGATTTCTCTCCGCATTTCAAATTTTTTCCCCCTCAAGTTTTTCCCCGCATTTCCCCCTCAAGTTTTTGATCTGGAGGATGATAGCATCCCCTCCCCACTATCACATTGCTCCTTGGCTTGGCAGTTTAACCCACAGTGATTCTGTGATGGAGTCCGACCCACCATACATCTCTATTCTGCTGGATTCTACCCATTTCTTTGACCTAGATGGCCACCCGATCTAGGTCCAACACGCCCCTCCCTATTCCTCCTGTACAGTTTATGGTCTGGGATTGCGGCATCCCACTGGTTCTCCGAATCCCACCAGGTTTCTGTTATGGCCACTATATCAATCTTATATCTACCCTCCCAATGTTCCAACTCTCTCATCTTTGCTCAGACGCTTTGGGCATTTGCATAGAAGCACCTGCGTACGGGGTCCCCCAAGAAGGGCTGCTTGTCTGCTTCTCCTTCCAGTGGTCCAACAGTCCCATCCCATCACGCTCTCAGTCCTAATTACTACACTATCATCACTTTGTTGTGCCCTACCCTCTCCACCCTCATTCCATAGGGATGAGGAGTCCCGAAATGAATACCTCTTGGCTCCTGTTGGCTTTCCCCCCGGGATTCAGTTTAAAAGCTGCTCTGCCACCTTTTTAATGTTACGCACCAGCAGTCTGGTTCCGTGTTCATTCAAGTGAAGCCCGTCCCTCTTGTACAAGCCCGGCTTGTCCCAAAACATCCCCCAGTGCCAAATGAATCTAAACCCCTCCCCTTGACACCACCATCTCATCCTGAGCTCAGTCTGCCTAGCTGGCCCTGCGCGCGGAACAGGTAGCATTTCCGAGAACGCTACCTTTGAGATACAGTAATATCTCAATTTATGTATGCCTCGGTTTACGTAATTTCTGGTTTATGAAAGGAAATTAGTTCGAAATAATGCCTCGGTTTACGTTTCTTTTCCCCCGTTTCTTTTGCATTGTGAAGGAAGTTTCCCTGCGCCTGGAGGTTAATAGCGCCGCCACCGTCGCTATGGCAAACCGCGTTCTGGTTTCTGTATTTTTCGCATAACGTAATGTCCTGGAGGACACATTGATTTCGTAAACCGAGGTACTACTTTAATATGCAGCATTTAGAATTTGTAATATTTAATTTTGCTGGGGTCAAATACCTTCTCAATTTCAATGTTTGCATTGTTGCTTTTATTCTCACAGATGTGGTTTATCAAATTCTTTCCTCCCCCCCCCCTTTTCATACACATTGGTTAAGGTATCTAACTCTGGAGCCAGAGGTTGGGAGTTTACTTCCCTTCTAGCTCTGCAGTTCTAAGATTCTATTACCTCAGTACCTATTTCTCTGACCATCTCTGCTACCTAGACTGTTTTCAGAAATTCCTGATGATTCTCTACCCGTAACAGCATTTTATAAACTCTACATCCCATCCCTTTCATGGATTTGCCCTTTCTCTTTGCCCTCTGAATAATAATCTCTGCAGATTTTATCAATTCCCAGCATTGACCACTAACTGCTCTTTACCCGTTCTCAAGTCCAATAACCTAGCTGCATCACATTCATCCACTTTTACTCTTCCTTTCTAACACTGTCCTTCCCCCCCCTTGTTATTCATTTTTGCTAAACAATCCTTTAATTCAAATATTTGTTTCCTCTTTAATCAACTTTGAGAAATTCATTTCTAATATTCTGTAAACTTAAGTATAATTATTGGGGAGAATTTGAGAAGGAAAATAAGTTAATATACTTTGAATTTGATGTACAGTATTTATTTATTTATTTTATTTATTACATTTATAGCCTGCCCATCTAGTCATATAGACTACTCTGGGCGGGTAACAACATAACAATTTAAAATCATAACAATATATTACTAAATAAACAATGATCCAAGATGGAAGAAAACACAATGTACTTATTTGAGTGTGGAAATGATCCTCCCTACATGACTCCCCCCCTCCAAAAGGTCCCTCAGTGAAGAGCCCTTCCAACCTCAAGCCCAAAGGAACAACCTCCAGTCTGGCCTCATCCCCTCCCTGGTCCTCTTCCCTCGCCTTTTTGGCTGTCTTTCCTTGCTCCTCCGTGACTCAGACGGAGCCCAAACACATCATTCCTTATTCCTGCAGATTTTGGAAGTGGTTGTTTCTTTTCTTTTTCTAATCTACCAGATGATGAACAGGAGAAGAAGAATTGCCCAGCAACATCTGGGGCAACCTGGGCAGGAACTCATCATCAAGCAAGAAAAGAGAGAATTGAAAATCGGAATGGGCAGACATGGACTTCACATGAAAGGACTGATGCAGAGGAGAAACCACGTCAATGCATGTCACCTCAGTAGACATCAAAGAACACATGCAGGGGAGAAACTGTATCCATGTATGGAATGTGGAAAGAGCTTCAGTCAGAACAAGAGCCTCCATATACACCATAGAACTCACACTGGGGAGAAACCACATAAATGCATGGAATGTGGCAAGAGCTTTAGTATCAGTGGTGTCCTTAGGTTACATCAAAGGACTCACACTGGGGAGAAACCACATAAATGCATGGAATGTGGAAAGAGCTTTAGTAGGAGTGGTGCCCTTAGGTCACATCAAAGGACTCACACTGGGGAGAAACCACATAAATGCATAGAATGTGGAAAGAGCTTTAGTACGAGTGGTGCCTTTAGGTTACATCAAAGGACCCACACTGGGGAGAAACCACATAAATGCATGGAATGTGGACAGAGTTTTATTCGTAGTTGTCACCTTAGGTTACATCAAAGGACCCACACTGAGGAGAAAGCACATAAATGCATGGAATGTGGAAAGCGCTTTAGTTGCAGTGGTAACCTTAGGTCACATCAAAGAACTCACACTGGGGAGAAACCACATAAATGCATGGAATGTGGAAAGAGCTTTAGTTGCAGTGGTGTCCTTAGGTCACATGAAAGGACTCACACTGGGGAGAAACCACATAAATGCATAGAATGTGGAAAGAGCTTTAGTTGCAGTGGTAACCTTAGGTTACATCAAAGGACTCACACTGGGGAGAAACCATATAAATGCATGGAATGTGGAAAGAGCTTTAATAAGAGTAGTCACCTTAGGGTACATGAAAGAATTCACACTGGGGAGAAACCACATAAATGCATAGAATGTGGAAAGAGCTTTAGTCAGAATGGACAACTTAGGTTACATCAAAGAACTCACACTGGGGAGAAACCACATAAATGCGTGGAATGTGGAAAGAGCTTTAATCACAGTAGTAACCTTAGTTCACATCAAAAAACTCACACTGGGGAGAAACCACATAAATGCATGGAATGTGGAAAGAGCTTTAGTAGGAGTGGTGCCCTTGGGATACATCAAAGGACCCACACTGGGGAGAAACCACATAAATGCATGGAATGTGGAAAGAGCTTTAGTTGCAGTAGTGCCCTTAGGTCACATGAAAGGACTCACACTGGGGAGAAACCACATAAATGCATGGAGTGTGGAAAGAGCTTTAGTCAGAATGGAAACTTTAGGTTACATCAAAGGACCCACACTGGGGAGAAACCACATAAATGCATGGAATGTGGAAGGAGCTTTAGTTGCAGTGGTGCCCTTAGGTCACATGAAAGGACTCACACTGGGGAGAAACCACATAAATGCATGGAATGTGGAAAGAGCTTTAGTAGGAGTGGTGCCCTTAAGTTACATAAAAGGACCCACACTGGGGAGAAACCACATAAATGCATAGAATGTGGAAAGAGCTTTAATCAGAGTGGGGGCCTTAGGTTACATCAAAGGACTCACACTGGGGAGAAACCATATAAATGCATGGAATGTGGAAAGAGCTTTAGTTCGAGTAGTGCCCTTAGGTCACATGAAAGGACTCACACTGGGGCGAAACCACATAAATGCATAGAATGTGGAAAGAGCTTTAGTACAAGTGGTGCCCTTAGGTTACATCAAAGGACCCACACTGGGGAGAAACCACATAAATGCATAGAATGTGGAAAGAGCTTTAGTACGAGTGGTTTCCTTAGGTTTCATCAAAGGACCCACACTGGGGAGAAACCACATAAATGCATGGAATGTGGAAAGAGGTTTAATCAGAGTGGTGCCCTTAGGTTACATCAAAGGACCCACACTGGGGAGAAACCATATAAATGTATGGAATGTGGAAAGAGCTTTAGTACGAGTGGTGCCCTTAGGGTACATCAAAGGACTCACACTGGGGAGAAACCACATAAATGCATGGATTGTGGAAAGAGCTTTAATCAGAATGGACAGTTTAGGTTACATCAAAGGACCCACACTGGGGTGAAACCACATAAATGCATGGAATGTGGAAAGCGCTTTAGTTGCAGTGGTAACCTTAGGTCACATCAAAGAACTCACACTGGGGAGAAACCACATAAATGCATGGAATGTGGAAAGAGCTTTAGTTGCAGTGGTGCCCTTAGGTCACATGAAAGGACCCACAGTGGGGAGAAACCACATAAATGTATAGAATGTGGAAAGAGCTTTAGTATGAGTGTTGCCCTTAGGTTACATCAAAGGACCCACACTGGGGAGAAACCACATAAATGCATGGAGTGTGGAAAGAGCTTTATTAAGAGTAGTCACCTTAGGGTACATGAAAGAAGTCACACTGGGGAGATACCACATAAATGCATAGAATGTGGAAAGAGCTTTAGTAAGAATGGACACCTTAGGTTACATCAAAGAACTCACACTGGGGAGAAACCACATAAATGCATGGAATGTGGAAAGAGCTTTAGTCACAGTGGTGCCCTTAGGTCACATGAAAGGACCCACAGTGGGGAGAAACCACATAAATGCATGGAATGTGGAAAGAGCTTTAGTATCAGTGGTTCCCTTAGGTTACATCAAAGGACTCACACTGGGGAGAAACCACATAAATGCATGGAATGTGGAAAGAGCTTTAATCAAAGTGGTAGCCTTAGGGCACATGAAAGAACTCACACTGGGGAGAAACCACATAAATGCATTGAATGTGGAAAGAGCTTTATTAGGAGTGGTGCCCTTAGGTTACATCAAAGGACTCACACTGGGGAGAAACCACATAAATGCATGGAATGTGGAAAGAGCTTTAGTCAGGGTGGACACTTTAAATTACATCAAAGGACCCACACTGGGGAGAAACCACATAAATGCATGGAATGTGGAAAGAGCTTTAGTTTGAGTGGTAACCTTAGGTCACACCAAAGAACTCACACTGGGGAGAAACCACATAAATGCATGGAATGTGGAAAGAGCTTTAGTTGCAGTGGTAACCTTAGGTCACATCAAAGAACTCACACTGGGGAGAAACCACATAAATGCATAGAATGTGGAAAGAGCTTTAGTACGAGTGGTGTCCTTAGGTTTCATCAACGTACCCACACTGGGGAGTGTGGCGGAATGCCCACATCACTCCTGTCCATCGTATAAAGCTCAAGTGCAGGCGCCTATGATAGGACAGGAGGGGCGGAGTTAGAGTGACAGAGAGAAAGGGAGAGAGATAGGGAATGGAAGTGAGAGTTAGGACATTGAATTGAACGAGATAAGACAGATTGGAAACTTGAAGTGTTACAGAGAATAAAGGTAAAGTTTCCCCTTGACAATTTGTCCAGTCGTGTTCGACTCTAGGGGGCGGTGCTCATCCCCGTTTCCAAGCCATAGAGCCAGCGTTTGTCCGCAGACAATCCTCCGTGGTCACATGGCCTGTGCGACTTAGACACGGAACGCTGTTACCTTCCCACCGAGGTGGTCCCTATTTATCTACTTGCATTTGCATGCTTTCGAACCGCTAGGTTGGCGGGAGCTGGGACAAGCGACGGGCGCTCACTCCGTCGCTTGGATTCGATCTTACAGCTGCAGATCTATAGATCTTACAGCACAGAGGCTTCGGAAAGAGTTAAAAGGAATAGAGAATAGTCAAAGAATATTGTTAAAGTGGATATTGTGAATAAAAGCACATACAAGGAAACGTAATCAAATCCAATTTAATGAATGATCCTCAACGACTGATTTACACCTGTGATTTACATACCAACTAAAAGATCAATAAACCTGTTGTATTGGCAGCGCGTGTCTGAGATATATTTGGTATAGTGTGGACTAGATCCACTGGTGGTAGCATAAAAAGAGGAAATGCATCCAGAGGGTGGACCTGTGTTTGGGGAGAAGAAACAAGGGACACTAGGGGGACGCGACAAAGTGGTGGCAAGTGGTGGGAAGCGATTAAAAGTCCAGTAAGCCAAAAGAAAAAAAGGGAATTTTCTGAGCCTAAGGGACCTAGTAGTCTGGGACTGTAGTGAAGGAGTGGGAAACCCTCGAGAGCACTTAGTGAAAAGCTTAGAAGGGACTCCTAATCGCAGACCTTGGAAAAGACTAAGGACAGGAAAAGGCTCTGAGGAAAATAGAGTAGTTTAAGTTACCTCACGCTTTAAATAAAAGACCAGTAGGCTAGCTTGAGATCCCAAGCTCTAAGAAGGGAGCACTGAGGGGACAAGTGGAAGCCAGGGTCATAAATATAGCTAAGGTGACTGGAACCAACAGAGGCTTGAATAAAGTAAATATTTCTGAACCATTTTGGTGTCTGGAGGCAAAAAGAGAAACAGTGTCTCAGACCAAGGGACTGGCTGGGTGCCAGAAGAAATATAGTAACAATCCATGGCTGCCAGCAGAGAGCTACAGAATAACTCTCTAACTAAAAAAAAAAGCCTTTTAAACTGAGGCTTGACTGTTTATATCAAGAGAATAAACCACCTTATCCAAATAAATTACAAATAAACATGCCTTCTAAAAGAGGGAAGAAGGTAGCAATGGAGGTATCAGATCCTCTAGAGTTACCTCATGAAGAGGGGAGCCCTCTTGAAATAACTGAGCAAGATGAGACTCAGGAGGAGGATGCCTCAAGGGGAGAAACTGGGTTAACCTCCCAAGAATTTGAAAGATGGAGGTTGCAACAAGAATTTAAATTAAAGGAGTTAGAAATAAGAACTAGGGCTGAGGCTGAAGCCAGACAGCTAGAAATAAGAACTAGGGCTGAGGCTGAAGCCAGACAGCTAGAAATAAGAACTAGGGCTGAGGCTGAAGCCAGAGAAAGAGAAATGGCTATGGAACAAGAAAAGAGACAACTGGAAATGAGAGAAAAAGAAATGGAACAAGAAAAGAGACAAATGGAGTATCAATTAGAACTGAAAAGATTAGAATTGGCATCTCTAAATAATAACAATAACAACAATAATAATGAAAATGTAAAAATAGATCTTAAGAAATTCTCTCAATTTAGAAAGGGTGATTGCCCAGAAGCATTCCTGATCTCTTTTGAGCGCGCGTGCTGGGACTTTAACGTAAAAGCAGAAGAACGTATGGTTGTATTAAGGTCCCAGATAAGTGGGGATTTAGCAGACATTTATTCCCAAATGCCCTTAGATCAAGCCAGAGACTATGAGGCTTACAGGAAATTGGTTTTCTCGAGGTTTGGGATCAATGCTGAACATCTGAGGTGAAAATTTCAAGCATTGATTAAAAAGCCTGAGGAATCATATTCTCAATTGGGGGCAAATCTAATCAGATACTTGGAGAAATGGCCAGAGGAGGAAAATGTCAAGACATTAGAAGATATGAAAAATATTATAGGGTTAGAACAATTTTATTCAGTTCTGCCAGGAGAATTGAGGTACTTAGTCAGAGACAAAAAGCCCAAGAATGTACAGGAGGCAAGTGAAACTGCTGATTATATTACAGAAATAAAGAACGCCAAATTCTCTGAGGTGAAATTTGGTGGGAGAAGTTGGGACGACAGAAAGAAAGAGGCCAGGGATTACCTCAAGCACAATCAGGCAACTGGAAGCCATTTTAGAGGCAAGCCCTCAGAGTAGAGCCAACAGAGATATAAGAGCTATGAAGGGAAGGGGGACAAGTCCCCATATATTGAACAAAGAGTCCCTAGAATCTGCTATGGGTGCGGGGGAAAAGGACATTTTATTGCCCAGTGCCAGACCTCAAGGAATAGAGAGGTGGGTCAGCAAAAAGGCGGAGGAAGTCAGCCCAAGAAAGTGTACTGTGTACAACAAAAGAGAGCAACGACTGAGGCAGTGGAAACGGGCGCCATAACCCCAGTAACGGCTAGAGCAGAGAGCCAGGAACAACAACAACAACCAGTTCCTTTGGCAAAAGTTCTCCAATGTTATTTTATTGAAAGTAACCAGGAGCTTCTTCGCTGTTCTGGTGAAGTTATTTACATGAATGATACTAAATATCTGGCTCTAAGAGACTCATGCTCTCAGGTGACATTGTGCCATCCTGATATAATCCCTCAAGAAAATATTTTAAGAAATGAAAGCATCACCATAAAAGGGATTGGGACAGAGCTAATTACTTTACCAGTGGCTAAAATACGAATAAAATATCAAGGGTGGAATGGAATGTGGAAAATATCATGGTCATCATGGTCTCAAGATGGCAGAGCGGCAGTAGGTTGGGAGTGTTTTCCCCCGCCACTCTGGTCCGGTTTTCTTTTTCTTTTCTTTTCTTTTTTCTTTTCTTTCTTTTCTTTCGTTTTATTTTTATTTTGTTTCCTATCTCTCGTTTCCTGAGTTCTTCTCCTGGTTTTGTGCGGCTTGGTGGCTGTCGGAGGCTGCAGGTGCGAGCGAAAAGATCGGGGCTGAGGCAGCCGTCGCGGAGGCAGAGCTCGGCGTTGCGGGAAGCTTTTCTCGTGCTCTGGGGGCTGGAAGAGCTGAGGGACCTTTGAATCCCGGTGGTTTGGCCTGGCGCTGGGGGTTTCAGAGGGGAACCCAGCGTGGAGAGGCACGGAGGAGTGTGTTTGTTTCGAGTGGTGGAGTTCGGAGCGATCGCGGACGCTGGCTGGAGGAGGTGTGGTCAGCTTGGAGTCGGAAGACCGAGAGGCTGGCTGGGCATTGTATGAGGCTGGTGCTGGCTTGCGGTGGACTCCTTGGGAACCTTTTGGGAGTTTGCTTGGAACTGGGAGACTGTTTAGAACTGGGCGACGTTGACATCTGTGGCCAGGGGAGGCTCCTTTCTGTTGCGGACCCCAGCGTGTTTTGGGGGAGAGTCTTCAGTTTGCTTCCCCGTCGCCATGTCTCCAGCGGTTCCCCTTTCGCTCCCCCTCCCTCAGTTGTTACATTCAGCTCTGCCTCTGTTTCTGACTGCTCGGCTCTGGGGCCTCTGTCCCAAAAACATGAACTCATCCCCGACAGCCTCCCGGAGGAAAAGAAGATCGGTGGCCGGTGCATGGTGGGATAAGTCCAACTGTGTGGGGAAGAACTTTGGATTTATTTTGTTTATTATTTTTGTTTTAAATTTTTTACTGTTATACACCTGTTTAGTTATATTAGTAGTTATAATATGCTGCTTCCATTCTGGTTCTATTTTTATTTTTGAAACAAATGCATATTTTATTTAAATTTTACTTAAATTGCTTAATTTAAATTTTAATTAAATTATTTAATTTGAATTGTTTAATTGAATTCTATGTAAATTGTTAATTTGATAAATTGTTTAATTTAATAATTTAATTAATTAGATAGTTGATAATCACTTGAGTTTATATTATTGTTTAATGTTGAATTTATTTTGATAATTTTATTACTGTTCATTGTATTAATTTAGTGGATTGTGTTTTTTCTTTTCTTCTTCTTCTTTTTCTGACATGGAGTGGAGGGCTTGCCCCCCCAGCGGGGGTTCTAACATCCGAGTGATTATGGGTAGAGGAAGATATAGCATTGGCACAGTGCCTACTCATTTCAGAAGAACAGTGAACAGATGTCTGAAGGCTGTTCACCGTTCTGACACTCTGACCAACTGCCAGCCTCGAGGTAGCCAGATCAGCTGGCCTTCCACTCTAAAACTGGTGCTGTTGAACGCCAGGTCTGTGTCCAATAAATCCCAGCTTATATATGATCTTATTCTGGAGGAGGATGCAGACCTGGTGTGCATAACCGAAACTTGGATGGGCGGGGAAGGGGGTGTTCCCCTGACCCTTGCCTGTCCTCCTGGTTATGCGGTCCAGCACCAGGGTAGACTGGAGGGGCGGGGGGGAGTAGCCATTGTTTATAGAAATACCTTGGAGGTTATTAGGCGCTCTACGGTGGTGAAGCCGGGTCTGGAGGCCATCCACGTGTCGATTGGGGCCAGGGATGGTATTGGGATCTTGCTGGGTTACCGTGCTCCCCGCGACCCAGCCACCTCCCTATCGGAGCTGGCGGACTTTGTCTCCGTGGCACTGTTGAAGTTCCCGCGGCTTTTGGTCCTGGGTGACTTAGTATACTTCTAAGTATACTTTTAGAAGGGAACAAAAAGAAGATTCAACCCTAGAACAATGCTTTAAGATGGTTAGAGAAGGACCAATAACTCCTGAGAACCCTGAAAGGTACTGTGTGGAAAAAGACCTATTATATAGAGAGGTCTTAGTAAATCCTAAACGGGGAGGGAAAAGCCTTCATAAACAACTGATAATCCCTACTAAATACAGAGAAAGAATAATAAAAAGGGGACATACAGACACCTTTGCTGCTCATTTGGGGATCACACACACTAAGCACAGAATAGCTCAGAATTTTTACTGGCCAGAGATGGGGAAGCAGATAAAATCATATTGTCAAAGCTGTGACATATGTCAAAGGCAGGGTACTGGTAACGATAAAACTAAAGAAAAGTTGTGCCCTTTACCTATTATCTCAACCCCTTTTCAACGTATAGGCTTAGACATTGTGGGACCATTACCTAAAGTTACCAGACGGGCAAACAGATTCATACTGTCAATAATTGATTATGCCACCCGATATCCGGAAGCAGTTCCCTTGTGAAATATAGAAACAGAGACAGTGGCAGATGCCTTACTGAATTACATGTGTCGCATGGGCTTCGCTTCTGAGATAGTCACTGATTTGGGAACCTCATTTACATCTAGATTAATGAAAAGGCTGTGGCAACTTTGTGGCATAACTCACATTACATCATCCTCATATCATCCCCAAACTAATGAATTAGTGGAAAAATTTAATGGAACCCTCATGCGTATGATCAGAGCTTACACTGCAGAAAACCCCAATAACTGGGATCACAAATTGCAACACTTACTGTATGCATATCGATCTGTGCCCCAGGAAAGCACTGGATTCAGTCCATTTGAACTGTTATTTGGGCGGAAAGTGCGGGGACCCCTAGATTTACTCCAGCAAAATTGGGAGGAACAAAAAGGGGACGATCCTGAGACAGTGATCCAGTATATAGATAACCTAATGAACTCCTTGCAACAATCTCTGGAGTTAGCAGCAGAAAACTTGCAGAGCCAGCAAGGGAAGCAAAAGCTATGGTATGATAAAAGGGCCAGAGAGAGAACATTCAATCCTGGAGATGAAGTGTTGATTTTAAAACCTATTAAAGGGAATAAACTGCAATTAAATTGGGCAGGTCCTTTTAGAATAGTCTCCAAAATGAGTGAAGTAAATTATATCATTCAGGAGGAGGGAGAAGCAGGTCGAAGAGTGGTCCATGTAAACATGATCAAACCTTACTATAGAAAGGAAAACATTGTCCTATATGCCATGAAAGAAGCAGACAATGAAAGACATGAATTACCCTATTGGGAAGGGAGGGGCGAACCCAAATATAACCCTGAAGAGATTAAAATCAGTCACACGCTATCCCCAGAATGACAAAATGAAGCGAGAGCCTTGCTGATGAAGTACAAGCAGGTCTTCTCAAACAAACCGGGTGTAGCAAAGGGAGTAGTGCACAAAATTGATACAGGAGATGCACCTCCACAAGCTGTCACACCTTACAGAGTGACAGGGCCATATGTAGCCAAGGTTCGCCAGGAAATAGATGAAATGCTTAAAGAAAAAATCATTGTTCCTTCATCTAGCCCGTGGGCAGCCCCAATAGTATTAGTGGACAAACCTGATGGCAGCATCTGCTTCTGCATAGATTATCGAAAACTAAACCATGTCACGAAGCCTGATGCTTACCCGATGCCCCAGTTAGACGATTTAATCGAAACTATAGGAGGATGTCAGTTTATATCCAGTTTAGATCTGACTAAGGGGTTCTGGCAAGTGGGGCTAGACCCCAAAGACCAGGAAAAGACCACGTTCTGCAGCCCTTATGGATTATTTGAGTTTAGGCTCTTGAGTTTTGGATTGAGAAATGCACCAGCGACATTTCAAAGACTCATGGACAAGGGCTTAGGGAATTCACTGTAGCATACATCGATGATATAGGAATATATAGTCAAACGTGGGAAGATCACCTGTGCCATATCGAGACAGTGCTACAAAGGCTAAACGAGACTGGGTTAACAGTGAAGGCTAGTAAATGCCAGCTGGGTAGCTCCGAATTAAAATACTTAGGCCATATAGTAGGGGGAGGCATAATCAAACCCCTAGAATCAAAAATTGAAGTAATCAGTAAGTGGCCTAGACCTACGTCAAAGAAAAAAATCAGATCTTTCTTAAGGTTAGTCGGCTGTTATCGGCGATTTATACCAAACTTCAGCGAGATAGCCGCCCCTTTATCTGACTTAACGCATAAAAGAAAGGCTGAAAAGATCCAGTGGACGAGCGACTGCGAGGAGGCCTTTGAGAAGTTGAAGGCTGCGTTGATGATCAGTCCTGTCCTGAGAGCTCCTGATTTCCAGCGAGAGTTCACCGTCTTCACGGATGCATCCAACATCAGGCTGGGAGCCGTGCTGAGCCAGGCGGATGACAACGGAGACCATCATCCAGTGACGTTCCTGAGTAAGAAACGGCAGGCGGGCGAGAGACATCTGTCCACAATCGAACGTGAGTGTCTTGCAATCGTATGGTCATTACAGAAGCTCAAGCCATACATATGGGGAAGACATTTTGTTCTTTGCACAGACCATTCCCCACTTCTGTGGCTGAGAACTATAAGGGCGAATAATAACAAGTTAATGAGGTGGGCCCTACTTCTACAAGACTTTGATTTCGAAATCCGGAGTGTGAAAGGGACTCAAGACGTAGCGGCCGACGCTTTGTCACGAAGACCGGAAGACTGATCAATTAAAAAGAAGAAATAAGTAACTTATAATGTAATAAACTGGTCCAGCACCAAGGTAGACTGGAGGGACGGGGGGGGAGTGGCCATTGTATATAAAAACACCCTGAAGGTTACTAGGCGCTCTGCTGTAGCAAAGCTGGGTCTGGATGCCCTCCACGTGTCAATTGGGGCCAGGGATGGTATTGGGATTTTGCTCGGTTACCGTGCTCCCTGCGACCCAGCCATCTCCCTACCAGAGCTGGTGGACTTTGTCTCCGTGGCACTGTTGGAATCCCCGAGGCTTTTGGTTTGGGTGATTTCAACATCCATGCGGGGGCCGAGTCATCTGGTCCAGCTCGTGAGTTCTTTGAAACCATGGCTTCCTTGAACATGTCCCAACATGTTAACGGCCTCACCCACATGGGTGGTCACACGTTAGACCTGGTTTTCTCCAACAATTGGAGTGAGCGTGGTCTGTTGGTGACTGACCTTGTGTTGGTTCCCTTGTCATGGACGGATCACCACCTAGTAAAATGTAACCTCTCAGTGGCCCTCCCACCTCGCAGGGAGCAAGGACCCATTTTAATGGTCCGCCCTCGAAGGCTACTGGCTTCTATAGGATTCCAGGATTCCATGAGAGGGATTCCGGTTGAGCTGGCTGGTGCTCCTGTCGAGGCTCTGGTTGATGGCTGGTTCACAGCAGCTACCAGGGCTGTAGACACGATCGCCTCCTAAACGCCCTCTCCAATGCAGAGCTCAGCCAGCGTCCTGGTTTAATCAGGAGCTACGAGCGATGAAGCAAATTAGGAGAAGGCTAGAGTGCATTTGGAGACAGAAACCGACAGATCACAATAAGGTAGCTGTCAGGGTCGTGACTAACCGTTATCTTGCTAAGATAAAGGCTGCTAGTCGAGCTCACCTCGCTAACCAGATAAGCGAGGCTTCAAATCAGCAGGTGGAACTCTTCTGTATAGTCCGCGACCTATCCGGAATTGGTCGAAGTGATGGGCCTCCTTCTAGTACCTCACCCGACCAATTTGCAGCATTTTAAAAATCTAAAGTGGAGGCCATCCACCGGGAGCGTTCTCCTTTTTTGGATACAGTGGATCGAGCAGAGATGTCCAGCGCTCCGCCTTGCCCGGTAAGTTTCGATCTCTTTCAGCCTGTGATGCCAGATATTGTAGACAAAGCACTTGACTGCTGCCAGGCCACCACCTCTACTCTTGATCCTTGTACGGCCTGGCTAATCAAAGCAGCCAGGCCTATAACAACCGAATGGGCCACAGCGATAATTAATGGGTCTTTCCGGGAGAGCAGGGTTCCCTCCGCCCTCAAGGAGACACTCATTAGGCCCATTAGGAAGAAACCAAGTTTGGCGGCGGACAACATTGGCAATTATAGGCCCGTCGCCAATGTTTCTTTCCTTAGTAAAGTGGTGGAGAGGGTGGTGGCCGACCAGCTTCAGGCTCTTTTGGATGAAACAAATGCCCTGGATCCGTTCCAGTCGGGCTTCAGGCCGCGCCATGGCACAGAAACGGCATTGGTCGCACTGTTGGATGACCTGCTGAGGGAGGCTTTGTTGGTCCTCCTCGATATCTCAGCCGCCTTCGATACTGTCGACCACGGTATCCTTCTGGGGAGGCTTTCCGAGTTAGGAATCGGTGGGCTGGTGCTTGCCTGGCTCTGATCCTTCTGTTGGCGTGGGGCCAAAACTCCAGAGTCTAAATGAGGCCTGGCCTCAAGAAAACTCTTAGAGTCAGGTTGAATGGGAAGCTCGGCAAAAGCACTCTGTTATGAAAGACAAGCCTTGAGATTAAGGACACTAGTTATACAGAGCCTCTTATCAAACTGCTTCCATTCTTCCCACTTAAATAGCAAAGTAAGAGACTTAGATGGGAGAAAATGACATGAGAGAGTTCTTAGTATTTACAATATAGTATATTAGATATGGCTATCCATATATACACACATACAAAGCAATATGCATTTGACATAACAACATTCAGAGCAATAATGACATAGAAGCAAAATGACCACTAGACTCACAGCTAAGTGGCAAAGGTCTGTTCTGTCTGTTACATTTATACCCAGAACAACCTGTCACATTTCACCATTTCAGCTGGTCTTGCTTAACAAACATGCATTACATCATCTTGTTACACCTGTATGCTGTTGGTCATTACATTGGCTTTTACTTTACATTCGTGACTCTGCACTTTCATTACAATATTAAATTTAACTCCCCGTTCACCAAAAGAACAAAAATCCTGACACTCCTCCTTAAATTTTAAATATTGGAGAAACCCATCTGGTTACATACATACACATGTTTCTCGAATGTCAAGGGTTTAGTGAAAATGTCAGATACATTATTTTCACTGGGACAATATTGCAATTCCACCAACTGACTTTCAACAGCATCTTTCACATTAAAGAACCTTATTCCAATGTGCTTGCTTCTTCCTTTAACTCTACATTCACCAGCTAATTGAATGCATGCTGTGTTATCACAGAAAACTTGTACAGGTAAATCAATTATTATGTTTACATCCTTCAATAATTGTTTAAACCAAGTGATTTTGTTACACAGATCACTTAAAGCAGCGTACTCTGCTTCAGCAGTACTCGTGGCAACAATGGTCTGCTTTTTTGATTTCCAACATATCAAGGATCTATCAAAAAATATCGCTAACCCTGAAATTGATTTTCTATCAAATTCACCTGTTGCCCAGTCTGAATCTGAAAAGCATTTCAATTCCAGACTATCACCTACTCTTAACAGTAGCTTTTTCTCTTTTGTACCTTTTAAATATCTTAATACTCTCTTCACTCCATTCCAGTGATGTTTACAAAGCTTTGCAGCAAACTGACTCAAAATATTTACCGATGCTGCAATGTCCGGCCTTGTCCAGGATGCTAAGTACAACAATGATCCTATTTTGGACTGGTACAGTTCCTTATCTTCAACTTCCTTTATGATATACCATGAGCTACCAACTTAGCCTTGTGCTGCTGGGTATTGTCTGATAACTTTATTTGACTTGTATACCCACCTGCAGCCAACTACGTTTTCCCCTTCAGGTAATTTAACAGGTGAAAACACGTTGAACTCAGCAAGCATAGCCTCTTTCCATCTACGTTGCTGATCTGTTGGTAATTTTAACATTTGCTCATAACTTTCAGGTCCACTAACAATTAGGTTTACATTAGTTACTGCAAACCTCTGAGGTGGGACTCCTTTATTTGATCTCTGAGAATGCCTAGGCACTACTGTTTCTGCACTTTGTTCTTCTGAATCACTATATGTCCCATTCTCCTCCTCAGTTTCTATTTCACTTAGGTTCTCCTTCTTAACTTGTTTCTGACTATGTTGATCATTAAATTTTGGCAAAAATACTTCATTATTTGCATGTATACGAGACCAATTCTCATTCTCACAAAAATTTGCTGATCTACTGATGGTAACATTCCCAAACTGGTCACTAAACCTGTAGCTCTTACATCCAGTTTGATACCCTATGAAAATCAGCCTTTTTGCCTTAGGAGATCCTTTCCTTCGTGAAGCTTTGGGTATATTTACCCATGCATGACAGCCAAACGTTTTGATATGATTTAAAGTTGGCTGTCTGCCATGCAACAGAAAGTACGGGGTGTTTTGAATGACAGAATTCCAAATTCTGTTCAAAACATAACATGCACACTTCATAGCTTCTCCCCAAAAGACTTTAGACATCTTAGCATCAATCAACATGGAATTCATGACTGTTTGCAAAATGCCACCTTTTCTTTCTACCACACCATTCTCTTGTGGGACTTGTACGTTTGCAGTTCTGTGGCGTATTCCCTTCTTTCTCAGCCACCCTCTAAACTGCTGACTCATAAACTCTCCCCCACGGTCTGTTTGAATACTGGCTACATTTGTTTCAAACCTTTTCTCAACCATGGTCACCCATTCCTTGAATTTTTGGAATGCTTCACTTTTGTGTTTCAAAATGAATACATAAGTGTATCTGGAGAAATCATCTGTGATGGTCAAACAGAACCTACTTCCCCCAAGTGATTCTTGAAATGGACCAAAAATGTCCATGTGCACAAGACTGAAACACTTCTCACTTACTCTATTACTTTTCTTGCTCACAGGGTGTCTCTTCGATTTAGAAGCCTTACATACATTGCAATCTAAATATTTATCACAATTTTTAAAATTTAGATTGCTCACACACTGCTATGTCTTCCTTAATACTTCAAAACTCACATGTCCTAAATTCCTGTGTAAACTATGTATGCATTTGGAATGTGGCATACCAGTATTTAACACATTTGTGGAATATTTCATTTCTTTTGTTATATCCAAAACATAAAGATTTTCCTTTAAATGCCCTGTAGCAATAAGTACGTTTGCTTTCTCTATCTTGCAAACTCCTTTACCAAACTTAATAGAAAAACCTTCTCGGTCTAAACAAGATACGCTAATTATATTATGGCTAATCTTAGGTACAAACAAAACATTTTTCAAAGTATCTTTTAGGCTTTTAACATAAACATTGCCTGTTCCACAAACTTCAATGTTTTTCCCATCTGCTAAACTTACTTTCTTTTTAGCAGAAGGAGTTAACTCTCTGAACCACAGTTTCTGCCTACAAACATGCTGCGTGGCTCCAGAGTAAATTAGCCATATATCAGGGTCATTAGCAGTAATTACTGACACATAGTTCATTTTTCGTTGCTCTGAAGTCCTGTTTACTTTCCCACTGTCCTTGGGCTTATCATCTCTTCGACGAAAACAGTCTTTAGCCAAATGTCTTTCACTGCCACAACGGAAACATTTCTTCTTCTTTACAGCCAGGACTTTATCATCAGGGAAAACTTTCTCAGCAGACATCCTTCTGTCGTTATCATCCTTGGAATTCCCCCGTCTGCGTAGACTTGGCACAAACACGTCCTCAGCCTTTTCCTGTCTCCTTTGTTCCTCCTCCAATAGCCGTCCTGATAGATATGCCATCGTTAAACTTGCTTCTGGCATACTTTCTAGGCTTATGACAAGCGTCTCCCAGCTTTTGTCCAAACCACTCAATATGATGTAGCACTTATGGGCCTCCGGGAAATCCATCCCACGCTCCTGCAGCTGGAGAAATAACTCAAAAAATTCTTGGAGATAATTAGTTATGCTTTGCTCAGAGAGTAGCCTCTTTCTATACAGCTTATGTGCGATTAACATCTTGGATCCAACTGTTTGTCTCACATAGATGGCTTTTAAAGCTTCCCAGACCTCTTTACTTGAAGCTTTTCCTCTTACATAACTTAGTGGCGTATCATCCAGGCATAATATTATTGAAGACAATGCTATCTCATCTTTAGCCACGTCTTCTTCATCTAGTTGAGCTGGAGGATTACAAACAATCTGCCATACACTCTCTCTTCTTAAATACATTTCCATCTTAAAGGCCCATGATGTATAATTATGACCATTTAAACGTAATAAAGGAAGGTTACTGGCCTGCTGCATGGTGAAGCCTCCGCCTTGGATCTGCTCCTCGTCACTTTCACACTCTGACTCAGCTTTTCCAACACTTGGCTTCTCCTCCATAGACTTGGAGCCTTAGGTAAGCCTTTTTCCTTTATGTTTCCTTGGGCCAATAAATGTTTCAGCGTCTCAACGTTTCCTTGGATCACCAATATCTCCTGGGTCACCACGTCTCAGCGTCTCCTTGGGTTGCCACGTCTCAGGCGTTTCCTGGGCATCTCTCTGGGCGTCTCCCTGGGCCCATAACCCTGTTGACGTGGGGCCAAAACTCCAGAGTCTAAATGAGGCCTGGCCTCAAGAAAACTCTTAGAGTCAGGTTGAATGGGAAGCTCGGCAAAAGCACTCTGTTATGAAAGACAAGCCTTGAGATTAAGGACACTAGTTATACAGAGCCTATACAGAGTTATCAAACTGCTTCCATTCTTCCCACTTAAATAGCAAAGTAAGAGACTTAGATGGGAGAAAATGACATGAGAGAGTTCTTAGTATTTACAATATAGTATTTTAGATATGGCTATACATATACACACACATACAAAGCAATATGCATTTGACATAACAACATTCAGAGCAATAATGACATAGAAGCAAAATGACCACTAGACTCACAGCTAAGTCGCAAAGGTCTGTTCTGTCTCTGTTACATTTATACCCAGAACAACCTATCACATTTCACCATTTCAGCTGGTCTTGCTTAACAAACATGCATTACATCATCTTGTTACACCTGTATGCTGTTGGTCATTACATTGGCTTTTACTTTACATTCGTGACTCTGCACTTTCATTACAATATTAAATTTAACTCCCCGTTCACCAAAAGAACAAAAAACCTCCTAATTTGCGATGAAGCAAATTAGGAGAAGGCTAAAGTGCATTTGGAGACAGAAACCGACAGATCACAATAAGGTAGCTGTCAGGGTCGTGACTAACCGTTATCTTGCTAAGATAAAGGCTGCTAGTCGAGCTCACCTCGCTAACCGGATAAGCGAGGCTTCAAATCAGCAGGCGGAACTCTTCCGTATAGTCCGCGACCTATCCGGAATTGGTCGAAGTGATGAGCCTCCTTCTAGTACCTCACCCGACCAATTTGCAGCATTTTAAAAATCTAAAGTGGAGGCCATCCACCGGGAGCGTTCTCCTTTTTTGGATACAGTGGATCGAGCAGAGATGTCCAGCGCTCCGCCTTGCCCGGTAAGTTTCGATCTCTTTCAGCCTGTGACGCCAGATATTGTAGTCAAAGCGCTTGACCGCTGCCGGGCCACCACCTCTACTCTTGATCCTTGTCCAGCCTGGCTAATCAAAGCAGCCAGGCCTATAACAACCGAATGGGCCACAGCGATAATTAATGGGTCTTTCCGGGAGAGCAGGGTTCCCCCTGCCCTCAAGGAGACACCCATTAGGCCCATTAGGAAGAAACCAAGTTTGGCGGCGGACGACATTGGCAATTATAGGCCCGTCGCCAATGTTTCTTTCCTTAGTAAAGTGGTGGAGAGGGTGGTGGCCGACCAGCTTCAGGCTCTTTTGGATGAAACAAATGCCCTGGATCCGTTCCAGTCGGGCTTCAGGCCGCGCCATGGCACAGAAACGGCATTGGTCGCACTGTTGGATGACCTGCTGGGGGAGGCTGACAGGGGCAAAATGTCTTTGTTGGTCCTCCTCGATATCTCAGCCGCCTTCGATACCATCGACCACGGTATCCTTCTGGGGAGGCTTTCCGAGTTGGGAATCGGTGGGCTGGTGCTTGCCTGGCTCCGATCCTTCTTGGAGGACCGCCCTCAGAGAGTACAGAGAGTGTTTCAGCCCCATGGAGTCTCAATTGTGGGGTTCCGCAGGGCTCGATTATCTCCCCAATGCTGTTTAATATCTATATGAGGCCGTTCGGTGGGGTCATCAGGGGGTGTGGGGCTTCGTGCCATCAGTATGCTGATGACACTCAGCTCTACATCTCCTTCTCACCAACCTCAGTGGATGCCGTTCTGTCCCTTCTAGGGGATTGTATGAATTCCGTGTCTTAAGCTTTGGATTGAGAAATGCTCCAGCAACCTTTCAAAGACCCATGGACCAAACATTACAAGGGCTTAGGGAATTCACTGTAGCATACATCGACGACATAGGGATCTATAGTCAGACGTGGGAAGATCACATGAGCCATATTGAAACAGTGCTACAGAGACTACATGAGGCCGGGTTAACAGTAAAAGCTAGTAAATGCCAACTGGGTAGCTCGGAATTAAAAAACTTAGGCCATGTAGTAGGGGAAGGTATAATCAAACCCCTGGAATCTAAAATAGAAGTAATCAGTAATTGGCCTAGACTGACATTCAAGAAAAAAAGTTAGATCTTTCTTAGGGTTAGTTGGCTATCATCGTCGCTTTATACAAAATTTCAGCGAGATAGCCACCCCTTTATCTGATTTGACACACAAAAGAAAGGCTGAAAAGATCCAGTGGATGGGCGACTGCGAGGAGGCCTTTAATAAGTTGAAGACTGCGTTGATTACTGGTCCTGTCCTGAGAGCTCCAGATTTCCAGAAAGAGTTCACCATCTTCACGGATGCGTCCAACATCGGGTTGGGAGCCATGCTGAGCCAGGCAGATGACAACGGAAACCATCATCCGGTAACTTACCTCAGTAAGAAACTGCAGGCGGGCGAGAGACATTTGTCCACAATTGAACGGGAGTGTCTAGCAATCGTATGGTCATTGCAGAAACTCAGGCCATACATATGGGGAAGACATTTTATACTTTGCACTGATCATTCCCCACTTCTGTGGCTGAGAACTATAAGGGCAAATAACAACAAGCTGATGAGATGGGCCCTACTTCTGCAGGACTTTGATTTTGAGATTCGGAGTGTGAAAGGAACTCAAAACGTGGTGGCTGACGCATTATCTTGGAGACCAGAAGACTGACAGATGGAGAAGAAGAAAGATGTAACTTGTAATGTTATATAAAATGTTCTAGTTATGTATAAGTATGAGAGGTATTGTAATTAAAAATGTAATTTCTATATGAATTAATGGTAAGTAGAAAGAAAAGTAACAGATTTGTATTAAGTAAAGTGTAAGTAATGCAAAGGTTGATTAATCTAATTTAAATGTTTAAAGTAATAATATTAATGTGCGTTAAAGAGTAATCAATAATAACAAGTATGCTTAGATACTGTATAAAAGAGTAAGAATGCAAGTATTGCTTAAAAGAGTAACTGATAATCGTATTGGAAAAATGTTTGAGATAAATTGGTTGTTGCTTCACACGTTGTTCATGAGGGTAAACTACTATAAGGTTTCCCCCATGAAACAAACTTTTCCTAGGGGGGAGGTATGTGGCGGAATGCCCACGTCACTCCTGTCTATCATAGCTGAAGCTCAAGTGCAGGAGCCTATGAGAAGACAAGAGGGGCGGAGTCAAGGGGACAGTTAGAGAGAGAGGGAGGCAGTTAGAGAGGAGAATTGAAAGGTTAAGAGGAGAGAATTTGAAAGTTGGAGAGTTAGAGAGAATGTGAAGGAGATAAAAGGAATAGTAAAGCTAAGTAGATAGTCAGAGAATATTAATGAGTTGGTTAATGTGCATAAGTAAATACAACACCTGAATAAGCAAACGTGTTGTTACCACCCAATTTTGGTCCTGATTCTCCGGCGGGGATAACAGACAAGACGGTGCATCGATCAGTCTATATGTAAGCCAATTTATTAAGCATATAGCTGGGCTCCGTTCCTAAAAGGTGGACCGGGGGCCCTCATCAACTATTGGTAAAGCATTTTATAAGTTTCTTACACAAAGGACAATAAAGCACAGCATCCCCTATTGGTCTCCTGAACCCTAATCTAAAATCTTAAAGTTCATTGGTTACTGGGTGCCCGTTGGGTCATTCTATTTGCCGTGATAGATGTAAGAAAATATCCAAATTGTATCCCAAACCCCTCCTCTTGGACCTGTGGGTTAGTGGAGTCAATAAGTCTGCCAAGTTTGTGTATTTGGTGTAGCATCTGCTTATCTCTAAATGTGTTAATGACGGATTGTCCTCCGAGATGAGCCATCTGGGTTAGTGTATGTAGTTGGAAGTTACAGTCTAGCAACTGATTCCTGAATGCGCTGTGAATTCCTGAATGAATGATACATTGTTATTCTAAGCTGGCCGTGAATAGGGATTCTCACAAAGCTGTGTCAGTTTAACCCTGTGAGCGCCTGGTTTTCTTCAAGCGAGAGGGGTCAGGAGTGCCAAGTTAGGGTTGCAATAGTCCATACAGAGAAAGTTATACAGAACAAAGACTTGCTAAACTGAAATGCAATATAAGATCCATAATGTATACAGACAGCATACAGAGAATGCATACAATTTCACAGTAATACTTGCCATGGCGGCTACATAAGGCATAATCATTTTATAATCATTTTACATTCAAGCTATGTTAAAACTTAGTATTAGAACGCCCTGGCAACAGTGTAATCAAATTTAAGAAGTTTAATGAGTGGTGGTAGCGGAAGAAAGAGTAAACGTATCCAGAAAGTGAACCTGTGTTTGGGGAAAACAGACAGGGAACACTGGGTGGAACGTCACAGACACCTTAGGTTACATCACAGAACTCACACTGGGGAGAAACCATAGAAATACATGGAATGTGGAAAGAGTTTTATTCAGAGCTCCTGATAAGTTAAGAAGGCATAAGGAGCTCATTCAGTTTTCTGCTGGTTTCCATGGGAAAGAAGAAACAACAAAATGCTGACGTAATGCAAAACAGAGAGAAAAGAGAAAAAATGGAGTGCATTTTGAAGTGCCACTTGTGATGTGTTTTACTTCTATCGTTAATTAACAGAGAATAAACAAGTTTTGGAATTGCCTGTAATCACTGCAACAACGAAAAGACTTCTTACGAGATACATACTTATGAGCTTCAAACACCTAGTCACTGGCTGTCTATCTGATGGAGAAAGACTTTCCATCAGAGGAAAGGAAGGATCCACCGGGTAAAGGAACCTTAGGAGCCGCGGAGGTGCAGGAGAAAAGGAATAAGACGAGGAGGGAAGAGAAATATATCTTGGGGAACAATCAAGAAGGGAGACAGCGGAAGCTGGAGAGGTAGAAGGGAAAAGAAGGATAGGATATTACTACAAGGCTGGGAGTGGCTATGAATGGAGAAACCCTGGACCAAACAGTGGGAGAACTTGATGAGACCTCATGAGAGGCAGAAAGGAGTCGGAGAGAAGTAAGACTGGAGAAACCCTCCTATTGGGGAGAGAAAGAGGTGAGAAAGTGGAGGAGAAAGATCAGGGAGGAGAGAAGCAAGCTAGCTGAAGAGAGAAAGGGAGAGATGGACCAACCTCTCAGAGAGGGCTTTTGGCAGGACCTCAGTGGGTCAGTTGTCTTTATTGGAGCCCACAGAAGAAATCACACATCTCTAGATGTCTGAGAATACCAAACCCCCACAGATTCTCATTGTGGGAATCACCCTTTTTCTGCAATCATATCAACCTTGATGCATTGTAGAATCTCCTTGCCTGGGAGGTCTGTAAATTTCTGTAGGATTCCAAAGACGTCATACAGGGGAGAGGCGATAGAAATACATGGAATGTAGGAGGACCTTCCATAAAAGCAGTCATCTTTCTATTCATCCAAGATCTCATACAAAGAGGAAAGCTTTGAAATGAAAAGAATGTGGGAACAGCTTCAGTCTGAGCAGAAACTTAAGGATACATCGAAAAATCCACACAGGAGTAATTTTATAAGTCTGTGGTGTGTGGAAAGGGTTTGGGTGACAGTGGAGTACATATGAAATGTTGAAGACCTCAGGGATGGGGAAAATTCCCTCCGTATCACACGCCTGCTATGGGAGTAAGAATTGAGAAGATCCCAAGGAAACAACAGACAAACTCCATGTTTCCTTACATGGATAAAGGTTGACCTAATAAGCGACAGAGGCACCCGTTAGTTGTTATCTGCTCTAACTAACGGGTGCCTCTGTCGCTTATGGCTGAGAAATCAAAGTGTGAAGTCTGGATTCCCACTTTTATATGTTTTTTTTTTCTATTTCCATCAATACGTTAGAGCTTGCTAATCCATTTCTGCTATATCTATTTCTTTGTTTGAAATATTTTCTCCTTAGAAAGGACCCAAGGGTGGTTTACATCATTAAAAGACAATAAGAGCTCTCAAGGGTAACTATACAAATATTTAAAAGGATCAAAGTGGGGGGGTCATGTGGTCCCTGTGACCAGCCGAAGCCAGCAATCGGCCTGCTGCATTTCGGACCCACTGAAGTTTCTTGACATTGTAGGTTGAAAACGTGATCTAGGCGTGTGAACTACGCTCCGTTCAGTATCCCACCATGACAAGCTCGGGTGTGCATGTCTGAAATAGAAAAAACACTTGTTAGCAGCATTTGAGAAGCACATCTGTTGTCTCCAGCACGTTTCTCTTCCTAAAAGCTGATGAGGGCTGCCTGTCCATCTTTCGTTCTATCTCCAAGCTGTGAGAATGCTGAAGCAGCTCAAAATGGAAGTCAGGCCAGTTCCTCTACATACTCGGCTCAATGCTGTCCAACATACGGTATTTGTAAGGCGCTTGTTTTGACAACAAGGGGGCCACCCAAAGGAAAGCCCTAAACCTCCGTGAGATGTGGGAAAGGCTTCATTGATGGGTGGACGAAAACTGCCAGGACCCAGCGAGATCTCAGAGGTGGGTGATCTGTTAAAGAGGGAAATGGCTTGGGATCGTTCCATGGGTCTACTCCAGCTGAGGCCAACGGTTGTTGGGAAGTGTTCCCTTGTCTCATAGTCAATCATGACACTGCACAGAGATAACAGTGTGCATGTATACAAATGAAGTTTTGAATGGCTTGAGGGGGGAAGTGTGAGAAACGCTCAATCCTCATTATTTAAATGCAGTAACCAGACAACCACGAATACAAGCAGCTCTCCTTTATTAAAAAGCACTTTTGCAAAAGTGGGTGTCCTAACTGGGTAGGCACACCCATCAATCCAGGTAGCATGATATTTATCCCCTGTTCCCGGCTGCAGGGTCCCTCCTTTGTTTCCCCATTGGTCAGGTACTCCAAGGTGTGCAGCCTATCCGGTGCGCCTAAACCGATCACAGGAAGTCCCGCCTTTGTTTACCTCTCCCACTCCTCTCTTTACCTGGACCCCAGACTCTTATTTATTTCTATCCTTATTTGGTGGATGTTCCCTTTTCCTAACCTCCCTGCGGTTATTCTAACTGACCCATTAAGTTCCTTCCTTATTACCCAGGCCTCCTCGCTCAATCTTCTTGTCAGTACAATAGGGTACCTCCCATATTTGTACGTTCGTCTTTTAATTTCTCATGACTTCTTTAAATTCCTTTTGTTGGCTAAATAATTAACAAAGAGGATGTACTGATTATTTTACCATGACCATTTACTCAGTCATCCTGTCCTTACAGGGACTTGCAAAAGCAGCACTCATTCCTCTGTTTCTCTCAGAAGGAAGTTTCACCTTGCCTTGACCCTGAGGGCACCCACCTGTTTCCTTCAAGCTCTGTGGAACAGCAGCCTGGCGATCCCTTTGCCACTCATCAAGTCCAACCCCCCTGGACTCAAGGCAGGAACACAAATCAAAGGATATCTGCTAGCTGGTTGTCTAAATTCCTCTCGACTGCCTCCAGTGTTGGAGCACTCACCAACTCCCGAGGTCACTGGTTCCATTGTTGTACTGCTCTAACAGTTAGGAAGTTTTTCCTGCTATTCAGCCAAAATCTGGCTTCCTTTAACTTGAGCCCATGGTTGCGTGTCCTGCACTCTGGGTTGATTGAGAACAGATCCTGCCCCTCCTCTGGATGACAGCCTTTCAAATATTTGAAAAGTGCTATCCTGGTTTCCTGCTATCCTATTTCTGGTCCCTTAACCATCCTTGTTGCCCTCCTCTGAATTTGATTACAGTTTGTCAGCATCCTTTTTGAAGTGCAGTGTCCAGAAGTGGACACAGTCCTCAAGATGAGGCCTCACCAGTGCCCGAACACAGGGGAGACTCGTGTCATGCACACGGTCCCGTAAAGGATCCAGTGGGTAGGCGGTCCGAGAGTTTCCAGGCCTTTATCTACCTCTGTTTGTGCTGGGCCGAGTCCTACAAGCCCCAGCAGAGCGTAGCATAAATCTCTTCCAGCAAGTCTGACCTAAAAAGAACACCTTGTGCTCACTTAGCACATTACTTTCTACTTTACAAGTACAGACACCTGGGCTTTGTGATTCCTTAGAATCCACAACAGCTCAGTGAGGTAGGACTCTGTCTAGTAGCAATCTTGTGGCCTTTCCACCTTCTGGAATTTAGGCTTACCATTTGCTGTTCAAGAGACCAATCCTCAGTTTTAAGATTACATTTTTTATTGGGGGGAAAAAAGTTTCATAGAAAATCAGTTTGTTGCACAAGCATAACATTTCAGTACATATCCAAAGATTATTGCAGTTAAATAAAAATAACTAAATCCCAGTTAAAATAAAAACATCTAAAAGCTTTCTTTAGGGTAGGCTATGGAGGGTAAGCCCCCCTTTTCACTATCTCCTGTTCACTACATTCTTAGTAATAGCAGTCTAAATTCATCAACAGACTTAAACCCTATGTCACATAGAAAAGATTAAAAGGAATCTTTTACATAGCACAATCTCCATTTTTCTAACTTTCCCAGTCTCCTCCCTCCTTCATTGTCCATTCAGTTATTAACCAATTAGAATTTAGGGGTTTTCCCCTCTTTCTCCACCTCACTTTCCCGTGAGAGTGCAGGCGTTGTTTTCCTTCTCCAGTTAGATTGGAATGTTGCATCTTCTTCCTTATCTCATTCCTTGCTGTACCAGTCTGCAGGAAAACATTCTCACAGCACTTGAGAAAACACAGTTCAAAGTTCTTCAAATCATCATTACAAAGAACCATTCTTACTCCATTTTACATTTCTCATGACTACATATCCCATTAACATTACATGCTTTAAACCACATAACTCATGATCGTGACAACTAGTAGCTTGAGGATTTGAAGACTCTACTTCTATTGATGCAGCCTAAAATAGCATTGGCCTTATTTGTAGCCAGATCACACTTTTGGCTCATGTTTAGCCTGTGATCTATGGCAATTCCAAGGTCTTTCTTCCTCCTGAAGTATTGCCATCTTGTAGCTGTGTGTTTGGCTTCTATTTCTGAGGTGCAGTACTTTGCATTTATCCCTACTGAATGTCATTTTGTTGTTTTCAGCCCACTGCTCAAGTGAAACTACTAGATCATTTTTGAATTTTGTTTCTGTCTTTCAGGGTATTAGCTATTCCACCCAATTTTGTGTCATCTGCAGATGTGATTAGTATTCCCACCACCTCCTGGTCCAGATTATTAATAAAAACATTGAAGTACACAGGGCCAAGTACAGAGCCCCGGGGTACCCCACTTGTTACCTCTTCCCAGTTTGAGAAGGAGCTGTTAATCACCCTCTGAGTATGATTCAGTAGCCTGCCAGCTGTTCAACCCAGCTCACACCTAGTTTGCTTGCTAATCAGAATATCATGGGGCACTTTAACAAAACCTTTGTGAAGTCAAGATATACGATGTCTACACTATTCCCCCTATCAGGGAGGTTACCCAATCAAACAATGAGATCAGATTAGTCTGGCAGGATTTGACGATGGAGGAAGAGGAGGAGGAAGGTGCTTCGGGGGAGCTCCTCTTGTGAAGGGAGGGACGAGGAGGGCATGCTTTGGAAAGCAGCAGCAGCAGCAGCAATGGCCGGTCCATGGGTTTGGGGCACAAGACTTGCCTTGCCCAGGGTGCTGGCAACCCACGCTACCTCATTGCATGGGGCGGCCTCTGTGGAATAATGAGGGCCGTACGTGGGGTTTTCTCTGTGACTTCCCCACGCTCTTCATTCCGTCCCCTCAGCACTTCACGCCCCTATCGAGGGGAGGGGGCAGCTTCTTTTCCCCAGACAAAAAGTTCCCCCTCCCGATCCTCCTCCTCCTCAAGAGGGGAACTGATGAAGACCCTTTGGCTTCTGCTCCTGTCCCCCAAAAGACAGGACTAGAGGGGGAGGCTCGGCTTCGGAGATCAAGCAGGCACCCAAGAGAAGCCATTGTCTCGATTTGCAGAGCCAGGCATTGGACACCTCTCTGTTTCTCTAGGGTTCTGACTCCACCCGGAGGACAGAGAAACCCCAAGGAGGACTTGCTCCTTCTGCCCGTTCTCTGCCTCCAGGCAGAAACACCGGTGTCCCGACCCCTAAGAGAACTTACAAGTTAGAAGGGCATGAGTGTCAAATTCTCCTCCCCTGACCGTGAGAAGGGAGAGCAGCCAGACCCTTCTGCGAGAGGTTGCCTGGCCATCAGGAGGCACACAGGGGACACTGGGCAGAAGGCAGGGGGGATATGAGAGGACCAGGGAGGAAGCACCCCCTCCTGCCCACACGGTCCTCTTAAACAGCCGTCAAGGAAAGGGGCGAGGGAGCGAGGGAGGGACTGGGGATCCCATCGTGTGCTTTCAGAGATGAAAGGAAAAGAAAGCAGAGGTTGGTGAAGTGGGTGGCGCATGGAGTGGAGCACTCCTGGTCATCTAAGAGGGAAACAGTGCCCAGTATGGTGGAGTGGAGAGAATGACAGACTGGGACACTGGAGACCAGGGTTCAAATCCCCACTTCCCCAATGGAAACTCACTTGGAATTTGGCGTTAAATTCTATGGTAAATATTCCCCCACAGGACAGAAAGCAGATAATCAGGCAAGAGCAAAAGAAGGGGGGAAGGGAGTTGGTAGGATCAGTCAGAAACCCATGTAGGGTGGTGGCAGAAGAAAATATAGGAATAAAAGTCAACGAATACAGCAGAGTAACCATATGTGTCAGTAGAGGGAACATTTCATTTCCCCCCTCATGGTTTCAAAGAAGCAGACATGATCCGCAAAAGCTCACATTAAAATAGTGATAATCTCTAAGGCGCCACATCTTTTTGCCCAGGATATTTAGCATTTCCTGGGCAACCACCTGACAGAGCAAAGTGGTATTATCAGGGCAGGGCAGCCTTCCCACACATCCCTTGCACAAAACCCAGCAATCGGACATTGAGATTCGAACTGGGAAAAGAGTGAGTAAAAACTAATGGGGGGTAAAGGAGGGCAGGCTCTTCCCGCAACCTAGAAATGAACCTTCCTTGCTTTTCCTGCTATGAAGTCTTTGGCTAAATCGTCGAAGTCCTGTGGCCACAGCACCCTTCCTTTCAGGTCTAGAGAAGAGGAAGGGTAGGAGCAGAGAGAAAGGATGGAAAGTGCAGAGAGGCGCCTTGAATTGCCCTAGGAAAGAATCAAAGAGAATTGTGTCCATTGCCCTTTTAAGAGTCTCTCCCTCACTCCCTTCCTAGTGGCTGCCTTGGGAATTTGGCGGAGATGACCTCCTCTCTCCTGGGGAGGGAGGGAGAGAGAGAGAAATGAAAATGGAACCGAGTGCCCAGCTCTGGGGACTTTTGCTGGTGTTCTCCTTCCCTGCCTGCCCCTTCCACTCAAGGAGCTGGCCTTGCTGTTTCTATTCCCTCCTTTGCAGGAATGAGGTTTTCATAGAGAACCCAAGTTCCACAAACATCCTCATGGATTCAGAAAAGGATCATCAGGTCGAGGTGTCACCAAAGGGGCACAGGGCAATCTGTGTGGCTTTTATTTGGGGATGGATGAGGTTGGGGGGGTGTCTGCACATCCCAAACCCACATGTTTGGATAACTGCGTCGCCACGGACAAGAGGCTGGTGGGCCCGTTCCAGATCTTTCACCCTGTCCTATCCTATATATAAAAAAATCATCCTTGCTCTGAGAATAGACTGGTTTCGAGGCAGGCCAAAGCATGTTGGACCAAGGCGGCTGAAATCCGAAAAGGGAGGGGGATCACGCTTCATTGGATGAGAAGGAGTAAGGGGCTTTTTTCACATTCTGCTGATACTTCATATTGCCGCTTTGTAACTCATCCCATCATTTATTTTTATTATCCTGCACCTTGTCAGAGAGATGATGGAACCTGAGGATGGATGATTGGAACAGGGAATAATCTGCCCATGAGGTCTGCAGCCTTTAGTCGGAGGGAGGGCAGGAACGGAGGGACATTCCTGTAATCAGAAATGGGCCATCCGACCAAGACACCTTTCCAGGGTCAATCCTTTTCAACTCACAGCAGCATTAATTATGGGATCGCACTTCAAGGTGGCTTATAGGGTCTGCCGGCCATTTATCCTCACAACAGCTCCATGAGACTGATTAATAACAATGATGGGCGTTCAAGTCAGTTCTGACTCATGGTGACCCTTTTTTCAAGGTTTTCCAGCTAGAGAAGACTCAGAAGTGGTTTCCCATTCCCTTTTTTCTGTGGCTGCCCTGGCGGTGGCCACCCAGGCTGGCTCTTCTCCCTGGAGGCCCAGTGGGGGGATTCGAACACCCAACCTCTGGCTCTGCAGCCAGAGACCTAAACCACTGAGCTGTCCAGCCAGCAAATAATAACATGGGGTCAAGTTAATTTGATGAATGGCAACCCTTTTGGGGGTTTTCTAGGTAGATAACCCTGATAAATGGTTTCCCGTTCCCTTCTTGGACTGTGCAGCTTGCTGAAGGCTTCCCAGGTTGGCTCTTTTCTCTGGAGATGCATCGTGGGGAATTGAACTCCCAACCTCTGGCTCTGCAGTCAGAGACCTAGATGACTGAGCCATCTAACCAGATGAGGCTGAGGAAAAGTGGCTAGCCCATAGGTGCCTCGTGAGGTCCATCTTTCATTGGGCAACTGAATGGGGACTTTCCCCCCTAGGTGCTGGGGAGGGTTTGGGTTAGATCCAGTCATACTGAGGAGGAGGTTTCGCTCCTTGCAGGCAGGGGGGTCCAGAACATCTAGTGAAGTAAAGGCTGAGTGAGAGCCACTGCTGTGGAGGAATAAGCTGACCCCCTCAGGTCAAAGCTACAGAAACGCAAGAGAGAAAGAGGTTCATGGCTTTGACTCCAAAGGAATCTGGCTCCGGTCAAGGAACAGAGAGTGTCTCCTTTCCACGGTTCACTCTTGTTCCGTCTCGCCAGCTTTTGATTCTAACCATTGTGTCACGCTGCCTGCCTTCCATCCACCTCTGAATGGGCAAAGAGAGGAGAGGCTGACTGGAGCCCACGAGGTGCTCTCTGGGGGTGATGCTGCCAAACTGAGGCCAGGGCTGGGTAGCCAAAAATAAGTGTCTGTGGTCTCCTGGGCAGCCAGATACAGGCCAGGTGGTGGCACCCAGTGACAGAAAATAGATGCCAAGAAAAATGATATTGCCCTGAGCTGGCACTTACTCAGCAGTCTGGAATCCATCCAAACCACTTCATCAAGGCTTGAGAAACCAATGTAGATCAGTTCGGACCATTGGCCCCTCTTCCCGAACATGTGTGTTTCCCATGAGTTAGCTTGACCTGCGATGTGGGCATCTTGGATTAGGGTGTTGTCCCTTGTTCAAAGGCCACGACTGAACGTCTTGCACAGACCCCTGAGCATCTGTTGCTTTCTGTTCAAATGGACGCCGGCTCCCCTTCGAAAGCTGGGAAGCCACATGAAGCAGATCAACGGGCGTTACCACACCTGTTTAAGCTGGCACACTTTCGGGTGGAGTGGCGTTCACCGGCCGAGCCCGGCTCAGACGAGAAGAACGGTCTCAGAATTCCCACCGACATTTCCACCTTTTCTTCCAGGAAGAAGCAGGCGCTTTCCTGTTCTCTGACATGACCCGAAAATTAAGGACAAACCGCCTGGCCCTCTTCACCCCCTCTCTGGACCGACAAAGTGAACTCTGGAGCATAAACATTCATCCTCTGAAACAACCACGAACCTTTCAAATGCTCTTTGGCTTCTCTTGCTTTTGGCAAAGCCTGAGGTTGGGAAATATTTCTGGGGTGAGTATGTGTGCGTGTGTTGTTTGTTTTACTACAACTCCCCAGGGGCCATGCAGGCTTTTAAATTCTGGTATCTATAATCCCAGAAAGTACAGGTTTTTAAAGCATTATTTTTCCTAATTTCTTTTAAAAAGAAGAAGAAGAACTGGATACAGCAGGTTGCAGCCATTTCCTGCAGGCCAAATATGAGACAGATTTTCAAAGCCTCTTTAAAATGGGGGGTGCAGGAAGGGGGAGATACAAGATTGTCTTAAGCGGCCACAAACCGATCATCAGAGACAGGACTGGTGGTGTGGAATGGGTCACCAGTCATGGGTGTCACAGAAAAGCAGGGACTGCCTTCAGAAGCTTTTTTGGAAGATGGCCATCATCTTTGCAAAGGAAAGGTAACCACCGGCTGGGAACGGGAAGCTGGAATCATCTTGGGCTTTTGTTTTATCCTAAAAGGCGTGAAACTGAGTGGCTACTGGCAGGGTGGAAGATGAAAAGTGAACAGAGATGCACCAGAGAACCATGACGGTGTCCGTAGGTGTTGACACCTGATGAGACGGAGGAGGAGAGAAAACACCTTGAAGTGAGAGAAAAGCAGGCAGGCGAGAAAGCCCTTGAATTGTCTTTAGTGATACCTTAAAAAAGAGAGAGAGAGAGAAGAGAAGAAAGAAAGGTGGAAATTAAAGAAAGGAGCAAGATAAGAAAGGGTGTTTTTTGTTTTTTGAGGGGAGTGGGTTTAACTCTTGGCCCACTTAGCCAAGCAGCAAAAAATCCATTTGCTTTGGCTGCCTTATATTGCAAACAAAGGTGACTTTATTTAAACATACAGGAAAGCTGGAGGACGGATGAGCCGAAGCCCAGGCAGAAAAAGAGAAAACGTTGCATCATCCCTCGGTGGGTCTTACTTTTACGGACCCCCCGGAATGGGAAAAACAGACGAGCCATCCAGTCCAGCCGGATCCTTCTTCAGGCATGGGGAGCGAAGCGGAAGAAGCCTCCCAAATGCTTCTGGCCAGATGTGTCAGGATCAGGGTCAAAATCCAAGACAGTTTAGTCACTTGGATTCAAAGCCCCACAGCGCAGCCTTCAAAGCCACTGAGCGAGGCCGCGTGCATCACTGCCTCCACGTCAGGGCGGTCTTTCCAAGCGGTACGGCCCAGATGCCAGATCTGGGAACAGGGGTGGCTCATGGTGACTTTTATGAGGCAACAAAAATGCCGTCCAGTGGGAAGCTTCCACATCTGGAGGGAGGGAACCCTTCCTCAGGCTGGGCAAAGCAGGGGGGCTTTCCCGAAGGGCAACAGAGGTGGACTCCATGAGTGACTGGCCGCCAAGGGGGCCTCTTCGCCCCTTCCTTCTGTCACACCTCAGGCAGGCGCATCCGGTTCCCAGGCTCCTTCTTGGAATCCTGTGGCTTCCACAGGGAGGGAGGATGGGTCATGGGGGCTTTTTTGTCGCTCCGACCCCTCCACCCACCCAAACTCCATTGCCCACCCTTGCAAGAACCAGCCTGATGAAGAATCCTACAGGACCTGAAGGCTTGCCTGAAGTCTCCTGCTACAATCACGTTAACGGCCCACCTTTAAAGATGGCTGTTGGTCTCCCCAGCACCAAAGGCCACCCACCCACCTGTCCATCAGTGGGGATGCACAAAGCCGGAGCATGCGGTCATGGGCCTCCCAGAGAGAAGCCGGGGGGTGAGCGGTGGGGGGGGGGTGCTTTTCTGTTTCCTTCCAAAAGAAACCAACGAGCCCTCAAGCGGAGCTGTGCCCCAGCTGGAGGATGCTTGGGCAAAGGGCCACTCAGGGGTTTAAAAAAGGGACTTCTTTACCAGGGCAATGGAGCGGCGGAGGGGCGGAATTAGTCTCTGGAGTGGGGGTGCAGGGTGGGAGAATGATGAAGCCGTTGCCATCCATGGGGCAAGACTGCCATCTGGAGGACAAACCTTGTGCTGCCCGTTCAAAACCTGGCAAGAACCAAGCGGGGTCTGAACTGGGCTCCCCTGTCCAGTCCGGCATGGGTGCCAAGGGTCCCCATCTGCCAGGAAAGAGGGAGGTCAAGGCGGACGGCCCAAGGGTGGGCTTTCTGCGTCTGCCACAGATAGAGTCAGTTTATGGAAACTGCAGTCCTAGAGGTGGGCGGGTGGCCGCCAAGTGGGGTCATCGATCAGCAATAGGGACCCCACTATGCGTCCAGACGTTCAACCCCCCCCCCCCAGCAGCATCTCTGGGAAGGGCTAGGAAGGAATCCTGCCTGCAACCCTAGGAAATAGGAAACGGCTGCAGCCAGACAGCAGGGACAGAACTAGGCCAGATGCACACCCAGGGTCCGACTGGGGAGAGGAGAAAGCTTCCTGTGTTCCTTCTGGTTTATTCTGATGGTTATAGGAGGAGATTAGAGATGGACACGAACTGCTTCGTCCCAGTTCGTAAAGGCCCTCCCCCGCCTCCTCAGCCAATCCAGCCACTCCCCAGGCCCAGCTTGCTTGCTGGCTTTCCCCACCTACTGGGCTGATCTCCCAGTCACGGGCAAGAGTACAGCCTTCTCGGCCCCGCCCTTTTCATCTGAGTGGCTGATCCGCTGAGAGGGCGGGGCAGAGAAGCCTGAGCTCTTGCTTGGGACTGGGAGATTAGTTGAAGATCACGGAGGCTGGGCCTGGTGAGGGGCTTTTTGTACCAGAGGAAGGAGGGAGAAGAGCACCAGCCCCTGTGCTGCTGCCTTGATGAACTGGGACGAACTGGGACGAACTGGTTCGTGCCCATCTCTAGAGTAGATGAATCCCTGAAAGAGGAAGAGGAGGAGGAGAAAGAAAGCAACTATCACTGGCTACTAGCCATGGCACCTAAGTAGAGCATCCACATTCAGGGGCAGTGTACCTCGGCATACTGTTTGCTAGGAAAGAGGCGCACAGCAACCGGAGAGATCACTTTCACACCCTTTGGGTGGTGTCCCTGGCCAGCCACTCTCAGAAACCGGATGCCAAGTTAGGGGGCCCTTCGGAATGACCCTGGAAAGTTCTTATCAGGGTCTTGTGTTCTAACCTAGACATCACGTCTCCAGTCTCCTTCTTCCTTTGATGTTTCTTGTTCCTTGTTCCTATCCGGTCCTGGCTCTCGGGCAATCTACTGTGCAAGTGAAGAGAGGTGACAGTTGCCACTGTAGAAAGCCAGTGTCAGTCAATGGGGTGGCTTGGTAGCGGCCATTCCACCACCCAGTTGATTTCCTTTGCTGACTAGCTGTTCCTGTGCTTAAATTTCTGCAATTTCTGCGACTTCTGCATTCTTGTTTTCCGCTTAAGCAAGTTGATTCTGAACTATTATGGATTGTCCAACCAGAGAGCGCCACAAGGTCCACGCCTGGGGCACAAAAGCAGGAGCCCTCGGCTGCCGTTCCTCCCAGCAACGGGTAAATTGAGCAGCAGATTATTCGCTTCCAGGAAGGTGACAAAATCAATAGTGGCCGCTCTAGCCCACCATCTGCACCCCCAAAAGCCCCACCCAATTCCAGCCGACGTAAAACAAACGGGTGTTTCCAGCCCCCTTGTCCAGCTCAAGCCTAGCCTTGTGATGGCCAAAGGGAGGACAGACACCCCCGCCAGCAGCCCCAGGTGGGCAAGATCTCTGAATCCAGCAAGGTGGCAGGACTCTGCAAGCCTTTGCATTAACCATCATCATCTCAGAAGGGCAAAGCTGGAAGGGACCCTTAAGGGATCAAGTCCAGCCCCTGTCAAGGAGGCCCGCGGGGGGGGGATTGAACCCCCAACCTTGGGCTCCTACTTAAACCACTGCGCTATCCAGGAGTTCATACCTCCCATGTCTTTGGCATACCGGAGCCATGACAGGGGTCTGTTCTCTGGGAGGCTCAGTCACGAAAGTATCTCTTCATTTCCGTCAGCGCATGGAGTGTCTTCTGCGAGGTTTGCCTTGTTCTTTGGGACACGAAGGAAAAGGAGCTCTGCGTGCAATGGGATGGACAAGATGGGGTGGGCCGGGGGGGCAGTGAAATCTCTCGAGGCCAGTGAGGCCGGCTGGAAGACTGGGGCACAGACTGGGCCTGCAGGGGGGAGAGGCTGAATCCAAGGAAAGACTGGGGTGGCATCTGGCTTGGAGCAGAAAGGACACCAGGTAAGCTTTCCTCTCCAGAGTCACATCGCGGGAGCGAGCGTGCAACGGGTTGCATGACCAGTCCTTGCAAACAGGGCAAGACGCAAGACTAGGCATGCAATGGGGAGCCCCAGCCCCCCACCCAAGTGTATGAGAAAAAATTACACAATCGCAACCATGCCATGGCGAGAGCGTACTGGCCTTGGTACGCTGGATGATGTCCACTATGTTATTCCTGGACATTCATTCACCGATAGGTCAGAGGGCAGCTCTGAACCCATGGAGGAGGTCTGGTGCTGCGCCCATCTGGACAAAGAAAGAGCCAGAAATGTCTTAAGGAAGGAAGGAAGGAAGGAAGGAAGGAAGGAAGGAAGGAAGGAAGGAAGGAAGGAAGGAAGGAAGGAAGGAAGGAAGGAAGGAAGGAAGGAAGGAAGGAAGGAAGGAAGGATTACAGATAGACAGGGAGAAAAAGGAAGGAAGGAAGGAAGGATTACAGATAGACAGGGAGAAAAAGGAAGGAAGGAAGGATGGAAGGAAGGAAGGATTACAGATAGACAGGGAGAAAAAGGAAGGAAAGATTACAGATAGACAGGGAGAAGAAGGAAGGAAGGAAGGAAAGAAGGAATGAAGGATTACAGATAGACAGGGAGAAACAGGAAGGAAGGAAGGAAGGAAGGAAGGAAGGAAGGAAGGAAGGAAGGAAGGAAGGAAGGAAGGAAGGAAGGAAGGAAGGAAGGAAGGAAGGAAGGAAGGAAGGAAGGAAGGAAGGAAGGAAGGAAGGAAGGAAGGAAGGAAGGAAGGAAGGAGAGCCTAAGAATAGCAGTCTAGGAGTAATTGATTAGAAGGAAACACAGGAAGGCAGAGAAGTGTACCGAGGTCTCCCCGGCCATCCTGATGTTTATCACCCTCTCCTCCATCTGGTTGAACGTCACAGGTATGAGTCCACAGGCTCAACAGAGAGAAGGGAAGGCCAAAAGAACCAAATTCCCCCAAATGCGGAGCAGAAATGACGGTCTGCGTCAAAATATAGGCTGGGATGCCGGGAGCACAATCCAGATGGATTGACCCGGAAGGCAGTTGGAGGGGGGTTTGGACGGCAAGAGTGTCAGAGTCCAAAGGGAAGTGAGGTGCAGTGGTGGGATCCGAGCCTCTCTGGCCCTGCTGCCACCGCTGGCAAACTCTGCAAGGCACAGAGAAGTTGTCCACAAAAGCAGCGACAAGAAACATACCACACCTAAAGCTCTATTGGCCTGTTTTCTGTCTCAGCAGGGAGGGCTCAGAGGCCTCGTGTGGCTGGAGATCAAGCCTTCCCGGGCCCTCCAGCAAGTTGTTGCTGCAGCTCGTAGAGTTCAGTACAGTAATTCTACTCGGAATGAAACCCTGCAACCAGCACGCAGAGGGAAAGGTTTGTGCCGCAAACACTCGGCAACGTTGTCAGCGTGTTCTTTTGTCCTTCCTTTGTTTTCCCCGGGAGGAAAGACTGAGGTGGAGGAGGGTGTCTCACCTAAAAACAACAACAACAACCCAGATATCACCTAATCACAGAAGATCGGCTGGATGGAGTGTAGGGCGGCTGCCAACCCGCTAGGCCACGCCACCCCTGGAGAAACCCCTGAGCCGTCAGAGGTTCCGTGCTTGGGATGCTATTTTTGAACAGAAATTCGTTCGCCCAAATCCTGTCGCTTCTTTACACCAGCGTAAGTGCAGTGGTGTAAATCACCGATAAATTGCCATTCGTATTGCTCATCACCCATGAGTCACACAAATCTGTATGTGAATCATCATCATCATCCTGTGCTCTCAAGTCAATCCTGACTTATGGCAACCCTTCTCGGGGTTTTCCAGGTAGAGAATATTCAGAAGTGCTTTGCCCTTCCCTTCCTCTAAGGGGCGCCCTGTGACTGTGCCGCTTTGGCCCAAGATCATGGCCACTGGTCCCATCACCTCCTGGCAAATAGAAGGGGAAGATATGGAGGCAGTGACAGATTTTACTTTCCTGGGCTCCATGATCACTGCAGAGGGTGACAGCAGCCACAAAATTAAAAGACGCCTGCTTCTTGGGAGGAAAGCGATGACAAACCTGGACAGCATCTTCAAAAGCAGAGACATCACCTTGCCGACAAAGGTGCGCATAGTCAAAGCGATGGTTTTTCCAGTAGCAATGTATGGAAGTGAGAGCTGGACCATAAAGAAGGCTGACCGCCGAAGAATTGATGTTTTTGAATTGTGGTGCTGGAGGAGACTCTTGAGAGTCCCCTGGACTGCAAGGAGATCAAACCTATCTGTTTTGAAGGAAATCAACCCTGAGTGCTCACTGGAAGGACAGATCCTGAAGCTGAGGCTCCAATACTTTGGCCATCTCATGAGAAGAGAAATCTCCCTGGAAAAGACCCTGACGTTGGGAAAGTGTGAAGGCAAGAGGAGAAGGGGACGACAGAGGACGAGATGGATGGACAGGGTCACCGAAGCGACCAACATGAATTTGACCCAACTCCGGGAGGCAGTGGAAGACAGGAGGGCCTGGCGTGCTCTGGTCCATGGGGTCACGAAGAGTCGGACACGACTAAACAACAAACCCAGGCTGGCTCTTCTCTCTGGAGATGCCCGGTGTGGAATTGAACTCCCAACCTCTGGCTCCCCAGCCAGGTACCCAACTCACAGAGCCAGGTAAACAAGCTAAACGAGAATTCTGGCTGTTCCGTTACTTTTTGGCTGTGGCTCACTGGATGATCTTTATCATTACCGCTGCTGTGGCCCTAAAATTTTCCCCTGACTTCCTGAGGGCAACCTGTGTGGCTCAACAGGAAAACACCCTCTGGGGTCCTCGACTGGCCAAATCTGAGACCGCTCCATCCAACAGTTTTGACCACCTACCCTTTCTCAAATCTTGTCAACCGGAAAACGGCTGTTGTCAGGAAGTTAGAACGCTACTTTTCTCTGGCAATTTATCCCTATTTCCGTAATAGCATCTCGAGAATAATTGTTACTTGTCACAGAGTAAAGAATGGGGTAACACTTTGAAAATTCCTGTCAAAATGTCTTTAAAAATGCTTACAACTCTTTTAAAGTGACACTTGAAAATAAGTAAAAATAGTTTCCCTTAAAGTAATTCCATTCCTCATTACACCCTTGTTACCCTCAAATTACTCATTACCGGTAACTATCCTACCTGTAATGAATTACTGCCATGCTGTGGTCAGGACCCGCTGAGCCATGGGGGGGGGGGGTCGGGGGCTGTCCCGCGGGATTGTCAGGCCTCAACCATCCCCACCAGAAGAAGTTCAATCATCCTGTGAGCTGTGCAAAGCTAATTCCCATGGGACCAGTTCCAACCTTTTCTGAAATTCAAACCACCTCCTCCTTCCAACATGATCTTCTAATATCTGCCTTTTATCATTTCTTTAAGCAATTTTACTTTCTGCTTTCTATTTGATCCTGCTGTTCAGGGGAATTAAGCTCACTGTTGAGCTCCTGGGAATTGGTTTTCAGGATGCAAGAATAAAGGTGTTCATTTTTCTTTCTCGGAAGAGAAGAAATAAGGTTCTAACTAGATGAGGTGTTGAGCACCTTTTTAGGAGAAGTGCTCCCTTGCAGGTTGAAAAAGAGCTGTTTACCAAAGCATGTGGTTTCCCTCACCTCTGCGTCTTGTATTTAGCGTGCCCTGTGTTCTCATTGCCCATTACTTTGGAAATCTGACTGCAGAAGGACATAACTCTGAAGACATCCATTTGTGAAAAGCGGGAACAAGGGTTAATGACGAAGAAGGCGTGTTCTCCGCAACATCTCGGTTGAGCCTCAGCTCTGAATGCCCATGCAGACAGGAAGTGGCAGCTCGGCATGGGAGATGGGTTCAGGTTCAGGGGGAAAGCTTAAAATCTCCTTTTAAATTCACCCACCCCCACCAAATGCTCCCAGGCTCCACCCCTCCTCAACAGACTCCACAGTTTGTGGTGGTTTGTGGTTTGTGGCTACCCATGAACTACAAACCACTAACTTTTCAAATGTTTTTTTTTTAAAAAAAGAGGAACAACAAACAACTTCTTCTTCTCTTTTTTTTTAAAGGGTTGTGCCTATGGGGAGGGGAAATTAAACGCCTCATCCCCTCGGCCACCCACCCACCCCCTTCCCACTGTCACTGTCGCCTCCTCCTCCTCCTCCATCGTCATTCCGGCCGTGACCGGAAGCACAATGGGCGGCCCTGATCCAGTGCCGCGCAGCTTACAGGGAATGTTGGTCCCAGCTGATCTCCCTGATCAACTGGGACCCCGGCATATGCACAGAGATAGCAGGCCCAGGTCCCAGAACTCTGTCGGTGGTCTCTGCGCACACCTGTCCGCTGCTAGGCAGGCGCAGGCGCAGAGAAAGCCGGCTCAGCTCCTAGAAAGGACACCAAGAGGCTGTCTCTGAAGATGGCGGTGGAGGAGGAAGAGGAGGAGGAAGTGGCAGCACAAGGTCAGGAGGCCACAGGGGCAACGGGAAGGGAGTGGGTGGCAGGCTGCAGGGTGGGGACAAACAAGCCAGGTCATTTGTTAAATCACTTAAAAAAATTTTGTCGGTTCGGTTCATTTTGGTTCGTCGGTTTTGACGAACCCGAACCAACGAACCAGCAATTTTTGACGAACTTTCTGGCACCGCCTTTGGTTTGTGCCCATCTCTCTTCAGCAGACCTGGCTGCCCCCCGGGGATCTCCTGGAACTGTGCTGGGGTTTTTGGTCCAATTTTGCTAAACACTCTGGGTTGGATCGAGGCCGAGTCTTGCTTTTTTGCATTGAAATCAATGGGATGGGAGTTAGCCACACACCCCGAGTCTGGATATGATTTCCTTTGTAGCAGGGGTGGGTGATAGATCGTCACTGAGTGACATGCCCACCCACACACATTTTTTTCACCCCCTTACCATTCCTAGACACCCCAGGAATGCCACCGGGAGAGACGATGGCTCAAACCAATTGCCAAGAGGAGCAATTTGCATTCAAAGCAAAGGGCACGGCCATGCTTCTGGTTTGGAGAGGAAATGAAAAAAACAAAAACCACCCCCACATTTGGGGTGAGGTGCCGCCTGCAGTGAGTCTTGGGGGCAGACTGTGTCTGTGGTCCCATCAGCGGCTGCCCGCTTCTTCTCATTAGAAGCTCACAAAGTTTGAGCTCCTGATGCATCCCTAATTAAATGTACTGAAAGAAATGTGCTCTATCCCTGCTATTTTAATTTGCTCCCACGGGCGTCAGGAAAGTAATCATTGAACTAGAACCACGGAAAAACAAAATCAATTTAAAGCACATTGAAATAACAGGCCAAAAGATTCCATGGATCTTCATTTTAAAAAAGCAGTCACTATAGTATACAGTGAGGAATAAAATTGCATTAAAAATAAATAAAGCATAACAAATGACACCGTTGCCAACTGACTGCCCCAAGGGCACTGATGAAATAATATAATAAGAGGTATTGCGTGGTAGATGAAGTATAAGAGAACTATGCATAAAGTACTTCCACAATTAAATAAATGATAATTTGGGAAATATTAGTAATATGAGAAATAATACCAACAATAACAAAAGCTTAAAGATGCCAGAGTAGGACAATCTGGAAGAGCACTATTATAGACTATTAGAACAGCAATGGAGCAAGGTAAAGGTAAAGGTTTCCCTTGGCATTTAGTCCAGTCGTGTCCGACTCTAGGGGGCGGTGCTCATCCCCGTTTCCAAGCCGTAGAGCCAGCGTTTGTCCGAAGACAGTTTCCGTGGTCACATGGCCATCGCAACTGGAGACGGAACACCGTGACCTTCCCACCGAGGTGGTACCTATTTATCGACTCACATTTTCACATGCTTTTGAACGGCTAGGTTGGCAGGAGCTGGGACAAGCGACGGGAGCTCACTCCGTCGCGTGGATTCGATCTTACGACGGCTGGTCTTCTGACCTTGCAGCACAGAGGCTTCTGCGGTTTAACGCACAGCGCCACCATGTCCCTATAATGGAGCAAGACATTTGTTTAAATTAAGGTAACACTTCTGGCTCTGTTATCTGCCCTTTAACCTTACAGAGACTTTTTCCTCTGTATATTTTTGCTTTAAAAAAACCAGGGTAGCTTTTTAATCTTTTCTTGCTTAAGGCTAAACTATACTCTGCACACATATTAAATAGAAAGCAGGAAGACCCTTTCTTTTATTTTTTCTTTCTTTCTCCCTCCCCCCCCCTGCTCTTTTTACTAGCGAGTAAGTGCAACAGCAAAAAAAATCAGCACAGAGTTCTGACTCCTGTCCTCTGAAGATGCCGGCCACAGAGACTGGCGAAACGTTAGGAAGAACAACCGTCAGAACACGGCCAAAGAGCCCGAAAAACCTACAACCACCCTTGGATCCCGGCCGCGAAAGCCTTCGAGAACACACCAAAAAAAAAAAAAAAAAACACATTGAAATGTTATTATGGCTGGGTTTGGGCAACGTGCCGTGGCTAATTGCAGCTAATTGACCAGGCACACAATGGAGAGATGTCCTCCTGGCACCTCATTCGATTAGCTGCAAATAGCCACAACAGGTTGCGTAAACTTTATGCAGACTCCAATAAGAGTTCAGCATATATGTTTAATCATGTGGGTTTTTTTTTTTTTTTAAATCTAGCAACATATTGTGTTTCTATTTGCATGCATTTTTAATCCACTTGGGAGATGCCTCGGTTCCCTGGGCCCAGAAAAAAGGTAGTGTAGAAAAATAAAATAAAATAGGATGTGTGGGGTGGCTGTGATCTGGATCAGGATCCTCCTGCACAAATAGAGGGGGTTCCAATGTCCCTCCAGCCGTTCCCCCCAAATTTCTCCTCACATATCTAGTGGGATTAAAAGGCAAGTAAACGTCACTGAGGCCCTGGCTTCCGGGTTGCACAAAGTGCGAGATGTGAGCAAAGCCATTTGTACAGTCCTGGGGAGGGGGTGTCCCCCAATGATCCCCCCAAAACAACAAACCGCTCCCCATTCTTTTCCATGCCAGGTTGGAAGGCTCTGGGAACAGCAATTTTGCTCTCAAACAAGAGGCTGATTGTCCAGGTTGCAATCCCATAATCTCAGTGGTTCCCAACCTTGGCTCTTGGACTGCAATTCCCAGAAACCTTGTCCAGCACAGCTGGTGGGGAAGGCGCCTGGGAGTTTTAGTCCAAGAATGCCCGAGTTACCCAAGGTTGGGAACCACTGCGGTATGTGATTATTCCGACTCCTTCGTCTCTCTGAAAGCGAGTTCCTGGAAATCAGCTAACCCTGGTTTAAAACAGAGAGCTGCAACCCTTCTTTGCTGCTGGTATTTATTTATTATTTTATTTAATTTATTAGATTTATACCCCGCCCATCTAGACCGAAGTCTACTCTAGTAGTAGACTTCGGTAGCCAGCACGCCACTTCCCAGATCCCCCAAACTGCTTGTTTGTGTCTTCCCTGAGTCAAGAACATCCACTCCAGTTCCATATGGCTTCTGTGCAGATTAACTGTTGGGCAAAAGCTCTTTTCCCCCTCCCCACTTCCTCACTCGGGACCTGACCGCACTCAAAAGGTAACTGGAGGCAGCCCAAGCACCCGGCGTATTTCACATCGAGAGTTCCTGCCGGGTGTCAGGTGAAGAAACAGGCCTAGTGAATCACCACCCATCTGTCTTTCAGCTTTTAATTAAAACCAAGACTGGGAGAATTCTTTCTTAAAATATAATACAAGTGATTCTTTGGTCTAACAGCATATCGCAGAAACAGAGAGCGCGCTAATCACCTTGTGAGCGCTAACACTCAACGACTCAAATGTAAGATATATATTTAAAAACAAACCACTCAGCAGCCCTCAAACAGATCCCATTAATGGCAAACATAATTGTGGAAAGAAAGCCATGGGTTTTGTGTGTGTGTGTGTTTTAAAGGGGATGATGCATTTCAGAGTGAGACGGAACTAACATCCCGGGCAAGGTTCTGTCTCTTGGCTTAAGGACTTCCTGCAGCTGTCCTGGCTTCTCCTAGTTTGCTTCTGTAGTAAGCTTTCTGTCAGCTGATCCTTGACTTCTGTCATAGCTGGGGAAGGCTACTTCTGGGGGTGGTCCTTTATTGGTGGGCTTCCACAGGGACCCTTTGTGTTGGCCGAAAGTGGGCTTCCTTGGTGGATTCTTTCCAGCATTTCCCCAACATCCTTACGATCATCCCCTTTCTCTCTTAACCTTCCTTCCTCTTATCTTGCAGAAATCCGTAGTGTCAAAATTTAATTTAAATGACATTTCTGACTAATTTAGAATCCGTGTACAGAACAGATCTGCACTGCTAAACTCACCTGAACATGGACCAGGAGAACTGTTGATTGAAGCTAGAGAGACTATCAGAGAAGGATGCCTACACAGGAGTCCTGTAGTCAAAAGAAGAGAAAACCCTAAATGGAGAACTACAGGTGCGACAGGATGGGACGTTTTAAACCTATGTTTCCCAATTTTTTTAAAAAAGGGGGGGTATTGGGGAGCATTTGGGCCTCCATGTGCAGTCAATAGGGCTCATGTTGCCCACCCCTGTATTAAGCACACATAGAACATACCATGTCTAGGAACCCCTGCAGTTGTTTCAATTCCTATGGGCCTGCCTTCCCATTGGACTTCCTAGGAGCCTAGAAAGAGGTCCCAGGGTCTGACTCAACCCAGTCTCTAAAGCAGGGGTCCCCAACCCCCGGTCCATGGCCCAGTGCCGGTCCGTGGGCTTCCCAGGACTGGGCCACAGAGACGGATCTCTGCCCCCCCCCACGCATGCACAGCGGCATGTAGTACTTGCGGGGGGCGTGTCGCACTTGTGGGGGTGCGTGTTGTGCTTGTGGGGGGGCGTGTCGTGCTTGCGTGCATGCGGGGGTGTTGTGCTCGCACGCATGCGCACAAGCGCGACACGCCCCCCGCAAGCGTGACACGCCCCCCACGAGTGCAGGGGTGCCCCCACCCCCCCACGCACAAACCCGCCCCCCCAACCGGTCTGTGGTTCCAAAAAGGTTGGGGACTGCTCCTGTAAAGGGCACGTAAGCACCAAGTGTTGTCAGGCTGTGCTAGCAACCCTGTGAGTGATTTTCCTGGCAAGGATTCAGGGTGGCTGGGGCACAGCAGCAGGCCAAGCTCTCCATGGCATCCAGACTGACAAAATCTAAGGCACCTGCCTGTGGGTCACTGTCATAAATGGGCTGATCTGGAGGAAGGGTAAGCAGGCTTTGGCATGTTCACTTGCTCCCCGACAAATGCAAGCTCTCTGCCCACGAAATCTGATTGCACTCTTCACTTCTTCCTTCCTTCTCTCCCTGTTTGGGAGATTTGGGGACCCCAGAAAGCCACTCAAGGCTTCCCAGATGGGAAGACCTCGGAATGCCATATTCTGTGCCCATGCGTTCAGGGGCTTCCCATCCAGACCTCTGGGCTCACAGCCATTGACAGAACATGCTTCGCTCCCTCCTTCCTTCTTTTCCTCTTTTGAATTTCCGAATCCCTTTTAAAGCCAACAAAGTCCGTAGCCATCACCACTTCTGTGGCAGCCCATTCTATGACGTCATTTTGAAGAAGCACAGATTCCACCATGGGTCTCTCTGGATCTGTACGAGTATGTGAAGGGAAGGGAAGTCGTGAGCTTTCGGAGATAAGATTAGGCATCCTTCAGTCTCGAGAGACTATGGTCACGTGCTCTGAATGGAGGACTTGGAACAGCGTCTAGTGTGGCTGAGAAGGCCAATTCAAGAGTGACCATCCCTTCCACACTGAAGACAAATACAGTCTGTCCCCTGTCCAGCTCCCTGCTTTATCTCTTATCAGAGATAAGAGTGCTGGTTCAAATATCTATTAAAATGGAACAGATTACTACTAGATTTCCATCTCCACATGGTGAGTCTATCTGTTAAATAAATCACAAATCTCTCCTCGGCTGCAAGAATGAGACAACAGGTGCTTTTCCCCCCATCAAGACTTATGCATTTTGCGTGAAATATCTCTGCACAAAAGTACTATTCCCCCCCCCCCTTGTGAAGCAATGCACGCGGGCACAGTAAGCACAGAAGGGTTGTCTGGCTGACCTGAAAGATTCAGATCCACCCGATTTTTCTGCTTTTCAGAAAGGCACGCAAACAGAGCACCTGCGATCAAAGTTGGTGCACTTTGTGCAAAATGCAAAATGCAATTTGTGCAAAAATGGCCCTTTCCTGTTTGGAAACTCTTGTCCAGAATGACAGAGAAAACCACAGCATCATGCAGGCGAGGAGAGAGAGAGAGAGAAAATGATATTCTTCATTCGTGGATGCAAAGGTGAGATCGCGAGAAAGCATTCGGAAACCTAGCGCTTCAGGCAGGCACTGTGCGCCGAAGGCAGGAATCAGCCGTTCCATGAGATGTGCTGCTGCCAAGGCTGTGGCAAAGGAAAGAGCTTCAGAATATGAGAAGCTGTGCCCAAGCCCCATGCCTGAACGCAAAGGGATGTAAATCAGGAAAAAAAAATCTCCCCACCAACTTCCAGCAGCTGAAGCAGCCAGATACCACCACCACCCTGGCTTTCCTCTTCCTTCCAGTGCTCCCAAAAGCCTGTGGCCTCTAAGATTTATTTTACAACTGGCTTTCTGAGCATGTTTTTGGATCAACTTTGAGAAGATTGTGTTTTTTTAAATCGATTTTTAACCATGCTAATTTTGTCTCTCGTAAACCAGTTGGGGAGCGCTAGTTGGTGGGAAAGCAATAAGCAAAGAATGAAGAGAGGAAGAAATGTTTGCCGAAGCAAGAAGGTGAGGGGAAGATCGAGGCTGCCTTGAAGATCCTCAAGGGAGAGATGTTCAGCCCTTGGCCCCTCCACGGGAGGAAGCCGAAGGGGGCAAAAGGAGAAGGACGTGCTGAAGCCTCCAGGACTGTCTTGTATTTCGGCGTTTGCTGGAAGGCACAGATGACAGCTGGGGCTTTTTAAGAAGATCCGCCATGTAGCGCTCATGCACGCCATCGCTTTAACCTTCTGGGTGCCCTGGATGGGATGAAACATTGATCCTGCTTTCTCTTGTCCCCCCAGCCCGGAATAAAGAGACAGACACAGGTTGTTGGGTTAAAACCTGGGCCACATCTTTATTAACTATTTAAACTAAAAAAACCCAATCTACAAGGGGGCCTACCGTAGTGCGATATGATCTCCAAATCCGGTGTAGCCTTTACATCCGGATCATTCAAGAGCAAGGCGAGTTCCTATTTCCGAATCGTGCTGTCATCTGTACAGCACGTATTCAGGTGCCTGGTGATAGGGTTACCCCCCAATGCCCCAGCCCACTGAGCCTCATGACCCTAGGTGGACTGCTGCCCAGGAGGTCCCCCCATGGAGAAACCACCTCTCGTCAGCAGCCCTATTGGCACCACCTGACAGGGAGATGGAATATTTTTGCACCTTGTGACTTCCATGAACTCACCCCGACTCTTCCCCTCGCACTACCCGCCGTTGTGACCAGGAATGTGTCTTTAACTGTCCATTATGAATTTAATTAATTTTTTAATAACAACACCCAAGCAATAAGAATGGGATGGGCGAAAACACACCTGCATCCCTACAAGCCAATCTAGAATGCAGGTCAAAAATTCCCATCCGGCTCCATAGGCAACCAGCTAATCTCATTCTTATATTTAGGGTGGGTGGGAGAGTTGCTCAGCTGATGCCAAAGAGGCCGGGCAAAGAGGGACTCCTATTTTTAAAAAGTTCAGTCCCTCCGCCCTCTTTGAGGGCGGCAACGTCCACCCCGATCCGTTCTCCGGACGGGAGGACAAAGCGCTCCCGGCATGGCAGCTTCGCGCCTGGCGGAGCGACCATTCTTTGCCTGTCCTTCCTTCTCCTTCACTTGCCGCCCTGACGCCTTATCGGCAGAACCCTGGAACTCTGCCAAGGAGCAGCGACAGCCTGGGCGGGGGGGGGAGCCCCATCCCTGTATTTTCCTGAAGTGCAACCTCTCAAGGTCAAAAAAAACTGTCTTGGCTGGGACCTCCTGACTTGATAGATGGATTCTCCTTTCTGCCCTTGGCGTGCAGCCTCTCTTTTGCTGAGCAGCGTGTGGCCAATGTCAGGAAGCAGGCCTGTCCGAGGGAGACAAAGTCAAAAAGTTCAACAGCGTGCAGCCCTCGTGACCCAAAGTAGCTGAGACGGTCTGCTTCTCGAGAGAGGTTTTCCAAAGTGGAACAAGAATAGAGTAAAATGTTTCGGGTTTCAAGAGGGTTTCAAGCTCTCGCAAAGCATGAAACCAGGAACATTCTTGACTTCCATGTTCAGTAAAAGTCGAGGGCACAGGAAAACATTCTGGATAGGATCCAAGCCCACGCAAAGACTTCCCGGGTCCGTCCTGGTCATTTGGAACCAAAAGAGCCACTCGGTTATTTTAAGAAAAGCAGACCCTGCCCAACCTCAAGGTTAAGGGCACAGGAAAGGTAGGGAATGGGAAGGAAGAGCGCCCATGACATAAGGTCCATGATTCAACCAAAATGGCCACTCCTCTTTTTGTTTCTGGCTGGAGTTTCAGACATTTATGGTGCAGCAAAGGCACAGATCTGGTCTTTGGCCAACCATCTGCCCACCACTCCCCTCCCCCCCCCCAATATCTGGAGGGTCAACAAGCTGGAACGATGGATTAACATTTTCTGGGACTCAGGCTGGCATCTCGGATGTCAGCCAGTCGGATGTCAAGAGGACCTGAATCCCAAGAGGACTCATGAGGATCCCTCATGGGGGAACTAGGCCATCCCTACTCCCTTGTAGCTCTTGCTCTCCATAGGCCCAGCGTGGCTGTGGGAATCAGGGTTCCAGTCTAGGCTAAGATACAGAGCACACTGGATGATCCAGGGGATTGGTAGGAGAAAACATGTGAACCCAAGCAGAGGTTCTCAGGGGTCTCTCACTCATCGATGCTGAGCTCTTCAAAAGCAAGGTTGAAAGATTTAAAGGTTTAAAGATTGCAATAGTGGGCAAAAAAGAGAAGGAGAGCACTCCTCAGTGGGAAGGATCTCTGGGAAGAATTATCTTGTCTGACGGGAATATCCCGTTCCCTAGGCCCATCACAGAATTTCATCAATCCAACATTTGACAGGTGCTGAGAGTTGCTAGTCTGCCTTTAAGGAAGGATGCAAACAGACTGAAGCACATTCAGAGGGAGGGCAACAAGGATGGTCAGGGGACTGGAAACCAAGCCCTTTGAGGAGGAAAGATGGAAAGAACCGGGCACGTTTAGCCTTGAGAAAAGAATACCTGAGGGGAGATCGGATAGCACTTTTAAAATACTTGAAAGGCTATCCTACAGAGGAGAAGCAGGATATGTTCTTAGTCATCCCTGAATACAGGACACGTTAACAATGGGCTCAAGTTAAATGAAGTCTGATTTAGGCTGAAAATCAGGTAAAACATCTTAACTGTTAGAGCAGTACGACAATGGAACCAATGTGTGTGGCTGATCATTTTCTCCTACAAAAAGTAGAGAAAGAAACTGGAAGACTAGCTATCCTTGACTTGATTCTAACCAGTAGACACAACTTGGTGGAAGAAGTGGCAGTATAGGGAACTCTGGATGAGATTGACCATGTTCTACTAGAATTCTTAATTTCAAAGGAAACCAAAGTAGAGTGGAGCCACACAGGGACGCTGGATTTTGAAAAAGTCAATTTTACTGAACTCAGACCAATTCCAACAAGAAAAAAACGTGGAAGATAGCAACAACAACAAAAAAAGTCTCTGTGGTATCACAAAATGCTCAGAGAGGCCCTGAAAACAAACAAACAAAAAAGACACATATAGGAAGTGGAAGGAAGGCCAGGCCAAAAAGGAAGAACAAAAGACAAGTGGCAAAGAATTGCAGGGAGCGCATTAGAAAAGCAAAAGCTGAGAGTGAGCTGAGGTTAGCTAGAGACGCTAAAAGCAATAAAAAAAGCATTCTTCAGGTATGTGACTAGCAAAAGACAAACCAAAGACATCGTGGCACAGCTCCGCAATGGAGATGGAAAAATGATAACAGAGGACAAAGAAAAGGCAGAGGGGCTCAATTCCTGTTTTAGTTCAGTCTTTTCCCATAAGACAGACGATGAATTTCCAAACAAACTGGAAGTGCAAGTGGGGGGGACAGGATTGCAGCTGAAGATGGATGAACAAATAGTCAAGGAACACCTTTACCACCTTGAACAAGTTCAAATCTCCAGGCCCGGATGAACTGCATCCGGGAGTACTGAAGGAACCAGCTAAATAACTCTCAGAACCGCTATCCTTTATTTTCTTGAAATCATGGGAAACGGGGGAGGTGCCAGAGGATTGGAGGAGGGCCAATGTTGTCCCTATCTTCAAAAAGGGCAAAAAATAAGAACCTGGGAACTACAGGCCAGTCAGCCTGACCTCAATCCCAGGCAAAATTCTGGAACAGATCGTAAAGCGGTCATTGTGCACGCACCTAGAAAACAAGGCGGTAATAACTAGAAGCCAACACGGATTTGTCAAGAACAAATCCTACCAAACTAATTTGATCTCATTTTTTAAAATCAGGTAACCTCCCTGATAGACAGAGGGAATGCTGTAGACGTAGTATATCTTGACTTCAGCAAAGCGTTTGACCGAGTGCCCCATGCTGTCCTGATGAGCAAGCTAACTAGGTGTGGGCTGGATAGATCAAGTGTCAGGTGGATACTCAATTGGCTACAGAATCGTACTCAGAGGGTGATGATTAATGGGTCCTTCTCTAACTGGGAGGAGGTCACAAGTGGGGTACCCCAAGGCTGAGTCCTGGGCCCGGTGCTTTTCAGTATTTTTATTAATGACCTGGATGAGGAAGTGCAGGGAATGCTTGTCAAATTTGCAGATGATACCAAATTGGTATAGCTAATACCCTAGAAGACAGAAACAAAATTCAAAATTACCTTGATAGGATGGAGCACTGGGCTGAAAGCAACAGAATGAAATTCAACAGGGATAAGTGCAAAGTCCTGCACCTCGGAAAAAGAAACCAATTGCACAGTTACAAGATGGGGGATACCTGGCTCAGCAAAACTACGAGCGAGAAGGGTCTTGGAATTGTCGTAGATCACAAGCTAAATAGGAGCCAACAGTGTGATGTGGCTACAAAAAAGGCAAATGCTATTTTAGGCTACATTAATAGAAGCAGAGTTTCCAAATCCCGCGAGGTGCTAGTCCCCCTCTATTCAGCACTGGTCAGGCCTCACCTCGAGTACTGTGTCCAGTTCTGGACACCACACTTCAAGAAGGATGCTTATAAAGTGGAGCAAGTTCAGAGGAGGGCGACAAGGATGATCAGGGGGCTGGAAACCAAGCCTTAGGAGGAAAGGCTGAAAGAATTGGGCCTGTTTAGCCTTGAGAAAAGAAGACTGAGGGGTGATATGATGGCATTTTTCAAATATTTGAAAGGCTGTCATACAGAGGAGGGGCAGGATCTGTTCTCCATCATCCCAGAATGCAGGACATGCAACCATGGGCTCAAGTTAAAGGAAGCCAGATTTCGGTTGAATATCAGGAAAAACTTCCTAACTGTTAGAGCAGTACAACAGTGGAACCAGTGACCTCGGGAGTTAGTGAGTGCTCCAACACTGGAGACCTTAAAGAGAAATTGAGACAACCCTTTGCTTTGTGACTGGTCTTTGAGACTTAAGCACAGGCTCCCTCTGCAAGCCTCATTTCCCACATCACAAGCATCAGCCTGAATCACATTCCTTTAACACTAACTAGAGTGTCATGTTAATTGTCATGTGTAATTAAGGCCAGCAAAGCCAGTTACTTGCCTCGAGTCATTTTCTAGCTATCAGTACAAGAAGTGAAATCAAGCTGAAGGAAGACCTGGGCCAGCCCCTAAATGATGTTAGAGGGGGCCCATGACTGAAAGAAGGAAATCCTTAACCAGTCTGAGCATCTGAGTGCCACACCTCCAGCTTCTCTTACTTCCGAGGTGATGCAGAGTCTCTTACTTTGTTTGGCAATAGATCTTCAGGATGTCAGCATTCAATTCCTTGGAAGTTTGATTTCACAAAACTACCCCCACCCCCCCCACCCCAAGCCTGCCTCAGTCATCTCTCTACGACATCGATGCGCTTTCAGGTCTAATTATGGACTATCTTGAATGTCTGTTTCTGGCCCCAGTTATAAGACATTGCGCTAAAGAGTGAGATAAAGAGAGTGTTGTATCAAGAAGAAGCCTTGTGTCTCCCGGTCAAAGAGAATGAGTTCAATAGACAGCTTTGTAATAGCATCAGAAAGTCACTTCTGAAGGATTTGGTTTACAGCAAGTTCAAAAGCTTGTCCAGGGCTTTTGGATCTTGGGGCGGCAGCAGTTCTTGGAAAGGGAAGGGAAGGAAGGAAGGAAGGAAGGAAGGAAGGAGGAAGGAAGGAAGGAAGGAAGGAAGGAAGGAAGGAAGGAAGGAAGGAAGGAAGGAAGGAGGAAGGAAGGAAGGAAGGAAGGAAGGAAGGAAGGAAGGAAGGAAGGAAGGAAGGAAGGAAGGAAGGAAGGAAGGAAGGAAGGAAGGAAGGAAGGAAGGAAGGAAAGGAGCCTTCTGAAAATAGTAACCATTTCATAAGTCATTGTGCTGTTTTGCTTGGGTATTTTTGTAAGGATAGCATTAAATAAAAACACACCAATAATGCCAGAGGGAGCTTTCTGCATTCAGCCAGAAAAGCAAAATCTAATCAAATAGCTTTAAAGATGAAAAAGCGTGAAGGTGTGAGATTGTGTCATTTGCTCTTCAGTCCGGGGTGGATGTGGGGAAGCGACTGCCAAGGCTGACGCGGGCGAGGGAGTCCCCATGACGGGGTTTGGAATATGGACAACTCCCCACCGGGGATGCAGGTGGGTGGGTATCAGAGTTGCCTTGAAACACTTCTTCCATCAGCGAGCAGAAAGGGGAGAAGAAAAGGAGAGACCTCTACCTCCGGGCTGGTAGATGTCTGTTTTTGGGAGAAAAGTGGGATGGAAATAAAGCAAATCGATATATCAATCAAATCATAGAAACCTACAGGTGGAAGAGACCCATCGGATCAACTAGTCCACCTGGCAGGAATCAGAAGGTTAAATGGCAGGGGTTAGCCCGTGTTTGGCATTTTACACCCCACAAATGGTTCCCTCAAACCACCTGAGTCTCAAGGGTCCAAGGCTACACCAAGCTGGCCAAAAAGACCGCCGGCGGATCATCCAAGGCAGGTGGCGGATCAGGAGTGGGAGAGACGAGGCATTGGTGGATGAAAGAGAGTGAATGCCCAGTCACTGGCAGGAAAAAGCCTGTGCCCCCATCCCGAGGCAACTTCCGTGTCACACCTGTGGCACCCAGACCACCGGCTGAGACCACCGCTGGGCAGGACTGGCTTTCCAAATGAGACCTTGTGTTCCCATAAGGCGCCCAAAGTATGACGGCCTCCGTTTAGCCATTTCTGTTGCTAGAGAGAATTCAGGCTTGATCTAGAAGCCACTTGGTTGTCTTTCTAGCAGTCCAGGAACTCTGCAAAGCTCTCCTCCAGCGGCAGTTTTTGAATTAACCCTCTTTTTCTCTGGCCAGCTTTTACATCCATACAGTATAGCCCAGGGGTTCCCCACCTGGGGTCGCCCAGGTGTTCCTGGCCTGCAGTTCCCAGAAGCCTTCACCACCAGCTGGCCAGGGTTTCTGTTCCCTAATCATGCATCTCATCATATGGATGCTTTTTGCTTTGGTTTCTTTACTCTTAAAGATGTCTTCCATTTCCTTCAAATCTTCCCTTCGAATCCTCACATCTTCTTCTGATTTCTTGATTGCAATCTCCATTTGGCTTCATGATTGGACCAAGGAACAAAAAATTGTTAAGAATGTTGATTTCTTCATTATCAACATTAAGGCCGTGCAATTCGTCTGTAGTCCACCTATTTTAAATTACTGATATTTCTTCCACCAATTTCTATTCCTCCTTCCTCTGAACTTACTCCACATCTTTGTGTGATATGTTCTACATTTAGACTAAACAGGTAGGGAGATAATATACACCCGTCTGACACTTTTACCTATACGAAATCATTCTGCAGTGTCAGCCTCTCCTTTTGCTTCTCCACACATCACCAATTAGATGCTCTTCTGACTTGAATCAAGCTGCTTCATTACTAGCATTGCAATTCATACTTATCCTTTGTTCTTCCTCAGTGGCTGACTTGGAATCTCATCTTCTGACACTAAACCTTTGTTTCAATTTGGACAGTCTCATCCTAGTGTTTCCAAGGTAAGAAATATTCAAAAAATTTGAAGAATTGGTTTAAAGAGTTAGCTTGAAGAATAGTGGAGAACATTTGAAGAGTTAGTTTGAGCATCGTCTGTGAAACATCTTCCACCAGGGCCAACTTCTGCTGCTACTGTTGCCCAGTGGCTCCCCTTCAAGAGTTTTTCCACCTCTCCACCTATTCCCATACCATGGAAACACCGGTTTTGTTCTCCTGATGCAACCATCAATTTCTAAAGAGGGCAGATGCATCAGAGGTAGAGATGGGCATGAACCAAAAAACAAACCAGGAAGTTCATCAAAAGTTGCTGCTTCGTTGGTTCTGGTTCATCAAAACCGAGGAACCAAAACAAACCGAATCAATAAACTTTTAAAGCAGTTTTTAGTTTGATGGTTCGGTTTTGCCCATTTTCTTGGCCCCACAGCCTTCCGCCCGCCTCCTGCCCCCTGCCCCCCACCCCAACCCCTATCTGATCCTGCCACCTCCTCCTCCATTGTCATCCTAGTGGAGGCAGCATGGCCTTCCAGGAGCCCAGGCGCTGCCGTTCTGCACATGCGCTAGGGTCACAGCTGATCTCCCTGGTCAACTGAACCCCCATGGCTCATGTGCAGAGATAGCAGGCCCAGCTCCCAGAAGGGAAGCTGGTCTGTTGTCTATAAAGATGGCAGTGGTGGAGGCAATATTCCCTCTAAGCTGTGCAGCCAGGCAGCACTGGATCGGGGCCACCCATTTGCTTCCGTTCACATGCACATGGGGTGGGGCTTCGCCCAGCACTCCAGAAAATGACAAGGATCCTTGGGCAGAGGAGGAAAAGGAGGAGGAGGCAACACAAGGTAGTAAGGTGATGGAGGCAGTGGGAAGGGGCAGGAGGGTAGCAGATAGGGTGGAGGGGGTTAGTTTCCCCTCCCACCAGGCACAGACTTTAAAAAAAACAACGAACTGGTTCATGGTTCTTTTTTCTTTTCTTTTCTTTTCTTTAAGTTCAGAAAGTTCGTGGTTCAGGGTCCATGGGTAGCCATGAACCACATTTTTTTTCTAGTTCATGCCCATCTCTAATCAGAGGACATGGCGACATTGACAAATAATACAAGAAGTGCTTTGGGACTGAAATTGAATCGAATTATCCGCTCAGTCATCTCCCACCCTTGGCGATTCCATGAGCCAGATCTCTCCCTGATTTCCAATCTTGTACAGCTTCTTTCAGCTGCTTTGTATTTTGGGCAGTGTCTGCTTTGATTACATCCAACCAACGGGTTCTTTAGCATCCTCGTCGTCTTTTACCAGTGACCATTCTGAGCATAACATCTTTCTCCAATGATGTTTATCGCATGATGTGGCCGAAATAACGAAGTCTAAGTTTTGTGATTTTGCCTTCTAGTGATGTGTCCAGTTTTATGTGCTTCAGCACTTATTTGTTATCTTGGCGGTCCATGGCATGGCGCAAAGGCCTCCCTCCTCCAATACCATCGCCCAAAAGAATCAATTTTCCTTCTGTCCATCTTCTTCATTATCCAACTTTCACAGCCATATGTAGTTCTGGGCAACACAATGGTGTGAACTAATTTGCACTTGGTCATCAAGCTGACATCCTTACTTTTCCACATTTGATTCATACTCATCATTTTTGTGCGACCTAGCATGATTCAACCTTTTATTTCTTAGCTGCAATCGCCATTTTGATTGACCAGTGAACCTAAAAAGATGAATTCTTCCATACATTCAACCTCCTCTCCGCCAATTACTATTCTGACATTTTGATTCTCTGCAGTTGTCATGAGTTTAGTCTTTTTAATATTCAAAAAGAGGCCAAACTTCTCACTTCCTTCTTTGAGTTTCATGATCAGGTACTTTAGACCTTCCTGGGTTTCTGAGAGGAGGATTGTATCATCCACCTATTAAAGGGTTATTGATGTTTCTTCCACCAGTGTTTACCCCAATGTTTGATTCTTCTAACTCCGGCTTTCTGATTATCACTTCAGCGTACAAGTTGAATAAGAACGGTGATGGGACGCAACCTTCTCGCACACCTTTCTTCATCTTAAACCAGCCGGTGTCTCCATATTGAGTTCGTACAATGGCTTCCTGATTTTCATACAGTGGTTTCACCAACTTTATCAAATGTAGAGGCACCCCTAAGGTCTTCTAGGGATCTCCCTAGTTTTGAGAGAGGGGGTTCAAGCCCAATCAGGGCCTTCAGGGAACAGAAAACGAGTATAGAAGAAGCCAATGAAGTCACAGAATCGGATGAGGCTGAGGGGGGGAGGAGAGGACTCTGCCCCCACCCCCAGGATGCTGGACGGTAATTCCCATTAGCCCTGACCCATATATTCAGCAGTGAGGAACGATGGGATGCCATCCTATACTTTGTCCTCCCCAATCAGCAAATGCCAGGGCAGTGATCTCTTACTAAAATAATGGCCTCAACAACCCACACCATGAACAAGGATCAGGCCCTTTAGCTGCCTGTCCCCAACAGGTGGCTGACAACTCCCGAATTTTGCTAGTTGAGGAGGTTGTTTCTGTCCAGCAAAAAGTCAGTGCCAGTCCGGAGACAACCTCTTGAATCTGGGATAAAGTGGCTGGAGTTTACACAACCAATACAGATGTGATGAAGTTAACATCACATAGGCAGTTAGTAGAGATGGACATGAATAGATTCATCCCAGTTCATCCCAGTTCGTAAAGGTGGCATCAGAGGTGCTGCCGCCACCCTCCCTCGCCTCTTCAGCTGATCAGCCACTCACCAAGTCCAGCTTGCTTCCCCCCCCCTCCTCAACTGATCTCCCAGTCACGGGCAAGAGCACAGCCTTCTCTGTCCCACCCTTTTTGTCTGAGTGGCAGATCAGCCGAGAGGGCGGGGCAGAGAAGCCTGAGCTCTTGCTCGGGACTGGGAGATCCATCGAGGAGATGCCGGAAGCGAGCAGGCTGGTCCTGGTGAGAAGCTGATTGAGCCAGAGGAGGCAGGGGAAGGGGAGCAGCAGCAGCAGCTCTGCTGCCGCCTTGATGAACTGGGACGAACCGGGATGAACTGGTTTGTGTGCCCATCTCTAATCTGGAGAAATTCACTGAAACTGAATGGTTGAAAGATCTGGCAGAGACAAAAGGAAGGGCCTCTTCACCCAGGACATAATTATAAACGGTAGAATTCACTGCCACTTTTATGAACTGGGACGAACTGGGACGAGCCAGTTTGTGCCCTTCTCTAGAGGTTGGCCTTGATGGTCTTATACGCCTCTTCCAACTCCACGATTCTAGGGTTATTCTATGATTCTGGATAGACTGCCTGCAGTTGGTGATTCTCACCCTTAGGAATCGACTTAAAAATAAAACACTCCTAAGAAACAGTGAGCAACGGTGAAAACCCTTTTATGACAAGCTAAAAGCAGAGACAGAGGCAAAACATTCAGAGAGACCCACTGAAAATCAATCAATGAAACTAAGCAAGGACAAAGTCAAAGGCTTGTTTAAAGAGAAATGCCTTTGGCGCTGGAAGAGCCCAGATCAAGAGGAAGCTGACGGCAGCGTCTGGACAAGGAGCCGCGTTTGAGGCTTTGTCACACTCTGCTGTCACCCAGAGAGAAAAAAACCAAGGCAGGGAAAAGGGACGGCTGCTGGGGAACGGGGTGGGCGAAGAGAGGGAAGGGGCTGCCTTTGGGGACAGGGTTTTGGGGAATGAGACGGGCCGGGCACGTGGCACGGAGAGCTGGCTGAGGGAGGGTGAGCCTGGAGGGGGCAACGGAGGAGGGCAGGGTAAGGCCTGAGAAAGCCAACCCCCAGCATCGTCTTTGCTGGCAATGGCCCCAGTAGGAGACAGCCGTACGGAGAGAGGGCTTGGGGGAAGCATCCTTGCACCGCACTGTGAAAGAACAAGTAACGAACACACAACGAATCAAACAAGCAAGAGCATCCCTTCAAGAGCCCGGCGGTGGCAGCAGAAGCTTTTAGGAATTCACTGGTTCTCGCTTATATTTACCCAGTTGGGATTTGTTTAAGTGGATCACAAGAGAGGCTCCCGGGCGTGGTACTGGCCCATCATCAGGGGGGCACAGCACATTTGGCCCTATCTGAGTGAACGCTAAAACGCTGGCCAAGTGGGTCTCTTTGGGGCATCCCTGGGGTAAAGCAAAGAGCCCACAGGAGCTACCTGACCAGCAGGGCCATGGAAGATGGGAGGCCTTTCGGAGGCCTTGTGTGCCCATTGCCTTCTTGCTTGGCTGCTTTCCTTGCTCGAGAAATCGATGCGGGTGGTCCTGTGGGAACTGCCATCTTGGGTACCGTCGTTCTTTGGGACTAGGATATATCATGAATATGACAGATATTGTGGTCTGCCTTTGTGGCCCCTCCTGACTCCTTTGGCTTCCCTTTCTTTCTTGGTGTGGCGGAGAGCCTGGTGGCGCAATGGTTAAACTGCAGTACTGCAGCCAAGACTCTGTTCATGACCTGAGTTCGATCCTAACAGGCTCAGGGCAGCCGGCTCGAGGTTGACTCAGCCTTCCATCCTTCCGAGGTCAGTAAATAAAGTGCCCAGCTCGCAGGTGGGGGAGAGACCATGTGTAGCCTGCATAATTAAATTGTAAACTACCAAGAGAATTAGCTTTAAGTGCTTTGGGGTGGTATAGAAGCAGCAGACTTTGCTTTGCTTTGGTGTTACTGCTGAAGTTCATAAGGATTGCCTTCTGCGTCTCCTTTTCTTGTCTTCTCTGGGGCTGGAGTGAGGGGTGCTTATCTTGTCCAAAATAATGTTGATGGTGCTCTGTAACCCCCCCACCCCAGGCCATAGCTGTGTGTGTCTTCCTATTCGTGGGAATGGGGGTTTTCACGGAGATCTGGAAGCACAGAAATACCAACAAGGAGCAGATTAGAACATTTCTGAAAGGGCACAGGGTGGATCAGGCCTTGATCTGTTTGCCTTTCAGTTGGGCCCAGACTCCGGGGGAGCAAATGCATATACCTAATTATAACGTTATGCCAGTAATGACGCTTTCAATAATCCAACTGCTTTAATGCCCAGTAATAACAGCTCTTGTCAAGCTGCTGTGGAGGAGGAGGAAGAGGAAAAGCCCAGATTTCATCCCAAGCAGCTGCTCTCCCCCCTTTCCCTCTCGCCCCCCACTGTCATCTTGAGCATCCAATTTCACAGACAGAATTGCCAGTAATAGACACATGTTCAACAAGCCCAGCAAGTGCTTGATGGACAGAACCCAGGAGACGTGGCCACTGCCCTTCAGTGGAAAATCAGCTTTAGGAGTCCCTGGCTAAAGCGGTACTCAGGCGGTGCCTGTCTGTGATTAGGAGCACGGCTTAGCAGGACACAGACTGACAAAGTTGTGCAAGGGTGGGTTTTTCCCCCTTCCTTGTTGACACAATAGATGCCCGTCAAAAAGTCGCTTCAGCCACCATGAGCGCTGGCTTGTATCCCATCTCCCAATGTTATGCTTTTGTAAGGAGCCAGCACTGGAACCGCTCGTTTTAAGCCCTGAGAAGCAGTTGAGCTTCAAACCTCAAACCAGGTCAAATCACCAGGCTGCAAAGAAATGCATTTGCACAGTTTAAGTCTGGATGTTCCAGCCAAAGTCACTTTAGAATGCTTGAAAATATCGCATTGAAATTCAGGAGGAGTACCGGGGAGCTCCAGTTTGAGAGAGATCAACTACATTTCAACCCAGAAAGGCCTAATTTTTTTAAAAAAAGAAGCAGCTCAAGGTATGTGCAGGTAGCTGTGCTTTTGCTTGAGTGGACCAAAAAACCAGCATCTCTGTTCTCCATTTCTTCTTGCAGTGGGAAAACTGATGGACGCAGGTGTGGAGATGTGTGTATGATTGCTGTGAGTTGTGCACCAGCAGCATGCAGCAAAGGCTAAGAATGAAGTGGAGACGGGGTGATATCCAAGATCCCCCATCCCTTGTCTTTTCTAGATCTATATGAAGACTCTTACTCTTAGGACCTCTTCCTTCCCCCTTCTTCTACTCAGGTCATCTCCTCTTGGTTTTCTTGTCCTTGGCAGAGAGAAGCAGCCTCATAGGGTTCTAAGGGTTTCCCTCCCTCCCTCCTTTCCTTCCACGTGGGGCCTGCTCTGGACAGCAGCCTCGGCATATTCTGCACACAATGTGCACAGCCTTTCCTCTTCTCTGGGCATGTGCAGAGTGCATCGAAGCTGAGCCTTTTTGCCCAAGGCCCACCAGAGCCTTGAATCGGCCCTGGAGTCATGGGTTCAAATCATGCTGTCCCCTCGTGCTAGGTATAACACCTGGCACATCTTTTTATGTGTACTGTAATATGTTTAATATATGTTTTAAATCATACTTAACGATCATCTGCATTACTATGGCCCGTGTTTTCTTTAATTAGCTGAGTGAATAAAGTGGCTGTAGTGGAACTGGGAAACCTCTTATATTCTCACAGAGGATGCTAAGGTTCCACTCTCTGGGGTCCCACGCCTGTCTTACCCGCGGAAGAGCAAGCCTTGGCAAATGTCCTCGGCTGTGCCAATTCTTTGCAAAAGAGCAAGTTAATTCAGTGCTGTTTCTGTACAGATCATCTGGGACAGGAATCCTGCTTTTATGACCCATAAATGCATACATTCTTAGGTGGCTTGTAATGCAAAGCTGGCCGCCTCCTTCAAGCATGTAGCTGTCGTTTGTTTGCATTTACCTTGCCTTTCTGCAATTATGCACCCCAAAGAGCTAACAAATCTAAAGTGCATTTTATCTGGTAAATTCTTTTGGATCATTGCTTATTTTGAGGAGTTTTATGTGGACATACAGGTTTTGGGATCACCTGGCAGGACAAAGTTCCAAATAGAGTAGTCCTAGAACAAGCTGGAATTTTTAGCATGTATACATTACTGAAACAGCGACGTCTCCGTTGGCTCGGGCATGTAGTGAGAATGGCTGATGGTCGGATTCCAAAAGATCTCCTGTATGGAGAATTAGTGGAGGGAAATCACCCCAGAGGGAGACCACAGCTGTGATACAAGGATATCTGCAAGCGGGATCTAAAGGCCTTAGGAATGGACCTCAACAGATGGGAAACCTTGACCTCTGAGCGTTCAGCCTGGAGGCAGGCAGTGCATCATGGCCTCTCCCAATTTGAAGAGACCCTTGTCCAGCAGGCCGAGGCCAAGAGGCAGTCCCGAAAGCAGCAAAACCAGGGAGCTGGACAGGGGACAGATTGTATTTGTCTTCAGTGTGGAAGGGATGGTCACTCTCGAATTGGCCTTCTGAGCCACACTAGACGCTGTTCCAAGACCTCTATTTAGAGCATGTTACCATAGTCTCTCGAGACTGAAGGATGCCTACAGAAGAAGGTTCGTATACTGTACAGTATGCATAATATTAAGGTGGTATAATATGCATAATATAAAAGTGTTGCATGTTTGAACATTGTTGATTGTATCGGAATGCACTCTGGGATAGAGCACAATATTCCCAGTGTGGTGTAGCGAATAGAGTGACAGACTAGGGCTCTGGAGAAGAGGGTTCGAATCCCTGCTCAGCCATGGAAACTGACGGAGGGTATGGAACTCGTAAAGCCATTCCTTAAATATCTCACCTTAAATTTCTCATTTGGAAAGCCCTCTTAAGGTTGCTCTCAGGCGGTTCCGACTGGGCGGCACAGAACAAGCTCTGACAGCGAGGGATGCTGGGTCACCTTCTGCTCCCCTGCCCTTGGCATCCAGAGGACAGGAGGCACAGCAAACTCCCTCGCTCACTCGCTTCTCCGTGCGGCTGGCCCCAGTGGAGGCTCATTATCAAGGTCGGAAACTTCTTCCAGAGCTGGCGACTTGGGTTAATTAGCACTTGACCAAGCCAGCCGTGGCAAAGGTCTTAGAAGACAGAGTGATTAATCATGAAAGTGGCTCTAACCTTGGAAGCGAAGAACTCCGGTGACATTTTCAGCTCTGCAAAAGTGACCGGTGGAGACAGGCACTCTAGAAGGATGAGCACGGCTGCCCAAGCCTTTTGCATTCAGGGAAAGGAACGCTCAACTCTTCACAACAGCACGGCTGTCCTGTGGACACAGAGTCATGGGAGTGGAGGAACCTTCCCCATGGAAGATATCTGTGAAGCTACTTGAATGAGTAGCGAAACGTTTCAACCTAATAAGAAAGAAGTCCAGTTGCCATGACTCAAAATCCAGACTCCCCATGGATGGTGGCTGAGCGCATGACTCACATGTGCCTTCTAGCTACAAAGGACCCAGAGCGGGACCCCAATCTGGGTCAGATCAAAGGTCAGCACCACATTCTTTTCAATGGGACCTACTTCTTAGGAGAGATGCACTGGAGTGCTCTTCTGATTAATTTTTTTTGTATTTTGGTCTTCTTTTAGGGAAGCTGGGGAGAAAAGGCGGAGAGATGTGTTCTGTAAATCCATCACAATAAAGATAAATAAGATGCTTCTGCCTCATGCCCGATCCACCTGGCACGTCACCCTTCCTGGACCAAGAGAGCCCAGGCTCAGTGCTCCATTCGTGGGCCACCTCCAGGTTAGGACCAAATAAGATTGCCTTCGAAGGAGGCTCAACAGGATCCTCGATGTGTAGAGGATACAGTGGTAGACTAGGATTCAGAACAGCCAAGCTGAAATCCTCACTCAGCCATGCAAACTCATGGGTGTTGCGTAGAACTGGCAAAAAACACTCCTTATGTTTTTCACTTGCCTTGACATCCCTATTAGGGTCACTGTAAGTCAGTTCTGACTTGACGGCCCATAACATAACAACAGCAGAAGTTCAGCTCCTCTGTCGTGAATTGGGGCAAGGTGCTGGGCTGGCAACGTATTTCTCTTGGGCTGAAACGTCAACGTCGGCTCCTGTTCCAATTCTAAGATGCAACTCAAGGGCCAGTTCTTCCTTTTAAACCAATTCGCAGCTTGGCGGCAGGGGAGTTCAAGAACCATCCCAGCCCCTCTGAGTGCGTCCGGTTTTTGAGCTCCTCTGGGAAGGCGTTTGCTGGGGTGGTAGAACTGCTGAGGTACAAGGGGTGTCACTCAAGGAGGAGGCCTTCTCAGGAGTAGCAAGGCGTCTCCGTTGTGGAATTGCTCTCCCCCAGAGAGACCCACCCGACAGCCAGGCTCCGGTCATTCCACGGGAGTCCTTTCAATAGAGAGACAGGCACACCTGCCCTGACTGGCCTGGATTGGAGTCATGGCTCTTGACGTCATTGTATTGCTGCCCTGCTGTTGGCCTTCCTGTCCCACTGGAGGGTGGATGTTCCTCATCACCACTCTGACTTTGGATGTGGCCGCCCTAAACACTGAAACACAGATGCTCTGCCCGGTCCCACATGCAGGGGGAGAGAGACCTGCGTGCTGCACCAGTGGCATTTCCATAGGCCCAGTGGACAACTGGGGAGGGAGAATGCAGGGCATTCCTGTGAATGACTGAACCCATGGCTGCACCCCATGGTTTTGGGCTGGCCGAATTTGCACCCGTGAAAGTAGAAGCCAGAAACATGGCCCTTGTCTTTTCCCATGAGTTTTCCAGGAGAAAATGTAGCCTTGGTTTCCTGGGGTCCAACTCTGAACTAAGCACAGATGCTTTCAGTAGAGAGAGAGAGACCTCTCCCCTTGCTCTGCCCCCATGCCATAGGTCTAGAAGTTCACTTCTCGTGCGCGTGGCCTATATAATCACAGCCTTCCTTCACTTCGCAGGCAGGTGACGCAAAGGAGGCTAATGAACTTCAAGCAGCACTTGGTTAACGAGGGTAATTTAATTTTAATGCTTCCGGAAGAGAAGTTCCTTCTCTTTATAAATAGAGGCCTGCAGCTACTCTGCCTTAGTGGACAAGCGAGCCGGCTTGTTAACATTAAACGGAAGCTATTTTTGAAGGCATTAAACGCCCCCACCGTACGGCGCTGGCTTCTCGCAAATTCTTGGATGTAAGGAAGCGTATTGTACTCAGACTGCCAGCCATCTGAAGGCCTTGTAAGTTTTCATCTGGAGGGAAAGACAGGAAAATCGGAGACGGCAAAGGAAAAATTTGGTGAAAGGAACGCGCGTTGCAAAGATCTTGCAATGTTCAGCCCAAATCACAATAAAGCTTATCATTCCAACATGGGCTCTGCTTAAGCACCTGGAGGAAATAAACAAACTAATTCACAGGCTTAATTCATGTTATTACAGAGAACTGTGCTGCAGGAATAGCACTGATGGGCCCCATTAGGCATAAAAGCCCTCCATAGCTTCACGGGGTTTTTCTTTAATTTCGTTGTCCTGACAAGCAAAACTTCAGTTCCCTTGTGTTTCACAAAATGGCTTAATATTCCAAGATGGTGCTGCTTCTCCTTCGTTGCTTTGGGGTAGTCTATAAGCAGCACGTTTTGCTTTTTGCTCTGCCTAGCCCACACATGAGTGCAATGCATGCTTGACACGCACCCACTCTGGAACATAAACTGATGCCTACCACAAGGATCTACTTCATGTCCCAAAGCACAAGAGAGCCGACCCTCTGCACAGAAAAGCAGTAGGCAGCTAAGTTTATTCTGTGCTACATTTTAGATAATTTATTTCTTTCAAATATTTTTACCCTGCCTTTCTCCTTAAAAGGATCCAAGGCGGCTTGCATGGAGTGCACCAGACCGTGGTGGAGGAGAAAGAAGATTGTCCGTAGCACTATGTTAGCCTGTTCAATCAATGCCCGCACAAGGGAGCTAGTCCTTCACCCCACATTCACACTCCTACTCAGTCCAGAGTGTGACGAAGATTCATTAAGAAAAAATGAAAAAGATCCAGGACGTGGCTGGTCTAAAGAAATGATGGATCTGCCTTTCTCCTTAATTGTACAAAATGCTGGTAAGATCACACCTGGGTATCGCGTACAGTTCTGGTTGCCACACCTCAAAAAAGACATTGTGGAACTGGAAAAGGTGCAGAAGAGAGCGACTCAAAGGATGACTGGGCTGGGGCACCTCCCTGATGAGGAAAGGCGACAGAGTTTGGGGCTCTTGAGTCTAGAGAAAAGGCGCCTGAGGGGGGACATGATTGAGACATCTAAAATGATGCAGGGGGTGGATCAAGTGGAGAGAGGGAAGCTCTTTTCCCTCTCACGCAAGACCAGAACCAGGGGGCGTCCACTCCAATGGAGTGTTGGGAGAGTGTGAACAGACCAAAGAAAATCTTTCTTTCCCCAGCGTGTTGTGAGTCTGTGGAACCCCTTGCCACAGGATGTGGTGAGGGCATCTGGCATCTAGGTGCCTTTCAAAGGGGATTGGACAGATTCCTGGAGGAAAAGTCCATCGCAGGTGACAAGCCATGATGGGGATGTACAATCTCCAGGCTTTGAAGGAAGGGACCTCCAAAGGCCAGATGCAGGGGAGGGGGATCAGGAGACCGGGATCTCGTGGTCTCGTGTGCTCCCAGAGGCATCTGGTGGGGCCATGGGGAGATACAGGAAGCTGGACTAGATGGGCCCTTGGCCTGATCCAGCACAGGGCTCTTCTGATGTTCTTACATTCTCCGCTCCTGGTCATGCCAAGGTGCATAATGGTTGGTCAGGGTACCTCTCAGGGCTCAGGAGTAAAAAAATTCTAGAAGAGGTTTTGGTTTTTATTGGGCTTTGGCTGCCAATCTCCATCTGTTTTGATGCCTCCTTCTGTTGCTACAGCCACACTGGCACTAAGTTGTTTGTTTGTTCAGATTTCAGCATTTTTAACTCCCAAAAGAGCAGAGCAAATTTCAGTGCTTTGTAGGAACATCTCCTGGGGGGCTGCTTGGAGCTGCCCTGTAGATAATCTGGAAACACAGAAACCCTCCCGCTTCACCTGCTTTGGCCCCTTTTCTCCGAAGCCAGTGCACATCCTTCACAGGAACACTAAACACAAAAATAAAAATCCTGTTCTAACATTTTTTTCCCGACAAGCTCTTCTTTACCACCTTTCTTCTGAAAAAAGACCCTTGCGACCCCTAGTTCAGGGGTTCTTGTGCCTGTGACAGGTTTGGGATGATGTGAATAATCAGAAAAAGTGGCACATCAAGGTGAAGAGCATGTGGCTTTTCAGGGGACAAATGCCACACTCCGCCCCCGGGCCACTTGGCATCCTCTGGCCCTAACGGACTGTCTCATCCAAAAACAGTTTTCTCTAGGACTCAGGAGACTTAGGTTCAGATCTCTGCTTGGCTGTGGCAGGGTACGTGGCGGTAGTAAGCGCACTCTTTAAATATGTCACATACCTTAGAAACCCTAGTAGGGTTGCCAAAAGTCAAATGTGACTTGACAACACACACAAACAAGGGGGTCTGCGAGGTGAATCTCCGCTTTTCGAAGTGTCCAGGAGCGGAGAATCCCCTTTTAAATAGGCTATGGGCCTCTCCTCATAATGACCCTAACCCAAACCAAAAACCCCACCGGTGGACGTCTGGCTGATTCTGGTTTAATTTTCCCTGGCATTTCTGGGCAGCCCATGTGGCACTTTGAGGGTCCTGGTGGCAGAAACTTAGGCCCTGGGCTCACATTCATTTCCTACCCTTGTGTTCTATTGCTGCTACTGCAGTGAGTCCTGGACCCTTTGTGCACGGCAGGAGAGGAAACTGAACACCTTCCATATGCGTTGCCTCCGACGCATTTTTGGTATCACCTGGCAGGACAAAGTTCCAAACAGAGTAGTCCTAGAACGAGCTGGAATTTTTAGCATGTATACATTACTGAAACAGCGATGTCTACGTTGGCTTGGGCATGTCGTGAGAATGGCTGATGGTCGGATTCCAAAAGATCTCCTGTATGGAGAATTAGTGCAGGGAAATCGCCCCAGAGGGAGACCACAGCTGTGATACAAGGATATCTGCAAGTGGGATCTAAAGGCCTTAGGAATGGACCTCAACCGATGGGAAACCTTGACATCTGAGCATTCAGCCTGGAGGCAGGCGGTGCTGCATGGCCCCTCCCAATTTGAAGAGACCCTTGTCCAGCCGGCCGAGGCCAAGAGGCAGTCCCGAAACCAGCAAAATCAGGGAGCTGGACAGGGGACAGATTGTATTTGTCTTCAGTGTGGAAGGGATTGTCACTCTCGAATTGGCCTTCTCAGCCACACTAGACGCTGTTCCAAGTCCTCCATACAGGGCACGTTACCATAGTCTTTTGAGACTGAAGGATGCCTAATCTAACTGCAGTCATGATGATGATGATGACCATCAGATCACTCCTCAAATGGATTGGCTCTCTCTCGTGTCTCCCCCCTTGAGCAGCCAAGCCTGAGGGGGGCACAATCAAGGGGAAACAATCGGTTGATGCGTGATGGACATTTCATGTCATGGAGGTCCATTTCTGGTGCTGCTCTGGCCGAGGGATGGGAAATGTCCACGCAGGGAGAACCTCCCAGAGCTTCCACTTTTGAGTCAAGCAACATGTCTGCACAGGTGTCGTCAGTGAATTCCCTTGTGGATGGTGGCCTGTTTCCGTTGATGATCTTGACATGGAAAGGCCGCGCATGCCAAACTCCCAGAATAAGAGGCATCAAAACATGACAGCTTCAGAAGTTCTTGCTTTAATGAAGCCTTGGTCTCACGCAGGCATTTTTCATATCTGGGCTCTTTTCTAATAAAATTTAAAACAAGGCAACAGCCCACTTCAGTGGCTCAGGCTCTCCAGATGATTCTTGGAGTGTAATAATAACTGTCATTACAAGATAGCTCTTTGACACCCTACGAGAGCGATCTGCCCATTAGCCACCCAAATCCAGGAGGAAAGTAGGAGTCATTTCCCAAGCACAGCCTCCTGTGTTTTCCTTTCTCCCTAGAGTCGCAGGTCTTGTGTCGTTCGGAGCCTGTCTCCTGTCACGCTGGGTGCTTCCAAGGGCAGCCTCTCCCTCCAAACCACAGGGGTCCAAGGGGAGAGGAAAGCTGCACTGTTAGGCTTCATGTTCAGAGTCAGAGCTCATCTACATGGGCTGATCTGGAGAGGGCAGGGGTGAGCTAAGTCAGGATAATTAAGTTGGAAGGCCATCGAGTCTAATTCCCTGCTCAAGGAAGGAATATAAATCAAAGGATATCTGCCAGGTGGTTGTCTAGGTTTCTCTTGAAGGTCTCCAGTGTTGGAGCAATCACCACCCCTCGAGGTCATGAGTTCCATTGTCGTGCTGCTCTAACAGTTAGGAAGTTTTTTCCTGATATTCAACCAAAATCTGCCTTCTTGTAACTTGAGCCCATGGTTGCACGTCCTGCACTCTGGGATGATCGAGATCCTGCCCCTCCTCTTCAGGACAGCCTTTCAAGTCTTTGAAAAGTGCTATCGTATCTCCCCTCAGTCTTCTTTTCTCAAGGCTAAACATGTCCAGTTTTTTCAGTCTTTCCTCCTCACAGGGCTTGGTTTCCAGTCTCCTGATCATCCTGGTTGCCCTCCTCTGAATTAGTCCCAGTCTGTCTGCACCTTTCTTAAAGACAGACTAGAAACTCCCAGTGCCTATTACGCTTTTTATTTATGAAAGGAAATTCTATGACGGGACTTGGGAATTGGATATTCCTGTTAGACTTGAGTCTTCTTCCCAGAGATCCTTCCCACTGAGGAGAGATCTCCTTCTCTTTTGCCCGTCATTGCAAGATTTAAGGATTTAGGTCCTCTAGGTATGTGACTGGTATGAGATGGGGCTGAAATGCCAGCCCCAGTCCTGGTGGACACTGTTAGGCTTAATCTATCCTTCCAGCTTGTTGGCCCTCCAGATATGTTCCCTGATCCTCCTTCTTGCCTTCCTCTGAACTCTGAACTAAATAGGATTGCTTAAGATTGGAAAGAGATCAAAGATGGCTTTCGGTGTGGTTCTCGCATCCAAATGGCACGTGCACCTCAAATGTCCCGATTTGGTCCCCCTCCCTTATGAAAAAAAAAACAAATAGTAAAAATAATCCCCCTCCTTGCCCCCTCCCCTCACTTCCAGGAGGAAGTTTTCATTTTTCCCCTCCTAAGTGCTATAGCCGGACCATAAAGAAGGCTGACCGCCGAAGAATTGATGCTTTTGAATGGTGGTGCTGGAGGAGACTCTTGAGAGTCCACTGGACTGCAAGGAGAACAAACCTATCCATTCTGAAGGAAATCAACCCTGAGTGCTCACTGGAAGGACAAATCCTGAAGCTGAGGCTCCAATACTTTGGCCATCTCATGAGAAGAGAAGACTCCCTGGAAAAGACCCTGATGTTGGGAAAGTGTGAAGGCAAGAGGAGAAGGGGACAACAGAGGATGAGATGGTTGGACAGTGTCATCGAAGCGACCAACATGAATTTGACCCAACTCCGGGAGGCAGTGGAAGACAGGAGGGCCTGGCGTGCTCTGGTCCATGGGGTCACGAAGAGTCGGACACGACTTAACGACTAAACAACAAACAAAGTGCTATAGCACATCAGGGCTGTCCAATGGCTGTCTGATTGCCCTCTTGGTTTGTCCTATCTGCCTCCACGTTGACTGAATCCATTCCTTCATCTAAACCTGATTTCTGTGGACAATGACATGAACCAGATTTACTCCAAAAAAACACGAACCGAGCTTTTCTGCTGTTTTCCCCACAGATGTTACCAAGGCATGAGGTCCAGGTTTCTGCCAGCCTCTGACTTGCAGCCTGAGAGCAGACACACTGGGTCTGATGGACCAGGACTCTGAACGATTCTATCTAGTCTTTCCGCCCCTTTAAGTCTTCCCAGCTGCTCAGTCCCCCTCTCCCTTTACACTAAACCAGACACTGGCAAAGGAGGAGCTTCCCTTTTTCTCTGAACCTGGATAGCAGGAGAGGGAGGGTGTTGGAATTCATGGCCAGACTCTTGCCAGGAGCCGGTTGGAGGCAGAAACAAGGAGGGTTTTCTCTGGGGCAAAGCTGGGCACCGGAAAGAAAGGAGGCTGCTACACCAAGGGTTGCTTTGCTCCCCTTTTCTAACTTCGCCTCCAAGGGAAGGAAGATGGTTTGCCCTGTGTGGGAAAGAAGAGGGCTGTAGGGGCTGCCATGGTGCCTCTGGCACACTCTCGGTCACCAACCTTTGTTTTTGACCCTTGCTGAAGACGACGTCAATACCGAAATACCTCTTACCATTTACTCAACGTCCCTTGGCTTGAAAGCACTGTAGATCCAATCATCCACTCAGGAAACAGCTTCCAGAATTCCCCCAGGTGCCATGATCCATCAAGCTATACTTCATCGCTTTATTTCAGTGGAGAAATCCATTGTATCCATGCAGAAATTTTGTATTTCTAGCTCTTACTATTTTGAGTATCTGACTGTTGTGGTGGATGACTCTGGACCACCACAGAGCTATTACCTCTAGAGGGTCAGAGAGATCAAGCCGTGGGCAGCAATCTATGGGGATTTTATTTCAGAGTAATTGAAAGTGAGCAAGTTGAAGGGGCAAAGGGTAACTAATTAACACGTTGCTAGTTGCTTCTTGACGGGCACACAAACATGCGCATAACCAGTCATGCGGCTGGCACCTACCTGCGGTTTGCCACCATGATTTATCTGCTTTCTCTTAATACTGTGTATCGTGGCTATAAGATGCTGTAACATTATTAAATCTGTAACATTAAAGCACCCTAAAACTATAATTATAGGTTTAATCCAATGTGCCCATTGTTATCATCTGATAGCATCAAAGCGTGTTACAGCTAGAATATACAGTGCTCTGTCTTTTAGCTCTGCACACTTGAAAGGGGTTTGTTCTCCTGGGAACATCATTGTTACAGCTTTCAGGAAGTTTCCTCCAGTGCTTGTACCTGGTTGGGGGAGTTACATGGCTGAGCTTAAGTTTAAATGAAAGGATGAAAAGCAGTTTGGATTGAAGGAAGGAAGGAAGGAAGGAAGGAAGGAAGGAAGGAAGGAAGGAAGGAAGGAAGGAAGGAAGGAAGGAAGGAAGGAAGGAAGGAAGGAAGGAAGGAGCTGATGATGGATAGAAGGAAGGAAGGAAGGAAGGAAGGAAGGAAGGAAGGAAGGAAGGAAGGAAGGAAGGAAGGAAGGAAGGAAGGAAGGAAGGATTACAGATAGACAGGGAGAAAAAGGAAGGGAAGGATTACAGATAGAATGAATGAATGAATGAAGGAAGGAAGGAAGGAAGGAAGGAAGGAAGGAAGGAAGGAAGGAAGGAAGGAAGGAAGGAAGGAAGGAAGGAAGGAAGGAAGGAAGGAAGGAAGGAAGGAAGGAAGGAAGGAAGGAAGGAAGGAAGGAAGGAAGGAAATTGAACAGGGTAAGTGCAAAGTTCTTCACTTAGGTTGAAGAAACCCAATGCACATAAGGTGGAGGGTACATAAAAGAGCGCCTAAGGAGGCCCAAGACGTTAACACCAGGAACACGTGCTTTTATCAGTCGTGGCCCCTTCTCTTTGGAACAAGCTTCCAACAGAGCTTTGTCAGGCGCACCCCCTCTCAGTTTTTAAGACATTAGTAAAGAACCGTGCAAATATTTTATTTGTTTATTTATTTAAAATATTTATATGCCACCTTTCTCCCGAAGAATCTGAGGCAGCTCACAGGATTTAAAAGAAAGAAAGTTAAGAGCCAAATAGTGATTACAATATTTTAAAAAGCATTAAGCTTTTATTATATTAAAACTCATAATGAGAACAATATTAAAACACAAGTAAAACACGGAATAAAATGCTTCCTTGGTCAACCAGCCATTTTTTTAAAACCCTGCCTGAAGAGAAAGGTCTTTGCCTGCTTTCACAAGGACAGCAAAGATGGGGCTCAGCCTGGCCTCCAGTGGCAGGGAGTTCCACAGTCCTGGAGCAGCCACAGAGAAGCCCCCTCTCTCGTGAGTCCACCAAATATGCCTTTGAGGGTGGTGGGACCAAGAGAAAACCCTCCCCTGATGATTTTAACAACCAAGTAGGTCTATAAAGAGACAAGGTCTTTCAGATCTGGACTCCATCTTTTGTGTGGCAGCAGAGCTGGACTGAGAGCGAGAGGATGACCCCTGGCCTGAGTCCCTGAGCAGCGTTCTGCTCACTAGGGGCCATGGTCAAGGAAGGACTACCAACATGCCTGCTCCAGAAGAGGCGCCTAGCCCAGCAGCTCCATGGCACCTGAGATCATAGAAATCATAGAATTGTGAAGTTGGAAGGGGCCTACAAGGCCATCAAGTCCAACCCCTTGTTCAATGCAGGAATACAGTCAAAGCATATCTGACAGGTGATGATCTAAGTTTCTCTTGAATGCCTCCAGTGTTGGAGCACTCACCAACTCCTGAGGTAACTGGTTCCACTGTCATACTGCTCTAACAGGAAGTTTTTCCTGATATTCAACTGAAATCTGGCTTCCTTTAACTTGAGCCCATTGTTGCGTGTCCTGCACTCTGGGATGATTGAGGACAGATCCTGTCCCTCCTCTGTAGGACAGCCTTTCAAATATTTGAAAAGCGCTATCCTATCACCCTTCTGTCTTCTTTTCTCAAGGCTAAACATGCCCAGTTCTTTTATTCTTTCCTCCTAGGGCTTGGTTTCCAGCCCCCTGATCATCCTCGTCGCCCTCCTCTGAACTTGTTCCCATTTGTCAGCATCCTTCTTGAAGTATGGTGTCCAGAACTGCCCAAGGGGTTCGGCAGCACCGACCCCCACTCAGCTGAAGTGCTGGCCAAGCAAATGGCAGCACGAGCATAGAAGGAGCCCCCCCCCCCCCAGGAGCAGGAGTGCAGCCAGTGCTCACCACCAGCCGCCTTTACCAACTGCTGTTAAAGGGTTCCATGCCTGGTCCCAGACTGGACTTGTTCCCAGCGATGGGAACAGAGGCCAGTCTTGAACTCGCTGTTTCCAGCGGACTAGTGCTGGAAACTTGGTCCCCTGGGGTGCGGGAGGGCAGTGACAGGGAACTGCTGTTGAAGGCGCCCACCCAAGAAAAAGCACTCTCACCAGCAACCTGGAACTCATGGAGTCATTGGCAAGAGATCCCAAGGCCACCAGTTCCATTGGAGAGTTTAAGGGACCACTGGATATAAAGGTGCTGGTCCTTTTTCTGGTCCTGGCACTGTGGGGTTCACACTCTGTGATACAGAACTTATCTGAGACATTTCACACGGTCAGGCCTCATAGTAATAATACTGGCCTGGTTTTGTCCAGCACTTTACTCTAACATAAACCGATAGATGGAGGAGAATGGCCAGTGACATCATAGATATAGGGCAACCATGTTCTGGAGCTTCTAGAACAACATGGTAGTTAATAGCAACCAAGAGAAAGGAGGACCTCCGAGGACGTGAGGGAGGCTCTACCCAGGATGGAGTGCTGCATGTCCCAAGACCTGTGCCTTTAATATAAAAGACAGCCCTGAGCAAAGAACAAAGGCAAGAGGTTGAAGCCAGGAAGCCTGAGGCCACATCAGCTAACTCTCAGCAAAGGTTGCTCCGGAAACTGCTCCCTTGAAGATTCGTGAACCTAGTTCTTTGCCTATGGAGGAAGAATGGATGAGTCCGAGCCTCGCCTGGATCCTGTTGTCCTGGAAAGCAGGAAAGCAAGTGAAGAGGCATTAGATATAGAGGAGCAGAAACCAAATGAAGAAAACAATGAGGAGAATGTCAGCGAGGGACCACAACACCAAGAAAGTGGAGACACTGGCGATGGAGCTGTGGAACCTGACGTGAAACAGGTGATGGATGAAACTCTGCAAACTGATAGCAAAGTAAGTGTTTTCAAGCGCAAAGAATTCCTGGACCAAAACGAGCAGACGGAGTCTCCTTCCGGCACCGTCATCAACAACACGGCATCAATCAGAAAACAATCAAGAAGTATCCCAGCTCAAGAGCAGCAACTCCATGGCCAAAAATCCCGCCATGGCAGTCAGCATAGTCAGCATCTCCCTGGCCAGGAATCCCGGCTGAGCCTACCTGGGCAGGAATCTCACCAAGGAAGTCATCTCGTGGGCCAAGAATCACGGCATAGTCAACAGCTAATTGGCCAAGAATCCCGCCGCAGCAGTCAACACAGCCAGCATCTTCCTGGCCATGAATCCCGTCGTGGTAGTCAACTTAGTCAACATCTCCCCAGCCACGAATCTCGGCATAGCCTACCCGGGCAGGAATCTCGCCGAGGAAGTCAACTCATGGGCCAAGGATCCCATCATGGTAGTCAACAGAGTCAGGATCTTCCTGGGCAGGAGTCCCGCCGTGGTAGTCAGCATCGTCAACCGCTCCCAAGCCAGGAATCCCGGCACAGCCTTCCTGGGCAGGAACAGCCTCACCGTGGCAGTCTGCCAAGAGAGCAACTTCCAGGTCAGGAATCTCACCGAGGCAGTCAACAATCTACTGGCCACCAGCTCCCACAAAGTCGAAAGCCTTCGAGAGCACAACCCGTAGATGAAGTTGTAACCAAGCCAGACATGACATGGATCAGCCAAAAAACTGGCAAGGTTATGAAATGCGAAAGCCAGCAGACAAGTAGAGTCTGGCAGAAAAAAACGCTTGCTGAGATTCTTGAACCTTTTAGTCAACCACCCCCTGAAACCAGAGGTTCTAGGGTGGCAGAAGCTCCCATGCTGTCTGCATCTACAGAACAGCCCACAGCACCTCCCCTGAGCAGTCAAAAGCCAGAAAGTGGAGCATCTCAGTATGACAGTCAGCAGTCTGAAGAGGAGGACTCTTGGATCAGCCCCAAAACAGGGAAGCTAATGAAATGCACAAGTCAGCAGACAAGTAAAATCTGGGAACGAAAACCTCTTGCAGAAATCCTTCGTCTCTCAAGTCAAGGACCACAGACCGAACAGGTTGCCATAGAAGATGTGACACATCCTGGAGCTGAGACCGTTCCTCTCAAGGAAAGAGAAGCTGGACCGACTGAAGAGGCAGATGCTCAGCTTGGCAGCCAAGAAGGAAGAGAGTCCCGGCGTGGCAGTCAGAAGGTGGACGGAAAGGAATCACGACGTGGGAGTCAGCAAGTGGGAGGAGAGATGCCAAGCAGTGACGGTCAGGTGGTAGATCAGAGGCTCCAGACAGATAGCCAAGTGAGTATTTTTAGGCGTAAGGAACTGGCAGATCAAACTGACCAAACGGATTTTCCTCCTGGCAGTGTAACAATGAGTGCCACGTCTTTCCAGAAGCTGGAATCCCGGCGTGGAAGTCAACAGGCAGGGCAAGAATCAAGGCGTGCCAGTCAGCAGGTAGAAGGCAAACAGTCTTGGATCCCAAGTGAACAGCCAGAAGGGCAGGAACCGGAGCCAGATAAGCAACACTGGGAAGAGGAGGAACTCAGGGATCCTGAGAAACAACCGGAAACTGAAGAAGCATCTCACCATGGAAGTCGAGAGCTCATTGGACAGGGATCTCAAGAAGAAGAACTGGACCAGAAACTGGCTGCTGTGGAGGACCAGCAGGCACCAGACATTGTTCCGGAGGAAAGAAATACCTGGGTGGATGGGAGAACGGGCGCTGAAATGAGATCTACAAGCCTACAGACGAGTGAGAGCTTGTTCATAGACTACCTAACAAAAATATATGGCAGTCGATATTTGGAGCCCCCTTGCCCTGAGGGGCCTGGATCAAGTGCTGCGGCAGGTCAGTCTCTTCAAAGAGATGCGTTTCAGAGCAATGGGCAAGAAGATGAGGAAAAGGGAGCCGAAAAAGAGGAGCCAGGACCTTTGGATGGAGATGTGACAGATGATGTGCAGCTGGTTTCTGAACAGGAGTTCCAAAAAGACAGCCAACAGCGAAACATGCCAGAGACCCTTGAGGGTAGCCAACAGCTAGAGAGAGCAGAGTCCACAAAGAGTAGCCAACAGCCAGAGGTGCCAGGGTCCAGAAAGGGTAGCCAACAACCAGAGGCCACCGAGTCCAGAAAGGGAAGCCTACAACCAGTGGCAACTGAGTCCCGTAAGGTTAGCCAACAGGCAGAGGTGCCAGGGTCCAGAAAGGGTAGCCAACAGGGAGAGGCCACTGAGTCCAGAAAGGGAAGCCAACAGCCAGAGGTGCCAGGGTCTCGAAAGGGTAGTCAACAACTAGAGGCAACTGAGTCCTGCAAGGATAGCCAACAACCAGAGGTGCCAGGGTCTCGAAAAGAAAGCCAACAGCCAGAGGCAACTGAGTCCAGAAAAGGTAGCCAACAACTAGAGACAACTGAGTCCAGAAAGGGAAGCCAACAACCAGAGGTAACTGAGTCCAGAAAGGGAAGCCAACAACCAGTGGCAACTGAGTCCCGTAAGGGTAGCCAACAGGCAGAGGTGCCAGGGTCTCGAAAGGGAAGCCAACAACCAGTGGAAACTGAGTCCCGCAAGGGTAGCCAACAGGCAGAGGTGCCAGGGTCTCGAAAGCAAAGCCAACAGCCAGAGGCAACTGAGTCCAGAAAAGGTAGCCAACAACTAGAGACAACTGAGTCCAGAAAGGGAAGCCAACAACCAGAGGCCACTGAGTCCAGAAAGGGAAGCCAACAACCAGTGACAACTGAGTCCCATAAGGGTAGCCAACAGGCAGAGGTGCCAGGGTCTCGAAAGGGAAGCCAACAACCAGAGGCAACTGAGCCCCGTAAGGGTAGCCAACAGGCAGAGGTGCCAGGGTCTCGAAAGGGTAGCCAACAGCCAGAGGCAACTGAGTCCAGGAAAGGTAGCCAACAACTAGAGGCAACTGAGTCCAGAAAGGGAAGCCAACAACCAGTGGAAACTGAGTCCAGAAAGGGAAGCCAACAGGCAGAGGTGCCAGGGTCTCGAAAGGGTAGCCAACAGCCAGAGGCCACTGAATCCAGAGAGGGAAGTCAACAGCCAGAGGCCACTGAGTCCAGAAAGGGCAGCCAACAGCCGGAGGCCACTGAGTCCAGAAAGGGCAGCCAACAGCCGGAGGCCACTGAGTCCAGAAAGGGCAGCCAACAGCCGGAGGCCACTGAGTCCAAAAAGGGTAGCCAACAGGCGGAAGCCACTGAGTCCAGAAAGGGCAGCCAACAGCCGGAGGCCACTGAGTCTAGAAAGGGCAGCCAACAGCCGGAGGCCACTGAGTCCAGAAAGGGTAGCCAACAGGCGGAAGCCACTGAGTCCAGAAAGGGTAGCCAACAGGCGGAAGCCACTGAGTCCAGAAAGGGCAGCCAACAGCCGGAAGCCACTGAGTCCAGAAAGGGCAGCCAACAGCCAGAAGCCACTGAGTCCAGAAAGGGCAACCAACAGCCTGAAGCCACTGAGTCCAGAAAGGGCAGCCAACAGCCTGAAGCCACTGAGTCCAGAAAGGGCAGCCAACAGCCGGAAGCCACTGAGTCCAGAAAGGGCAGCCAACAGCCGGAAGCCACTGAGTCCAGAAAGGGCAGCCAACAGCCGGAGGCCACTGAGTCCAGAAAGGGCAGCCAACAGCCGGAGGCCACTGAGTCCAGAAAGGGCAGCCAACAGCCGGAGGCCACTGAGTCCAGAAAGGGCAGCCAACAGCCGGAGGCCACTGAGTCCAGAAAGGGCAGTCAACAGGCAGAGATGTCTGGGTCCCGAAAGGGCAGCTGGCCAATTAGGCAGGAGCCCCAGCTGCCTCTGGAAGAAGCGGTAGAACAACCACATGTGTCTGAAAGCCAAACAACTATAGAGAGCATTTTGTCATCTCACGAAGTGGAGGAAAAAGCTCAGCAGACATACAGCATCATCTCTCTGGAAGATGGGATCTGGCTGAACCGAAAAACAGGCAAGTTTTTGGTCAGTCACAGTCAGCAGACGAGGGATACTTCCCTGTTAACTTTTAGTCAGTCATCAGGGGGAGAGGAAGGAAAAGCTGAAAAACCATCGAGACTTGTGACCGATGCTGGGAAAACCGCAGCCGACATTGCAGAATTGTGCCCACTTAGTGCTAAAAGTGAACCCAAGGTAGATGGGGAGCCACAGCAAGTTGCAAGCCTAGCATGTCGCCGTGCTAGCCAGGGCATGTCAAGTCAGGAACCGCCCCAAGACAACCAGGAGCCTCCATGTCCAGAGCAACCTCAGGAAGAAGAACTTCAGGGCACAGAAAATGTCGAGAAGGTTCTAAGCCGCCGCTTAAGCGAGGCGACCATACAAAGCATCGTGGCTGCAGACGGAGAGGACAAATCTCAGCGGACCTACAGTGCTCTTTCTGTAGAGCAAGGCTCCTTCATCAATAGAAGAACGGGCAGGCAGTTGCTATCTCTGGGTCTACAGACTGATGAGTCCTCCTTTCAGAAGCTTGGGGAAGACTCAGAAACCAACCAGGACGATGCACCACCGGCTGCTGAAGAAGAGAGCCATGTTTCTGACCCTGCTGAAGGCGAGAACTCAGGGGAATAACAGGTGTCCGTTTGGAAGACCACATGGGCTTTATGATGGAGTGGTATGTGGTGTGGAGGACCCAGCCTGCCCAGTGATTAGAGAGCTGTTTGCGGGCTGGTACAGTCAGAGCTGCCGGTCAAGAGCTTCCTATGACCTGAAGGGACAAAGAACTCTGGAGGTTTGCCATCTCCTGCTTAAAAAAAGGCAGAGCAGGTGGAGTTAGGGGACCTGGGGGCAGCGTTGACGAAGTCTCCAAGCAACCGAGTGGCTCCCTTGCATCTGGGCAGCAAATCCTAAGGCTGGCAGGAGTGGCATTAAAAGTCAAAATGGGAAAAGAGGCACATTTTCATGTTTGTTTAAGGCCTGCGTAGCCGCGGCGTTTGGGGGCTGCGCGAGAGAGCGGTGCGTATTTCCTTCAAGGGACAAAGACGGCCACAACCAGGTGCGGAGTTTCAGATCAAAAGTGTTCAGGGCCTCATAGAACTGAATGTCAACAAGAAGCACAAAACAACAGCAAAAGAAAGACCTCGTGGCATCTTGAATACTGAACTGCTACATTTTAATGTAAGCTCTTCTTTGTTTTGTTTTGTGAACATAGTCCACTTCTTCAGACATGTGGGTTGGAAGGCAGAGTTAGAATCCTAGCTCATATGTCTGAAGAAGGGGTCCAGGTTCCATGAAAGCTCACATTAAAAGAGAACAGTTAGTCTTTAAGGTGCCATGAGGTCGCGTTGGACTGTTTTCCATGGCTTTCTTGGTCATGTCCTGAACTCTGGGATGTTCGAGAACAGATCCTGCCCCTCTTCTGGATGACAGCCTTTCAAGTCTTTGAAAAGAGTTATCCTATCTCCCCCTCAGTCTTCTTTTCTCAAGGCTAAATATGCCCAATTCTTTCAGCCTTTCCTCCTACGGCTTGGTTTCCAGCCCCCTGATCATCCTTGTTGCCCTCCTCTGAACTTGTTCCAATTCGTCAGCATCCTTCTTGAAGTGTGGTGTCCAGAACTGGACACAGGACTCAAGAGGAGGCCTAACCAGTGCGAAATAGAGGGGGACTAGCACCTCGCGGGATTTGGAAACTATGCTCCTGTTAATGCAGTCTAAAATAGCATTTGCCTTTTTTGTAACCACATCACACTGTTGGCTCAAATTCAGCTTGTGATCTACAACAATTCAAAGATCCTTGTCAATCATAATATTGCTCAGCCAGGTATCCCCCATCTTGTAACTGTGCATTTGGTTACTTTTCCCTATGTTCAGTACTTTGCACTTATCCCTGTTGAATTTCATTCTGTTGGTTTCAGCCCAGTGCTCCATCCTATCAAGGTCATTTTGAATTTTGCTTCTGTCTTCTAGGGTATTAGTTATTCCACTCACTTTTATGTCATCTGCAAATTTGACAAGCATTCCCTGCACTCCCTCTTCCAGGTCATTAATAAAAATACTGAAAAGCACCGGGCCCAGGACTGAGCCTTGGGGTACCCCACTAGTTACCTCCTCCCAGTTAGAGAAGGACCCATTAATCATCACCCTCCAAGTATGATTCTGTAGCCAATTGTGTATCCACCTGACACTTGATCTATCCAGCCCACACCTAGTTTAGCTTGCTAATCAGGGTATCATGGGGCACTTTGTCAAAAGCTTTGCTGAAGTCAAGATATACTACGTCTACAGCATTCCCTCTGTCTATCAGGGAGGTTACCTGATTTTAAAAAATGAGATCAAATTAGTCTTCCAGGATTTGTTCTTGACAAATCTGTGTTGGCTTCTAGTTATTATTGCCTTGTTTTCTAGGTTCTGGCACAATAACCGCTTTATGATCTGTCCAAGAATTTTGCCTGGGACTGATGTCAGGCTGACTGGCCTGTAGTTCCCAGGTTCCTCTTTTTTGCCCTTTTTGAAGACAGGGACAACATTGGCCCTCCTCCAATCCTCTGGCACCTCCCCCGTTTCCCATGATTTCAAGAAAATAATGGACAGTGGTTCTGAGAGTTCTTCAGCCAGTTCCTTCAGTACTCTCGGATGCAGTTCATCTGGCCCTGGAGATCTGAACTCGTTCAAGGTGGTAAGGTATTCTTTGACTATTTCTTTATCTATCTCCAGCTGCAATCCTGTCCCCCCCCCCACTTGCATTTCCAATTTGTTTGGAAGTTCGTAGTCTGTCTTATGGGAAAAGACAGAACTAAAATAGGAATTGAGCCCCTCTGCCTTTTCTTTGTCCTCTGTTATCATTTTTCCATCTCCATTGCAGAGCTGTGCCACAATGTCTTTGGTTTGTCTTTTGCTAGTCATATACCTGAAGAATGCTTTTTTGTTGCTTTTAGTGTCCCTAGCTAACCTCAGCTCATTCTCAGCTTTTGCCCTCCTAAGGCCATCCCTGCATTTCCTTGCTACTTGTCTGTACTCATCCTTGGTGGCCTGGCCTTCCTTCCACTTCCTATATGTGTTTTTTGTTTGTTTGTTTGTTTTGCAAACCCCACAACCCCAGTTTTGGCTGTCTAGTGAGAGTTCTGGTCTCATTTACCTGGATTCCCCTCATTTCCACCACCAACAGGCCCAGAAACACCACAGGCCCCTCTCCCAACCCTCACCTGCCCCACTTCTATGACGTCACAAGGACTGGCCCTCTGGTCTCATCTTGGCCCTGAACTCTAAGGAAATCAGAAATTGTTGATCCGACAAACCGATGCCTCACCGCTATGTTGCCAGAGAGCAAAAGATCCAGTAATAGGCATTTTCCCTCCTGAGGCTGAGCAGACACCACATCGCCTGGCGTAGATCACTCTGTATTAGTGTAACGGGTCCTTTTCAAACATTAATTGCTGGTTAGGCTAATAAGTGATCTTTTGGGGGGGGAAAGAAAGGAAGAAATCAGTTAAGGAAAGCCAGTCACGGCAGCCTAGAATAAAGATTAAGTAGCTGTCGAGTTTCTCTCTTTGCAGCAGTGTTTTCATTTTTTTGTACATTTTCCTGAAGCTGCCCCCAAAATGACTGACAGCCTCATAAGGGAATTAACTGCATCTGTAGTTTGCAAATTGCATCCAAAAGGGAGGGGAGAAGCCTTCAGATGATACCTACCTGTTTGTCAAAGTCCCGCCCACCAGCTCACCGAGTTGGTTGAGGGTTAGGAGTGACAGTGGCGGAAATCTTACCGTGTCACTTATTCCACGTATGGCTGATGATCTCATCGGCCACCGTGGTTTTGCAGAAATTAAAACATTCTGATTTCCCTCTTGAAAGTTACAAGACTCCCTTGGAATCCTGTTCATTGTAGGCCCTTTTAAGGAGAAAGGCAGGGTGAACATAAATTGAAATAAATAAATAATAAATAGGGACACCACTGGGGACTGTGAGATGGCGGGGTGTCTTTAACTTCTGGAAATCAGTGGCACGGGGAAAATTATCCTGGCTGTGGTGATTTTCCAAAATTAAAGACCTCCTCCCATTCTGTGGCCCCCAATGGCTTTCACATGACAGAAGGATCCTAAGGGAGATTCACAATCTTTAACATTGCAATGAGGAAATCAGAAAGCTTTAATTAAAAAAACACACAAAATGCTGTGGCTGATGACATGATCAGCCGTACGCCGTGGAAGTTAAAGCAACAGGATTTCAGCGAGTGATTTGGAATGAATTCGATTAGGGCTGTGCACTGGTTGCCCATGAATGCCCAGGTCTGTGTTGGGGGAGGATCGTTTCTATCAATTCACGCACTTCCCAGACCGAAGGGGACAGATCCATCCTAGTTTTGCAATGGATTGAGACAGTACTGGATGACGCCAAGAAACCATGGTGCAAGAAGATGGAAAAGGGAAAGGAGCTGAACGTTGCTGACAGTGAGGGCTGGATTAAGATCCTTAAAGGCCCTAAGCACTGAAAAGATGGTGGTGCTCTCTTTGAATATAACACTTGGCGGGTCCCACAACTTGAAAAAAAAAGTACAATGCATACATTACATGCATGAAAATGTAGCACTTTAATCGTAGAGCATGTGGCAAAAAAGTACCACATATCGTATACAAAATCATACATCGAATGACTGGTTTCCAGCCAAATCTTGTGCTTTCATGCTTTGATGAATGTAGACAGATTTTGTCAGAATCTGTAAACTGAGTAGCTCAAACAAGAGCTTAAAGCCCCTCTGAGGCGTTTTTAACAGTGGCTGTTATTTCTTTGGCTTGCACGTCTATGGTCTAGAAGACCAGCAGCTCTTTTTATCCTTATCCCCACCCAACCTCCCAAAATACAGAAATATATATGAGAATGATGATAATTGGTCCTTTCACTCAAATCATGAGTTTTCTTGCTAGGAGAGTCTTTATGCTTTTTAGTTTTGACTGGTTCACACTTAGTTGCTTTAGGTAGGGAGGTGGTTTTCCTGCGGCTCTTGAGGAAGGGAGGGAAGGAGGGAGAGTGAGCCAAGGGTGAGGGATGGAGGGGTGTGTGGTTTGTTAACGAGGGGGCACCATTTGCACCATGGCCCGTGGTGAATCCGGCACTGAAAAAACTCTGTGGTGCCCCCTTCCGTTGGAGATGCCCTAAGCATCTTGACTCAGTGGTTCTTCTGGGGTTACTGGCAGTGTCACTTAAGATTCCCAGTGAAGACTCTCTGATTGCTGAGAGTGTGTCGAGGGTCCCTGAGTGAGAGCACTTCGGCTTTCTGTACACCGAAGTTCGCTTAGATGCTGGCTCGCGCTGAGTGAGCAGCTCTCTTTTCAGGCTGTGTTGGTTTGTTCAGCTTCACTCCGAGGCGCTTGCCTTCTGGTCCCGCTTTGAGTGACTGCATGTTCCATCAAGTCAGAACCAACTTATAGTGACCCAAATTAGGTTTTCCAGGTAAGTGAAATATTTAAAGAACGGCTTTACCAATTCCACACCCCCAGTGAGTTTTCACAGCTGAGCAGGGATTTGAACCCTGTTCTCCGGAGTCCTCGTCTGTCATTCTATCCACTACACCACACTAGGAATCCCAAGTGGGTGACTTATGCTCAGGTTAAGTTTTGGCAGGGTCTGTCTTCCTTCTACCCTTTCCCCTCCCCCCCCCCCGCCATGGGTTTTGGGGCTTCCTTCTTCCACCGGCCACTTGGGATCTTCTGCCTGGCCTTAGCTCAAGCCAGCCAGCCTGCTGCAATAGCTGCGGAGACAGGACACCCCCTGAAAGCCTCCAGCTTTGGCTTCCCTCTCCTGGACTAGCCTGGGGTTCTTGCCTGCACATACAGCCTACACCCAGGCAGGAACCTCTCCCTTTTAGGCGGGTCATCGTTCACAAAGGGAAAACATCAGCAGAGGAGGGCAAGACTGGACACAAGAAAAGGGGGTGAGGGGAAGGAAGCAGGAAGAATGCAAGCAAGCTGCGGAGACCGCTGGTCCCCCAAAGCTGGACATCTGCAGCTTGGCGTACACCATCACCTCCTTGGAATTTGCCACATCACTGCATTTTATTGTGATGTTGGCCTCCCTGCTAGGTCTATACCTACGCTGGCCTCCCTGCTAGGTCTATACCTAGTGGTCCAACCCTGGGAGCCCTTCAGGAGAAAACTAGACCACCCTCTGTCCGATCTGCTTTGATTTGGACGCCTGCCTTGAGCAAGGAGGGGTCGGACCCGACGGCCTTCGAGGCCCCTTTCTGGGGATGCCATTATATTAGGATTCAAGGATGCCTCAATCTGAATATCCAGCCAGAGATTCATTTGCCCAGATTGGATGAGAGGAAGCCTGGATTGCACCCGATCCAACCAGGGCACCCGTCCAAAAGAGCTGAACTGGGGGACTGGGGGACCCGCAGAAAGCCCTCACGAGGAGCAAATGACACCAAGCTCTTCAAGTGGTTAGAACCAGGAATAGCAAGGGTATGGAAAAACGGAATAAACAAATCCTTCAGAATTCAATAGGGAAGGTTCCGTATAACCAGAAGACTCTGAGAAAGGATAGCTTTTATTGGAGGGCAGTATGGAGCTTAAGTACACCCAGAGCTTTCCTCTCCCCCTTTCCAATGTTAAAGCCTCTTCTGGCATCCCCACATGGGCTCCATTGACGGCTTCTGGCTTCTCGTCAAGGTCCTCCTGAGTCCTTCTCTGTTGCTCCGTTGCCCGTCCTTCACCGTGGTTGTGCCCAATGGGTGCTTGCTCTCTTCTTCTTCCTCTTCCTCCTCCTCCTTCTTCCTGGATTCCACCTAAACGTGTGACAATGGACCACGGATCCACGGATCCTTTTTTCCCCTTTCTTTGGAGGTAGTGCAGCCGACGCCCCCCGATGGCAGCCTCCCCAAGAAAACAGGATGGTTGTACTGGAAAGGGAGTCTGGAAAGGGCAAGAAAAGGGGCCCGGGGACAAAAGCAAGGATTCTTCTTTGTGAAGTGGTTACGCGATGTTTGGAGTTTTTTCTTTCTTCTTTTTTAAATAGAGAAGAAGATTGAGTAAGGGGAAAGAGGGTACACATGGACCAAAAGGTGTGGAGAAAGTTCGTAGGTAGGTATCTGTCTCCCTCTCCCGCAATATTAGAATCCAGAGCTTGGAAGCCTTAATTTCCTAAGGACTACCACACCCAGAATTCACTATGCCACGCCACGCCATTCCACCACACCATGCCCGTTAAGGTGTCCACGCTCTGTGTCCAGGTTCTGCTGGAATCTGGAATAGAGGTGGGCAAACAAGAGTTTGTCCCAGTTCGTAAAGGCGGCATCCCAGGGGCTGAGGAGGCAGGAACTGGCCGATCCATCGAGGAGGGGCAGGAAGCCTAGCACGCTGGTCCTGGTGAAGGGCCAATGGAGCCCAGAGGAGGCAGGGGAACTGGGACCAACTGGTTTGTGCCCATCTCTAATCTGGAGAAATTCACTGAAACTGAATGGTTGGAAGATCTGGCAGAGACAAAAGGAAGGGGCTCTTCACCCAGGACATAATTATAAACGGTGGAATTCACTGCCACAAGATATGCTGATGGCCAACCGTTTAAAGGGCTTTAAAAGGGTGTCGGAGAAATCCACCGAGGTCAGGGCCATCAAGAGCGGCTGGTCTGGATAGCTCCGTATCTCCTCCAGGTGCTTCTGCATCCCAGTGTCCATAGGAAGCAAGGTGCAGGAGGGTGCCAGGGCCCTCGTGGCTGGCTCCGATGGCCACTGACTGGCCAGGCGGAGACCCTTCATGGATCTTGTGCTGTTTCTTACATTTTTAGCCATTCTTCCAGTCTCTTCTCCTCGGAGGCATTCTGCCTTTCTCTCGTCTCCACCCCACCCCAATCCTTTCCTGTTTGTCCGCCTCCTTCATTTCTCCAGCCCATTTCCGATCCACGCGGTGTGCCGAGATAAACTCCCAGTAACGGATGTTTTTCCCCTCTGCAATATGCATGCACCTTTCAGAGCAGAATTGACATGGGGCTTTTTTGTTATTATTGTCTGCAGAACATAATCTGCTCAGCTTGATGTGCTGGCGCTGAATTCTGGGGGGGGGGGGGGAAACGGACACTGGATATGTAAGCATCAACACACTAAATGTGTTGTTTTGTTCAGTATTAATTTGTCATCTCGTTTTCCTCCCTGAGGACTCCAGATTTGTGAACCTTCGCTGCTTCTACGTCTGGCCGCCTCACTGTGGCAGAAACATGTTCATCACAATGGGTGTCAAAAAAATAAATAAATCAAAAACAAAACACTCCCCTTTGCTTTTCACACTTCATGGTGTTTCTCCCTGATAATTTCTTGTTCTCGGGCTCTTCAGAGCTTCATGCAGGAGACACATGGATATAAAATGCAGGACTACTTGTTGTTGTTGTTTACACACCAGCTCACGCCATAATTTTACTAGCTGGGAATCAACAAATCAGATCCTGAGCTTTAAGGCAAAATGACGCCTGTGTCCCACTCAGAGTCGAGGGCATGTAGATATTTGCATTTGGCCCTCTTAAAACAAATGCTGGACTCCTTAATTTTTTTTAACCAGTCTTGGCTTCCCCCCATCCTTTTGAAGAGCCAGAATGAATCCTATACATGCACTCTTCCATGCACACACTCTGGCGATTAAATGAACTGGCTCTCCCCATTCTTGAAAGGGGCACCTCTCTCTCTCTGCCGATCCCACCGCACTGTGTTCTCTCCCTGCAGCTCATTCCTCTGAAGGGCCGGCCCAGCCATTAGCTAGGGGGAGTCAATCCCCTTCGATGGTGGTGCCACCAACACTTTTCCCCCAACTGCCCCGAAGCTGAGCTGCCTCATGTCAAGCTTTTTCTTCTACCTACTGGCCAAGGGAAATGATGTTCCCCCCCCCCCCAACACCCTTCCCGCAATGCCTTGACCCCAAGGCCTTTTGGGACCAGAGTCCAGGAGGGACTTTAGAGATGAATGGGTTTCATTTCGGCAAGAAGCTCTCATGGGCTGCTTCCCACCTCGTCCAAGTTTTCGCCTCTCTGCCTGCAGTTCGGTGGAGAAAAGGCCGGCCAAACCCTCCGACAGCCCTAGGAGGGGTTTCAAGCCATGTGAGACGTTCAAAGGAATATATCCAACAGAAACAAAATGAAACAAACGACAAAAGAAGGTTGTAGCCCCTTAAGGTACTCCACGGGATACAGCGATTGAGTACATGAGCAGTTAGTCTTCAAGGTGCCACTGTATTTGTTGTTGTTTAGTCGTTAAGTTGTGTCTGACTCTTCACGACCCCATGGACCAGAGCACGCCAGGCCCTCCTGTCTTCCACTGCCTCCCGGAGTTGGGTCAAATTTATGTTGGTCACTTCGGTGACACTGTCCAACCATCTCATCCTCTGTCGTCCCCTTCTCCTCTTGCCTTCGCACTTTCCCAACATCAGGGTCTTTTCCAGGGAGTCTTCTCTTACCATGAGATGGCCAAAGTATTGGAGCCTCAGCTTCAGGATCTGTCCTTCCAGTGAGCACTCAGGGTTGATTTCCTTCAGAATGGATAGGTTTGTTCTCCTTGCAGTCCAGGGGACTCTCAAGAGTCTCCTCCAGCACCACAATTCAAAAGCATCAATTCTTCGGCGGTCAGCCTTCTTTATGGTCCAGCTCTCACTTCCATACATCGCTACTGGAAAAACCATAGCTTTGACTATGCGGACCTTTGTCGGCAAGGTGATGTCTCTGCTTTTTAAGATGCTGTCTAGGTTTGCCACTGTATATCTGTTTATTAATTGGTTTTTTTAAAAAAATATGTATTCAAATTATTTATATGCCACATTTCTCCCCATAGGGGACCCAGGGCAGCTCACAACAGGTAAAACAACAGATTTTGAAAACACTGCATGAATATACTTTAAAATAATAAGAATAAGAATAAAACACCAAGTTCAAAAACAACTCATTTTTATTTTGTCTTTCTCAAATATACATCCACAGACTCAAACAGCGACTGCTTCAAAAACGACAACTGTTTAAAGAGAATTTCCCCGTGGCCCCCCACCCCCCACCCCACCCCCGCAGGGAGTTCCCATACCTGAGCAGGTATTGGGAGCCAGGTCTCCTGAGCCCAGGTCTCTTGTTCTGTTCTCTGGCTCCCGCTGTGGGCTTACAGGGCCCCCAAAACTGTGGACTACTACTACCGTCCTTTCGACTGTGATCAGGACCCAGGACGTTTCCAAGATCATGCCTGAAAAGGAGTCCTGTTCCCTTGATGGATCTGGTATTGCTTTGCCATAAGAGGAAACGGCCTTTGGTCTGGTGAAATGGATAGGCTCCCTGGCGGAAGGAGGGAAGAAAAGAGCAGAAAACAACTTCAGCTGAGTCTGGGAAAGTTTCTCTTGAGGGGACTGCCAGAGTCCCCAGCCCAGCACACATGCACACACACGCACAAAAAGAGGGGGACCTTTGGGGTCATCGGCGCCTTCCCCTTAGTTGACCTCCAGCGGGACTTGCCTGCCCGCCCGTAGCCTCTTCTTGGCAGCTCAGTGATCCGTGTCGGTCCCCGAGGGCTCGGTGGCACATCCTTTAAAGCTGACACTCTCATTAAGGCTGACCTTGAGCTACACTGGAGGAAAATGAATTAGCTTTAGGGAAGTACCTGAGTGGAAAGATCTTGAAGGCAAAATGCCTGGAGGACAGTCTTTGGTCAGCTCCTCCACCTTGATTAACTGTCTTAATTTAGCTGTGATTAATAGTGTTCAGATTCCACAAGGGTTCTTCCAACCTTTCCTTGCCGGCCCTATTGCTGGGAATTGCCTTCTTGGACTCCTCATTCCCAAGGAAACCAGAAGCCAGCGAAACTATTTTTCAGTTTTGTAAGCAAGAATCCTGAACAATGTAATGCTGGGGCTTGGAACAGAAGGTCAAGCTGGATGATCCAGTTAGCACATTGTTAGAAGCGAAGTGAAAGACACTGGTTCACCCTAGCAAGGCGCTGTTCTCACCTCACCTGTTTCAAATTAGCTTCCTTTTGTTTTGTGGTTAGTGATGTGGAGAGAAACCTCGGCTTGGCTGACAAATCTAATCATTCCAGCATGGAGCTTTGAAGGAACTGCATCTTTAGCAAGAAATCTGGGAGAGCAGGAAACCCATATTTCCCCTGAAGTGTGATCAGACCTACAAAACGTGGGGATGCTCGAAATTTTAGGGAGGTGGAAGAGAGATGTCTCCTCTGGTGCTGATATGCATTTCTTCTAGTAGGGATGCAAAAAAAAAAATCACAAGCAAAGCAGCCTCCAAAGCCATTTACATACAGATGTTTGGGTTGCCAGGACAACCGGATCAGAGGTTTCGTTTTTAAAAACAAAGGGGAAAAAAATTCCAGTGCACCAAATGCCGATCTTCTTCTCTGCCTAGACATCTGGATCTGGTAGAAATGAGGCATCAGAGCGTACTCCCGAAGGCTTTTTTCCTTCACTGAAATAGCCTTTTTTAAAGGTAGAAGGTGCTTGCTATGGGAAAATTAAAACGGGACAAAACCTTTGCTATCCGAGAGAACCGTTCCTGGTTGAGAAATGGGAAAAGATAACACACACACACACACATTATTTCAAGGGCTGCATCTCCCTTTATGTCATTTAAATTTATTTATTTAAAATATTTTTAACCTATCTTTCTCCTTAAAATGACCCAAGGTAGCTTTTATGAGGCTGCTTGGGCTTTAAGATCATCAGGAAAGGCCTTTCTCTCAGTCCGGCCACCTTCACAGGTATGCTTGGTGAGGACACAGGAAGAAAGTCTTCTCTGTGGCGGCTCCCAGACTTTGGAACTCCCTCCCACTGGAGGCCAGGCTGGTCCCGTCTTTGCTGTCCTTCCGCAGGCATGCAAAGACCTTTCTCTTCAGGCAGGCTTTCCCTCAGTGACCGGCTGCCTGAGTGGGGTCTTTAAATGGATTGTTGTGCCTTAACTGCTTTGAATGTGTTTTTGGTGTTGCTTTCGTTTACCATTTTTTAGTGTGGTATTTGTTTGATCCTTTAAGTATTTGTATACGTACTGTTTTTAACTTTAAATATTGTCCTTTAATGATGTAAGCCACCTTGGGTTCTTGTTAAGGAAAAAGGCATCGTAAAAATATTTTAAATAAGTAAATAATTGAATAAATTGAGATGGCTGTCGTCTGAGAAACAACTTTGGAAGAATAACTGAGAATCAACACGTTGATGTGGAAGTGAACAAAGCACACCAGGAAGCCTGATGGCCGTGTGAGCAGCTGTCCCGGCACAATGCTTGGAGGAGTTATTTTTTTGGAGGACAATGCCCAGAATCCGTCCCCTCCCCCAGAGAACAAGGCCTCAGGCTCTTTTGGGCTGGAGGATTCCATCAGGGGTCACCCCAAAAAGTAACTTTTCCCCAAGCTCTGTTCTTGCCCAGGTGCACAAAGAGAGATTTGTTCCTTGTGGGGCCAGAGGGCTGCATTGGGGGACAGCCTGCATGGCTGCCAAGAAGCAAGCGGTAGAGTCTGGCAGACTGATCCTGGCCTCAGTGGGCAGCCACCCACCCATGGGGCTTTGGTGGTTTGCCTTTAGACTGGAGGGGGAGCCAGGTGTTGAAATGGACTGAACTTCAGGCTAAGATGCAGCTGGAGGACAAGCAAGTAAAATCAGAATGCTCCTTCCTTCAGTGGAGGAGAAACACATAGAAGATGATTATGGTTGGCTGGCTGGCTGGCTGGCTGGCTGGCTGGCTGGCTGGCTGGCTGGTTGGTTGGTTGGTTGGTTGGTTGGTTGGTTGGTTGGTTGGTTGGTTGGTTGGTTGGTTGGTTGGTTGGTTGGTTGGTTGGTTGGTTGAGAAGACTAAGACCCACCTGGCGTCTTAGGAAGACTGGAGAAGGTTTGCTGTGATATGCGGGTGGATCTCTCCCCTGCCTCTCCAGGTTGGACTGCCAAAGTATCAATTTTTAAAAATTGAGTTTATGGGGTACAGAGGTGTTGCCCTAAACATGAAAACTACTTTTTAAAAAGATGCTTTGGAGGTGCAGTAAAAGTGAAAGTACTATTGAAAAAACTATAGCTGGGGAGATCGCTTACATGACAGCCAGATTATTTTGGTACAAAGCTATTGATAAGATAACAAGGCAGAAGTAACTCATTCAGTTTTGTGCCAGTTTTCATGAGAAAGAGTAAACAACAGAACAATGATGTCATGTGAAACAGAGAGAAAATAAAATAAAAGAAGCGCATTTTAACATGCTGCTTATGTTGTGTTTTACCTATAATGAAATTAACAAAGAGATACCACAGAACAGATGTGAAAACCTGTGTTAGACAAATGAGAACAACAATATATTATACAACAGAAGCGTTTACAGAATATTGTAAAAGGAGAAAAAGATGAATGTCATTTTGAGCTGTTTAATGTTAAGCAAGTAGGGAAGATGAAAAAAGTGTCATTTGTTGTATAAGGCTTTAGCCTCATAATGAATAATAATTAAGTGTTTTGAAAAGGGCTATAAAATTATATGTTATCCTGTAACACCATCTATTGGTATTACAATGAACCTGGTGCTACCCTAGTGGATCGGTCCCCCTGCAGTTCGCAGGGATACCGATAAACTGTACCACTGGAACAGTCCCACAGTGATAAGCTTTGACGCCAGATTGCTTTCATAGCAATGTGCTTTATCAGCAATGTGCTGGCCTTGGTGATAAGACAGGTTGTTTTTGGTTTGGTTAAAGTATAAATACAGGATGAAATCACATTGAGTGTTATTGAATGAGACACGATGGGAGACACACATTGTTACTGAAAGGGAGAGACATATTTCCAAGAAGGATGTAAAGCATGAGACAGAGAATGGACCCAATGTCAGGTGAACATCCTTAGAGCAGCAAAAAGATAACAGCGTGGCACTGACAGCCAACAATGGGTTTTCCATAAGGCTAGGCAAGAAAATGTTTTTCTGTGTGTGTTAACAACATGCTTAGAGAGTTTAAAATGTCTTTCATTTTATGTTTTCATATTATAAGAACTCTGATGTTCTTTCATGTATTTTTATAAAAAAGCTTTTAAAACTTTTGGAGTTATACTGCTTTTTACTTTTAAATGAAGTGTTATAAGAGAGGTATTCTCTTTCATGTGCTTTTTACGTGTCCTTTCAATACGCTTCTTTCTTTTTTATTCAAACATGAATAAAATATATAAAGACCAGACAAGAAACTAAAGTTCTTGTCTGGTCTTTATACAGCTACAAGCTTACAACTGAGATGTATTTTCTGACTTAAGTATTTGTTCAAAGCTTAGATTCAGTTTTTATAGATTTTTAAGCATATGCGCCTACAGTTTTTCCCCCTCACAACTGTAAAACTGTCTTTGATACTTTAGAATTTTATGTTTTTCATATGGAACCTAGAAATAATGTAATGTGAATAAAGAAAAATTGTAGTAATTAGACAAGTTTCGGCATTGCCTGAAATTATTACAACAATGAACACACTTATAATGAGATGCCCAGATGAGTTTGAAAAAGCTTGCCACTGATTGTCTGGTTTCATTCTAGGGTTAACCTTTTACTGGGATAATGCCTGCTATGATGAATCTTAGGTAGATATGTGGACAAATTAAAAAAAACAAATCGTGATATTTGTGAAATATCGCTGATTTGTAGGATACTTGTCCCTTTGTATTTGTCAGGTCCAGAGACCCTGACGAATATGAATATTACCCATTTTTATTCAACCTTTCTCGCAGGTTGGCTACGGGAATGGAAATGGGGTTCGCCTTCCCACAGCCAGACTGCTTGTCAATGTCTTGCCGATCAGCTGATGGTCAGGTCACTGACAAGCAGGCTGGCTGTGGAACTGAACCCTAGGTTAGCCTTCTTGCAGCCAGCTTGCTTGTCAGTGTCCTGACGACCAGTTGTTTGGTGGGACATTGTGTTTTAATGACAAATCAAGGAATATTCGTCGATTCATCGCTAAAATTTGGTGCTTTGTCAATTTGTCCATTCGTCACCTTTGACAAATGACAAATCGCAACAAAGCACAATTTTTCCCAATTTGTCCCCACCTCTAATCTTATGCTTCTGTTCTTTGCCTGGGTGGTCTGTAAATCTCCATAGGGCTCGGGGGGTGGGGGTGGGGGTCAGGTATCCTTATCAGGTTCTGACAAAGAACCCTTCCAGAAACTCCCAAGAGCCTCAAGCCACCTAAAGAAGAAGACGAAAGAGAGCTAGATGGCCCCGTGGCCCTCATGAAGAAGAAATCAGCCAGATGCCCAGGTTCCAGCTCCTCAGTAACCCTCCATCCAATCACTACCAGCACCATCTATGTTTGAAGCAGGATCTTCATCATCCTCTTCGAACTGCAGAGCTGGAAGGGACCCTCTGGATCCTTGAGGTGTTGCCAGCATGTGGCACAATACAGGGAGGAAGAGCAAAATCAACACAAAGGGAAGGGAACAAGAAGCAGAAGCCTGCCTGCCTTGTAGGAAAAATAGGAAGCAGCTGGTGATTAAGAGAACTTGGAAAGGTTACTTTCTTGGATTACAACCTCCAGGATGCTCTGTAGACAGCATGACGCCTGGCCAAGAAGAAGGCAGTGGAGGAGACCAAGATCCCCTAAGAACAAGAATATAGACTGTATGTGATGGGGGCATGAGAGCGCTTTCTCCAAAACAGGGAAGGGAAGGCATCAGACTCGCCTCTGCTCCAGTCCTCTTCCATTCCTTCGACTGGGCTTATTCCCTCCCATCCTGGGCCCCCAAAAAACCCCTTTCACCCTCTTCACCAGACCTCATCTAGAATCAGACAGCCTGCATGATCCTAACATAGGACAGTCACCTGTGACGGGCAGCAACTTTTTCCAGGGCCTCTGGTGGAAGGAGTCTCCCTTTCCCATCACCTACTGCGCTCTCTCTCTCTCTCTCTCTCTCTTTCTTATAGTTCTGCCTTAAGACTAAAATCAAAAGCACCAACATGCCCTTTATCGGAAACATTTCCTGGATCTCTCTCTCCCTCTCCCTCTTTCTCTTTTTTTCCCCTAGCCTCAAGAAACGCTCTGTGTATTTCAAAAGCTGAAACACTGCACTGCAACTACGGGTTGATCCTCCCTTTCAGTGTCACCTCATTGTTCCCGTGAATGTTGCTCTAATGGGATGGTTTGATCTTCTCGTCCTCTCCCTCCCTCCTCCTCTCCCTCTCTGCTATTTTGTGCCCCCTCTCTCTCCTTCTCTGCAATCTCTGGAATACACCGAGAGAATACAAAGGAGCCAGCGAGCAGACTCTCATACTCCTCCAAAATCCAGAATCCTGGGCCATTAATCACTCCCTGAAAACTAACGTGCTGCAGCCCTAACTTGAAGTCAGGGGCATTGTTATGCCGGGCAGGGGTTCGTGATGGATGAATATCTCACCACGTCGCTCCCTTGGTTAATAAAAGGTGAAAACAGCAAACTCGCCCCAAAGCAACACCAGGAAAGCCCCGGCAGCTCCATCGCCCGAGTGCCCAAGGAACCAAAGGCAGGGCGTCAAAATGCAAGGGAGGAAGTGAGCCGTGGAAAGAACAAACAAAACACAGAGCGTTGGAAGGCACTGATCCAGGGCAGGCAGCCTAGGGATAGTGCTTCTATGCCAGGAGCATATCTGCATGATATGGTGGCCCCTGCTTCATCCTCATCCTCTTAGAATGGCAGAGCTGGAAGGGACCCCGAAGGATCATCCAGTCCAGCCCCTCTCAAGAAGGCCCAGTGGGGGAATCGAACTCCCAGATAGATAGATAGATAGATAGATAGATAGATAGATAGATAGATAGATAGATAGATAGATAGATAGATAGATAGATAGATAGATAGATAGATAGATAGATAGATAGATAGATAGATAGGAAGGAAGGAAGGAAGGAAGGAAGGAAGGAAGGAAGGAAGGAAGGAAGGAGCTGATGATAGATAGATAGATAGATAGATAGATAGATAGATAGATAGATAGATAGATAGATAGATAGATAGATAGATAGATAGATAGATAGATAGATAGATAAGAATCTTCTGCAAGGAAGTGTGAGATTCCCCTGAATGGCAGCAAAGAATCTCCGGTTTCTCCCCACATGGCCAACCCCAGGATCCTCTAGGGGTGTTCCAGTGCTACCAACCACCTTCACTTTCGAATGTGGGCAAGAGACAATGCTGTTCTTCCGCGTCTGGGGGGCTGGTGGCCCCAGCTCACGCCAGTAGAGAAGACTGGATGGTTCTGGTCCTCAAGGCTTCTAATGGCTAGAAGGACCTCTCAACCCAAACCTTACTTCTTTTGGACTACAAAATGTCAGTGGTTTGAGGAACTCCCTCTCTTTTGGGGGGGGGGGGTGACTCTCACCACAAATTATTCGGTTCACAGTCTGGGGGTCCATCTTGACCCAGCGCTTACCATGGAGACCCAGGTAACGACAGTGGTCCGTACCGCCTACTTCCATCTTCAGCTGATTGCCCAGCTGCGTTCCTATCTTGATGTGGGGGGCCTCACCACTCTGATCCATGCACTTGTAGTCTTGAGATTAGACTACTGTAATGCGCTCTACATGGGGCTACCTTTGAGATTGATGCGAAAGCTTCAAATGGTGCAGAATGCGGCGACCAGACTTCTTACTGGGGTGAGAAAACACCAACATATCTCCCCTACTCTGGCTGCCCTGCATTGGCTGCCCGTTTCCGCATTGATTTCAAAGTGTTAATGATGACATATAAAGCCCTAAACGGTTTAGGACCTCGATATCTGGCGGAACGCCTCCTCCCACCTAGATCTACCCGAATCACTCGCTTTAGCCAGGATGGACGGCTGAGGGGCCTGATGCCGAGGGAGGCCCGGAGAGAAAGAACAAGAAACCGGGCCTTCTCGGCAGTGGCCCCTCGCCTTTGGAACAGTCTCCCGTCAGAGATCTGTCTGGCTCCCTCGCTGGGTGTTTTCAAGAGCAAACTCAAGACCTGGCTCTTTAGGCAGGACTTCCCTCCTGTCAATGCCTAATTTATTTGTTATTTTCAATTGTATTAATGTTGTTGTTTTATTTTTTATTATTCTTGAGTGTTGTTAGCTGCCCAGAGTAGACTTCGGTCTAGATGGGCGGGATATAAATTAATTAAAATAAAATACAGTGGTGCCTCGACTTACGAACGTCCCAACATACGACCATTTTGAGTTGCGACCAGCTCCGGCCGCAAAATTTTGCTTCAACTTGCGGCCGGAGCTTCCAGTTACGAACAGAAAAAGGCAGGGGAAAAAGGCGGGGAATTCAAATTAGAGGGCTAACCGTTGGTCGGCGAAGAGCTTCTTTGTAGCTCTTTCGCCCCAACGGTTAGTGTGCACATGTTTGCAGAGAGGCTTCGGACTGCCTGGTGCTGCTTTCTGCTTCTGGGTGAGTACATTTACAGGGTTTTGCAGGGTTTTGCAGGGTGGGTTTGGGTTTGGGGGAGGTTATGTTTCTGTGCTGTGATGTTTTTTGTTTTGTTTTTTGGTGTGTGTTTTCCCCCAGCCCCATCACGTTCTGATGGAGCTGGCTGGGGAGGGGGGTGTTTTTGAGTGTTTTTTCCCAGCCCCATCACCTTCCGATGGGGCTTGGAGTGGTTTTTTTGTTGTTGTTGTTTTTGTGATTATTTTTTTCAGCCAGAACGGATTAATGGGGTTTCAACGCATTCCTATGGGAAATGGTGCTTCGACTTACGACCATTTCGAGTTACGCCCATCTTCTGGAACAGATTATGGTCGTAAGTCGATGCACCACTGTAAATAAATAAATAAAATCCCAGAATCCCCCACTTGCAGTACTTACTGTAGGATTTGGGAAGCTGTAGTTAAGGGGGGGGGGAAGTGGAGGAGGGACTTTTTCTAGTTGTGTCCGAAACCCAGGAGAGTTTCTGCAAATTCCTTTGGTGAACATAACCAAGAGCCCCCAAGCAGGCAGATCTAGCTGTTCCCCCCAATAGTCATTCAAACACACACACACAATTCTCACATATGCCATTAGATGTGTGACAGAATGAGACATGTGCAAGTTGTTTCAACAGGACAAGTGTCTATGGTGTGAATACATCTGTGCCTATCAGATGCTCTTTACTAAAGCTTTTCAGGACATCCTCTCACGAGGACTGCCAAATTGTGTTGCCCGTCCATCTATTCTTTGGTGCGGACTGGTTTATTTTATATGTTTCATTGATTTGATCCCTCTATTATATTTCCTTTGTTATAGTTATCTTACATTATCTGCATTGTTAACCACCCAGAATAGTGCTTTGCACTAATCGGCAGTATAAAAAAGCAAAAACTGCTTATATACCGCCCCATAGCACTTAAAGCACTCTCTGGGCCATTTGCAATTTAATTCTGCAAACTACACATTGCCCCCCCCCCCCCCAGTGAGCTGGGGACTCATTTTACTGACCTCGGAAGGATAGAAGACTGAGTGAACCTTGAGCTGGCTACTTGGGATTGAACCCGGGTTGTGAGCAGAGCTTGGGCTGCAGTACCGCAGTTTAACCACTGCACCACAAGGCTCCTAAAAAAGTTCATTCAATTTATCCATCCATCCATCCATCCATCCATCCGAAGCAGGGTTTGCTTGTGTTCCCATCATAGTATACCGAGGAAGGACTTGCAACCGGACCCTTTCCATTGTGTCGCAATGGAGAAGGATTGCCGTGATGCTCCTTTTCTTCGGTCGACTCTAACCATTCAGCTGAGGAGTGCAGTAGCCCCATTTCCAACCCTGGAGGGGCAGAAGACTGAGAGGGGAGAGGACAGCCATCTTCCAGTATTTGAAGGGCTGCTGCGTGGAAGACGTGGCGAGATTCTTTTCTGTAGCTCGAACGGGCAGGACCCAAAGAAACAGATCCAGACCAGAAGAAAGACGGTAGTCCAAAGGGAGGAAGAACGTGGTGGTGGTGGCAAGAGCGGTTTCACAGTGGACACAATGGTCTCAGAGGCCTGTGGATTCTCCTTCATTGGAGGTTTTTGAACAGAGGTTGGAGGGCTGTTTGAGTTGTGGGTTTGGACTGGCCTTACAGCTCTCTGGCTCCATTATTCTATGATCCGGATGCTTTTAGAACGTTCTTTATCTTCCATGACCAAAAGCTGCCTCACGTCCATAGAAGTTGCCAAATTCTTCCTTATAAATGCTGCCGTTGCGGTCTGGACTCGTTGGGACTCTTTCGCATGTGCGGTAGAAAGGAAAGGAGAAAGCCAGATGTGCTGGAAACTCATCTTTGCAAAGTAAACAAGAAAGACATAAAAGTATGATTTTTCTATCCGTCCAGCTCATTGCAGGGCTGAGCCGCAGGGCGATAGCATTTTCACGTCCAGAGCTATAAAATGTTCTTTTGTTAATCCCCCCGCAATCGCTTCGTGGCACGGGGCCTTTCCCACCCTGAGTCCCCCTCTGTTTCTTGAAAATACCTTAAGGTTTGTTTGAGTAAGCAAGAGTTCAGCCTAATGCAAAGAGATATACGGCTGAATTGTTAGCCTCATCATTATTAAGCGAGCAAGCTGGCAACGTGGACTAACCTGGAGTGCCAGAAATAACGAGCGTGCCAACGAGCTCCTGATGAATAATTCACCCGACACACCCCCTCCCCTCCCCTCCCCGCAACCACATGGCGTGCGTACAAATCTCCACTGCTCGGCTGCCAGCCGTCTCTCTTCACCTGAGTCATTTGTTTCCCCGGTCGCTACGCGGTGTCTCTGGTTTGCATGCCAAGAGGAAATGCTGGAAACATAACAATGGAATTCTGATTCATCACTATTGGAAGCGGGTAATCATCCTACCCCCACCCACCCACCCCATCAAGTGCCTGAGATCATTGGCGCATTTAGTCTTGCTTGCATCCCAACTGAAGAGCCCAGGCCTTGATGGTTGTGCATAATAATAATACTCATGTGCCACCAGGTCAGTTCTGAGTTATGGCAACCCTTTTCAGGGTTTTCCAGGTAGAGTCATCAGAAGTGTATTACCCTTTCCTTCCTCTAGGGGCGCCCTGGGACGGTGCCACTTTGGCCCAAGGCCGCCCAGGCTGGCTCTTCTCTCTGGAGATGCCCGGTGTGGAATCGAACTCCCAACCTCTGGCTCCCCAGCCAGAGATCTAAGCCACTGAGCTCTCCGGCCAGCTTGGTTGTACAGAAACCAGATGTTTTAAAAAAAGGGAAGCTGGCCCATATGGGATATCCCTATAGGAACCACGCACTCAAGTCCTGGTGCAGATGAGCTCTGAGTTACCTCTCTGGCCACGGCTGTGACCCCAGGTGCTTTCCACCTCATGAAAATCAGGGGTCCTGTTTCACCCTTCTCCCCAAAATCTTTTGAGCAAGAGGTGCTGGACCTTGGCTCGGGGGCTTAGCAGGGTACATTCATTCAAGTCTTCCCACAGGCAATAATAATAATAATAATGATTTTTAAAAGGGAAAACCTAGGAAGCCAGAGATCTCCACCACACCATGAAACATCAATCCAGAGACAGTGTGGTACAATGGTTAGAGCAAGGATGGCCCTTTCAAAGGGCCGACTTAAAGGACATGGCTCCTGGTCAAACAACACTTCCTGATGCAATCAAACATGTGCCTTTCTCGCTCTTGGATCGCACCCTTAGTTTTACTTGGAAGGGTTAATACCAAACTAACCTTAACTACTTTTTTTAAAAAAAGTAACCAGCACGATAGGTCAGGAACCTAGTACACCTCAATGTGAGCAAGTCGTTGGCAAGGTCTCCATGTTGAAACAAGAGGGAAATGCAGGTTGGAGAGGGGAACTGTCTCTTCCCTTGATCTGGGGCACCCCACAAAGATTGTACAGCAGCTCCCCCATATCTGATGAGGATTGGTTCCGAGCCCCACCGCCGATCTTGAAAACCACAGATAATAATGAACCATCGACAGACACACAGACAGAAATTTGCAATATTTTCAGATCGCAGATAGGTGAAACCGTGGGTACTGATCCCACGGATACGGGGGTCCTACTGTATTTGCTTTTTTTTTTCTCCTCCTGCTGCTGCATCACACTCTGGACTCCTATTTCACTTGTGTGTCCGTCTACTCGGACCACACGACCCCTTTCCTTCTCCATGTCCTGCTACGAAGCCACATCAGCCACCTGCGCCTCTGGTTTCTTCCTGCCTAAAGGCAGAACTTTCCATTCCCCCGTTTAAAAAGCTCGTGCGGTTGGCGTTGGCCCAGTTCTTCCGTCTGTTTAGGTCACCTGGCATCCTGATTCTATCTTCCGGAGGGTCCGTCACGATCCCTCTCCCAGTTTGGCATCCTCTCCCAATGGGGATGATCCTTGACTGGATGCTCTCCTCCGGGCCATTTATAAAGGTGTCGAACAATCTTGGTACCAGGAGAGAATCCCGTGGCACCCCAAGCCTTCCTGCTCCTCGGTCCAGGGCCTGCAGCTCTGCCTGCAGCTGGTTTTCCTGACTGTCAGCCTCACCTTGGGTATTAAAAGCCGGCCGAGAATGGGCTGCAATGGGGACGGGAGACATGACTCGGTGGCAGCAACATACCTTTACCAGTAGAAGATTCCGGATCCAACTCCCAGCTGGATCTCCTCTGACCCCTCCCCAGAAAGGATCTTGCAGGCCTAGCTTGTCGCCCAAAACATACTGTTTGGCCCTAGATACGAGCTCTTCCAAGCCTGGTAATCGGTAAAAGCTGTTTTTTTAATGTCCACAAGCCAATTTCCACCGGTTCCCTATTAAATAGCAACGCTGCTGTTTTAAAAGGGAGTGCCCTTTTGTGGAGATGCCACTGTCAGAATCAAAGACTGTTGGTTGATTACACTTTTTTTTAGCACTCTCCACATTTCCCATTTCTTTCCTATAATCCTGACTGTTCTTAAATCTTTCAACAATTGCAAATGAATTTATTTGCTGTATTAACAAGCAGTGTCATGGGGTGGGGGTGGGAGAACTCAAACCAACCTACAATTCATTAAGCTTTTGTTACTGGAACTTTTTGCTCACACTTCCCTGGGTCACTCCACCTGTACCCATCCATGTAACCGGGCCAAAATATGTGACCTCTGATGACATAATTCACAGAAAATCAGAACAGAAACGAGAAAAATATGTTTCAGTTTGTCTGGTTAGTCTTGCAAGCAGCTTCTGCCCCATATCAGATATTCACAGAGGGCAGCTTCACAGTTAGAAAGTGATAAAAAGATATCTTTCCTAAGGTACATTTTCCAGCACTTCCATCTCTGTGTGATCCGTCTGGAAACAAATCCTGTACTTCTCTCTGAGCTGACCAATCAACCAACGAAACATAAGCTCAGCGGCGAGTTCCAAAATGGCCAGATTTCACGGCAGGGATAAGAAATGTACTTTAACTCTTCCAGGACATAAAACTTGGGTCCTCTCCGTTTCTACCCTGACACTTTTTAAAAGATGAAGGAATGGAAGGAAGAGAAAAAGCAAAAGGAAAAAAAGAGACCACTTTTACCATCCTCTGCTTTTCACAGGCTCACACATACGCAAACGAGAGAGAGATTCAGTCAACTCAAGAGAAATCCTTGACGGTACAGAATTAGTGAGAATTATGCCTAAAAAAGACCTTCCGCTTCTTTCACACCTGTGTGTGGATCCAAGATGGGTCAACTCCAACGTCCTCTTTCCCACGGTGGACAACCGGGTGCTTCTAGGAAAAGACACCGGGAGGCCTGAAGGGCAGGAGGGACCTCCAGCTGTTGCTCCCAACAAGTGCCGTTCGGAGGCCTGCTGAATAAAAATGCTCTCTTGATCCACAGCAGAAGTATAGAGATTCACCAAAGAGAATTGCTTCAAGTTCCCAGACAGTCCACCCCTTTCTCAGCAACTGGCACTTACCATCTCAATAACTCCAAGACATTAGTAGTGTTGTTGTTTAGTCGTTAAGTCGTGTCCGACTCTTCGTGACCCCATGGACCAGAGCACGCCAGGCCCTCCTGTCTTCCACTGCCTCCCGGAGTTGGGTCAAATTCATGTTGGTAGCTTCAATGACACTGTCCAACCATCCCGTCCTCTGTCGTCCCCTTCTCCTCTTGCCTTCACTCTTTCCCAACATCAGGGTCTTTTCCAGGGAGTCCTCTCTTCTCATGAGATGGCCAAAGTATTGGAGCCTCAGCTTCAGGATCTGTCCTTCCAGTGAGCACTCAGGGTTGATTTCCTTCAGAATGGATAGGTTTGTTCTCCTTGCAGTCCAGGGGACTCTCAAGAGTCTCCTCCAGCACCACAATTCAAAAGCATCAATTCTTCGGCGGTCAGCCTTCTTTATGGTCCAGCTCTCAGTTCCATCATCTCTACTACATTAGTAGTAGGAAGAATCAAAATGTTTCATGACTTACGATTGTGAACAGATAACAGGAAACTAAGAAACAGACCAACAAATAATGGATTTCAACAGATGAAGGGGCGAAAGGAACACCGAGCAGAGAGGCGGGGGCTCTCTTTGAATTTAGAGGCAGGGGAGGAACTCTGGGTTGGTGCCGTCGGTGATGGCCCAGGCCAGAAAGGTCCCTCCCAGTCAAAACAAACTGGAGGCAGCATGCGAGGTTGCCAAAACACCAACGGGGGAAAAGTACACTACAGCGTTTGAGACTAGTAGCCACGGATCATGTTGCCCTCTATAAACGTGTCTAATCCCCTTTTAAAGCTGTCCAAGCGGTCAGCCATTGCAGTATGTCATCAACGGTGAATTCCACCGCTTAAACAGATGCTGTGTTAAGACATTGCCTTTTCCACTTTCTCCACGCCACGGCATTGGCATCGTTTTATAAACCTTGATCATGCCTTGCCTGTCTTGCTTTCTGGCCTACGCCATTAAAGGTTTCAGAACAGAACAGAACGGCCTATGCTCAGGAGCCCAAAGCATCCTCCTTTTTCCCGAGCAGAGTGCCTCCCGCCCTTGCATGCTTTCGGCTCTCCTTTCTCTGTCTGGTTTTTCAGTATCTTCTCTCTGGCTTAACCACCCGCCTTCCTCCACACACAGTGTTCTAAACGGACCCTCATCATCATATTTAAGTCATCCTTGCTATGTGTTCAGCTGCAGGCTCCCACGAACACAGCCGCCCCCCCCCCATCCGCTTCCTTTTTCATTTTTAAAGGAGGGGAAGGGGAACCAAACACACACAGAGAGGAGACGTTCTTTCCTTGCCCTCGTGCAGAGAAACACCGCAACAGACGGGCAGGGAGGAAATGGAGAACACAAAAAAAGAAGCCTTCTCCTGAGTCGGTCGGTAGGGTGTTCATGGCTGGGGCAAAGGGATGCTTCTTCCCCCCCCCCCCAAATTCTGAGAGGGGGCAACTCCCCCCACTCCGTCTACAAGTTGTCTCTGGGTCGGGATTGTGGTCCAGCTAGCCCAGTATGGTTGAGACTCACGGGGAGCCAGCTGGCCCAGGATTTCAGGCAGGACTCTGTCCTAACCTGGGGGACACGAGGGATTGAACCTGGGGGGCTTACATGGCCAGCAGGGGCCCCCAGCATGGACTCATAGCCCTTTCCGGGAAAAGCAAGGCCTGGGAGAGAGAGGGAGAGGCTTGGGAATAGAGATTTGAAGGGCTCCGCTGAGCCCCCCACCCCCACCTGGGCTATCTCTAGGCTGCAGGCGAGTGGCTTCCCATTCCTGATTTGTACCCAATGGACTGTGTGCAGAGCAAGAGAGCAACTGTTTGGCAGAGACACGCTCCCATATGGATGGAGGGGCATCTCCTGTTAAAACGGAGACTCCTAAGATCTTGGACACAATCCACAGCATCTCCAGCGGCACGGCTGAAGAAGGAACCGGCAGCGCAGAAGAAAAACAAAAAACCACCTTTCTGCACTTCATAGCCCAGGGATGGGAATCCTACCAGCCATGGGCTTACCTGCCACCCTCTCGCCCATCTTTATGACACTTTGGAAGCAGGGGAGGAAAATTGCTACCCCGAAAGATTCTGGGGTCCGGCGTTTCCCTTTAAATGGGGGTTGCACCTACTCCTAATCGCTTCCAGCTGCGTTCTGAAGAGAGCAAGGACTGTGGCACATTGGAAGGGGTCCAAGCGGACCTTAGACCAGTTGGAGTTAAGGCAACCTCGCATGCTGCCCTAAGAACTTGTGGCTGGGAGGGTCCTTTCTGGGCTGCCGGGACTGTCCATCCATCTAGCCGTAGCCAGTAGTTCCTACCCTGCCTCTGATTTTCAGAGAGCCCCGCCTCTCTGCGGAGTGTTCTCTTTTTTTCTGCCCTCTCTTTTAGTCGACTAGATGTTAGCATGTAGTCTAGAGTCTGTGATAAGCAGTCAGTCCCGTCAGTGAGTCTGCTGAGGCCTGTTTCTTAAGCAGTAATGCATGTTCAGTGTGCTGTTTGATCTGTTCAACTGTCAGTAAATGAAACCGTTTTTATTCTTTCTCTTATCAATGTCTCAGAGTGAGATACGGAGACTGTAAGTGCCAGTTAATGATGAGAAAAGGGGTGGTCTACTCTGGGGAAACTTAAAGCTATTCTGCTCTGTGAATCCCTGTACTTTCGCTGCACCGGTAGAGTTTTTAATCCGTCAAAACTCTGCAACAAGACCTCCCCTGGACTTGGTTCTCCCTGCTTTGCCCAGTGCAGGCTTGCAAGAAGAAAGTCCCGGTGACCCAACTGAAGGCCACTTCCAAGAACTGGACTTGCTTTTGGCATACCCACGTCCATAGTTAAGTGCGGCAGAAGTGACCCGCTCGCCTTCCAAACCCCCTGCACACAGAAGACGTCAGAACAGAAGACTCAGGGGCGGCCTTTGGAGACGATGGCCTGTAATGAGACGTTAGCCGCAGAAGCACCCGCGAGGCAAGCTCTTCTTTGGCCTGGAGAGTGGCTTCCAAAGGGCACGGGGTCTTTCTGCTGCGTTCCAAGACTAGAAGGGCGAAATGCACAGGGGACGGTCCTGAGTGTGGGCTAGGCGGATGCATTAACACCAGCTCCCCACAACGTTGCCTTGGAGTTGGCATCAGCATTGGGGGGTAGGTTTTTTCCATCGTTCCTTTGGCTGAGATGGCTGAACAGGGTGAAGAGGAAGGAACAAGAGCAGCTCCTCCAGCGTAAGGATAGGTCACCCGAGAGCGAGGTGAGCATCGTCCTCACTTACTGTCTCCCTGATTGCCAGGTAGGGGTGCGAAGCCAGTGAAGAAATGGGACAAGAAGAAAACGGATGCATTCGAATCATGGTCTTGAAGGAGAGCTTTATGGATCCCATGGACCACCGGAAGATGATCAGTTCGTCCTCCCGGGTCATCTCTAGCTCTCGTTAGAAGCAAAAAAACACACAAGGGCTTTTCACCAGGTCCCTCTGCTGAATGGAGCCATTAACTTTTCCTTGCTATTTATGGGTTCCAAAGGAGGCACACCTATCGTCCGTGGACATCCATCGCAGGAGCTGCGGTTGCCCATAGTTGGGCGAATGTTTTTCAAAGCAGAGTTAAAGGAGCACGAAAATGTTTAATGCATGAATCTTCTGCCTGTTTCCTACTGAAGCACCTCCGCATAGCACGTCCTTTTCAAATGTTAGAACATTTAAATGTTACGATATTTTAACAGCGGCCACTGGCCCAACCCAGCGTGCCTCCACACCTGCCTGGCTAACGGATGACTTGTTCATTTAAATATTGATGGGGGGTGGGTGGGAATGGGGAATCGACCAGGGATATTTTACCCAGGGGGCTGCCACCCCCCACATTGCAGCACACAGAAGAAGAAAAAAACCCAGGTGGGGGGTGGCAGGTGGAGGAGAGGAGAGTTGGGAGTTTTCTTCATGGGAAATCCCAAATGCACAAATGAACGGAGGGGAGGGGGCAGGCTGTGTTGATGGATATTACGACATCAGTCATAAAGAAAGGATCACGTATGACGAAAGGAAGTGTGATAAAAAGCGAAACTCTGCTAGGACTGGATTTCTCCACTGGCTCTACCCACTTTGGACCTACCCTGAGAAGACCCAAAGGTGACTCAGAGCCACCTGGGGAGTCTCTGAGGGCCAAATGGGGACAATAGGAGGGCTGGATTCCGTCCTGGGGCCTAAGGCACCAGACCCCTGGTGGGAAGAGCAATTCCTGTTTCGGTGCCACGTCTGTGGCATCCGAAGAAACACTAGCAGACAAACTCAAGCCGTTGGCATGATGCCATCCAGTGCCCAAGGAAACGCTTCGACAGCAATCCGGAATTAAATGGGGGCGGGATACAGGTCAACATCACCCCGACATCCAATGCTGCAGCTGCACCACAGGCAGCGAAAGAGGGGGGAAAGCAAGAGAAATGAGGAGGGGGAGGTCGCTTCCCCCTCCCCCCTTTTCAGGCTCTGTGGAAGTAAACCAAAATGTCAGGATACTAAAACTGGCAGACGTGGCCTTTTCTCCTGCCACGACTTCGCCACCTCCCTGCCCGCTGGGCTACCAGCGTGAGAACGACAACGACAGCTGTTTTCCCCACCCCTGGACATTTCAAATATTGCCATTGGTAACAGAAATATAAATTGCAGCTCCAGAGGTCCGTTCCTGGCCCTGAGCGTGCAGAGAGGGGACGTGCTTCGGAAGGACAACACCTCCATCTAGCGGGAAGCCCTGGAGCCTGACCAGCCCTCTCCAACCGGCATCTCTTCGCCATGGATCGCCTGGCCGTTTCCTGCAAGGATTCAGAAGAATTTGTTATTGCCGAAGGAGGAAAGAAGCACCGTGGGATTGATGCCCCTGCAACCCACCCCACCCCCGTGGCTCCAATCCCACCCCAATGTCCTTTAGGCTCCTGAAAGAATCCCACTTTTAGAAGGGATCCCAAGGGCCGCGGGAACCCGCTAGGGGAACATCCCTGACAGATGGCTTTCCGGCCTCTGATTTAAAAAAAAACCCAGTTTAGGAGAGCCCATCGTCCTGCGAGGCAGTCTGCTTCGCCGTTGAACCCTTCGGATCCTTCAGATGATCTTCCTGACGCTGAATCAGATTCCCCCTTTCTTGTGATTTGCATCCCTGGGCTTGGATCCATCTCCCCGAATGCCCTTCGTCTCCCACCCCTTCAAGTCTTTTGAAGTCCCCTCACCCGTCCGTCTTTTCTTCTCGAGGCGAGGTGTGCTCCGACCCCTCAACTGTTCTCCACAGGGCCTCGTTTCCAGACCTTTGGGCCCTCTGGGTCATCCTCTACCCCCAGACACATTCCAGGCTGTCAATATCTTCTTTCAGACGGTGGTGGCAAGAATTAGGCAGAGGGACGTTGGACCAAAGAGGAATGCGGCAGGGTTATTCCTTCCCTCGATTCAGAAATTCTACTGCTGTTGATGCAACAAAGGACTGAATTGGGTTTTTTTGCTGCTGCATGACGCGGCTGGCTCATATTCAGCGACAAAGCTTTTCGCAGGTACTGTTCCCAAGCGGTCTGCAACACACCTTATATTGATACTCTGATTTCCCCTGCCTGAAGGTAGAATTCTACCTTTTCCCCTGCTGAAATATATTAAGAGGCTTTGGCAAGCAAGTTCTCCAGACTGTGAAAAGAAGCAGATGGTTGAGGAGCTCCCGGCATCTCAATTCAGTGAGGCCCAGCGACAAGCCAGAAAAGTGGGTTCTGCGTGCAAATCTGTCCTGCGTCGCTTGGCTAAAGCGCACACAACGTGGGTGTAAGTCCTATTCTAGAACTGTTCCTGCTTTGGAGACACCTTGAAGAAGAATTTCCAAGTCCTGCAAGATCCCTCACCTCCAGGCAAAAGGAAGACCAGGAAGGTTAGTGTTTTTTTACGGTCAGGGCCTCTATAGCTTCCTGCCCTTTGCCAGCCGACTGCTCTATGGCCCTCTTAACCTCCTGGAGAGCATTCTGGATAGGGAGCAGCCACCTGAGCATCATGAAAAAGGAGAGTGGGTATTGCTAAAAAGGAGGATAAAGGACGGCACTGATTTGAAATGAATTTGCATAAATGATATGTAACAGATGCAAAACAGGAAATGATTATGACCAGCTGAACCGTGTCTCTGTGCCTGCTCTTCAAGGAGAACTTTAAGGTTCTGGACCCCGTGTCTCCTTTGGGTTCCATCTCTTTAAATCAGGTTTCAGCCAGTTGTTCTTGTTGTTCTTTAGTCGTTAAGTTGTGTCCGACTCTTCGTGACCCCATGGACCAGAGCACGCCAGGCCCTCCTGTCTTCCACTACCTCCCAGAGTTGGGTCAAAGTCATGTTGGTCGCTTCGATGACACTGTCCAACCATCTCGTCCTCTGTCGTCCCCTTCTCCTCTTGCCCTCACACTTTCCCAACATCAGGGTCTTTTCCAGGGAGTCTTCTCTTCTCATGAGATGGCCAAAGTATTTGAGCCTCAGCTTCAGGATCTGTCCTTCCAGTGAGCACTCAGGGTTGATTTCCTTCAGAATGGAGAGGTTTGTTCTCCTTGCAGTCCAGGGGACTCTCAAGAGTCTCCTCCAGCACCACATTTCAAAAGCATCAATTCTTCAGCGGTCAGTCTTCTTTATGGTCCAGCTCTCACTTCCATACATCGCTACTGGAAAAACCATAGCTTTGACTATGCGGACCTTTGTTGTCTCTGCTTTTTAAGATGCTGTCTAGGTTTGTCATCGCTTTCCTCCCAAGAAGCAGGCGTCTTTTAATTTCGTGGCTGCTGTCACCATCTGCAGTGAAACCCCATGTTTCCTTTGGGTTCCATCTCTTTAAATCAGGTTTCAGCCAGACAGCCCTCTAAATGGAGGACTGAGACACACACACACACATGGACCTTAAAAAGACATGTGGCATTCAAGTTATTTATTGCTGCTCTTTGGAAGAGGGGGCATTGTTTTTGCAGTTTTGAATTCTTAAATTCCTCTAGCTGTGCAGCAAAGGTGCCAGGATCTGCAGAGCGGAAAAGCTACAAGTTCCCCACAGTAGACCACTCCTTTTCTCATTAACTGGTCCTTACAGTCTCAAGAACTCACTCTGAGACATTAGTAGGAGAAAGAATAAAAGGTTTCATTACTTATCATGGTCCTCCTCCTCTGGTGGTGCTCCAGTCTAGGCAGGTGTTTGGGCTGCCCTTCCCCCACCTCCTCTGGTGGTCAACCACTCAGAGGAGGAGGCCGGATGGGGATTTCCCTTGCACAGCTGTCGAGTGGGCAGCTGCTGGAGGAGGCATGGAAGGGAAGACCAAGCTCCTTCCCGGACTGGAGCACCACCAGAGGAGGAAGGCCTGGGAGGTGTGCACTGAATTCTGAGTGGGGTAGCCGGCTTGGGGCGGCGGCGGCGGAGGGAATGTGCAGGGAGCTTCGTACAAAGCGGCACGAATGATAGCAGAACCAGCCTTACTGTCAGCAGAACTGAAGCTCAGGTGTCAGGACAATGGGGGTGATAACTTTGCCCCTGCGGCTCTGGGATGGCTCCCGCTCTCCTGCTTTCTAGGAAGAGCATGGAGAAGCATGTTGAGCCTTGTGGCGCAGTGGTTAAAGTGCAGTACTGCAGCCCAAACTCTGCTCATGACCTGGGGTTCAATCCCAGGTAGCCGGCTCAAGGTTGACTCAGCCTTCTATCCTTCCCAGGTCGCTAAAATGAGTGCCCAGCTCGCTGGGGGGGGGGGGGAATGTGTAACTTGCATAATTAACTTGTAAACCGCCCAGAGAGTGCTTGAAGCGTTATGGGGTGGTCAATAAGCAGCACGCTTTGCTTTTAATAATTTAATTGAAGAATTTACAGATTAATGCTTTTGATGCTTCACTGGCTGAAACCCAGTAATAAGCTGCAACTAACGTAGGTGCCCCTGAACCAACAGAAATTACATAGGTGTTAACTCACCAAATCCCCACTGATTCAATAACCAATATTCTGTAGCTTAGCATAGTAAATTGCACTAGAGTAGGCCCACTGAATCCATGTGGACTGAGTGAGTCAACTCTTCTACAGGTTCCCTTGATTCAAATGGGCCTACTCTGTGACTTCAGTGTAGTAACTTGCAGTTAGAGTAGATCCATTTGAATCAAGGGAACCTATAGAAGGGTTGACTCACCAAATCTCCGCTGATTCCGCGGACTTACTCTAGTGCAACTTACTACTTTAAGCAGCAGGATTTTGACCCATGGGTTTATTCTAGTTGTGACTTAACTACTGGATTTTAGACACAGTTTTATCTACTTTTAGCAACACTTTCAGTTATTTTATTGCAAGTTTTAGAGATACTTTTATCCATTTGGAGCACTATTTGAACAAAAAGTGATTGTGGGTGGGTTTTTTTTTAAATGCCTCCTGTTTTATGGGAGGGAGGATGAATATAAATTGAGAAAAAGACAATCACAGAGACATGTCTTGTGTCCATCCAGTCATGGCTGGGGTCGTCCTAAAACACACTGAACACTAAAGGGATTAGGGCCATCCTAAGGTCTACGTGGTGGCGCTGCGGGTTAAGCCGCAGAAGCCTCTGGGCTGCAAGGTCGGAAGACCAGCCGTCGTAAGATCGAATCCACGCGACGGAGTGAGCTCCCGTCGCTTGTCCCAGCTCCTGCCAACCTAGCCGTTCGAAAGCATGCAAATGCAAGTAGATAAATAGGTACCACCTCGGTGGGAAGGTCACGGCGTTCCATGTCTAGTCGCGCTGGCCACGTGACCACGGAAACGGTCTTCAGACAAACGCTGGCTCTGCGGCTTGGAGACGGGGATGAGCACCACGCCCTAGAGTCGGACACGACTGGACTAAATGTCAAGGGGAACCTTTACCTTTACCTTTAAGGTCTACGTGGCTCACAGTCCCCGTTCCATGTCCCGTAGAAGATGACTCTTTGAACTGAGCGATCCCCCCCTCCCTTTATTTGCAGAGGGCTGTCCTCTTCTTGAAGGCAGCCCGTAGCAGCCTCTCCGCTCCCTGAAGGGCTGACCAGTTCACCGTGGACTGAGAGTTAAACCAGATGGGCCTTGGTCTCGCTCTTCGGTGTGCTGCAGGGATGAGCTGGTTAGCTATTTTTTCCGGTGATCCGAATTGCGAGAGCAAACCCATCCATCTCCTGAGCACCTCTCTCTAGCGACACTTCTCAGGGGCGTCTACACTTTGGGTGCATCTAGTTTCACTCTAGTTTGGGTCCATTTCCGGCACGTGCGATCGCTGGGAACGGACCAAGAAACTCTTGTGGGAATTTAGTAATTCCTTTTGTTCGTTAGCAGAGTATGAGGTAAAAACAAGTGTTTGCCCATCCCTTTGTTAGCAGTGGAAAAATAACATTTTCCCCCCTTTCTCTTTTAATGAGTCCAGGCAGACGCTGTGAACCCATAAGAGGAAGACAGAGGATGGACGGATGGTGATTTTTGAGGGACCTGAGGGGTTTAGGGCACAGCTCCACACACACACACACACACCTGTACATGCCACACCTGTTTCCTTTGCATTTCTGAAAATAAGTTGGACATGGTCACTCCCTGGACCACAACTTCCAGAATTCCCCCACTGAATTGCAGTCCAAAAAAAAAAAAACCCTGAACTTCGCTATCTCCAATGACTGGACTCGATGGAGAAGGAAATTTTGCCAATGGTTGAACTTTCTTTCTTTTTTAAAAAAAAGAGCAAGAAGCCACCGACACAAAGCCCCGTCTGAGCAGAGAACAGAAGCAGACTCTCTCTCTCTCTCAGCAATAGCTAGCTCGCAACAGCTGCCTTTGAATTTTTATTTTGCCTTTCACTGGTTTCAACTTACATGGAAATCTAGGCTGATTCTTAATCTTAATTTTAGAACTGCAGAGTTGGAAGGGCTCCTCCAACTCTCATCGAATCCGGCCCGTGTCAGGGAAGTGGGGATTCGAACTCCCAACCTGTGGCTCCGCAGCCAGGTGGCTGAGAGAGGTCAGTTTGGGAGAGGCCAACGGCCTTGCCTCTGGCGTGGGATGCTGGTGACCCTGGCTTTTTTTCCTCCCTGGGGGTATTTTGCAAAGCCGTGGAGGAGCTTCTTGCTTACGCCGTGCTGGAGTCGAGTTCAAATTTCGCTTTGCTTCCCGGACCCAGCTCAAGGCGGCCTGGAGGCTCGCCCTCTGCCTCTCCCCCCAGTTTGGCCTCGCCAGGCCCAAGGCCCCCTTACCCCGGGGTGGCTCCTGGGAGGATGCTTCTCCCCTCCATTTCAGGGGAAAAGGGGACAGGTACCCCTTTGTCCCCAGCCAGCTCTGAAGGTTTCCAGGAAGGGGCAGGCCCTGGCCCCCTTTGATGGACAGATACCACCAGGGATCGTGGCCAAGCGTCCAAATCCCCGGCATGTCTACTCAGAAGGAAGCTAGACTCCCTCTGTCCCGTGAGGTTCATCCCTGCATACAGTGGCAGTAGTGCTGCTGTGCCACTCCAGCCACATGCTCTCTTCCTCTGGAGCACTCCTTCTACCTCCGGGTGTATCGTTCAATTTAGCGGCCGAGTCCTCATGAGCTTGTGTTTGGGGCAGGGTGGCCTGGCGTGCCTCTCAGGGCCAACCTAGCCCCTCACCCACCCGACCCACTCCCCAAAATCTGGTGTGTGTGTGTGTGAGAGAGGCTCCCCCTCCTCCCCCTGCCCTCCAGCCAGGGCTCTCCTTGGGTGGCGGCAGCCCCGGGGCCCGAAGTCAGGGGCGGCCCCACCGTGAGCCCCGGGCAGCAGCCAAGCCCCTTCATTAAGGGCGTTGCAGCCACCTGCGGCCGCTCCCACTGCAGAGGAGGCGGGGGGGAGAGGGAGGGAGGGAGCGTCCGGCCGAACCATTTTTCCCCGTTCGAGAGGGGGAGCCAGGAGAGGAAAGCAAGCTCCTCCTCCATGAGGAGGTTCCGCCCCGCCCACCTGCCCGCCGGCCGCTCGGAAAAGCCGAGGCGCATGCGCCCTGAGTCAGGGTGGCCTTTTGGCCCGGCCGCCTTGTGGCCGTCCTCGCCGCCTTCTTGTGTCTTCGTGTAGGGGGGGGGGAGTCCTCCAAACGGGGTGGAGCGCGGGGGGGGGGGGGAAGAAAGGAAGGAAGGCCCGGAAAAGCTGCGCCAGCTTCCAACATGGCGGCCGGCCCCCCCCCCCCGTCGAGCAGAAATGACGACACGGGCGGCGCTGGTGACGTTTCCGCTCTCGCCCAATCCGCGGCGGCGGAGGCGGTGCGCCAGGGATTCGAACGCGGTGGCGGCGGCGGCCGACGGTTGGCGCTGAGGCCGGCAGGTGAGGGAGGGGGTTCCAGAGGGGGGGCCCCCCACCCCGGGAAGGGAAGGGAGGGGGCGGGGGGGGGCAAGGGCTCCTGAGGGGAAAGCGGCGCCCCTCAGGGACTACAACTCCCAGCATCCGTCGGGGGGGGAAAGTAACTTTTTCCGCTTGGGGGGCCCATGGCGGAGGCCTGGTCCTGAGGGGGGGGCGAGGGCGAGAAAGGGGGGGAAGAAGGGGAGGGCTCCCCTCAGGGGGTGGGGGAGGGGGCGAAGAGTCTACCTCGCGGGGTGGGTGTGTATTGTTCATATATTCTTGTGCTGTTTGTAATCCAGTTGGGAAGGACTCGCATCCTAAGAGGAGAGAAGTAAATCGGTGCCCATAATGAGAGGGTAAATCCAACCCACTTACTGTATTCATGAAGAAACAAAAATAGCCCTCATTCTCCTTTTTTTAGAAGCTGAAATGTGAAGGCGCAAAGTTGACCAGTGGAAAAAAAAAAAGGACCCCTTGAAGGAAGGGCGTTTTCTCATTGGGATTGAAACGGATGAATAAAATACCTCTTGGGGGTCAAGGCCGTGGCTAGCCTTTGAAACAGCCTTTGGGAGGATCCCAAGAGGGAGGCATGGCCTTCAAAGCCGTCTCCCTGAGCCGCGTCCCTGGAGGGACACCCCTGAAGGACTTGGTGAAATTCCAGCCGGGCGACTCTCTGCGATCAGCTTCAGAAAAAGCGGCTTTTCCTTCAGCGGCTCTTGCCTCCAAAAACATGAATTTGGGGAAAGAGATTGAAAAAGGAAAAATCCTCCAGTCCACTTTAATCGTGGGCGGCCTCGACGCGGAAGGGCTCCTGGACTTCAGTGAGATCACACCAGCTTCGGAAGAAAGGAGGCCACTTTCCTTGCGTGTGAAGCCAGAAGATGGGCTACTGGCAAGGAATGCCTTCCTCAAACGTAAAGCTTGTGAGCCTTTGCCTCTTGAGTCTCCGGCCAAAATCTTTTCAAGAATGAAGACGAGGGCCGCTCTGGCCAGACAGCAGAAGAAGCCTCTAGAAAATAAACGGTTAGCCGTCAACAGCACCACGGATTATATCCTCACCCCTGAGAGGCATCCGGTCTCTTTGGAAAGCAAGAAATTGGAAGCTGAAGGTGAAAAGCCCAAGGAACCGCAGGCTGAGGAGCCACTTGGCGAGGCAAACGTAGAAAAAGGTTTGTTCTTGCCTTTCTCCTGGAAAATGCTGCTTAGCAGAATCTTGTCCATGTTGGGATGGTTTCAGTAGGATTGGAAGTATGGCTGTTCTAGCTAGGGCTCCCAGATAGGAGAGTCAGTAAAGTGTAGTGGATAAAGTGCAACTTGGATTCGGGAGAGCTGGGCTCAAATCCCTCCTTGGCCCCAGAATCTCTCTGTCTCTCTCTTGAATGACAAAGGTATGTGACATTCTTAAAAGTCTCAGAACCCCTTTGAGAGTCAACGTAAGTCAGACGTTGATTGACCACACATAACAATACCCAGAGAGGTGTGGTGGCAACTGACCAGTCCAACTCCAACCAAGCTTCTGCTGCAAAATACCATTTTATTTTAGATTCTCCTTCCGTTTTCTTGCCAACTAGTTGTCTCTTCCCATTTCAACCCGTGAAGTTTCCTCTGTTGCTTTTTCTCTTACTTCCCCTTCCTGTACTACTTTGTAGTAACTTCCTTCCCCTCCCACCACACACACACCTTGCATGCCCCAGAGTGTTGCTTTGGGAGGCAGGTGCAGGGTCTCCTGGAAACAACAGGCAAAAGGTCAGGGAGGCCCCAACCACAGTGGGTTGGCAGGAAAGGAGTTGCTTGATGGGTGAATGAGTATGGAAGCCAGGGTGTGTCACACTGTGTTCCAGGGAATCCCTGGATTTGCTTGGAAGCTTTTCTGGGTTTCCACAGCTACGATTCTATGCTTTTATGAAATTTTTAAATAGCGAACCTTGTGGAGTCTGCATTGTGATCTCTTGTGAACTACTTATGAGATGCTTCACTTCTTGTTGGATCTGAGAACCGTTTCTTCTATTGCAGGGCCCCATCTTACTGCAGGGAACAAAAATGTGTCTTGTGCAGCCACAGGCTCTGTGGTGTTGGAATCTCCTCACAAGTTCTTCTCACGCGTGAAACAGAAGTTGCAGCAGAAAGGTTTGCAAACAGGTTCCTCTACCCACCAGCCGTGATAAATGGTTGCATCCGTCTTTGCGCTGGAAATGTTTTATTTCTCTTTCCATGTCCACAAGATGCACTAGAAGCATCTTGTGGGCACGGAAGGAAGCATTCATTCCTCACAAAGAAAGCAATGTTCCTTTTGTATCCCCACGCCCGTCAAACTCAAGCGGTTTGGGTTGGCGTTTCTTTTACTACATTGCATTGCAGGCCGTATTAAAAAAAGGGGGATGCAAGTCATTGCTTGATGACTTTGGGGTTCAGGTTATGAAATATTAGACTGAAACCTTTCTCCCACCTTGCCACCTACCCCTTGCTCTCCCCTGCTAGTCCCCCTTCCATCAAGCATTAAAGTGCCGTGTACTGTGTGACACTGTCAGTCTTGCGTATTGAATACAGCAGTCGCAAAAAAGATCCTAATTTGTGTGTGTTTCATCTCTCGTGATGGCTGGTAGATCGGAAGGATTGACCGTTCTCTCAGCCAGAAGTCTAATTTGAGAAAGAAGCAAGATCCTTTTGCTGGGATCCTGTGTTAATGAATGGTTAAAACACATGAAGGCTGGAGCTTTTAAGAACATCTGTCCCTCTGTCTTGTTCTGTGGTTTATGTTTCTTCCATACAAATCGATAATGCTGCTCAAAAAACATAGATGAGATGCTTCGATCACCAAGGCTCAGAATTTTATGAGCTCATAGCAGTCAGTTCTCTGTGGGGAAGAAGCTATCTAGGAAGGGGTGAATTCTCAGTGCCACCGTGGGAAGGCAGCAGTTGTCAAACGCCCAGCCCTCAACCCCTAGGAAAGTGAGGTATATTTCGCTCTCCCCCCCCCCCCCCAACCTTGAGTCCTCTTGGGGCATCGGAGGCACTTTTGCTGTGTTTGCGGTGACTCCTGTGATGTCTGGTCCTAAGGCTCTCTCTGTGAGGCTTTTCCAGGTAGTGTTCCTTTTGCCAAAGTTTTCAGAGCAGCCACATGGTCTTGTCTGTCATCCTTTGCCAGGCTTAGCAGATTGGACCCGTATGCCTCTCTCTGCTGAAGCAATGTTTAGCAGAAGGGGTTGCACCAGGTTACTTCTCCCTGTCCCAGAGCCCTGTTGCTTAGTGTAGTAAATTGCACTAGGTTCGGCCCACTGAATCAAAGAGGATTTGGTTAGTCAGCTCCTCCATAAGTTCCACGGATGCAAATGGGCCTGCTCTACCTGGGACTTGCCGTGCTAAAGAGGGTGGCAGTTAGAGGAGGCCCATTTAAATCAATGGAACCTATGGAAGAGTAGACTCACCAGATCCCCATTGATTCACTGGGCCTGCTCTAGTATGATTTACTACATCAAGCAACAGGATTGTGGCCCTAAAGTCCTCAGCCACCAACCAGGCTTTTGTATGCAAGGGTTGTGCTTTGTGACAGAGCTGTGGTCCTTTTGGATGGAGGTGCCCAAGAGGGCAGGCAAAGTCTGTTGAATAGAGCCATACCTTCATGAAAATGGGCCGGCCGACTGCCAGAGAGGCAGTCCTGGCTCTAGGGAGACCTATTAATTAGCACTGAGAGGTTGATGGACAGGGGTTGCTCTTGGGTTTTCTACAGGAGATGCCCCAGGGGGCCAGGCCAAGCGGAGCGACCTCCTTCCGGCTGCATCAAAGCCCTCTTTAACGCTATCGGAGCCAGCCCAACCTTGGAATGAACTTAATGAAGAGAGTCCTGATACGACTGTCCATCAGGACGACGCGCTTCTTGTGGAACCAGCTGAACTGGGCAATGAAACCTTCAGGGCGGCCGTTGATGCTCCGGACGTGAACAGCGACCCTCTTCAAGTAGAAGAAATGGCCCCGGGAAGGCCTTCTCGCGAAGGAGGTGCTTTGCAGCCATCCAAGCAGACAGCTGTCCAAAGAGGACCGCCCGTGTTTGGTGCTGGGCTTCCGAGGCCTTCCCAGCACTTGTGCGACATCATTTTTGCTACTCCCAAAGTCCACATACCAAGGAGGCCAAGAGCAGGAGAGACCCCTCCCGGGAGGCCCTTGGAAGGCACCAGTGCCGGTGCAAACAAGGAGGTAGGCTGCCGTCTCGTGTCAAAGTCGTGTTCCTTCCTTTGCCATGATTTCAGGTGGGAAGTGTGTCTTAAAGTGGGAAAGACCTGTAAACCTCCTTCCTTGCTTGGTTGTGTGTGCCATCCTTTTACACTATCAGTGAGGCGCTCAAAGGGCGGAGGTGAAAACTGCTCCTGCCTTTTGTTCTAGATGCCTGATTAGAAACCCTTTCGACTCTTTCTTTTAAGACCACACCTGTCCTGGGAGGAAGTCTTAAACCATTGCGTGCAGAACTGTTGCAGGCCCTTGGCTGCTCTCGGGTCACCTGGTTCTTCTTCGTCATCTCTGTGTGTGCAGGTGCAGAGATTAAGTTGTGACCTGGAAAGCAGCACAACGCTTTGCTGTAGGAGTTCTCAGCCAACCATGCAGGGTTGTTTTTTGGGGGGGGGGGTGCCTCACAGACCTCCTCCATGTGTGTGTCATTAAGATGATGGCACAACCAGCCGTATGTTCAGTTGCTTCTTGCTGTTAAAATTTGCGCTGCGGGTTAAACCGCAGAAACCTCTGTGCTGCAAGGTCAGAAGACCAGCAGTCGTAAGATCGAATCCACGCAACGGAGTGAGCTCCCGTTGCTTGTCCCAGCTCCCGCCAACCTAGCCGTTCCAAAGCATGCAAATAGAAGTAGATAAATAGGTATCGCCAGGGTGGGAAGGTAACGGCGTTCTGTGTCTAGTCGCGCTGGCCACGTGACCACGGAAACTGTCTATGGACAAACGCTGGCTCTACGGCTTGGAAACGCGGATGAGCACCGTGCCTTAGAGTCGGACACGACTGGACTAAATGTCAAGGGGAACCTTTACCTTACTGCGAGAAAGGAGAAATAGGAACCGTTTTATGGGTGCTGCAAACAGGTTTCCCTTATCCAGCAGGAGGGAGTTCTGTGGGCAGGTACTAGTCAGGTGAACTAGTGTTTAAAGTCGAGGGTCTTGCTTTATTGTTGAAGTGGACATTAAGGGCATCAGCCAACCAAGAGGTTAGATTTAGGTGGTGCACTCAGGCAGAAGAATTCGGCCGACACCAGATGTTGGTGTTTGCAGGAAGATGCGGTCCTCCTTGTACTAGAACTTTTTCTTCCGGGGTAGATCCTGCTCCAAGTGGTTACTTGTAGTACTTGCAAATAAAACAGAAAAGACTACACAACGATATTTCCTCTTTTATTAAAAAAATATTCTGGGAATTGCTTGTTCTTCAGTATCTTGCAGAGCCTTTCCTCGGATTTTGAAGTTGATGGTGCTTTGGCATTCTCCCATCTGGAGTTAGCCACTTCTGTACTTTTGTGTGAAGCACTGTTGTTGTCAAGTGAACAAATGTATTCCTTGATCAGAGGCTGCTGTTTGACCACAGGTCAAAGACTCATATACATTTTTACATGTACATGTGTGCACCCGTTCCACCTGTATGGAAAACTTGTACAGGTTGAATAAGTTTCTGTGGCTGCCTGTGCACAAGTACATCGAGGTAGAGCAAGCCCAGAGCGTAAGATTTTGTGAACCAGTCCAGAATGCCTGCGCTTTATTCCACAAAGTGTCTTTTTATTCCAGAAAAACATTTTGCCTTTTTGGCCACTTGCATGCATATTCTGGATAAAGGTCTCAGAGGTAGATGCAGACGATCAATCCGTCAATCAGTTGGTATGCAGGCCCCAGATAGCAGTTAAACTGTGCCTCTAGCAGCAATGGAAATGTGGTTTCTTAATGTTTTTCCTGATATATATTTTTTGTGTGTGAAGGAGAGGCCGATAATATGTCTCAGTGGATGGAGAATCAAAGTGATCCAGAACAACACTGCTGTCTGCCTGGAAGGAAAACGGAGGCAAGAAACCATTTTGTTTTGTTTTTGTTTTGACAACTGTGTTCAAATATCTCTTGGCCTGTTTGGCGCTGCTGCTCTGGAATTTGCTACTAAGCGATTTCATTGGAGGCCTCTTGAGTTTTACGGTGATGCAGGAAAGCCCAAAGGATTCGTGCAGCAGAGTCAGAGTGGGAAGAAGCATCATCTTGAGATGGGGACGTCTTTTTCCTTGTTTTCCGGTCCGATGCACTCTGGCTTAGGGCCAGAAAGAAAAGGGGCCATTTCTTCAGCTCAGCCTGTTGTAGTAGAAACCTGGTTATCTCACAGAGGAGAAGGCTCTAAAACATGCTCACAACCCCAATGGCCATTCTTTTAAACGGCAGGGCAGATCTTGAGGGAAAGCGAGGTGGAGGCCGTGTGGTTCGGTTCTTCCTTTAAATTCTTCTCCGGTGCCTTGTGGAACACTCTCTTGTGCCCCTCTTGCGTTCCAGGGATATGGAAGACATTTACTGGCACAGCAATGCAATTGTGGAGCGAATGGCACATAACAAAGTGAAAACTTTATCGGGAAACGTCTACTTGTTGGAAGGGCGGATAGACGCCACCACCATGAAGAAGGAAGGTTAGCCGGGCAGGCGGGCGGGCCTTGGAGGAGGAGGAGGAGGAGGAGGCCTTTCCGGGTTGGGGGGGGGGGGCGGCTGTGTCAGTTGCCATCTCAAAGGCTGGCAAGGTTTGCTTCTGTAACTGTTTTCCTCCGCAAGAGCCTAACATTGATCAGATAATGCTTGTTTGGCGGAAGGGAAGGTTAGCAACCTGGCTTAAATCATTTATTCGCTACATTCATATCCTGGGTTTCCTCCAGTCCACAGGGGCTCTCCTTTCCCTCTGTTTACACTCCCCGCAACCCTGTGAGGTAGGTCAGGGCCGGCCAACGTGATGGCACAGGGTCACTTGGTGAGTTCCATGGAGGAGGAGGGACTCGGTCCTGGGCTTCGGAAGCTGCCCTCCAGCACTCTCACTGCTACCCCACACGGGCTCTCCTGTAGTTATTTTTACCTTATGGTCCTCGGTTAAGATTCTCCAGGAGTTGCCTGAATACTCTCCTTCGTGCAAAGAGGCTGCTGCTCGATCTGTCAAAGGGAAATTTGTCCCTACCTGGATATATCCCCTCCCTGTAACCAGTTATCCAGACACTGCCCACTTCCTTAAACCTCAAAAATTGCTAAGGCTCCAGTTGTGATTTCAGAATGGCGGGCCTTTTTCCCCTTCCCTCTAAGGGAATGGAGAACGATCCCTGCTGTTTTGCAAGCATTTGAACAGTAGAGCCAGGATGTACCCCCGACATGGGTTAAAATGATACAGAAAATCTTTGTTCAAACAGGAATCCCAGCGACTTTCATCAAAAGGTTTGTGTCTGGAATTCCAAGAAACTGGAAGATGTTTGTCGATGATCTGCTCCATTATCTCAGGAGGTGAGCGGGGCTGAAGCCATGGCACTCCCAGGTCGCTGTTAAGCCTCATGCCAATAACTGGGTGGGGTATTTCAGTGCTCCAGAGTCCTTTTTTTTTTTTTTTTTTTTTTTGGTTGCAGAGTCTTCAGAGTAGGAAACTGCGAGGTGGAGAGTCGTAACAGGGCTGCCCGGTGTCAGCCCCTGGCCATGTGCTCTTTGGCCCAGCCAAGGTACACATGGGGAAGAAAAAGTCTTGGACTGTTATTTCACTGCATCCTGATGCAGAAGTGACAGAATCCCAAGGTTGGCCCCCTTCAGGAAATGCCAGATGCCTACCTCCATGCAAATTCTAATCCCGTTGTTTGTGGCTGTGTGCTGTAAGATTGCCTCTGATTTACAGTGACCCTAATAGGGTTTTTGAGGGATGTAAGAGGTTCAGGGAATGGCTTAGCCTTGCCAGACACCTTCCCCAAGTGAGTTTCCTGGGCCAAGGAGGGATTTGAACCCAGCTCTCCTGAGCCCTAGTCCAGCCTTCTTTATCTACTGCACCACACTGGCTTTCACCCCATCCCTTTTGCTTCAACCCTTAATAATCTGGAATCCTGAGAGAGTCAGAAAATACCTCACCGTTCAATACAAGGTTTTTGTTTGTTTGTTTGTTTTCTTTTTTATTCCTGACGGATGACCGTTAGGGGCAGATTCTGTCTTTTTGCCATTCGTTGCACATAACCATCTTGAAATCTTTTTTCAAGAACCATGTACAAGACGAGTCGGAGAAAGCCTGGCATCCTCCATTCTTGCTGTCTTCATGTTAAAAATGGCCTCGGGCAACGGCCACTCTTTCTTTCCAGCCCTCCTTTGTCGGCCGAACGAGCGTTTCCTTGTCAGAGGCCCGCGATGGTCTCGTGGACTCTTCTTATCTTTGTGGGTTTTTCTTCTCCTGGGAGGGACAAAGGAACGGGCTTTCTCTGTCTGCTTTGTGGGCGTTCAGGGCTGGGGCTCGGTGGCGTTTGGGAGGTGGTAGGACGCCAGCAGCCCCACAAACAGCCCCAAATCAAGGGGTTGTCAGAAGGCGGCCCCTTCAGAATCGCTGCGGATGCCACCCTCTTTGAACATTCCATATACTTCTGGCTCCTAAAGGATCCTGCCTGGGAGGTGTTGGGGGCAGAATCCTGTTACTCATTCCTGCCAGCATAACTCTGACCGTGCCACTTTTTGCAGTGAATTGCCACCAGTGAAGAAGTTGACCCCTCTCTTCTTGTCACGCAGCAGTTGCATGACAGAGCACGGAGCAGACCAAACAAGGGCTGACTTCTTCACGGGTGGCAGTTTGCACCCTAGCCGTTGCACCAGCATAAGCAAATATGTAAGAGGATTCTGGCAGTGCATTATTTATCTTTTCTTCCAAAATTACTGGATACTAGGAGAGACCAGAGAACTATCCATTCAAGTAAGAACAGCAATGAAAGAGAGGATTCTGTGGAAACGGAGGATTTGGGATGGGAAGATCTGCCCCTGAATATCGAGGAAGCGTCTAAAATGAAGAATACTACTTACGAAGTAGTGGAACTGAAGAGTACCAAGAAGCTTGGTAGGTGTATTCTTCCTTGGCTCCACCTTGGTGTCCCTAAGCGTTTTCTTCTAATAGCCAGTTTTTACACCTTGTTCCTGGGCCTTTCTTCAAGAGCCATCCATTCCAGAATTGTTTTCTGGCTACATTTTGCAGAAAGCTATTTTAAAATCTAGCATCCTCCCCAGCGACTCCACTTCTCCTCCATCCTCAGCCAGGCTCTCTGGTCCCTGCTCCCTGTCCTGCTGTTTGATTGTTGTGTCTCGGGCCACGTTGGCCGAGAAGAAACAGGGGTCATCGAGTCTTTTCCAAGGAGTTTGGGTGGACTTGTCTATTAAATTCTTTTCAAGTATGTGCTTGGCTGTGCATGTATTTCTTTGTTTCTTAATACCCTTTCTGTTATTTTTAACTCATGCCCAGAGTCCTGTCTCTGTGATTTTCCTGCCTTGCTTTGACTGGTTGAATGTGTTACGCTCTGTTCTTTTTGATCATGTAATAAAACATCATTCTGTCCCAGACTATGTGCAGCTTGCTTCGTTGCCTTCCGCCTGGCGCACGTTCTACAGAATTTCCCATCTAAGAGAAACAAGATGCTAGGCTTGGAGACTTTTGCAGGGGGGTGGGGAGGTGTTTTTTATTTTCATTTTTCTCAGATTTTCTCAGCTCATGGTTGGCCAGCTGAAGGAATCTGGACCCTTGAAAGCTTTTGGGTTTCTGTCAGAAAGCGGAGCCAGCCATGATTTTCTTCCCTTCTTCACCTGGCTGTAAGGTCTTTTGGAAGGCAACGTCCGGGAGCGCTTGGTGCTGGCCGTTGTGGGCGAAGCAGGCTCTGCGGACGGCCTGCCCAAGCCAGCCGCCAGGCTGCAGGGAGATGCTTCAGGTGTGGAGAGCAGGGACACGTGAAAGCAAACTGTGCCTCCTGTACTGGATTTAGGGGGAAGATTCCCTGAATGCAAGCAGTAAACGTGGCAGGAAGCATCCTGCGGTGTGTGCCTTTTCTTCCTGTGTGGCTTGGCAGCCTTTTTGTAAGGTTCCTGAGCGGAGTAAGAGAGCAGGCTGAGGTTTTAGGTGTACATGAATGGGACACACCTTCCTCTTGGAATGAAACGGCCTGTTCCGTGAAGGTGTTTGGTCTTGGTCTTCTGTCTGTCAGAGTCCTGCCCCGTGAAGGGCTGCAACCAGCCTGTGTGCTTGCCTTCTGCTTTGTGCAGCGGCTGCCCTGATGCCCAGGCTCTGGGGGAGTGGAGGAGGAGGAGGAGGAAGAAGAAGATGCTTCTTGGTGAAGGAAATTTTCTTTCTCTTTTTTGTTCTCGGTAGCTCAGCCGCGAAAAGCACCCTCTGTGCAGAATGACCACAGCACAAGTTTCACCCGCAGTGGCCGCCGTGTGAAACCACCCCTGCAGTTCTGGTGTGGCGAACGGATTCTTGTGGACCAGGCGTTGAACATCACGGTGACCAAAGGGAGCACCAACTACTTGTCTCCTGTAAGACCATGTTTTTCTTTGGATATTCATCACTGTTGAAAATGGGTCGTGGGGGCGCTTTTGGCATGGATGAGACAGCGCAGGCAGAAGCTGGCAAGACAGAGGTCTGTCTTGAGGACTGATCGGAACGGAGGTGTGCAGCCTGTCATATGCAGGGCGGGGGGAGGAGTGTTGAAATGTCTCAAGGTGATCTTGATGGACAAGACCTTGGTGGCCAAGAATGCCTCGGGTTGGCTCATTCCCCAGCTCTGGGCCCATCCAATAAAAGTGTTACTCACTTCTGGGACAGGCTGAATTGTCCTGACGTGCTCCCCGTGGAGGGAGGTGCAAGTGGATGGTTATTTTCATATACTTTTTATTATTAGTGTCTCTTGATAAAGTCTTGTACCCCATCTTGAATTGGCAGTCGTGCCCTGAAAAATGGTACATGGACCAGATAGCAAAACTGTGTCAGCCCATCAAATTAGTAGTACATGAGTCCTGAGCTTTTGGCAGATTGAGAGGGGAAAGCTTGCCAAGGGGCGTGCCAGCTGCTCTTCACGACTTCACATGCGTGGGAAGGTGAAAGCAGTGGGTGGGCTGAGGGGCCACCAGAACATTTTGCTGATAGCTGGCCTCTTCGCTGTGCGAGGACAGTCTGTGGTGAAGCCTGCCGTGTATATTGCACAGGGAAAAGCTCTGTGACCTTTTTGACTTTCCAACGGAGCTAAAAGTGCACTTTGGGTTGAGTGACATTGCCTGGAGGTACATGGTCAGTTCTCTGTTGCTTACGCCGGTTGCCTTGTTTCTTAGACAGTCAGCAGTAGACGGCCTCAGAGCAGGGAAAATTGCACCTCCTCAAAGGAAGACGAAATGGGCCACCTGAAGGCTCCCAAAGAAGCAGCTCCAACCCGAGCTCAAGGTAAGAAGCGTTTGCACCCCCGTTGGTTTGTTTTCCTCCAAGGCACAGCCTTCAGGACGTGAGTCCTGAGAGGTCGGGTGGTGGTGAGTTGCCTTGCGCCTGACAGAACCTCCTTTGGTGGAGGAGGAGCTTCTTTTTCACGTTGATGGCTTGAGTGCTGCCAGAGGGTTAAGAAGGCTTCAGGTCGGATGGGCTAACCATCTGGGTGGGACGGGGTGGGGAGGCTGGCGTGTGTCCTCCTTTCTGCCCGTGGCTGACTTTTGTCAGGCGGTTCTCAAAAGGAGCCTGGGCTTGGATATTGATGCTGGTGAGCTGGGCTCGGTGGCCTTTGGTGTCGTATGAGTAGTTGGGATGGGCGCCAGAATTCCATAGCTATTTCTACTTTGACTTCCTCTGGCCATCGGCAGAGCCTCAAGGCGCAATACTTCCATCAATACAAACCAACAGATATAGATGGATATAAATAAAATAATAAAGAGGTTGGGTGGAGGGGAGAGATTGAGACCATATCAAACAGCAAACCATTTAATACACACACATACCCCGGAAGAGGAAGAGGATCTCTCATGCTAGGCTTCCAGATCTTTGTTCAGCTTGATCAATATTGCTTCCATTTGCAAGTCTCTCCTCAGCAAAGTGATTATATAGCTTAGTTTCACTGCAGCAGACCTCAAACAAATGTCTGTTTTCAAATGTGAGGTTGTACAAATATATTTGAAAATATAAACATTTCAGAATCACACAGCCTCTGAGCTCTATATACGAATGCCAGGAGTATGGGAAACAAATGAGAAGAACTGGAAATCTCTTCTCAATCATCCCAGAGTGCAGGACACGCAACAATGGGCTCAAGTTACAGGAAGCCTAGTTTCAGTTGAATATCAGGAAAAACCTTCTAACTGTTAGAGCAGTACAACGATGGAATCAATGACCTCAAGAAGCGGTGAGTGCTCCAACACTGAAGGCATTCAAGAGAAATGTAGAAAACACCTGGCAGATATCTTTTGATTTCTATTCCTGCCTTGAGCAGGGGGTTGGACTTGATGGCCTTATAGGCCCCTTCCAACTTTGTTATTCTGTAATTCTATGAAATAAATATGACTTGACAGGGGTAAGTGAAACTTGGTGGGATGGTTCACATGACTGGAATACAGCAATTGAGCCAATTTTAATGAACTCAGAGCAATGACAGGAATGGTCCCACGGCAGGAGATCCTAACAGGAAAAGGAGTTCAAGAAGGATGGGAGTTTGTTAAAAAGGAAAGCCTAAAGGCACAACTACAAACAGTTCCAACAAGACAAAAAGATGGAGGGCAGCAAATAAGACCTATATGGCTTCACAAAAAGCTCAGAGAGGACCTGAAACCAAAGAAAGGACACATATATAGGCAGTGGAAGGAAGGCCAGGCTGCAAAGCAAGACTACAGACAAGTAGGAAGGAATTGCAGGGATGGCATTAGCAAGGCAAAAGCTGAGAATAAGCTGAGGTTAGCAAGCGATGCTAAAAGCAACAACAAAAAAAGCATTTTTCAGGTAGATGTCAAGGAAAAAGACAGAAAAGAAACAATGGCTCAGCTCCTCAATGGCGATGGGGAAACAGATGACAAAGAAAAGGCAGAAGGGCTCAATTCCAACTTCAGCGCCGTCTTCTCTCAAAAGACAGGCATTACTCCTCCAGGCAAGTGTGAAATACAAAGAGAGGGGATAGGAGGGCAGCCTGAGATTGATAAACAAAATAGTCAAGAAATGCCTTATTGCTCTGAACGAGTTCAATAAATCCCCAGGACTAGATGAACTGCCTCTAGGAATATTCAAGGAACTGGCTGAACAACTCTCAAAACCACTGTCTTACTATTTTCTTGAAATCATGGAGGATGAGTGAAGTGACTGAAGGAGGGCTAACAAATACACTGTTACAAGATGTGGGGTTGGCTCAGTAATACCATATTATGAACAAGAAGGATTTTGGAATAGTTGTTGATCACGAGCCAACAGTATGAGCCGACAGTGTGATCTGGCTGCAAAAAAAAGGCCAATGTTGTTTTAGGCTGCCTTGAAGTGTCGTCTCCAAATCCCATAAGGTACGAGTCCCCCCCCCCCCCCCGCTCTATTCAGCAGTGGTTAGGTTTCATCTTGAGTCCTGTCTCCAGTTCTGGACACCACACTTTAAGAAGGATGCTGACAGACTGGAAGAAATTCAGAGAAGGGCAACAAGGATGATCAAGGGGGCTGGCAACCAAGCCCTGTGAGGAAAGACTGAAAGATTTGGGAATGTTCAGCGTTAGAAAAAGAAGACCGAGAGGAGACAGGATAGCACTTTCCTAATACTTGAAAGATTGCTGGGCAGAGGAGGGGCAGGATCTGTTCTCAGTCATGGAACAATGGGCTCAAGTTCCAGGAAGCCAGATTTTGATTGAATATCAGGAAAATTTCCCTAACTGTTAGAGCAGTATGACAATGGAACCCATGACCTCCGGTGGAGGTGATAAGCGCTCCAATGCTGGAGGCCTTCAAGAGAACATTAAAACATCCATCAGATATACTGTTACTTGGTTTCCTGAACTGTGTGTGGACTCGATGGCCTTATAGGCCCCTTCCAGCTCCATTATTCTGTGATTCTCATATTATTTCTATATTCTCCTTTTTTGCCCCTCAGGAAGAACTAGTACAAGAGCTGAGAGGTTCCCCAGCGAAAGTGAGCATGGAAATAAACATAATTCACGCCGTTTTGTTTCTGATTCCGAAGAGAGCGACCGCGAAGGTATGATTGCGGATGGCTGCAGGAAAGAGGCTGTCGTTGCCTTGACCCCACTGAACCCTAAGAAGCTGTGCGGAAAGAACTCAGGGTACATCAGCCAGTCCCAACGAGAGCCAACTGTGGCGAAGCAGGGAAGAATGCCAAACGGCCTTAGAGCAAGCGAGGCTGCTGGAGAACCAGCCCGTTTCAAATATCCACTCAGGTCTCTGAAAGAAATGCACCAAAACGAGCCAGTGGTGGAGAGCTTTCCCACCACCGAGGAAGACACCTCCACTGAAGACGTTCCACGTATTAAGAGGAAAACACAGCCCTGTTCTAAAAGAGAGGCACTCCGCAGGGTTCAGAGCGATGCAAAGAAGCCATCGTCTGATCCGAGGGGAACAGGGAATCCTCCTCCGAGCGGCAGGGTGAGGGTTTCTTGCTCTGGGCAGTTAGAAGAACTCCCTCGCAGGAGCCCCTCCCCAGACCCGGCCAGAGGGTCTCCTGAGCTCGAGAGACGGAACAAACGGGGCCCGCAGAAACCTAAGAAGTTTGTCTTTGAATCGGAGTCTGAAAGCGAAGCAGGTCCTGAAGAGCCCAGGCTCAACCAAGGAAAGCGAACAGGAGCGGCCCCAAGGGCCAACGGCCACGTTTCCCGCGGTAAAGAACACTTGGCCGCCCCGGGAAGGACCCTTGGCCAGAGGCGGCCGTGGAAGGCCGTGGATCCTCTTCCGGAGGTTAGCGAGGACTGGGCGGAGAAGGAACTGCAGAAGCTGCACAGGCAAGTGGTCAGGCTGGATCCGATCTCCTCGGTCCTGCCAGACGGGTGTCCCCTACAGTTTTGAGAGCCAACGACGTCCTTTGCAAACCTCGCTTGGTTTATCTTCCCAACGGTCCTTCGACTGATCCATGGTGGCTCTTCTGCCCGTTCCCCCCGCCGCCCGGCCAGCCCCGTCCTCCTCCAAGAGAAATCCCTGATCCCTGCCCCGTGCCCCCTTCTTGGCTGATCTGTCTCATGGGGGTGGCAGCTTCCCCCTTGAGCGATCGGTGCTGCCTCCCCAGTGGGCAGTGCCGTGCCCAGCACCCTGATCCAAAAATGGAATGGCAGTGACCTCCTTGGCGCGGGTCTGAACTAACGCCCACCTTCTCCCGGGGGCTGCCTTTGTGTCTTGCAGGGCCGTGGCTTCTTTCCCCAAATACAAGAGTGGCTTCTGGATGGAAGTCGCCAAAAGCGTGGGAACGAGGTCTGCTGAAGAGTGCCAGCAGAGGTACATGGCAGAGCAGGAAAAGGGCAGAAAGCGGGCCCTCGCCAGGACCACCAAGCCTGGAAAAAAGGAGGACAGAGGTGCAGGTCTGACCTAACGCTGGTCTTCTCCTGTGGGACAGCCAGACCAGGGGCTCGGACTCCCCTCTCGGGAGCAGAGCTTAACTCTTGCCTTGAAATGCGCCTTCTAAAACCCCTGTATTTGTATAACGCAGGACGGGCGGAAGGTGAGGGTGGGCGTAAATCTAGGGGGGGACCCGAGAGAGTCCTGGGGGAGTCGGAGGTTATTCTCGGGCAGCTGGCCTCCTCGGGCTGCAGATCCTTTCTTGCCAAGGCGAGAGTCTTCCAGCCGACAGCTCTCTTTCTGTCTCCTGCTTCTTAGCAGAGGAAGGGGCCCGGCAGCCCGTCCCCATCGTCGCCAAGGTGGGAACGCTGAAGCGGAAGCAGCAGATGCGGAAGTTCCTTGAACAGATGCCCAAGGACAACCATGACGACCTCTTCACGGCCACCCCCTTCCAGAACAAGAATCGCAAAGTAAATAGATCACACCTGTTGCGCCCGAGAGTGTCTCTTTTCTTTGACGCCTCCTGCGGTCTCCATGGTTATGGGCCACCTGGCGAGCGGGTGGGGAAGAAGGACACGGCGCTCCTTCCGGGCTTGGGAACTGGCCCTCGTGGTGGGCTTTAAATTTGCCCCAAAGCTCAGGGGGTCTTTTTTGACGTTGGCTGGCTTCCAAGCCCAGCAGGCTCGTGCAACCTCTTGAGAGGCTCCCAAGGAGTTCTGGGCGTGAACAGTCGAGATTCGCACCCTTTGGTGGAAAGTTGAAGCTCTTGTTTTTTGCGCCTTGCGGACGGAGATGTCCGTGGCGGCAGGACTTGTCCCGTGAAAATGCACCAAGTCAGAAGATAGACCCGTTTCTCTTGGGGAGGGGTGACTTCAAAGGGTCTTCCCCCCCCCCCAACCTGTCCCTTCCCTCCACCCAGGCCAGGTTTCTGGTCCCTCACACCCCTGCCTAGCCTGTTTCTAAGCATTCTCTCAGTGAGGTTCTCCACAGTCTGGATTCTCCTGCCCTGCCGCTTTCTCCTCTTCCCAGTCAGTCAGGCCTGCGCAAGGTTTGAATGCCAGCCTTTCCCCACGTGGGTTGAACTGTGAATCCTCTCCTGCTGCCTGAGCATTTCAGCCTTTGTGGACCTTCCATGGCCTTGCCCCGTCTCGGCCCCTATCAAGGCCAAGCTGGCGGTCGGAAGGCCTTCTCTGCCCCGGGGGTTTAACAAGGGTGTGATCTCTAGTTGCCACAGTTCCACACGGTCCCCGAGGAAGACGTCTTCCAGCTCAAAGACAGTCACCCCATCACACCTTCCTCTGCCCTCTTCCCGTTGGTGAAGACTCCCCAGTGCGAGCACGTCAGCCCAGGCATGCTGGAATCCCTCGACAGGTGGGTGTGCTTCATTCAGGGGACCTCACCTCAGGGGAAGAGCTGTCCACCGTTCATGTTGGGGCCCGCTTTGAAAGGCAGCTCTCCTGTAGACCGCTTTCTCCAACCCCACTGGCTCGCCTGGGTCATTGTTAACCAGGAGCGTCAACTCAAGCATGCAGGGGAGGGATTTTGGAGGCAGTCGATATCCAGGCCGCGCCAGGGTGTCCTGTATTCCACTGGCCATCCCTCTCTCATCTCCTTTCCATTTTCAAATTGCATGGGGTTGGCATTCATTTCCGTACCTGACCTTCCACGTAGAGCAGGCCAACCCCTCTGGCCCACCCTCTAGGGCCAAAGCCAGCCTTCCGAGGATCTCTCTTCCCCACCCATCCTGCCCCCAGGCTTGGGAGTCTGTTTCCTGTTTAACAAGGAAGAAGGCTCCTCCTGGCCACTGTCCCAAGAGGCAGAGGTATAGTGAGAGAGAGAGAGAGAAGGGTTCAGAGGAGGGAGGAAGGAAGGAAGCTGGGGAGGAGGCAGCCGAGGCACAAAGAAGGGCTCAGCGCCTGCAGCAGCTCCAACAGAGCCGGTCCTGGTCGCCATTCCCACCCACCACCACCTCCTCTTGAAGGAAGGGGGGGCGTCGGGATTGTGCTGTCGGACGGGAGCGCCGGAGGTGCCCCGAAGGGACTGCCCGCATTGATTGGCATAGGGAGCAAGGATTTTGGCAAATCTTCAGGTCTGAGTTCCGGGTCCGAATCTTTGGTCCCAAGTCCGAGTCCCTATTAAAAACAAGTTCCCCCCCCCCCCCAGAAGAAAAAAAAAGGAGTGGGTGGGTTTTGAGTTGCGAGTTGAGTCTGACTTGTTGAAAAAACCTGAGTGGAGTCACTGGTGTGACTTGAGTCCAACTTGACAGCGAGTCCCTGCCCCTGGTATGCAGTTTTCTTCTAGTGTTGTGTGTGTGTGTCCTTTCCTAAGACACAACATACTGTAACAAACGCCTTTTTTCTGAGCCAGGAACGGAATCCTCAAATTCAGGGGGAAGTACATCATCCCGAGTAACTCTGTGCCAAACTCCGGTTCAGGCCATTGAGTGCGACGGAGGTTCGCTTCTTGAAACCTGCCGGAGAAAGGGCAAAAGTCAGCATTCCTAACCCCCGTACACGGTGGAGGCAGCAGCTGCCTATAAATTTCAAATTAAATTAAGTTTTGGGAGGGAAGAGGCAAAGAACCGGGGGGAGCCCTTCTTCTGCTCGCCTCCCGCTCTCCAATACTCCTGCCAGATATATTGGGCCACATCTAGAGTTTCAGATACAATTTTTAAAGTGCTCTTGATGGGGCCAGCAAAGAGGCAGAGAATTGGCCACAGAGAATTGGCCACCGTGGGGACAGAAAGGGAAGGGATTCAAGCAGCCCTGAGGCAAGGCAGCTGGGGGGGGGGGGCACAGAGCTGGCCCAGTGTCTCTTCCCCCATCCCATCCCCCCCCCCCCCGGTTGCTGCTGCTGCTTTCCAGCCGTGGTTTCTCCCGGCGTCTTTGCTGAGGGTCATTGAGTCTCTGGCCCTTCCATTGCTCTGGCATCTCCTCCGTGACCAGAGACCCTCCGTGGTGGTTTCGGTTTCGCCCGCTCTTTTCAGCGGACGACGAGATTCCCCGTTAGTACCCCCCTCTTTCTGCTTCCTAGAGAGATGCAGCCCTAGTAAGTCTCGCCTCTCGGGGTGTTTAAAATGTTTCGTGTTTCAGGACACACCGTGACAAGCAGGTCTTCCGCTTTCAGAAGAACATCAAAGGCAAGGAGTCCACCTGGCAGAATGTGAAGAAGAAGAAGACGACGGTAAGATTTCCCTCGCTGGGTCTGCCACGGAGACCAAGGAGTGGGTCTTTTGAAGGCAGTTCCTCTTCCTCCCCCCCTCCGCCCCTGCCCCAAGAGCTCTTGAGAAGCTGGACGGGGGGGGGGGGGGGCGGGATGTGGCTTCTCCAGCCCCCTCCCCTCCCTCCTGTTCCAAGGACTCCCAAGGGCAGCTTTGCCCACTTTCTGCTGACAGGAGGGAAGCGAGGAGGCCTCTCTTGACCGTGGGCCCAGTCGTCTAAAGCCGACCGCCGTGCAGGTTTCTGTTGGGATTCTCCTTGCTAGGTCTGGGGAACGGACACAGCTGCTGCTGCTGCTGAGCACACCGCTCCTCTCTTCAGGGCGAGCTTGTTTTGAGAGAGCAGCTCATTGAAAGGCCGCTCATCGGAGGGTCCTGACGGTGTCAAAGTGCCCCCTTCGCCTAGCTTTCTGCCACAAAGGAATCGGGGGGGTCTCCTGCCCAGGAGCCTGGCGGGTGGGCTTCCCACGCTTTGCGCTTGCACCGCTTTCGTTGCCATTCTTTGAGGCCGCCCAAAGCTTGAACCGCCTGGCTTGCTTCCGTCTTCCCGAGTCTCTTTGGGCAGGGAGTTGGAACGAGGTTTCTTTTGTCATCAACAGGCACAGACCATCTCGGCGACTCCAACTTCCCGACGAAAAAAGTTCTTTCCCTCCGAAGGTAAGCAGCTCTTTTGCCCGGCCGAAGGGACAGCTGGGAGGGGAGGGTGGTGCTTTGGGGTGCTTTCCTGGCCACAGAAGGGGTCACAGGAAGGGGAGGGGGCCGGGAACACGGGACCCCTGCACCGCCCGTCTCAGGTGTGCAGGTGTGCGTGAGAGAGAAAAGGGGACTGCAGAAAGCCAGTGAGGATCTCTCTCCCCTGCCCGTCAATCACACGGTTAGGGATCGGAATTCTAGCCACTTTTGTTAAGACTTGAGCTCATGCAGACGCTAGTCGTCCACGAAAGCCGGTGCTCTAGGAAACCTGCCCACTCCTGGAGGACAGAAGCTTCAAAGCCAGGGGACACAAGTCTCGGTAAAACTGCACTCCCTTGTCAGTAGATTGGGAGGTAATCCCTTCCCTCGTGGCCGAGACAGAGACTTGGAATGATTCTGTTCAGGGGGCCTCCATCTCCTCCCCCCCCCCCCCCGCCAAAAGCAAAGCTGCTCACAGGGTCTCTCTTCTTCTCCTTCTGCTGCTGTAGGTCCCCTAGCTGCTTCTGGGCTGGGGCGGCTCTTTCCAGGGAATCCAAGACTGGAATCGGAGGAAGATGAGGAGGAGGACGTCTACTTTTCTTCTTAGCCAGCCTCCCGCGTCTCTTGGCTTCGTTGCCCTCCATCCCGTGTAAAAGCCAGCGCTCCGGGCCCCTGCTCAAAGCCAGGGCGTTTGCTTGTTTTTAATGAACGACGAAGGGCCTTTGTGTGTTTGATTCTAATATTGCGGAACAGGATGAAATGCTTACCTAGTTCACGACTTTCCTGTATGCTCTAAAGAGCTCTGAGCCGGGGGACGGTGGTCCACTTCGATCTTCCCCCCAGCAATGGGCCATGTAAAGAGACCTCGGTTCTGGAAACTGCTTGGTGTTTTGTTTTTTAGAAGGAAAATAATGTTTTTAAAAGTTGCTGTATAATAAACCCCCAAGAGAATGTTTACAATTGAATTTCCTGCACAAAAAACAGTGACTCTGTATTTTTGTATTAAACATGCATTCTCAATAGTTCCTAAATGTTTCAGTACTACTTCCTGCCTGGCTGGATAACTTGACAGGACGTGGGAATACATTGTCAACCGTTTGGGGTGGGGGTGGGGGGCGGCTGTTCCTTTGCAGGGGCCCCCCAGGCGCTGAGCACTGCTGGCAGCCAGGTGAGGAGAAGCAAGCCAGGACGCGGCTAGGCGTGAAAGCAGTTGCCCCCAGCTCTCCCTTTGCTCTCCCCCGGGGGGGGGGGCTCTTCTTGGGCCCCAAAGCAGACTCACTCTGGTGTCAAGTGGCACCCAAGGGAAACTCTGGAAAAAAGTCCCACCGCCTGTGTGGCTGGAAGATGTCAACTGAAGCCACAGCGCAATCCATTCTAGGGGGACGTCGGCTCTGCCCGGGCAACCACGCTCTGTTGGGCTCCTTCTGGTGCAGGAAACATGTTCAACGCCTTGAAGGCACTTTCGCCAGCCTGCTGCTCGGCAGGGAGGCCACTGGCTGTTTTGCGAATGCTGCCTGCAAAGGCGTAAAAGCAGCTTTGGGGCCCGACTGGCGGCATTTCACAGACAAGGGGTTCGGACCTGAGCCAATCCCCCCAGGCTCCTCGGAAAGAGAGAGAGCAACCCACAGCACGGCTGCCCATCTCCCAGGACTGCTGCCTCACAGATAAGCCGCAACACGTTTTTCCCCCCAACTAGGGTAGCACTCTGTCTTCTCCACAAAGCAAGGCTCCGCTCAGTTCCGCTGCTTGTTCTTCCAAGGCAGCTGCTTCTCCCGTCTGTCCTCGCCAGGGCCCAGCCTTTTCTCTGTAAAAACCCCTTCCTTTGGCTTTGGATGCACTTGGATGGGCTTCGTGGTTGCACAGCAGGCTGGGCGAAAGGCACCCTCCTGCACTCCCACCCCCTCCCCAGCCCGAAAACAGCAGTCTATTTTATTTTGGGGGAAAGGGCTCGCTCAGAAAATCCTCTCCCCCCCCCGCCCAGATGTCTAGGGAGCACGGGGGGCAATTCTGCCAGGTTTCCAGACCCTCGGCACCCCTGCGCTCCCTCCACACACGTCCCACTTTTGAATTTTGGAATTAGCTGCCGGAGGGTGCAAGGGGCTCTCTGCAGTAAAAGACACCCCCCCCTCCCTGAACAGTTTGGTAAATAATTCGGGGGGTGGGGGTGGCCTGAGCAGATGCAGCCCTCCAAGGTCCAGGGATAAGTTGGGTTGGCCAGCCGTGCTTTAGAGGAAAGCAGCCGCCTGCAAGACAGGAAGATTTCTGTTGTTTGGAAGTTTATTTACATATCTTACACTGGAAGAACAAAACAGTAAAGTGCATTTTCCAAGGGCCACCGCGGGTCACGTGCTGACCCCAGGCAGCATCGTGGCCTCAAAGCTGTAGTAGATGTAACGGTAGACCTCCTCTGCCTTCTGCTGAGTCACTTGGGTGCGGGCGGCCATCTCTCCCGGGGAACTAGAAAAGAGCAGAAGAAAAGGAAAAGACGACGGACACGTCTCACGGGGGCACCTGAGAAGGCAGGTCTTCCAGCAGCACCTGAGGTGGGTGGGCGGGTGGGTGGGACAATGTCAAGAAATAACTGCTGAATCAGAGAAGATTCCCAAGGGAGCACCGGAGCAACAGCCGCCCCTGCCGTTAGTCAGGGTGCAGTGCTACCCGTACAGAGCCTGGTGTGGTGGTCCCCACTTCCTTTTCCTTCCTTCCTTTCCCTTCCTTTCTTTTCTTTCCCTTCCTTCCTTCCTTCCTTTTCTTTTCCTTCCTTCTTTTCCCTTCCTTTCCCTTCCTTCCTTTTCTTTTCCTTCCTTCCTTCTGCATGCACGCATGTGCAACCGTTTGCCCCTGGAGGCAGGGTGGTTGAGCTCACCCCCATGCCTGGGGGGCTCTTCTATCAAGTGATCGGCAACAAGTCTTTGGCATTTCGTTAGCACCAAGGCTTTTCTTGCGCGCCAACCCTCCTCGTCCACAACGGGCCATGCCCCTCAGGCACCTCTGAAAGTATCTGATTCTTTTAGCAATGCCATGCGTGCGTGCACGCGTGTGTCCCCGGAGAAGGTGAGCCCCATCGACCCAACAGGAGAGGATGAGCCCCGTGTGTGGCTTTCGGCAGCCCAGGTTGTACCGTGTCTTCTCAGCCGGGGCAGAAAGACTCTGCCGAGGATCCCCCGGCCGAGCCCCTACCTGTTGACCATCTCTTTCACAGAGCCATAGGAGTGGCAGAAGGCCAGGGCCAGAGGGTAGCTGACGCAGGGGATGCTCAAGTAGAACCGGAGGGCTTCTCGTCTGGGCCCCTCCACCTCGGTCGGCGCGACAAGGGCCGCCTTCTTCCGCCGCTCCACCAACGCCAGCTCTGCCAGCAGCTCCGCTGTCTCCTCTTGGCAGGAACTGAAGAGCACGCGGATGCCTGCCCGGATGAAGGCCGAGAGGATGCTGTCGTAGCGCTTGGTTCGATGGAACGCTCTCCACGCCTCTCCTGAAACGGGAAGGCACAGGAGTCCAGGGTCAAAATGGCTCACAACGTGGCCTAGGGCCAAAAGTGGAGATTTCTGGAAATCCAGGCCGGCTGAAGCCGTTCCCTTGGGGGGGGGGGGGGGGGAGACGACGCCAGCATCCTGGCAGGGATGGGCTACTAAGGGAAGTCAGAAGCATTTCGTGCCCCACGGGCAGCCAAGGAAGACGCCACGGGCAAACAAGGCCTTACCTCTGCCTTGACAATTTCCTCTCCTCTTGCCCAGAAAAAGGTCTGAGTGGTCCCGAGGGACACAGTCAAGAACATGCCCGTTTGCTGCCAAAAAACAGGCGTGACTGGTTTAAAGGAAAATGCAGCTGGTGTTTGTGTAAAGTCTGCACCCGTTGCTGTGACTCATGGGGACTAACGGGCAAGGGGCTCCTCGCTTGTGGAAATGGGCACGGGGACCAGGGACCTGGCCGGGACGCCCCCAGCAGTCAGGCTCATTGAGCAAACGGCTCAAGCCAACGGCAGCTTTTCGGCTTGAATCGCCGCGTTTATTTTCTTCCACCTCTTCATTATACAGCAACACTCCAAGCCTTTGGCCGCATCAGAGAAGGTTCACAATTCGGCACGGTTCTCAAAATGTTCTGGGGATGCCGCCACACTCCATATTGCACAGCGCCTTGACGCCTGCCTTGTCCACCGGGGAGCCCCGGGTGGGAGGGACAGCTGTGTGCAGTCCCACCCTTCTTCAGGTGAACAAGGACTGCCATGGATGACTGGCTGGCCGGCTTCAAAGGCTGTCTGTCTGTCTGTCTCTCTCTCACATCCTACGAAGTAGGAAGGGTCCTCTTTCAATCCTGCACTGGATCCATCACAGGGCTGGGGATTTGGGACCTTCTGCATACCAAGGAGGTGCCCCTGCATGGCTCCTTGCTGCCGGCAGGAGGCAGAGAGACCCCCCCCCCCGGACCAGAGATGAGCAGGAACCTCGGTTCGGAGGTTTGTGACGGCGCCATGTGTTCCCTTTCCCTGCCTTCCTGGGCCAATGAATGCCCCACTCATCAGCCGGCGCATGCTCCTCCTCCTCCGCTGTTTGAGCAGCCTCTGGCAGGAGCACAGGGTTGCCTGTCCTGCCTCATCCGAGTTGCGCCATCTGCCACGGAGGCGGGGCAGGGAAGTGTACAAACCGGCACGAACCTCCAAATCAAGGTTCGTGCCCATCTCGACCCTGGAACCCAGCCCTCCTCCAACTGGGATGCTTGCTGGTTTCACAGCCAGTGAAACCTCTTCAAGGCCAGGAGGGACCAGAGACTCTGGGGGAAGTTTCCACTCTGTAAGCCCAGGCAGGCCGGGACTGGAGATCAAATGTACTCCTTTGTCGGGCAGGGTCTGGCAAAGTGTGGCCGAGGTCTCCTGCCCTGCCTGGTGTCCCTCTGGGAAAGAACCGGCCAACCACCCTGGAGTGGGAGGGCCAGCTCGGACCTTTCTTCCACCACGGTATCACTTTTTTTTTTTTGCCTGCAGCAAAACGGGCATCCTTTCATTTCTATGGGGAAAAGAAGATGGGCCAGGTGGAATGAGGGCCAAGTGGCACGAGGGTTTGGGGGCTTTGCCTGCCGAAGGCCAGAGGTGGTCCCACCCGCAAGCTCTCTGGGAAGAGTTGGGGGGGGGGGGAGAGCAACGGCTGCCGGACAGGCAGACGCAGAGCAGTTCTGGGTGATGCTGGAGGGAACGAGGCCCCTCTCGATGTTCTTGCGGCAGCTGCTGTCCCATCAAGGGGGAAAAAACCGGCCGGGCCCAGGGACCCACCTGCTTTGGGTCTCTCCTTCTCCACAATCACGCAGATCCGCTCAAACGTGCTCTTCAGCTGCTGCACCCGCTGGATGGCCCTGCTCTGCTGCACGCCGTTCAGCAGCTCCGCCTGGCTCTTCCTCTCCACGGCCAGCCGGTTGCTGACAACGTAATCGCAGACCCCCAGGGAGAGGACCTGAACCTTGATGCCGTGAACCGCTTTCAGGCTGGAAATGACCTCTGGCCCGGAGGCCACCTCACGACTGTCCGCCAGAATGCAGAGGGCGGCCGGCGTCCTCGGAGCGTCACGGGACGGGCGGGAGGCAGGAAGGGAACGGGGTCCAGGTGGGCGCTCCTCAGACTCCCCCTGCAGAAAACAGCACCACTGAGCATCCCTCGCCAGGCTTTGAGCAGCCAGACCGTGAGAGGGAGCGCATCATTTGGCCCCCAACGTACCCGTGGCCTTACGGGCCACCTGGTGGGTCCCTCTGGAGCTTCTGGGTCCACAGGAAGCCATAACTGGTTCATGGAAGCCATAACGGCTTCTGCACCCTGCCAGTCTCCCCCAATGCTTTTTCAAAACAGACTGGGGAAAAAGCCTCTCTTCCTAGCCTTTAGGGGCCAATTTTATTTTTATTGGGCATGTTGGGGTGCTGGGGCCCCCACAGAGGCTGGAGTGCAGCCGCCAGGTGCCAGGGAGTCACACCCCATCAATGCTGAGGGTGCTCCACTGGCGGCTTCTCTCCTGAGCTCAGAAACCCTAAACCGTTTGGGACCCAATCCTGAGGGCAGCTGGAGCCTGGTTCTAGAGCTGCACGCTCTGTGTGTGTGTGCGTGCCTGTGTGTGTGTAGGGTACACACATGGGGGTGGTGGTGCAATGTCAGCATCGTCCCACTGACAGGGGAAAAGAACGTGGTTTTGGCCCAGGTACTCCGAGATGGGTTAGCCCGTCTGTATTTAAAACTGCCAGACCGTTTAATGATCATTACATTTTGTTGCTTTCACAATACGTGGCAACGGTAATAACCTTTTGTTCTTTCTGCAAGGCTGAAGAGGCGATGAAGATTTTTCCTCCATCGACAGATTGGTCCTCTTTTCCGGAAGAACAGAATATAAGCCTGGGAATGGTTCCCCTGGCTCTTTTCTCCAAGCGAAACGAGCGGCTCTTTGGACGGATCCTTCCAGGAACTGGCTTCCCTCCATCCGTCTCGCCCCCATCGGGACATTACCCCGTTTGTCTATGTCATTCTTAAAAGGGTGGCAGCTGGTACTGGACCCACCTTTGCCCCCCCCCCCCAGCCTGGGCAGTACAGGACAGAGGGTCAGGATAGCGTCAAACCCCCCCACCCCGCTTCTGCATTAGCTAAGACTGCCTTCGTCTCTTTTCCCAGCAGCTGCGTGCTGCTGGCTTCCGGCTCAACCTGGGGTCCTCTGAAGAGCCACCAAGCCTCGGTTGCACAAAATGAACATCCCTTTTGCTTCATTATCGTTCTAGTCCTCATGGAGGGAAACATGCGGAGGCAATCTGGACATTGAGTCGTGGCCACTGGACCTGTTTCTTGTTAGGTTGAAAAGTTTCACTGCTCATCCAAGTAGCTTCTTCAGTCTGAGGAGAGTTGGTAGGAGATCCCTGGATAGATCCTCCCCGTTGGTTCCACTTCCCCCTGGGTCTGAATAGGCTCCTTAGATGGACAATGGATTAGAGGGGAAGTCCTTCTCCACCCATCGTCATGGTCGTTAACAGGGGTCTTTCTGGTGTGTGCGGTCCTGATCTTTCTGGGGAGGGACGAAAGGGCACCAGGGAGAAGCGAAACCAACGTGGAGGATCTATCAGGGGGTCTCCGACAGACTCTCACAGACTGAAGAAGCGACTCGGAGGACGAGCGAAATGTTTCAACCTAACAAGAAAGAGGCCCAGTGGCCACGACTCAACTCCCAGAGAACCTCACCTGGAGGACTGAGAATCTGCACAGAGATCTACAGAGGCAACGATCCCAAGCATTCTGCGCAGGAAGACACGGGGCTTCAGAGGGGGCGGAGGCAGAGGTGCCCAAGCTAATTCCCAATCTGTCTTTAAACCTCACGGGGGCCCCAATTAGGGCATCACTCCTTCCCAGCAACATTCAGCCACCGGGGCAAAAAGGAGCCCCACCGCCGATCTCTGAGGCGGCTTGGGAAGGAGCAAAGGATGGGAAAGGCCCACGTTCTCCCAAGCCAGGAGAACCGGGCTCCCTCCCGCCAGCTCCAGAGCGGGTGGGTCGACGCATCTGACCCAAGACAGCGCCTCGGATCCCAGGGTAAGGGTATTCACCGAGTGTGAGGGAAAAGCCCCGATGGCAGGAAAGGGCTCCGGCCCGCCACCGTCGTCTTCTTCTTCTGGCAACAGTCCAGCCCGTACGTACCTTTAGAGCCGTCAGGAACGGCTCTCGCCGGTCTGGCTCTTGGCCCAGTTCTTCCGAGAGGCCAGCTTCCGGCTCCGGCGGCACACAGGCCCCGGCCGCCTGGGGCAGCCGAGGGAAGGCAGCCTTTGGAGCGGGCATCCGTTGGGGCAGGAAGCCGCCCAAGGCTGGCAGGGAGTTCCCAGCCTTCGGGACGGAGGGCAGGTCTCTTGGCCCCCCGCTGCCAAAGCCTCCTTCCTCATCGCTCGAGCTGCTGAGAAGGCAAACAACGCGGGAGGGTCTCTTCGGCTGCGCCAGAGCGCTCCGGCCCCGCTCCCTCAGCCTCCTCCGGTGACGGGTGTTGTACTGCTTTCTCCCGTTTGCAAAACTTTCCTCCTGGAGCAGGTTAAAATCAAGGCATTCCTCCTCCTCCTCCTCCTCTTCTCCACTCGAGCCGCTTTTGGGGTTGCCTTCCTCAGGGTCCTCCACGCAGAAGCTGTCAGCTAAGTAGTTTTCGTCCTGCTCTGGAACCTGGAAAGCAAGGAAGCCATCAGACGAGCGAAGACCGAGGCCAGCGGGTGCAACCCGAACTCCACGTCGTCAAGGGAGTCCGGTGGGCCAAAGGACCGGACTCCGCGGCCCGCGGGAACTGTGCAACCCGCCGACAGCGTTTTCCAAGCCGCTCTTTGTCCGTGCCCAAGCCGTTCACCACAAGAGGGCAGCCGAGGGCTTGCCGTGACAAAAGGATGCCTCGTTGTCCTTCCTTCTTCTGGCTTCTGGAAATGTTCGTGAAGCAGCCCAGGGATGCAGGGGACAGAAGGCCCCCTTCTCGCACGGACCTAGGCCTTCATATTTCACTTCATTTCATTTAAACCTTCTAATGCACGCGACTGTACAGCATTTAAAATCACGGAGAAGGAAAACAGCATAACGTTCAGTGGCTTCTTGCTGGCGATTAGCGAGGCCCAGTTAAAATCCTAAGCATGTGTCAAGCCAGCAGGCATGAGTGCCCAGCAGCAGCTCGATAATTGCCAGTTAGAAGCGACTAATTGTTATGCCATTTGCCCTTCACAGGCATAATAAAGCCTCAGGACTTCAGCCAATGAAACACTAAGACTTCCACTATAATTTAGTTACAGACTGAGGCACCTGAGACACATCTAGACTGCAACATTCTCTTAAAAGAAGTCTCCTGGCACAATGGTTAAACTGTAGTACTGCAGTGAAGACTCTGCTCATGACCCAAGTTTGATCCCAATGGGCTCAGGTAGCTGGCTCAAGGTGGACTCAGCCTTCCATCCTTCTGAGGTCGGTAAACTGAGTACCCAGCTTGCTGGCGGGCAGGTCGCAAAGTGTAACCTGCATCGTTAGGTTGTAAACCTCCAAAAGAGGGCTTTAAGCACTATGTGGTGGTATATAACGAGCAGCACACTTTTAAAAGAAAGCCTGGAATCTGGAGTGAAGGGATCCCCTGGAGGCAGATGATTCCCAGCCCTCGGCCTCCTTATCGTCTTGGGCAGATGATGGAGGGGAAAGGCTGAACCAACAGCTAGATCTGGTAAGGGGTGGAAAAGGTCCCAAACCAGCCGCTCATCCCTAAGACAACGATTCTTAGGAGTGGATGGCTCACAGTTCAGGGAGATGACGTTCCACCTGTTCCGGAGAGGGTTGCGCTCCTTGTGAAGTATCATGTGCTCAGCTGCAGGGGACTCAATATTCCCACTTCTGCTGCTGCTGTTGTTGTTTTTCAATTTGAGACTGGCTGGTTTGGTTTCCCTTCTTGGCCCGGGAAACTTTTCTGAAAACAACCCTGGAAACCCCGGGACCCTCCAGCCCCCCGGGGGGCTGTCCTTTAAGCCAAGTCCCCGAAGGGATGGGGGTCCGACCTTTCCTAACAGGCACAGCAGTTGCCTCATGGCGTTCCCTGGAACCAGAGCTCTCAGTCAGAGGCATCTGACCACACGAGTAGACCAAAAGCAAACCCAGCTTCTGCGGGAGAGGGTCTGCCTGGCCCCCTCGCCCCTCGCCGGACTTCCTACCTGGGAGAAAACAGGGGTCAAGCTGCGCCTCTTGTGCACCATCTTGTATCTGTTCCCAACCGCGGGGCTGCGCACAGATTTCAGGTAAATCGCCTGCATCTCCGACTCTGAAAAAGAAACCAAGCTTTCTGGCCACAGAGGAAGGGAGGACACGGTCCACCCCTCCACCAAGTCCGGGGTGTTTTTCTGAATTTGGCCCTCTGTGTGTGTGTGTGTGTGTCTCTCTCTCTCTGTGTGTGTGTGTGTGGGCGCAGTGGCTGTGCAGTCCAGTGGCCCTTAGAGGGGGAAAAGCCCCCCCCGCCTCCCAAGGCAATTCCTCACACACAACGACACACCCTGCATCACACAGGAAGGGGAAACCTTTGGAGCTTATCCAAGGGGCCCTTTCTGTCCTGGGACTCACAGAGCCTCCTGGGGGTGGGCGGGGGTGGGGAGGGGGCAAGAACTGGGAGGGAGGAGGAGGAGGAGGAGGAGGAGGAGGGGTTTCTTCAAGGGGGAAGGGGAGAGTTAGGCTTCCTCTGCACCGCCGCCCCCAAATCCTCAGAGTCCTGGCTTGCCCCCCCTTCCCACTCCCTGATGTTGTTTCTGTGCCATCAAGTCGGAACCGACTTCTGGGAACCCTAAGGAGGCTTTCAAAGCGAGTGAGGGACTTCAGAAGTGGTGCCACCAGTTCCACAATGCCGTGAAAGGCGGCCTCGGGGGATTTGAACCCAGGCCTCCTGAGCCCTAGTCTGTCACTTTGACCACCACACCACACGGAGTATTCACTCTCTCCCGCTACCAGCTGCTATTCAAAACATAGGTACCAGATGCACAAGAAGGGCAAGGAACTCGATTTCTGCTTGGGACCCCATGGAGCTTCCGGTTGGACCAGAAGGTGCTGGAAAGACCGGCAAAGGATCCGTGGAACGGCCCCATGGCGTCAGGGAAGTTCTGCTCGTACCGTTTAGATCCTGTGTGATCTCCGTTTCATCGTTAAGAAACTGGACGAGAGAAGAGGTGAGTTCGTGTTCTGAGCCCACGCTTTCGTCCGACGAAACCTCGGAGGCTCCTTGGGCAGAAACCTCCGCTTCGTCGTCCATGAAATGCTTGGCAACCACCTGCAAAAGAACCAACAGCAAAAGGGTTCCTGCCAACCCACACTCGGAACCGAGACTCTGCTCTGCCCCACGGCTAGAGACCGCCCGCGGGCCCCAGAGAGGATCCCAGCCTTGACTTCCTCTAGAAGCAAAAACGACGGAACCGAGGCTGCCCTCCTTTGGCCACCCTCAGGAGAAGGCAAAGGATCCTCTGGAAAAGACCATCGCGCTGGGAAGGGTGGAAGGCAGTGGGAAAAGAGGAAGACCAAGTATGAGATGGATCGACTCTCCCAAGGAAGCCACGGCTGAGTCTCTGCAAGAGCTGAGCAGGCCCGTTGAGGACAAGGCATGATGGGGCCAGCTTAAATCAGAGGCAACCCACCGGCAACAACAACAACAGGCTTCAGGCAGGACAAGCTGGCCTAAAATGACGTCCGTTGCAAGTGGAGTTCTTTCAGCCGCTGGCCGAGAGCCGGGCCCGTCCAAGTCCCCCCCCCCCCCCCCCCAATCCTGGACAGCCCGGCCACGGAGATTCCTTGCAGCCGCGATCACCCCCTAGGCATCCAAGGGAGCTTCACTCAGAGGTGCTTTCCACGGAGCAAACCGAGGCCACACCGCCTCGGAGACACCTCTCGCCCCAAAACCTTGAGTCACTTTTCCGAGCTTTGGGACAAAATCCCCAAAGATCCAGCAAAGATCCGCCTCCCCACCACCTCCCTCCGTCCCTGGAAGGAGGCCTTGGACCCCTGAGGTTTCCACTCCCCCCACAGACAAGCAAGACGGCGGCTGCGTCAGGAGAGAGCTTTGCTGGGGCGGCGTTTTCACCCTGCAGGACAAACCTCCCTTCCTAGAATCAAAGAATCCTGGAGTGAGTGGGAAGGGGCTTGTAAGGCCATCCAGTCCAACCCCCTCCTGCTCAAGGCAGGGATCCAATTCACAGCACGGATGTTTAATGTTCTCTTGAAGGCCTCCAGCGTTGGAGCAGTCACCCCCCCATCCAGGTCCCGGGTTCCATTGTCATACTGCTCTAACAGTTATGAAGTTTTTCCCCCCCTGAAATTCAGCTTAAATCTGGTTTCCTGTCGTTTGAACCCATGGTTGCGTGTCCTGCCCTCGGGGATGGTGGAGAACAGATCCTGACCTTCCCTCGCTTCTGCCCTTTTGCTGCTTCCCTGGAGAAAGGTGGACTCAACGCTTCCCTCCCCCCCCCCCCCCCAAGCTCTCCTCAAGTCCACAAGCAGCAAGAATCAGCCAAACACAGGCAGTGCCTGCTTGGGGGATGTGTGTGTGGGTCTCCAGGCGTGGCCAGCGAACGGGCCATCCCACCCGAGGTGCAACCAGGTGGACCCCTCTGACCGCCGGATCAGGTTCCTCTCTCTTCCACAGGGCCAAGAGGTCCTTCCCCAGATCTACCCATCCTGGCGCACTTTCGCACTCCTCCTTCCCCATCAGAGAAGGCAGGGGGCTACTATCCATGTCCCTCACTTGGGTTGTTGGAGGGCTTGGAGGAAGGCCAGGGCAGCGGTTCCCATCCCCTTCTACCTGGAGAAGCAGCCAGAAAGACCACCACGGGCCAAGGGCGAGCCCAGCACCTGAGCGGCGGGCGGCCCCTCCCTTGGTGATGGAAGAGACACCAAGGAAGGCCGGCTTTTTCTAAGCCCACCGTGTGTTCTTACCAGCTGCCCGGCACCTGCCCGGCACCTGCCCGGCCTCGTGCTGTCTGGGAGGGTGACCTCTGCTCCTCCCTCGGAAAAGAGACGCCTGAGGCCACCGGCCCACCCACACCAGAGACCCCGGCGATGACCCTTACCTCGTCCGCCCCGCTCTCCCTTCTCTTCCGCCTTTTACCACCTCTGCCCGGCTTCCTGTCCCGGTCCTTGGGGTCACCCAGCAGGGGGTCGGGTTTCTCAGCCAAATCGACGCCGCTTTCATCGCTGGACGGGTCCGACTGCAAAGGAAACGCACAGACTGCCGGGAGCGGCCGACCCTTCGCCCCGCATCCTCAGCCCCCCACCCCACCCGGCTTCCCTGCCGGAGGAAGGGACACCACAGGCCCACGGACACCTCAGAGACAAGACGGGGTTCTGGGGAGCCCCACGCTGGAGAATGGGGAGCGCCGAGACAAAGCTGAAGCTGCCGCAGAGACCGACGCGTCCCTCCCACGAAAGCAAGAAACTGGAAGCAATTGAAACCGCCCCAGAAACTGCTAGTCATTTTTATGCCAATTTTGTGTGATTTTGAATGGATCTGTTGTTGCCATCTGTGGGAGGTTTGTCTATGGTATATTGTTTTATGATCTGATGTTTGTTCTGTTACTCTCATATTTTATTTTGGGTTGAATGTTTGTTATATTTTCTTTTGTAAGCTGCCCACCGGAGGGGTGGGATAAGAGTAAACTAATTACATACATACGAGATAATTTTAGGAGAATTGAACACGTTGCTAACAAAGTTTAAAAGACCCACAATTTCGCTCTTGCTATGTTTGTAAGCTAAGCAATCCCTGCTCTCTTGCAGCTCAAAAAAGCTCAACTTTGTTGGAATAACTCTTTCCTAACCGTAAAGGTAAGTCAAGCGGAGCAAACGTGTTTTCTGCACCTTTTTTTTCTCCCCAGGTTAGAGCGGCTACTCACGGCAATGACGGGACGCCTCTGTTTCTTGACGGCATGAACTGGCGACTCAAAATCACCGCTATTCATCTTGGGGGAGGAAAAAAGAAATACATCGAAAGCTGTTTCCAGATTCCAAAGAGAAGAGGAGTTTTGTTTGGAGTCTCGAGGCATTTAATTTTAACGGAATGGCTCACCTCTGGGGATGTCAACACGGTTCTTTTCCTCTTATTTTTCCTGAGAAAAATAATTTCTTCTTCACTTTCGCTGCTGGCTCCCGCTGGGAAGGAACAGAAGAGGCCACAGTAAGAACCTGGTTTTTTCTTCCCCCCCACCCGACAGACCTGCCCGTGGAGACACAGCCCCTTGGCTCTTTCGAGTCTTCAAAAGGAAAAAGGGCCAGAATTTCTTTCTTCCGGGCAGGAGATGTCGGTGCCGTTTGGCCCGCAGGTCCCCCAGCAGCGCAAGGTCTGGGTCGTCGTACCGCTGGAACCAGGCCTCCTGCCAAGGCGAAGGAGGAACCCCGGGAACGGGTGCCTCCAATGGTATCAGAAATCAGAAGGAGAGACAAGGTCCATCTCCGGATGGAGAAAAAGGCAAATAGCTTTTTACTCCGGTTTAAAAATGCTCCACACATTTCGGCGCACAGCCTTCTTCAGGAGCACGGCTTTGAACTGAAACTTCACTGGCTGGCTCAGTGGTTCTGCATCAGCTCCAAATAGTCAAAATTTGGAACTAGTGAAGTTTCGATTCAAAATCTTGCTGAAGAAAAGACTATTTACATTTTTCTGCAGCCTGAGATCTACTCTCTCCTTCTGATTTCTGATCTCCTGGCAGGTATAAAAATAAATGATTTTTTTTTTAAAAAAACAAATTTATTTAAATACAAAAAATTTGATTTTTTTAAATGTAAATCAGTTGTGATTGAAAGCAAACCCAGCCTGAGGTGAGGACAGCCAAGTGCATCCCACGGCCTTCCCGAGTGGGAATGGGCAGACCCGTCAAGAGAGAGGGACATGGAGGGGCCAGAAAAGGAGGAACATTGAGCCAGCTTCACTTGGACAAGGCAGCTGCCCACACAAGCGCCCGTGATGCTCCCTGGATTCCTGGGCGTCTCGCAAGAAGCATCTCCAGCTAGGTCGACTCTCTGTCCTTCGCACTGCTTTCGCCCCTTCCCCGTGTCCAGCTCTTCAGTCTGAACACAGAAGCAGAGAGCTTTGAACCGAGGCTGGGCAGAGAGAGAGGCAGGGGGCTTGATTGGACCCCCTGGTGCCTGCCCTGTGCCCCATCAAGTCTCCTCTGAGTTAGGGTGACCCCCATGAATAAGCGGCGTTCAAAACACCCTCTCCTCCACAGCCCTCTTGCCGACTCCAGGCGGTGGCTTCCTTTAGGGCGTCAGCCCATCTCGCATTGGGTCTTTTCCTTCTGCTGCTGCCTTTTGGTTTCCCCCAACACGAGCGGCTCCTGCGTCGCGCGCACGCAGCCCAGAGCCATAAAGTCAGCGAACTCAGAGATAAGAAATCTAGAGGCCCTCCCGACGGTCACTGATGGCATAAAGGAAGCCACAGCCTTTGGCCGGCAAGAGCTGAGCGGGGCTGCGCTTTTTGTACAGAGCAAGTAGGGGGGAATCGCACCCACACTCCGGGAGCTGGAGCTGCCGCTCTTGAAGCTCAAGCCCACCGACGCTCACTCCTACCATTACAGTTGAACCAAAACTCTTTGCCGCACCATGTGCCACATCCTGGTTCCAGGGCGCTGTGTACGGCCAACTGTGGCCGAAAGAGCCTCCTTCCCGACCTTAGGGAGCGATTCCAGCCTCACTGCCTGTTCGCCTGGAGAGAGGCCTGGACGCCCTCCACCCCAAGGTCCTTCCGGCACCCAAATTTCCAGCTTCACACATTCAGGGCCAAAAAACCCAAAGAGGCTCCTGTAAGCCCGTTGGGTGGAATGGGCTGGTCGCCCTTCCACAGTCAGGAGCCTTTGCTTTATCAGCACCTCAAGGAATAATAGGCCATGTTCTGACTGGCAGCTGGGGAGACGCTGTGCTGGGGTTCAGGGTGCTCTCAGCCCACCACCATCTGAGCACCCTCTGCTTCCTGGCTAGAATGCCGTTTGGCCAGCCCCTCGAGAGACAGACTCCTAGCCTCCCCCGAACCCAAAAAGCCCACCCAAACTGGAAACGAAAACACAACGGTAGCACAATCCACTACCGAAAGAGGGCAGCACGGCTCTCAGCTGCTTTTCTGCTGAGAAAAGAACCTGCCTCTATTTTATACTCAACCCACTTGCTTTATACTTGTGTGTTTTTAGCAATGATTTTCAGTTAAAACTCATTTAAAAAAAAAAAAACACCTTAATTATCGTGACTGATCCGGGAGGCTCTTCTGGGTTCATCTGCAGTTGGAAAATTGGAAGCATTCAGTCTTCCTGACCTAATTAGGTCAATTAAAGTTTTAAAAAAAGAGCTTTCCACATTATATAAACACTGCAGCAAAAAAACAACAACAGGTAGCAATAAATGGTTGAAAACCTGTTGCTTTTTTATGCACAAAGAAGCCAAGTGGCATAACATTCAATCACTTCCAGCTGGCAAGTCATAGAATCATGAAGTTGGAAGGGGCCTCTAAGGACCTTGAGTCCAAACTCCTGCTCAATCCAAATCAAAGCAGATCAGACCAAAGGTGGTCTGAGTTTCTCTTGAATGCCTCCAGTGTTGGAGCGCTCAGTCGTACTGCTCTAACAGTTAGGAAGGTTTTCCTGACATTCAACCGAAGTCTGGCTTCCTTTAACTTGAGCCCATGGTTGCGTGTCCTGCACTCTGGGATGATCGAGAACAGATCCTGCCCCTCCTCTGTAGGACAGCCTTTCAAATATTTGAAAAGTGCTCTCCTATCACCCCTCTGTCTTCTTTTCTCAAGGCTAAACATGGCCAATTCTTTCAGCCTTTCCTGATAAGGCTTGGTTTCCAGCCCCCTGATCCTCCTTGTCGCCCTCCTCTGAATTTGTTCCACTTTGTTAGCATTGTTCTTGAAGTGTGGTGTCCAGAACTGGACACAAGACTCAAGGTGAGGCCTAACCAGTGCTGAATAGAGGGGGACTAGCACCTTGCAGGATTTGGAAACTAGACTTCTATTAATGCAGCCTAAAATTGCACTTGCCTTTTTTGTAGCCACATCACACTGTTGGCTCATATTTAGCTTGTGATCTACGACAATTCCAAGATCCTTCTCGCTCGTAGTTTTGCTGAGCCAGGTATCCCCCATCTTGTAACTGTGCAATTGGTTTATTTTTCTGAGGTGCAGGACTTTGCACTTCTCCCTGTTGAATTTCATTCTGTTGCTTTTGGTCCAGTGCTCCATCCTATCAAGGTCATTGTGAATTTTGTTTCTGTCTTCTAGGGTATTAATTATTCCACCCAATTTTCTATCATCTGCAAATTTGACAAGCATTCCCTGCACTCCCTCATCCAAGTCATTAATAAAAATATTGAACAGCACCGGGCCCAGGACTGAGCCTTGGGGTACCCCACTTGTGACCTCCTCCCAGTTAGAGAAGGACCCATTAATCATCACCCTCTGAGTACGATTCTGTAGCCAAGTGTGTATCCACCTGACACTTGATCTTATCCAGCCCACACCTAGTTAGCTTGCTCATCAGGAGATCATGGGGCACTTTGTCAAAAGCTTTGCTGAAGTCAAGATATACTACATCTACAGCATTCCCTCCGTCTAACTAACAAATCCATGTTGGCTTCTAGTTATTACTGCTTTGTAACACGCAATACGTCTGCTGGCTTGACGCATGCTTTTTAGGGGGAACCTGTCAATTGTCTGCTGGAGCTGCTGGATAGCTCAAGGGTTTAAGTCTCTGGCTGCGGAGCCAGAGATTGGGAGTTCAACTCCTCCACTGGGCCTCCTTGACAGGGCCTGGGCCTGATGATTCCTAGGGTCCCTTCGAGCTCTGACGTTCTAAGATGACGATAATTAGAAGTGAGTGAATGTTATGCACATGCATTAAAAAGAACAGAATTTCAGCCAATAAATACAAATTAGGTGGATTAAATACAAAATAGCAGTTAAGATGGAAAACTGGCTTCACAACAAAGAAATATTCCAGGGTTTTTGGCAGGAGGAACTGCAAACACGGGCTTGGGGAGGCCACCTGACGCCCACCCCTCGTGCACACTGTGAGCTGCTTTGAGCCTTACGTTAAAAAAGCAAATTAAAGTTTAAAAACATTTTTTCCCCTCGAAAACAAGCCTATTAACTAATATCTAATCTAATCAACTTGGGTTAAGGTTCTGTATTCCTGGCTTGTGATCCGGTTGTCCCCCACCCTCCGGCCTGCCTCCCCCACCGTGACTCCCAGGAGTGTCTCTCCCTTGCTCAGGTGGCCTCGGGTGATGTGGAAGCCAAGTCCTACAGAGGAAGCCACTCGCCCGTGTGCCCAGCACCATCCGCAGGGAGGATCCATGTCTATTCCCTTTGAAAATCAGAAGCCGTGGCAGGAATGACGATCTACCTCCTTACAAATCCAAACACATACCTTCAGCATCCTCCGCGGCAGCTCCCACGTCACCTGCTTCGACCTGCCTCCCTGGGAGACTGCGTTCACCTGCATATATTCGGATGCAAAGCTTATTCTTACAAAGTCTTACCTCCAGTGGAAAGCAGAACAGGAGAGCCATTGCCACCGTTGTGGTCGGTCTTCCCAGCCGCAGGTGATGCTGGAGGCTCTGTTTCAAAAGCCGAGTTGGCCAGGACTTTGAGGAGGCTGCAGCTGGCTCTGCTGGGGAGGGGCGGCCTCTGGGGGCCCTCGTCCCGCTGTCCAGTGAGGGAACCGACCGAGCCTCCTCTGGACCCTCTCCATGGCATCTTCCGTCTACCTGTGGGTGTAGCGAAGACAGACTGTGCCGAGTCCGGGGTCTGGCACGGTTTCTCTCCAGCTGGTGTCAGAGGAGAAACCCCAGGGATGACATGTCCAGCGGCCGACAGACTAGAATTGTGGCTTTTCAAGGGTAAAGGAGTAGAGAACCTGGTCCCATCAACACAGTCACTGCTTGAGGTGGAGGGAGATGTCCTTCCTGTCTCCCTCAGGAGAGACCGCCCAGGACTCACGGGCGGAGGGGCGGCTCCGTGGCGGCGGCTTCCGCCTTTCACGGGGCTTCCTTGCCCTGACGTCTCTTCCTCTGACTCCCGAAGAGAAAACCCAAGATCAAAGTTGACTGAAAACAAATCCTGAGAGGTGTCAAACAGCTCTTGGAGAGGCTGGAGGCTCGTTTCACCCGCTGCCCTCCTCAGAGGCCCATCCCTCTCAACCGTCCATGAACGGATGGGAGTTGCCCGGTTGGCGGCAGCAAGGCCGTCTGAAGGCTGACTTTCACCGGTCCCTCCTTGGTTTCCCCCAGGATGACACACGTCGGGTAACGCAGCCAGCCTGCCCCCTTCTCCGTCTGGGAACACAGGGTCGGCTTCTGGAAAACAATCCCTTTCTGACAAAGGCGCTGCGTTTTCACCCGCACTCGTCTCTCTCCCAAGCCTTTCCCAACCTCCTCGACCCCCTCCGCCACCCTCCTTCCCCAAAGGGTCTACGTTGAGACCCTGATGGGCCACTGGCGGACTTTCTCCTTGGACCCCAATCTGTTCTTGGCTGTCATTCTCAAAAAGTTCATCCCAGTTGAGATCGCTGATCTTGCTCAGGGAAGCCTCAGGTGTGAACTTGGCTTCCAAAGGACTGCTGGAGGACCACCGTTCGTGGGTGCCGGCGAATTCAGGGAGGCCCTGAGGCGGAGGGCCTGAGCTCTCGTCTGGAGCCAAGGGGTCTGCAGTCACACGGAAAGCACTCTCTCCCACGGCCCTGAAGGACTGCCCTTCGTCTTCTCTCTTCTCCTCAAACTGCAGGATTTCCTCCCAGGATGGGGGTGACTGTGACAGAAGCTTCGTCGCACTCATCAGGAGGCGCTTCCTCCAAGCCGGGTCCTCCTCCGCATCGGTCTCAGCAGGGACCCGTGAACCGGTCTCGCCGGCTGGGAAGTAAAAGAGAGAAGAGGACAGAAGCGAGCCGTCTTCTGCCCAGCCAGGGGAAACAGGATCCGTGCCGCGCCCACTCCGTTGGAGGGCAGGCTGAAGTTCTCTCGGTGGTGCCCTTTCCGGCCTCGCGCTTCTGCTGAGAGAATCCTCCGGGTCTTCTTCATTTTCCTTTGGCCACCTTTCACGTCTGGAGCCCTCAACAGACGGCGATTGGTTCGCCGAGAGGAGGGCTGGAGGAGGGCCGGGATCCCGCTGGCCTTTGGTTTCTACGCCCGGCGCCGGTGGCCTTCTCAAAGATCTGAAGCTGGTGGCTTTGAAGAGAGAAACAGATTCTGCATCGAGCGCCTCTGGGGACGACGAGCGGCTTTTTGCTCTGGAGACTCCGGCCCCCAGAGAGCCTTTGCCCACGGAAGGTCTTTGAGGAGCTCCACCATCGGGGCGGCTTTTGCTCCTCTGCAGATCTGAGGCCTCCACGTCTTCCCAGTGGAAAAAGGGCTGTATTTTTTGTTCATAGCTGCAGTCGTCCTATTTGAAAAACAAAACAAAACCAAACAAAAGGAGTCAAATACAAAAAAGAACCCACATACCACCACCACCACCACCCGGGTACAGCAGCTGACAATCCATTTCCGGGCACAGTTCAAAGTGCTGGTTTTAACCTTGAAAGCCCTAAATGGTTTGGGTCCCAGCGGTCTCAAGGACCGCATCTCATCATCATCCCATGATGAGCCTGCTCGAGTGTTCAAATCATCAGGAGAGGCCCTTTCTTTTGGCCCGCCACCTTCACAGCTGTGTCTGGTGGGGACCCGGGAGAGGGCCTTCTCTGTGGCTGCTCCTTTAGACTCTGGAACTCCCTGCCACTGGAGGCCAGCCTGGCCCCCTCTTGGCTCTCCTTCCACGAGCAGGCAAACAGACCTTTCTCTTAAGACAGGCCTTCTCACAAGGATTGGCTGTCTGAGAGGGTTTTTTTTTTTAACGGATTGTCATGCCTTGTTGCTTTGAATACGTTTTAATATTGATTTTATTGACCATTTTTAGTATAATATTTTTATTCTTTTTAAATATTTGAATAACTTAGCGTTTTTATCTTTTCAATAGTCTTTTTAAATTATATTAGCTGCCTTGGGTCCCTTTTTTTTTTTTAGAAGGTGTCACAAAATATTTGAAATAAATAAATATAGAGTGCAAGAAGAGATTAAGAGCCGCACATATTCAGGAACCATTATGGGTATTTCATTTTAAAACATTTAAATATTGCTTTTTAAAATCTTGGGATACAAAAATAAATAAATAAGCAAAGCAATACTTAAAGGTGCAATTAAAATCAGACAGTTCAAAATAAAAGAGACTTCAAGTCCCTTTAAATGCCTGGGTGAACAATGGAACGTCCTGTTCCCCAAAATCAAAACTGTTTATTGAGAGACAGGCCCGATTTGAAAAGCCAGAGCGCTCCAACGCTGGAGGCCTTCAAGAGACATGTAGACAGCCAGCCACCAGGTAGATCTCCTTTTGATGTGGACTCCTGCCTTGAACAGGGGGTTGGACTTGATGGCCTCACAGGCCCCTTCCAACTCCATGAGTCTATGATGAATGCCATCTCCCTGGATAGCCATCTACCCACTGGACCTCCTTCTTGGCAGGGATGATATTTATTTATTTATTTATTTATTTAAAAGATGTCTTTCCCGCCTTTCTTCCCCAAAAGGGACCCAAGGCTGAATAAGCTTCTGCTTCTATTCGAACACATTCCTAAGCAGGTCACTTAGCAGGAAGCCTCACTGCGTTCACAAAAGCTGAACTCCCAGAAAGATGACTGTGGTCTTCCTGGTGTGTAACATACTGGCATTGCCTTCCCGAACGCAACAGGGTGAGGCTGCTTGTTAAATCTGCACAAAATTGGTGCACTGGGTGAACTCAACCAGGGCCGAAAATACTGTTAGCAGCATCCTGCATACATGCATTTCTTTCCCCCAAGCCTTTGTTCATCTGGCTGTAGGTGTCCCCTGAAAAACTGAGTTGAAAAACTTGTCTTATATATATATATATATATAAGACAAGTTGAAAAACTTGTCTTATATATATATATATATATAAGATATAATATATATATATATATATATATTTGACAGGGAGACTGCATAAACCAATCTTGCAGGGGCGCTTAAGTCTCTCGCCAGCTAGGATGACCCCACGTGGCCTCCTTTCAGGCTTACCAGGTGTTATGTAAATGGCCCCTTTTGCTTTGGAACAGGGCACTTTGGCCTAGGAAGGCCGCCGAGCTCTGCTAGGAGGCACGGCCAAGTCTCACACCTTTCACAGAAGCACAAAAAAACCCCATTTAAAAACAACAACAACGAGTTAACAAGGCAGTTTTAATTTGGCTGCTCAACAAAGTAGGTCATGAGACACCCACACGGGTCTGATACGGCCGTATTTGCTCAGCAGCCTGAAGGATGATAGAAGAGCGCCTGATTGACCCTGTTGGCAATAAGCAGCTCTGGAAGCGGAATGAAAATGGGAAGAACGGCCTCATAAAATTGGCTCTCGGACTGCAATTAAGATTAACAAGGCCCCCCTCTATCTCTCCAAGTACCCAGCGGGGCATCAATTACTGAATGTCTCTTCGTTTCACAAACATTCCCCATTTGCCAAGTCACACGTCTACGGAGGCTTGGGCAGTGTGGTGAAAACAGGAATAATAATAATACCTTGTTCATTATCATAATTATTACGAAAAGGAAACTTGGCTATACTACCGCTCAGCTACTCTTTGTATGCAGAACTGCCTCATCAGCTGCGTAATTTGGCCCTTTTCAAAGACGTGAAAGGTTGTCCTACAGAGGAGGGGCAGGATCTGTTCTCCATCATCATCCCAGAGTGCAGGACACGCAACCATGGGCTCTCAAGTTAAAGGAAGCCAGATTTCGGTTGAATATCAGGAAAAAACTTCCTAACTGTTAAGACTGGTACGACAATGGAACTAGCGACCTCAAGAGGAGGTGGTAAGCACTCCAACACCGGAAGCATTCAAGAGAAGATTACCCTCTTTCAGATCTGCTTTGGCTTGGATTCCTGACTTGAGCAGGGGGTTGGACTCGATGACCTTAGAGGCCCCTTCCAACTCTCATTATTCTGTAAGTTTCCAAAATAAAGCCTGGTCAATCTGGATCGTGATAAAAGAGTGAGGGGTGGAAAAAAGAGGGGAGAGAGGAAAGGGAACATGGAGTAATTTAGGCAGAAAGCTGCACCAGACAGGACAGCAACATCTCCTCTACTCTTTTCGTTTCCTCTTTTTTCCCATCACATCGTCTTGGTGTCTTCTTGACCTCACCTGCTTCTTCTCTCAGATCTGTGTTTCAATCTCTCTCTGTCTCTGTCTCTCTCTCTCACACACACACAAGAAAACCTCTAGCTTCTTGACTAGCTCAGATCATCAGATGTTGTCCCTCTCTCAAGAAACACACACCAAATACAACTGGAGCTGATTTAGCAACATTCATGTTTTAAGGTCTTGGGGTTTTTTTTAGCATCCAAGTATGAAGCAAGACAGTGCAGAAAAATCAAAATGTGTTCAATATAGTTCTCTGATGTCAATGCACGCACTGGGCTGTGGAATTTCAGCCTGTGACCATGTTGGTCAGCCAATGTGACATGATCTGCTCACTGGAAGAAGGACCTCAATCCTATCCTATCCTATCCAAAGGCAATGGCCTTTACTTGGAGCAGAGGGCATTTCCCACACCTAGCGATCAAACAAACGGATGGCAAAAATCTCATTAGAAACAGCACTGTTTTCTTTTCAGATCACCTTAAGGGCCTCCCTCCTGTATGCAAGGCAGAAAGACAGGCTACTGGGGCTTTCTAAAATAATACATTCTAAACAGAAAAGAGGAAGGTGACATGTGAAATATGAGAAGAGGCACACTCAACAAAAGAAGCAACGGCCTCGAATTTGCAAAGGGATTGAGCAGGTCAGTTAATGACAGAACCTTTCAGGGGTCCTCTTTGCCACAAGTCAGAAGCCACTTGACAACAAAATAAGGCAAATGCAACAAAATAATGTGATTCTGCATCAGTTCAAGGAGAAGTTACTAGGTTCTTGAAGATCTGTGTGCAACTTTTGCAAGAAAAAAAGCTACTTGCCGCAACAAAAGGGTTGGTGTAGGAAGAAAAAATTGAGAGCCAAACCAGACATACGGCTAGTGGCTGAAGTCACACAGAGAAAACTAGGCGAGTGTTTTCTGCTGATGATGCTGTTCTTTACAGTCAGCAGAAAAGAGCTGAGCAGGAAGGGTGGCTTTGCAGTTTCACCCGCTGGCCACTGGCTTCCCTAACAGACCCCTTCTGGGCTACAAGGAACCCTCTCCGATGAGATCGGGAGGCACTGCAGTGACGCATCCTCTCAGAAAGAGCAGAGTACCAACAAGGGGGAGGAAAACCCACTAAGAGGTAAGCCTTTTAGGTTTTCTCCCACAAAGGACTCCAGAAGGAACAAGGCCATTCAGAATGAAGTCTGATTAAGTAGACCCCTGGTGAACCTAGTGGGGTTTTTTCATAAAAACTGCCCCCCGGCTGAGCTGTAAAGGCACCCACTGACCCCAAGCAGTCGGTTCAGATCTGACGAGCGCCAGGGTCGGCCTCCAGCATTTCTCCAGGATTCCTCCGGAGCGATGCCCTGATGCCCTGGAGCTCCTAGGAAGGCCAAGTCAGGGAAGGCGCACAAAGGTCATCGATTGAACACCTCCTCGACTCATCTGGCATGGAGGGGAATCCTGCACGCATCCCACCCAGGGGCCCACTGAGGATACAACCGGCTGTCTCATCCGGGCCCATCCTTTTCCAGAACTCTAAACCGGCTTGGGAGGAGTCTCATTGCTAATCTGTTAGCAATTGCCCTGGATGTCCTAAGGAGCTGCTTGGAGGAAGAAGGAGGGGAAAAAACAACCCAGATCTGTGTGCCAAATCTCAGTTGCCTTAGCAGTGAAGTAAGGTAAGCCATGAAGGGACGTGGTGGCGCTGCGGGTTAAACCGCAGAAGCTTCTGTGCTGTAAGGTCTATAGATCTGCAGCTGTAAGATCAAATCCACGCGACGGAGTGAGTGCCCGTCGCTTGTCCCAGCTCCCGCCAACCTAGCGGTTCGAAAGAATGCAAATGCGAGTAGATAAATAGGGACCACCTCGGTGGGAAGGTAACAGCGTTCCGTGTCTAAGTCGCGCTGGCCACGTGACCACGGAAACTGTCTTCGGACAAACGCTGGCTCTACGGCTTCGAAACGGGGATGAGCACCGCCCCCTAGAGTCGAACACGACTGGACAATTTGTCAAGGGGAACCTTTACCTTTACCTAAGGTAAGCCATAATAAGAGCACCTTGTGGCATGAGAGAGAGAGAGAGAGAGAGAGAGAGAGAGAGAGAGTGCGCAGAGACATATGACAGAGAGAGGGATGGAGATTCTTCTATTTCTTCCTATCTAGGGCATAATTTTCTTCTCTCTCTCTCTCTCTCTCTCTCTCTCTTGGTGCTCTGAATAAAACCAAGACAGGCTTGCTTCGGCAAGACCACAGCAGGCAGCTCGCCAAGGTTGTCCTTAACACAACCCCTGGGGTACAAATTCAGCAGTGCCTGAGCAGCGGCAGGCGTTCCCCGTTTCTCTTTCCTGTCCCTGTCCTTCCGCGTTGAGCCAGCCAGGAGGTCCAAAGTGGGGGAGCCTAGTGCTCACGACGAGCGGCATCTTGCAAGGCTACAGGAGGCTCGGGGGGGGGGGGCATCACGGGAAAAACTCAAGAGCCGTGGACACCACAGAGGCAGCATCTCCTGGCCCCTGTGAGGAGGTTTTTCCAAAGGTGGGCAGAGCTACCAAGGAACGGGAGGAGAAAGACATGACCTGCCGTCTAGCATGAAATCTGTCGCAGAGTGAAATCATTTGAGGAGTTCCTAAATCAACAACATTTTGTACTGGGGTGGTGGGGCCTCGAGTTTGATCAATAGGGCAAAAGTTCAATGAAATATTTGGTTTTCCCCGTGGGCAGGAATACCCTGAAAGAGACTTCACACATTCTTCACTCTTTCTCACATCAGACTTCTCAAGAGGACAAGACATCTTACTGAAGAACTGCCAGGTCCCCTAAGATGTCTCGCCTTGAGAGGGAGACAACGGATCCTATTCCTCCTCTCTCCCCCCACCCCCCCACCCCCCGCCCACCTAATCTGTGCCATTTCGTAGAAAACGTCTGGGCATAAACATTTTCCTTTTCCCTTTGGGAAGCTAAGCCCACCAAGGCAGCAAGCACAGGGTGGGAGGACTGACGGAAAAGACACTCATCATCCACCCAGCCCTTCCGGTTTTTAAAAGCCCAGGCAACCCTGCCCCAGAGTTACTGCAGTTTTGTGCCAGGTGTGAAATGTTATGCAGGAATCCTTCTCATCAAGGTGAGAACTATCACGGGAAGTGCCCGGAAATATCCTGCTAAACTCTTCCCGAAGAATTTTCCAAGTGCCATGAGACTTCCCGCCTTGAGAGAGAGAGACAAGCAGGGAGGAAAGTTCGCCTCCACGGAGGAAGAGCAGAAAAATTCCGCAGTGCCTCCTCTGGGCACATCTGGGTGAGACCACTGGCCAGAGTTCCTTTTGAAGCCCCCGGACGGCTTCGCCATTCCTCACCTCACTTACTTTTACAACAACAACAACACAGTGAGGTCATTTATGCAGAGGCCACATATGGAAAATCAGGACAGGATCTGGCCCACGTCTGCACAGTTAGTCCTCCACGGAAAGGGCAAAACGGCTCTTACAGGAAGGCCCTGAAAAAAGGGAGTGACGCCACGAGGATGATTTTCCGGCACACGGAGCCGGTGAAGCCTCCACAGGCGGTACCCACCTCTTCCTGCCTCATCTGCTCGATCAGTTCCATCACGCTGACAAAGTGGCGGCAACGATCCGAGTGGTCCACCAGGAAGGTAGGAAAAGGGCGGTTCTGCCAGAGCTTCCATTCCGTCAGGGACAGCTGGTGGGTCTCTTGATCTTGAGACCCCTGGAGTTCGGGGCGGGGGGGGGGGGGGGAAGAAAGAAGAAGAATCAGCACAGCGATCAGTCCAAGGCTGGCTGGACAACGCAGGAAACCTTGCATGGGCTGGGTTCATGAAAGGAGCAAGGCCAGGAACAGGACCTGGTCCAAGAGGGAAATCCTTCACCTTGATTCATCTTTGTCTTTAGCACACTTTTGCTAGTCAAACGTTGGGAGAACACCAGACGACGGTTTGGCTGTCGCAGAAACACCTTTAAGTCAATACCTTTCAACGTTTCATGGGTATGGAATGATTTAATCCTCAAACCCATCACTTACGGGCCCTGGAATCGTTCTGCCGCTTCCCCCACTAACGATGCCAAGTTAACTCTGAATGCATTCGAAGGCAGGGGCCCGATGGCGGATGCAGGGTCTGCCTCTGGAAGGGCTTCCCCCTGGGGCTCCCCAAACCCAGATAATGGAAATTAACTGTCCGCTGGTTAATTGCACCCTTTTAAAGCCGCTCTCCTGGTTTGCTTCTGAACTTTGGGGGCACAGCAACAAAGGGACATGCGTCAGATTGGGTGGGCATGGGGCGCAGGGAGCAGTGCCAGCCCCCGCCGCCCACCTTTCTGTTCTACAGATTTGGAACAAAAGCAACCGTTGGTTATCCTTAATGGAGCTCGACTAATTTCCCTCCTGGCTGAGACGCCTTTCACCTGGCGGGGTCTAGCCTTCTTGCTCCAGATCTTCACAAGGGAGGAAGGGCTCAGCTTACCAGCTCCTCCTCCTCCTCCAACGTTTCAAAGTGACCTCGAGGCAGGACCACTTTCCATATCCCGTCACCAGCTTTCATTCTATACAATCTCTCCCATCGTCCAAATTCTTCATCTGTGAGGCACCAACTCTCGGGCAGACGGGATGGCTTTGCTCCTGGCAAAGGTTTGGCGGATGGGAAGGAAAACCAGTAACAGCCACAAAAATGGCAGGTGCCTTTCCCCACCGATCCCGACCCCACAGCTTGCCCATCAAGGGACTCCCTTTGAACCCCACGGGGTCCGACAGGAAGGTGGCCACACACGGCACCCCGTTAGGGTCCAGGCCGGTTCCTCCTGAAAAGAGGGGCGGACGGCAGACGGCAGCAAGGACGACGTTCTGTCTTCCTTTCCCCCCTCCTTCTCCGTCCCCAATGAGGGGGTGAGGGACTGAGCGGTCTCACAGAACTGAAGGATGCTGAGCTGACGGGGCTCCCAAACTCCGGCTCCTACCCATGCAGGAATTCCTGGCACCCCCAGCAGTCGGTCTGCCAGACTCTTGTGTGCTAAATCTGTGGAGGAGGCGGCTCAGGCCGCCCTGGCAGGCTTCGGAAGGTTTGCCAGAAGCAAGCAGAGGGACCAGAACCCGCCGGACGGCGGATCCTCCTAGACCAGCTCCGTGAAGGTGCCTCTTCTGTCCGCTTAGACCGCTGGTCGCTGGCCCTCCACGGTGGTTTTCTCTGCCGTGACTCTACAGACAGCCCTCGGCACTTCCCCTTCTTATCCACTAGGAGAAATTGCTGGGGCCGGCACTTTCCACCGGGTTGCCTCCGCCCTCCTCCCCTAAAGCCAGGGGACCTTCTCGGACTCCTGTGGCAATGGGTATGCCCTTCTGTTCACGATCCGTTGTGCGAAGGGGTATGCCCTTCTATCAGCCCTAAATGCCAAACTGAGCAAACTCACTTGCTGACCCCACAACATTCTAGTATTATTTTGGGGGGGGGGGGGGGGATGGGACGATAACGTTTTGATCTCGGTCGGTCCACAGGCAGGGGTGGCCCCCTCCCTCTTCTCACCTGGGCCGGTGGTGTAGGGGAGCCCCTTCAGCAGGCGGGTGTGGCCTCTCCCTTCTTTCGAGGATGGTTCGGAGGTGCTGGGCTCGTCTTCCACAGGCATAATTAGCATCCGGTGCATTTGGGGGTCCAGACCTTCCGGAATCATGCGCGGGCTGTGCTGGTAGAACTGGAGGCCTTTGTTTTCGGAGAGCGCTTTGAGAAGATTCCTCCTGTTGGACTGGCTCTGGTTGTAAGTCTGCAAAATGGGAGCAAATTAAGCTGGATGTTGGTTTCCTTTGGCGCAACCACTGATCTTACATGTCTCTACCCGTGAGTGCCTCCCCAGTAGTCGCTATATTAAACGGGGCCTATGTGGAAGACTGCTGATCAAAGGAAAGAGGCAGGCTGCTGTGTTAATGTAGCTAAAGGATTTACTGCAGCACATGAAAACGCCAGAGGTTTAACGGCAACCGCACCCATGTGCTGCAGGGGTGGCGTCCAGACGGCTGTTATTTCTCAGCTTGAATCCCTTGATCACCAACCACTGGCTTTCTGTGTCTCTCTTCACCCTTGGCCTGTAGCAATGCCATCAGATCCCTTCTTCTAAATGTACTGACAATAAATTACACTCATTGGTTAGGCACATTTCTGCTTCTTGCACCAGGAGACTCAGGGCACAGAGGTGAAACTGCAGTACTGCAGTGAAGACTCTGCTGACCACCTCAGTTCAGTCCCAATGGGCTCAGATAGCTGGCTCAAGGTGGACTCAACCTTCTGTCTTTCCAAAGTCAGTAAACTGAGTACGTAGCTTGCTGGTCGGCAACGTATACCCTGCATATTTAAATCGTATACTGCCCAGAGAGTGGGTCAGTATATGAGCAGCAAGCTTATTGTCTTGGAAGTGGCTACCCAGGGTTGCCAGGCCTCTGGGTCCTGGACTTTGGCTCCTGCCACACAACCTGCCCAGCTGGTTCCATTACAGCTCGCTGTGGGTTCACCCTCTTGTGTGTGTTCCTCCCATCTTAATCTCCAGCTAAAAGACTTAGGATGCCATTCCTAAAAGTGAAAATGAGTCTTTAGGAAAATTAGAATGGTTGTGAAATCTGTGCTTGCCTACGGTTTGGGTGATTACAGAATAAGCTCCCTTCCCTTCCCCCACCTCACCCGCTCTTCCCGTCCTTCGGAGAGCAAGACCACGATTCGCCCCTGGCGCTTGCGGCCGGTTCGGCCCATTCGCTGCACGAGACGAATTGGACTTTTCTGAGCGTCAAAACAGACAATGAGGTCCACCTCTCCGATATCCAGGCCTTCTTCTCCAACACACGTGGAGACTAAAGTGTTGTAGCCGCCCTCACGGAAGCGCTTCACCACCTAAAGGAGGATGGAAGGACTTTGAATGAGCTTCGCTGACATCCTTTTGGTTTGCTCCTTGGGATCAAAGTCCATGAGATTCCAGAGAAGGCACATCCATGCTCTAGCAAAAGGAGCCGTGCGCCTGCACCCGGAGGTCAGCTTTTGGGGACGTTGTAGGAGCAGGGAAAAGAATTACGATTGCATCTAGTGGGGAACATGTGTATCTTTTAGATGGCACATTTGCAGGCAGGAACAGCATTGTTTTTAATTTGCTTTATAAACAAACCATCATCACTGTGTCGCACTAACAAAGCATGCTATTTCCACACACACTGTAATATCCAAATGCAACCCAAAGGAACTACAGAAAGACAGAAATGTACAAGCAGGAATAAGCTATGCATCTGTTTCTATGGATTTCTGCTGCCCATTCCGTCCAATGTAGACCAAGAGCCCCATGGCACAGTGGTTAAACTGCAGTCCTGCAGCCAAGACTCTGCTCCTGACCTGAGTTCGATCCTGTTGGGTTCAGGTCGTCAGCCCAAGGTTGACTTAGTCTTCCATCTTTCTGACATCAGTAAATTGAGTATCCAGCTCACTTGGGTGGGGGAGGCTCAATGTGTAGCCTGCATACTTAAACTGTAAACTGCTCAGAGGGTGCTTTAAGCGCTATGGGGCAATACACAAGCAGCACACTTTGCTTTTGCTTTGCTTTAGACCAATGATTCCCAACCTTGGGTCCCTAGATGTTCTTGGACTAAAGCTCCCAGAAGCCTTCACCATGAGCTGTGGGCGGCCAGGATTTCCGGGAGTTGTAGTCCAAGAATATCTGGGGACCCAAGGTTGGGAGGCACTTGCTTTAGAGCAAGAATCTTGTGGGAAACACACATTATTATATATGGCAACTTGACAGGACTCAACAACAGCCACCCCTGTGCAGCTGGACAAAGACTATGTGTTTGTAACTGTGAGACGGGCAGTGATGTGTTTGCCAATCGAATGAGCATCAATGGAAGTTACTCCATGTTAAATGAGGAGAAGACTGGAACCATTGTATGTTCAAACGTACAATGCCGAACGGGCATCACTGGATCACCACGAAAATCTCCTTGGTGAGACAACAAGCTTTTGCACAAGGGGACCTTGGTGAGCTGAGCCCCCTGCCAGCCCCCTCACCTCCAGCTGCTCCTTCTGCGTAAAACCTTTGGTGCTCTTGCCCGTCGAATGACCCACAAAGGTCATGACCCTCACAGCTGGGGAGTGCTGGCTCAGCATTTCAGCAATTTCTTGAACACTGTCACGGAAGGAGGAGAAGATCATCACTCGAGTACCGGCAGGTCGGCCTTCAGGTATCTTCTGATCTAGCGGGCACAACAAATATATATATCAGCGAATAAGAAACAAGCTTTTGCGTAAAAAGAGACACACGCCCAGAGCCCATAACCCGATGATTTCCATTGGGTGATAAGCATAACTGAGATGAGGAAAAATCATTTCTCTGTAAAAGATAAGACTGGTGCAGTCGTGTGACTATAAAGGCAATGAACTTTCCTCAAAAATGGGCTCGGTGGTTGCAGTCCTGAGCGAAGATATTAAGAAAGCAACAAAACCCTGGGTTACCCCACAACAAGCTCAGACAACGCGATCATAAATACTTTAATTATCACCAAGATTGACCTCCATGTTCCTTCCAGGATCTGAAGTGCTCTGTTACAACTTCTTCTAATTTCTTTAGCTTTGGGTGACTGTAGATGAACGGCTTCCTGTTTCCCCTTCCTGTAAGTATAACAGTGTCTGTTTTAGATATAATATTGCCTAGACACCTTTGTAATATACTCTGTTTAAAGAGACAAAAGCAACAATCATAACAAGACAAAAGATGCGGGTAAGATAATACAGTTGCTCACCAGAGTTTGCCTTTAAGAGACTTGGGTTTCTTTACAAATAGCTTTCAAAAGGTCCAAAACATTTATAAACAAAATGAAAGGAACTGGTTTGTCATACTCAAAGTATCAGACCAAGATGAACCGTTCTCTTCTGTTCCATTGTTACCGCTGACACTAGAAAGCTTGACATCTCCATTTATATTTTAATGTACATATTCTTCACCCCGCCAGCTCCCATAATGGGTGAAGTGATTTCGTTTTGAGTTTAAAGAAAAATAAACCAACCTATGTTTGGGGGATTGCCATTTGCTGAAGTCACAGCTGTGTCTGAAAACATGCTTTCAAGCTGGCTATACAATTTCACGAAGTCCTCGTTACGCGCCAGTTCATTTTTGGCACGGGTCATACCTTCGGAAAGAACGAACGATAAATAAATTGAAAGAGGCTGAAACGTTGACAGAGGGCTCACGTAAGCAGGACATCAGACTATGGTTTTAGAATCCCTTCCAAAATTTGCCATGAAGATAACACCAAAGCCACAAAAATGTAAATGAAGCCTGGTTCTCGCAACACAATGACATCGTTGCACAAAATGTGAAAGGTCCTCCAAGAAAGTCACAGACTATCTGTGGTGTTCCTCGCTAAGATGTGACTGGAAGAGAGAGAGTCCACCAGGCCTGGAAGCCCATTTCCTGGCATTTGAATGAACAATCCACAAATCGGCTTTGCTATTTATGGGGTCGAGCATTTACCTATTTGAAGAAGGATACCCTATTGGTCTTAATCACCTTGAGGCTATCAGACTTCACACAGCTTCAATGTGTGCTAACGTTCACTCAGGACGGGCTCTTCTTTAAATAATCCAGAGGCTTTTGTGCCTCTCTACCTCTCGGACTTTGTGGGATGACCGAAGAACCTACACACTCCATGAGATCCCATCCGGGGTCAATAGAGCTGGGCAGAAACCACACAGGGAATCTCCTGCCTGAGAAGCTTGGAGGAGGAGTTTAGAAATCTTCTGTGTGCCTCCTGGACAAATCACTGTTTCAGGTCATTGCTTTATCCCTAGCTGTAGACAGGATATAATTAATAGGATTCAAACTTTTGTAAGCTATTCTTCTGAGAAAAGTATCGACAGACCCTCACCCTCAGCTGCCCAGGTGGGAAAAGTGGAAAATAATGAATGAGAACCTCCTTCCTGGACACAATGAATGCCTGGACCAGATTTGCTCAGGACTTTTTTTTCCCCCCTCTGCTGCCAACACTCCTCAGCGACAAACCAAATATAAACCAAATACAAACCAGATAACGTTGTTTATAGCATTGGGACTTTTCCCAGAAAAAAAATCCCAGTTCTACTTCTTCTGGAAAGCCCACCCTAACTCAAAGTTGCCTAATCCAGCCTTCTGTTTTATTTATTTATTTATTGCATTTTTATGCCGCCCATCTAGACATAGTCTACTCTGGGCGGCTCACAACATGCAAGATAAAAACAATTCAAAATATATATTAACAGTTTTTCAACAATATACAAGACAACAATAATTCAAGATGGGATGAAAAGAGAAGTTAAGTTTTAAGCTTCACGTGGAAAGGTTGGAGAAAGCCCCTCGCTTTTCTCTTGTGAGCCTCGGCTTGCACGAGCGCTGAAGGTGTCGATTAAGGACAGTGCGTCTCTGACAGCTCAGTGGAACTCCCCGGGAATGAAGAGCCCCTGCGTTTGTCTCCAACAGGGAGAGAATCTCTCTCTGTCTTTGTGTCTATCAACCTCTGTACTCAGTTCCTTGTCAGGAGGGAAGGGGGGGTACCTTTTTCATCTCAACAATAAAAACCAGAAATATGGGCGAAGTGGTATTTTACTATCTGGTTCTTCTGCCTTTCTGCCCAGCTGGTCTGTTTTTCAAGTCATTTTGATGATATGCTATTCATTGTAGATGAATAGAGTAGACCAAAGGTCAGAGTAGACCTTTGGTCTAGATGCGCGGGATAGAAATCCAATAAATAAAATAAATAAATAAATAAATTGTATATTCCAGTGGTCCCTCTCTTCTTCTTACGCTTAAGAAACAGAAGCTTCAATGGAAAAAAAAAACATGTATGAAGATTTCAAAAGAAAATGCTGTCACTGAAGTTCTACAATACATACATATTGTTGAACAAGATGACAGACAGATTGTCAAAAGCTGTAAGGTTTGAAGACAGAAGTATCTGAAACCAAGTAACTGATCTATGGTTATGTTTTCCAGTGGTTTCTAAAGTTTATGTTAGACATGTAACATCCAGCACTGTATAAATGTTTTTTTTTTCCTTTCTGAAAACCTACCTTGCATAGGCAACATCCTATGCAACGGCACCCCTTACCTTTTGACCCATCCATAATTCCAGACAAGAAGAGATATAAGGAGCGCATTCCCATCTGCAGCAGGAGCTCGTAACCGTGATACAGGCTGATGCAAAGAGCAAAATCTCCCTCTATTACACCTTGTTGCATTCCCTGGGGAAAGAAGCATCAGCGCCAGTCAGAAAGAGTTTTATACCAAAGGACTGTACCATGATCTTGTTCCTATCAAAGGTAAAGGAAGGGCCGGAGGAAGAGGAGAGTCTCAGCAGGTGAGTCTCTGTGGCTTTCAGGGGAAATCTTTCCCCAACTCTAAAACCTTTCACCAGGAGATGTAAAAAAAAAAATGGGCCTGGACCTTTGCTTGGCATCTGTTACTGCCAGGGAGACGTGGCCCCCTCCCCGTAAAACAGAGCTAAAGGCTCAAGGAGCATCAGCTATTCTTCCTATCAGAGAAGGACAATCTGCTGGCAGGGAGGCCTGTCAGTGGAGCAAGAAGGCAAGAGGACCTTCCTCTCCCTGCTCCTTTGCAAATGGTAGGGAGGAAGAAACTGCCCCTCTGAGGCTGCAGGTAATTTACAGCCACCACAATGAGCCACCACGCATAGGGAAGTTCCCCTATTGTTTGAAATACTACTTTTTATTTCTCCTAAATTTTTTTGTCTTCCCCTGCTTTAACTTTGGTTCTGCTACAAGAGAGACAACTGGGAATAAGAAAGCCGATTCAAAACCTGCAGGGCTACCTATAGTTTTTCCCCTAGAATGTTACGATCTCCCAGGTACACCTCTTAGGGGTATCTAGGAGCCACGAATTTTAAAATGCTCCCTGTGCAAAGCTTAAATATTAAAAAGAAGCAGCTTCAGGCGGCTCCACAGCTGTATCCGGAGGTGGTCTACTGCAAGAGAACTATTGCACCATATATTAAACCAGTTCTGAGAAATAATTCTGCAAAGAGGGCAAAACGCAGCTTTTCTGGAAGCTTGAAAATCAACTGGAGACCCAGTGGTAAGAAGCGCGAGTGGTTGTTGGTACAGTGTCTGGCTTAAGAAAAAAGTTTTCAGGCAGCCACTGCTTTTCAGCTACTACTGCTTTTCTTCCCCATAATAATGGGAGATGAGATCACTGATCTTTCTTTCAGGGTTGTTCCAAGGACTAATGGGGAAAGAAATGCAATAAAAAAAATGATATGAAACATCAAATAGCATGACTAAACAGAAATGTGCACCAAAAACGCCTTGGGGGCACCCTACAGACTGAAAGTTCTCTCTGGCATAAGTGTTCCAGGACTTTAGTGTTCATCTCCAGATTGTGTGTGATGAAGTGGGGTGCAGTCCACACAATCTTCCCCCAGAATAAATCTTCTTAAGTCTTTCATCCAGGCTCTGGCTGGAATCCTGTTCTGCATGTGATGCCCCCATAAGGCTGATGACATCACCAGCTTTGTGTGGTGTGCAACAACAGGATTTCCGTCAACGTGTTGGTTTGGCTGAAGCAAGAGAACACGGCTGCCACTCCGGAAACTTCTACCTGTGCAGTAAGACTGAATGGAAGAGTATATTTACCACAGAGTGTGAAGGAGGGTTTTTCCTGAATTGGTCTCGTGCTAAAATGATCTGATACTTCGTAAGTGAAGGGATTTCACGCTGAGACAAAACCCGCAGCCTAATCAGCCGGCCTGCAAAGGCTTCCAGGACCTGCACATAAAAGAAAGGGGACACAGAACAGCACCCCAAAACTTTTATCATCAACACCACACTGATTTTGTATGGAACAGGGAAGTGACACCACACAGGCCCCCTTCAAGTAAGACTCATCATTCAGTTTACAGAGTTACACACTGTTGCACATTTATGTTAAATTTATTTTGTTTTATTGCTCTTACAAGCTTAAGAGCAGCAGAGACAAGGAGAGGAGGCATAATCAGCTTGTAAACAACTCTGCTTGGAATAAAATGCGACTTCCATCTGAAAAAGGACCACAGCCTGCATGAGAAGGATCCGTGTCCAGCAGGAAAAGGCAGACGGTCCCTCTAGGTTTGCCCTAACCCTCCTAGCAATAAACGGCAGTAATTTATTTCCAGGCAGTTTGCAAACTGTTCCTGGTTTATATGGCATACGAGCACCTTTGATCAGAGCAGACTAACAGAAGAAGAGTGGAGAGATACATAGAAATGTCCACTAGGTGTGTGCAAATATCATCTGATCCAGTTTGTACACAAATATTTGCCTTACAAATCGAGGCGAGTTCACGCTAAGCTGATTTACGGGTGCCTTGATCCAACTGGTTCTCAGCTTTTAAAAGATTTTATTGGCATTTGTATGGGTCCAAACTACAGAAAACAGCGAAACTGGGGGAAACTGAGGCCCATGGCTGTCACGGTGACTTACAGCCACCGACTCTGGGAATGGGGGGGGACCCCCAGTGTGCAGGCAAAGCGCTTCTCAGTGTCCTTGCTTCTGCCCATAACTGTGGTCAGAGGAGACACGTTGGGGATGTGGACCATCTCCCCTTCATGTCCCTGATCAGTCGCCTTGCTTGCCCATGTGGGACCCTTAACCCAAAGCAGTCCGTGCCACGTTTGCCACCCACCCAGTCTGGAACCGATCCGAGCCCTTACCACGGTTCTGGGACTGGGGCTTCCAGGAGAAATTTTGGCTGTTACTAGGGTTTCAGGTGCCAATTTTCCTTTACTTTGATACTACCTTTTTTTTAAAAAAGTATATTTTTGGTGTATCAACTCTAACCAAGTAGCTTTGTTCAAATTGCAGCCCCTTTAAGCCCCAAAATGCTGGCGCAAAGGCCAGTGATTTCTCGTGGGAACATAAGCCCCCTGGAGGTTCTTGTGCTGGTAATGCATTAATATCTCTGCTTTGCCTTTGGTTTACACTCCTTCCCCCCCCCCCCACAAAGCTGATCATACACCCCCAGAGCACACCATTATAGGGCAAATGGCAATGCTGACCTATATTTGAACAACCTTTTTTAAAAAAGAACCTAAAAAAACTGTTTTACCTAGCAAGAAACGACAACCATGCGCATGCACAGGCATTAGGAGAAAACAGCCCCCCCCCCCCAATGGATGGTCTGGGAGACTTTGATCCGAGCCATGACAAAGCTATTAAACTGCCTATTAATCATGTCATTGAAAAAGCAGAATTAGGTTTAATGTAAGCAAGTAATTAAGCAATCGTTAGGTTGGTTAAATAAGGATACTGAAGCAAGTCACCATTAGAAGGTTCATTCCTTTTTTCTGCTTAATATTCCTGAGATAGGCCCTCCATTGAATTTTTCTCATGTTCCACCTTTCGACCTAGTTTTACGTAAACAGACTAACAAAGAGGCGTCAACAGCAGTGTTGAGGACAACGCTGTCTGTGGTCATCCTCTTTCACAAAACAAGCCCAAAGGGACCATTAAGACAGACAGCAGGATCCCAACACCTGGAGTTTCAGACGAGAACTCATAAGATCAACAAACATAACCTATTCGGACGGACCAGGTGAAACTTTTCCTCCTAATTTCTAATTTTTATGGAAACAAACGGGTTGGCAGGTCATCTGAGAGCGTTGCCTCAGATTCCAAACAGACAGGCAGAGGAAGATTTTGATTTACTCTCCACCCCAACGCTGGAGGCCTTCAAGAGAAATCCAGACAACCCCCCTGGCAGATCTCCTTGGATCTGTATTCCTGTCTCCAGCAGGGGGGGGGGGGGCGGGTGTGTGGCTCGATGGCCTTAAAGGCCCCCCTCCAACTCCACGATTCTACGATTCCATGATGGTGGACCTAAAAGCAGAGTCTCAAGACCCTACACGGCAAGAGATCGGTCTGTTGAGAAGGTCCTTCTTAACAGCCCGGCTCATCTCTTGCCCACTCAAAGCTGTGGCTTACCTTATTGAGTCAATGGACCTCATGTGGTTAGTCTGTGGAACTCCTTGCCACAGGATGTGGTGATGGCCTCTGGCCTAGATGCCTTTCAAAGGGGATTGGACAGATTCCTGGAGGAAAAGTCCATCACAGGTGACAAGCCATGATGGGGATGTACAATCTCCAGGCTTAAACGGAAGGTGCCTCCAAATGCCAGAAGCAGGGGAGGGGTATCAGGAGACAGGGATCTAGCTGTCTCTCCTGCGCTCCCAGAGGCATCTGGTGGGGCCACCGTGAGATACAGGAAGCTGGACTAGATGGGCCCTTGGCCTGATCCAGCAGGGCTCTTCCTAGGTTCTTACGTTCTTATGTCTGGCAAGCTATTCCTCTTTTCTTTCTCCCTTCCATTTTAACTGGCGTTATCATCTTTCCCAGTGGATCTTGTTTTCCCACAGTATGGAAGCATCTCTGCCCTGCCTCCGCTGGAGCATTTTTGGTCAGGCATGGGAGACGTTTCAATGGCACCAGAAGGCTTAAATAAGCATATATCATTACCCTTCAGGATTCTCTCCCAGAGAATCCAGCCCTGTGGAAGTTCCCTCCGCCCATTTCCCCCTCTGCTCCCCTTGATTTCTGAAAGGAGGGCCTGGGGACCCCTCCGGCTGCCTTTCCCCTCAAAGAGCCACCGCAGGCAGCTAGCTACCTTCCGGGAGCCTGGCTCACCGCGAGGATGCCTGCCTGCCCTCTTTGTGCCAAACGTTGGGGGCGCCATGAGGTTTTGGAACCCACCCGTCAGGGGGCACGAAATCCCCTCTCCCCCAATATCCGGTCTCTAGAGGGGATCTGGGCCATGACCGGGAAGGGAGAGAACCAAGTCAGAAGAGGCCACCCTTCCCAGGCCCGGGTGTCACCTGGGGGGGGGGGGCAGTTTGGCAGGGTCAGAGAAGGGCAGGTGGGCGCTGGCAGCTTCACCTGGTTGAGCCCTGGGGAAAGAAAATGCAGGTGCCTGGCAGGCGGCTGCTCCCTCCCTTCCACTCCCTCCCTCCTTCCCTCTGTTTGCGCGCGGGGGGGGGGGGGGGTCCTTTTAGGGCCTCTCTCCCCCCCCCCACCTCTGCCAGGCAGCCAACCAGGCCTTTGGCAACGGGCAGGGCTGGGGGTTGATCTTGGCAGGCGGTGGATGAAAGGGGGGAGAGAAGGGGGGGGGCTCTCTGCAGAGGCCACCGGGCCAGGATCCGGCGTGGTGGAGGGCACGGGGGGGGGGGGGAGAGACCCGCCCTCAGGATCCCAGGCGGAAAACGCGCAGGAGCCGCCGGAGGTGTGAATGGAAAAGGCCTTGGAAGGCGAGGTGCGGAGAGGGAGGCTGCCCGGGAGGGGAGGGGAGGGGAGGGGGGGCTCTCCCCTGGCCCAGCCCCAGCCCAGCCCCCGGGCGAGCGAGCGAGCGAGCGAGCGGGAGGGAGGGAGGAGACCGGGAGGGTCCCCCGGCGGAGGAAGCCCTCCCTCTTTCCCAAGGCCGGGGGGGGGGGGCAGGCGGGCACCAGCCCCGCCATAAAGGGCCGCTCCTGGGCCCCGGCACCGGCAGAGGCGGAGCGAGCGAGCGAGGGGCTGGCTGGAGGGCCGGGCCGGGCCGGGCCGGGGAGGAGCGCATGGGGAGCCCCGGGGAGCCCCCGGGCTGCCTGCTGAGCGGCGCCCCGCAGCCGGGCGCGATCACGCTGGAGATGCTGGAGCGCAGGAGCAGCGGCCAGGAGGAGGAAGGAGGAGCTGGAGATGGCGATGGAGGAGAGGAGCGGGAGCAGGCGCGGCTCCTCCGCTACTGGCAGGGCGTGGGCCGGGGCCACCGGGTGGACGTGCCCAGCGGTAAGCCAGCCAGCCAGCCAGACCCCCCCCCCAATGCCCGTCCGGGCAGCGCCCGCCGGAGGGAGGGAGGGAGGGAGGGATCCGGGCGCCGAGCCGGGAAGGAGGGGACCCGGCGGGCCCTGGGTGACCAAAAGCCCCGATCCCTCCCGGCCTCGCCGCCTCCTCCCCGGAAGGACGGCCAGCCCCCCCCCCCCCCGCAGCCCCGCTGTCCCGGGAGGATCCCCCCACCTCCGCGCCGGGACTGCCCACAGCCCAGCAGGAACCCCCCTTGCGGCGGGCCACCGGCGCCCCCACGGAGCTTGTCCTTTGCCATCCCCACCCCACCCACGGCAAAGGACGCCCACCCTGCCTCTGGGAACCGCCGGAGACCCACCCGAGTGGGGCTACCCGAGTGGGGAGAGGGAAGGGGGAGCTCGGGTTTGGCTCTGGAGGGCAGCCCAGGGAGGGCTCTGGCAGGGGCCAGCACTGCCCCCCCCCTCCCGGCACCACAAACACCCACCCAAAGTTTTGGAACAAATGCCCCCCCCAAACAGACCCCCGTGGCCGAGAATGCCCAGGACCCCAACCTGTCTTTGGGGGCTCATCTTAATGCCCGGAGGGGGGGACCCCGGGGCCCCCACTTCTTTGGAACCAGGAGGGGCACGGGCAGCCTTCCAGGTGCTGCTGTTCTACAACTCCCATCAGCCACAGCCAACCCCACAGTCGTCATCCCCCCATTCCCATCCCTGCTTTAGATTCTTTTTTAGAAAACGGCTGAGACCACCACCGCCACCCTCCCCCCCCCCCAAAAAAAACCATGCAATGCAAAAAAAGGGTCAGCCAGGATAAATAGGACGAGCCTTCCTCTTCCAACACAGCGATACGAGTCAGGCTGCCCACTGGCACACTCAGGAGGAGGCCAATCTATTTCGCCCGTCTCCCATGGACCATTCGGAAGGGCTGCCCGGCCCGGCCCCCTGGAGATGCCAACAGCATCTGATGGGACTCAGGACCTACTGCTTGCAAAGCACACAGTCTGCCGCTGAGCAGCTGCCCCCCCCGGCCCCCAGTACCTGCCAAGGGTACCCACAGAAGCCCTGGCAACGGTGAACCCCTGTTCACAACTGGCGGATATGGACGCAGCCTTCACAAATCTATCCCATCCCTTGTACGGCTCGGGCCGCAATCCTCTTGCCATGGTTTTCCACATGGCAGCACAGGGCGACTTTGGCAAACGCTAGAGGCGTTGGTCGTTAGAAAGGCGGCTGAGAAGTTCTAAAAACACCAAGCATACAAATCCAGAAAGACAGCATGAAGATTTCAAATGTAGGAAAGGGTCAAACGGATCCAAAATCATGTGAAGCCCTCTCTTTTCAAACCCAGCGGGCACAAAAATTGCAGGGGAACCGCTCAGAACAAATCTGCACAACCGTTTTAAGCCCAGAGGGTTGCCTCCAGGATCCGAGGGCTGGGCAGGCGGGCCCCCTCTGCACGCGCTCCCTTGCCCCACCGTGCTTCTGCTTTCAACCCCCTGATGATTGACCTTCCACTGACAATACCCGTCTCTCCATGGAAAAGAGCAGTCTTGGAAACAAGCCACTGAGTCTCTGGGGAGAAGCTTTCACCTCTCGTGCTCCCCGGTCAACTCTGGAGAACAGAGCTGGGGGCCACATCCATACCAAGGACACCCTGCTCCGTTCCCCTACCCCACCCCATCGGCTTCTTATAGATGCTACACAGCACACACAGGATCCGGCTTAGCTTCGTTCAGGACTTGCAAGAAAATGAAACACCGGGGACAAGCCCTTCTCGGTTTTTTCTGCACATGCAACAGCTTGTGGCACCCACGGTGGCCTTCTTACACCAGCTGAGCCAAAGGGGGCATTCCATTCCCCCTTGTTCATGCCTTAAGCCCTGGTGCAAACGGAAGACGGCTGGAGCAACTGCGGAACTCTCTACCGGTGGAGCAGCTGCCCTCCGCAACCAGTGAGAGGATTATGCTGAATGTATCGTGGAAGAGAGGCTGACCGCCGAAGAATCGATGCTTTTGAATTGTGGTGCTGGAGGAGACTCTTGAGAGTCCCCTGGACTGCAAGGAGAACAAACCTATCCGTTCTGAAGGAAATCAACCCTGAGTGCTCACTGGAAGGACAGATCCTGAAGCTGAGGCTCCAATACTTTGGCCATCTCATGAGAAGAGAAATCTCCCTGGAAAAGACCCTGATGTTGGGAAAGTGTGAAGGCAAGAGGAGAAGGGGACGACAGAGGACGAGATGGCTGGACAGTGTCATCGAAGTGACCAACATGAATTTGACCCAACTCCGGGAGGCAGTGGAAGACAGGAGGGCCTGGCGTGCTCTGGTCCATGGGGTCACGAAGAGTCGGACACGACTTAACGACTAAACAACAACAATCGTGGAAGAGCAGCTATTTATTAATTTAATAAATAAATAAATAAATAAATATCGCACGAAATAGCAAAGTTACCGAACATTTCTCAAACACTGTAGAAGGCGGCACTATTTACCTTAATGCCATGATTATTAATATACTCAGGGCCAGAGGCAGAACAAACAAGTTTTTTTCCCCAGGTAGAAAAAGAAGAGAGGGCTGGAAAACAAAAATCAACTCCGCGGGATGAAGGAGTGGCATATATTATTGGTCCTTAACAGCAGCTGGTACACCTCAGCGGTACCATACAGGAATAGAATCAACCTGTTTCCATAGACGAAGCACCATGAAAAAGATTCCTGTCAAGCAATTGCCTCTTTCAATGGCAGTTCTGAAGGAGGAAAAGGAATGATGTTGGGGGGAGGAGGAGGAACAATCTCCCCCAATTTTCAGATTTTTTTTTCTAGCGGGTCTAGCTGACAGACCCATCCGTCTGTCTTCTTTTCATATTCCGATGTTTGGCCTGGGCCTTCCCCTATCTCATGGCTGTTTATATGATCCAGAAGTCACAAGGCAAGCAGGCAGTAGCAGAGAAATCCTGAAGAGCTTGTCCGGGGAGAACATGTGGCCACCAGAGCATCCCCAGCTGACTCTTCGCTCCCGGCAGCCAGCAAGGGCAGGCCTTTTGATTTGAACTTTGTAGGCCTGGCTACTTTCCAGGCAGTATTGAAACCTCACATGCCCAGAGTCCGTTTGCTGCGAAGTCTGTCTCTAGATGTCTTTTTGGTTTTTTGGTTTTAAGACAGAAGTTGTGGCCATGCAGAAACAGAGGAAATGCAGTTTGCAGATCTGAGTGGCCTTGGCGTTGCAAGGCAAGGCGGGTTTATCCGATCTACAGATTAAGGCTGGGGGGAAATAACTTTAAATCTGCCAGAGGCTGGAGAATAATCAGGTTGGGTTTCACTGCTTTCCTTCTGCCTGATCCCGCTTGACCTGGCTGCTGTTTTTAGATTTCGTTCTGGCTTTCCACCTATTTTGAATCTCAATTGGAGAGTCAGTGGTGGCAATACTGTATAGCAGGCGAGGGTGCGTTCAGAGCAGTGGAACATGAGAGAGCAACTTTCCATCAGCTGCGAAGAGAAGCATCTTCACTTTTTAAGATCAATAAAGGTCTTTGTTAGTGAAAAAGCATTATCTGGCAAGAGAAGAGAAGGATTTCTGAATGAAAAAGAAAGAAAGGCAACAAGAAATCCTGAACAACACGAAGGAAGCACCGACGGGAAAGGACATATTCAGCATTGCAGAGGTGGACCACCATGTCAGCTTTCCAGAAAACATTGACTAGGAAAGTTTTCAAAAAAGATTTCAAATGCCTTACATACAGTGAAATTCGATTTAGCCCATTTATCCTCCTGGCACTATCGCAGATTCAAACATCATGTACGAACCTATGAAATCAGTGTCTTAAAATTAAGCAGTTTTGTGAGTTGGCTTTTAATCCCCAGTGCCCCCAAAGGGCAAATCAAGCCTAATTTTGCCCAAATCATTTCAGTTTTAACTTTTAACATTCTCTTTACAGATATGGCACAGCCAATCCAACAAATGACCAGAAATAATCACCTTCAGGAGAGAGAAAGTGTCCCTTTTACTGTGATAAACCGCAAAGAAAAGGTAATCTCTTAATTGTAATTCAACATATGGTACTGTAATCTATCCGTACGATTTTAATGAGAGGCAAATCATTTTTTAGAAAGGAGTTTAAAAGGGTTGATTCCTTTTCACAAAAGCTGCTGTGGGTAGAACGCAATTCTGTTCCTTAGTGTAGCAGATCACACTAGAGCAGGCCCACTGAATTAACAGAGATTTAGTGAGTGAGACAACTCCTCCATAGGTCCCATTGATTCAAATGGGCCTACTCTAACTGTGGCTTCCTATGATAAAGTAAATCACAGTTAGAGTAGGCCCACTTGAATCAATGGAACCTATGAAGGAGTTGACTCACTAAATCTCTGCTAATTCAATGGGCCTTCTCTAGTGTGATCTGCTACATTAACACATTTTGGATTTTGGCACCTGCATAGTACCGCTTAAATGGAACGTATGTGGCTTGATTTTTTTTTAAATAATAGCTATAAACCAGATCTTTTCATACTGCACAGGCATTGAGAAATCACAAACATTTTCCAAGCCTTGGGCTTTTACAAGCTCTGCTCTGTCAGTATGAGAGGCTTCCAGGAGAGAAATCATGAAATGTTTGCACTGGTGGCACACAATTACCATTATTTTCAACATTCAGATCGGGTTCAGGAAAAGAACTGAAGAACCACAGTTTAGGCTGAATCGTAGCAATTCTGTCTTCTGAGGAAATATCTTACGTGAGCATGACTAATGCCTAAAATCGATACAACACAGTATATTGGCTATATGCATACGGATATGCTTATATGGAGATTCTGATTTGGAACATTGCCAACACGAAAGGAATTATTCACTTCTTCAGCTAAATGACAGGTTCTGCTGGATCCTGTTTCTTCCCTCTGCTCATTGGGATACTCCTCGTGAATCACTGATTTAAATGAAACAACGTGTTCCTGAGCAGATCCTAAAAGGGCCATAAATGTTAACATTACATTGGCCTCTTCAGTGGGATTCACTGGTTTTAACCTTTGCTATTTAATAAATTTATGTTCTCTTTATATCCAAAAAACAATAACGAGGCTGCCTCCTGGAGTCTTGATGGACCTGCACCAGAAGCATCTGTCGAAGCCGGTGTTTCATTGCTAACAGGTCCCTTACCCCAGTTCCCTTACGAAGCTCAGAGGTGGATATGATGGCCTGGATTTTGTGCTTACTTATTAGACTTCTGCTGAAGGGCAGTACAGTAAGGATTATCTGGAGCATACAGATTAAGCTTTTTATAGCTTCAGTAAGATTAACCTGGTTGGTTGGTTCTTTGAGAAGTATACTGTCCAAGGATAAAGGTTTATTCCGGGAAAAACACACACACACACAAACATCCCTAGTCAAAGCCCTGAAATTTAGTTAAAAACCTGCTGGAGGAGAAACGGATTAAACTGTTTTCTGGTAAAGATACAGCCTATCCTTTAGGGTCATGGCTCCCAACCTTGGGTCACCCAGGTGTTCTTGGACTGCAACTCCCAGAAACCCCGGGCAGCACAGCTGGTGGTGGAGGCTTCTGGGAACTGCAGTCCAAGAACACCTGGATGACCCAAGGTTGGGAACCACTGCTTTTAGGGAAGCCAGTGTTTTTTCTCCAACCTTATTCCTATAATCCAGTGTTATTTGATTTTCTTCCGGAGGACTCCTACGGTTTTGCAGCCAAAGTACAATAAGTCTTTTGATGTTACTGGGCTTACTTAGTATGAAAGCGACAGTGCTGAAATAAATTCCATTGAACCTATTTGCAGCCATGGCATACTTATACTCAAAAGAGAGTTTATGAGTTAGAAAAATATTCTCCTTCACTCACAATGGTAATATTTCAGATCTTATGCTGCTCTTCAGTCCAGTCTAGGCAGAAGTTTGGCGATTTCCTAGCTGTTGAAGGGGCTTATCACACAACAGATGCTGCGTACTGTGTGCTGAATGACATATAGCCATGTTAACTCCAACACTTTTAAATATTTCCAGTTTGGGGAGATTCTTTATGAGAGACGGCACTATGGAAAGGCTAAGTGGGCTTGCGTGAAAGTGCAAGAAGAACAGTATGAACGGAGCATATGCCTTGGATTCATGAAGATTATGAGATATATTTGTGAGCAGAATTCCTCAGGTAAAAGTATACAGTGTGTGTCCATATATCTATATACTCACCGTTCTACACGGTGTACCTTCGTTTATAATGCTGCATTTCCTAGTCTATCCTGTTTAGAAGAACAGCAAGCTAGAAGAGGTCTTTTTGCCGGGAGAGATTCCCAGCAAATGCTTCCTTTTTACTTAAGAGTCCACAGCAGTTAAAGGTGGTCTCAAAGATACAGATCTGCCAGACCCCATACTAAGGGACGGAACTGTACGTTTTTCTCAGGTCTGTTCCTGGGGATGACTGTTCCCATTGTGACCATAGTCCACCTTGGTGAAAATTCGCCGGACATCGCAAGGCTTGTGACAGTGGCCTACCGCCTCCCCAGTGGACTGCAAGACCAACCCCCGGAGCCCTACGATCCAGAGGTTGTCATTGAAGAGTGGGCACCAGCCGTGATTTATGCCAGGTCAGAATCCGTCATTGCCTCCATGTTTCGAGTGCCAGAGGAGGTTGCTTCAATTAAAGGAGCATCAATTCCCAGTCATTGTATTTTTTTAGACACCACACCCAAGGGCCACACGGCTGACCACTTGTTTGAACGAATGCTGCTGGGTTTCTGGTCTGTGGATTTGGCTTTCCCGACTGGACTAGCACTTAAGTTTGAAGGCCAGATGGCCATCCAGCAAATGAAACAGTCATCCAGCAGATGGACTGGCTAACAAACACAACCTCAGGTTGTGAGTCAGGCCAACACACCAACAAGGGCTTAGTACAGGGTTGAGTATCCCTCTAATCAGATATATCAGCAAAAGTATACTCCCTTCTCTCCCATACCATAACGCAAGAGGGTTTTGTGCCACTCAATGGCACAAAATGTGTTTTGCAAGTAAAAGGTTCTCCCAAGTCAATCAGGGCTGTCTCTGGGTAGACTGGGAAAACGCCCTCCCTGGAAACCCTGGCAAACCATGGCAGAGACAAGCAGCTCCGACCATACGGGGCTAAAGGGAACCGATGCTCCCACTTCAAATAAGGTGGCCTCTTATAGTATTCCTATAAGGCTAGACAGCTGGGCAGCAGAGGCCACTGACCCTCATTCCCTAGGAGCAACGGGTGTGCTCTGGGCTTTGGTCTGAATGTAGAAAAGCAATCAAAGCTGCTAAATCCGGTCCCCGCAAGAGGTTCAGCACCCTGGAGAGCACCTGAAAAGTCTGGATTCAAATATCTATAAATTCACATCCTATCAATAAGGGAGGAGATAGACAGGGGGCTGAACGTCCATTCTTGGTTGGCTAGACAAAGCTTGTCCCTCTCGAAAGGGGCTTCTTTCTTCCCTGACCCTCACTTCAGGTTATTTTTGTTCCTGCATCATCAAGTCTCTGAACTTCAGGTATTTCATGGGATTCTGTGTACTTGGTTGCTTCAGCTTTAAAAAGAAAGCTTCCTGAAGTACGTGCAATCAAAGCACCATGTACTGTACCTTAAATATATACATACTGAATTAAAAAGGAATTTAAAAAAAATAAAATTCCTCCTCTTTTATTAAGAGGAGAGCAAGCAGAGAGCAAAATCCACGTCAAGATCTTCTTGATCTGTTTTCTTAGCTACAAGCCAACAGTGTCCAGCGGACATATGCTTAAAACAGCTGAAAAGTGGGATTTGCTTCAAGACATTTACTTCCTGCCTTTGCGTCTCCATCTAGATCACAATAGCCCAAAATGTCCCTTCCCTTCTCCCCACCCCCATTTCCATTTCAGCTGAAAATCAGCAGTCAGTGAAACCAGCAGCTTCAGGAAACACACAGGACTGGCAGGAATCAAACAGTTGCCGCAGAAGCAAAGAGATCACAAAGTCTGTGCCTCAAAAGTGGGGAGGGGAGGAAGAGAGTTGATCGACAACCAGGACATCAGGTCACCCGAGTGTTCTTGGACTGCAACTCCCAGGAGCCTTCACCACTAGCAGTTCTGGCCAGGATTTCTGGGAGATGCAGTCCAAGAACTGCATTTCTGGGGGACCCCAAAGTTGGGAACCACTGTCTAAAGTGGCCGCCTAGAGTGGTCACAATTGACCAGATAGGCGGGGTATAAATGAAATAAATTAAAATAAAATAAAATAAAAAAAATACCCAGAGCTGACGTCTGAAGACGGGGCAGGGACTGGCGGTACGGAAACCAGAAAGATACCTTAAGGAACAGGCAGGTTTGCTCAGGAGAAAGCGGATCCCTCTGATTTAGCTTAACCTGGACACCCTTCTTGGACGTACCTTTCAAGAGCATTAGTCCAGCTTTTAGGAGAACCTTCCTAGAACTCCCCTTAAATCAACAAGCTTTTTAAAAAAAACTATTAGGTTTTGATTGTTTTATTAAGAAAAGGCCAGTTTCTGTCTAGTATGGCTTCAGAGGTACGTCTGAATACCCTCCGACTGGCTCATCTGTTGGGCCTCGCATAACAAATTAAATGTCCTTTTAAAACGGTTTGTTCACAGGGGCTTCAGAGGAGTGACCAACGAAGATTCAATTGCACGAGAAATCAACCTGCTGGCAGACCTTCTGGAGCGTCCCGAGCTGTGCTTGCAAGATACCTTCATCGTGGCAGGTTACACCAATCCAGCCGCTACAAACCGACAGAATGAAATATGGTTTCTGGAAAAACCGTAAACTGAACCATCAGCTAAGCTCCATTGTCTGGTTATCCTTAAAATGTGCAAGTGAATCCTAATGGGCTGGCTGGAAGGATTAAGAATATTGGCATACCCATTCGCTTGATAAAGCAGATTTCCTAGAAATACACGGATACAACATTCCACCAGCATCGCTTGACAAACCAGCTCCCTTCCTCAGTAAGCCCAAACGGTTTGCTGGCAGTTTTGCAAAATCTTTCTGATGGTTGGTACTTGGTTATGCACATTCCCTGTAAAATGACTAGCCCTTTTCACAAAAACGAGCCAAAGAAAATACGTGTGGTGTAAGGAGAGGTCACCTGTTCCTTTTACACTGTAAAGTTTACATGATTTATTTTCAAGGAGAGTGTACGGAATAGCATATTGATTTGGAGACATTTGGAGAAGTTTCCCAGATTAATTCACAGCTAGCCTACCAATAAAAATGGAATAACTTTGAGACACACGTAACTTAACAGAATACTGTTTTATACTAGATTCTTAATGAGTTCATTTAATTACTGATCTCTTTGAAAAATATAGTTTAAATTTTAATACTTTGTTAGCTGGCCATTATTTTGTAAGTGACGGAGGCAAAATGCAGGAAAATTGAACGGGAGGATAAATTTAGACAGTAAACCAGCTCTCAAAGGTTAAAACAAAACAGTTCTATTAAATTGTTATGAACATTTTATGGTGGTGGACGGAAAAATCTTAGGCAGCTAGAATTGTAAAGCATGTGAAATATTTCCTAATGGAATGTTTTCTGTGAATTTCCTCACTCAGCCCCTAAATACAGTTGGCAATGTACCTTATCCTTTACACAGTGAACCCTCAGCGTAGAGTGTGCTACGTATGACCTCTGTTCTCTTCCCAATCCCTTGTTCAGACAGGAGTTTTATGAAATAATACAGCTGTTTTGGGAAATCAGATGTGGTTAATATTTCTGTTTGCTTTGACATAATAATAGTCATGTGCCATCAAGTCAATTCTGACTCATGGCAACCCCTTTTCAGGTTTTCTAGGTAGAAAAGAGGTCGTGGTTTGCCCTTTCCGTCTTCTGGGGCTGCCCTGGGACGGTGCAGCTGGCCCAAGGCCACCCAGGCTGGCTTGACTCATAGGAGGCCCCGTGGGGGAATCGAACTCCCAACCTCTGGCTCCACAGTCAGAAACCACTGAAAAGCACAGAATACTTTTTGGGTAATATATAAAAAAACTTATTTATGTAGCATTATTTTGATTTCCTGCCTGCCTTCTGTCAGTTGAAATGGTTTCTCACTGAAGTTGGACCCAGATCACTACTTGATATTTTATCTGATGCTGCCAGATCTCTGTTTGCTTCAGGCAGAGTAAGTCCACACACACACACACCCCCTACCAAAATGAATTAAGCTGTATTGGTATCTGTTGTTATCTATACGTAGACAATATCCTAGCAATGGCGAACAGCCATGACTCCTCATCAGTATATAGTATATGTTTCTAGGCAGCGTGTGTTTTTTTTTAACAGTTATCTTTACAAAGTTTTTCTCTGTTTTCTAACATTTCTGTACAGTGTGGCTTAGACAGAAATAAAGTGTTTAAACACTTCTGTCAACAGAACGAGTGTTTTCTAGCCCATACTGTTGCTATACCGCTGAAAATAATAACTCAGAATGGTGTTTCTTGTTTGAGGAATGGACTGTTTTATCTGTTTTCAAGTCGGTAGCGACCACAGTTTGTTTCCAGACGGTGTGATCGGAAGTGAGCTTTCACACATTTCTTTGAAGGCAACCCTGGGTTCAGCGCCTGTAGCAATCTACAGATAGTGGTTCACTCTAATGTACCCAAATCTGGCATGCATAGAACATTCCAATTAGAGAAAAACAAGAAGGAGAAAAAAGAACTGATAGGGTTAGCCATGACTGATAAGAAATAACGATGATTAGATTTACTTTGTGACGGAAGAGGCAGAGGTTTTAAAATATTTGTGATCTGGAACAGTGACTATCATCCTCTCCTAACAAGCAGGCATGGAACTCAACAATACATTTGAGAAAGACCCCACAACCCCACCTCCACAAGGCCTAACCAAGGGAGAAGGCGCTTCAGTTACACAGCAGACCTGAACACTGTACACGAGTAGCTCACAGGCCCCCCATCTTGTTCACCACCCAGTAGCTAGCAAATACATCAGATCCCTATATACCAGCCTCTGAAAACATCAGCGAGCTCTTCTCACTCCCAATGGTTTCCTGGAATGAACTGAAGGGAACCCTTCCTTTCTACAGCCACCTTCTTATCATTCAGGCAATTGCCTTCTCTCTCTCTCTCTCTCTCTCACACACACACACACACACACATGTGATGCAAAAAACTGATCACTGAATACATTAACCAAAAGCGTAGTTGTTACGTGTCCTCAAGTCGGAATCAACTTAGAGCAACCCTAACAGGCCTTTCAAAGCCAGTGAGATATTTAAGGAGAGTATTTACCAGTTCCACATCCACAGCAAGTTTCCATGGCTGAGCAGGAATTTGAACCCAGGCCTCCTTAGTCCATCCCTCTATACTGGGTATCCAAAACCATGATGATCACGACCAAAGACAGCAAATCTCACCTGAAATTCTTCTACATTACACTATTACTTGCTCAATAGCTATGTAAATAGCTATTTCTATCATGCTTTAGTGGCTCTCTCAAATAATCCAGCTGAGGCATATTTGAAAAGATTGCAACTTTACAGTACAACATAATCTTTTTTTTCCCCCCACTGGCTGGGAAATGTCAGGGTATATTAAACACAAATAGTAATTTATCTGCTACAAGCCTCAAGCTATCACGGGGTAGCCATGCCCGTTCCGCAATCAACACGGGGCCAAATGGACTTTGAAAACACTGAACCACCAAAGAGAAATCCTCAAAACAGTAGTCTCTGTTCCAAAAAAACATGGTCAATGTAAAATGTCTTGAGGTGCCATCACTGCTTACTTGCAGAAATAAAGTAAAACCTGCTATTAGAGATGACTTCAGTGAGCAACACCATAATAAGTCCACCAGTAGGATTGGAAAAATTAACCAGCTGTCAGTATGCTTCTCAGTAGGGTGTCAGACAGAAATGACATTTTTCACAAAACTCGTAACACTTGGAATGTAAGCCTGAAAATAGACCAGATTCGCAGCCCAACCCTTTTCACAGCCGGAAAGAGCACCACTTCTACACAAGAATGCAACACAACCTTTGTTCATTCTGACCTCCTTCCCTTCCCGCTGCCTCCATTCCCAGGAGCCAACTCACCTGGATGTAGGCATTCTGAATGTCACCCAGTTCTTTCCCAAGTGGAACGACACATTTTTCAACCTGCCGTTCATACGAGTAAGGCTGAATGTCAGGGGAATCTTCGGAGCAGAGTTCTATGTGAGAAATCAACAGGTTGGTAATAACCTGCTGCACAGCCTGGAAAGAAACAGAAGGAGGTTTTACAACTTGGCTGGGTTTTTGCCTGAGCCTCTTGTTCCCTCAGCAGCGATCAGATGCACACGAACATAGCATATAGGAGTGTTTTGCACACACCATGTGGCCTTTCAAACCCTACAGATGCTGCATGTAAAGCCAGTAACAGAATCCCGATCTTGCAAATTAAAGACGAGCCGTGAGAAAGGGAGAGGTGGGGCCGTAGGGTTAAAGTGGAGCAAGATGGAGAACAGGAATCCCGAGACACACAGCTCTCTGAGTGACAAATCCATCCCTATATTCCAACTGGAGCATTGTAAAAAGCTAAGCCAAAAATACATAAATTTTAGTGAGATCTTGCAGACCAACTTCGGATTGTTGCATTTTTTTTAGATGGCAGCAGAACCAACGGCCCTCACCCTTCAGGGAAAGAAATCGTGGGACTCACCTTCGTATCGCTGCCCGGGGTGGCAGTGAGAGCCAAGATCCGGAATTCCTGGGTATATTTGCATAATTCTTTCACAACCTGAGGGGGAAAGAGAGCATGTCTCACCGCCAACATTTTCGTAGGGCATCCAAAGGAATGCTATTAACATCCAATCTTCTACAAGGAAAGGCCTCCAATAAGAAGAGACCATCAAGGTGAAAGAGAGATAAAGGCAAATCTAAATTTGGAAAGACGACGTGACATCAGCCTCTTCAGAGGAGTCAGTCCACCTGTACTGGACAGCAACCATGCGAGCCAGGTGGTATTTCTCCAGCATTGCCCTCGTACTGACAGATCATAAACATCATCTTTCTCAAGGTAGGTGCCCCAGCCCAGTCCAGAAGGAAAACAAAGATACAGGACAAGGCTACCCCGTCCTAGGGAACTCTTCCCGCAGAGGCCTGGCTTTGCAGTCCTCAGAATCCACGCAAGAGAGGGCATGATCTTGACTAGTATTTCATTAAAACATCTTACTTTTGTTATTTCTGCCCCCCCTCCCCCCGGAAGAGAAGTCTTATTCTTCCATGATGCCATCAACATTTTCTCTTACGTTTCCACTTAGATCATGAGAACTCAAAGCCACCTAGTCGAATAAAGCTGGGATCTAATACATCCCTGACGATGTTCTTACTCTAGCGCTTAAGAAGTCCAAGGGATGCAATTAGATAAGGGTTTTAAAAGATAGTATATTTTTCCATAAATGAATGGGAGACTCCAAACAAAACCAGTTACATTTTGTTTGTTTTTTCCCACTTCTACCCATGTGCTCAGCATGGCTTATCAGGTCATCCAACCATGTATGTCCTCAGCAGGTTGAGAGATTCTTCACTTTAACAAGTAAAAACAGCATCTGAAATATTTCTCCAATCTGTCGCTTCAGACTTAACACCGCTGTTTTGTTTTTTTCTATGCGCCTCCTCCAGCAAATGGAAAGGCTGTGTTGTAAATGATGACTTGGTGACCTTAAGCACAACCTTACCTGACAATAAGCATAATTTCCGAGAGCTTTGTGGGCTTCGTCAAGAACCAGACATTTTACTTCAGCTGCAGGACAAATTCCACGGGAAAGGTCATTGACCATTACTTGTGGAGTAAGAAAGAAAACCCTTTTATTGCGCCACATTTCTTTGCGATCCACAATCTGGGTGCCTCCTGAAACAACACAAGCAAGACAGAACAGTTTCACTTGTGCTTTACCGAAAAAACAACAAAATATTCCATTTGTGTTTGCTGTCACTAAATCAGACAGACAACTCGGTCCAACGCTTCTCCCCCCCCCCCCCCAAAAAAGCCACCTCTTTTTACATCTGCCTATTCTACTCCAAGGAGAAAGATGTATTTGAGGTATGGGAAATAGCACTTGTGTTTTAAACCAAGTACCCATGTCAACTGTCAGCGGTGTCAAAATGCAAACAGAATCAGCTGATTATATTAAGACATGGAGTCTTTAGCATTTATTGGTACAGATAAAGGTAGAGACAAGGCAATAAATGGCCAAAGACATACTTATCTGGGTGTAATCTGATCAGAATTTACATACTTCTGAATAATGACTTATTAATTAATTGCACTGTTAGAATCAATCACTTTTCTCTTAAATCTTCTGGGAGACAGGTTGTCAGCAGCAGAATGCAACTAAACTGAGACCATCCAATTACGTTTTAAAAATAAAACTACTGTGGCAACCGCTGCTCATCCCAGTGAGGAAAGTCCAAAAAACGTTGACCCAAGTCATGGCAGTCCTTCTTGCGCTGCAGTTCGACTTTATCGGTATTTAGCCCACACAAGTTCTATTGTTTCCAAAGGCGGGGAGTTACTGTCTAATAATTAGAGCGACATTGGCCGTAAGCAAGAAAGGAGCATCTTGAAATTATCCTAGGCACTCACTAGCAGGCAGATAATCAACACATGTGTGTGACTCCCCTTCAAGACCTGGGATCAAAACAAGCAGGCTCAGCTCCCTGATAACGGACAGTGGTTACAGGAGGAGTCTTATGAAACCTGGAAGCCTAACCATAACTTTCCTTGGCCATCCGCTTTTGAAGACTCTGACAATGCACCCCATTCAAGAGATGCATCCGGTCCAAGGGGAGATCACCCTAAGCAAGGTTATCTCCCTACTGCTCAAGACTCTGCTCTTTTTGGGACTAACAGGATGGCTTCACCACCACCTGCTGTCCCAAGTATTTGGCTTCCACCACCCTGGGGTTGCCATGAGAACATGTCTTGATTTCTTTGATTTCTATCCCCACCCCTCTAGCTACCAAGGCCGCTCTGGGCAGTTCACCACAGAGGAAGGCGAGGATGCCTTTCCCACCGGTGGCTACCACGGAAGGTGTCTCTGCGTTCGGAGGATGATGGCAACCCATCCGGAAACGGCCGTGTGATGATTTCTTGGCACCGGATCTTCCGTCCTCAAAAATAAAATCACATCTAGAGGCCTGAAAGCCCTCTCCTCCTCGAGGCAGGGCCTTCTCGGAGGTGGCTCCCCTGGACTTGCGGAGGAGGCCAATTAAAAATTCATTTTTTTTTCCAGGGCGGCCTTTCACGCCAACCCTGGGTGGAAAACCTTAGGGTGACGCCACGGTTTTAAGTTTTTCCCCGACCAGGGTTTCTGCTCTTTAGGTTGCCCTTCGTGCCCTGTCCGTTGGCTTGAACGGCCTGTAAAGCGCCCAGAGGAGCGGTTCTGGTATTCATGGAAAGAGGGTCTATAGAAATCAAAGTAATCAAGGAGGGAAAGGCAGTGCTTTTTTGGGGGGGGGGGGTTTCCTCTGCGTGTGGTGGGTCTCCCCAAAGCCTTCTGGTTTGTGAGGGGGTGCCGGGGAGACGTCTTGCCCCCTCCCTCCCTCTCTCCCCCCCCGGGGCAAGAGCTCCCCGGGGCATGGGCAGAGCGCTGCCAGCTGCCGAGGGAGGGGACCCACCGGTGATCTCGGCCATGTGGGCGGCGGGGACGGCGGCCAGGCGGGCGCAGGCGCGGCGCTGCTGGGCCACCAGGGGCTTGGTCGGGGCCAGGAAGAGGGCCTTCCCGCCGGGGAACCAGCGGGTAGAAGTTGAGCAGCACCACGGCGGCCACCAGCGTCTTGCCCAGCCCGGTGGGCAGGCAGAGCAGCGTGTTCCCGGAGAGGGCCGCCCGGGCCGCCCGCACCTGGTAGGCCCGCTCCTCCAGGCCGGAGCCCGGGCCCCGCGGGAAGAGCCACACCGACCCCGCCGCGCCCCCGACGAAGCCGCCGCCGCCGCTCGCAGCGGGCCCCCGGGGAGGAGGCGGCCTCCGACGACGACGCCTGGGCCTCGGCCTCGGCCGCCGCCGCTGCCAGCAGCGCTTCCTCTCCCTCCTCCTCCTCCTCCGGCCGCCTCCCCCACGCCTGGAAGAGCGTGGCCTGCCGAGCGTGGCCCCGGCCGCCGCCTCCTCCTCCGCCTCCCGCCCGGCCTGTCATGGCGGCGTCGGCCTTGCGCTCTCCTGGGCCGGCTGGGCCTTGGCCGGGGCCGCCATCTTGGCCCAGGGACCCGGCGCCGACGCTGAAAAGCCCGCCATAGCGACGGGCCCCGCCCACCGGCGCTCCGATTGGCTGGAGGCCGCGCCCACTCTCCCGCCTCCTCCCGCCACACAGAGCTACGAAAGAGAAAGCGAGAGAGGAGGCCGCCCCGCCCAGGGCTCTCCACGCGCGGGGTGCTTCAGGGCTCCATTCCGTCCGAGCTGGAGGAGAGGTCGGGGCTGTGGGGACAAAGGGGCAGGCTTTCCCTCAGGGAATCCTCTCCCGGCCGGAGGGCCAGCTCGGAGGACGGCCGGAGGGGGGGGGGGGGGTCCTCGCCCGGATGGGCTTTGTAGTCCCCGCTCCTCCTCCCCGGCACAACCACCCTGCCAGGTAGGCCAGCCGGAGAGGAGAGAGAGCCGGGGGGGGGGAGGGAGGGGGAGGGAGGGAGGGGGTTCCGAGTCGGGCTCGAGCGCCCACGGCCGTGAGAAGGCCAAGGATGGATCTGCCCTTCGGTCCTCGACCCAGTCAAGCCGGAACTCTCCCGGGAGGGACACAGGTGGGAAGTGAGGCTGACCTGACTTTGAGAAAGCAAAGGATCCCCCGGAGAAGAAGAAAGAAGGAGAAAGTCGGAGGCCGCCGGAAGAGAGGAAGAGCCCGCGCGAGACGGACCGACTCCCTCCAGAGGAAGCCACGGCTTCGTGTCTAACCAGGAGCCAAGCAGGGCCCCCTTTTTGGGGGGGGGGGGAGTCGTCGCCTCAGACGGGGGGGGCCATGGGGTCAGAGTGGGGGGAAGGGTGCGACTTGGGGGCACCCGAACCACCCCCGGGAAGGGCCGGAGCCCAAGGCGGTGGGGGGGGGGGGTCCTCGCCCCTTTTTTCTTGTAATGGTCAGCCTTTCCTCACGCCCATCCATCGTAACTGGCGACTCATGGGGAGTTTTTTTTGGGGGGGGGGGCGGCCTGGCCGGGAGGTCGCTGGGGATCCCTGACGTCTCGCCCGAGAGCCGCCGCCCTCCTCGGCGCCGCCTAACTCTTTGGCCTGTCCCTCTTCCTCCCGGACTACGCTACCCAGGGGGCCTCGGGGCGAGCTTCCGGGCCGCCGGGGGGGGGCCTCCTTCCTTCCTTCCTCCGTCGGCGGGGACTACGCGGCCCGGCGTGCCCCGCGGCGGAGGGGCGCCCGCGCGGGGCCTTCTGGGGGAGGTAGTCGGAGGGGGGCTGGCGCGGAGAGGAGGCGAGGCGATGGCGGGCCCCGCGCGGCCCTGGACGGCCGAGGAGCTGCGCGGCGAGGGGCTCTGCAAGCGGGAGATCGTCCGCTTCCTCCAGGAGCAGGGCCGCCCACCGGGTGCGCCCTTTGACCTGGGGCCGGGAGGGGGGGGGCTGGGGAGACCCGTGGGGCTTCCCTCGGGGGTGGGGTGGGGGGGGCCCTCCTTTGGGACCCCCCTCCCCCACCGGGGGCCCCGACCCCAAGGGAGGGGGGGAAGGGGAGGGAGGGAGCCCCCCTCCTCCCATTGGGGGGGCCTCACACACACACACACAGCGCCCCCCCTCCTCCTCTGGGCCTGGAGCCCCCCCTTCCCCCTGGCAGGAGGAGACGCCCCCTCCTCTTCCTCCTCCTATTCTTCCTCCCCCTCCCCCCCCGGGGCCCTTTCCTGCAGGGAGCCCCGGGGGGGAGGGGGAGGGGGTTGGTCCCCGGTGGGTCACCCGCCCCCCCCATGCCCCCATTGATGGGACGTGACCTTGACCTGGGAGTGGAGCCCAGTTCTGGCCGGGCCCAGATGGGACCCCCCTTCCGCCCAGAGTGCCCCCAGGGGAGAGGACGGCCCCTCCGCCCCCATGGATCGTGGCCCCTCCTTGGGGGACCCCCACCCACCCACCCCTAGGGCTTCGTTCGGGACCCCCCCCCCCCCCTGACACCTTTCGGTCTCGCTTTTCAGTTCCTGGCAGAGCACAAGCTTCTGGGCCAGGTCAAGAACGTGGCCAAGACGGCCAGCAAGGAGCAGCTGATCGCCGCCTACGACCAGCTCTTCCACACCCAGGTGGGTCCCTGGCCCGACCCCGACCCGGCCGGGTTCACACGTTCACAGCCGTCTGGTCCGATCCCGTCTGGTCTGAACGAGGTGGCGTGGCTCAGTGGGCAGAGCGGCTGCTTCTCGAGCACCGTCCTTGGGCATCACTCAGCTCAAGAGAAAGAGACCGTGGGGGGTGTGTGGGGTGGCTGCAGGGCCCCTTGCACACCCTCCCAAGGCAAGGGGGGTGATATGCTTTGATGAGACCATGAAACTCCCACGGGCGTTGGGGGGCTGTGGATGCCCTACGGCGTCCTCATCATCAGACGGGTCACAGGAGAGCAGGGGGAGAGGGGGAGAATCCTTCCCCCAATCCCCCCCCCCAGGGGCTTCCTGGTTCAAAAGTCAGCTTCAGAAAGGGGGGTGGGGGGGTGGGCTTCCGATTCCCCCTGTGGGGGTCTGGATTGGAACGGCTGCCCCCCCCCCCCCCCGTCTCGGGAGCGAAAGAATGGCCGGTCACCCACTCGGCGGAAGGGGTTTTCCAAATGGCCAGGCCCTTCTCTCTCGCCTGGACTGTTGTGGAAAAGCAGCACCAGTGGGAACAGCTGGGCTGGGTGGACGTGCCGGGAGGTCCAAAGCCCGGTGGCCTCAGCCTGCGTGCCGGGGAGAAGACCCTTCACTTGGGAGGGAGGCACCGGGTGGCCTTCGGCCGGAGGCTTTCTCTCAGCCCTCAGCCCCCTTCTCCGCTCTCCTCGGGGTAATGATGTTTGGGGCCTTACTGAGAAGTTGTAAGAAGGCTGAAAGGATAGATAGAGCAGGTGATTTGTCTTCAGGATAGAAATAAATTAGGAAATAATATGAATACATATTCATAAGCTTCCTGTACAGGCCAAGCGTTGTTGTGGTTTCCTTTATTACAGTGTTGAATTGTCACCCCTGTGGATTTCCTTCCTCCTTCCTCCCTTCCTTCCTCCCCTCCCTCCCCTCCCTCCCTCCCTCCCTCCCTCCCTCCCTCCCTCCCTCCCTCCTCCCTCTCTTTCTTTTCTTTTCTTTTCTTTTCTTTTCTTTTCTTTTCTTTTCTTTCTTTCTTTCTTTCTTTCTTTCTTTCTTTCTTTCTTTCTTTCTTTCTTTCTTTCTTTCTTTTCTTTCTTTCCTTTCTTTCTTTCTTTCTTTCTTTCTTTCTTTCTTTCTTTCTTTCTTTCTTTCTTTCCAGAGCTTCAAGGGCACAGAGACCCCAGAGGATGTGGCCGAACAGGTGAAAAATGTCAAGCTTGAGGAGGAAGCCAAGCCCAAAGAGACAAAACCGGAGGAAAACAGTTGAGGAGGTGGGTTGAGGGGCAGTTTGTGAAATGTCTTTGGCCCAAAAAGGCCTTGATCCTCCCTGAGCTGTGGACTGGCTCTCTTCTGGTTCTGTGCAATGAAGGGATGCCTAGGTTTCCTCTGGTGCAAATTCTGTAACTTTGAAGCAGTGAGCATCTTCGAATGTACAGCGCAGCACATCCGTGCACCTGCTTAAGGAGAGTCTCCGACGTTGAGCACGCCTGATTCCGTGTTCAGATCGGTCTGAGTAAGATGGTTTCATGGGAGATGTTCCGCTCTCCCAGGGAGCAGGGGCTCCGGGACCCCCGTGAAGGGGAGGCTGGAGAGGTTCCTTTCAGGCTCAGGCCGTCCGCGTTTTGATGTGGTGCCGACCTGAGAAACCGAGGATGACGGGCGATGCTTTCCGCCTCCCAATCCAGGGCCCCCCCAAATACACCAAGTCCATGATGAAAAAGGGAGACAAGGTCAATTTTCCCAAGAAGGGAGATACCGTCCACTGCTGGTACACAGGGAAGCTGCAGGATGGAACCGTCTTTGATACCAACATTCAGACCAGTAAGTGCTCAGAAGAAGTTGCTCCAGGGCACCTTTTTTGAAAGCGGGAGGGGGGTGACACTTCCAGAAGAGGGTCCCGCCTTTGGGGCCTGAAGGTGGAATAGGAGCATCTCCGCTGAAAGGGATGGGCCCAAGACCGAGGGGCTCTCGTTCCCGTGAGGGATCCCATCCAGTCTGTACCCTCTGGGTTATCAAAGCCGCCGTCTTTCCAGTACTGAGAGCAGCCGGGTTTTTGTCAAGCCGTGTGGTTCTGAAGAAATGCCAAGTTGCGTTGTCTCAGTGATGAGTTCCCCTCCGTCCAGCACAAACTCTGACGTGGGACGAATGGGCGGGTGGGAACGCATTTCGCGGGTGCTCTGTGGCCTGCCAGGCTGTGTTCCGTATATTTGATTTCTTAAGCCTGGTATGCATGTGTGTGTTTGTGTTTATGCACCCACACAGATTTACGATCAGTCACAGGTGGAGGTTTAGCGACTAACCGGATATTTTGTTATATACATTGCTGAACCACAGCAGAGTTTCTGATCATTTCCTGTTCAAGCAGTTTGCCGTTAGACTCCTTACCATGTGCTCAAATCGAGGGCCCCCCCAGCATGAGTGAGGCTTGTAGGGCACCGTTGAGTCTTATAGACCCCTCTTTTTAGTGCCATCCCCAAATCCTGTTAAAGGGGGTTAAGCGTTTTCTTTACATGAGCTAAAAATAGGGAAAAACAAACAAACAAACAAACAACCCGGGGGCTGGGGGGGGGGGGGCCTGGAATGGGGCTCCAAAGCTTCCACTTCCATTTTTCCAGGTTCCAGGCTAAGGGAAGGGGTTCATCATGGCTCCCAACATTTTGGCTGATGTGCTGCTTTCGATGTGCCTTTTCAGGTTGCAAGAAAAAGAAAGCCTCCAAGCCGCTGAGCTTCAAAGTCGGTGTTGGAAAAGTGATCCGGGGCGTAAGTAGGGGAGTGGCGGCGGTGCAGCTGGTGTGTGTCTGTCAGCCTCCCTAGGCCCTTCTGCCCCTGGGACAAGGCCTCTGCTAGGCTCCTCTGAGGCCACCTGCTTGAGTTCCTCCCGGGAGATCAGAGGAGGCGTTGATGCCGGCCCGTCCTTCGGCCCTTTGGCTTCTGGCCTGGGACAACAGGCATGCGGACTGAGTTTGAAAGGCTGAGGCACAGCAATGTTCTTTGGGGGGGGGGGGTACGCGCTTGCACGCGCACTTGTGCCTGTGCCTGCCTGCAGAGTAGTGGTTGGCTGCAAACTGTCCATTTCCTGAGCTGGATTGGAAACCAGGATCAACCCACTTGCCTGCTGTCCTTCATTGAAACACGGAGGTGGAACTGTAGTGACAAATGTGTTGCCTTCTGCACCTGGTTTAGGGTTACAAGTGATTTAGCCTTTAAATACTGTACATTTATCTGGTCCAAATGCTACAGGCCTGTAATAGGAAAGCGTGTAACTCCTTTATTGCAGCAGCTCCACTGGCTGCCCGCCTGGTTCTGAGCAGAACTGAACGAGCTGGTTGTAACCTGCAAAGGGGGGGGGGGGTGTCACCGTGTGGCTCCCAGCTCTCTTGTGTTCTGTCGTTCACGACGGCTGGCCCGTGTTCAGGGAAGCCTCTCTTCCTGCGTGGCTGCCCTCATGGCGATGGGGATGCGAGAGGGGGTCTTGGTGGTGGAGCTGCCCCCCAAGTTGCAGAGGCTCTGCCGGCCCCTTGGGTGGTCCTTCCACCAGCAGACCGAGACCTTACCTTCAGGCAGATTTTTCACAACTGCTTGCCTGCCAAGAATAGGTCTTTTAATAAGTATGCCCTTTACTAGTACTAATGGGAGAGCCTCTCCCAATTTGAAGAGACCCTTGTCCAGCAGGCCGAGGCCAAGAGGCAGTCACGAAAGCAGCAAAACCAGGGAGCTGGACAGGGGACAGACTGTATTTGTCTTCAGTGTGGAAGGGATTGTCACTCCCGAATTGGCCTTCTCAGCCCCACTAGACACTGTTCCAAGTCCTCCATACAGAGCACGTTACCATCGTCTCTCGAGACTGAAGGATGCCTAATCTACTAGTAGTAGTACTATTGTAGAGTATGGTAGTAGCAAGGAGTAAGTAGTAACGCTCTGAATGGTACTCAGGCTCTGATGCAGAGGGAGAGCCCTGGAAGAAAAGGACCCTGGTAGGGTCTTCTTCGGCATGTCCTAAAGCTTTCATCCTTTTCAATCAGCTCAGAAATATGGACCTTCTGCTCTGTTTCTCACCCTTTTTTTCCTCCCAGTGGGATGAAGCCCTGCTGACCATGAGCAAAGGGGAGAAGGCGCATTTGGAGATTGAACCAGAGTGGGCGTACGGGAAGAAAGGACAACCTGATGCCAAGTATCCTTGTGAAGCGCGCCACCGTGCTCGGCGTGTGTCTGATGCAAAGGGGCAGCTGGGCCTGTCCCAGCGGAGGAGGGGGAAGGAGGAGGTGCAAAGGAAGGACTGGGCTGGCGGGGGCACACAGCGCGGGGCAGCCCTTGGAGGCTGGCAGCTCTCGCAACCTCTCCCTTTTGCCGCCACTCCGGGAGGGCAAGGTGTCGCTTGCAAACCTGAGGCTTCCCTGTAGCCGGATCCCGTTAGGTTTCTGAATCAGTGGCTGAAAACCATGCTAGGAATTGTCTCTGTTCCATAACGAAATGGTCCCTGTCTGGCTGAAGGGGTTATTCAGTGACTGAGCTTATCTCGGGGGGGGGGGGGGGAGATCCTGCCAGTGCACTGTGAGAAACGGAGAGCATTGTTTCTTATTGGACCCTTCTGGGAAAAGGCAGTAGAGAGACGAGGTGACTCTCCCGTCACACGCGCACACACACCCGCCCACCAAACCTCAGGCTGGGATCCTGATCCACGCCAGCAGGCTGCACACGGACACAGCCCCTCCTGCTTAGTGCAAGCAAGGGAACCGAGGGGGTTTCCTTGTGGCCCCCTTGCAGGAGCCCCAGAACAGCCAGCTGGGCTCACAGTGCAGATCTGTGATTATCCTCTCTTTTGAAACATGTGAACCCCAGCCTAGCGTTGGGATGGCTTTACAAAGTGTGTAACCCATTCCATAGAAAAAAGTTCCTTAACTTCTGTGCCTCAGGATTCCACCAAATGCAAAACTTTTCTTTGAAGTTGAACTGGTGGATATTGACTGATGGACTGTGCTCATCCTGGATGACTCTGAAGACCCGGGATGCCAGGAAATGTGAACGCAGCCTTTTGAAGGGGGGGGGGATGGCTGGCTTTTATTTCCATTGTTGTACAGCACCAGTGTAACTAAAGACCGGTTTCTATATGGCTTTGACATTCATTGAATGGCCACGGAAGAGCAGCAAACGGCCTTAAAAAGCACTGCTGCTGGCAGCTGCTTTTTCTCCAAGGAAATCCCTAAGCGCCTCAGGCTGTCGTGTGGAAAGGGGAGTTGCAGCTAAAGTCAGAGCTCGGAAGGAGCTGGTTGCAAACGGATGACTAGCGAGCTGTTCAGGGTTGGCATGGGGAGAACTGGTTCTTGTTATTTTGAGAAGTGTGGGTGATCACGGAACAAAGGAAGGCTAATTGCCTTAAAGAAAGAACAAAGGAGTCGACAACGGATGTCCGAGCCAGCGGAGCCTACAGGCAACGCCCTGAGAGCTCTTTTATTTACTTAGCATGATTACATAGTATGTTGTTAGAATTCAGATAGGATACTAGTTACCTAATCGTAACCAGGATTGGCTGAAATAACCCTTTGATCTTATGCTCTACCTCTAAGCGAAAGGGCAGAAGAAGGGGTTACCCTGCTTGCTGGCAGCTGCCGCTTCCTGCCAGGAGTGTATGCACGTCACTGGAACAGAATGCAGCTACAGCCTTCAAGCAGAAGTTTCCCACATTTCCCCTTTTTCTTTTTTGTTAAGCAAAGGCACATATTCTTTCATATATTTGCGAACTACATATAAATCTTTTTGGCGAAGGCCTGAGGGCGAAGCTTTGAGCCAGTTATTATGGAAAAGAAGGTTGGTATACATTGAATAAAGCAACAGCAACTTATAAGGAGTATGAGGAGCATAATTCCAAGAATGAGAACACAACACAACAGCATCATGGAGTTGGAATTCAGCTGCGAGATAATGGCTGCTAGAAAAGTTTCAGGATTTTCCGGGATCTGCTGCTGATTTAGAGTTCTTTTTGCATCAGCACTCAGCGTCTTTATCATCCCCCAAGTAACTTTGGGCTGAGTGCCTTCAGGTCGGGCCGGGCACTTCCAGTGACGTGCAGTCATTTGGTCCTGCTCCAGAGCCATCGCTGGGTTGAATTCTGGAATCAGGTTCTGAAGGTTGCGATGCCAACTCATTCTTCCCATGATATGGCCTCACACACCGAGCTGGGATCCACAAGGGACCTGTGGGAGTAAGCACAGCAGCATAGCCGCACTCCCATGTTAGTAAAGGGGCTGGATCGGATTGTTTTGAAAGGAGAAATTTAAAAGAGCGATGTGCTCGTTCTACAATAGCCTGTCCTGTGCAGTTATAAGGAATACCATGGGAAAGTCGAACGTCCCATTCATTGCAGAAAGTGGTAAAGGCGTGAGAGGTATAGGCAGGGCCATTGTCTGTTTTTAAGGCTTCAGGCCGGCCCATAATTGCAAACGCACATAAACAATATTGTATGACATGGCAAGAGGTCTCGCCACGAAGAGGGGTAGCCCAGATGTATCCTGAATAAGTATCAATAGATGAACATAAGAAAGAGGAGCAAGGGTAGGAATATGAGTGACATCCATTTGCCAAAGCTGATTGGCATCCGTTCCTCGTGGGTTAACAGCATCAAAAGGAAAGGAAATGGGAGACATGGAATAGGAAGAGCAGGAGGAGACGATGTCGAGCTTGAGAAAGCAGAATAGAAAATTGCTTATGGAGTTGTTTAGCACTCTGATGAAAAAAGGAATGGCTGTCAATAGGGTTGGAAAAGAGGGGACACAAGGAACGAAGAGCAGAGTCTGCAGGATGATTTCCCTCCGAGATAGCATCTTGAAATCCAGTATGAGATCGGATGTGAGCTGCAAAAAAAGGTTGTGATCTGGCAGCAAGGAGGTTTTTTAAAGTCAAAAACGGAAAGTAAGGAAAAGTCAAGAGCAGGAGAAAGATAGGCATGTGACAGATGAGTGAGAAGGTTAAATACATATTGAGTGTCTACAATGAGATTTAAAGGTTGATCTTGAAACATTTGAAAGGCAAGGATGACAGCAGCCAATTCTGAACGCTGAGCAGAGCTTTGAATAGAAGTAAAACAGGTTTTCCAGGTTCCGAGAAGTTGCTGAAAGGTAATCACGCCTCTGGTAGGCGCACCATCGGTAAAAGCAGTTAGTGCATCAGGGTGAGGAGTAGCAGAGAAAAAAGAGGAAAAGCGAAAGGGTACTTGCTGAATGAATGTTAAGCAAGGGCCTTTAGGTAGATTAAAACGTATATCACCAATATAGTCTGCAAAAGCAATTTGACAAGTCAGTGACGTAGACATTAAGTGATCGTGGTCAGCTTTGGAAATAGGTAAATAACAACACAGAAGATCCCAACCTATGAGTTGTTTGGCACGATGGCGTCCTTTGATTACGAGGTCTGTAATCGCATTTAGAGTGGAGTAAACATTTCGGGGAGGAGTGTTAGATAAATAAAGCCATTCTGCTACAGAAATGGCCTTGTCAGATTTCGGGCTACACAACAACCCAGTAGGCAGTTGGGGAGTGTTCAAGATAACCAGCTGCAAGGGACCAAAAGAAGGAATGTGGTCGACCATGGTATGTTGCAAGGCTGCATTAATTTGATGTATGGCATGTTTCATAGCCTTGTCGCGATTTGACCCTTTTTGGATCCCACACCTCTGGAACCTATGTGGCGTTGGACCCACTCGTGCCTTGGTCTGTTCACCTAGACTCAGACCTCAGAGCACACCAGGGCAAAACTAAACTCTTTCCTTTCTTCCACTGCTGCCACCAGGAGATCCCTAGATCCCCATAACTCCTTTTGAAAGAATCAGGTCCACTCTTTAATGAAATAGAAAGATCTCTAGTTTATTTGCTTATTGGTTTCAGTATTTTAATATTCAGTTGTATTCCTTCTCCCTTCCAGTCACTGGTCTATCACTTCTCAGATCTCCTACTATATTTTCATCAGTCTAATCACAATCACATAAATCTCTGAACTCTAATCAAACTCCTTCCAAAACTCTGATCTGATCTTCCCCCCCTCAGGCTCTGCCTCTTATACTCTGCCTCCTGGCTCCGCCTCTCAGCAACATAAATGCATGACTCACTCTAACTAAACCTGAGCCATGACCACATTTAAAGGAGCCGCCCTGAGTAGACTCTTGTCTAGAAGGGCGGGATAAAAATCCAATAATAAATAAATTAATAAATAAAATATGGAGTCAGCAGGAGACTGATGTCCCCGGAGTGCATTAAACAAAGGTTGCAATTCATGAGTAGGCACAAAAATGGATGAGCCCAATTTAAGTGCCCGAGGAACTGTTGCAACTGCACTAATGTAAATTGAGATGGAGTTTTTAGTTCTGGTAAGAACGGAGAAGATGTAGCTTGCAACAGTTTGTGCCCTAGATAAAGAAACGGAGGTGTGGTTTGTATCTTTTCTGGAGCTATGTGAAAGCCTTTTTTCTCTAAGCAGTTAGCTAGAGAATCATAGACAGTAGTGGGGAGGGATTGCCCAGCCACCAAAATGTCATCCATGTAATGATATACAAGCAATTCAGGATGCTCCAAGCGAAATTGCTGTAGGGCTAGATCCACAAAATGTTGACATAAAGTTGGGGAATTCAACATTCCCTGAGGCAAGACTTTGCACTGATATCTTTGAGTAGGTTGGGAATTGTTGTACACAGGGACTGTAAAGGCAAATTTTTCTCTGTCTTGTGGTGCCAAAGGAATAGTGAAGAAACAGTCCTTGAGATCCACTATCATTAATTCATAGTGTTGGGGTATTAGGTAAGCCGCATTGTAAAGAGCCCATAGGTTGAATGCACTTGTTAACTTCCCGAAGGTCGTGTAGCAAACGCCACTTCCCGTATTTCTTTTTGATGGTGAAAATGGGGGTATTCCACAGACTGGTGAAATACTCTATATGTCCTTGATCTAATTGCTCCTTAACTAAGGCATCCACTGCGTGGAGCTTTTCTTTAGACAATGGCCATTGATCAACCCAGACAGGTGGTCCAGGGGGCCAAGTTAATGGCAAGGCTGTGTCAGATTGCGTAGAGGCCTGTATTATAAATTTGTCTGCAATTTTGCATCAACCTTTTTCAAGAGATCCTGACCCCAGATGGAAAAGGGAATAGGCAGAATGTAAGGAATGATTGTGATTTGTCTAGGAGAGTCACCTAGACTTTCTAGAACAATGGGCTGAAGGCTTTTCTGGGCTTGCTCATAGCCTCCAGCTCCCCAAATGTCGTGCACTGGCTGGGTGGGATAGTTTTCTGGCCAGTCTTTCTTTGCAATAATGGTAACATCAGCTCCCATATCAATCAGGCCATTAAGGACAAGCGATCCCATTTTAAGAGGGAGTCGGGGCTGCGAGTGCTCGATGGTAGTTAAGGCAGCAACTCGAGTAGAACCAAAACCCCACTATGAGGGTTGGTAGAAAGACCCATCTGTGTTAATGGAAACAACAACAATTTAGCGATAGATTCACCCGCAGGAAGGACCTGTGGTATATTAGACCAGGTTTGAATAATTAGAGGTCCTTCGTAATCCCCATCAATGACGCCTGGTACAACAAATAAACCCCGTGCAGAGACGCTAGAGCGGGGGAGAATGAGACCCACAGTGTCTTTGGGTATTGGTCCATGATGTACTGTTTTGACTTTGTAGACAGCTAGAGGGAATTGATAGTCGACCTCTTTGGCTGTGATCAAATCATGACTAGCACTTTTAACAGTAGCAGGTTGGATTTCTTGAACTGCGGTAGTATTCACTGAGTTCCCCTCACTTGACCCGGGGCTGGAGGTCCACCCGACTTGGAGTTTCCCGGTGTTGGAACAGACCGGCATTGATTGGCCCAGTGATAACCTTTCTGACACGGGTCATTTTTTAGAAGGGCATTTATTATTTTGGGGGGTTGATCTACATTCCCATCTGAAGTGCCCTTCCTTGCCACAGGAAAAACATTTACGATCTCGGGCGGAGTTCAAGGAGGTAGCCATGGCTGTGGCCAAAAGCTGTGTCTTGTGAGTTTCTGTCCCAATATTCTGACATAATTTTAGCATGGCAGCAATGTCAGTCTCTGGTTTATTGTAAATAGCCTGAAGGGCCGTTTTACAATCCATGTTAGCATTTTCAAACGGCAGCTGTTTCATCAAAATATCAGCAGCCTCAGTATTCTCCACCTGCTGTTCAATCGCTCTTTGCAATTTGTTAATGAAAGACATATAGTCCTCCGTAGGACCCTGATGCAAATTGGCAAAAGGCCCTAAAGGGGTACCTTTGTCTGGGATTTTTAACCAGGCTGCTCTAACAATGTCACCCACTTGTGCCAATCCCTTTAGGGATGGTAATCTGCTGTGCTATGGTGACAAAGATTCCATCTCCATTTAGCATATCTGCAGACACAGCAATATTGTTTTGTAAATTATCCATGGCCAGAATGGCAGCAGCGTCTCTCCATTCCTGCATGAATAATACATATTGCGCAGGAGTGAGCATTGCTTTAACCAAGACTTTCCAATCAGCTGGAATAAGATTTCCATTTCCTCATAAGCCATCAACCAACCCAAGAGTAAAACTGATATGGAGACTGTTTCCAACTACACTTTTTTTCAACACTTTAAGCATGGCAAGGCGAAGACTTTCATGGACACTGTGTCCCTGATTGTTACGAACCACAGGACAAACAGACATAAGGGGGAGGGCGGCAGCAACATCCTCTGGGCTTCCTTGGGCCATAACATCTGCTGCATTGCTGAATGAGGAGGGGGAGGAGGGGGGAGAAGAAAGAGGAGAAGGGGTCATTGGAAGAGCGACAGGAGCTGCGTAGGAAGGAGGATTGTTTCTATTTTCATGGAGATCTGGTGGCTTAAAGGGTAGCAAAATCTGAGGGGCTGTTGGAAGGTTAGCTAAAGACTGGGCTAACAAAGGGTTCGCGATCTTTGAAATCGCGTCCCGGCAAAGATGCCATGTATGGAGGACTTTAACTGGAGCAACAGGGTCTTTGTGAAGTTTATTCCCAATTTTATCCCAATCTGAAAGCTTAAAGCTGCCTCCTTCCGGATACCAGGGACAATAAGTACCTATTTCTTTCATTAAATCCTCTACTGAAGCAGATACATCAAGGTGACCTTCTTTATGGAGCAAATAAATCAAGTCCCTTTTATGTTGGGTTTGAAGTGCTGTAAGAGTGTTTCCCATTTTTAACTAGTAATACTCACCGGGATCCAAAGAGGATGCGAGGACGCGTCTGGAGCCCTTGCCGGGCGAGGTGAGCTGCTTTGATTGCCTCAGGCGATGTCCCTGTTGATGTCCCTGTTCGGGCGCCAAATGTGGGTGATCACAGAACAAAGGAAGGCTAATTGCCTTAGAGAAAGAACAAAGGAGTCAACAACGGATGTCCGAGCCAGCGGAGCCTACAGGCAACGCCCTGAGAGCTCTTTTATTTACTTAGCATGATTACATAGTATGTTGTTAGAATTCAGATAGGATACTAGTTACCTAATCGTAACCAGGATTGGCTGAAATAACCCTTTGATCTTATGCTCTACCTCTAAGCAAAAGGGCAGAAGAAGGGGTTACCCAGCCTGCTGGCAGCTGCCACTTCCTGCCAGGAGTGTATGCATGTTACTGGAACAGAATGCAGCTACAACCTTTAAGCAGAAGTTTCTCACAGAGAAGGGGAGCTCCCTCCCTCCCTCCTTCTTTCTTTCTTTCCTTCCTTCCTCCCTCCCTTCCTCCCTCCCTCCCTCCCTTACCGGCCAATTTTGGTTTTTGGTTTTCCGGTAAGGAATCAGGCAAGAACGCAACAGCTGAACCAAAGGTCCAATTTTATTTTGAATAGCAAAGTAACAGAAAAGGTCAGCTGGGACTTCTCTTAATAGCAGAAAAGACCCCGATCATATAGAGTACATACATGTTATAATGATATAAAATCATGATAGAGTAGACTGTCTAGATGGGTGGGGTATAAATCTAATAAAATAAATAAATAAATAAATGATATAGACAAAGAGCAATAAAATGCTACAATTCTATTGGTCAATTGTACCCCAACTTTGGATCCAGTCCCTCATTGGGTAATTGATGCCAACTACGTTAATCTATTGGTTATACGGAAATATGCATATTGTGCCCCCATGTTTCCTTGACCTGTGCCCAAGATGAGCCTGAAAGTCTGGGGATAAGGGTATCCATTTCTCCTTATCTATTGCTATGTTGATGTGTCTTCTTCCTGGGCCCTGATGTATGGCCTTCAATACTGTGAAATGTTACAACAATTATGGCTAGCTTCCTCCTACAAGCATTCCAATTATGGGCCATCTGCTACATGAAAAGGTAAAAGGGTAGTAAGGGAGAGTTACGTTGTTATTCTATGTGTGCCATAAATACTTCTAGGTGAGGTGTGAATATCTCTTCCTAGAGCTCCAAATCGAGGCCTGTGTTTTCCCTTGGAACAGCTCAGCCATCTTCTCCGGGTTTTCCGAATAAGGAGAGGTATGTGTTCTCCAATTAAACAGATCAGCTGTAGTAAAGGGCACATAAACATACGCCCGCTGTGCCGTGCTGTCTGTCCCCATGATTAATTGTTCTCTTAGTGTAAAAATTCCCTCTGGTTGTTCATCACCTGACCCCCTCCTATCTTGACTAATCTCCTGTCGTTCTGCTCCCTCCCTCCCTCTTTCTTTCTTTCCTTCCTTCTTCCTTTCCTTCTTTCTTTCCTTTCTTCTTTCTTTCCTTCTTTTTCTTTCCTTCTTTTTTTCTTCCTTTCCTTTTCTTTCCTTCCTTCCTTCTTTCCTTCTTTCTTAGGTCTTTTGAAGACCTTTCATGAAACACAAAGGGGGTGGCTCCTTCAGGTTTATTTCACCTCTCCCCCCCCCCCAATTTGTGCTCACTATAAATATGCTAGCCTGGGGTAGGGAGACACATGACAAAAGGAACAAGGGAAGGGCACCTGGATCCCCTTTTATTAGCACCCCCGAAACGCAGCAAGCTCACCTCCAGCCGTCTCTTCCTCCTGCTCTTCTGGCACTGGCAGCCCCTTACTGTGGTCGACACCAGGAGGCTGCACACTGCCTGCATCACCATCTCTGCCTTCTTTCCTTCAGCCTCCTCTCCACCTTCCTCCTCTTCATGCATGCGCTCACACACACACACACACACACACACACACACACACACACACACACACACACACAGACACGGGTGCTTCAGCCTCTCTTCCCTGCTTGCTCCTTAGGCCAGAGGTTGTCAACCCCAGTCCGCGGCCCATTGCCGGTCCGTGGCTTGAGCCCGACCGGGCCGCGAAGACACACCTCCCGCCGCCCCTGCACGCACTCTCCTCCCCACAGCTGCTTTGTGCACGTGCGCACGTGCCAGCGCCGGCGTGAGCGCTCCCTCACCCCTTCACGCATGCCCCCCCGCGCGCAAAGCAGCTGTGGGGAGGGGAGTGCGGGGGGGGGAGGTCTGTCTTCGCGGCCCGGCAGCGACGGGGGTGGCCCAGAGCCGGGAGGCTGAGCATGGCCGGGTGCTCCGGCTGCTGGCCTCCCGGCGGGCTCCAACGAGGCCGGGGTCGGCGCTCCTCGCAGCCCTCAGCAGGCCGATGCCGCCACTGGTGCCTCCAGCTCCGGAACCGGCACCAGCGGCTGCATTTGAATTTCCCGCGGAGGGCGGCAAGGAGCGCCGACCCGGCCTTGTTGGAGCCCGTCGGGAGGCGAGCGGCCAGAGGGAGCCCCCCGGCCATGCTCAGACTCCCAGGCTTCTGCCGCCGCCGCCGCTGGCACGCACTCCCTCACCCCTTCAAGCATGCGCCCACGCGCAGGGGTGGAATGGGGTGGGCGCGCGGGTGGCCAGGCGCTCCTGCGCATGCGCAAAGCGGTGGGGGAACGCGCACGTGTGTGCCTTAGGCACGCACGCTCCCCAACCACTTTGCGCGTGCGTCGGAGAGCACGAGTGTGAGGGGCCGCCCCACCTCCCTCAGAGGCTCTGCCGGTCCGCCTTACAAAAATGGTTGAGGACCTCTGCCTTAGGCCTTTTCCCAATGCACGAGAGCGTGCCCCAGAGGCAAAACACCAGCTCCTGGGCTCGGGCGGAGACTTTGCTTTTGCAGCTTGCAGGCTCCCCTGCGCTCGGGCGCAAGCGCAAAAGCAGAAGCACTTTTGAGCCGACCAGACAGAGAAGTTGACTGAAGCAGCAGCAGGGACTCCTGCACACAGCTCAGTCACGGTGAAGGAAAGGAAGAGCGACACTCGCTCCTCTCTGGGTCCAGATTGGTCCAGTACCTTTGACTGATTTGAGACACAAACACCCCAATATGTTCTGATTGGCCCCCACAATGCTCTCTGAGGATATGGAACTTCCTCTCTGGCATTGATGAAAGAACCCAAAAATGAAAGTAACCCTCTTTCATGTCTCCCATCACCTCCACTAGGGTTAACCTGAAAGTCCCAAGTCTACTCGTTACTTGCCCTTAATTCCTTTTCCCAATAGTAGGCATCCTTCAGTCTCGAGAGACTATGGTAATGTGCTCTGAATAGAGGTCTTGGAACAGCGTCTAGTGTGGCTGAGAAGGCCAATTCGAGAGTGACCATCCCTTCCACATGGAAGACAAATACAATCTGTCCCCTGTCCAGCTCCCTGGTTTCGGGACTGCCTCATCGCCTCGGCCTGCTGGACAAGGGTCTCTTATTCAAATTGGGAGAGGCCATGATGCAACGCCTGCCTCCAGGCTGAACGCTCAGAGGTCAAGGTTTCCCATCTGTTGAGGTCCATCCCTAAAGCCTTCAGATCCCGCTTGCAGATATCCTTGTATCGCAGCTGTGGTCTCCCTCTGGGGCGCTTTCCCTTCACTCATTCTCCATACAGGAGATCTTTTGGAATCCGACCATCAGCCATTCTCACGACATCCCCGAGCCAACGTAGACGTCGCTGTTTCAGTAATGTATACATGCTAACAATTCCAGCTCGTTCTAGGACTACTCTATTTGGAGCTTTGTCCTGCCAGGTGATACCAAAAATGAGTCCGAGACAAGGCATCTGGAAGGTGTTCAGCTTCCTCTCCTGCCGTGCACAAAGGGTCCAGGACTCACTGCGGTACAGGAGTGTGCTCAGGACACAGGCTCTAGAGACCTGGATCTTGGTCTATGCCGTCAACTTCTTATTAAGCCATACTCTTAGACTAACGAAGAGAGTATGGCTTTTCCCAATAACAAAGATATAATTACAGCAAGATGAGAGACAACATCACTCCTTTGGCAGGTTTCAGATGTTTTAAAAGCAATTATTTCAATCAGTTTCAAGAAATGAACCCTCTTAGAACTGCTGGTCTTGCTGGAGCTGGAAGGGACCCTCTGGATCAAGGAGGCCCAGGGTGGAATCAAACTCCTAACCTCTGGCTCCGCAGCCAGAGACCTGACCCACTGAGAGACCCAGTGGTTCATCATCATCTTAGAACTGCAAAGCTGGAAGGGACCCTCCAGGGATCACGGAATCCAGCTCCTGTCAAGGAGGCCTGGGGGGGGGGGGATCAAACTCCCAACCTGGGCCACGGAGCTATCCAGCAAAGTGAAAAGAAGTTTTGACCAAAGAACGACCCCCAATCGTGCTCCTGCATCTGCCTACCCTCAGCTAACTCGAAATAATAACTGGGGTGGGGGGCAGGGATTTGAAATTACTCTCAGGTCCAGAGACCTGCCACAGCCTCTGGGGTAGTGTCAAGTTTCAAAACGGATGCAGTGAAGCAATAGGCAAAGGATAGCAATGGTCCCAACTAAATTTAACCAACAATCTTGAACAATAAAACTATTCAGAACAATTTACACAATGTGGTTTTTATTACAAAAAGACTTTTAAAACGAACAAAAAAAATTCTAAACTTATACATGAAAATTGCAATACAAAATCCACCCCAAACACAGCATGGTTCTGGTAACACACTTCATTTGTCACTTTTATCCAGAGTTTGCACCCCCAATAATAGGCAACCCCCCCTTCCAAGTTCTGAAAAGAAGCTCACAGCTCGTGGCCACCACCATGGCCACAGGGAGGGGAGAGGTGTGGAGTGGAGCTCTGAAAAGCGTTTAGGGACCTCACAGTAGGAGGACAGGAAGAGGAGACTCAAGAGAGCATTTATTTCCGGGGCGGGCGGGCGCTGATCCTCTTCCAGCCACCACCTTTGGATCACAAGAGGGGCAGACTTTGGCAAGTATTCAATCAAAGTTATGGGGGTTCGCATGGAACATTCTCAATGCAACATGAACTAACAATATGACTCCATGTCACTTCTTGATCATTTTAGCTGTGGGAGAGTTGAATTCCTGGTCAGCTACGCAGACAGTGAGATACCAATTAACACATGAGTTTGTCACAAGAACCCCGTGGACGTCAGTTCATTGCACATGCAGAAAAGACAGAAGTATCACATGACGGTTTCTTCACATCCCTATCTTTTAAAAAAATAACAAAAACACTTTCACACGCCGTTTGCTCCCATTCATTGTTCTTCTGTTCAGGTTGAAGAGGCCTGGTAATACTGCCCATAATTCCACGCGTTGGGATAGTTGTACTAGAGGAAGGAAAATGGGGACGAGGTTAGCAAAGGAGCACATCCTCCACTTGGGCAAAAACAGACCTCCAGACATTGCCCAGCACAACAAAGCTCAGCAGCAGCCCTGCTTAGGCAAATAAATCTTGGAAGTTGAGACTTTCCACCTGGGAAAATAGCCAGGGTGTCCGAGAAACTTGCAATATACACTGGAATTGACTACCGCATCCCGTCCGTCCAGCATTTGCAGATCAGAGCACTGGCATTTAAGCTTATTCCACAAGAAGCAGCGGTGGAGAGTCAGCGCCCGGGTGCCTTTCACATATTCTGGCTGGAGCCCGTCTTAAGTACCCCCTGCTCACCTGGTACCAGGCGTTATAATTGTAGGCCGCCTGGTTGGCCTGCATGTCGCCATCTGCCATTTGCCCGGCCGCAAGCGCTGCCTCATCCCCGTGGGCTCGTTTCTCGTCTGGCTCTTCACAGCTAGAGGATGAAGTGAATGAGCTGTTATTTTAGAGCAGACTTGCACGTGACCTTCCTTCAAAACATGAACGACTGGAGAAACAGCTGCCGGTGAAGTGGGCCGGCTGCCTGCTACTGAGGATGAAGACCCCACCCGCAGTACCTGGGCATCTCTTTGCTTGGGCCAGTAACGTTTAATGGTTGAGAGCTGTGAAGATTTAACGGAGCACTTCTACCGCAAGCAGAAACCCTTTCCTGACAGTCAACTTTATTGGGTTAGTATCACATTAAGGGGCTTAAGCTCTAGGTAAGGACCTTAGCAACCTGCTGTCCTTCCCTGCCAACAGCTCTAAGTGCTCCCTTATCTTGCTCTTCCACCACAAGCACCAAGCGGAAGTCCAGCGTCTAAGGCAGGACCAGCCCCTTCCTTGGAGCAGAGTCCAAGAAGGCTTCTCCTCCCACATCTCTCTGAGCAGGAGGAGTGGGGCCTTTGAAACAAACTGGCACAGCTTCCAGTTTGAGGCCACCCACTTGGTATCAATCATATTCTAAGGCCACGTGGATGTTGATCAGCAAAAGGGCTCAAGCATCTGACATGCAGAACGCACAAAATACCAAAGGAGGCTCATCGGGTACTTAATATGTCATTTTTCCAGGCCTTCCTCCAGATCACTATGAAAACTGATTTTTATTCTGCAATACTACTTTATTCATCTGTTCCTTCTTGTAAACTAATTTAAGCACTAGACATTTCGGAATTACTGTGATGCCTTGAGAAGTTTGGAAACTAAAGACCTGGCAAACAATCAACCAAAGATGTTCTACCAGCCAGCCGGAATTTTCAACCCCGTGACATTCCTGTCAAGCTAAAAAAAACCCCCAAAAACAAATCAACGGCTTCTCCTCAGTTTCAACCCATGAATCTCTACTAGAGATGGGGACGACTCACCATTTTGGCGAGTCGTCCTGCGTCGTGAGTCGTCAAAAGTTGACGACTTGCGAAGCACAAAGTTGCCCCCATGAACCGACAAATAATGAATTTATTTGTCAATTCGTGGGGGTTACTTAAAAAGAAAAACACCCCCGCCAACCCCCCCACTCCACCCCCCCCCCGCCGACACCCCCATACGAAAAAAGAAGCCATCCTATAGCTTTTCCATTCTGCTTAAGGCAGGCTAAGGGAATCCAGGCTGCCCTTTGCAAAGATGGCAGCTGCAGTTTCTCTACCCTAAATGAAGCCGCAGCCACCATCTTTGCAAAGGGCAGCCAGTTTCCCTTTCTACAGCTGCGGAGGCCTGATGGAGACCTCGGCAGCGGCGATTATGGTAAGGGGATGTCGGGGGGGGGGGCTAAGGTAGGGAGAGGAAGGGGGTTAGGGGGTAGGATGTGGGGGTGGCTGGCTGCCTATCGACACACCGATCAGCTGATTGGCAGGGCTGGTAGACAGAATGGAAAAGCCATAGGATGGTTTTTTAAAAAAAATTCGTATGGAGACGAATAAAAACGGGGAAATATTCGTCGATCCGTATTCATCAGGACTTAAAATTTGACGAATACGGATCGACAAATATATGACGAATCGGCTATATTCGTCGAAAAAACCAGTCTGTTTTTATATTCGTCCCCATCACTAATCTCTACACACACAGTGCAGCCAAGTCTGGAAAGTGGAAAGTCTGTTGAGGTGCCTCAACTTTTTCCAGAGCCCAAAAACTTTGCTCTTAGCTGTCCCTACAGACTGTAATGTGCAAACTTAATCCTTAACACCTCATTTGAAAAGAGCACAAAGCCCTGGAGCAGTCATATTAAGATAAGTTGGCATCTTCTTTTTTTTAAAAGTGGAGCCACAGTCTTTCTGCTTGTTAAAAGAATCCAAAGTCTAATATGGGAGGCTCAGCAAAAATGGGCTTTGATTGCCGCTTACCCGGACTTCAGCCCTGTTCTTCCTGAAGGGCCAAGTGCCTGTTTGGGCTGGAACCAAGGCTCTTGGCTGCGAAAGCGCACTGTGCTACCCCTCCCCATACACAGCGCTCCTCCTCCTCCTCCTCCACACACCCACAGTGAGTATTTCCAGCCCGTTTGGTTCCAGTTGTGGTGGAACTCTGTACGGGGGGACAGAGCCAACCCCAGCAGGGCTGAAAATTAGAGGGAACATGGGCTGTAACCATCCGAGCCCGCCATGCTCTACCCAATCAACTATAGTACTGACAAGGACCATTCTCTGACACATAATGTGGGGTTTTCTCCCCCTTTGTCGATATAGGCAAATGGCTTCAGCGAGGACAAAACTAGCCTTTCACCGTTGCATCAACATTTCAGAAAAGAGCTGAGTGTTCTCAGCACAGTCCACAACTCCATACCCATTTTCTGCTTTCCTTTTGAGAGACTCCTGCTCCTTCAGAAGGGCTTGATGTTCTTCGTAAGACTCCAAAAGCCTGCCAAATAAAAGGGGAGGGGAAAGGTGGCCACAGGTTAGACATTCCCGTCTGGACAGCTGGGTTTTGGGCAGAGCCTGCCCAGGCCCAAGCCAGCCCCACCTTCCGCTTTGCAAGCTGCTTCTACTGCGAGGCTTTGCACTGTCAGATCTCCAAACATGGCATTTGCAGCAGCAGCAGCCCAGTAAGAATCTGGAAAATGCAGGAGTGGCCCAGAAACGCCCTAGACAGAAATGAAAACTAGCCCTGCCTCCTGCTGATCGTGACCTATATCGCCACAGTGAGTCCTCTATGTGAAACCAATTCTAGGGTCAGAATTTCTGCAGGCTTCCTGGGAAGCGCGGACTCCGACCATCCCAACCTTTGTAACCTAACTGCTATCTACGGACACTGAGATGTTAGCCCACAACCTCAACACCAGTGTAAATACAGGTAAAAACCTCACTTGTTCACATCCAGGCCAAAGTCTTCAAGGAACTCCACTTTTCGCTGTGAAAAAAACGATCCTCATTTTTATTGGCAGTGTTCCAGTGATAGCTTTGTCAAAAGATGCAATGATGTTTTCTTCATTCTGCTTCAGATCTCCATTATACTCTATTTCCAGCAAGTTGAGATACAGTTTTGGGTTATCCTAGGCATGCACAGAAAAATACTCAATTGAAGCCCTGTCCAAGAATCACCTTCTCACACAACTACACCCTATTTGTGTGTCACTGACCAGGGGTGGGAGTTATATTGCTTTTCCCATGGTTCCGAACTCTGCCTGAAACAGGGACCCAAATCACCCAGGGAGATGACACATGGAGAGTTCTGCCTTAATGTCTGGATAACGAGGGGCACACACTGGAGTCCTGCTCTTCTCTTTTATGTACACAAGGACAGCTCTGGTGAAACTGCTGGCTGTATTGAGTAAACCCACTTATGACGAGCAACTAACACAGCTAACCATCCCAACCACCGCCAGAAAGTCTTACAAACAATCCTTGAGAGTGAGGACAAGGGCAGCAAACCAAGGTGGGAACATGAGGGGAAGGTCTCCTAGTCAAGAGTGAGGCGGCAATGCAGCCCCTGCTTGGCATGGAGAGTCCCTGTGTAGGAGCCACCATTCAACCCCCAATGCTACCTGCGGCAAAGAGGACTCGTCAGGCAACAGAAAGCCCCCAAGAAACTAATCTTCTGTTTGCACACCCGCCCCATAAATTCAAGCTTTTAGCAAGTTCCTCTATGAGTCAGGGAGAGCTGGATTTCCATCTGCTGGTAAATCAGGACACAAATCAAGCTTGTCCTTCAAGCATCCGGCCTCAAACATGAGCATACTCAGGACTCCACTCAGAGCAGTCTCTTCAAATAGATAAGCAACAAGGTCCTTATTACTTCAGGGGAAAACAGGCAAGCTCAGTTGCTAATTCTTGGTCCCGGAGGGAATGTGGGTGGGACTTCTATCATTAGGACACAACCATCAGGGAGAACCAAATCTCCCTCCCCCCCCCCCCCATCCTCAGCTCACCTCACCCTTCCAAAATCTTCCAGGTTTTTCCCCATCCCTGAAACGTTCAGTCTGTCAAAGCCACGACCCTCGCTACCTCTTGTCTTAACATGCATTGTGTTATTTCTCTCAAGCAAACCACAAGCACTCCTCATTCACAGAATTTTAGAGCCCTGTTCAGCTGACTTCCAGAAGGGTCTCCTATCACCATGAAAACAGCAGTGAGGCTTCCCCCACCACCTGCTTTAAGAGCCTGCACAGATTCTCTTGCATGTCAACACGGCCAAGCCAGGGTTCGTGTTGTATGCCTCAGGCTGCATGTCTCCGTATAATCTTATAAGTCCAGCGCCAGCTCTTTTCCAGGCCAAGCAAGCTCTGCTTTGGATGGGAAGCTCTCCCCGAATAAAACCGTGCCTGGCAACATCAGTTTAGAGGGACTGGTGTCTCCATCTCGCAGCAATACGCATTGCAGAGTCAAGGGAATCATCACAGTTGCCAGGCCAGACTGTCTGCGCTTCCCCCCAGAAGGGTCGGAAAAGACCTGTCCGTTAAAAAGCCTTGGAAGCAACATACCCGGTCTCGATCAATGGCCTCCAACAAGACTTTCCTGGCCTTGGGGAGATTCTTCTGGATTTTGAAAAGGTGCCGGGCCAGCTTGACAGCAAAGAAGGAGGCTTCATAGTTCGACTTGGCATTCTTCACCGCTTCCTGGAGGAGATGCTCGGCCTCCTCCATGTTTCCGTGCCGCCGTTCTAAACTAACTCTTCGTAAACGAATCATTGCCAGCCCCGAAACATTCTCCTCAAAGGTCTTAAGGATCCTTCTGGCTTCATTGATATTCCCTAAAAGCAAGAGAGGTAATGTGGGAAGGGGGCTTGGGTGTGTGTGTGTGCCTTGCAGGCAGTGCCACTGCCACTGGGACCTGCAGCCTGTCAAGGTCCTCTTCCCCTGCTCCCTGTCAAGCACACCAAGATCGTCCCCACTGGAGGGGAATTGCCCTGGGAGTGGGGATGACTCCCCAGCAGCAAAGGAGATGGGCTTCCTCTGCTTTGCACAGCCCCAGGGAGACAAGAAAGAAAACGGTACGAAGGAAGGCAACATGCAGGCTTAATTCACCACCTGGCTCCCTCTGGCCAACCTAAGGCCTGGCAGCACAGAACCCTTCTCCAGAATGTTTATTTCGGATGCAATTCAAGCGGGTAAGAACAGTTGCCTCTTTCTTGTAGCAGAAAAGACTTTCATTCCCCAGAGAGGAAAACCAAACCTCTCCCTGAGCCTGCGGTGCCCACGCCACACAAATGCTTCTCCGTTTCATGTCAAATTTAAAGAAAGTAAGAAACAAGAGAAATCTGCCCTAGAAGGTGCGGAAGGAAGGACTGGTGGCACCCGCAAATGATCACTGGCTAGCACCTACCCCTTAGATTCAAGGGGCACACGCGCTGCAAGGCTCTGGGTCCCAGGGAGGAGAGAGAGCAGGACACTCCTTGCCTACATCCCAAACCTCGTGAACCTTGCTGAAGTTCTCATCCAGTACCCTATCTATTCCTCTTCCAATCACACTTCAAAAAGAATCAGAAAAGTGACCATGATGGAACGTGAGTCCTTATAAAAGGGAAGCAGCTCATTTTGTGAAATACTGAATTTGAAGGATTTCTAGCTGAAATACTGCTAGAGAGAGAGAGTGATGGAGGTACAAAAGGTTGGCACAGCTCTCTGCAGCTTGCTTGTATATGTCAGCATCAAGCGACTGCCGAGTGGGCCGCTCTTGCCTGTTTCAGGGAATGAGATGCTGCCCTTGAACCAGACGCCCCAACAAGACCAGAACAGACACCCAGGATATTCTCTGTTCTGGTCTTGCCGGAGCGTCTGGTTCAACGGCAGCATCTCGTTCCCTGAAACAGGCAAGAGCCGCCCACTTGGTAATCGCCTGATGCCGACTGCTTCCTCTATGTGCTGTTCTTCCTCCACCATTCCCCTAGAACTGATGTTCTTGGCTAGCAACCCCTGGGCAGCATTCCTCACCTTGGGCTTTGGTCCCTGGGGCTGAAGGAAGGAGCAGGTCAAACCACCTTCGGAGGGCCACACTTTGCCCGCCCGCCCCTGGAGGAGGCCCACACCCAGGCCTCACCTTGCTGTTCTTCGAACGCTGCCCAGAGCAAGTGCACCATCGGCTTCTTAGAGAGGTGTATCGTGCAAGCCCGGCTGTAGACGTGCCTCACCCCTTCGATGCTGTGGCTCTCCATGTACTTGGCATACTGCATTTGAAGACAGAGCAGACACTGAATGATTCCCACCTTACTCTGGGCCGCTAAATACTTGAGAGAACTATAAAATTCTTGTGTTTAAACCCATTCAGCACCTTTATTGAACCATTAGACTAGTTTCTGTAAGGAAGGACGAAGAGAGGCAACGAAGTTGGCATATGCAGCTGTCAAATCTGGTTGCAAGCAGACCATCTCCTAATGCAACAGATATAGTTATACATGAACAACATTCAAACAAGAGTACAGAAGGTTAGTCACTGATCATCAATGTTTGCAAAGGGAAAGAGCTGTGTGTGCAAAGGAGACGCGCCGCGTACCTTGATCCAGAACTCCTCGTAGAGGGCGCAGGAGATCACGCAGCGCTCAAAGAGGACCACCACCCGCTCGTGCGTTCCGTTCTCAATCTCAAAGTCTAAGTACTCCTTCCAGTTCTTCAGCTGGGTTTTCTCCAGAGGTTTAACGTGAAAGTAAGGACGTTTTATCTGAAACACAGGGGGAGCAGCAAAACGTAAAGAAGGTCCGCATGAGCTTCACCCGTCCCTCAAGGAACGTCCTCTGCCACTTCCCCACCGTGAAAGCGGGCAACGTGAGGCCTCTCCTCTATCCCAGGAAGATGTTCTCATGATCTGGTCAGCATTACGACTGGGGAGTATTCAGTTCATGTGAAAAGGAATGAGTGGAAGGGACCTGCAGGGCCACACCCTAGCCTTGTCCACTTCCACCCATCTTCGGCTCTGAACAGCCACATTGGAAAACTCATCCTTCCCCTTGGAATGTCTGCCACACCGCTAAGCCACCTAGGGTGCCTCCCATCCCATGAGGATCCAACCGCACCTACACAGCAACTATCTGTTCGGAGGAACCAGTAAAAAATTCAGACACTCTGAAGTCCAAGATCAGCAGGGGTATCGAATGATACTCCATTTCCCAGCCATGGCCAAGAAGAGCCTGGCACCCTGCCCCCAGTTAATCACACAACCCTCCATCTCTTTATCAGCATCGGGCCAGTATGATCTGCCAGCCACAGGGAACACAAATTACTCATATATTTTCAATACTTTCACTCAGGGAAGATAAACATCTGACGAGGTCCTTAATTAAATTCCAACTGCACCAGAAGCTGAAGACAGCGCAAAGTGATTTAGAAACACATCTAAGGAACTCCAAATTAATCCTACCGACCGATATTCATTGGGTGTGGGACCCACCCATTTGGGATGGGTTAGTCAGACTACAGCCCATCCAGTGTTCAACTCTTGGCTCCGCCATGAAGTGCAAGGCCCACATCCACAAATGCACTTTCTGCAGCAAGTGACAAGGAGATTCGCCCTTCCTTCTTCGGACAAGTGACAAGGGGGGAAAGGAGAGGAGCAGGACGCCCGTGGCAGAGGCACGTTATCTGGCCTACAGAAAGCCACAGGGTGCCAGAGGCTCTTCCTCCTCCTCCAGGGAGTGAGTGAGCCTCGATTTTCAGCTTGCAAGAGGAGACCCACCCTAGGTGGAGGAGTACACAAGAAAGGTGGAAGGAGGGTGGCCAAGCTCGTGATTTGGACCACAACTCCCAGAAACCCCAACCTGTACTGATGCCAATGATACCAGGCAGTGGGACTTGTAGACCAAAGCATCCGGAGAACTCAAGGTTGGCCATTTTTGTACTATAGCAACTCCCTTCAACCAGGTGACTTTGGGAAGCCAATTCCTATGGCGCAAGGGCCAATTCTCCACAGGGAGCGAGAGACACAGACAGACAGAAGGGCCTTCCACCCACTTTTAACCCCTGACTAGAGACTCTGGGCTCAGAAGAGTTGGGGCAAAGCACTCTTTCCCCGCACATTCTCTTAACACACCTGTCCAACAACAAGAAGGAAAATGCCATCTTTGGCTATGGAGGGCACCGGTGGTGACCCTCCGTTTGCTGCCACTGCCAAATGCCCCTTTCTGTTGGGCTGAATCGAAGTAATGAGTTCCATGTCCCCCTTCCAGGTAATTTTATATTTTCTGCTGTTATTTTACCATATTTCGTATGCCTAGAAAATCCTCTTGGTAGCAAAAGCCATTAAGGAAAAAAGCAGGGCATGGCAATGCATGAGGAAGATTTCTCCAGAGGTGGCAGAGTTTTCTCAGCCAGAGTTTCTTCTTGAACAGGGGCCTCTAAACTTTTCAGTATGAGGGCCACATCATATATTTTACACATTTTCAAGGGCCGAAGGAGGGAAGGGGAACCCAAGTGATCCCCCACCTTCGCTGCCTTTGCAAAGACAGCGGGGGTGGGGGATCGCTTTGGTCCCCCTTCCCTCCTCTTCCTATAAAAAGGCAAGGCGGGCCAGATGTGGCCCGCAGGCCATAGATTGGTGACCCCTGTTCTTGAAGGCCATCTCTCTCTCTCTCTCTTTCAGAGACTGATCAACTTCTGATGCTGATTAGGCAAAACGAATATCCGAAGAAAGTCCGAGTCAAAGGCCGAAATATCTTTAGAATTGATCGAAATAGAAGCTCTTATACCGAGAAGTTCCAAGCACCAGAGGCGGTAAAATGGAACTGAAGGCTGAGGCGGGTGGAGCATGCGCGATAGGGGCAATTCTAACTTTGTTACTTTTATACAAAAGCGCTAGAAGATTCCGAGAAGACCAGCGCAGGCGCTGTCTAAACCCAATTGTGTGCATTCACAGAGGTCACGAAGAAGAAAGGAATGTGTAAGAGCAGGCTGCCAGAATCTATTGCTCTTCTGCCACCCCTAACCTTCCAACCCCGGGCCTGGGCGGACTGGATTACAAGGAACAGCATTTTTGTCAATCTGACAGTTTCAAGTGATGTTTAAATTGCTACGAATCAGGAGAGCATGACACACGCCACATCAATGCAGGTCACATGTGTACTTTTCAGAGAGACGCCCTGAAAAGCAAATAAAGCATGCACTGTAGAGGCAGAAAGAGATAGGAAAGCAATCTCAATCCTGTCCAGCAGGCAGCAGTTGAGGCATCAGCCAGCATTTCTTCTGCCAGGGAGGGGGAGTGCCCGCAGGCAGAACTGAGACAGAAGGACAGACTGAAGTGTTGCCTCAACACAACCACACTGAAGGGTGCTGCTCTCTAAGGACAACACAACTGTGCCGATGTACAAAACTATCACCGAGAACAGTTGTGGAAGGTGAAGTTAGTGCATGAGTCACTTACAGAACCCAGTCCTCCAGTGCTAAACCTCCTTCGAATGTAAATATAAAGTAATACCGGAGGGCAAAAGCTCCCTTTTAATCGGGGGTGGCAGAGGTCCACAACCAATCCCACACCTTCCCCCTACTTTTTTTTTTCATCAACTGAAAATGTTATTTTTTTTAAGTGTTTCACTGTTATTGTCCCAAAATAATTATTATAAAATTTAAAAGTGGGGGCTAAGGATGTAGGTGGTGCCCAAAACATGGCAAAGCTGCCCTTCTTTAAAAAAATGCTAGGCAAAAAACCAACCAACCCACCATAGCATACTCTCTGAGATGGAACAGGGAAGCCCAGACGGACTCCCACCCCTTGCAGGCACACCTGAGAAACCCCCAAAGGCACTGGCCTACAGAAACAGACTTAGGCATCGACGTGCAACAACAGCATGTCTGTCAACTCTCTACCGCCAAGCGCTGCCAAGGATTCTGTGGAGCCAAAAATGTATTTAAGAGGCAGCTTCCATATTTTTATTTATTTCAGTCAGGTGCCACGTGTCAAGGTACAGATGAAACCATCTTCCCCACAAAGACGACGACAACAAGCAGCCCTCAGGGAATCCTGGCGATGGAACCCCGTGAGTTTCTGCAGTGTATGTTAAGTTTCAGCCCCACTGCTTCTCTGCTGTGACAAACGCTAATACTGTGCATTAATCAACCCAACCTTTTTCTGGCCAGTTAAATACCCAGCCTTATAGTACAGCTGCATGTTTCAGTGAATAGAAAATGATTTTATGAACATGAAAAACAGAAGCAAAAACAAAACAAAAAATGAAAAGGAAAAGGAAAAAAAAAAAAGGGAGAGAGAGACACACACACATTCGGATAGTATTGTTGCTCACTTTCTCACACATGCAAGCCCCGAGTCTGTGGTATTAGCTGTGAAACCAGACACTTCAGGTTGTGTCCCTGATTTCAAGCTATTCTGGGCATGATCTGCAAGGGCCCCAAACAGGATGGGTCACTGACACGCCCCTCTTAAGCTTCCAGATAAAGCCATCTACCCTGTTAAACCGGATCCCTCTCTCCCATTAAGTTTTCTGTTCAGGTTCTTCATGTGAACTTACCCCTTCCTCAAAGGTCCACCGCTTGCTGACTTCATGCTCATTGTGATTAAACATTTCTTGATGAATCTCAATTATTCTGTGTCGCATGTTTTCTATTTCTGTGATCAGCTGGATGCACACAAAAAGAAAAATCTTTTAAGAAAAAAAAAAAGCAGAAAGACATACTTCTGTTTTCCTCTTTGCTTAAAGCTGTTGCTTCTGAAGGAAACAAAGACACAAAAGGAACTCTAGAAAGCTGGGAGCGTGGAACGTGGTGGGCAGGTGTGAATACTACCGCTGGCACATAAGCCAGGTGGTGAAGAATTCTAGGGAGCCTAAGGCCAAAATGGGGAACAAAATCTTTTAGCCCACTACCAATGTAATCTTAACGTTGACAACACAGACATCTGAATTGCTGACAACGTTCTGGATCTTATCCCAAACAGCAATCAAAATCAGGCTCAAGAAGTCACAAGTAGTCTGAAACTTGAAAGAGCAGTTCTGAAGGAACTAGGCAAGATCCTCCAATGTAAAGGAGTGCCGCTGGAAACCAAGTCCAAGATCATCAACATCATGGTATTCCCAACTACTTATGTATGGGGATGCGAGAGGTGGGTGGGCAGTGAAGGAAGCGGACAGGAGGAAACACCCAACTCATTCAAAACGCGCTACTAGAGGGCAGCTTTGCAGGTATCTGAACAAGCAGGAGGACAATAAGCATGTCCTACATCCAACTTATCATTCTTTGGACACAACGTAAGACAACCCTCAGTAGAAAAAAAGAATAATGCTGTGAAAGGCAACAGGAAAAAAGGAAGACCAAGGAAGAGATGAACTGGCCTTCTGGAGGTTCTTGATCCACAGGGCTGCAGTGGCCAAAGTCTCTTCATGACCACTGTCACTGTCAGTACACCAGCCAAACCTAGGCCAGAAAACCTAGCCAGAGACAATCTGGCTGAGGGACAAAGCACTGGCTGCCTTTGAAGCCAAGCCAGGAAGGGACCACCAGAGCAAAGGCAGGCAAGGGGGGCAGGTCCGTGGGCTGGTCTTCCAGCACAAACTGCCATTCCAACAGCAGCTGAGTTTCGGTAGAACTGCTCCCGCCACTGGAAGAGGGAAAGAGGAGATCCCTGCTCCTCCCTGCACCCTGAAAGCTGGCTGCTCCAGGATGCTGGGAAACCCACTTTAGTAGGTTTCTGGATGGCTCAAAGGAGACATGAGAAGAGGATTAGGGAGGGGAAGGGGAGTGGGATCAATGTTTTGCGGCAGTAGCAGATCTCTCCTCAGGTGCACTTGCATTTGCATCCAACTGCAGCTACAGAAAGTACAGGTTGATTACCTTAGCGGGATCAGTTATATCTTCGCTTCCAGAAGGGAGGTCATCACCAGGGGGCGCATCCTCCCCAGTATGGCTAGTGGCAGAAGAAGCCAACTCCCTGCGCAGCTGAATAAACTGCTCCGTAGTGAGAATATCCCGTGGCAGATTATTCTGTACATGGTCTTTGAACCTGCAATGAAGCAGAGAACAGCCACCTTATTTTCTGCTTGCTATGTTGTATTACAGCAACCTGAACTTACTAAAGTTTGAAGGACCTAGGAGATGCCGTAGGCCATGACTGTTCACTGAACAGAAAATGTGAAGAAAACAGGTAGTCATGCACAGGCTGATGAACTGGGCTGTGAAATATCAGCTATTCTAATATTCGTTTACCCAAGACTAAAGCAGTCCATGAAGTATTCTAAAACGACACAGCAGACTTTGTGTTTTATTCCAAGCAGACCCAATACCTTCCTTTTCATCTTCCAAAATTATGTAGCCGGAAGGGACTCCACAGGTCACTAAGCCCAGCTCCCTCCCGTGAAGGAGCATGAAATCCATAGCTAAAGCAACTCTGGCAACATGGCTGCCCAACCTCCCCTTTAAAGCCTGCAGCGAAGGAGAATCCACCATTTCTCAAGGCAGTCTGTCTGTTCCACTGTCAGAAAGTTCGTCCAAATGTTTAGAAGAAATGGCTTGTCTTGTAAATTGGCTCCACCGCTTCGAGTCCTCCCCTCCGAAGCTGCGGAAAACGAGCTTGCTCCATCTTCCACATGATGGCCCTATATTGGAAGACGGCTGCCATATCACCTCTCTGTTTTCTCTTCTCTACGCTAAAAGTGCCCAGTTCCCTCAACAGTTCTTTGCAGAGCCTGGTTTTTGGACCTTTTATTATCCCTCCCATGGGCACCTTCCAGCTTCTCAAAAGCCTCATTTATACGGGGATTTCCAGAACTGGACATAGCATTCCTGGTGACCAAAGCAGAATAAAGTGGTACAGTTACCTCCTTTTAAGTTAGATAGCACTGAGGTGGCCTCGTACAGCACTAACTTTTTTCCCCTGCCTCTTTCTTCTAGTACGGCACCTAGATCCTTTTCACAAGTACTAGTGCAGAGTCAGCTGTCTCCTACATTTGGTTTTTCCACTTAAGTGCATGATTTTACATTTTTCCTAGTTAAAACTCATTGGCTGAACTTTAGTATTGACTACTCAACAACAGGGTTGCTGTTGCACGTCAGGGGAAGTTACGGAAGCGCTGACCCTCCAAATCCCCATTGGTTCAATGGGCCTTCGCCTTAGTTGTGGTTGGATTTCAGTCGTTTTATTTCTTTAGTCCAGTTCTTCAATCTAACAATAACCTCTTGCATCTTGATTCTGTCTTTTGAAGTATTAGCCACCTCACCAAGTCTGGTGTTATCTGCAGACTGGATGAGCATGCTGTCCACCGTCTCAAGTACGCTATTATTATTTTTTAAAAGAACACAGAACAACACAAGGCGTGGCACAGAATCCCATGGTACCCCCACCTGTCACTTATCTCCAGGATGACAAGGAATATTGGTGAGCAGCCCCACTCTGGGCACGTCAGCCTGTCAACCAGTTACAAAGAGGAGCATCATCTCCTAGTCCACATTTCACCAATTTGGCCACAAGATTACCCTAACAGACCTTATCAAAAGCCTTGCTTATACCAAGGTGTGCTGCAAGCACAGCATTCCCTTCATCTACAAAGTTTGTGGCTCACCAAAACGAGAGCTAACACCAGTCGGGCATGACTTCTGAGAAATGTTCTTTTCTAAATGCTCACAGACTGGCTACTTAGCAATCTAGTCTAAATACCTCTCCTGGCCACTGCTGTTACTCTGCCTAGCATTTACTGTGGGGCTCCTCTTTCTTCCCCTTTTTGAAAATGGGGATGGCGTTTGCAACATTATCTTTCAGCTTGTCTGTCTCCATTAAGCCACAAAGGAAATAGAAGACGGTGTGTCTCTTTTTAGCTGGAAGTGAGATACCTAGGTAATTCTGGTGCAATTCTAGAAGCCTCCAACTCTTTTAGCCGTTTTTCATAATGGCCTTTCATAAAGGACACAAGACTAGGAAAAGGTATCAATTCCATCTTTCAAAGGTAAACCACTCTTACACTTAAAGAGTTATTTCTGTAAGAACAACAAGCCTGCTCTGGCTAGCAGACACTTTTTTGAATATTAGTTCAACGTTCATTCAGAGGATACTTTAGTCTGAAGAATATATGTCTGGAAAAATATTCCTGTTAAAATGACTCCACAGTTTTGGGGGGGGGGAGAGAGATGTTGTGGAACTGGCTTCCTTAGAGATCTCCATAATGCGGCAGCAGCAGCAGAGTTCAGAGAGGTTCAAGGCGCACTGGGATACACAGCTGGAGCATCCCTGTGAGGTTTTCTGCCTCTCAGTTTGTGGCAAACTGAACTACTCTTAGATGGAATCCTAAAAACAGGAATTACAACCACACTGTACATAACTCTGCCCATTTACAAGCAGCCTTTGTTTCCATTAATATTTATTCATCAAACAACTAAAGCTACTAACTCCTAGACAACAAAATGTCTCTTCAAAGTGGGCTGCCAATAATACCTCTACAAGAGAACGTTACATTATTAACTGATCTTTACTTCTGAAAGACCTGACATTACTAACTACTGTAAAACAAAGTTAAAGAGCTGAGGTGTCACGATTGCTCGTTTTTTCAGTTTGGGGTACAACCACCAGTGGAGAAGGGACGGAAGGAGAGCAGGGGGCCTTTTCCAGGGCCCCTGGGCTGAATGTCCCTCCAAAGAGCCCTCAGCCCTGCCAAAAGAGAAAACAGGAGTCAAAGAAGCCACACAAGTCTGACCCAGACGCCGACGCGGCTGCCATCCTCTCACCTTTGGAAGTGATGGCTATACAGCTGAGTTGGAATCCCGAGAATCCGGTCAAACACAGCCGTCACCGCTCTCAGATCGCCTTGCTCATTCTCCCAGTTTATATACATTTCCCAGAGTTTGTCTGAGCGGAAATCTGTCCCTGCAGCTAAGACGGCATGCTCATAGGTCCTAGGAGAGCAAAACAATCTTGGTGACCATGGAAAACAAGTACTCAGTGAAGCGCCTTACAAAAGCATGAGAGTTTCTTTCTCTTAAACTGAAATCAGAAATTCTGCAGCACTTCCGTTCTTCACTGATCCCCTGGGACCATCTTAAAAGGGTAGAAAAGCTGGACCTAAAATGCTAGATCTCAACCCCTGTCTCATGTTATCACAAAAGTTTAGATCTCAGATCAGCTTTTCCCATGATAGCTCCCTCTACCCCCCCCCTCCCGCCCAGAAATATATATTTAAAAATCATCCAGGACAGGTAGGAATAAGATAGTCTTCCATTCTCACATCCCTCCAGTTCCTGAACTGCAGCTCTCATAATCCTACACCACTGTCCACGCTGACTAAGGCTGATTATATATAGATATAACATAAAAAAAAAAATTCTACGCCTACGAAGTGAGGTCCCCTCCGTTCTCCTCATCAGCATGCTTCTTGCAAGAGGTCCACCTTCTGCCCATTCCATACCCTAGTTAACGAGACGCAGGTCCCGGTGGAATGTTTCTGATCACACCTTTGCTGACTCGTCAACGAAAACATTCTACTGCAAAGAGTACAACGGCTGGGTTCTTAGCTCAGGGAACTTACCCCCTAATGGTCCCAACAGTTTCCGGGTCGCTGGAATCCAGCGTCTCTTTGAGGAAATTTATGTAATGGATCCAGAGATCAACGCTGAGAGGTATGGCCTGGAGCCCTCTCCGATAGACCTACAAAGAGAACACCAAAAAAGCGCTATCCTTCGAGGCCTCCAATTAGGTCCTAAGCGAGAGGCAACACTGTGTTATCCGGTGAACCTTAAGAAATACTAATGTACTGGAATTTTGTTTAAATAATCTACCATTACCCTTTGGGTGGAGGTTGGCTAGAACATGGCAATGCTCTGATCTCCACGAGCGGAGTCTTGATCTTCAAAGCGCAGCGGTCCCTGCATCTGACCAGGCTGTGTGGGCAGGCTTTGGGGTACAGACCATAGGGCACAGACCCTTTAGAGCACCAATGACAGCGTCTGACCAAAAATGCAATAAGATGTAGCAAGAGTGACCAGCAAAACCAACCACAGCGTTCGAATTTTGTGAAATAATAATAATAATAATAAATGTATAATGTAAGTGACAGAAAAGCCCTGCCCTACTTGTTAAGCTGCAGTGTAATGCAGACGCTTGCACTGCAAAGCTTGACAAACTGTAGTAGAAGTTTAGCACACCTGCCAACAAAGAGAGAAGACGTTAGCTCCAGCGCCACAAGGAGTGACAAGCGCAAACCAAAAAAGCCCTATACGAAAACAGCAGGGACGGGCGGCCAAAGAGCAACTCTGCCGTGGTCTGGTTCTTGTTTGGCTCGCAGGACCCAAGAGCAACGGCTGCCAGCCCAGCGCCGCATACGTACCTCGTCGGCCTGCTTCGTGTGGCTGTGCCGCTTCTCCAGGTCGGCGTATTTCTTCCAATAGCCGTAGCAATAGGGATAATGTGTGAAAAAACTGTCAAAGGCTTTCCTGGCAGCTGACAAGTGGTTCTGGGGGAAACACACAGCAGATTCAGACTTTGGAAAAACACACTTGAAAGTGACATACGGCACACAGGCTTAAGCGACTTCTCAAATTCTGACCAAAGTTAAGGTTCAAGCCAACAGCATTTCCCCCAAAATAATTGCACTTAATAATGAGCTTAAAGACCACCAGTAGTGAATAGTTGGACAGTGTTACTTAGCCTGCGGTGTAGATGTATGTATTCTTAGTGGGGGATTTTTAGTGGGGGGGGGGGAGTGTTTGGGGATTTTTTATGTGTGTGCATGTGGGTCTGGTCTCTGGGTGTCTGTGTGAATTTCGTTGTATGGGTATACTATGTATATACTTACAATGACAATAAATTGATTTGATTTGATTTGAAAAGGTTAAATCAAGATGGACTGTTGGTCTGGTTATTCTTTATCTGAACACACGCTGAACAGAAGAAAATACGAGAGACCACCTTCTTCTTGAATTTTACAACCACTAACCAGAACTCACCAAAAAAACTTTCCAAGCACTTCATCAACGTGCCAAGTCTATGGAACAGGGCACAAAGGTGTGTATTCATACCCATGGCCCTTCAGCACTGGAACCCTCTTCCTCTGCAGACTCAAAGTCTCAGTTTAGTCAGCAGCAAAAAAAAAACAACAACAACAAAAAAAAAAGAAAAAAAAAACACACACACACACAAAAAAACAAAAAAACCCAAACCTCTTCCTCAGACAACTTTTCAGGCAAAATTAAGATGGTACAGGGAATCTCTCCTCTGCCCCCACCCCCAAAATACATTTTTTCTTATGGTTTTAAGCTTTCACCAGTGCCTTGCATAAAATTCCTACAGAATGTAAACTTAAATAAAGAGAAATTTGTTACCTGTCTAGGATAACCTTGACATGAGGCAATTAAAAAAAAAAGGAAATTAAAATTCCCTTACAGTCTTTGCCACATGGAGGCCATAAAAAACAAGATGTGGATCCCGTAGCACAGCTGTGTGAAGTACTAAAGCTCTAACATCACACTAAATGAAAGAAAAACTGTGTCACCAATCAAAAACTAGGGGAAATTTTAATTTAGAATCAATATATTTTTAACCTGTTTGTTGATTTCTGTATGATAATTCCTTCTGTATTTTCTTCAATTCAATATTTTAATATTGAATGTTACTGTGTTTCTACTTCTGCTTTTTAATCAGATTGCAATCTGTTGAGTCATAGCATTCAGAGAAGGGGGGGAATAAAGCAAACTAAAATAAGGAAAAAGGCAAAGTTAAACTCTACCTTCTCCTCCGATCTCTCACATTCTGATTATTAGGGTCTGTTTGTTTTGTTAAGAAAAAAGGGGATTAAATCAAGCTGCCTATTATGAACCAATTTGGAGGCATTTTAACCTCTCATTGCTTAAAGTCAAGGGTACCTTAGCACTTGCCGTTCTCTGCCCCTCATCAAACGTGCCTAGTAAAGTGGCCCATAAAGACCCAAGGAGAAAAGCTGCCAGGATACACACTTGCAACTGCCTTTTAACTTCTAGTCAGACGCACATTCCTATCATCTCCTTTTCAATACTTGCTTCTCTGAGCATTGCCAACTGGACATGCTCCAGGGGAAGGTAACTGGGAGGACTGGGAGGGATCTGGAAACTTAGGTTCTATGGCTTAAAGAGCCGGCTTGAAGAAAAGATTAAGAGGAGGCATGATAGTGACCTCCAAATATCTCCAAAGCTGCCACACATGCACCAGACGGGACAGCCTCCCTCCCCCCCCCTCCGCAAAGGCTTCCAAGGACACAACGACATCCAAGGCTGTAAGGAAGCAGACTGTGGCCCAACGTAAGGCGAACCGTCCAAATGGCAAGAAATGTTTTGACAGTGAGATAGGCCAACCCAGGCTCTCTTCCCATAAAGGTATTCACTGCATGTTCACTTATCAGGGCCCCTCCGGCCGGACTCATTTCTGCAGTGAGTAAAACATCCTCAGATTCTCTTAATCTAAGTTTGGGGCACTGAGGCTGAACAAGCCTTTCCAAGAACTACAAGAAAAAGCAAAAAGGGAAACTTTGTTTTTAGTAGGACATTTATATAGTGTTTTTAAAACTGTTGATTCTTTTATACTTTTTATTGTTGTGAACCACCCTGGGTTCCCTATGGAGAGCAAGGCAGCCTATAAATATATATAAATAAATAAACGTAGGGCCAAACGAGGAGCCTTTTGACTCCAGACAAACTTCAACTCAATACTGGACTGATGTTTTGATTCTGCAAGATACTCTAGTGCAAGCATTTCTGAACTATTCCAGCACAGGCATGCCTCGTCCAATAATGTCAACTGCACTTTAACCATTAGGCAGAATACTTAATGACTTGTATTTGCAGGACCTCACAGATGCAAGCAAGAAAAATCAGAAATGACTTTCTCCACATTAAAGCAAAGCGCTGTGCTTATATACCACTCCACGAAGCTTAAAGCTCTCTCTTGGTGGTTTATACTTTAATTATGCAGGCTACACATCACCCCACCAGCAAGCTGGGTACTCAAGGTACAAATCTTGGAAGGCTGGAGGGTTGAGCCACCCCTGAGCTGGCTACCTCACCCTGTCAGGATGAAACTCAGGTCTTAAGCAAAGTCTTCACTACGGCCGTGCAGTTTAACCACTGTGCCGTAAAGCTCCTCTTAGCCCAATATTTTTTTTAAAAAAAGCTTTCTAATAACATTTTTAGTCTATCAGCTTGCAAATTCAGAATTTATTTCAAGTGCTACTTATATTATTACTTGGCAAAGAAACATCTTTGAGGGGTTGGACAAAGAAGAAGAATCCTTTATTGAGGGGCAGTGGGCTTATATGACTCAACTCAAGGTTTCATGAGCTATAGCCAATTAAAAATATAAATGGGAAAAGTCCACAATTCTTGGACTCCAAATTCACTTCAGAGATGTCCTTCATAGTCTTCTGAGACATCTGGCTTGCCAGAAACATACAACACATTTCTAGATTCCTTTCATTCTGCAGGCACAATTCAAGATGTGTTTTTCGTACCTCTATAACTGTCATGTTGCCTTGGCCCCTATGTAATTTTGAGACCAAGGCCTTCCCGTTGATCATCAAAATGTCTGTTAGAAGTCACAAACATCTAGAACTCTCATCAAGACATTTTTGACAGATGCCACAATTACCAACTTTCCTGACTATAAATTTTTTACTTCCCAGAATAGTCCAGTGATCAGAAAGGAGGTAGTAAGAGAAGCTCTATGTGCCTTTTGGAGAGTGCTTGGAAACCTCAGCTGGTTCAAAAGGCTGCAGCCAGACTGCTGACGGGTGCTGGTTATACACAGCATGGGAGTCGCTTAGTACAACCACTTCACTGGCCACCTGACTGTTTCTGGGCCCAAATCAAAGTGCTGGTCATGACCTATAAAGCCCTAGACAGCCTGGGTCCAGGCTATTTGAATGATTGTATCACCTCATATGAGCCTTCTTGGCTTTTAAGATCTTCTGGGGAGGACCTTCTCTCGGTGCGACCACCTTCCCAAACTCACTTGGTGAGGAAACGAGAGAGGGCCTCCTCCTCAGGGGCTGGTCCCAGGCTTTGGAATGCACTGCCCCAAGAAGCCAAGTTGCCCCCCTCCCTCCCTCTTGTCCTTCTGTCATCCTCAGGCAAAGACCTTCCTCTTCAGGCAGGCCTTTATGCAAAAAGTGTCTCTGGGATGCTTCTTTATTAATTTACAGATTTTAAAATGTTTTTAAAATTGTTTTAATCTTGGTTTTTAATCATAATATATATTTTAATATGGTATTTATATGGTATTTTTAATACTGTTGTTTGTTTCCTAGTTTTTGTTCTAGTCGTTTGTTCTATGGAGAGAAAGGTGGCCTACAAATACTATAAATACAGAGAGAGAGAGAGAGAGAGAGAGAGAGAGAGAGAGAGAGAGGGAGAGAGGGAGAGGGAGAGAGAGAGAGGGAGAGAGAGAGAGAGAGAGAGAGAAGGAGATGATGTACTATTCCTCAAGGCAGGGAGGTGATAACATCTGCTGACAGGCACCTTTGAAGTGGATGCCGCCACACTATATCACAAGTCTGCTACTGCCTAAGATTTATAACCTGTTGAGAACGCTATGTTAATTTCACTCCAAAAAAGATACCTTGATGGTTGCTTGAAGGCACTGAACCCTTCCATCCTCTCTCTTAAGAAGCTTATCTCCTGAAAATATTACAAGAACTTTCCATACAATCTAGCATTTGAACATAGTTAATGAATAGCTATTTTCAGTGTAACGTTTGCTGCAATTTTTAATATATCCTGTACTCCACATCCTTTATTCTTTGTAATGTTTCTAAAATGCCTGAGACTCTGGCGATTATGATAAGCCTAAACACACAGTTATCAAGCTCTGTGTGTGTGTTTGTGTGTGTGTACTCACACACACACACACACACACAAACAGTAGGGAAAAAATGATAAGATTAAAATACTAACCTCTTGCTCTACATACTGAAGGAGATAGACCCAGCCTGTGAAATCTTGTGGATTCGTTTCAACTACATTCCAGAATTTTTCAAACTCCAGAGGGAACGACGGCTCGGGTTCATCAGTCTTCTCTGTTTCAGGGACTGGTATCTCACTGTCTTGGGGGCTCTCTTCCTGGGCATTGACACCAGGAGAGTGATCAGGGGACTGCTCCATCTCCGTGACACTCATGATCTCTGTACTGAAGTCAGTCGGCTGCTCACTCTTGGCTTCGCTGTCCTTGCCCATGTTTTCGCTTTTCAAGTCGCTATTCGTGTCCTGAAGATCTGAACTCTGCATAGCGATTGACGCTCCTCGTGTTCTGTTAGAAAACTGCCTGTTGGAGCAGAAGGTGACCGTCAAAATCTGTGGGGGACAGGTTTCTCCTCACACTGTGCAGACACATCCACCACCCCAACCTGAGGCGAAGGTAGATAATAATAATAATAATTAAAAAAAAACAACCTTGAGGAACCCAGGCTAAACTACTGGGACTTAACCCCCAGTGTAACCTCGGCTGACAACAAGCCGAAGCAACAAATGGAAAACAGTCTCACTGTTTGGAATGCAAGCTGTTTTAGTCAGCAGAAGAATAACAAAGCACCAGCCAGGTTGTCTCTGTTGACAGTGAGGCAGAAAGGGAGAGTTCAAATTAAATTCTAGTCTTAACAAATTAGTATGATGATACATGGAATTACTCTTTTTTTTTTTCTTATCTGAGCTTCTCCGATCAATCTGAATCTTTAGAATGGGGGGAGGGGGGACACTGACCAAGCAAATGCACACTACAGTGGACTCTGTGGGTATCTGAAGGTCAAGTGAGACCATTCTAACCCAGGGAAGACGTGTGCTACAGCCCCAGATAACAGTCAGAAAGAGTTCAGTATTCATATTTTAAGGTGAAACTTTCACAGTTAAATGGAAGTGTTTGGAAATACCACCAAAGCCTACAAGTAAAGGTAATTGTGTGAATTGCATTTCACCTATTAAAAGACAAGGGGACGACAGAGGACGAGATGGATGGACAGTGTCATCGAAACTACCAACATGAATTTGACCAAAAACTCCGGGAGGCAGTGGAAGACAGGAGGGCCCGGCGTGCTCTGGTCCATGGGGTCACAAAGAGTCAGACATGACTTAACGACTAAACAACAACAATTAAAAGACAAGTCATCAACCTGGAAGATGCCGCATCCTGTGTATTGTAAGAGATCTTGGGACCCCCAATCCATCTTTGGTTCTTACCAAGAGCTTTTACTACAGTGACTACACTTCCTCTCCTTTTCCTTCTCATGCCCATCGACATGTCTGTTGTAAATTCACAAAGTGTAAAGGCTGGAGCCCTTCCAAAGACCCTTTCTGAACTACGGCTATCCAGGGTGCAACAGAACTGAGCTCCCCAACTCTAGAGAAGCCAGATATTCCCCCTTCTGAGAAGAGTATCTCTGTCCACCACCTGAGAAGAGGGGCACATATTTCCTCCTCCTCTGAAATGTCCAAAAGAGGTCATACCGCCCAAAGGAAATCTGTCCAACACTCCAATGTTGCTGGCTCTATTAGTGTGTCCGTACCTCTCATCCCCTCACAAACCCTCTGAAACACCACAGGGTGACATGCTCTGTTCTCAAAGGGTAGCCAATAAGAATGAGGAAGCAGCTCCTACCAAGCCTTAAGCCACAGAATACCTACTAACAGGCACCGACGTTTCTGGCTGGTCTGTCTCTCTTCCAACAATCCTCAGTGGACTCCAGGCAGCCTCTAAGGTGCGCTGTTTCAGTCTAAGACTGACACTCAGACAAAGAGACCTCCCCTAAGCCCTAGATCTTCATCAACACAACCCTTTTTATAGCAAATGGAGGAAACAAAGCCTACTATGGCAAATCCGCCTTCCCAGCCTGCAATTAGAGAGCAGTAAAAAACAAAACAAAAACCCACTCCCTCCCACCCCTGAGGGTCTTGCAACACCATCATAATGATCCCTAACTTTTCAGAAGCAAGTGCTTGGGGAAGCATTGCCTACATACTTTAAAATCAAACTAAGCAAACTGCACGTCAATCCTTGATGTGGTCACCATCCCACACTGCTGCTGAGCAAGGAGGCACCAATTAAGAACCAGTGATCAAAGTGCTGCTAGTTAAATGATGATCGATCAAAGCAGCCCTAATTTTTAGAACAATAAAGCCACCACAGTTCCCAGCACTCCCTACATGGGAAACGCAGGCCCAGCAATATTTCAGGAGAAGTGGCAAATTACACAAGTCTGGATGTGGAAAGGGGAAAGGGAGAGAACAGGAAAGATGAACTCATTAATTAAGAATTCTCTAACAGTGGAGACACTGGGAAAGTGTTCAGATTTCACAAGGTTCTTCTTGACACAAGAGGTAAAAGCTAGTCACTCCAGGCACACGTGAACAGAAAGCCTTTCCATAGTACCTCAACCTCAGCTCTCATTCCTCCAAGAATAGAATAAAAGTTTTACGGCCCACGGCCCCCAAATTGACAATGTGATGGGAAGAAAAACAACTTAATAGTCCATTACTATTTACAGACATCACAGAATCATGGATGAGATAGTAGCCAAAATATTGCTGGGCAGCATCCACCTGTGGAACACCAATGCCATCACTTGCAATGGCTGACTGCCACCGAATAAAGGCTTCCTGGGATGTACATGAGTTTGCTACAAGCCCTGCGCACCCTAAAATCACAAAAGAAAACTTTAATCAGTGGTGCTTAGCTGCTGCTAACATGATCTCCAGGGTGGATAAAAATCAATAATTTTTAAAATCAAATTTTAAAAAATGTTTTTATTTTATCTTTTTTAAAAAAATCCAATGTTTAAATTTAAATCATGATTTAAATTGTGATTTAAATCAATCTGATTTAAATCAATTCCACCCTGATAATTTCCATTCTGCAGGTGAAGCGGTGCAGGATTTCAGCTATGAAGGCTCCTGAGCTGTGCAAAACGCAAACCACAGAACAGAAAGCTGCATCTCACTGCAATTCAATATTTTCAAATTCATTAAACCTAACCTTCCACCCTGAGCCATTACCGGTCTTATGGCTACAACCATACTGTGCGCACCTATAATCAGGAGTACAACCTACTGAAGAGAATGGGACTTGCTCAAGACGGAGCTCCACAGGTATCCAAGAGCAGCTGAGATGAGCTTAACCAGCAGCAAGGGACTCACGGGTTTTTTGTATTAAATTATTTTAAAGCCAGTTTTATGAATAAATCTTCTTGCAGTGGAGAAACATTTCACAATAGGAAAGAAATGTAAAATATACTAGACCAACTGCCTTTTAAAGTCTCTTAGTGAGTGCATAATCTGGAAAATCTGCAGAATCTAAAAGCACATTTTGCCAGAAATCAGTGTCGCCTCCCTTGCCACCTTTTGGCTCATGGTATGGAACTGGCAAAACTACTGGAACATAGGCCTTTAGCAAGAGAGCAGTCACTGAGAACCTGGCAACAGGTAACAGATTAATAAAGTTTAATGCACACACTTAATGACTCAATGGCACTTCTGCTCACTGAAAATGTTTTGGTTTTTTTGGCATGACAGGTTTAAGGTTTTTCTAAGAATTTTTACTTAGTTAACAATGACATGGGACGTGGTGGCGCTGCCGGGATGTGGTGGCACTGCGGGTTAAACTGCAAAAAGCCTCTGGGCTGCAAGGTCGCAAGATCAGCAGTTCAAATCCACGCGATGGAGTGAGCTCCCGTCGCTTGTCCCAGCTCCTGCGAACCTAGCAGTTCAAAAGCATGTAAAAATGCGAGTAGATAAATAGGTACCACCATGGTGGGAAGGTCACGGTGTTCCGTGTCTAGTCGCACTGGCCACGTGACCATGGAAACTGTCTACGGACAAACGCTGGCTCCATGGCTTGGAAACGGGGATGAGCACCGCGCCCTAGAGATTGACACGACTGGACAATTGTCAAGGGGAACCTTTACCTTTCAATGACATAGATTTTGATGCTAACATTATGTCTAGAATTGTTTTGTGGCATCACTTCAGTATGATATATAGGTGTTTAAGTACTAGGTTCTTTGTACATCGAAAACTACCTTAAACATTTATTTTGTTGAAAGAGAACATAAACTGCCTGATATCAGAGAAGTTCTCTCCCTGATGTATCTAAAGAAAAAGACTGTATCCATGAAAACTGACAATGAAATGGACTGGGGCGGAGCAACGGGCAGCGAGAACAGGGGAATTCTCAGGGCTCTGAGAACCCCTGGGTTTTATTCTGAGTCAGCGGACCCCCCGAGAAAGGGAGGGCAAGTTTTCCACAGGAGAAGTGGGCTTGCAGCAGGGAAGCTGGAGACGCCGGAGAATTCAGACTTGCAATCTGCTTTTTTCGGGAGTTTCTTTTCCTTATCGCAACTGACTCATGAAGTCGCCATGATGAATTGGTGAGTAGCTGCCCGGAGAAGGGGGAGATATAAAGATTTATGATCCGACTACATGAACAGAAGTTGAACGGCTATTTTTTATGGCAAGTAACAGATCAGATGTTGTTGTTTTTTCTTGGAAGCTAATTGTGAAGATAGATCTCTAAGCAGCAGAGAATCTTTGGCAATGTTGGAGTCTTTTTTTACTGCGTCACAACTGAGAGACTTGAGAAAAGTGAAACTAACTTTTCCACCTTAACCCTCCCTCCCTAAGAATTTGGCTTTTTATAAATTAGAAGCTTGAGAACCTTGAATATCTCTGAACAATTTAATCTATGGAACTTTGCTCTGAGCCATAAAGGTGGATTATAAATCAAATAGTCATTTTTATGACCAGAGTGTCCTCCGCAAGACTTTGAATTTCGGGCTGACCAAGGATCCATGAGGGGAATTTGAGCAATTAGTCTGTTTGACTTTTATGGTTACGGATGGGAGATTGAGGGTGAGACTCATTATTGGAATTTACAATGGAGGCTTGTCTTCAGGAATTTCAATCCGATCTCATCAATCATCTCAGAACTCAGATTTTAGAAATGAAAGCAGAAATTCAGACAACATTTCTTGGCTTGGATATTAAGACAGAGATAGGAGACAAACCGACCAATTTCACTGAACTTACTGAACTGCCGTCATCGGAGACAGATGGACAGACTATTGTTCTTGGGAAGCAGGAGATGGGAGACAATCCGACTGATTACATTGAATTCACTGAACGTCCGCTATCGCCAGAGAGGGAGAGAAAGACTGTTTTCCTTGATGACATCTTTAAAGATGGGAAAAGGAGGGGTGGAGATAAGGGGGGAAAGCATGTTGACATTATTTCGATTGAAAATAATGTAAAAGGGAAGGCATGGGTGAATTTAGGGGCAGAAATTTATGATCAGAGATCGGATAGATCTGCGTTGCTTCAAAATCAAGATATCGATTATATTGGGAGGAAATTAGTAAATCGGATAGAAAATGCCTTAAAGAGATTTCATAGATGGCATTTTAAAACTGGCAAAAAGGGAGCAAGAGATGAATCTTGGAAATATGATACTGGAGCTGAGAAGCAAAAATAAAAAGGGAGAAAGTAACCTGCTGATTAAATGATTAAAAAAAAAAGGGAGAAAGTAACCTGTTGATTAAATGATAAAAAAATTTTGGTTGGAGAGATATATAGTCACACATAAAGCAATATGAGTAATTATATTATGAGCAATTTTGGCCAGGTGGGAATCTCAATGGTAGACAAGCATATGTAATTATGAATTTTAGAAAGGTCGATGAAGAATAATAATATTAGATGTTTTTGTGTCCATGGTACATATATAGAGATTAAATATGTGTGAATTATTATGGTGATTATATAGACAAGATTAGGTATACAATATCTTTTTATCTGCAAAAGTGGAGATCTCTGAGAAATGTTTGACCTGGCTTGGAGTTTTTTGGTGGACAAGCAATCTTTAAGATGAAATTAGGAATGCTTATGATGAGTATTGGATAGAGGGGTATGCAGGTGAAAGAATTTATAGAGATTTCATAGATGGCACTTCAAAGCTGGTAAAAAGAATGCAGGAAATGAATTCTAGATTTTCAAGGCCATAAGTAATCAGAAATCCCTGGTCTATACATGGAGCTGAGAAATATAACAAAAATTGGAAAGTTACTTGCTGAATGTCTCAAATGGTTGATAAGTACATATAACGCTTAAATTAGAATACATATTTTGATTATAATTGTTTAGAAGTTATTGATGATAAGTTAGAAACATAAAGACACCAAGTAATATATGAATCATAGTCTGTCTATGCAGTTAAGAATGGTTTGAATATAAGATCAATATAGATCTAAGTTTATATATTAGATAATGTATGTATGTTAATTATTATAAAGCTAGGAAGTCATTTTTTGATCTTAATAATGGTTTACATATGTTTAGTAGGGTAATATGGTTTATGTAGTCAGAATTATATACCAGATGGATAAGGCCTAAATATGTTAGTAGGGTAATATGGTTTATGTAGTCAGAATTATATACCAGATGGATATATGGAAATTATCTCCCCGCGTATATGTCTGTGTTTGTTTTGTATGTCTGTTTGAGTTATAATAATAATAAAAAATTTATGAAAAAAAAAAAAACTGACAATGAAATAATTTTTGTGAGGTTTAAAGGTGCTGCAATACATTTGTTTTGGTTTTGTTATTGATGAAACAGAACAGAACTACATCTCTGTATAGCACTCAATACAGTATATTTTTATAATGCATTTTATAATGCATTTTTCATTCATCGGATCAGACCCTACTAAGCACTTTTTATTAGAATCCGAGACCTTGCTGCTGTCAATCAGAATCTATAGAGTGCTCTCTCTGTTTCAATTAGGAAACGTTCTTTTCTTAGCACATGCCCAAACAGCTGCACACATTTACACGGAATGTAAGCTTCCAGCACGACCAGAGGCTGTGTGCAGTCAGTAGCCACTGCACTTACAATAACAAAGCACTTGTGTACAGAAACAGTGGTGTGTGTTTTAAATTAAATATAACTTTATGCTAGGCAGGTTCTTCACCACATATCGCCACTGTTCAGATGACACAAACGGCCAGGCAACAAGCCCAGCAGAAATCTATAGCAGGGATACTTCAGATAACAGCCACGTTTGTGCGCATTGATAAACCACGGCTCAGTGCTACGTGCACAAATTGGAATAATTCTGAGTAAGCAATGACTCATGACTTGCCTGAATCCCAGTGTGTAGCAGAAAGCAAACTGGCCTTGACAGTTTAAACCAAACTATAGTCTGTTTCGGAAAAAGAGAAAGGGAACCTTTTTAAACCAGGCAGTTTGGTCTAAGCCACGCAAATCATTTGCAAGAATGAGCCAAGACTCCAGAAACTGAAATGCTAGTCGATTCTTTCAGTTTTGGAGGGAAGGGGAAATGCGTATGAAGAGCCCTTCCAGCTCATGCATGACATGCGATTTTAAACCACATGCCAGCGTTCCACACAAACCAGGCCACCTAAAATGGTCAAGAAATCAGCCAGACGGGTTTACAAGGCATGCGACATTAAGCAGACCTTCGCAACTGCAGTATTTGCGCTGTTTTATTTTTATTCATTTATATAATCTTAAAGTGGAAGAGCTGGAAGGGACCCTCTGGACCATGGAGTCCAGCTCCTGTCAAAGGAGGCCCAGTGGGGGAATCGAACGCTATACCTCTGGCTCCAGAGCCTTAAACCGCTGAGCTCTCCAGCCGTTCAATAATAATCTTAGAACTGCAGAGCTGGAAGGGATCCTACGGTGGATCATCGAGACCAATCCTGCTCAAGGAGGCCCCGTTGCCAACCTCTGGCTCCACAGCCAGATAACTAAGCCCCTGAGCTATCCAGTAGTTCATTAAGGATCATCCTCCTCCTCCTCCTCTTCGAGCTGCAGAGCTGGAAGGGACCCTCTGGATCATCCAGTCCAGCCCCTGTCAAGGAGGCCCAGTGGGGGGGAATTGAACTCTCAACGTCTGGCTCCGCAGTCAGAGGCCGCCAGAAGCCCCTGAGCCATCATCCCACAGGAGACAGCTTCCCAGCTGGCCCTCAAGCAAGTACCGGAAAAGGGAAGGTACCCACACCCAACGTGAAGCATCCTGGCTTAACAAAGGTCTCAAAAGTCAGAGAGTCAAACATTTTCCCGCAAACCTCCAGTCCCGTTTCCTAAAGGTGTTTTTTCTGGCGTGTCAGTCACTGCTCCCCCCCCCCCAACTCGGACGCCTGCCTGTCTCGCAGGGTTTCCCTCCTTTGCTTTCCTCCCCTCCTCCTCCCGCGCCCCCCCCCCAAGGGATTCCCCTGCCTGAGGCTTTCCCCTCCCAGATGGATACGGAGCTCTCTGGCAAGAAAGAGTCCCCACTCCGCGCCCCCCCCCACGCGCCCCCCCCCCCCGGCATCCCAGCCGCGTGGAGGAGAAAAACCAAACCCTGCGCTTCGTCCACGCCTGGCTCCCCCTCCCCGGGCAGCTTATCCCTCCCACGTGGGTGCCAAGAAGGGGCTCCCCGGCCGGCGGTTCGAGGCGACGGAGGGAGAGCAAAAGGGGGGGGGGGGTCGGGGCCGCCTGGACCACCCGAGGCGGGAGGGAGGGAGGGAGGGCCCTGGAGAGCCCGCCTGAGGGTTGGGGCCTCCCTCTAGCCGCCAGCCCTTCGGGGGAAGGGAGGGGTGAGGGGAGCGGGGCGAGGAGGGCCGACCCGAGAGGCTGCCCCCCCGCCCCCGCCCCCGCCCCCGCCCCCGCCCCGCGGCGGCCCACGTGGCGCCCTGAGGGAGGGGAAACTAGCCCTCTTCCCCTGCCCTCCCCTCCCCCACCTGGACAGGCCTCAAAGGGGGAGGGTCGAGGGGGGCGTCTGCCGGGCCTCCCTCTTCCGCCGGGGTGGCCGAGGGACCCTCTTCGGAGGGAGGGGGAAAGTAAGCAGAGGACCCCCCCTCCTCCTCCTCCTGACACGCATGCGCGCCTGCCCCGCTGACAGGGGGAGGGGGGGTCGTGGCCGCGGGGAGGCCTTCCCTGCCGGGCCCCGAGCATTGAGGCCCAGGTTCCCTCACAGGCCCCGCGAGAGGGGCGGGAAGGCGCAGCCCGCCCCCCCCCCAACCGACGCCGCCCGGCTTCTCCTCACGGAAAAGGAGGCCGGGGATCCACACATCCCCCCCTCCCTCACAGACACCCACACCCACAACCGGGCCCCGCACCTGGCGCGTGCTCTCGGCCATCGGGCCGCCGCCGCCCCCGCCTCCTCTTCTTCTGCCGCCGCCGAACGCGAGACGAGCGCAGGCCCAAGCTAGGCCAACCTACCGCCTCAGAGGGACTGAGCGCACTGCGCAGGCGCACCGGTCCCGAGGCCTCCCCTTCGCTCAGCCAACCTCGCCTCCAGCGGCGGGAACGAAGAAGCGCATGCGCGCGGGCGTCAGCTCGCAGGGCCACAGGGGACGCATGCGCCGTAGCGGCCGCCCGCCTACGTCGCTGGCTCGTCCGTCCTCCAGCGGGGCGGAGCTTGGCGCGCGCTACGCCTGCCCCAGAGCGCGTGCGCAGAGGGCTCCTCCGAAGCCCCTGGGCTGGGCGTGGGATTCTGGGAGTCGTAGTCCTACAGCTGCCCCTTGTCACCCGTTTCCAGTGAAGACTAGCGCGCGAAGGCTTGACACCGGTGGTTTCCTGAGGCTACTTAAAATAATAATAATAAAAAGGCACCTTTCTTTTGGAGCATTTCCTGCGTCCCAGCCCTCCCCTATGTGCGCAGGGGGATGAAGGCACTGAACGGGGTGGGGGTGAGGGTTGGACCCCCCCATGTCTGGCAGTCCATCGCATGGATTTCCCCAAAACACATTATCCCCCATTTAGACAAGAAGGCCTTCACAGAGGAAGCTAAGTGTCCGGTCAGGGAGAGGAAAAGGAGAAACAAACAAACAAAAAACAATCATCCCCCACATCTTTACAGAAATAAATCCATTTATTTTTATAACTTTTTTTTTCCCTTTCAAATGAATACAGTACTTGTAAGATACCAAATTGTGAGAGCAGAAGAAGACCTGGCACTATATCGCTGAGAATTGCACAGCAGGGGAAAGAAGTTAACACCTTTGTAAGTTTGGGACAAAGATAAAATTCAGCAATATTTCCCACACTGAAATATGGGGGCGATAGCCAACACAAGCCATTTCTTTTAGGACGTGTGTCGCTCAAACCCTGCAAAAGGTATTTCCATTTTTACTATAAATTTTGGTCCACATGCTTCATTAACCTGTTAAAAGTGTGACGATAGTGTGCAGATAATTACACCCAACGGTCAAGCCAGATGTAACACATTTGACAGCAGCAAAAGCAAGCTAACACTGCGCAAACATGAGCAGGACTGATTTTCAAAAGGCATTCCCCCCCCCCCCCCACAAACATCACACAGAACCCTGTTGTTTGCATGTATCACTCAAAGCTTTTTTTGAAGCTTCTGTTCATCTTAAGGCTACATGAGAAGACATGTCAGATCACATGATTTCATGATTAAATCTATTCCTAGTGAAAAAATCTCATCTTTGTTCGTACATGCGGGGCGTGGCGCCACAGAGTCAAAGGAAGAGTGCAAACAAGCAGAATCGACTTTGCTTCCACAGACAATCAGTCCCCACATCGATACCGGATCTTGGAAGAGCACCAGGAGAGACAGAGACAGTCCACAAGCCTCCTGCTGGGCTTGGTTTCAGCCTCGGGCGGATGTACTGCAAAGACAGCGTCCGTGGTAGCCGGTCTTTCAGACCAGTCACTGCCAAGTTTTCCTTCTGCATAAAATGCAGACACTACCTGGCGAGGAAACATGGCTTGAGGACCATCCGCTCAGCCTCGTGTGAAAGAGCCTGCTGCCAGTGGCTCGGAAACCTGAAATAGCAGTGGTGTCCATCCACCCCTTCCTGCTTCAGGTGGCTGGATCCAGGAATTCCTCCAGAGTTCTTCTGATGTGCGGGGGCTGGGAGGCAGCATGGATCAAGAGGTTCTGGCCCATCTGTGCAAAAAGGGCTTTGGACAATTTAGCAGCGGCGGTCCGGATATTTCCACCCGCTCCTGGCAAGGAGCCGCTGTTCGTCATGTTGCCTAACAGGTGCCACAAAACTGCCAAGACTTTTTGCTCCACAGCATGAGGTTTCCGGGGATACAGCTCAGTGACAAGCTCTGAATTTGAGAGGGGAAAAAAGAAGGGAGGAACGGCAATTACTTGTCCATAGCAAACACCACACACAAGAAAGAGGCTGCCTTTATATCCTGCCCGTGCCGGACACGCTGATCAGAAATACGACTTCACACACCCTCTTCCTGTGCATGTTCTGGAGAAATCCTATGAAATTCAACCACAGCACTCTCTAAAAGGTTGCTGCTTTGGGTCGTTTTAGTTCAACGGAATATTAACAGAATCTTTTGCATTTGCTTTTTCCTGTAGCAGAAGAAAGATGGATACTTGCTTGCAGGAGCAAAACGGATCAGCCACTAAGGCTCCCTGTCGAGAGGACTTAACCCTGGCTGAACCTGTCTCCGTTTCTCCCTCCGCTTTGCACAGGCTTAGCTCCACCTCGTCTCCAGCCGTCCAAAATTCCTACTCTTTTCACCAGACTCTAGCTAATTTTGACCTTGTGCATTTTAAGGGAATAGAAGCAGATTCCCACGAGCTCTGAACATCTAGAGGATGTGTCCTCTGCCACTACAGGAAAAAAGAAAGAGAGGTTACTTACCTGTAACCATAGTTCTTCGAGTGGTCCTCTGTGAATCCACACAAATGGGTTTAGACTGCGCCTGCGCAGGACCTTTCGGAATATTCTAGAGCTTTAAAACATGTGATTAGTAGGACGTTGCCCCGTGCCGCGCATGCTCCGCCCGCCCGTAATACCTCGGTTCCGAAAATGTCCGCCGCTCTCAAGGCTCTGACCGAAACAAAGCTCAAGACACCAAGTGACAGACAGCGGGGAGGATGGGCGGGATGCGTGGATTCACAGAGGACTACTCGAAGAAACATGGTTACAGGTAAGTAACCTCTCTTTCTTCTTCGTGGCCTCTGTGAATGCACACAAATGGGTGACTAGCAAGCTCACTTACCGGAAGGAGGGCTGTCATGCCAACAATGAAGTCAGCACAGCCCTTCCGAAACTTGCTTCTTTCTTGGCCCTGACGTCCAGACGGTAATGCGTCACAAAGGTCGATGGTGTAGACACATCAGGATATAAGACAACCTTGTCCAGGTGAAACTATATATAAGGGGCATCAGCCCGGAGGGCAGCCAACTCGCTGGCTCTCCGTGCAGAAGTAATAGCCACAAGAAACAAAGTCTTAATCGAGAGAAGTTTAAGATGAGCAGAAGCCATGGGTTCGAATGGTGGGCGAGCAAGGGCCTGTAACACGACCTGGAGAGACCATTGAGGGAGTGGCGGCCGGACAGGTGGGCGAATGTTACGCAGACCCCGAAGGAACCTCTTCAAGGTCGGGTGCGAAAATAAACGGGAAGCCTCTGAACCCACAGGCTGATAAGAAACAATAGCGGAAATATAAACCTTTAACGTCGAGTGGGCCAGACCTCAATCAAACAGATAATGCAGGAAAGCGAGAAGAGTATCTAATGAAACTGGAACAGCCAGAAGACCTCTGGAAGCAGTGAATTTGGTGAAAACAGACCACTTATAAGAGTATAACAATTTGGTAGAAGGTTTTCTAGCTCTAATACTTCCTTTATACTGGGGGAATCCTCCATACCGTCAGGTGGAGCGACTCCAGGTCGGGATGACAGATCTTGCCTCCGTCCTGAGTTAGGAGGAATGGTTGGGGAGGTAGTCTCAGAAACTCTGAGGCGATGGTTTTGAGGGTGGTGAACCATGGTTGACGAGGCTACCATGGGGCTATCAAGATGGCATTGGCTCGCAACTGACAGATCCTGACGATCGTTCGCTGAATGAGCGGAATGGGAGGGAAAAGATAAAGGACATCGTCCCAGCTCACCATGAAGGCATCGCCCAAAGAGTCCGTGCCTCTCCCTGCCCGAGAGCAATACCTGCTGCATTTTGAATTGGCCTGGGTGGCATATACGTCGATGGCTGGCGTTCCCCACCGATCGCAGATATGGGAGAATACAGAGTCGTCGAGAACCCACTTGTGAGTTTGAGTGGTAAGACGGCTCAGACGATCGGCCATATCGCTGTCCTCTGTAGATATGTGAATGGCGACTGGAAAAATATGGTGATCGTAGCACCATTCCCAAAGGTGGATCGCTGAATACAGAAGAGACAAAGAGTGGGTGCCCCCCTGCTTGTTGATGTAATACAGGGTGGTCATGTTGTCCGTGGCCACCTGTACTCCACGACCAACCACGAGAGGATAGAAAGCGCGGAAAGCCTTGATAACAGCCAACATCTGTAGATGGTTGATGTGTAGTGACTTCTCCGAGCTGGACCATAGGGCATGGATCTCGTGAGTGCCACAGTGTGCGCCCCAGCCTGTTGGGCTGGCGTCCGTCGTGATTTGGACATCAGTTGGAGGGGCCTGAAAGGTCGGCCAACTAGAAGGTGAGGCATGAACATCCACCACATCAGTTGACTTGCTAGCTCTGGAGTCACACATAGGCAGGGTTGTCCAACAGAGGATCGAAATGGGACAGGTACCACGCCTGTAGAGAGCACATCTTCAACCAAGCATGATGAAGAACAGACGTGGTCGAAGCCACGAGACCTAAGAGATGCTGATTGTGGTGAGCAGAAACCTTGGAATATGGGCGCAATGGATGAATCGCTCGACTTAGTTTGTGAATCCTTTCGGCAGGAAGGAAAACCCTGGCTCTGATGGAATCGAGGTGAGCACCAATATAGTCCATGGTCTGAGACAGTTGGAGATGGGGCTTTGCAAAGTTGACCTGTAGGCCTAGATCTGCCAGAGTCTGGAGAGCAAAGCTGGTATCCTCTTGTGCCTTGCTGTATGAACCAGCGACGATCAACCAATCGTCTATATATGGAAAAACCGTGATGTTGTGTAGACGAAGGTAGGCTGCTACGGGGGCCAAACACTTTGTGAAGGTTCTTGGGGCAGTGGCAAGCCCGAATGGTAGGGTGCAGAATTGGTAAGCTGACCCCATGAAGAAGAAGCGGAGATATTTGCGATGACGCTGGTGGATGGAAATATGAAAGTAAGCGTCCTGTAGGTCTATAACAACGAACCAATCGCCCGGAGAAAGAAGTGGAATGACAGATTCTGGGTGACCATTCGGAAACGTCTTGGATAAAGGAAGTATTGAGTAGTCTGAGATCTAGGATTGGTCGGAGACCGGCATCCTTTTTGGGAACCGTGAAATAGCGGGAATAGAAACCGTCTAGAACCTCCTTAGAAAGAATGCGTTGAATAGCATGCTTCTGGAGAAGAACAGAGACTTCATCCTCTAGAGCAGGTGAGTAAGCCGTGAGTTTGAGGTGGCCGATAGGAGGAAGATCTGTGAACTCCAAGAGGTAACCATAACGTATGATGGCGAGCACCCAGGTGTCTTTGTTGATGATAGACCACTTGTCGAAGAAAGGGGCTCGCCGGGGATGATGGGAGAGGTCGAGTGAAAGGTTCGGAATAGGACAGTCAAAGATATTGTTTATTTTTCTTTGCAGGACGACGGAAGGTTTGGCAACGTGGAACAGGAACCTGTGACCGGAAAGTAGTGGTAGCAGAAGAAGCTGGAGGAGGATTGGACCTCTCCTGAGCAGGAGGTCTGTAAGAGCGATAGGCCTGATGGGAAGATTGCTGATAAGATTGTTGCGTATTGAAAGGTCTGAACCACTGGTAGCGTTAGTATCGTGGCTACTGGACAGAATAAGAGCGAGCTGTCTTCCGGATCTTATGTAAATTGTCCATCACCTCATCTGTCTTCTCATTAAACAGGCCAACACCATCAAACGGAAGGTCTTCAATGCGGGACCTAGCATCATCTGTAATTCCCGCTGAACGCAGCCAAGCATGCCTCCTGAGGGCAATAGTCGATGTCATGGCCTTAGATGCTGCATCAGCCGTGTGACGGGATGCTAAACGCTGCTGTTTAGCCAACGTCGCCTCCAGGTGAGCATTGAGAACACTGGCCCTAGTCTCCTCAGGAGCAGCTTGGAGAACTGGAAAAACATTGTTCCACAACTGCCTCTGAGAAGCCCCCATAGCTGCCTGATAGTTTGAAACTCTCATGACAAATGAGGCCAGAGAGTAGAGCCGACGGCCCAAGACATCCAGCTTTCAACCTTCCCTGTTGGTGGGTGTGACCTTTGAACGGTTTCCAGCCCATGATTGATTAGATTGTACTATGATGGAATTTGGTGCGGGATGTTTAGTGAGGAAAGTAGTGCCACTGCCATGCGTTCCGTAATGATTTTCAACACGCCTAGAGATCTGAAGAGACGTGGACGGTTGATTCCATGATTCTTTTATGAGGTCCAGCATAGCTGGAATGAACGCCAAACTCAACGGGGGGGATTTATCTTGGTTTATGTCATCGAAGACAAGGTCCTGCTTGGGAGGAGGGGGTTGCTCTATATCAAGTTCCAAGGATTTAGTGATGCGGAGAATTAACTGCGAGTATGATGTAAAGTCCTCAGATGGCTATGGGGGATGGAGATCAGCAACATCTGAATCAGGAGTTGGCAGATTTGATGGAGATTCCCTGGAAGCTTCTGAAGGTGGATCTTGTTCAGAGACCGATGATACCGAAGAACTCCTAGTAAAATAAAGAGGTGGAGAAGGCGAGTGACGATGACCTCTTGATATAGAGGCTGGAGCTCGAGGAATCGGTGCGGAAGTGTCTGTTTCAGGTGGATGAGAACTTTTAGAAGATGCACCCTGACGAGAAGACCGAGCGTGAGATGCTCTCGGGTGTGATACCGAGGATGACGGTACCGAAGGGACATGAGAACGCTTCGACAGATGGGGCGCCTGTTGAGAAACGTCTTGCTGAGATAAGTGGCGTTTAGAAGCAGGCTTCGATGGTGGAGGGTCGAGCTGGTAATAAGCTTGATGCCCGACGCCAAAGAGGTGAGGGCGATGGGGAGGATCCAGAAGGAGAGGCATAGACATAACGCACTTTTGGATCTTACATAATCGCCGGTGTCATAGTAGGGATCGAGGTCGTCCCCACGGTATCGACGTTGATCACTACGTCGATCAACCTCTACATAAAGAGGCTCCTCATAATCCGAGAACACATGACGTCGAGATGGACGAGGAAGAAATATAACCTCCCGATGCTGAGGATACTGTCGGGCTGGAGAGATATGTCAACGTTTCGCCAGCCGTTTACGTGGAGGAGACTGCTGCGGTGACACCTCCGAGTTCGACAGTTGTATCACTGTTGCCCGCCCGATTGACATAGGGCTTGAATGGGCCGAGGCCGGGCTGGAGATCACATCAGCCTCAGACTGGGAGACAGACTCGGTATCGATACCGAAGCCTGAGCCTGTGGTGGTGGTACAGAATCACCCGCTTCAGAAAGAGTCTGGATCTGGCAACTCTCTGGACGATTCCTCGAGTATCGGCGACGGAAGGGAAACTCGGACTGGAGGGAGCTCCCGAGGTTGAGTAGATTTGGAAGATTGTTTAGCCTTCTTCTGCTTAACCACCTCTTTCTTTTTCTTAGGATCCTTTACCGATGGTGATTTCGACATCGAGATTGAAGTCGATGCTGAAGACTTTTTTGGTTTAGGCATTTTCGAAGAAGCCCTTGGAGAAGGGGTGGCAGGAGCTGATGAAGCAGCGGGTTCGGGACGAGGAGTAGAAGGAGCAGGAGTCAAGGTAGGCTCCATGGCTTGAGGGTGTTAGTGATTTTCCCCACAAATATGAACGAAGCCGCTGTAAGTGGAGCTTAAGGGCGGGCTTGGTCAACCTTTTACACTCCGGACAGGAGTGGGTCTGGTGCCTCTCCCCTAAACAAAATAAGCAGCAGTCGTGGCCGTCTGTGAAGGGGATCTTATTGGCACACGACGTACAGCACTTAAAGGGACCTGACGAGGCCATAAAAATTGGCGGGAACAGAAGAAGGGGGGGGGAGGAGAAAAAAAAGAGAAGAACTCACGGGAAAACGTCAACAATTGCCAGTCCAAGTCAAAAGCCGAAAAAGATTAGAAGCCGAAAAAAATCACGATAAAGTCGGAAAGCCAAAATCAGAACGGTAATCAGTCCAAAGGTCAGAGTAATCCAGAAATCACAAACGGTAGTCAGTAAACCAGACCAGAATCAAAAACCGTAAGATATGAGAACAATTCAAAACAGCTCTAGATGTCGCAAGAGTCCGATCTCAGTGGTGGCAAAAAGGAACTGAGGTATTATGGGAGGGCGGAGCATGCGCGCCACGGGGGAACGTCCTACTAATCACATGTTTTAAAGCTCTAGAATATTCCGAGGAGTCCTGCGCAGGTGCAGTCAAACCGATTTGTGTGCATTCACAGAGGCCATGAAGAAGAAACATTGGTACTCACTGTGAGACAAAGACTGGTTCAGCCAGGGTGGGTCCCTATCTCTTAAGGGAGCCCTAGTGCACCACCTGATTTGCTGATCACTTCTGCCTGTGGAAGCGAGGAGGGACAACCCATCGCCTGAGGACGCCCTCCCTTCTGCTACATAAAATGAACGTTTCACAATGAGTACCCCTACCCCAGTTTACTATTAGCCACTCTGAGCAGGAAGGACTTTGGAGTGAAACATTCTCAGAGGAGGTTAGCCTCGGATCAGAAGTTTGACGGAGGAGAAAAGCATGGAAGCGAAAGCAGACCTGCTACGATAAGCCTTACCCGCAAGCTTTTCAGTGATGTCTTGTTTGGCTTTTCCGTTCAGAAACTGGGCCTTTGTGCAAAATGGCTGAAGAAGCAAGTAATTGTCTAGATGCAAAAAGAAATAGAAGGGGGGGGGGGCAGAAGACAGGAGCTGAATGAGAATCCCAGGATTATGTTTCAGGTTTTTTTTTTAGCCCTGCGGTCCACCAACAGCCTTTGATTCAGAATAGCACGGACGGGGCTTTTGGAGTTTGGAATCCCCCGGGCGTCAGCCAAGAAAATGCACAGCCCGGTGGCGATGCACCGTCGAGTCATTTCTGACCTAGGGTGGCCCCATCAATTCACAGCCTCCAAGGCACAAGTAATTCCTCTAGGATCGTATGGTCTCTCGGTGCTACACCCCCATCACACCCCTGTGGTTCAACAAAAATTACAAATGTTTCTCCCTCAGGCGGCGTAACTTCAGAACTGGCCCGAGGCATGCAGAAACAAAGCTGCCTTTAGTCTGAAACATACACCCCACCCCGCGCATGCACACACACACAGACATGAGTGTGCCCATTAACAGAGGCAGGATCAAGGAAGGCAATGAGGAAGAAGCATCTTGCCGTCCCAGCACCCCACCGCCCCCCGCCCCTGCCGGAAACAGGCTCCAAGTGCTCTCGTTGGCCCAGCCATTACCTAAGTGCTGACAAAGAGCCTGGATGACATTGGTAGCGGCGGCGTAGATGCCTGGGTTCTTGGAGTTCAGATTGTTGTCCACCAAGGCAGGAATCAGCATGTTGATCACAGGAGAAAGCTTCTCCTTCAGCAGAGGAATCAGCCGGGACATGGTCTCCAGGGCCACTTGGTTGACTTTGCTGTTGGAGTCGTGCAAGCGGGACTTGAAGGCATCAAAGATCTGAAGAGACACACAGGACAACAAAACCTATGTCTTGTGAAAAGGTTCCCCTGCCCCGATGGAAACGCTCCATTCTTTGCCCGACTGCTTTGTCCAGCAAAGTCTGCAAGTCTCTCTGCCAATTATAGAGGGCAGGCCCTGGCTACAAATGTCAACCCAATTGCAGTCTGTTTAGTGGATCGGCCTCCTAAACCAAGAATCTCTGAGAAACGCCGTCGGCCAAGAGTAGGGCTCTCTAAAGATGATACCCAAATTAAGTCTTCTGGCTGCCGGGACTCCTTGGGTCAGTGAAATGGAGGCCGTTCTGCCACCCTATGGTTACCCTCAAAACCTATCCTGGGGGTGGGGGAGCTCACCGGGGGGTGGGGGCACAGATGAGAAGGAGATAGCCAAAGCCCCACCACGCTAAGAGTAAAATCCTGTTCTGTATCTTCGTGCTTAGCTTAAGCTAGTTTGGGCTCTTGAAAAAAAAAAGTACTTACACTAATTAAAAGCTTCTTAGCCCCCCCCCCCCCCCAAATATGTTAGGGTCCGAAGATCCCAAGGCATAAGGTTAAGCAACCCAGTTTTGCCCAGAGTTGTATCTGACGGGGAAATGCTCTTGATTCTCTGACCAACAGGCGTTCTGACAAAGAGTGGGGAAGGAAACTGAGGAGGAGAGCCTTTTTCTCAGGCTAACTTAATGGGTTCCGTTTGGCAGTGAGGCAGACGAGCAACAGCTAATTGGCAGATGGAAAGGGAGGCTGGAAAGGTAAACGGGCCCAAAGCTGTCCAGCAAATCCACAGACCAGAGGGAAAGCCAGCATCGACCAGAGGCAAAAGAGGCCAGGAAGACACGCCCAGGGCACGAGAAGCCTCCGCAGAAAGGAAGAGCAGAGCCCAGGGGAAGGGGAAGTGGGGGGGAAGGAGGGCCATCCAGTTCCACACGTCAGTCAGAGCTCTTCACGTCTCCCATGGAGCAGGAGAAGGGGCTCCCCTGGCCCTGCTGAGGCAGGAAACGGGGAGGAAGGAAGAACCCAGGAGAGTTCTCTCTCTTTAGAGACACTCTTCTTGTCTGGGTGGGAAAGTCCTCCCAATGAATTCCAAGGCAAGGGTTGGCTTGGGGTGGGGAAATCTTTACTTTCAAGAGAGAAGTAGAGCAGAAGCCCAAGCCCGGCCCCTGCTGTCTCGTTGCCCCAGAGCCACGGCCTGCCAGAGCAGGCAATGAGCTGGCTAAATGGGCCCAGGAGACTGACTTTCCTCCCTTCTCCCTCCCCTGTGCGAAGCTGCAGCTCAGGCACCTCGGCCCTGCCGGCTCCTCCCATCACCACCACCACCTTCTTCCATTTTGCCGCACAGCCGCTCTACCTGCTGGGTTACGATTCGCAGGTCCTGGCCCATGATGTCACTGCCCAGTTGAGTTTAGTAACCATGTTGAGGGTTTATCCCATTGTGTGCACCGTTACCTTCACAATGTTTGCCACAACGAGGTCTTGGTTGCTCTCCGTGTCTGCCAGCAGTTGTTTGATTCCACTAATTCGGTCTCGGAAGTCTTTTGCATTCAATAAACTCGTGACGGCCTTCACGTACTCGGCACTTTCCACCGCGCTGCGAGGAGCTGATTTCCTGGACATTTCCCGGCCTTCTCTCATCTCTCTGCTGAGAAGGGAACGCGGGGACGTGGTTTGCACTTTTGATCTAAAGGTCATTCTAAACGTCTGAAAGGCACAGTTTTACAGAGGGAGCCACGTGGCTCTGGGACACCACGAGGAACCAGGTGGTTTGTGGAGCCACAAAGATGACAAAAGAGGACAATGTAGGCTCCAGCTTCATTCGACGCCACTCAGCAGGTCAATTAATCTCCAGTTTGGATGCACAAAGAGCGCTACTAACTTGGAAATGTGTGCAATCATTATAATTGGCACTAAAACACTATTTGGAAAGAGGGGAAGGCATGTTAGTAGCCTCAAGTGTAGAAGAGGAAACCTGTGCAGTTTTTATGCCAAAAGGTGTTCTCTCTTCATCGATCCTGGAGCCTTTCTCATCTCACAGGATCAACTTCTGGACGGATGAAAGACGTTCCCCCCCCCCCCCCCCCAACATATCCCAGCACTGGGCAGGACAGCCATACCCCACTTTGCTAAAGAAGGAGCCATTTACCGTAAAAAGCTGGAAACAACTTTATTCATTCCGCCCACAGGAGGGCAAGATGTCCTTCGGACGGTCTAGTAATTTTATCCAGCAAAGAGGCATGTTTACAGAGCAAGAAGGATATTTTTATTTGTCAAACTAGCCGTTGGGTTTCCCGCGTGTGTGCTTCTTTCAAAATAGTGATTTAGCCAATTAAGAGACAACAGTCACAACACCAAGGAGAACATTAAAAAGGACAGGGCTGTAAATAACCTGTGTGGATTTGAGGGGAGGCGTTGTATCCCATCATCTGTTGATTAGGGTTCTCTTGTATCTCCTAATTTTCTCTGCGGGACATTTTGCAAGCAGAAACCCGTAAGCGAACTGTGCTACGCAGAGAGCCCAACCCAAGTAGAGCAGACACCACACGACACTTCCTCAGTGCCTTAGTCCATGCAATTTCGCTCGGGACCTCCCAAACAGGAGGCAAACAACCGGACAACTGCACCAGAGCACAGACAGAGTTCTGACTCCTGTCCTCTGAAGATGCCGGCCACAGAGACGGGCGAAACGTTAGGAAGAAAAACCTCCAGAACATGGCCAAACCACCTGGAAAACCCACAACCACCATTGGATCCCGGCCGTGAAAGCCTTCGAGAATAAACTGTACCTGTCGCTCGCGCTGAGCACTTCCCGAGACATGGAGGCCGACCGGGAGCTCTCCATGGTGCTGGTGTTAGAACGCCTCCCTTTGGCCGAAGGGGTGACGATGGGCATCTCTCCCAGCCCCTGAAATTGCAGTGCAACAGGTCAGACAGAAGTTTGCCCCTTCCTTCTCCTCTTTAGATGTTGTATCGTTTCTGCATTTGCTGGTGCCCTTAAGAGAGGTAACCAGGATTTACAGGAGACAGATTCCCTGTCCCCAACAAGGCTCTGAATTCTTGACGGAAGAGGACGGGCAAAGGTTTTTAAAAAAAAGCTTAAAGGGAAAGGTAAGCACAGAAGGTTTTGACCAGAGACAAGTTAAGAGTGGAACTGACATAAGCAGCTTAACTCTCACAGAAAACATTTCTATTCTCCGTCTTGCTGGAGAAAAAGTCATTGCTGGTGGAGTTCTAAGACTCCGCACCCATTCCTAACATCCAGGATGCAGCTGAACTGCCCCCCCGAACCTTCAGGCTTGGACAGGTTTACCATCGGATAACAAACACATCCATCCACAAGATCCGTGCTTATCCAGCAGAAAATCTAGGGTTCCGAAGACTCTCTGCTCATGGGAATCCCGTCTCATTCGTAAGGGGAAACCTTCACAATCGGGGCAGGGCTTAACTTCCCACTTCCTGTGAGGTGGACCACTGTGGGTCCTGTAAGACAGAGGAACCGCAGAGTCAGGGAGTCTGAAAAGCTGGTGAAGGAAGACTAGCACAGGAAGCTGTCCAAGAGCCTGTTTGTTTGCAAAGGAAAAGGGGCTGAATGAGTATCTGATTTTGACCTCTCAAAAGTAGTCTGGCCAGTTCAGAACAGTTGCAGCTGACTAATTAGGCAAGAGGATGGAGAAGTGGGGCCGAGCTGGCCCTGGTTAGCTACAAACCTATCAACAAGACTGAATAATTGATTGATGGTGTTCATGTGCCGCCTTCCCCCCCCCCCTCCACTCCACAGGGGACCCAAAGCAGCTCATAACCATTAAAACTGTACAATAATTACAATCTTAAAATGGTATCAAAAACTGTATAAATTATAGCTTTCCTGAGATTTAGAGATAGAGAGAGAGAGAGAGGGAGGGAGGGAGGGAGGGAGGGAGGGAGAGGCTATAAGCCTGCCTGAAGAGGAAGGTCTTTGCCTGACGAGGGAAGGGGCCAACAGGGCTTCTTGGGGCAGCCCATCCCAAAGCCTGAGAGCAGCCACTGAGGAAGACAGCCAAGGCAAAACGGTTCTGCTCTCTCTCCAGAACCCCCAACGGCTATCCTGGTATTTCCAGAGAGCGAGCTCTTGCAACCGAACTGGCCCACTGAAAGAACGCAAGGTCCTCGGCCCGGAGGCCTAAAGGACGGTAACCCTGGCCCCAAATGAGGCTCCCTGGAGAGGGTGCTCCAAAGCCCACTCCACCTGGCGTACCTTCTGCCGGAGGCTGCCAACCGTCTCCTTCACGTAAGGCAAGTCCTTTGGCAGCACGTATTTCTCAAGCATCTTCTCGAAGTCCGCATGTGTCATCAGCGTGTAAAGCATCTTCCGGCCGTAGTACCTGCGAGGACCACACATCTTCTGTCTCAATTTAACCTGATGATTTTTTATTCGGGCAAATGCTTTAAAATCAACACCCGCGCTGGGTTGAAGTTTGGCTTTCTCACTGTAGAGAACACCGGTGCTTCTCTCAGCCCTGCTGCACCCTCACTGAATGGCACTCCTCCACCTCCACACACGCATGCATCCAACGGGATCCATGTCATCCTACCAACACTCGAGCTCTGCCTTGGCTTCCTTTTTACGTGCAGAAAATTCTCTCTCTCTCTCTAGCACTTAACCCTTCTCATCAGCTTCAAGGTGCGAAGGATCCAGAACGGTGTTTTCTTCATCAGATACAGGGAGAGCCAAACACACCCTACGGGAAACTCTCTCACGCTCCTTCGTTCTCATCCTTTCAGCCACCTCCGACATGCTATTCCTTTCTGAAGAGGAAGCTCCTCCTCATCAAGGCTTCCGGAACGGCTGACGTTCTCGGCCTCTTAACAAGCTGCTGCACTTCCAAGACTCGGGACCCCCCACCCTCCCTCCCTCCCTCTGCAGCTCCTCACCTTGTTTCCTGGGATCCATCTTGGACAAACTTGGCGACAGCAGACAAAACCTTGTCGGTCACATCTTTAATGCCAGACAGGATACGTCCTGGTCCCATGCGCTCCACGAGATCCGACAGGTGTCGTGCGGTGCATCTCCTCACTGCAGTGTTCAAGTGGCTGGTGAGGGTTTGGGGCGAGGGGGTGGGGAGGGAGAGAGGAGGACACTGCATGAGTAACATGCTCCTAAAAGTGATACCGAGAGCATGCTCTAAAACCCACTCCCACTCGTGCTCTAAAACGCTGATGGTAGCAGCATGGAGATTAAGACATGTGGAGCCAAAAGGAAGGTGACGCAGCTAATGTGGCATAGCCATCATCCCCATCACCTATGCAAAAGGAGCAATCTAGAGGACAAAGTCTGTGTGCCGCAGAGAGAAGTTTTAGCAAAATGAGGGAAAGCACTAGACAGCTTGCCTTGTGAAGAAATACCAGCAGCAGAACTTATTTATTTATTTATTTATTTATTAAATTTATACCCCGCCCATCTAGTCAACTGACTACTCTGGGCGGCTGACAACATATAATATAAACAATTTAAAATATAAGACAAAGTAACGCATCAATAGATAGTACTCAAGATGGAAGAAAAAAGTGAATCAAGTAGTGGCTGGAGGGAAGGCTTGCCTAAACAGCCAGGTTTTCAATGGGCCTTTGAAAATGCCCAGCGAAGGGGCCATACGGATCTCAGAAGGGAGGTTATTCCAAAGGCGAGGAGCCACTGCCGAGAAGGCCCGGTTTCTTGTTTTTTCCTTCCGGGCCTCCCTCGGCGTTAGGCTCCTCAACCTCACCTCCTGGCTACATAGAGTGATACGAGTAGATTTAGGTGGGAGAAGGCGTTCCGCCAGATATCGAGGCCCTAAACCGTTTAGGGCTTTATACGTAAGCATTAGAACTTTGAAATCAACGCGGAACCGAATGGGCAGCCAGTGTAAGGCGGCCAGAGTGGGAGTGATATGTTGATGTTTCCTCACCCCACTAAGAAGTCTGGCTGCCGCATTCTGCACCATTTGGAGTTTCCGCATCGATCTCAAAGGTAGCCCCACGTAGAGAGCATTACAGTGGTCTAATCTTGAGATTACGAGCGCATGGACCAGAGTGGTGAGCGACCCAGCATCTAGATAGGGACGCAGCTGGGCAATCCGCCAAAGATGGAAATAGGCGGTGCGGACCACGGACGCCACCTGGGTCTCCATGGTCAGCGCCGGGTCCAGATGGATCCCCAAGCTGCGAACCTCACTCTTCGCGGTGAGTCACCCCCCCCCCAAAAGAGAGGGAGTTTCCCAAACCGCTGATGGTAGGTCCGCCCACCCTCAGGACCTCCGTCTTGTCCGGGTTGAGCCTCAGCCCACTTTCCTGCATCCATTGCAGTACAGACCCCAAACAGCGCTGAAGGGACAGAACAGCATCCACTGTAGTTGGAAAAAAGGAGATGTAGAGCTGCGTGTCATCAGCATATTGATGGCACGCCACTCCACACCCCTGATGACCTCGCCCAGCGGCCTCATATAGATGTTAAAGAGCATTGGGGAGATAGCTGAGCCCTGCGGAACCCCACAACTGAGGCTCCACAGGGCCGACTCTCTCTCCCCAAGCTGAACTCTCTGAGGACGATCTCCCAGGAAGGCACGGAGCCAGGCCAACGCCAGGCCACCAATTCCCAACTCGGAGATCCTCCTCAGGAGGATACCGTGGTCGACGGTATGAAAGGCGGCTGAGATATCGAGGAGGACCAACAGCGACGTTTTACCCCTGTCGGCCTCCCTCAAGAGGTCATCTAACAGGGCGACCAATGCCGTTTCTGTACCATGGCGCGGCCTGAAGCCCGACTGGAACGGATCCAGGGCATTTGTTTCATTCAAGTGCGCCTGAAGCTGATCGGCCACCACCCTCTCGACCACTTTGCTAATGAAAGGAACACTGGCGACGGGCCTGTAATTGCCAATATCGTCCGCCGCCAGATTGAGTTTCTTTTGAATGGGCCTAATGAGCGTCTCCTTGAGGGCAGAGGGAACCCTGCCCTCCCGGAAAGACCCATTAATTATCGCTGTGGCCCATTCAGTTGTTGTGGGCCTGGCTGCTTTGATTAGCCAGGCCGGGCAAGGGTCAAGAGAGGAGGTGGTGGCCCGACAGTGAACTAGCGCCTTGTCCACAATGTCTGGCGTCACAGGCTGAAAATGGTCAAAACTCACCGGGCAAGGCGGAGCGCTGGACATCTCTGCTCGATCCACTGTCACCAAAAAAGGAGAAAGCTCCCGGCGGGTGGCCTCCACTTTAGATTTTAAAAATGCTGCAAATTGGTCAGGTGAGATACTAGAAGGAGGCCCTTCACCCCGACCAATTCCGGATAGGTCGCGAACTATACGGAAAATTTCCGCCTGCTGATTTGAAGCCTCGCTTATCCGGTCAGCGAGGTGAGCTCGACTAGCAGCCCTTATCTTGGCCAGATAATGGTTAGTCGCGACCCTGACAGCTTCTCTATTATAATCCGTCAGTTTCCTTCTCCACTTGCTCTCTAACCTTCTCCTAGTTTGCTTATACTTATAACTTATACTAACTGAATTCCTTTTCCACAAGCAGAAGAGCTAGTTCACTGGGGTAGGTGAATGGATTTCTTACAAATACGACAAAGCAAATAAGCTGCGTTCTCTCATACCCTCACGCAGCAAAGACATGCGTGCGCAATATGAGCGACTCGTTGAAACCGGCACGGCGCCCTGACGGCAATGGCTCGTTGGGCTTGACAAGCATCCACCCACAGGCCATGCGCTCTATCTGGTACTTGCAGTTTTAGAACCTGCTACAACTGCCCACCAGAGCATGCATGGGCAGACATTAATAAAAATAAGGTCAGGGAAGATGGACACTTGTTTAGTAAGTAAAAGGCACTGCAAAATTTCCCTAGGCACATTTTCATCCAAAAAAATTTGCTTATTTATTCACTTAAGTATATCCCGTCCTTCTACCAAAAAAGGACTTTCCGGTTGGCCTACAGAGATGCAGAGCAGTTCTTAAGATCAGGGGTATTCTCGTGCCAGCCCCATTTAGTCCCACCTATTTGCAGGTGCCTGTATTTCAAAGGAGAAGTGATCTCAGGTGAAGAGACAGAACATTTTCAAGAACTGCCTTTGCTACCATTTGATTATAACCTAGATTTGTCGTTTATACTTGTTCTGCTTTATGTGGACACCAGTTGGTCTCTGTGCTGGTTTTAACCGATAAACCCCTAAACGGCTTGAGTTCAAGCTCTCTCCCTCGATGAGCCTGCCCGGGTCCTGAGATCATTAGGAGAGGCCTTCTTCTCGATCCCACCACCCTCACAGGTGTGTCTGGTGGGGACCCGGGAGAGGGCCTTCTGAGTGGCTGCTCCTGGACTGTGGAACTCCTGTCAAGATGGCCCCATCTTGGCTGTCCTTCCGCAAGCAGGCAAAGACCTTTCTCTTCAGGCAGGCTTTTCCTTCATGACTGGCTATCTGAGCGGGTTTTTTTTTTTTTAATGGAGTGCTGTGCTCTGTTGCTTTTAAATGTGTTTTTAGCACTGATTTTATTTACCTTTTTTTTTACACTTGTCTAATTCTTTTTTAGTATTTTGTATACTGGCTGTTTTAACAGTCTTAATGCTTACTTATAAAGCCCTAAACGGTTTAGGACCTCAATACTTGGCGGAACGCCTGCTCCCACCGAGATCTACCCGGATCACCCGCGCGAGTCAGGAGGTGAGGTTGAGGAGCCTGACGCCGAGGGAGGCCCGAAGGGAAAAGACACGAAACCGGGCCTTCTCGGCGGTGGCTCCTCGCCTCTGGAATGGCCTCCCACCGGAGATCCGCGAGGCCCCCACGCTGGGTACATTTAAAAGCCAATTAAAAACATGGCTGTACATCCAGGCCTTCCCTCCTGTCAGCACTTGATTCTTTTTTTCTTTCTTGCTATTCATTTTCATTTATAGTTTTTGCACTATTTTGTTATTGATTATGTTATAATGTTTTTATGTCATTTTATTGTATATATGTTTGTTGGAAGCCGCCCAGAGTGGTAGAATATACCAGATGGGCGGGATATAAATCAAATAAATAATAAATAATAATAATATAATAATAACTTTTAAATGTTGTCTTTTTAAAAAAAAATAAAAATGCGTAAGCTGCCTTGGGTCCTCGTAAGGAAAAAAGGCAGGGCAAAAGCATTTTAAATAAATAACTAACAAACAAAAGTCTCAGTGTGGGATCCTCAAGAGTGTTACCTTTGGCCTCCATTGATCAGAGAAGAAAGAGCGCGGGCTGGCGTCACATTGTTCACCATGGCCTTCAGCCCTTTATCCACATCCTCCCTGATGAAGGTGTTTGGTTCCCCGGCCTTGTGCAGGAGGACTTTCACGGTGTTGTCTAGCTCTTGGTCCATGCTCTTTTTCAGGTAGTTGAACAAGTCCCCTAAACACACCACTGCCGCCCGGGAGACCACAGACCGTAAATTCTTCACCTGCAAAGAGAAAGAGCTGGATCAGCAACAGCTGATCCAATGTCACTTTCCCTCTCTCAGACGTTTACATGACATGAATCAAGGGTAGCGGCAGCTCCACGTGTGTGTACGTGAGGTAACAGGGGAGCTAGGTAGGCACTCAGGACAACACAACATTTGTGTCTCACGCAACTAATTTGGTTTTCAATCTTGCCTTCTACGACTGATAAAGCTAGCACCTGCCTAGGAAAATCCATGCCGTAACAAACCAGGTAAGCATTTAGTTTACGGCTATAAAATAGCATGGGTCATATTCTGGAATGTGGAATCACCTCAGCCCAATGCAATACATTATATATATTTTTGCACAACAATTTCTCCAAATTGGGGGGGGGGGGGGGGAACGAGGATTAAAACAGCAAATGCTGTTCAATGTAAACAAGGTGGGGGCGGGATAAGAGGGAACCAAGTTTAGGGTTGCCACGGATAGATCAAGCAAAATGACAATCCACTGTGTAGTTACTGTGGGGGAAAAAATCTGATTTAATGGTGGAGCTCAACAAGAGAGGAATGAGGAATAAAACTAAAGGCATCATGATGGCTTTAAACAACCTGATAGTGTGAACACTTGAAGGACTGTTCACCATTTCTGGACACCACTCCACAGAAGGATGGTGAACAGCAGGTAAAAAAAAGAGCAGAAGGAGGATGACTGAGTGACCGAATCTCTTCCTCTGTGAGTTGGCACATCAGCCCTTCTAAGAAGGAATGTTCCCCACTTTGGAGCTTTCTATCACACACACACAAAGAGAATGAGTAACTAGGTACTTGATGGAGAAAGAGAGAATCATATAACGCTATCCTCTCCTGTAATATGCAAAAATATAACTGAAATCATCAGGACCAACTGGCAGGTAAATGTGCATAGGTTTCGTAGGCCAGAAAACCCATGACAAAACTCGTCCCCTCCCCCACACCCATTCTGGGCAGTCCCACTGATTTATTACCACTTCAAAAGTAGCCAAGCCAAAACACCAAATGCATTACCAAACGGTACAGTTCAACAACATGGTATAGAAGGGCAGCTAACGTGCCGAAAACAGACAAGCAGGCAGCAAGAATCATTTCGGTACCAACTGCTAAAACTGTTGTGCTTAAGACGGGAAGGAAGGTCTGCATATCAAAACTTAACCTCCTGAACAACAGCCAGGCTGGTTTCGTGCAGCTTTGCCATCAACACATCAGGGTGGTAAGCAGAAAGGCACCTAATTGAGTTCAAGCCTTCGATTTTCTTCTCCCTGTGTTTGAAACAAAAGAAAACAAAACACCAGTCTTTCGAAACATAACATGACAAGGAAACGGCTCAGCTATACAAGAAAACACCACAAGGTAAAACATCCGTATGTTTTTTAAAATGACTTTTCTGTGACGCATCCACTTGCAAGTGGCCGTTAAAAGCAAACAGAAACTGCCTGGTGCCTTGTCGGAAGACGGCAACTACTGCCAGAAAAGGTCCCTCTTACAACTGTTAATTCGTAAACTTTGCATCTCATGCTTCAATCGGAATTTTCTTATGATAGTTAACATTTAGACACATGTCTAGTGCCATTCCAAGTCTGGGTGACACCTACCAGTCATCGTCGGCAAGATACTGTAAGGCTTCCGAAAGAGCAACGTCGGGTTTGGGGAAGGGCCTCAGTTCCGACGGTTCCATGATCTCTGGGCTGTGCATGACAGACAACATCCGATCTTTGAACTGCATTCGTGGGCCCAGAGATATTTCACCTGTGAGATCGTACATTTGGTTACACAAAAAGCAACCAAGGACTCTTGTCTGACACAAGGAAGCTGACGAAGGTCACATGAGAAGCATGTGGTTTTAGGTCCTCGACAAACAAACACAAATGCTGCCAGAGGATCAGAGATCAACCGCATTCATAAGAACCTAAGAAGAGCCCTGTGCTGGATCAGGCCAAGGGCCCCTCTAGTCCAGCTTCCTGGATCTCACAGGGGCCCCACCAGATGCCTCTGGGAGCCCACGAGACAAGGAGATTCCTGTCTCATAACCAGAGGAATGCCGAACTGACAATCCCCACCTTGCCTCAATAATTGTGTATCTGAGATGCAGAGCTTTACCTGACTCTAGCAGGAGTGAAGGCTGTGACCTTTTAACACTTGATGTTCTTTTCAACTGAGGACTGAAAGCCGCGTGTCCTAAAAGGGGGGAGGGGGGCAGTTCATTATCGGCATGCTTGCAATACTGAGAAAGCCTTCTCCCAGATCCCCCCACCAAATATATCACTCGGTACCTCTGAGAAAAAGTCTTCCACCAACTCAGACAGGCTCAAATGAAATTTTCAATAGTCCAGATCAGCGATGGCGAACCTATGGCACGCGTGCCATAGCTGGCACACAGAACCCTCTCTGTGGGCCCATGAGCCATAAGTCGCCATCGAGAAATACTCACCCATCCTGGATTTTGGCAATCCCCTCTGTTGGTGCAGTGGTCCAGCGGAGGGGGTGCAATGGCAACCATTACCAGTCTAGCCCAATGGGGGATTGGAGGACCAGTATTTCTTTGTTAATACTGCCCATAAGAAAAAAAAAGCCCCAACCATTTAACCCTTGCAGTTCAGGAGCAGTTGTTTTTTCTAAACTAAAACCTCAGTATTCGGTTTTTAATTGCAGTGTTGGCACTTTGAAATAAATAAGTTGATTTTGTGTTGCAGTTTGGGCACTCGGGCTCAAAAAGGTTCACCATCACTGGCCTAGATGCATATGGGTGTATAGCTCATAACTACCACTTTCTACTGTCCCAGAAACAAATTGACAGTCAATCAATTACTTTAGAATTGCTATTGTCTTAAAAAAACCTTCACACGGCACCTGCCCGATTTAGTAAAAATGTTGTTATCTACATGGGTTTCCACAAAAAGAATGCATGCTTGAACCAAGGAACAGAGTTCAACGTGTGTTCCAGCATGACTGAACGTCACAAGGAAGCCTTCCGCTTGATGCTTGTTCCTGCATGGCAGGGGGTTGGACTCGATGGCCCCTGTGGTCTCTTCCAACTCTGTGATTCTATGATTCTATGGTGCTTCATGACACCCCTTTCTGCCCACAGCAGCCACCGCTAAAGAAGAAACATTTAGACTTAGGAAGAGAAAGATGTGGATGTATTCTATCCTCCGCTTGAGCCCCTTTGTACATGGAAACAGATGGAGCCCCAGCAAATTTTCAGGACCCGGCTTTGAAATGCAGGCATGGCCTCTCGAACAGCCCTGAGGACTGAGGGGAAGTTCCCGCAACGATTTGCCAGCAAGCTTACTGCACCAATAATTTATCAACTACTGATAGGTAGCCAAGGAAACCGAAGAAGCTACGGAAGGAAATTGGGGAGGGGGGAAATCAGCTGGAACCCGTGAGTGTAAGTAAGTGTAAGGAAGATTCCTTGGGAACCCAGACACTTGGGACACCACATTAAAAGACCATTGAAAGACGTGGCTTACGGCTTTCTGTGGCCATCTTCTCTGACTCATTGGGCTTAAACAGTTCCCAAGGGTTTGATTCCTTCCTTTCAACTTCCCGATGCTCTTTTTCTTCCTTCTTCTTCTGTCTCATCTTTTCACGAGCAGATCTGGATAAGGCAACTTTCACCTGAAGAAAACAATAAATGGAGTCTTGCGGGATCGAGAGAGAGAGAGAGAGAGAGAGAGAGAGAGAGAGAGAGAGAAGGAGGGGGGGTGCTCCACTGAAAAGAAGCACTGCCTTTCCTCCCCCAACACATCATTTCCCCATCTTGGCAGTTGAGAAATCCTTTGTTGGCATTCAGAATGGATTTGCACAGCAGAATGAGAGTAGCAACCGAACCAGGTAGCTGTTCGATCATCAGCTGTGCAGTGCACTTCACTTTATATCTCCAGAGTGAAATAAACTCCAGTGCATGTTGCCAAATACCAGAGCTACATTTTGAGTGATGCAGAGATAGGAAAGTTAACTTATTTGAAACAACAACCTTTTATTTTGGTTTGGTTTGGTTTGGTTTAGTTAAGTACCGCCCCATTAGTACCGAAGCACTATTCTGGGTGGCTTACAAGCAATTAAAAAAAAATACAACAAAGCGGTAAACCCTAAATTACCACACAGCTAAAAAAGCATAATCTAGAGACTTAAAAACCAACGGCGCAAAAAAATTCTCAGCGTGAGGCGCAGGAGGAGGAGACAAGTCGCAGCATCCCCCCCCCCCCTCCTGCCAGCGTGGTCCTCTCTGGGATGAAGGGCTGTGGGTGGTGGACAGAGCACAGAAAAGGAACTGCACACGACAGCCGTACAGCCCACTAAGTTGTTAATATGAGTCAGCAAACAGAGACTCACCAAACCTAATGCAGACGAGTGGAAGCTTCCTCGGCTTTCAAAAAAAGTTAGAGCCCCTTATCATCAAAGACTGGGCCACACAGACATCTGTTGCTGCACCATCATCCTGACCAGGAGCTTTTAGGAGAGCAGCTCTCAAGCCCTTTGTGATCTGTCTGCCTGTGTATTTTTTGGCCACAGGCAACATCTGTCCAGGACACAAAAAAATAATGACCAGCCCACTGATCCGTACGTTGACCCACTTTCCACCGCCTGCCTCTAGCACCCAGCTCAGATCTACGCACATCTCACACACTGACATCTTGTCTATCTCAAGTGATGCCTTTCTCCTTTCTTACATCTTTTTCATTTTCTACATCAAGGTGAGGTGCACAGTTCTGCTGCTGGACAGCTCTCCCGTAAATCCCAGAAAGGGGCTCCATACTCTGCTTGAAGGAAGGTGCGTCACCATTCTCCATGTTGAAGATGATGGACTGGCCATACGTCAGGGGTGCAGAAGGCGGGCTTCCAAACACACCTGAAATAACAGGGCTCCTTCAGTCATCATGAAAGATCATTTCTTGTGTGCAAAGAATCTGACAGAACACATTTTTTTAAAAAACACAGCACGATTCTTCATGCAATTAAAAACACAGCAAGGAGAGTGTCTTGGTCATCCAAGCATCTTTTTAAACATTCTTTGCCTCTTAGACTGTTAGTCAAGGGTTCTAGTGTGTACTCATAGGGTTCAATGATGGCAGAAAACAGGAGGAACTGGTCTGAATATTTCCTATCCAATGGCCGTTTTTCTATAGTCTCTGATCCGGCTAGACATAGATCTAGAGATCTAACACAAAGATCCAGCTGATCTCACGCTACTAAAAAGACATATGGAACAGGGAGGTAAGAGAAAAGATTATCCGGTGGAAGAGTGAGAGTAAGATAGGAGACACAAAAGACTATAAACCAACAGTTCTGAGAAATACCTTTTCCAACAACGACGACAGAGTCTTCTGTCAAGGCACTCGGTGAAAGGTAGTCTGGGCTAGTCAGCTGCTGTAAACTTGAGGTGGGCCCTGTAAATCCTTCAAAACAAAAAGGTTCACAGCATGAACACTGTTGATATCCCCTTACTGAGTTTTTATCTTGCATTTGCCACATCAAAACAATTCTTTCTTTGTTCAGCAAAGCAGCGTCTAGATCCAGAATTTCTCGCATACAAGGCCCAAATTTACCATCGCAAGGTGCCGCATAAAAAAGGCGCTCCCTCCCCGAGTGCACTGTGGAGCTTCTCTCAACAACAACAGAGACCCCTGTGCTTTTGTTGCGGACTCTGGGTAGACACAGAACTCTGAATCATGGGCCAGCCACGTGGCGCCTTCCCCTCCTGTGCCTTCTCCAACCCTTCTGGTATTAACTTTAAAACTGAAAGTGAGACAGACAGTCCTGCCTCTGGCAATGGCACTCCGGGACACACAGCAGGCAAGTGGTGAAAACACAGACACACACAAGGGACTGGGTTCGATGAAAGAAAAAGGAAAAAAAAAACAGTGGAAAGGGAGACTAAGAGGCCAACAGGGCCCAGCTCTGCCGTTTCCTCAGAACCTTCCCCTGACTCACCTTTCAAGGGCTTACAGTGCCTCTGGTGCTCTTTGGCCGGCCCTTTAGAAAGGGCAGGCGATACAACCTTCCGCCTGTCCTCTTCGTAGTCTCCCGAGCCGTTGCCACAGTTCAGGCGCAGGCCGCTAATGCTGACGCCGGAGGCTGCTTTCTCGTGGAATGCTACTCCTGGAGGACAAACCCCTAGCTCAGTTAATCCGGCAGGATCGGCGTCAGGGGCCTTATAAGGGCCACCTCCTAAGCGGCCCGCGGTGTTCTCTGCTTGCCCAAACAGCCCACGGCACTCAAAAAGACCTTCTGATGCCCTCTAGCAAGAAAAGGCCTTATGACACAAAAGTTCTGTGGTTGACGTTCCTGCGCCATGGCCCCCACAGATCGGGTACAACAGGCCACTTGCCTACGGCCACTTTGTCCGAGGGCTAGGTCACAGAGGTGTACAGAGGGAAGTGTGCAGACAGGGGCCAGGTGAGGGCACAGAGTGGGCGTGGCCTTCCCTCAATCCAGCTGTTCTTTCTGGGCCCATTCCAATACCTGTGCCGAGGCTCTGTTCGGCAAGGACGGGACCTCGGCCCTGCGCTGGCGAGAGTTCCACGGGCATCAGGTTGCCTCCCAGCAGAGGAAAGACGTCCGGCCTTCTGCAACAGAAAGAGGCTTTGAGTGAGACCTCTTGCAGGGGGCACAAGGGGCTCGGCTTTGACGCTACATGTGTGTGTTTGGGGCTATTTTGGAGAAGGTTCTTGAATGAAACCTTGGCCTACACAAACAGGAAAAAAAAGTGAGTTACTTCAAGAAGCCCAAGGGGAAGTTTTTACAGCAAGCAAAACAAGCAAAACCTTGCCATCCTTGGCACCTGGCAGGCCAACTCTTTTGGAGATGCTCCCAGTTACAAGACGCAAAGGAGGAGTCAGGACAAAGCTCCGATCGGGAGGCACAACAGGCCCAGATCACTGAGGCGTGCTTTAGGAAGGCATCCACAGAGCTTCCTCGGGCTGGACGGCCAACTCTTTTTATCACTGAGGTGCTCAAACGTATTTGATCGCCCCTCCTAACCTAAAGGCTCTAAGGATCCTGTCTGAACACCTGGTTGGACCAGGGACAGCCAGTGTAGCCAAGAGAGCTCTGTGTGGACCAGCAGACTGAACTGGTACAGGGCGGCTTCCTAACCTCCACGGGATCAATACCACTGGTCCGGCTCTGGCAGGAAGGGCTGCTGTCCTTCCGCTGGGAGCCACCTCTATGCCAGCGGCTGTCTCTGGAGCATTACTTGCCTGCACATTTCCCTCTCCAATTCCCAAAGTCAGGGGTGGGCCACTGTGGCCCCCGACAGGTTGCTGGACTGCTTCTCACTTTGTCTCCCATCCCTGGTTCTGCTGGGGAGGGTGCTGAAGGGCTCGGGAGACCCGGGGGATCACAGGTTGCTCACCCCTAAGTGGCTGAACCGCCTGGCGAACTCTTGCTCAGTTCCATAGCAGTTTAGGAGCCTGGCAAGGAAGCTGCCCAAATGGGTCTGGCTTGCCCCACAAGTGAACCGAGGGCCACAGACACGGCACGGATGTGTTGACAGGTGAGAATATTTGCCTTGGTTCAAATCAACAAGACTAAGCACCAAGCTTGGGAAAAAGGAGATGAACACCCTCCCTCCCCGCCATGACCTTCCTCCCAAGCACAAGACTCAATGGGTTTCCTCTTGTGTGTTCGGAATGGAAACGTACGTGGTTCTTTTTTCTGCAGGGGCTGCGGAGAGCGGGGACGTGACGGAATCCTGGCTATAAACGCCACTTTCGCTGTAGGAGCTGTTGCTCGGGGACGACAAACAAGAAGGAGACTCCGAGGTCAGGTCAAGTTTCAACAAGGAGTCGGGACTTTCCAGATCGGATGTGCTGCCATTGAGTTTGGCCCTCTTTTTCGCCGCACTGTTACGCAGAGACCGAAGAGAATTCTGCATCTGAAGAGGAAAGAAGACACAGGATCCCATCCTGGTGCTGGAAAGGGAAGCAGGTGGGAAGTCACCCACCACTGCCCGTTGACTTTTTAGGACTGGGTTAACTGGGTGAGCAGGCTTTTTGGTTCAAAAGGTGCAACGCTCGCACTGTCTCGCAATACCTGATGCTCTAACCCTAGGAGCTATTTTAGTGCCATCTGCCTGGGGAGGTACCAAGGAGTAAGCACACCGGATGGAAAAAAACAGCAACCAGAGACAGAAAGCGAAGCAAGAAGTAGTCCAGGGTTGGGGAAGCTAGCAAGTGATATTGAAAACAGAATAAAATAAAATACATCCCATGTAGCTTTTTGGTCACTTGCAGTGAAATGCAGATATCCCAAAAGCCACCTGGATTACAGACATCAAACGAGCCCATGCTGACCTCAAGGGCTCACACTAAGTGGAGCACAGGGGAGGAAAAAAAAGAAAAATACGCAGGCAGACAGGCCCACGACATGGGTCTCCCACCTCTTCCTCATCCAGATCCTTCTCACAGACGTTCAATTCCGAAAGGTCGATGGACAGCTTCTTGCCCCGTTCCTTCAGCCAGAGGTCTTCCGGTTCCCCGTTCTTGCGTCCTACGACCACGTTGGCATCTGCTTGGTCAGGCAAGGGACTCAACCCCTTGGGGATGGGAGGCACCGGTTTTGTTCCACTCAGGCCTCGCCGGGATGCAGGGGACCTCACAAAGGCGGGCTTCAGCTGGATCGGAGGGGTATCCTGAATTTTCGCTTCTACAAGAAACAGCCACACTGTGCACGTTAAGAACACGCTGGCAGAGAGAAGACGCCACCTATTCTTAAGTCTGCAAAGACAGAAGTGGCACAACGATTCAGACCGCCACGGCAGGGCTGGACCTGGGTCTTGGCTAGTCCTCCACTCGGCCCCACGCGTTCCCTCATGTGGCAACCTGAACATTTATCTATTTATTTTATATTTTATTTCATGGAAACCCCTTCACCCTACGGAAAACCGAGCTGCGCTGGGGTGAAACGGCGTCTCTTCCTCCAGCTGAGCCAGAAAAGTCTCTACGTGCCTTGTCTTTACCCAACTCCTTTTTCCCAACACAACTTTTTTTTGGGGGGGGAGGGGGAGGGAAAGAAGCCAGTGTGGCACCATGGCCAGACTCGTCAACCAGGACTTAGAAGACCTGAGCTCCCTCCCTCACCTCACAGGGTGACTTTGGGCCAGTCATCCTCTCTCAGTCCGGCCTACTCCGCAAGGTTTTTGTGGGGATCAAATGGAGAAAGGAGAGTCATGTCCCGCAGATTAAAAGAAATAAACAGATCAAATGAGTAAGAAGTCTAAAACTGTGCCTCCCTAAGAATTGTGCAGAAATTAAGACGCAGAAAAGATTTGCTGGCAATGAACAGGTTGGTTGGTTTGCTCCTTTTGGCTTCGTAGGGTGCCCTCTGTTTGAAGATGCCCTTGCCAAAGGGGCTCCTCTTTAACTATTTTACAATAAGAGAGTTTAAGCGTTCAGTGTAAGATAAACTTCTTATAACATACAGGCAAAGTCCAAAGAAATAAACGCATAACACAAAAAGACAAAAACATTAAAGACTAACTTGAAGACTAACACTACTGTATTTTAATGTGAGCTTTCGTGGACAATGAAACTGTTCTAAGGCAGTTCCCCCCCCCCCCCCCCGTGTCATAAAAACTAAGAATAAAGTGAAGATCAAACTAGTGCTGGATGGAGAGTTAATGAATTGATGGTGATGATGCTAACAAAGAAAACTGAAGAACGGACATCTATTGCTTTGAAAAGCTTTGCAAAAGCGTAACTGCCTCCAAGTACTAATAAACTCTTGATTCAGCACCATCTGCCTTCCTCCTCTTCTGTTTTTTTTCCTTCTTCTGAGTTTTTGCCACTACCTTTCGCTTCCACTTTGCTTCTTCAAGTCATCCCAACCCTTCCAATCAGGCATGAGATTTTTTTTTTTACTACAAATCCCATGATTCTCCATATTCTGGGAGTTCCACCTACAGAGACCTCAATGTGGCTCCCTTGGGTGAAGGGCTCGGTGGCCTAGCCAGGCCCAGCTCCCTGTGCAAAATTGGAAGCGGCCTTGCTGCTCTCTGGGACCTTCCTTTCCGAACGTTTCAAAACACCTCCGACAAGCATCCCCAGGAACGTCCAAGGCAGCTTTTTGACCAACGCTTCACAGGCAGTGCACAGAACAATGCATCCCACAAGGTATAAGGCCCTGTTCCCTGAGACACGATCCCAAATGGCATTATAGCTTCTTCTAGGCCTTTTCCCCTGGTGAGGCGAGCCACATTGACGTGTCTGCAGACGTCTTCTGCCTGGTGGAACTGCCAGAACGGAGAATTAAGAGATTTCTAATCCCCAAACCCCACGCCTCCTTGCAATCAAACCTGGCAGACCCTGCCAGGCACCACCCATTGAAGCTGCTACTGCCGGGGCTTTTACCTGTATTCTCTCCTAATAATGCACTGGAAAACTTCTTCTGGGGAGTAGGTTTTGGAAGCCCTTCAAAGCTCTTCAGCGGCCAGGAATTAGAGAAGTTAACAGCATGATCTTGTGAGTTCTTGAGGGGATCTGCAGGAGGGGACGTGCGCTTTGGACTGTGCCTGGGTGACGAGAAGGGGTAGGATGGAAGAAGGAAGGAGCCCTGGCCGGCAACAGGAGAGCCCAGGAAAGGCGAGACGTGTTCTGAGGGACTGCAAAAAATCCGCTGGGACTTGCTGGTGAAACTCAGGCTGGCGCACACTGACGAGGAGAGAAGGAAAATGCAAATCAGCCATGAACCATCCATAAAAAGACCGACTACATTTGCCAACTGTTTCTTGTCCAATCTGCCTGGAGATTAAACCACAAGCAGAACTATTAAGGGGAACTTTTCCCAGCGCTTGTAACCACGCGGTCTGATCTTACATGGGTGTCACACCACCATAGCTTAGATGGTGGGGCTACTGTGTCCACGACAAGAGAAGCTTAGAGACGATAAGTATACGGTGGTTTGGAGCACTTGTACCCTATGGCAAGGCTACAGGTAAGAGGACGGGAAATGCGGCTACAGCAGGGAAGAGAGGAAGGAAAAAAACCTGTTGGCGCGATACTGATGAAGCTGAACTTAACTACACGACACATACCTTTCTCTTGCCAGGGATTACTGAGTCCAAGAAACTGCAGATCAGAATCCACGCTACCGCTCTTCCCGCGAGTGCCGGAGAAACCAAAGAGGCCACACCGTCCCGAAATATGGGGCTGATGAGAAGCCATCACACCTTCCAAGCAAAAGGAATGGGCAGTCAGGTCCTGCTGGCAGCAGGTCATCCCCGTCCGGGGACTGCAGGCTCTCTGTCTGGGACTCTGGAAAATCAGAATGTCTGGAATCCTGATGACAGCTAGCTCTCCCTCCCTCCCTCCCACGTCTCTCTCTCTCTCTAAAGGCAACCTTTTAAACAAAGGCTTCACCCGCAGTAGACAGAACAAGGCATCCTAGAGGAAGAGGTGGCACATCCAACAGGGAACTGTAGCTTCTCTTAGGTACGACATGAGCAGAGGCCATCAAAGCTGAGTATCAGACATATCCAGGACCAGGCAAAGCAAAAACCAGAGCCTTCTATTAACTGAATAACGCTTAAAAAAGGAAAAAGGATCCGCACATTCCTTCACTCCTCCACTCCCTCCCCCACCGCACACATAAACACATCCAGAGTTCTACTCCCACTGAGCCCCTCCTGCCAGGCACAACATGAAAGGAACCCACCCACCCACCCACCCCTGAAATTGGCAGAGGCCTCCTAGCCAGACACAATGCATGGCAAATGCCAGGGAGCAAAGGCAAGCCTGGTCTTGCCCCAAGACAGCCTTTTCACCACACTAGCCTGGTGCAAAGGGATGACCCCTTGCACATGACAGCAAATGCCTCTAGAAGCTGTTAATTAAAACACACACTCGTCCTCTGAAGCTCCTGCGAGAACAACTTCTCACGTTTAAGGCCTAGTACAGAACTCATTCCGGGTTCGTGGGAACCACAATTAACACGTTTGGAACAATCCGGGATCGAAAAACAGAGAAGACGAGCCACCGTTTACTTTTTTCCAAAAGCGGATGTTCTTCCAGAAGAGCAGAGCCTCACCCACGCACAGATTATAGAAGGAGGTGGCAGGCATTTGAGAGTGGAGGAAAGAATGTACCCTGAGGAGAGAGACGTGGGAGCCACCGCGAAGCCAGTTTCCAAATCCTGTCGTCCTTCCTCCTCTGAGGGCTGTGAGCAAATAAAATCCCCAAAGACCACAACATGTACAGGAAAGAGGGGTTTTGGGAAAGCTTGGCTGAAAGCCCTAGAAGCAGTGACTGCTACTATTCTCATAAAGCCTTTGATTTCACACCCAAGCTTTTTCCGGAAAAGGTCCCATTGCCTGGTTAGGTTTCTATAACAACAGATCCCAATTCCTCACCAAAAATTAAAAATAATTTTTAAAAAAACAACAACCCTCCAAAGCAACCAGATTCATAGTTCAGCTGCTCTGTCCTCTCGTAAGAGGCAAGATGCTAGAATATAACAATTACCACCATAACTCAGCGGAGAGATTTACTCTTGATGGGAGATGGTGGCAAAACACTGGTTGCAAGTACTGGTTCCTCCACGTCAGCAAAGGCGAATTAACAGGGAGGCACCTGCGGCTGAAGGTGCCTCTCCATGGGTCTACTCCCAGCAGCATTCACCACGGCACTCTTCCGTTGGTTGCTAAGAAGAGTCTCTGGAGCATTTCGCTCCGGTGGGTCTATAGAAGAGGCTAGGCGAGAGGAACGCCAAGCTTACAGACTCAGCCGTTCGGGCTTCTTGGATCCCACTTGCTCTCTCTTGCTGTCTGAGGACGGCCAGGCAAGCGAGGGAGAAGCTAGAGGACAAGGCCCCACCCCGCGTCAATCCCCAAGTGCGACTGAGAAGCACCACAACCTCAACCCACATTTAGTATGCGACTGGGTTACCTTGAGAAGGCCTTAGTTTTGGAGAGTGAAGGAAATCGTTTGACCTCGAGAGCTGCAATCAAAAGCACAAAGGAAGAGATTTTAAAATGCCATTTCGAACCACACGGTTCCTCATCAAACCAAGACAAATGCACGGTCACGTACTACAATGCAAATCTGGACAAGGGAGACCACGGAAACCTCCAAGACCTATGAGCAGGAGGTGCACATGTTCTAAGCAGCTGCATGTGGACAGGGCACTTTGGGTCCTCTCCTGGCAGCCCCGCTCCAACAGCCCACACCTCGCTACCTGTCAAAAAAACTAGTCAACTCAAGTTCATTTCTAGCATAGGAACTTCTTGCTACTCTTTGCACAAAGAGGCCTGCCCAACGGTTCCTCTCAGAAGGCTGTCCGTTCGTCTCCCTCCTAGTCTTCCAGCCTCTCTCTCACAGCCATCGCAAAAGCGGCTGCGGCTCCACAAATTCCTTCCGCCACCCCCCGGGCTCCCTGTGTTAATCTTTAACAAAACCGAGCTCACCGGAATGTGCCTGAATGTAATTATTAATCCCCTCCACTATTCCAGGGACCCATTGCTGTTACTTTGAAAAAATTAAGAATACTGTCTTGTACTTCTCCTCAAATTTAACCAACGCTTGAAAAACAGACAACATTGAATGCGGACGTCCTTCTATGGATGCAAGACAAATAAATCTTTCCGAGGGCTCGTGGACAGCAGGTTCTAAGACGCCTGCCTCACTTTACTGTCCTTTAAAAAGGGTCACCAAATGGACAAGGAAAACCCTCATGGACATTTGGGCATTTACTGTAACTCCACGGTGCCCTCGCTGAACAGTTTCCTAGTGGGGACGCCTCACCCATGGAAGAAACCGAAGAGAGGGCACAACGGGAACGTACATCAGAAGATTCAAGAATCGGGCCACAGAGCATACTAGGGGGAGGGGGGGGGCTCAAGAGGGTGCCTGGCCAAAGTGGCTGGGGTGACCACTTTCTGGGTGCACTGTTATTACCAGGATCAGTTCATTTATCTGAGAAGATTTAAAGTGTTTTTAAATCAAGCTTAAATCAGCGTATGAACCTCCTAGCTCAGTTAAATGTTATACCGGGGACCACACGTATGCTGTGAAACTATAGCAAAGATGATGGGAAAAGGGCCCAGAATTCTCTCCTGAGCAATGCGCCAGGACGGGTCTCAGACATACAACCCCCCCCCCCCCCGTCCGAGAGCACCCGTGCAAGGGTGTGGGGAGATGCTGTCGCTTTCTGGGCTTCTCACGATGGGAAACGGGACGCAAGAGGAGATGGACCGTCCGTAAGATTCAGCAAGCCTCTCCTAGAATACTTGCACGCTTCTGGAGGTATATCTACACCGTGGCTACTGACATACACTCGGCTGTTTTACGTTCAAGAGACAAATATTTTAGAAAGAGGTTGGTTATCCAATGGCCTCCCAGTACGCGTCATTTGCAAATTATTTAAACCACCAAAAAGTGCTTTGATTTTTGTATCCAAAAGTTCAGTGGTTTGATTATCCAGGCAAGGACATCTTTGAGGGACTTTGAAATGCAGACCTCCATGTCCTGACCTCAGGAAAGAATATAGCCTGTCCAGGAGAGTGATTCATGATCTGTCTTTGTCCGAGGAAAGCGATTCAAGTGGGTCCTGTTCTGAGGACAGCAGACCTCTGGCCTGAGGCCACTGACCACATATGGCAAAAGAAACCTGCTGGTGTAGCGTCCAGCAGCAAGCTGGGCTGGACGGAAGGGAACTGAGGCCAGAGAGCTGTCGCTCACCCTCAGCTGCAGGGTTTCACTCTAGACTAGAGTAAAAGAGTAAAGGTCTTTACTAGCAGGGTATTTAGAAGCTTTGTTAACTTTCTAAGTTGGCAACATTTTCTTGACAAAGTCCAAAGCCTGTTTTCTGCTGATTTTGCATTTGATCCTTTATTCCTTTTTGAGTCATGTTCTGTTGCTGTTCTTTAATAAAACAGGTAAAATCCTTCCTTGCCTTGGGAATGATTTTGGGATACAAGAACGTACACAGGTTCTGAAGCCAGTTCCTTGCCTCTTGGACACCTATAACCGTGTATTTTTGTGGGTTAGGCGTTCAGATTCGGATCTAACAGGTTCATAACTGAATTGGGGGGGGGGGGTTGGTGTATCTACTTCCCTCGAGTAATCTTCTTGGGTTTCCCCTAGCCCAAGGTAAAAAAAAAAAAAAAAAAGATGCTGAGGAGCACAAAGACCACTGGGTAAGGATTCCAAAGGAATTCACGTCATGGGCTCCTCAAGACTTCAAAGACAAAGATATCCATGCCCTCTAGCACTTTGGGGGGGGGGGAGCGCACTGTAGCCCTCCATCAGTCCTGTACAGTAACAGTCCTACAGTCCCCAAACACCTGGAAAACCACAGCTGCTCACTCTGCACCAAAGCAATCACACATTGGAAATCACCGACTGGCCAGGCAAGCTGTGGTGAGAAAGAAGGACCTCCAAGGGACTGGCCAAGAAAGCGGTTGTCAACAGAGACACGTTCATGAAGGCAGAGGCGAGTGAATCCGTTTGTGGGGCCACTGGTTTCTCTGAAGCTAGGAGCATGAACCCTCCTCTGTCTTCAGAAGAGACGCCTCGGGGCTCACCACCCAAGCACGATCTCCTTGGTCTGCTTCATTACCGACTGGAGCCGTTGGCCTTTTTAGTGTACAAAGGCACCTTCGGTTCTAGCTCGGCTGTTGAGAAGAGGGGCTCAGGCTGCCTCTTGCCTCTCCCCAATGCCTCCGTCCTCCTTGCAGGGTTCAAAACCCACCACCGCCGTCCGCCTCCTGCGTGCCTCCTCAGTGTGTGGCCTGATGAAGCATTGTTGTCAACCCGGTGGATGGGCAAGGGGCCCCCGAGACAGGGCGGCGATGGGACCCGCCACCTTGGGCTCCTCCTGGCTTTGCCCAGGCGGGCGCCTACCCCACTCTGCCGCCCCCCACCCACCCCGCACCTCGCCAGCCCCCCTTACCGGCTCCGTCCCTTTGGTGCCGGCGGGATCGCTTTCCCAGGGGAGCTTCCCCTTCCCGGCGCTCAGCACCCTCCGGGGGCAGGTCCCGTGGCGGGCGAAGGGTTGGAGGGCTCCTCGGCCGGGGGGCTCCGCGGAGCCGCTGTGGGCGCTCTGGATGCGGTGGCCCTCCAGCAGCCGGTCGGGGTCCGGCCCGGGGCCCAGGCTGCCGGGGCCCGAGTCGGCGGGCAAGGGGAGGGCGTACTGGAGGAAGCCCTGCTGGGTGAGGCGGGGCAGGGCCTGGTGGGCCAGGCGGGCCTGGAGGGCTTCCATCAGGCCCTCCGGTGGTGGGGGGCCGCCGCCCCCCGGGGGGGGCTCCTGCCGGCTCTGGGGCCTCCGGGGGTCCAGCAGGAGCTGCTGCTCCTCCACGGCGTCGACGGCTCGGAAGAGGAGGGCCCGCCGTCCGGGCCCGAGGGCCTGGGCCAGGAGGGCGAAGGCCTCGAGGGCGGCGTGGCGGACCCGGGGTTTGGGGTCGGCCAGGGCCGGGGCCAGGTCGGCGGCCAAGCGGGCCAGGTCGAAGGCCTGGCGGGGAAAGGTCAGCAGGGCCCCTCCGGCCGCCGCCACCGCCGCTTCCCTCCGCCGGGCGCTGCGGGCCCGTCCTAGGCGCTCCGGCCGGAGCAGCTCGTCCAGCACCGGCTGAGGCCCCGCCGCCGCCATCAGGGCTCGCAGGAGCCGGTGGGCCTCCAGGCGGAGGGCCGGCTTGGCGTCGCCCAGGGCCCCGGACGCCGCCGCCACCAGGGCCGGCAGGCGAGCGGCCAGGGCCGGGCCGGGCCCCAGGCGGGCGGCCAGCAGGCGGAGGCCCTCCAGGGCCCCCAGAGCCACCTTGAAGTTGGCGTCCCCCACCAGCGCCCCCAGCAGGGACAGCAGCCCCGAGGCCGCCGAGGCCGGCAGAGGGAAGGCCGGAGAGCCCCCGTGGTCCCCCGAGGCCGCCGCCGCCTCCTCCTCCTCCTCCTCCCGGGCCAGCGCCCGCCTCAGCTGCTCCATGGCCCCCACCCGGGCCCGGTAGTCCTGCCCGTCCAGCAGCCGCGCGTGCACCTCCGGCGGCACCAGCCCGAAGCCCAGGCCGCTCCCCTCCGCCGCCGGGCAGGGAAGAAGGGGAGGCGGCGGCGGCGGCGGAGGGGAGGCGGCCGAGGCCGAGGCCTCCTCCAGGCCCTGTCCCTGGCGGGGCTCCCGGCCTCCTCCTCGGGCCATGCCCGGCCAAGGGGACGACGACGACGACGCCTCGCCCGCCAGCCCGACCCGAGACCAAAGCCGAGGGGAGAGAGGCCCAGGAGGCCCAGGCCGCCGCCGCCGCCGCCGCCGCCGGGCCCCTGACGGGAGAACATCGCCGTCTCCAGGGAAACGCGTCGGCCCGGACGCCCTCGCTGGCGGGCCCGACGACGACGACGCCGACGACGCCACCCAGGAGGGGCCGCCCCTTGAGCCCGACGCCGATTGGCGCAGCCGGCCCGTCACGTGGCCGACCCCCCCCCCTCCGCGGGGCACGCCGGGACTTGTGGTCCGCTCCCTCAGAAAGGAAGCGGGAGGGGAAAAGGGCCGCTGCATCCCGCTCCTCCCAGGGGTCGCCTGGAAAGAGAACGAAAGGGGGGGGGGGGAAGCCCGCCAGGAAGCCCTCCCTTGAGGAGGCCTCGAAGCCTCCCGGGGACTGGAGGAGGAAACGAAAACGGGCCCCCCCCCGGAGTGAAAGAGGGGGGGTGGTTTCGGGGGAACGGAGTCGGTGGCCGGAAGTGACGTAACCGCCGCCGGCGCTGCTCTTCCTCCTCCTCCTCCTCCTCCGGCCTCCCGCCCGTCTCGTTGCGCCCGAGAGGAGCCCGCGGAGGCGCCTCCTCTCCCCCCTCCCGCCGGGACCGGGCCTCCCTCACGTGACTCCGGTGAGCGGCCCCCCCCCTCCCCCCCCGCGGGAGGCTCTTGTCCAACCCTTCCCCCCCCCCCCCCGTGCCGCCGCCGCCGCCTTTGGCCTCCGGTTCCCCTCAGGGAGGCCGGCTGGAGGGGGAGGGGAGCCAGGAGGGGGAGGGGGAGGGGGGGTGAAGGTGAGGCGAGCCTTCCCCCCCCGCAAAGGGAGAGCAGCCACAGGGAAGGACGAAGGGGGGGGATCCTGTGGCAGCCCTAGGGGGGGAGGATGATGATGAGGATGATAGAAAGGGAAGGAGGGAGGGAGGGAGGGGTGGTCTCGGGAGGGCGTCTCTCTCCCTCCCTCCCTCCCTCCCTCCCCCGAGGCCCCATCGTGGCTCTTCTATCCAAGGGCCCTTTCGCTGTGGGCCTCCTCCTCCTCCCCCCCCCCGCATGCCCCACTCTTCTCCCTGCATCATCCTTCCTAAAGGATGATAGGTTGTCCAGGGGGCCTTGCTCATCAGGACCTCTCCTGGGGCTGGGTGTCCCCTTTCAGGTGGGCCCTCCTGGCTCCCTGAAGACTCTTCCTCCTCCCTGATCGCCTCCCAGCCATGGGGTGGGTGGGGGGTGGCTGAGGGGGTGGGTGGGTTTCGACGCAGAGACTTCTCCCCCTGGCCATGGGAGAAGCCTTGCTGTGGGTGCCTCTTGCACCGGTTTCCCCGTTAGCCCCGGCTGGCTGGCGCTGAGAGAAAGAGCAGACTTCCTCTGGTGGCCTCGGAAGGTGGGAAGTCTGGCTCTTTCCATAAGGCTTCTCCAAAGAGCTGACCTCGCAGGCGGTGGCCGGGCTGCCTCCTCGGACCAGGCTCAGGATGTGGCCGGCCGTTCGAGCTGCCCTCTCGCTCAGACCTAGAGGAAAACAGTGCATGAGTGGGGCCGCATCGCACCCACACCCAGGCAGGAATGCATGCTTCCAAACTTTGTAAAGCAACATGCCTGTGTAAAGAGCAAAGCTAAAGTTTTGGACTTGAAGATGATGGGCTCGCATCTAGTCGATTCCCTGACTGATGCTGTGTTATTATTGGATAAAGTCCAGATAAAGTCAAGGTGGCAAACAGATGCTTCTGGATCACATTTCCCATCCTCCTGCCGCATAGGTTGTGCCAGCCGGCACAGGATGGTGGGAGTTAAAAGTCCAACCACATTCCCTCACTTCCTCCAGCTGTAGTGCAGCGTTGCTAACCTTTGAGCCGAGATGGCAGGGCAGTCGTCTGAAGACCCACTTGCCTTGCCGGGGCTGAGCTGTGAGAGGGTCTGGGGGAGAACCTTCCTCTGAACGTTCTGAAGAACTGGGCATGTAGGTGCCATACAGCTCAAAACGGTGGTGGTATTTCAGGGTGATGCAGCAGCTGCATAAGGTACAGCACACGCCGGCCTCTCACAGCGTGCTCCTCTTGAGGCTCCAGCTCCATTTAACCCTGTACCTGTCTTCCTCCCTTTTCTCACAGATGGACCCATCGCCTCCAACCTACATGATTGCCAACTTAACTCCTTTGCATTCGGAGCAGCTCCTGCAGGGCCTGAACCTCCTCCGGCAGCACCATGAACTCTGTGACGTCATCCTTCGGGTGGGGGATGTCAAAATCCACGCCCACAAGGTGGTGCTGGCAAGCATCAGCCCCTACTTCAAAGCCATGTTCAGCGGCAACCTGTCCGAGAAGGAGAACTCGGAGGTCGAGTTCCAGTGCATTGCAGAGGCTGCCCTGCAGGCCATCGTGGAATACGCCTACACGGGGACGGTCTTCATCTCTCAGGACACCGTGGAGTCGCTCCTGCCTGCGGCCAACCTCTTGCAGATCAAGCTGGTGCTGAAGGAGTGTTGCACCTTCTTGGAAAGCCAGCTGGACCCAGGGAACTGCATCGGGATCTCCCGCTTCGCAGAGACGTACGGCTGCCACGATCTCTGCTTAGCGGCCAACAAATACATCTGCCAGAACTTTGAGGAGGTTTGCCAGACAGAAGAGTTTTTTGAACTGACTCATTCTGAGCTGGATGAAATCGTCTCCAACGATTGCTTGAACGTCGTCGCCGAGGAGATGGTCTTCTACGCTCTGGAGTCTTGGATCAAGTACGATGTGCAAGAGCGGCAGAAGTACCTGGCCCAGCTCCTGCACTGTGTGCGGCTTCCTCTGCTGAGTGTCAAGTTCCTCACGCGGCTCTATGAAGCCAACCATCTCATCCGCGATGACCACACCTGTAAGCACCTGCTGAACGAGGCCCTGAAGTACCATTTCATGCCTGAGCACAGACTTTCTTATCAGACGGTGCTGACGACGCGCCCTCGCTGCCCGCCTAAGGTTCTCTGCGCTGTGGGAGGGAAAGCCGGACTCTTTGCTTGCTTGGAAAGGTGAGGAACTGTAAGAACCGGAAGAAAGTTCTTACAACTGGATATGAGCGATTGCCCCTTGCCGGGGGGGGCGGGGCGTGGTGCTCCCTTTTTCCCAAGTCAGAGGGCAATCATTTGTGTGTCTTGGCAGGGGGCATTTACAAAGCAGTCGTTTCATTGGTGGTTGGCAGTGGCACATTCTCTCCCTAGGTCACTGTAGGCCACTAAAATTGCAAAGCAGGTCTGGAAACATCGCAGGAAGCCTACTGATTGCTATTGCTTTGTAATCGGCAAAAGCCTTCTCAAATTGCAAAGTTCTGGGTTCTGGTGCTTGTGTTCACTAGCAGCTGCCCTGCAAAGGAGGGCCACTCATGTAAATGTGGAACAGAGAGGAATGGCAGAGTGCCCGGCACAGCTTTTGGCCTTTAGGTAACGTTCTTTACATTCATCATTTAAATTCTACCTGCTTCAAGAAATAAATGTGTTTTATATGCTGAGAAGTAGTGAAATAATTCACAATGAGATGGCAGTGCAGGTGAGATGTAAGCTGAAGTGAAAAACACCTGTTTTCCTACTAAAACGTGTGAATGATTTGTTTGGCTTTAAGAAAAAAAAGAAAGGGGACTTGGCAAAGCGACTTCTTTGTTGACCCTTGGCATTGTCAGTGCAACGGTCAAGGAATGTGATGGGGTTGAATGCCCTGCCCTTTTTCCTGTCCTGCAGGCACAGGGGCTTGTAGTGGTGGGGAAAGTCCTCGTAGTACCAGTGGCCACCTGGTACCTCACCCCACCCAATGTTTTCTTGCCTTGCTTTCTTGCAACGTGCTGCCCTTTTCTCATGACTTAGATCATCACCTGGCAGATATGCTTTGATTATATTCCTGCATTGAGCAGGGGGTTGGACTTGATGGCCTTGTAGGCACGATTCTATGATTCTGTGACTGGTACTCAGCACCATGCAGTACTTGTCAACTTGTGTGCTGTGAAATGGAGGGATGCGAAACGTTTGGTGCAGTGACTTGGGTTTCTAGGGGGAGACACTGCATTAGAAACTATCCCATTGCTCAAAACCATACGATGACCTGATTTAGCACCACAGCCTCTCAATTTTTCACCCAAAAACCTTGCGGGAACCATTTGCCCTTTAAATACAACACATGCAGCCTGGCTAGCCGGAAATAGGAAGTGACAGGCGGGTTACGTCCAGTTTCCAGCAACACGCCCACCCCGTGAGCGCGACACGCCCACCGTGCATTTATTTATTTATTGCACTTATATGCCGCCCATCTAGACATAGTCTACTCTGGGCGGCTCAACATACAAGATAAAAACAATTCAAAATATATATTAACAGTTTTTCAACAACATACAGAACAACATGCAGGGGGGGCGGAGATCCGTCTCCGCGGCCCAGTCCTGGGAAGCCCACAGACTGGCACCGGGCTGCGGACTGGGGTTGGGGACCCCTGCTGTCGATCATCTTGACTGCTGCCTTTGGTGTTACCAACATTCAGGCTGCCCTTTGCTATGTAAAGCTTGGCATCCTTTTTCCCGCTGGCAACATGGGCACAATATTTTGCAGCCATATTAGGCCATTTCCTGGCATTTTGAATCGTGGGCACAAAAGCACAATATCCCCCATTCATAAGCCAGAAGTGGTTTTGTTTTGTGGTTCGTTTGTTTGTTTGTTTGTTTTGAAGTATTGAATTTGATCATGATGGGGGAAGCACATGATGTGATGTAACTACTGCAGTGAAAGTAATTCAACACTTTGCACAGAAATTACTTATTAGAATACTTGTCTTAAAAGTTTTTCAAAAGAAAAGGCACTCCTTATTTCTTGCCTTGTTTGCAAACAATGCAATGCTTATGATATTACATCTGCCAATTTCGTTCTTTCCTTCCTTCAGTGGCCTCAATATGACAAACTCAAATGCTTGTCCCTCCCTTCATCCACTTATTTATGCTAGTTAATTTTATGAAATGTTGGCTGAAATCTAGTTTTTCAGCGTAGTAGGTTGCACATAAGGAAGGCCAACTAAATACATGTAACTTATAGAGGAGTCAGTTCACCAAATCCCCATAGATTAAATGAGCCTACTCTAGTTGTGGCTTACTACACCAAGTAAGAGGATTTCAGCCAGTGATTTTATTTTCATGAAAAACCAAACATTGGAAAGTTTGCTGGACATTTTTTAATTTTGAAAAATGCTCTTCTATCCCAAATCACTGATTCAGGTCCTGTTCGCCCTCATGTGCCAGACTTACTAAAAACAAAAACAAAAGCTTATACGACAAAAGCTGTGAGGTATTTTCTGATCCCACTGAGAGTGGAGGTTCGTTTCGGTGTATTGTTGTCAGGGTTGGAATCAAGGTGAGGGAGGATTGGAATTCAGGATCTGCTTCTTGCGTTTCCACATTCCAAAGAGACAGAGACTGAGCTAGCACTTCTCTGGAATTTTATGTGACCCCAGGCATCTGGCTCAACACTTTCCCCCACCTGTATTTCTTTTTTGTTTTCCTATGTATTTAGACAAAGCAGCCTATTTTGGTGTACTTTAAAGCCAGCCCTGTTCAGTTTAACAAGGCTTATTCCCAAGAGGTCATTTAGCTTGCAGCTCTGCACATATGAACTCAGCAGTGACTCTCTCAGGTAAATGAGTCTTACTCACTAGAGGTAATACGAGGGCTTCAGCTTCACCACAGGAGTAAAGTCTTCCTTCTGAGCATGCTGGCAGGCAGGATCACTTGCAGGACACATTATACAGAAGCATTCTCTTCTTGGGTTTAGAAAACATGAGTCTCTTCATTTTCCTTTACGTTTAAGTTAGAAGTGGTTAACTGATGGAAAGAAGGAGTCTGCTTCTAGGATTTTTCCTTGCTTGGTGTCTCTTTGTGAACGGTAGTGAGCACAAGAGGGAATCCTGTAAGCCATCTTGACTGCTGACATTGGTGTTATGAAGATGCAGGCCAACCATTGCTATGGAAAGCTTGGCTTCTTTTTTCCTGCTTGCAAGTTGAGCATGATACGGCAAGGCAGTGTTGGTCATTTCATGGGTAGAGAAGCAATATCCCATATTCATAAACCATAGGTTTTTAGAAGCATCGAATCCTCCACCAAAACGAGCAAAGGACTCTTAAATCTACCAGAGTTCACTCTGTTTGTTGAGGATAGTGACTCTTGTTTGGTTCCACCTCTGTAGCAGAATGTGTCTTTCTGCAAGCACTAGTGTGGAGTGTTTTTTTTCCTGTGTCTGGTCACAGATACCACTAAGCAAATACCAGCACACTTATTTCAATTACACATTTAACTAAACCAGCACAGTTATTTTGACAGTTTGCTGTGACTCTTTTCTTGCCTCCTCTTATGGTTGGCATCTTGTTTGTTCACTGTTTAAAAGACGTTTTAAACATCAGCTTGACTCTGCCTGTGGAAAAATCTACTTTGAGCTAGGAGATTTGAAATGGAAGTGTTTTGAATTCAACATTTCTCACGTTGGTTGGTTTCAGCTTTGTCCTGTGAACGGTTTTCCTTCCATTTCTCCTTCTCTAGTGTGGAAATGTACTTTCCTCAAAATGACACCTGGATAGGTCTGGCACCTCTAAGTGTCCCTCGCTATGAATTTGGAATCTGCGTCCTAAACCAGAAGGTCTACGTGATAGGAGGGATAACTCCCATGTGTCAGGGCATTGACTGTCGGAAACATGAAAGCTCTGTGGAATGCTGGGATCCAGATACAAACACCTGGACGTCCCTTGAAAGTATGAATGACAGCCGGAGCACCCTGGGAGTCGCAGTTCTCTCCCGAGAAATCTACGCCCTGGGCGGATACGATGGGCAGTCGTACCTCCAGTCAGTGGAAAAGTATATTCCAAAGGTGAAAGAGTGGCAGCCGGTGGCACCCATGAGTAAAACCAGGAGCTGCTTTGCAGCCGCCGTTCTGGATGGAATGATCTACGCCATTGGCGGCTATGGGCCTGCCCACATGAACAGGTAAGGGAGAAAAGGGAGGAGGTTCTTCCTTTATGATTGACCTTATTTCTGTCCTGCCCTTCTCCCGGAAGGAGACCCAGCACTAGTCTGCTCAGAAGCAGGCTCTGTTACCCACATGCCAGAATTTCTGACCAACAACCTGCTGTTCCTTTCCAGGGGCTTCGCTAATGCTTGGGCCGGAGAATTCATCCAAGCACTTTCATACTGTCTTTAGATAAAGGCTATCGTAGGGTTTGACATGTTTTCCTTTAGTCGAGATGTGCTTTGGAAGTGTGTCTTAGTCCTTGGGCTGAACTCGTGTGGCTTTCTAAGTCGACCAGCTTTATCTGGAGGTGGTCAGAATAGTCTCTGCCCTCACCCTTCTCCCCGCAAGGCACGTGAGAAGAACTTTGGAGAGAGGACGAGAGAGTCCTTTCCCCTCCCTCGTGCTCTTCTGCCTCCAGAGGTCCAGCAGAAGCATGTAGAGGAACCCCCTGCCCCTTCCCCTCAGATCCCTACGGTGCCCTTGAGAACTGAGAGGGAATCTTTGCACAGCGGCTGTGTGGCGTGGAAGTGTTTGCTACCGGAAACCTGCTGGGTGGGCTTCCCTCTCCTCTTCCAGCCCCCCCCCCTCCCTGGGACACGTAGATGGGCAAGACCCAAGGCATCTGGCCCCAGTTGCGGGAGCCTAAGACGCAGTGGGATCCCTGGTTTCTCATAGCCCGCGTTGAACCTTGCTTGAGAGCAATTCTTCTCACGGGGACAACACCCAGACGTCGCAAGCACTTCATTCAGGAGCCACGGCCCTCATCTCTTGAAAGGGGGATCTTCTGTCAAGGCTGGGTTCAACTCAGACGTGTCCCTCTTTTCCTTCTCAGTGGCAGCCGCCTCTATAAGCCGGTTAGCCTGCATCCTTCACTCCTTTTTGTGTCAGAGGTGCCTTACAGGATGGCCCTTCTTAGGATGTTGTTTTTTTGTGTTTTTCTTTTACTTTAAGTCATATTTTCCTTTTCATACGTAGTGGTTTTATATGTGTGTGTGTGTGTGTTTTGTCAACTCAAGGCCATTGCTTCCTGCACTGCCCCTTAAAGGTGTGCTGTCGCTTCCTTGAAAAGGGACTTCCAACCAGCAGGGAGTCCCTTGTGGATGCGTTTGAAACAACCTCTTGAGGTACTCCTCTTTTTTTACAAACGGCTTTCCTTGACCTCTGCTGTTTGTCTGCCTCTGCAGCGTGGAGCGTTACGATCCAAGCAAGGACTCCTGGGAGGCAGTAGCTCCAATGTCTGAAAAAAGGACAAATTTTGGCGTCGGGGTCATGCTGGGCTTCATCTTCGTGGTCGGGGGGCACAACGGTGTTTCCCACTTGTCCAGCATTGAGCGATACGACCCGCACCAAAACCAGTGGACTGTGTGTCGACCGATGAAGGAGCCCAGAACAGGTAGGAAGAATTCTGAAAGTTACTTTCAGTTAGTTACATGTTGCTTGCTTATTTCACCAAGGTTTTAAGGGATTAAGCTTTTTAAGGCCTATTGCCTCAGGAGAAGGCTTATGATAGGTGCGTCTATCAGAATCGGGCCACAGTCTCGGCATTCATTCAGATTCTGGGTTGAGACCAAGTCTTGTTTCTCTTGTTCTCTCGCTATCTTTTCCCTGCCTCGTGGTTTTATTAAGAGTGTTGATATCCTCCTGTTCAGCGTATCTTTGCTCTCTGTTTCTCCTCCTCCCTACTCCCAACAGGCGTTGGTGCTGCCATCATTGACACCTACCTTTACGTTGTGGGCGGACACTCGGGATCCTCTTACCTGAACACTGTGCAGAAATACGACCCCATCTCAGATACCTGGATGGACACCGCTGGGATGATGTACTGTCGGTGCAATTTTGGCTTGACTGCACTTTGAAGAAGGCTCCCTGAGGACTCAACGGGTACAGTCAGTGCCCAGCCTGTGGAGACCAGAAGCTGCCTTTCTTCCATTGGGAGAAAGAAACGATGGCTTTGTTGAAATTCAGGCGGGAGAGCCCAACCGAGCGTTGTTCCTGGGTGTTGATGGTCAGAGAGAAGGCATCAGGAGAGAGGGCGCCCGACTGTTTGTTTCTCACACGGATCCGTCACTGACGTGGAATGCTGGTTCCTCCACAGAAGCAGCACTGGAGTGTGGCCTGAGGCCGGCGTAGATCCTCCCCAACTCAGTAGTTAGACCGCTTCCATCTCTTTCTCCTCTGCCTGATGTAGGTAACCTTGCTGGGGACGCGGGTCCCTGGAGCATGCCGCACAAAGAGACTTTCTTGGTAGCTGTCTGGCTCTGTCTTTGCATTGAGAAAGCACCGTGGCTTCACAGTTTTTTACAAACAGTTAACTAAAGGGCTGCCTTCCCCTCTCCTTGTCCCCATTACTCAAGGTTTGTAAATAACCGACACCATCGTCTGCTTGCCTGTAATTGCCACCCACTCACTCTTACCCTGGTTTTCGGCTACTGGCTGGTGGGGGTTTGAGCATTAGAAGAACAGGTGTCAATATTTCAAGTTGGCTGGCTTAATGCCTTTTCAGCCCTCTTTTGTTTGGGCCATCCTGCATGTCTGAAATGTGACTCTTTCACCGGAGTTCTTATCTCAGGGGGAAGATCTGTAGTTTGAAACCCAGAGAGAGAGAGAGAGAATGTTAGTCAGCAAATGCTCCCATGCTGCTTGGGTTTTTCTAAAAAGATACGTCAGGAGTTTTCCAGCAGTCCTGTAAATAGTTCACAAATATTGCAAGTGCGCATCTGTGTCAACTAGCCAACACAGGATGGTAAAAGAACATATGGCCAAGTTTTCAGAGCATCCTGGCTTTCACATGGTGCCAAAAGATAAGGTTTCTAATAGAAATAGAAACCTGCCATTCTCAGCGCACTGAGTCGCCTATCAATTAGGAGAGGCTTCTGTCCAAGGGAATATCTGTGAGAGCGCAGCACACAGATGTTTGGATGAAGCAGTGGCCAGCTGGCCTTGTTTGGTGGCCCGCACCTTAGACAGTGAATGCACCCTGTCAAAAAAAGGGGTAGGTGCTTGCAACCCTCTTGCTTTTCCTTTACCTGCCTCTGTCTGCCAGTGAAAAACCTCTGAAATACTAACAGTTTTGGTTAGGTTAGCTCATTTAGAGAAATGGAATTTCTGCAGATCTTTAATGGGCATGGAAGAGAGATCATTTTTCTGCCTTAGACAGGTCTTGTCTTTGAAACAGGAATGTAATAGGTAGCACGCACGTCTCTCACAATGGGCTTGGCTGGAGAGAGCTGGTGAAGGCTGTAATTTACCGGTATGTAGCTGATGGCCGGACAGCCCCCACCTCTACTGAATCAAACTGAAATCTAAAAGCCCCATCTTCCAGGTATCCTGAAACTTCCTGAGAAGTTCTGAGGAAGTAAAGCAGACAAGTATATTTTGAATCTTGTTTCACCTGGAAGATGACTAAAACTAGAGATGTGCAAATTTGCTGGCTTGTTTTGGATCACAGTTCCTAGCATTCTAGTAGTCTTCGTCCACAAAACCACGAATCTTCAAACCTCCGACAGAAACTATAGCTATAACTATAGACCCACCAGTTTGTCTGTTTGGTTCTTCTGCTTTGTACCAGGAGCTTTGCTTTAATTTACTGTGGTGTCCCCCTTTTTCCCCCTCTTGTGTTTTTTTTTTGTTTTTGTTTTTTTATTTTACAGATTTTCCCCCTTCTGTTCTCCATTTACCATGTTCCTCCTCTCTGCTCCCATTTTCCACATTGATGAACAGGCAATAATATCATCAGAGTGCAGAGTTTGGTTTTGGTTGGCTTGTTCTAAGCTTTTTTCTTTCTGTGAACCTAAAAGGTGGGACGATGGGCGGACTTGCTTGTTCCATATTCCTGGCGCGCGGAAACGCTGCCAAGGCTCCCTCTTCTTCCAGCGGTCAAATGCTCAGACTAAAACTCCTCTAGAGGTTTGTTTGCAGGTCTGTGTGGATGGACGATAGGTCTCCAGAATTCCCCACAAATCCACACACCTCTACTTTAAGCTCAGAGCCTATGTATAGAAAAACAAAGCTGCAGCTTGAACATCCATCCTAGGAGGTCCTAAAACCCCTCCTCCCCAGATACTGCCGGAGTCCAGGAGAATTTTTGAGCAGCTACCCGATGTACAGCCTTCTCTCTCTCTCTCTCTCTCTCTCTCTCTCTCTCTCTCTCTCTCTCTCTCTCTCTCGGTGTTTCTGAGGGACTTCTCGGTTCTTACTGCGCAGCAATAATAACCTGATGCAACCTTTGCAGTTACCTTTTTTACACATGATGGTGCATTTATGGCATTCTCATCCCGTTCATTCCACCGAGGCTCTCTGGGAACATTCTCACAGTTGTGAAGAACACTAGAAGCTATGGCCACAGGCCACCAAAGCCGATGCCTGTTTGGGCCACTTCATTTCAGCCAGAGAAGAAGATGCTTGATGAAACCGTTAGACCTGCTGGTCTCGGTCCAAGATGGGTTTGAGGAGGAGTGGACTGAAGACAGGAAGGCATTCCTTAAAGTTCTGGGACAGAAGGAGGCAGCTCTAGGCAGAGAATGAAGGCTGTGAGACAGAACCAAAGTTTAAATCATGCAGAAGGAAAAATGGGCGTGAAGGAGCTGCCGCCCCTGCAGACGGCAAAGAACCCACCTGACTCTGGCGTGGCCTGCCATGTCATCGTGGTCGCTACGGAGCTTTAACTGCCAGAGGTGGATCGCGAAACGTCTCAGAGCCAAGGACGTTTCTGGAAAGAACAACTCAGTCCTGGCCGTGGCGGAATGTAGTGTTCCCGAACTGCCCTGCCGGTTCACCACGGTCTGTCCATGTCTGGTCCACCCAATGGGAAACTGCGGGCCCCCTCTGCCCTTCCCAGCATGGCCAGGTGTGAAGAAGGCGGGCTCTTGCAGTCTGAGGACACCCAGAGAACAGCACTCGGCCCGTCCCGGCAGAGGAAGGTTCGGTTCATCTTCAAGCAGCGTCATTTCCCCCATTCTGTCACTCTAGGGCCAATTGGCTGCCCCATGAGTCAGTCTTGTCGGTCAGCTGAGCTAACGAAACGGTTGATTTGATCAAAGGGACCCCACTGCGTGTTTGCAGGCAGGCTTGCTTTGCCTTAAGGATACGGATTACCTGTGTCCAAGTAATAATAACAATAATAATAAAATTTTAGAAGTTAATGAAGAGGCTAGGAGACTGTTTAGTTACTCAAGACTGAGTTAAGACTGAACTCACTCATGCAGTAGACGTTGTCTGGGTCAGAGAGAGTGCATTTCCCGGACGCTCCCTGTGCCTGTTTCCTTGGGGTTCGGGGGGGGGGGCGCTTTGTTTTGCTGTTCCCCTGAAATGCCCAAGCAGGAAAGTTGGACAGGCTGGCCCTAACCCTTGAAAGCTGCAATAAGTCTATCATAGTTGAACAACAGTTGTGTCTTCTGGTGATGGTCTTCACATGCGTTTCCATCCAGTTCTACTGAAACATTGAGGCAATGTTTTAATGTTCAAGGAGAAGCACTTTACATCATACTGTCTGCTCGTGTTTCCTTTGATTTGGGAAAATAAGGATTAGAGACACCGCTTTGGATGCACGTTAGGGACACATGTTGGCCAGGTATGTGTGCACTCGTGTGTCCGTATCTGTGTGTACATCATTACTATCTGTTGGCGGAATCGCCTCTGCATCACAAAAAGTTGTTTCTCATGCCAGCCTCTCTCATTCGGTGGGAAGTGCTCTTCAGTCTGTCCTGAATATCGTAGCCTTCCATCCATCCATAAATGGCCAGCCAAGAAATAGAAAACGCTGTGAGGGTGAGGGGTTCTGGCCTAGGCATGCTGTCGAGAGGGTGCCCCAAAGGCAGTTTTTTGAGAAGCTCCACTGGCAGGCTCCCACCGTGGGGCATTGCAGCCGATGGCCCTGGTCTCCCTGACTTGCCCTGTGTCCTCATTCCTGCCCTCCAGAGAACCCTCTGCCTTCATTGCTGCTTTGCAATGCCTTCCCTTTGTGTGGGAACTCTCTCTCTCTCACTCCCTCTCCGCTTGCCTTAAGTCCCTCTTGAATTCATCACAGAACCAGGTGGGGAGTCCTCTTTTTGCCTTACCATATGCTGCATTCTCACCTGCCTGGCCCAGGGCAATCATAGGTTTCTGCAGGATTCCGCCCCCCCCCCCCCCCCATTATCTGCCACAGGGTTTTCTGGCCTGCACTGATGAGGGGTTTTCTCTTGGGTTTCTACCAGGTGACCAGTCTGGCTTGAGGATGTCGGCGTTCTGCCTTCATGCCTCCCAGCAGGGCTTCGTCTGTCTCTCTAGCCACCCACTCACCCCTGTTTCCCCCCCCCCAAAGGGGCATTTGAGTTGAGTGGGAAACTGCTCGGCTTCTGCCTTGTTTTTGTTTGCTCAATGTGATGACGCTCTGTTCTCATTGTGACAATGCTTCATTTGAATGTGCAACGTTTATTAAAATAAATCCAGGAAAACAAAACAGCATGCTTGGTTGCTTCGTTTTCTTTTAAGGTTGTTCTGACCTTTCCTTGCACATAGGGTTCATTTCTTCATTCATTTCATGTCTTTGCTCTCTGTTTTTAACCCATTTCTGTGCTCTGTCCTCTATAAAAGCAAGAGTAATAAGTACACCTGGCAGTAAACCCCAGTGACCATTGGGAGACCCCTGAGTAAACAGATCTGAGTTTGAGTTAACTGCTGCGTTTACTGTCTATTTATTTATTTAAAATATTTTTACCCCACCTTTCTCCTCAAAAGGTCCCAAGGTGGCTTACATCATTAAAAAGACAATATTAAAAAACTAAAAACAATTAAGTATACAAATATTTTAAAAAGAATTAAGAATTCTATTAAAAATGATAAAATGAATTCTAAAAACACATTTAAAAACAACAGAACACAACAATCCATTTGAAACAAGTGTGCTTGTCCTTGTCAAAATCCTTTCACATATTTTTTTTTAAATTAATTAAACCAGACTTCCAGCATCTTCAGCTGAGTGGACACATCCATCGTCCAGCAGGCAAGCCTTTGTGTGTTTATTCAGAAGCAAGCCCTGTTGTTGTGGTAGATTCACAGGCTGTTAGATCAACTCCAATTTGTGGCCACCCTTGTTAAGATTTTCCAGGAACAGAGTAGTACTCAGAAGCCGTTGACTAGTCGGTCCCTCTTTGTGGTGGCACTCAAAAGTCACCTTGCGGCTTGGCTTGCCCAAGGCCACACAAGGCTGTTTTTTCTTCCAGTGGAGACCCAGGGAGAATCCATCTCTGGACACGGGTGCCCCATCTCACTGAGCTCTCCAGCCAGTCGTACTTACTTGTAAATGGGTTGAGAATGACTGGATCTACACAGATGCATGCACAGTACATAAGTATCAAGCCTGCGTGCATATTCCGTCTCTTCTGGAGTAGATTTTAACGTCATCCATTCAATCCCAGGTTCTGAACTGAATCTGCCTAGAAGGGGTGTGAAGCTGAATAGGCTGTTGAGGGCAGGAAATGAGCATTACATCGCAATCATGGTATTGCTAAACCTATTTAACCTTGAGAAGTCAACTAGAATGACTGTGTGCAGAGAAGCTGAAAGTTCTCCATCGGTGTAATCACCGAGGACCCATCTCGTTGTGACTCACTGCTAACCAAAAAACAAGCTGTGATCTTTTAATTCATTCATTTTATTCATACACCTTTCTCCCCCATAAAGAAACAGAAGAGGGCCTAAAACATGCAGCTAAATGCAGCTATTGAAAAAGCAGGCAGACATACTGTGAGATTAAAACAGCCACTGATCTTTGTTTTTTTAAAGGATACAACATCTCTCATTAAAGTGCTTCCTTATCAACTGCTGAACGAGTGTCTGAACAGAAAGTTCTTTGCCGACTGGCAAAAGAAGAACAGAGAGGAGGACAATCTGGCCTCCCTTGCAGGGTTTCCCGGGCAGGCTGCAACTACCATGAAACATACATATTCCACGGTGATCCTCTGATGAGGCTCATAAACATACCAAGGTGCCTCGTGCCAATTCAATTAAATCAGCACTGTCTGCTGTGACTGGCAGGTATCCTCACCGGAAGGAGCATATATACCTTTGTCATCATCTGGGATTACTATAAATTGAAGGCAGGATTTTCCCTCTCTTTGTCCTGTTTAATCATCATAGCCATGACCCTTCCCGTCCCACTTCGCCTGCTGGCTTTGACCACTGTTAAAATACATCCTCCTCCAGCAGGTTTTTTCTACAGTACTCTCACGCACCATCACTTTAATTTTCTCCGTTAATACCCCTGACATCTGGGCCCAGATAACAGGAATCCGTAAATGGCATTATGAACAGCAGGCAACCCCCAAGGGAGGGTCACCAGCCAGAAGTATGACCAAAACAACGGTTATGATGAGCAGAGCCCTTTGCAACCCGGAGGTCAACTGGAAAGCCCAGTGCCTGAGAACTGAAGACCTCAAGCTCTCTTCCTGGGATGGAGAGCCAGGACATGTGGCCAGACCCTCACTGCAAATGGGAAGCACCCAAAACCGGGAGAGATGGAGGCTTCCCATTTCCTTAGTGGGAGGTCTCTTTTAGCAAGGACCTCTTGGAGGGCAGAGGCTGATATGCTATCCTTCCCTTTATGACAACCCGAATAAGGTTTTCGAGGCCTGTAAGACGTTCAAGGAACGGTTTCCCCAGCGTGACCCCCTCAGCCAGTTTCCATGGCCAAGTGGGGATTCGGACCCCAGTCCCTCGGGCCCGGGTTTGACCCTCTGCCGGTTACACACCGACTCAAGGGTCTCTTTACTGTCCTTAATGTCAAATTCGCCTTCAGGAATTCATGCAGGAACGCCTTCTTCCTGGGCATCTGTGCCAAGGCGTTCCCAAAGGCAGAGTGGGAGAAGAGGGAGGTGGAGGAGGCCCTTCTTGCCGGGGTACCCATCCCCTCAATCAGGCAGGAAGACTCGGACAGAAGGGGAGGCGGCACCGGCAGAGGGTGTGCAAAGCATGGCTGAACGGACATCAACAGAAAAGGAGAACCCGGGAACTGGAAAACGGGTTGGGTTTACGATCGCTCCAGCCCGACCCTCCCCAAGTCGGGACTTTCCCCAGAACTCCATCCCACCTCCCTTGCTATCGGCCGGGACCGGCCTCACTCCTAACGGGGACTTCAGTCGAAACATTACATGAGAGAATAAAACCTTGGGAGAAGTGATGCCAGGAGAGACTGTGTTAAAAATGGAGTTCGCCACGTTGGAGCGGTTGGAAAATAAAACTTGAAATTAAAAGTGAAGTTGTGTGTGAAACGTCCACGGGGAAGGTGATGTTGGGGAGGAAACGGATAGAGAGAGCCCCCACACAGAGGGAAGAAACTGGAGGATGGCCTTTGAGTAGGCACCTGTTTGGACCTGAGGCAGGAGCTCAACAGCCGGGGACACCATCCGCCTATCCTCTGGTCTCCTGGGGAGGCCAGGACGGACGCGGGCCCGCTGAGTCTCTTGCATCCGAGTCCTGCATCCAATCTCGACCGGCTGGATTCCCACAGGGCTTTCTGCAGGAGGTAGAAGCCGCCACGACCACCATCATCGGATCGCATAGCCGTTGGACACTCCTCTTGTGGAGCTGCTGCTCTCCTCTGACACGCCAAAAGGGGCACAGCAATCCTCAACTGTTTTCAATGCACCTCTGGGCGCGTACGAAGGGCCTCTTTCTCCAGGCTGAACGAGGAGAGGCAGCCACTCTCCCGTTTTGCATCCCAGAGAAGGGCTTCCTTCCGGCCTGACTAAACTGAGATGATTCCATTTTGAAAACAGCAACTAGTCTCCAGACTAAAGTCTGTTTCTCCTTCCTTCAGTTAAACAGCCGCCACTCAGAAATGACCTCTTTTCCATCTGCTCCCTGTGGCTGTCTGCCAGCAGAAAGAGAGGGCCTCGCTCTGCCAACATCAACCGTCTCTCCCCAGATGCAAGTTCACGGTAGACGACAGGCACATTGCTGAGTCTAGTGGCAGGAGCTTGGGCTGCCTGCCTAATAATATCTGAGGGTTGCTAAACTGTCATTGCAGAAGAACATCTAGCTTCATTAGGATCCATCTCAAGGGAGATGTGGAACAGTTCTGAGAAACCTCAGCAATAGAAAAACAAGTCCTGCAAAATTTCCAAATAGCATATTAAGGTCAAAACAGTTGCAGATTTCTTTATTGCTTTGATGCAGTGGATCTTGGATCAAACCAAGCCTGAACTTTTTCTGGAAGCAGACACGATGAAACTGAGGCCGTCCTGCTTTGGGCACATCGTGAAGGAAGGCAGGATTCTCCTGGGGCGGGGGGGGGGGGGAGGACAATGCTGGGAAAGGAGGAAGGCAGCAGGAAAAGAGGAAGACTAAATATAAGATGGACTGACTCCCTAAAGGAAGCCACGGGTTTGAGTTTGCAAGAGCTGAGCAGGGCAGTTGAGGACAGGACCTATTGGAGATGGCTCATTCAGAGGGCCACTGCAACTTGACAGCACATCACCACAGCCATTAATTCGATGAAAGACGGATTCCTCATTTGTTAATATGGCCAAATCCAACTCCCTTTATTTTTGGAATCTTACAGGTTCTGGTGTTGTGTGTGGGATAGTTGAGTACAGTATTTGCAGCTGTGGGATCAGGTTTTTGTCCTTTTCAGGAGACTGGGTGATTATGGTGATCAGGGTGTTTTTTCTTATGGGCGTATTGTTGTGATAAGGGGGGGGGGAGAATACTCAACTATCCCACACTACACCAGAACACAGACAGAGTTCTGACTCCTGTCCTCTGAAGATGCCGGCCACAGAGACTGGCGAAATGTTAGGAAGAAAAACCTTAAGAACACGGCCAAACAGCCCGAAAAACCTACAACAACCATCAGATCCCCGCCATGAAAGCCTTCAAGAATACATGACGGGTGAGTTTGGGGACAGCCACGGTGAGCATCTCTGCTTCCACATTTACTACTACAGCCCTGCAATCTATCTTTTGCACCCGGGAAAGGTCAAGAACGAATCTTGGCAACAGCACCGAAGCAAGACAAGAGCGGTCTGCCCTCAGCCGTGTGTGCGGAACGATAACACTTCTCACCTCCAGAGCAAAAAGTCCGTTGTCTGTGCTCTGTAGGAAACACATTTGGGAAACACTGAGGTGGCTAAGAGCTGGAGTCCGCAGGCCCGGGTTGGGAGTTCGAATCCCCACTATGCCTTCCTGGGAGAAGAGCCAGCCTGGGTGGCCCTGGGCAAGCTGCCCGGTGGTCCTGAGGCACACACACACACACCCCAGAAAAAGGAGGGGATGGGAATCTACTCCTCAGCGCTTGGTGCCCAGACTACCCTGGGGAAGGTCACCCGTCGTCGGGATCGAGGCCACACAGCTCGGTGCCCTTGCGTTGCTGCCCTTAAAAGCTTCGGTGTGTATCGGAGTCGAGACCTGTGTAAGAAGAGGGCATCTTCTGGGCAGCCCAAAGGAGTTACATTGTGCGAAGCCGGTTTTGAGTTCAGAGGGGGGTCGCTCCCTTCCAGCGGCCGCCTGAGGTTTGCACGGGTGTGTGTGTGTGTCCGTCCGTGGGAACGCATCGCCCTCGGGGGGTCAGCGTCGGGCCCTTTGGGGTGGGCGTGGCAACCGCCCCCCTTGTCTCCCGTGGGAAGGACTGGGGCAGTGTGACACGCTCCATTTTTAGACTACAAGTCCCAGAATCCCCCCCCCCCGCATACTCTCCCACTCCATATCCTGGGAGTGTGTGTGTGTGTGTGTGTGGGGGGGTTTAAAGACTCCTCTTCTTGGCCTTTCAATTCTGGTGTCCAGGAAGAGTCAGTCCTCCAAAAGGAAGGGTGAAAGTAACGGTACGGAACGATTTAGGCTTGGAAAAGTTACTTTTTTTTCTGGACCACAACTCCCAGAAACCCCCCGGTTCGCTTCCTCCCCCTTCCCCTCCCCTCCGCGCTCATGACATTCCCCGGGGGGGGGGAAAGCGCTCCCGGTTCCCGCGCCACGAAGTGACTCCGGTTTCACTCCGCTTCCCCCGAGGCCAGTCGGAGGGGCTACGGCGAGGCGCGATTGGCTAGTGGGAGGGAACCCTCCTCCAATCACAGTCCTCCTCTCCCCCCCCCTGCGAGCCACGCCCATTTGGCTCAACGCAGGCGGGGGGGGCGGGGTAGCTCTCTCCGCGCGTGCGCCCTCGCTCCCCGTGCTCGTCCCCTTCCCGTCATGCTCCTTGCCGGACATGCGCAGGGGCGCCGCGGCCGAGGCGGAACCGGGCCAAGATGGCGGCTCCCGGCGGTGGCGGCGTCTCCTCCTCCTCCTCCTCCTCCTGGTCCTCGCCCGCGACGGGCGGGCGGCGGCGGCGGCGTGGGCCGTGGCCGGCGGGCCCCTCCTGGGCCCGGGCGCTCCTCCTGCTGCCCCTCCTGCTGCTGCTGGCGTCGGGGGGGGCGGCGGCGGCGGCGGCCGGGCGGCGGCGGAGCCAAGTGCAGGCGCTGAGCGACGGCGAGTGGCGGGAGCTCCTGCGCGGCGAGTGGATGGTCGAGTTGTGAGTAGTCTCCCCAGAAAGAGAGAGAGGGAGGGAGGGAGGGAGGGCGGCGGCGGGGACTCCCAGAACCCTCCTCCCCGCTGGCCGAGGGGGGGGGGATTCTGGGAGCTGTAGTCAAAAAAAGAAGAAGAAAGCGAGAGGAGGCGCTCTCTACATGCTCAGGGGCACCCCCTCCTGCACACACACACACACACACACACACAACGCCGTGCAGAGGCTGCTTCGGGGGCAAAGGGGCCAAAACCGGAGAGCCCTTCCTCTTTTCTCCCACCCCCCCCACCAAACCCCCCCCCCCCTTTCCAGGCCCTCCGCTTCCAGGCCCAGCTCTCTCCTTGGCCGGTCGGTGGGTGCCTGTCCGGTCTCCTCCTCCTCCTCCTCCCGTGGAAGTGGAAGAAGATCTTGGAAGAGGTGGTTCCTCTCTCTCTCCCTCCCCTCCCCTCCTTCCCTATTTCCTCTCTCCACAACAGCCCTGCCAGGTAGGCCAGGCTGGGAGAGAAAGGCCTTCCCAAGGTGGCTCTGCCCTTTTCCTTCCCCGTCAGAGAGGGCAGGAGGAGAAGGAGGAGGAGGAGGAGGAGGAAGGCCACTAGAGTAGAACGCCTGGCCGAGAAAAGGTACCCGCCAAAGCCTGGACAGAAACTGAGCTTTTCGTCCTATTATTATTATTATTATTATTATTTAATCTCTCTTTCCCTCCACCTCCTTTTGGGGGGGGGGGGGGCTCGTTTCAAGATGTCAGAACAGACGAGCCGAGCCGTCTCTGCAGAAAAAGGAAGTTCCGCTATTTTCTCTTAACCACAAACTTGGGGAAACAGTATGAAGCAAGACGGTGCTGATCTTTCAGGGTGATTTCCTCCCCTGCCCGTCCATCATTTTTCCCCACCCTTGGCTAATTTGGGAACTGAACGGGGGGGGGGGGGGTTCTTGTACAGCGTGCAGGTCAGGTCCCTGGAAACAAGGCGACCCTGTCAGAGTGACCATCGGCTTCTTTTTATTTCCCAGCTACGCTCCCTGGTGCCCTGCCTGTCAGAACTTACAGCCGGAATGGGAGACCTTTGCGGAATGGGGGGAGGACCTAGAAATCAACATAGCCAAAGTGGACGTGACCGAACAGCCCAGTAAGTGCTGATGGTGATGCCGTTGCCACCGCGGCTGCTTGTCGTGGTTAATGGCAAAGCAGGGCCAAAGGCTCTGTTCCCACGGAGTTCCCGATATGAAGCCAATGGGGTAAAGTTTGACGTTTCTCACTTAATTCCTGCAACTTCTGTCAGGCTAGATGCCAGCAGCCCATACCCAGGGGAAATTGTGCTGGTGGTTCGATTCGTTAAACAGAATTAGTGCCGTGAGGACGACTCAGCCGCTGTTACTTTTATCCGGATTGTATAGCCGCAGCGTAGACCTGGGTGCTCTTTAAGCGAGAGCCGGCGATCCATAAACCAAAAAGGAACGCTGAAAGATCTTTGTGTGGCTCGTTGTAGGGAAGCCACAAATGGAAGGAAGGAGATAGGTTTGTAGATAGGAGTGCTGCAGGCCAACAGTGCTGAAGCTGCTCTCCGGTCTAAGAATCTCTCGGTTCTGAACAATTCGTCACAAGCACAGTGAGGACGTTGAAGTGGGGCTGTAGAAAGAGCATGGGGTTCAACCAATTGTGCCCGTGTCTCTCACTGAACTTTGGGTGGGGAGAGGCAAGTGGTTCTGCACAGAGTGACAGTGTGACTGGAGTTGCCTCTGCATCTCCAGTGGATTAGGCTGAATTAAAAAACGGACCACTGCCCTGAAATGGAACATAATCTGATTTGCCCTATTTTAAACTGATTTTTATGAAACAAAACATCCTGATGTGCCAGTAGTCCTTGATTAAGAGGAAGAACAAGCACACTTAACGATGTTTATATATTATAGTTGAACAAATTCAATGCTTAAAGTAGGAATTATTCTCAGAACATTTCCTCTAAAACATTTCAACAAGTAGTCCACTTACATTGTTAAACATACTGGGAAAATGTACCATAAACTGTTGACATACTAAATTTTATGCCCCTCGGTTCATAACTACATATATTATGCAGCAGCAGACTTTCCTTTTAATTGGTTTTTTTTTAAGGTAAAGCAGGTTATATTGAATTTTAGGGCACTGGGAGATTTTTTAAATTCAGTTTTGTTCCAAGTAAACCATATTACTGATTGCACATCACGGGTGTTCTACCTGGCTGAAAGCTTGCAATTGCTTCTCATCTTTGTGCATTTGTGTGTGTGTCTTCATGTGTGTGTGAGAGAGAGACACAGACTACAAAAGCAGTTTGTGATCCTTACATATAAGAGATGGTTTCATTTTGTGGAACAGCATCTGGCCGTTTATTCTGTGTTGAGGAAAGGGAGCTTCAGGCTTGACTGCTCTGTAAGTAGCTCGTGCTACTTCTGCCTGGCTTTTTAAGAACAAGTTTCAGGGATGACACATGAAACATGTGCAGCTGCAGAGTGGAGAGATGGAGTATCTTTGAGGCAGACAGCGTTGAAATAAATTGGTCTCAGCCAAACCTCTAGCCTTCACTTGTTTTCTGGATCTTTTTTGCAGGCCTCAGTGGGCGGTTCATCATCACAGCTCTCCCCACCATCTACCAGTAAGTGCATGGGGAGTCTCATCTAATACATGAATAAAACTCAAGGTTAGGGTTTAACATTTCTTCGCCAGTATCAGTTGAAAAAATCGGTTCTGAACATGAGTTCTGTCTTCCATAATGTTGAAAGAGGATTGGAATGACAAGAGGTGAGAAAGCTATTAATAAATTAAATAAAATTGACAGTAAAAGAGAACTAGTTTAGACTATTATTCCTGTCAATTTTATTTAATTGTACAAATGATTTGGCATTTATCAAACTAATAACGGGCGTGTCTGTTATAGTTTCATAGAAGATTGATGTTAGGAGGTATCAGTGGTGGTTCAGTTGAGGGCACTGAAAAGAGAGCACCTCTCTCCTTCCCTCCTTGCTTTCTTCTTCTTTTACTACAACTCCCAGAATCCTCCTCGGCCAGCGCGGAGGAGGGTTCTGGGAGTCCCTGCTGCCCTCCCCCCCCCTGCACGTTAAAAGCTTGGCGGGGGCATGTTTGTCAGTCCTGCCAAAGCTGACAGGTTGAGAACTGTAGGAGCAGAAGATGTTCACATTTTTCTTCAAAATAACATTTTTTGTTTCCTTTGTTTGATGGGGTTGTTTGGGGGGGCATCCTTGGGGTGCAGACGGGTGCCCAGTGGCTGCCTGTGGTCTCAGAGGCTTAAATTTTGCCAACCCCTGCTCTGTGGTGTCACACAAGAGGAGAAGCTCCTCTGGTGGGTCATTTAAACACAACTGACCTAATGTACCCTTTTGAACAGCTGCAAGGATGGAGAGTTCAGACGCTACCAGGGCCCGCGGACTAAAAATGACTTTATCAACTTCATCAGTGACCAAGAGTGGAAATCCATTGATCCCGTTTCTTCCTGGTTTGGCCCATCATCCTTCCTGTAAGTAACAGGGTTCGCCTCTCGTCTCGCTAGTAGAGCTTACCTAAAATCCAGAAACACCAGTGCCCAGAATCTTTAAGCTGTGAAATCAGTATTCCTCAACAGCCCTGTTGTTGTGCTTGTCCGATCTTTGAGGAAGGGAGGAAGGGGAGGACCACATCTTCTCACCCTCCAGCAGGAGAACTTCCACCTTGAAGCCCCCATGCGTTGGGTGGCTGAGGGGCACAGGACCTGCTCCGGTAAAGGAACCACCGGGACAGAGGAGATGGAGTTTAAGAGTCCTAATACTCTAATGCCTGCGTCCACTCTCTCCAGGTGTTTCCTCTTAAACGGTCAACCCACCTTTTCTTTCCAGTGAGTGGATGGAAGCATCCCTGGCCAGTGCGTTTCCTTTTGATCAGTGCAACAGTCTGGAGAGGTGGGTTAGGCTGGGTAGTAGTGATCAGTCCTCCGCTTTCTGATATAGACCCACTTAAAAGCTTTACATGATCGAACCAAGGTGTGAATGTGGGTTTTCCAGGTCAAAGCCCAGCATTGTTCACTGTCTCTCTGGTTTTGCGATAAAATGCGGTGCTTTGCAATTCAAAAATTGAGTCTTAGAGGGAGCAGGTCTTCCAAATCAGCTTCTTTCTGAGTGGAGGCAACCCTTAAGTGTTTGGTCTCCCTTTTGAGTTAGAGGGGAGATCTCTTTTGGGCTAGATACGTTGACTCTGAGGTTACCAGATTGGGCTGTTTCGGATGGGCCTTTCCATCATCTGACCCCAGAGGTGGAGATGAATGTGTGAACTGATTCTGCTGGAGACCTTCCCTGAGATATTTGCCTGCATGGCCACCATGCAGCGTAGGCCGTTGAGGAGCGGGCTCCGGAGAGACCAAGCCAGCCTTTCAGAGCCGCTGCCGTCCTCCGTCCAGGCTTGGCTTTCAACTCGGAGGGTTTTGTGTTTGCCCGCCGTGATGGCGGGATGCTTTTTGATTCTCTCTCTCTCTTCTCTCCCTTTGGGCAGGATGAGCAGCATGTCTGCCTTGTTCCAGTTGTCCATGTGGATCAGGGTAAGTGCCACAAACGTTCCTCTGAGCCAAGAGTCTGTTTGGCCCCTCTGTCTCCTCCGCTTGACCTTTTCGTTCCCTCTCGGTTGCAGCAATGCCACAGCTATTTCACCGAAAGCCTTGGCATTCCGCCCTGGGGATCCTACGCCATCTTTGCCCTCACGACGTTGTTTTCAGGACTGCTGCTGGGGCTGGTAAGCAGGACCAAGTATTTTTTGGGGGGTGCGCTGAGCAAAGCAGGGGTACCACCACCAGCCTCCAAGGTCCTCACAGAGAAGTAAAGACACGAGGCAGCCACTTTCTTCTTCAGAGTTTATATGACATAGGTACAGTCTTCACAAAATACTCCAGCAGCGTGTCATCTAACAAATCTCCAAACTCTCCACATCTCCACGTGTGTCCCTATGTACAATATATAGTACAAATGACCCATCAGGTACCATGACCTCATTTTAAGTGATCTGATATGATTATGTCAGCCTTCTGCCTAGTCAGCGTGACTCAGCTTTATACCCAACTGTACCATATGGCTGATGAACAACTTCCTTTATAAGCTCAGTCTAAGATGTCAGTTTCTTCTGTTACAAACCTTGTAATTTCCTGACAAGCAGGCGCACTTTGTTTGTCTCAAGAAACAGAGAAGACTCTGGCTTTGGATAGGAAAGGAAAATAAAGAGGCAAGTTAGGAGATGTGTTGAAGGAAGGAATAATGCATCTGCCTGTGTCTGTGTCTGTGTGTTTTGTTTTGTTTTTCTCCCCGGCTCAGATTATGGTGTTCCTGGCAGATTGTATTTGTCCCTCTAAGAAGCACAGGCCACCGCAGGGACCTTTTCAAAGTAAGTATCCTGAGGCTGCTCATTGACTGGTGGTACAATTCAGCAAAATCTCAGGCAGGGCAAACAGCTGAATTTTTCTGTGGCTTAAGTCCGTTTTAACCTGGCACGGCTGATGCTAGAACCTTCGGAATCCCTAGGAGTCTTTTAGGTCTCTTGGGAAGAAACCAAGAAGCTTCAGCAAAGGGTCACAAAAGCCTGAAAAACATGTGTGTTGTGTGGGAATTAAATCCACATTCGGCTCATTCCCATTTGTGAGAAGAAACAGCAACACTTTTTATATTATCTGGAGTTCTTGCCTTTGCGAGAACGATGCTTGAGCTACTTGGGCAAAACGATACAATATAATGGTTGTCTTTTTTTGTGCAGACTGTTGACATTTGGGATGCATGGATTGTTTGAATGGTTTTGACCCATTAGCCAGTCCTTGCGTGTTTGCTCTGTGTGTGTGTGTTGTAGTTCACAAGTAAAGGGCAGGGGTTTCGCACAGACATTTTGTGCAAAGTCCCAAAACCCTTGGTGGGAAAATAAAAACCCTGTTCCCTTGCTCTTTTGCCAGTAGCAGGATCCTGTTATTTAAAAAAAAAAAAAAGGAGCACCTTGACATGCCTTTTTCACACATCATGTCATGAATGAATAATTTTGTGAGCATTTTTCACATCCCTAGCTCTTCTGCCTGGTGTGCGTGCGTGCGTGCGTGTGTGTGTGTGTGTGTGTGTGTGTGTGTGTGAGAGAGAGAGAGAGAGAGAGAGAGAGAGAGAGAGAGAGAATCATCATGGGGGTGTCTTCCATCCATACCTCTGGTTCCCAGTGCTGCCGTATTGCCTCTGCCTCCTTCTCTGTCGCCTGGGACAGGCACGCCTTCAGCAGCAGAGACTGAAGTGGAGCTTGAGGCAACCAGTTTGTTTTGGTGGTGGCCGCGCTCTGAAGAACTTGTTAGGTAGGGAGGCCCACCTCTTTCTGGCCTTGCGGAGTGCTTGGGGGGGGGGGATGTAGAAGGGACACTGAGAGGCTGAGCTACAAACAAGGAATCCCCAGGTTTGAGGCTTCTCTCCTCTGCCGTGAACTCGCTCAGCTGGCCTTTGCCAAGCCCTCTCCCCAACCGAGTCTTTCGTGTGCAAGTCAGATTGCCCTTCCTGACCGAGCTAAAGTGAGGATTGCACCAGGAGGTGGGGTTTGGGCAACTGCTCTCAGGGCAGAGCAGAGATTCCCGCCTTGATGAGGCAACAGCCGCGGCTGCTGGCAGAAGGGAGGCTGGGCTGGGCTGGTGGGGTCTCCCTCTCCCTGCTGGGTATCCCAGCACCTCCTGCAAGGTTTAAAGTGTCGCCCAGAGCCAGATGTGTGGGTGCCTGTGTAAAATCATGGAAAAGTGAAGTGGGAAGGGGCCTACAAGGCCATCAAGTCCAACCCCCTGCTCGATGCAGGAATACAAGTCAAAGCATATCTGCCAGGAGGTTGTCTAAATTTCTCTTGACTGCCTCCAGTGTTCGAGCGCTCACCCACTTCCAAGGTCACTGGTTCCCCTGTCGTACTGCTCTAACAGTTAGGACGTTTTCCTCATATATTCAACCGAAATCTTGGCTTCCTGTCACTTGAGCCCCCTTGTTGCGTGTCCTGCACTCTGGGATGACCGAGAACAGATCCCGCCCATGCTCTGTAGGGCAGCCTTTCAAATATTTAAAAAGTGCCATCGTATCATAGTTTCCAGGGATCTGAACAGGTCGTCTTCGCCAGTAGTGAAGCCTTTTCACTGTCTTTCTAGAAAACCGGTCGGAGTCTGCTGAGCGCTTCAGGAAGAGGGAAGGTGTGAACGGCAGTGACCTTTCTGATGCTGAGATGGAGCCCGGGGAGCCAGCGCACGCACCCTCCTCGTCTAACACCGTGAGACAGCGTGTGGTGGCCCCAGGTGCAGAAGGGGAAGAGTCATAGCTCCCGCCGGCTGGCTCCTGTCCTGGATTTCTTGTGTCGCAGCTCCACGTTCAAATGCGAAGGCCAGGCTGGGCCAGGTGGTGGCAGCCCCCCCCCTTCCTCCTCTTCCCCCTCCATGACCGTGGAGGCTCCCAACAGTTGGAAAACGCCTTTTTCAAGTCTTTTGGTGGCATCAGTTCAACGTTTGATCTTTGAAATGTGTGAGGTTTCTTTTTTCGGGCTGACCGGGAGGCAAGAAGCTCAGCCTCCGTATTGGCTGGAAGAGGACGTCAGGGCAACCCGTCTGCGGTTTTGAAGGATGTCGGCCCGGCTGCCCAGCAAGGGGGCCGAAGGGTTTTCCGTGTCCGTTTTCCTCGTTGTGCGGAGGCCACCTGGGAAGAGAAATGCTTCAGCAGTCACATGCCTTCTCTCCTTGACGCGATCTTCACCAGAGGCTGACGATGAATGCTCTGTTCTTAGGGTAGTAAAAGAGACCTGTATCATTGACTTAACAAACTAAAAAAAAAAAGCTTCAAGGTGGGAGCGGTGGGAACTTCGCAAGATGTGTGTGTGGGTCCAGGAGGACTTTGGGCCTGGGTCTCCGGGGCAACGGCTTCCCCACCCTGCCCCTTCCCCAGGGGCGAGTGTTTGTGTTTCAAATACAGAGGTTGCCCCACAGCCAACAGGCTAAAGGGGGCTCTTCAAAAGGGTCGGAGCTCAAAATCCCATCAGGGCTTTGAGAGCAGCTCTTGGTTTCCCTGCCTTAACATTGGCCTCTGTGATGGGTCAGTCTTTGAGCATCATCCTGCTCTCTCATGTGGCATTCCCTCCTCCCTGTCTCTCTCTCTCTCTCTCTCTCTCTCTCTCTCCCCCTCCCCTCCCCCCCCCCCCCGGCACTCGTGTTTCCTGCTTTTCATAACCAATGAAGGAGAAGGGGTGCTGTGTCCCAAACGTGGCCTGATTTGATTTTGAGTTGAAATGGTAGAGGATGCAAAGAGAGGCTGCCGGGGTGGGACAGGGTAAATTCAGCCCTTTGGCCACTGTCTTTGTTTGTTATTCTAGTTCTTTTCTTTTTGAATAGTTTGAAAGTTAGGGACAGGAGCTTCCGTGAATGAAGTAGGAAGAGGAAGGAGAAGCGTTGTCACCGTTCGTGGTGTCTCGGCCCTGGACTCTCCCTGGCTCACTTTAAAGAGAGAGAAAACAAAACAAAACCCAACTCTCTTGCAAAGTTACTCCTCCTCCCCCAGTTCCAGCACCGGCCTTGAGCCTTGCACAAGTAGATTCCTTTGGCAGAGCCAAATAACGACGTGAATGCATCCGGCATCTTGTGTGCTTGCCTTCCTCCGTGCAGGACTGGATGGTCCTGGTTCTTTGGGACACAGCCGCTTTCTCGGAAATGCCTCCAGTCTTTTGAACCATCCGTGTCCTCTGCAGCTGTTAAGATGCAGCCTCACACGTATCTGTTTAGCTTTTCTGCTGTTTCTGTTGCATTTTAGTGTAGCACAGTTCCCCCTGTTCTTGATGGGCAGCTGTTTTTTTTCTTGGCAGATGTAGAGAGCGCTCTGATTAGCTTTTCTCAACCACTCCAGAGGAGCGTAGGGTGGCTGTCCCAAATCCAAGGCCTCCTGGTGGAGGAGGAGGAGGAGGAGGAGGAGGAACAATTGCCTTTGGCAATGATAAGGCCAGCTCGTTTGGGAAGGGCTCGCGTGTCTTCCTGTATGGTGGAGCCGTGCTCTCGTCTAGCTTCCGTTGCATTCCTTTTCAGAAAGGGACCAGAGACGTCATGTCTCTTAAGTGTCTGCTTGGGCACCGGACTCTGTGTTGTACCCAAGAACTCTGCGCACATCCTAGAGGTGAGAAATGCCAAGAGTTTCCCTCTTTTCCTTCTGCGCATCCTTCCTGGATGGGATTTTATACAACAGATCCTGGCAACCACCTTCCACCTTGTTAGTCTGAGCTCCCCTAGTGTTTCCTTGTGCAGCGAGCAGGCCAAATGGATGGCCAGCACTGAGCGTTGATGGCTGATGTCCAATAATATTTCTTCCTTCTCCCCGGTCATTGGATTTGTGAAATTTTCAGGATGCCCAGGAGGGTTTTAGTGTTCTGCTCTGGAGAGATAGCAGCGCAGAAGGATTGTGCCGTTCTTAGCCAGTTGTGTTGTTGATGAAGAAATGCCATGCTTGCTGGTTTCAAGGGACCTGCTGAGAGCCCCTTCTTGCTCTGGACCAGCAGTGGAAGGTTGGAGGTGTGATAGACAGCTTTGTCCTGTGTAAAGGAGTGGTTGTTGCTTAGGTTTAACTCTTGCCTTCTCATGGAAGAGGAGCTTGGCCTGACAGATAACTCACACTGTTAAGCTGGCAGCCTGTTGCCGTAGACTAACACCACCAGGCTTCCTGTCTGCTCAAGACAGCAGTCCAGAATTCCTTTGGAGCAGGGAGTTGGCCACTGAAAAGAGGTTTTGTTAAGAAGGAACCTGGCTGCTTTTGAAGGCTTTATGACAAGACCGCTTGAAGCAGCTGGGAGAACTAACTGTACCCATCAGATGCTGCCACTAAAACTAGCCCATTGAAGTAAATGAAAGAAAGGTCAGGGGTGAGGGCTCTAACCCTGCCCATTGCATGTAGACCACCATACATGCATACGACCGTATGGCTTCAGGCTGCTGCAGCTGAGGAGTTCCCTTGCTGCAGACTCCCTCTGAAGAAACTCTTGGTCTAAGGGGAGCCCTTAGCACGGAACACATACAACCCGCCCACCCCCCTTCGCCTTGCTTGCCGTCTGAAGTTGCACGGTCTCCTTTCCTACCTCATTCTGCTGAAACGGTGGGTTATCTGTTCAGCCAAGGGACTCTGAGCAGCTCTTCACTTGAATGGGTGTCAGCTTTGCTGAAGGGGACGGACGCGGAGGGTGCCTGTCCACCCTGCGCGTCCGCAGGAGGCCTCTTGGAAACCCACACGTGGCCAGGTGACCCAATAAGCCACTCTCAACGAGAGACCGGCAGCCACTGTTCCTGGCCGGAGGCCGTCAGGTTGGAAATGTTTTCCTTCGTAACTGTTGAGTTGTTGTCTTCATTTGCAGTGGACCACAGGGCGCCGTCCTGTCTACAAAGCATTTCCGAGTAATAAAATTAACTCTGTGTCTGGGATTTTCTTCCTTTATCACTTGAGCGCCTTTTGGAAAATGCCACACGCCCTCGGACAAAAATTCCACGGGTTTTGTCTTTCATAGAGCAAGAAACGAAGCTATCACCCATTTTGAGGGAATAGGTAAAACTTCATGCTGGTGAACTAACCCAGCTTCCTCCTCTGCACATGGATTCTTCGAACAGGATGCGATCCCGTCCTGTGATGGAAACGCACAAGGACTTCTCAGCCAAGCTGTGTCTTGAGCACAGCCATTGACTGGGTCACATCCTGTCCTGGCAGACCATCCCACATCACAGAATTTCTCCAGTAGCAGAAGAAATACGGAGATCTTCCCTTGATAAGGAGGAGCTCAGAAGGACAGTCAGTTGAACGTTGGGCTGAGGCCCCTTACACACCCAGTGTTCATGCATGCAGGTGAGGGGCTGAGGGGAACTCTGGCCTTCACTGTGGAGCAGGGTTCACACCCCTCCCCAGTGAGGAAGCCTCTTGGCCCCTCCCTTCCCAAGCCCTCTTGAATGCTATGTTTTGACCTGCAGGCCCTTCTCCGGCAAGGGTTCTCTACGCAAGTATTCATGTGGGTTTTGCCAACGAACCACTCCCCTTCTACCATAAGCTGCAGAGACAGCAGGCAGGATGTGGCCCATCAACCTCGCACATGCCATGCTTCCTTCATGGTCAAGAGGCCACATTTAAAAGCACACGGATGACCAACAAGGTCGTTTTTCTGCTGGACACATCCTGCAGTGGGGTCTTTTCCCAGCACTCCTTAAATTAAAAGTTGGCCATCGGGGGACTAACAGTTCTGTTTTGCCTGGTGATCATCGTTATTTTTGCCCCTTCTGTGCTTGACGCAGCCTGTGGCTGGAGCTGTCCCCCTGACCCAGGTCTGCAATGTCATCCACCCCGTCCTACTGGACTGGCCACTGACCCCTCCGATCTGTCTTGCTGATCCTTTGGGGGTCTTAATGCCCACTTTATGCCAATGCTCCTCCTTGTGCTTAACTAAATACTTCCCCCGGCAGCACTGTTTTCACTGTCCTTGTCATCTTAAGAAGTGACCTTTTCCCCAGCACAGGGTCCGAGTACCAGACTCTGAATTCTGTAGTGTTCTGACCTGGCCTCATAGAATCATAAAATCATGAAGTTGGAAGAGGCCTCTAAGGCCATCAGTTCCAGCCCCCTGCTCGATGCAGGAATACAAATCTGCCAGGTGGTTCTCTTGAAGGCCTCCGGTGTTGGAGCGCTCGCCACCACCTCTGGAGGTCATGGGTCCCATTGTTGTACTGCTGTAACAGAAGGCTTTTCCTGATCTTCAGCTGAAATCTGGCTTGCTGTAACTTGAGCCCTTCAACTGGACTGTCTTGCAGAGAAGATTCCTGTGTGTGTTCGTGGACAGTCCAAAAAGAGGACAGCCAGGCTGGCCAAGGTGGGCATAACTAGGACACAGGGATGTTTCTTCTATCGCTGTTGATGCGGGTTTTCAGCTCATGCCTCTTCTCTGGCCCCCCACCCCGGAGGAGAGCCTCTTCGTAGGAGTAAGGAGGAAAGCTCAGCCCAGGGACTGTCTTCCGGCCCTTTGGAGTAAATACCAGCCCCTCGCAGCCTCCCTGCCGCTCCTTGGTGGTTCTGGGGTCCTGCCCTCGGGGGGGGGGGCGAGGAGAAGACCTCCTCTCGCTTCCGGAGCTAGAAGTCAGTCGGCTCCTTGATGCTGAGTTAATCAGAAGGGAAGCTCAAAATAACACATCAAAGTGAATTCAAATTAAGGGTTGCGCTAAAAATAAAGCCTTTGAATTGAGACACCCCCGGACAGTGTGTGCGTGCGCGCACGCACACATGCACAAACCAGCCCAGTCTAATGGGAAGAGAGAGAGAGAGCCCTTCGGGAGGAGCATGATGTGCACAATGCACGTACTCCCTGGTTTGTAGTCACTGGGACACACGAGCATTGGACTGAGGGCTCTACCTCCCCCAAGGCACCTTTGGGGGCGCATCCAGTCCCGGCTGCTCCGTTGGGACAGCAGGGAGCCCCTGCCCTGCTCCCCAGGGGCCTCGGCTGGAGAGGGGCCTCTCTTGCCTAGCCCCACCTGCAGAGGAAGCCAGAGCGGCTTGGCTGCCGGCAGAGAGAAGGTGGCCGGGGGGGGGGGGGGGGCAGAGGGCAGCCTTCGAACAGAGGTTGGCACAATCTTGCACACGCACACACGCCCCCTCCCAGCTCGTCCCTGCTTGCCACCTCTCTTGGGCAGCGGGCTCCGCCAGTGGGAATGGCTTGGCCTTTTGCAAAGAACACAGGGTCTCTGGGGAAGGGCCGCTGCTGGCCTCGGAGCCCGTCCTGCCTGCCCAGAAGCCTAGAGGGCCACCACTTTCATTTTTTTCTCTCCTCCGTGGGTCCCCCATTGGGCCCCCACTTCAGCTTCCAAAGCAGCGTGTGGGGGTTAAATCCTCTTTTCCAGAAAGGCAGTTCCCATTTTCCAAGTACAGTAGAGCATCAAAACATTAAACCCATTAAATGGGAACAAGATGACTCCGGAAAGCTCCCAGAGGGTTAGGGGTAGAAGGATGTTCGGAAACATCACCTGGCTCAGGATGAGGAAGCCCTGGGGCTCCTGACCAGAGCTGGTTTTCTGGACCATGTGGTACCCAGTCGATGGATTTCCAGTTCGTTTCTACTTTCACTTTATAGGCTCATCGGATGTCTTTCAAGATACCCGCGGTACCTTTCAAGCTGCATTTTCCCTGCTTGCAAAGATTCATTCATTCATTCATCCATCCATCCATCCATTCATCCATCCATCCATTCATTCATTCATTCATTCATTCATTCATTCATTCATTCATTCATTCATTCATTCATTCATTCATTCATTCTATACTGCCCATCTGGCAACCCAGGCCACTCTGGGTGGTTTACACAGTACAATTAAACAGAATATAAAGACAAAACAATAACAGGCCAGTAGTATAAAATAATACAATACAGACAAATGAAAATAATATCAGTAAGACATTAAAATAAAAATAAGATTAGCTGGAGAGCCCTTCCTGCCAGTTGTGACTGCCTCTGAGGTGCCCACAAAGGAAACGCCAGAGAAAGGGGCTGCATTCATAGTTCTGCTTGTGCTGTGGAACCCCCTGCCCCATGAGAGCCACGCGTTCCCCCTAGGCTTGGGAGAAAACCAAATCCGTTAATTCAGCCGCCTATTGAAACTTGGATGAACTTTGCCCTTAGTTACAGGGGCAATTTTGATTTTATTGTTTACTGCCCTTTGATTCGCTGGTCTTTGTAACTTTGCCTTAGTTAATGGTTTTCCAACGCAGCCTGCCTTTGGCATCTCGAAAGGGAGGCGGTAAGGGACTACAGGTCTGGAAGGACAGATCCTGGAAGGACAGATCCTGAAGCTGAGGCTCCAATACTTTGGCCCTCTCATGAGAAGAGAAGACTCCCTGGAAAAGACCCTGGTGTTGGGAAAGTGTGAAGGCAAGAGGAGAAGGGGACGACAGAGGACGAGAGGGTTGGACAGGGTCATCGAAGCGACCAACATGTATTTGACCCAACTTCGGGAGGCAGTGGAAGACAGGAGGGCCTGGCGTGCTCTGGTCCATGGGGTCACGAAGAGTCGGACACGACTTAACGACTAAACAAGGTACTCCAGAGCCTGGTGTTTCTCTAAATTGCTAAAAACAGTAGCATGACATATTTCTACCTCCATTGAAATCTAAAAGACCTCGGAAAATAAAAGTTTCCACCTGACGTGTGGAAAAGAACAGAGATCCTCAGACAAGCCGCCATGGCTGAGTCATAGAGCATATGGCGTGTGCTGAAGGTGTTGCAACCAAGGCTTTCACCTCACATGCAGTGAGGAATGCCCGATGTTCGAGCGGGATTCTGAAAAGGAAGAGGTCCTGGCAAATATCTGCTGGCTACTGGAGTGCGCCGAAGAATTTCAGAATAAGACCAGCGTCTGCTTTGTAGACCACAGCAAAGCCACTAGAGCATGACAGATGGAGTTGTTGTGAAAGAAATGGGTGTGCCTGAGCGCTTGATTGTCCTGATGCGTAACTTGTGTTGTGGACTAGAAACTACCGTTGGGACACAATATGGAGAGGCAGAATGGCTTCTTATAGGTGACAGTGTCAGACAAGTCTGCTTTTTATCTGCTTATAACCTGCATTCAGAATATATTATACGGAAAGCCAGACTAGATTCAGATGGAGGTGGAGTGAAAATGGGTGGAAGAAGCATCAATAATCTGACATATGCAGATGATGCCATTTTACTGTCAGGAAGCAGCAAGGACTTGGAATGACTGTTAGGGAAGTTGAAAAAAGAAAGTGCCAAAGCAGGACTCAAGTTGAACATGACGAAGACAAAAATCATGACTACAGAAGAACTGCACAATTTTATTGTTGAAAATGAAGAAACTGGAATATTGAATTTTTTTTAATAGCTTGGTTCAGTCAGGAGTCCTAACGGATACTGCGGCCAAGAATTCAGAAGACTGAAATTCAGAACAGCAGCAATGAAGGAACTAAAAAAAGATAATCAAGTGTCAGGATTGTAGAAGGGTGAACTGTGTGAGTCTGTGCAAGCATTATAGGTGAAAACAAAATAAAAATAAAGAGTAAAAAAAAAAAAGACAAAAATGTGGTGGCACTTCAAAGACTAACTTTTATGTTTTTTATGTGAGCTTTCATGGACATGTCCACTTCATCAGCTCTTATGTCTGATGAAGTGGACTTGTCCATGAAAGCTCACATTAAGAAAATATAACAGTTAGCCTTTAAAGTGTAAGGGTGTGTCATTGGAGACCAAAGCCAGGATTATCCACACTCTTGTCTTTCTGATCACCATGTACGGGTGTGAAAGCTGGACAGTCAAGGAAGCTGACGGGAAAACATTCTTGGTGCTGAAGGAGATCCTTACAGGTCCCATGGACCCGAAGAAAAACCATTATGTGGCCCTAGATTATACAAAACCTGAGGAACTGAGGCTGTTGTACTTTGGGCACATCACGAGAAGACAAAACTTGTTGGAAAAGACAATTATGCTGGGGGGAAAATTGAAGGCAGCAGGAAAGGAGGAAGAGCAAATAGGAGATGGACTGATTCCCTAAAGGAAGCCACATGCTTGAGTTTGCAAGAGCTGTCCTCCCTGTTGAGGACAGGAGATGTTGGAGGTCACTCGTTTGAGTGGCTGGCCATGATTCAGGGGCCGCTGGATGGCACAGAACGAGGAGGACATGGTTCGCAGGCAGACATTCCCTGGCTCCATCTCCAGAGCCGACTGGTGGAGCCCGGAAAGAACCCTGCCTGGAACCCTGGACAGCCCTCATGGTGGCCAGCCAGGTTTGGCTCTCTGGATTGGAGGGCTCTGGCTCAGCATGATGGCCATTGGCTGCGAGCCGCTCATCGTCCACGCCGGTGCAGACCCAAGGAAGGCTGCTCTCACTTCGCATTCTGTTTGCACGTTGGCTAACCAACCAGATGCCCTGACGGGAAGCCCCAAAGCACCGCAGCATTCCTTGGATCATGTTCCCTAGCAACGGTTGTGCTGGAGAGGCATGCCAAGTGTCTCCGTAATCGAGGCAAGGGACAGCCGCCATCCTGAGCAGCCGTAGCTTTTTTTGTCTGCCCTGTATCGGTCTCTTGCCTCCCTTTCATGTTGGCCCTGTCCTCGCCACATCTTGTGGTGGGAGAATCAAGAGCATGGTTTTCATTGTCTGTGTCATGCTTAATTTTAGAGATGTCTGTCCCCATTTCCACCACCGCCACCACCACACACGCTGGCTTGTCTTTTTTGCTCAGATAAAAGGGCCCCGGTTTTGTAATCTGATATCAGTCCCTTTTCATCATCCTTGCCCTTCCCTAGAGCATCCCTTTTTTGAGAGGTGGCGGCGTTCAGAGCTGAATGTTTTCCGGCATGTACACTTGCACAATGCGCGTGAAATGCTGGATATCTCTATTCATGGCTGGATTGATCTTTGTCCTCCGTGCTTTTGAGAATGCCCATTCTCCCAGCTTCCTTGGCCACCTCAGCTCACCCCTCAACTGGGGGTCATTTCTGAAATTAACTGGATAGCATTAGCTCCAGGGCTGATGAGAAGGGTGTTGTTCGCGTTTGCCCCTCCTCAGAACCGTTTCCCTTTTAGAACCATGGTTGTGGGAAGGCTGCGGGCCGCCTTGGCTCCCATCCTAGCTGGGCCCTGAGTCTTCCCGAGAGGCCGGCCAGCAGGGGTCACGTCTCCCATCCCAGAGGCTCATGCGTGGGGTTGGGAGCCCTCCGGCTGGCTGGCTTCTCCCGCGTCCCAACGAGTGGATCAGCTGCCATCCCAGAGAAATGGCACTCCTGCTTCAGAAGTCCTGCTTTTCAGCCTCTGACCTCACCACGGACGTTTGGCCTCTGAGGGCATGATTCCCAGTCCGGACACTTCTTCCGCTTTCTGCGCCATGACCCTGATGACCCCTCAGCACTTTTCTGCCCGCCTAGCCAGACAACACACAAGATCAGCAACTTTTATATAGCTGAGATGCCTGTTATGAAGCCAGCTGTTTCTTTAAAAATGGAATCGCAGACCGGCTGGTAGAGTTGCTCTCAAGAAATACCCTCAGGGTGAGAGGAGAGGTCTGTTCTCTCAGTCTCTCCCTTTCAACCACACACAGACACACACACACACACACACATGGATGTGTTTGCTTCCGAAGGAATCATTTCTTCCTCCTTGAAAGACCCTCAAAGGATAGATGCCAGCATCAGGAGTGGTGTTGGTGCTGTCCCCTTTGAAAAGGTCTCATCCAGTCCCACTCAGGCAGATCTCATCATCACGGCTGTTTCACTTGTGGCCCAGAATTTTAGGTTCTGAAGTATAGGCAGAAAAACTTCATGACATGACACATAAAAACAAAGAACCAAAGTGAGAGAGAGAAAAAAAAGTGCTTTTAGACCAAAAGGTGCCCCTCTGGATAATCTGAGGCTTAAGGGAGTGGAAAGGGCATGTTTGATATTCCTCATGTCTGGAACTCAGCTGAAATACAGAGAACGTGGTATGTCCACAATCCACATCCAGGACTTGGCTCTCCAGACACCAGAACAAGCAAATGGAAAAGCCCAGTGGCTTAACTCATGGAGCCCTTTGAGATCGGGTACGGGGGAGCGCTGGGCACGTCCAGCTGCCCCCTGAAGCCGGACTGAGTTCTTCAGATCCCCTCTGGGTGCCATGAGTGAGACCTGCCACCTAAGACGAGTATGAGTGTGGGACATGAGTTATAGAAAAGGTCTGCCAGCATGTCCAGAAGGAAAGCTCACCACTGGGCTTCCTTGTGACACTCACTTAGGTGGGATGTAGATTAAGTGTGGACACTAGATGGAGAAATCGAAGGAAGGGTTAACAGTGTGGTCCAAACCAAATAAAATACAGATGCAAAAATTGGCAATACCTATTGCATAAACCATTGGGGACATGGTGGCGCTGCGGGTTAAACCGCAGAAGCCTCTGTGCTGCAAGGTCAGAAGACCAGCCGTCGTAAGATCAAATCCACATGGTGGAGTGAGCTCCCGTCGCTTGTCCCAGCTCCTGCCAACCTAGCAGTTCGAAAGCATGTAAAAATGCTAGTAGATAAATAGGTACCACCTCGGTGGGAAGGTCACGGCATTCCATGTCTAGTCACGCCGGCCACGTGACCATGGAAACTTTCTTCGGACAAACGCTGGCTCTACGGCTTGGAGATGGGGATGAGCACCGTGCCCTAGAGTCGGACACGACTGGACTAAATGTCAAGTCGTGCCTTTACCTTTACCTTATTGCATAAACCAATTCCTCTGCTACCCTGGTAACAGAGCAGCAGGTGGCAGCAAAGCTCCACCGGCCAATACGGGGCCTGGCACTCGGATCCTTGAGTCCCGCAGCAGCCCAGCCTCAGCTTCCTGCATTCACCTGTACAGCAAAGCACAGCACAGCACAGCCATTCCTGTGCAGATCCAAATGCAAGAGAGGCTGGGACTGGGACGAGAACTGAAAGGGCCAGCGGTGCTGCTGGCACTTAGGATCAGAAGGCACAGCCACTGTTAAACTGACTCCTCGGGGGAGAGGAAGAGAAGCACATCTGGGAGTCCAGAGGCAAGGTGGGCAGCCCGTTTATTGGGCTACTGAAAGACGGCAGAAAGAGGAGCTTTTGAGTCCTGTGGGACCCTTGGGGTGGGGATGAGCGCGGAGGTTCTTGCAAAGGTCTCAGGCTCCCAAGAACACGCGTGGAGTATGGCCACAGGGCCCAGCTTTGTTTGGGAACCCGGTGCGCTCTCAAGGAGAAGTGGTATGCTAGAACGCAGCGTCTAAAACTTAGGCTCGTCACGGCCATACGTACTCTTAGCGGCCCATTAGGCTTGTATTGGGGCATGGTCTGATATCAGGAGGGGAGCCAGAATGATGCAAGTCACTCTGAAATACGTACTGTATATGGTCTTTCCTTGAATAAGTTAACGATTTATTTTTTGGGGTAAAAAGATATAAACTCTAGAATTAAAATTCTTCTGTCCATCAATTAAACCTCCCATTTTCAACAATTTTCCCATTTTTCCTCCATCGGCAGACACCTTTCTAGTTTTTGATAATGTACACTCTTCTCCCTTCAATTGCACAAGTCTGAGCAACACTGTTTTGGTAGCACACAGATTCCCCCCCCCCCCCCAGTAAATTAAGAAATAGTCCAATAAAAATATAAAAGACTATTTCAATAAATAAATAAAATTTCAATAAACAAATATTCAACAAATACTGTTCTGCTGTTCGTCTCCAGGCAGTGGCTTAAGAAAGGCCGGTCTCGGACTTACTGAGGTCCCGGGGCCGATGGCGGCAGCTGGGCATGCCCCTCGTCCTGGCATGGTGGTTCCATGTGGTGGATGGGAAGGGTGCTGGGGGCATGGCTGTACAGTTAATATAGTAAACTCAACTGTTCCCCCCCTCTCTCTCTTTCTGTGTGTATGTGAATCAACTGTTTATTCTTTGTGGTTATGTTTTGGGGGCCATAACAGTTATACACAGATTTTGAACTACACAGGGGGTCCGACACCCCTAACCCCAGCATTGCTGAAGGGAGAAATGTACCCGTTTTTACATTCAGAATTGGACTGGCATCTCCTTTCAGGATTATTTTTCCCCCCATGCAAACTGCCTGACCTGAGGTTTTGCATAAATTTCGCCTGGCCGACATTAGGAGCATCACATAACCCCATACTTAACTGTCTGTTTTCTAATTTCCTTTTCGGTATCTCGCTTTCTGCCCTCAGGACCACTCATGTGATTCCCCCACTTCAAATTCAGATTTTTCCCCCCATAAAAATGATGGCTGCCCCCAAGCTTATTTTGGGGAACCAGATGCTGTCTCTCCTGTAGAAGCCAAGATCCTAGTCGAACGGAAATAAAATGTTGGGGTGGGGTAGCAGCTTGGATCAGGTCTTGCGGTTCCTGTTGACTGGTTCAGATGCCGCCATTTTATCAGTCTTGAGAGGACTAAATGGAGCATGCCACCACCATCTGCAGTTTATTGCAACACACTCAGTTTGTGTGTGTGTGTGTTTGCATCTTCACAGAGTAAGCCATGGACACCAGACACCCGGTGACACTTCGGCTTCCCTCCCTGTTTACCTAAAAGCACAAAGGACATTGATTTTCTCCTGGCACATCCAGACCTTGGGTGGAAGCTGCTCTGGCTGGAGACCTTTCTCTGGCCTTGTTGGCACCTCCGTTTGTTGCTGCTCTTCGTGGGTTTAAGGAAGGACAGTTGTTCACTCATATTTCAGCCAGGATTTCCTGGGCTGTGGCCTGAGCAAGGACTGAATGTGAAAGAAAGCATGTGGCCATTAGGTGTCGGATCCGTCCTTGACTTTTGACCCAAGAGATACATAAACAGCTGAGAAATGGGTGTCATGATGATGGGATATGTAGTCAGAGAAATGTAAAATGGAGTCAGACAGGTTCTGTGTGGAGATGGTTTGAGAGACTTTGGAATGTGTTTTTCTAAGCGCCATGAGAGTGTTTTCCTGAAGACCGTTACAGCCTGGATCGAGATAGCGATGAAGTCCAAATGCAGAGGCCCGTGGAAGACTCAACATTCCAAGCTTGTTAGAGAAGAGATAAACAACACCTGGACTCTCATGGGAATAAGGGGAGGAGAGAGGTGGTACAACCTCTTAAGGTTAATTGGTTAACAGCCAGAAAGGTCATGAGGAAGGGAGGAGTGAGAAAGGTAGAAAATGGACGATGGGTTATGTGAAAGTGTTGGAGAATAACGGAATGTGGTTCAATGGATTCTGTTCTGGATTTCGTTCCACGATGATGGTATGAACATGTAGCTTGAAGGAGAGAAGATGTAAGTAAGGAGAAAGAAGGAGGTGGGGCTAGCCCACTATAGCCCACCTTAGTTTCAGCTTTTTAGTGTTTATTATTTTAAATGGGAAATAGTTATCTTATTTAACTGCAATGATCTTTGAATATGTTTCTTGATGCTAATGCTTGTGCAATATAAACTGATTTCTAATGAAACTGTGTGTGCTAATGGGCTGGTAATTCAGGAAGGCTTGGGGCCAGATGCAGTGTATCTGTACAGTATACACTTGTGGCAAGGCTGTGTTTACATTCTGCTCTTGACAAGATTAATCTGGATTTAGGAGGTGGTTGGTTGAGCCGAGCACCGCAGAGACAGGCTCAGACCTCTCCGGCATGAGGTTTGGAAAGTCCAGCTGTACTTGTACTGTGAGGTGGAGAGATTAATGCTTATCGTTGGTCGTTTTTTGTTCTTCCCCCTGCTCTCGGAGGCCTCACACCAAAGAGGTAGCCCGACTTGTTCCTCGTTTATCAGTGGCTTCAAGTCCTTTCCAAGGAAGGAGAAGGAGAATGTGGTGGTTCCTCACCCGCCTGGCAACCGGGGAGGGATTTGCAGCAACAGGCATCGTGCTATGCCAGAGGGACCTGAAGCACCCGTTGGCTCTCCCATCCTGGTGCGAATTGCCAACAGCCTTTTGATCCACTCAGCCCTTGTGGAGAACTTTTCTCTTAAGAATTTGTAAGGAGGCGTATTGCAGGTTTAGGAAAGTGTTTTATTTAATTCTGGCTAGTGGAGACAACCATATACGGCAACGCTTGTGAGGATGGTCTATGGAACCAAAGATGGTACGTGGCTCTATAGGAAACACACAAAGGGCCAGAAAATGAGTAATTGGAATCGGTAGGTTCCTTTGAACTGTCTTTCCGGGGAAGTTCCATTATATATTCTCAGGAAGCTCCTTTTGATCTTCCTTCAGGAAAGACAGTAAGTACTTTATTGTCTTTGACACACCTTTGCTAAAAGAAGGACCGTGTTCTTAGGCCTTTCGGTAAATGGTGGTCTTCCCACGATTCCTTGGGGACATTGCATAGGCTATTTTTTTATAATTAACAAATCCTAATATATATGGTTATATCTTTCAAATTTGCAATGAGGGAGATCTCCATAGCCTATCTGCCTGGCTTGCACTACAGGCCATCAGCATTTTTGGTGCAGGATGGGAGGGCTGGAAGATGGCTGGCCGTGCCATGGAACCTGCCACAGAACGATATCATGATCCAGAGTTCAAGCATCTGGGTGCTCAGTCTTCATTTCCCTCCCTCCCTCCCTCCCTTCCTTCCTTCCTTCCTTCCTTCCTTCCTTCCTTCCTTCCTTCCTTCCTTCCTTCCTTCCTTCCTTCCTTCCTTCCTTCCTTCCTTCCTTCCTTCCTTCCTTCCTTCCTTCCTTCCTTCCTTCCTTCCTTCCTTCCTTCAGTTTGGAAAGAACACTCGTTAAGTTCCTCTTTCTTGTCAATTTAGGCTTCCTTGACTTGACCAAAACACCTCAAGCAGGAATACTAGAGCCCAAAGTCAAGAACAAGACCAAGAGGTTCTTTCCCAGCCACCCAAGCTCTCTGTAATTTGTGGAAAATGTCCAGACACGCAGCGAACACAGCAGGAGGACTGGCTGCTTATTAAGAAAGATGCGAGCAACCCATCCAGGGCTTCAACTTTTTTAAACAAAGCGACCGGTATCCTTGTTTAGGATATCCACACCATATGCCAAAATGAGTCATTTTGCATGAAACGTGATTGGAGAACAAGGTTGTGGTTGCTGGTCCTCATGTGTGAGAACAAAACGGGTGAGGATTTCCATCCTTATGCTTCTTTCTTCCATTCACACTAGTTTGTGTGATGCCCAGGTCCTGGCCTGACCCTGACCAACACCCTTGTCTTCAGAATGTGTTGGCTGCTCTTTGCTGTTTTCCCCGTAGCAGTCGCCCCTACCATTGTCATCAGCTTCCCCAATGAATTTCTTGGGGTAGGATTGCCAAGCCTGAGGATTTGGCCCTGAAACAGGTGTTTTGAGGTTCCTTCCCCAGGCCCCAGACTCTGCCTCTGAAACTTTGGGTCCCTTTAAGGAGAAAGGCAGGGTAAAAATATTTTAAATAAATGATTAAAACATAAATCTAGAGAGCAAAACAGGCTGCTGCTGCTGACCTGGGAATGGTTGGCTTGCTTGTTCCTTCTTGTGGCCTCAGAACATGTCATTTTGAGGTTCTCAGGAGCGTTCTCTGCCTTTCTCATCCCCCCAGATGCTCTGGACCTGCTTCTGTGGCTGATGGAATTCCCTGTTAATAACTGAGAGAATCCTTCTCACGATTATCCCACAAGCATCCCGGACGGTTTTCTGGGAGAAGCTCAGGCTAACAGATGAGCAGGAAAGTAAGGGCCCTGCAAAAAATTAAAAATTAAAATTAATACCCTGTGTTGCAGCCGCCACAAACTGCCATGAGCCTTGGTGCTTCCTCGGGTACCATCTCTGGCAGAAGAGGAAGAGGAACAGGGATGAGAGGGAGGAGCGGATTGCATGATGTGTCCTCTTTGCAGGGAGGTGTCTAAAGGCCTGGAGCAGGGCTGGCCGGCCCCTCCAGAACATGGAAAATACACCAAGGGGCAAGGGTTCTTTGGAGGAGAAACCAGCAGATCCAGCCGCTTTTCTTCAAAGACTTGGACTCTTCTGGCGGCTGGGAAGAGAAAAAAGGGAGGAGCTGATTATGGAAGGACGGACGGACGGACGGACGGAAGGAAGGAAGGAAGGAAGGAAGGAAGGAAGGAAGGAAGGAAGGAAGGAAGGAAGGAAGGAAGGAAGGAAGGAACTGATGATGGAGGGAGGGCGGGATGGGGGCTCTTGGACTGTTTACCCTGCCAGCCCCAACCTTCCCCTTGGCCCTGCCTGTCCCGTAGGAATCCCTGCTCAGAACTGGCATTAGAACAGGCAAAGCCTAGCTAGGATCATCCTGCTGCATTACATGCTGGGTCATCCAAAATGACAGCATGGTGGCCCCAGATCAGGAGGAGGGGTTCAAGAGCAGCCCTGAGCCACACCCCCCCCCAGTGTTCCAGCCCCCTCCCCTCCGGCAACCCCCTCTTTCCCCCCAAAGACGAATCGCAATTCCCGGAAGGAGTTGGTGGTCCTTCAGCTTTGACATGACTCTGGTTTGCACTTTGGTCTGGCTTGGCCGTCCCTTGCCATCCCTTCCCCAGCCCTCACTCTTCTGTGGCTACCCTTTCTGCAACAAAGCAAGTGTTTAGATCTTGGTGGTTTTTAAAGAATCCCTGTTCTTTCTGCCCGCAAGAGACCTTCGGAAATGGTGTCTCTTGTCCGATCACCACAAGGACCGCTCTTCCTTTTGAGGCTTGGACGGCAGAGAAAAGGAGGCGTGGATGCTTTCCGTCGCACCAGGTGCCCAGAAACGCATCCCTCGCTGCCTCTTGTGCTTTTGCAGCCGAAGAAGGAGAGAGTGGAGACCTTGTCCAGGCGGTGTCTGCAGCAGGTCATGCCAGGGAGGGAGGCGAGTCCTTGGAGGACAGCCTTCCTGATTGCAAAGGTACACTCGTGGCGCGAAACACCCCACCGTGATGCGGGTGTCAATTCTCCTTCTAAGCCGGTGGTGCTGATCGTCTCCATCCTCTGCTTTGCAGAGCTTCAGAAGATTGCCGGGTTGGAGGTGTTATGTTAGGAACTGGAGGTGTCCAGAGTTGTGCTTTTGGACAGCAGGCTCCCACACCTTGGTTAGGAATCACAACGGCTCAGCACTGGGAACAGGGATCCTGGCTGAATGGGCTTCTCTCCCCTTGACGAGAAGGACGCTGGCTTTGTGGGTCTTCAGAGGGCTGTCCGCTTCAGGCTGGGACCCAGGAGGGAGGGACAGAAAAGGAAGCGAAGGCACACACAAAGTGTGATGCGTGTACAACCTCTGTAGGGAAATACAAAGGTCTCACCTGAATACGAGCTTAGGAAAAACAGCGCTTGTCTTCCTTGCAGCTCGAGCTTTCTGGAACCTCTGGGGCTTTGCTAGGAGGGAATCCAGTGGAGCAACTTACAGAAATGCACCATGCAGGACCAATCCCATACGTCACACCAAGTGTGCCTGGCTCTCTAGCCGACAGGATTTCCATCCCACTTAAGTTCAGGAGACATACCTGAAAACACACCTTTTGAGTTGGGGGCTTGTTCTGAAGGCGGGGTTGCTCCTCAGTCCTTCTGGGGTTGCCCTGCGAGGCTCTGGGGCTTTTGTTGCTGTTGTAGATTTGAAGAGATCCTCTTGGCATCAGCTTCTGCCCTTAGGGATGGTCTTCGTTGCAGGATGTCCTTGCATGCACTGGGGTATCCTACCACCGTCTATCCATACACCTCCAAAATGGCGCCCTGAGGTCTCCCTCCACAGACAGGTGCAAAAGGGATGACATTTATAAACAACTAAAAAGCCGAATGAAGAGACCACTCTTTCCTCCCCAGCCTCTGGCTTCACTTTCTTCTCCTTTCCATCCTTTTGGTTCATTTGCTCACATTCTCCAACCACTTTTGCCCCGCCGTGCTTTCTAATTTATTTACTTATTTTTTTAAAAAAAATGGTCTTCTCTTTGGCACTATGATGCAAAAGTAATACAGTAGGACCCCTAGATCCACAAGGGATCCGTTCCAAACTCCCCCCCACCATGGATGCTTTTAATTTAATTAGATATGCAAACAACCTTGCCACTTCGAAGTGCTAGGCAGCGTGAAGTGGGAGCCCCACGAGCCGCGAAGAAGAACGGCTCCTTTCTCCAGTCTTGCCCATTCACCAGCCAAGTCCCAAAGCCTTGTTTTCACCTCGTAGGAGTTCCCTTTATTGAGACTGAGGGTCAAACGAGGCCTTAAAAAGGAGGATTACTTCCTCAGTTACCCTGCTTTCCCTCCCATGACAGAGATCTGTGCCCCAGTGATCCGACTTACAGAGGGTGACTGTTCACAGGGGTTCTCCCTCTGGCTTCCCTCTATTTCCACCATGTGTTTTGTTTGTTGTTGTTGTTAAGTGTAAAAGAACAGGTGAGCGTGGTTATTTTTTAAAAGTGAGAAATGTCAGTTTAGTTGGCTAGACGTGCAAGATGCTATGGGCGAGGGACAAAGCTGGAAGGAAGGAGGAGAAGGAAAACAGAACCCTGTGTGTGCGTGAGAGAAAGAGGGAGAGGGAGAGAGAGAAAAAGGGATAAAAACACAGGAAAGCAGAGCACATCCCAGAATAGACTTTCCTGTTTTCTCTCTCCTGTAGGAATGTTTACAATAGCACTTTACACCAAACATAGGCCATAAGTTACTGCATGTGAGATGCAACCATACATTCAAGACTCTTAGAGCCAGTGAATATTTAGAATGTTTTTACTTGTGAAATTGGTATTTCACCCACTATTTCCTTCCCCCCCCCTCCCGATATGTCTGACTTGTCCATGAAAGCTCACATTAAAATATAATAGTTCGTCTTTAAGGTGCCAGCACATTTTTGTCTTGTTCTGTTTCTTTGGATTTTGCCTGAAATGCTTGCTCAGACGAACACAGCGAGTCCTCTTCACATGGAGAGTGGTTTCTCTTTGGCAACCAGCCTGCCTCTTTACGCTCTTTCTCAAGAGTCCCCGACGGTTAACTGGGCAAGAACAGGGAGAAGAGCTGCTTGTTGTTTTCATTGCTGCCACCGCCGTGACCCTGGCGAAAGACCGCATGGATGTGGCTTCCGCAGCAGAATGGTCGGCTTTGAGCCGAAAACACCTCTTTGCATTGGCTACCCGTGTGGCTTTGCAGGAAGGACCCTTCCTTGGGATCAAGGAGAAACCCAAAGAGCAGGAGCTCTACGGCCAACGTGCCCCACGGTAATTTCCATTTAATATGCAGAATTGCTCTGATAAACCCTGACCCACTTTCGGCCCATCCATTATTCATCTGGCATCCCTTGAAACGTTGATGGGATCTGCCTCCTTTCCTTTGAGTGAAGTCAAAGCTAAAAAAGGTCAAAGAAGGCTGGTAGGTCTACTGCAGCCATGACAGCTCTGGTGCCTGTTGGCGGGTGGTGGCCGCAGGAGAGATGTGGGCCGGCAGCAGAGGAAAACATCAGAAATGAAGTGGGAACAACCACTTCCTCTAGTCGAGCCTGGCCATAACACTGAAACCGAGACCGTCATGTCCGTTGGAGTTGTTCTGGGACACACACACACACCGAAAAGAGGAAGCCTGAAATGAGGGCCTGGGACCCCTTTTGAAAAGTGACCCTGGGGGATGAACCCCAGAACGTCTGCGTGCAAAGACGAAACAGATGATATAGATAACCCGCCATTGGAAGCTGGGAATCCCGAGGGGCTGATTGCGTGTGGTTCTCACCTCCTGGAGTCTGTGGAAATTGCCCTGCGGTGTTTTGTCACAAACAAATGCCCAGGACTTCAGCCCCCCAAGTCTGCCTCAGTCCTGACTTTCTCCAACTTGAACAAGCTTTTGACGCTAATTATGGGTTGTCTGTAATGTCTGTTCTTGTCCTCGCGCATCAGAATATGGAGGACAATGGATCGGTACGGCTGTCCTGGAGACAGGATTATCTCTTAGAGCACCAGATGTTGAGGAAAGGATTTAAGGTGATAATCATACGTTACCTTGCAGGATGAATCAATGGGCTTACATGGGGAGAGGGAGCCAGGGGGGGGGGGCAAGATATAGTTTTTGAAGGGCAACGGATACAGTCACTCCAGGAGGACAGAGAATTTCCAAGCTTCCTTTCCTGCAGAGAAAAAAATGCCATGTTTTGCCACCTCCTCGGCTTGTGTGAGTTGCTAGAAATAAATAACTCTTGGGGAGCAGGGATCGGACGGACATGTGTGCCGTGCCTCTTTTGAATCTCCTTGGACAGGCTTAAGAAAAAAATATCCACCACCCTGTCTGAAAAAAGACATTCTAAAGGCACGGCTACCAACAATTCCAACGAGAGAAAAAGGTGGAAGGCGGCGAAAGAGACCAACGTGGCTTCACAGAAAGCTCAGAGAGGACCTGCTCACCCAGAAGAGGGCGTGAATGGGAGGATTCTGCCCCCTTGGCCAGCTGAAGGCGGTTGGTAAGGAGGGGATTCGTCTCCTGGGCACCTTGGACAGGGATGACACCGGGATGGTTTTGTTGGGCTCATGAGCTTGAAAGGAGCGGGGTTGTGCAGGCCACAAACCGACAGGAAAGGAGCCAAAGCCGCGCTCTCAGCTAATGAGCTGCAATGTCGGCTGTGTCCAAAAGCCACAAGCCACTTGGGGTTTTGAAGTGGGATCACGGGGGTACTGGCAGGTATTTGCCACGACTGAGCAAGCAGAAAACTGCCAAATGACAAGCCAAGGCTGTTCTACCAGCCAGCATTTGAAAACCCACAAGGGAGAGACAGAAGTTGGTTTTTTTCACCAGGCCTTCTTGAATTCTTCATTCCCCGCCCACACCATTTGACCGTCAGTGAAAGGAAGCCGGGGGAAGCTGGCAGGACGTTGTAATAGTACATGCATTTATTCTGATCACACGCCTAAGTGTATTTGAAAGCAAAATCTTGAAAAGGAATCTTACTGCCGCATCACACGCCTGAAGGGTAAATGGATTCTTTATCAAATCCATTTTGTATAAGCCGTTCGCTCAGTGCATATTCTGCCACTTGGAGAGACAAGAACAGGGAAGCAGAAATCTTCATAATATCTGCTTACGTGCTTCCTTCTGTGTCCCTGAAGATGGAGAGGCTCCAGCGGGCAGCCGCCTGGCATCTGGCTGCCCTCCGTGGTGTAATCGCTGGAAGCTGGGGGCAGTTTCTAAATAGCTGCTTTCATTAGAAATATTCAAGGAGAGCAGGTGTCCATTGAGAGATGGCACTCAGCCCGCTTAGCCGGCTGCAGGTCTAGGGGTGCTCATGGCATCTCCAAAGCTACTCAAGATGCTTTGAACCTTTATTTGAATTTCCCCCGTCTCACTCAAAACAAGGCCCAGCGCTTACTCCTGGGGCCTCAGCACCCGCTCTTAAACGGGCCGACAAGTCGTCTTTCAGAAACCACATTCCAGGCTGGACGGAGAGGCCCCCACGGCTGCTTTTGAACAGGGTCACCATTAGGGTGCCCAGAAATTCTGCAGCTTAAGAACAAATCTTGTGCTTTCTTTTCTCTTGAGTATTATGACATACTTGTCATAACCAGGAGCCATTCTGATTCTAAAATCATGGGATGTGATCTCACCTAGGCAGGCAGGTTAGTTGGAAAAGGCCAAGCCAATGCTACTCTGGGAGCTGTGGTTGCCCTGAATCACCAGCGAAAGATGAATCTGGAACGTCAGCCGTCGAAAAAGGAACCAGTTTTCTGCTGCCCTCTGTTCCGGCTGTGCCTCAGAATTGAGGAAGATAATGACCCACTTTGGCAAGCTTCTAAATTGGGATCTTCACTGAAGGGAATCCACGTTCCCATCTTTTAAAATAAACGGGGATGTGTTCCTGTGATTCTCAGGGTTTTAAGAAAAGCACCATTGGTAAAGAAGCACTTGTATGTAACACTATAATCTGATTTTTAATTAAAAAAAACCAAAACACTGACATCCTTCTAAGCAACAGTATAGAGGTAACTAGAAAGCTTTGTTCGAAAAAGCACAAGGAGTATTCCGTGATCCCCCTACAGTTTGCATGACGGTCTTCTGCCTACATGGACAATTGAGCTTGCACGGAAATGTTCCCACCGGCTGAAATTCGGTGGATGTTGGCATAACCCGGTTGCATCGGTGGAAGTGTGCAGGGCTTTATGCCCCACAGTCAGCACTGTGTGATTTGATTGCCTAATTGATGGCGCCATTCCAGTCGTGGTTGCTGTGCTACACACCTGTGGAAGTGCTTTGTGGATATGCCATGATTTTTTCCTACCACTTTGTATTACGTGTGCATACCTACACAAAAGGATTTCAGCCGCGAACTCATCGTACAAGTATAAAATCCCATTATTTTAGTATTTAGTATAGTATTAGGCATCCTTCAGTCTCGAAAGACTATGGTAACGTGCTCTGTATGGAGGACTTGGAACAGCGTCTAGTGTGGCTGAGAAGGCCAATTCGAGAGTGACAATCCCTTCCACACTGAAGACAAATACAATCTGTCCCCTGTCCAGCTCCCTGATTTTGCTGCTTCCGTGACTGCCTCTTTGCCTCGGTCTGCTGGACAAGGGTCTCTTCAAAATGGGAGAGGCCATGATGCAACGCCTGCCTCCAGGCTGAACGCTCAGATGTCAGGGTTTCCCATCTGTTGAGGTCCATTCCTAAGGCCTTCAGATCCCGCTTGCAGATGTCCTTGTATCGCAGCTGTGGTCTCCCTCTGGGGCGATTTCCCTGCACTAATTCTCCATACAGGAGATCTTTTGGAATCCGACCATCAGCCATTCTCACGACATGCCCAAGCCAACGTAGACATCGCTGTTTCAGTAATGTATACATGCTAAAGATTCCAGCTCATTCTAGGACTACTCTATTTGGAACTTTGTCCTGCCAGGTGATACCAAAAATGCGTCGGAGGCAACGCATATGGAAGGTGTTCAGCTTCCTCTCCTGCCGTGCACAAAGGGTCCAGGACTCACTGCAGTACAGGAGTGTGCTCAGGACGCAGGCTCTATATACCTGGATCTTGGTATATGTCGTCAGCTTCTTATTGAGCCATACTCTCTTCGTGAGTCTAGAGAACATGGTAGCTGCTTTGCCAATGCGTTTATCCAGCTCGACATCTAGAGAGAGAGTGTCAGAGATCGTTGAGCCAAGGTACACAAAGTCATGAACAACCTCCAATTCTTGTGTGGAGATGGTAATAGAGGGAGGTGAGTCCACACCCTGGCCCATGACTTGTGTTTTCTTCAGGCTGATTGTTAGTCCAAAGTCTTGGCAGGCCTTGCTAAAACAATTCATGAGTTGTTGGAGGTCTTGAGCAGAGTGGGCAACAATGGCTGCATCATCGGCGAAGAGGAAATCCCGCATGCATTTCAGCTGGACTTTGGTCTTCGCTCTCAATCTAGAGAGATTAAAGAGCTTTCCGTCTGATCTAGTCCGGAGATAGACACCTTCTGTTGCAGTTCCAAAGGCGTGCTTCAGCATGACAGCAAAAAAGATCCCAAAAAGGGTTGGTGCGAGGACACAGCCCTGTTTCACTCCGCTTCGGATGTCAAAGGGATCTGATGTTGAACCATCAAAAACTACAGTGCCTTTCATTCCCTCATGGAAGGACCTGATGATTTTAAGGAGTCGAGGTGGACATCCAATCTTGGGAAGGATTTTAAAAAGGCCATCCCTGCTAACCAAATCAAAGGCCTTTGTGAGATCTATGAAGGCGACAAAGAGTGGCTGTTGTTGTTCCCTGCATTTCTCCTGCAACTGTCTGAGGGAGAATACCATGTCAGTGGTGGATCTATTAGCTCGAAATCCACACTGTGATTCTGGATAGACTCTGTCTGCGAGCACCTGGAGCCTCTTCAGCACAACACGGGCAAGCAGCTTCCCTACAACGCTGAGAAGAGAGATGCCACGGTAGTTATTGCAGTCGCCCCTGTCTCCTTTGTTCTTGTACAATGTGACGATGTTTGCATCCTTCATGTCCTGTGGTACTCCACCTTCCCTCCAGCAAAGACAAAAGATTTCATACAGCTCGGTAGTGATGGTCTCTTTACAGCACTTCAGCACTTCAACAGGGATGTTATCCTTTCCAGGTGCCTTGCCAGAGGCGAGGGAATCCAAGGCCGCTTTTATTTCTGCTAAGGTTGGTTCGCTGTCCAACTCTTCCAAGACAGGCAGGCACTCAATGTTATTTAATGCTTCTTCGGTTACTACATTCTCTCTGGAATACAGCTCAGAGTAGTGTTGCACCCAGCGGTCCATCTGCTGTGCTCGGTCCTGGATGATCACGCCTGTAGCAGACTTCAAGGGAGCAGATTTCTTCTGTATTGGACCTAAAGCCTGCCTGATACCGTCATGCATTCCTTTGATGTTACCTGTGTCCGCTGCTATCTGTATCTGAGAGCAGAGCTGAAGCCAATAATCGTTGGAACATCTCCTGGCAGCCTGTTGGACTTGGCTACGAGCAGCTCGAAGAGCTTGCAAGTTGTACTTGCTAGGACAGGCTTTGTATGCTGCTAGAGCTCTCCTCTTATCCTCGATGGCTGGCATCAACTCCTCCGAATGGGCTTCGAACCAGTCGGCCATCATTTTGGTCTTCTTGCCAAATGTGGACAAGGCGGTGTTATACACAGCGTTCTTAAAATGTTCCCATCGTTCAGGTGCATTTGCATCAGCCGGGCCTGGAAGGGTTTCCTCAAGCGCTTGGGCAAATTCCTCCACTTTTCTTTGATCGCAAGTCTTCCTGATGTCAATACGTGGTCTTCCTTCCTTTTTCGTGTGATATAATCTCTTTGTTCGCAGTTTTACTCTACTACACACCAGGGAGTGATCAGTATCGCAATCAGCACTCTGGTAGCTGCGTGTGATCGTAATACTAGGAAGGCTAGAACGTCTAGTGAGGATCAAATCGAGCTGATGCCAATGCTTCGATCTTGGATGTCTCCAGGAAACTCTGTGTTGAGGCTTCGTATTAAAGAATGTGTTGCTGACGCAAAGACCATAATAACAGCAAAACTCCAGCAAGTGTTGGCCATTTTCGTTCATCTTTCCAATGCCAAAACGGCCTAGACAAGTGGGCCAAGAATTGTGATCAGCACCAACTCTAGCGTTAAAGTCTCCGAGAATGAACAGTGCCTCTCTTTCAGGGACTTTTTTGATAGTAGCTGCCAGATCGTCGTAGAATTTATCTTTCACTTCTGTAGTGGATGACAGTGTTGGTGCATATGCACTAATGAGGGTGACCGGTCCCGCTGATGAGTGGAGCTGCAGAGACAGGATTCTTTCACTCCCCACAGTAGGTGGAACAATGGATCTCAGAAGAGTATTTCTGACTGCAAAGCCAACACCATATTCCCTGGTCTCATTCAATGGTTTTCCCTGCCAGAAGAATGAGAAGTTTTTTTCTTTGACAGATCCCGAGTCTGGCAATCTCGTCTCTTGCAGGGCAACAATGTCCATCTGCAGTCTACTCAGTTCCATGTCGATGACAGCTGTCTTGCGCACATCGTCTATTTCCTGCAGGTCGTCAGAAAAGCCGTGGTCAGAAAAGCCAGGGGTCATTGTCCGTACATTCCAGGTGCCCAGCTTTGGGGCAGAAGTTTTCTTATGATTGTTGCATGGTGCACGGTTATCGATCTGCTTGTCGGCTTTTACCCTAAACCCCACGCACCCCGTGAGGTTAACAGACCGTGGCGAGGTAGCACCTTACTGGCTGGGGGCTGCCCAGCTTAAGGCGGGCGGTATCTACCTAGTGAGGTGCAATGACCTCTCCCACCGTCAGAAGTAGCCCCTGGCGTCATGCTCTACGCCAATTGAGCAAAGACTTATAACCGGTAACTGCTACTTCCCGTGTTGTTTCGACGCTGTATGCGAAGCTGGAGTGTCCTCTCCAGAGCACGAAGCCTGGGTAAAATAATATGGAGGATAGGCTGTTACCCAAGCAGCAAATCCCCCCTCTCCACGTCACTGAGATAGTCCAGTGGAAAGGCAAGAGCCAATACAACTGGTTCCAGCGACGTCGCAGGAGTTGCCAGAACAACACGAACTGCCTCCGGGACTCCGGCTCCGGGTTTTGCCTCGAGGTTAACTCCTGAAGCCTTTTCCATCAGTGGATATAGCCACAAGGCAGTGGAGGTTTGAGATCAGAGTTTTCCTTCTCCTAGATGGGCTGCCTTCCAGGGCTGACGAGCCCCACCTACCCGGCCTGCTCTCTAATAGTGCACCATTATTTTATATGATGATTATTAAGACATTCTGATTTTCGAGCCATTCTTTCAATTACTGTTAAAATATTTTCAAAGTGTATTATAAAAGAAAATAATTAAAGAGGTTTTATAGTGAAAAGGCTTATCTTGTCAGCATTTCTGTGGTATCCAGAAAGTTGGGTTTAAACAAAAAACAAAAAATAGAACTTATTTTTAAAGTTACTTTTTCTTTATTCCTATCAGAAAGTTGCACAATTTAAAATTATGGATGTGTATGAAATATAGATACAATTCAAACAAATTTAAAATGTTCGAATGTTTGGACTGTTTTTTAATGAAAAATTTTAAGTTAGAAACCATCATAAACTACATAGTAAGCACATTGAATGGTATTGCTAGTTAAAATAGCACACCTTTCCATAAATCAGAATGAGGAACTGGGGTTGTCGTTAAGAGAATCAGTATGATGATGACAGTACTGAATGAAAGGAAGCCACATTTGGTAAAATCAGTCTATACGGGAATTCTAGTACCTTAGTTGTGAGCGGGCAGTGACTTTTTCCATCAAAGCGAATTTCCACACCCTACTTTCACAAGCATTCGTTGAAATTTCAACAGCTGTCTTCCAACACCCTTGGACTATTTGTGACTAGAAGCTGGCTACCTCAAGAGCGTTATCTCGGTCATTTACTAGATCTTCTTTAGTAAATGACGTGGTGGGGCATAGGTTGCACGCATAGAAGTGCTGCATCGATTGAATTTCCCCACATTCACAGAAAATGTGTCCTGTATCCAAGTAGCTCCATTTTACTTGATTTGTCTTTGATCTGCCGGCTTCACTTCAAAGTCTATGAAGTGATTCCCAGATGGTCCAGCCAGAATCTTGTCCCGGTGGGAGACGCTTTTCCTCCTCTAGGTGGATGGGGGGGGGGAGCATTCTAGGGCTCCCAAACTTCCAAACCAAAATGAACTGATTCATGGTTTGCTTTTTTCAAAAGTTCAGGAAGTTTGTGGTTCATGGTTTATTGACTTCAGCAAACCACAAACTACTGTTTTGTTGGTTCATGCCCATCTCTAGTCTGAGCTCTTAAAATGGCAAAATCTTTCAAGTTCTGCCAAGGGCAATAAATATATGGAGTAGTGGGTCTTGGCTTCCTTTGTAAGGGATGCCTCGTTGAAGGAGAGGTGGGGTCTTTCTCTGTTTGTATCTCTTTCCCAACCACCCTAAAGTTTATAGTTCCAGGGAAAATCAGCAGGTTGCTTCAGATTAGGAATACACAGTGCCTCCTGCTAAAAAATGTTTGTGCATGCACACAGACACAGGGGGATCGAGCAGTATTTTGAATTTATGGTAAAGAACCCAGAAAAATCTGACAGGATTACAACCAATTACTTCTGCTTTTGCAAGGTCTCTTCTTAGGAAAGAGATTTCCACCAAGCTCTCTGATTTCAAGTCCGTCCGTCCGTCCGTCCGTCCGTCCGTCCGTCCTTCCTTCCTTCCTTCCTTCCTTCCTTCCTTCCTTCCTTCCTTCCTTCCTTCCTTCCTTCCTTCCATTATCAGCTCCTTCCTTCCTTTCATTATTAGCTCGCTCCTTCCTTCTTTCCTTCCTTCCTTCCTTGACCGTAACTTCTTCTAATCAGCCGTGAAGTGTGTGCCGAGTGGGCCTACAAGGTTCTTCAGAAGAACAAAGCCTATCGAGAGAGCCATCTCTTCAGGCAGCTTGGTTTGATCAGAGGATGGGGAAGCAAACAGCACCGTTGCTCTGCCTTCCAAGGAAACACGTTGCCTCCACAAGTCTAAGGGCGCTGAAGACGGTTCTGCTCTAGGCCCCCTCCAGCCACCCTCCAGACAATGATGCACTGCTGGCTGGTGCCTGTTGTGATGGACAGAGTGGAAGACGTAGCATCTCAGGGTACACAGAGCAGGGGAGAAAGGAGCATTTAGGAGTGAGCATGTGTTAACTCTTAATTTTAATAAAAGGGTGGTGGGTGAAAATCCCAGTTTTCAAACAGGGAAAAGGTTGTTACAGAAAGAAGAGGGCATGGAATAATATATCCTGTGGCACCATCTATTGATATTAAAAGTGAGGTGCACTTTCTAGCAGCCCCCCTCCTTGGTGAGGGTGCATTGTGCTATAGGAGCCCTTGTGCAGTACCAGCAGCGTCCCCTGTTAGCAATATCCTAACCTTGCTGATCAGGCCAGTTGTTTTTGTTTGCTAGGGTATAAATACATGGAAAATTGGGTTCAGTGTTAGGAGAGACTCATATGCCTTTTTTGACTATATAACTCAGGGGTCCATAATCCAATGTTCACCAAACTGTCAGGCATTGTAGAAAAGCCTATGAGGAAGCTTCCCTGAAACTTCGGTGTCTCTAGGTCATCGGGGGGCAGTGTTATAGCCATTAAAAGTGCAGACGAATTGACAGATTGATTCGTCGATTCGTCGAAGAATATTAGTATATTTGTATTCATTGATCCGTTAACCTTGACGAATAACGGATCAAAATGAATCGCCATGCTTTTAATCGTCCCCATCTCTAAATGTGGCCTTAGAAATACCTGTGCTAACTCTAAAGCAATAATCTTGCAATATTCTGAGAATTCTTTAACATAGTTTTTAAAGAATTCAAAATCAAAATCAGGGAGCTGGACAGGGGACAGACTGTCTTTGTCTTCAGTGTGGAAGGGATGGTCACTCTCGAACTCGCCTTCTCAGCCACACTAGACGCTGTTCCAAGACCTCTGTTCAGAGCACGTTACCATAGTCTCTCGAGATGAAGGATGCCTACTGTAGTTTTTAAATGACTCTTTAAGTGACTTGTATAAGAGTTTATCTTTTTCTCCTTTTTAGACATTAAGAGCATACATTTAAGCAATATGTCTTTTGAATATCATAACTTTTTAAAGCCTTCTTTAAGTTTTAAAGTGAAGTTATAGAAGATAAAGTTGCTTATTACTCACAGTTATTCCTCTTAGACTGAATACTGTTTAGGTACATGGACAGACGTTTTATATGAAGACAGTAGATTTTGAAATATATACTCATCCATTTTTATATATTTGATGCACCCACAGATATAAGTTTGCTATTTTATACTTTTTATATACATACTTGCTTGCTGAATAAATCTTAGAAAGGAAGATTTCCTTCTCGACATTCAATTCATGAAGTAATAGAGAAATCACAGGGATATCCAGGGTGAAAAAGGAATGAAATAATATTAAAAGGGTGCTAAATCTTCTGAGACTACAAATCACATCTTTGCCAGTTTTGTGTGTAACCCGGGTCTATCAATCTCTCTTTGGGAGTCTGTTTATAGCAGGAACCCTGTGAAGATATTCAGAGATTTGCTTTTAGGATTTCTGATGCATGAACCCAGAGAGGCAAAACCTGTGGGATGGCAACCCGGTTGTCCTTGTGGATGATCTTTGCAGGAGACTTGGGGAAAGACGGAAGGAAATCACATCTCCAGGAAACTTCCGGAATTCGCTTCCAGGAGACTTTGCGTGGATTTAAAACCGTGTTTCTCCGGCAACGGGCCACGACCCCAGTGGGGCCCTCTCAGATTTTCAAGGGATGCATCTGTAGTTTGCAGAAACATATTCAATATTAGAGTGGCTTTTATAAACTGGGAAAGAGGATGAAAAACAATTACCTCTGTTGCTTTCTTCGTAGGTAGCTTATTGCATAGTCTTCTGACGAGTGAGTGAGTCTTTAATGGAAAAGAACCGAAGACAGAAATACATATATTTTTCCTACAAATTTATAAATGCATTCATTTTTCCAAATTGTATTTTTTTTCTCTCCCCCCCCCAGTTCTTACCTGCCCCCTCCAAGCCTTTAGACTGTACCGTGAGCTATTTTATTTTTTAGAAAAAAAGAAAATTCAGTCGAACTGCATTCTAGAGCATTTATTTTAGAATGTTTTAGAGTGTTTCTTTCATGAATCATCCTAGGCAGGATCCTTGCCATTTTGCAAAGCCTTCGGAGTCTTTGTCCAGAAAAATGTCGGAAAGACCTCCAGCTGGCCGTTTCCTGTCCAAATGAAATGAAAGGAGGGCGATCTGGAGGCGGTTGGAGTGACGTTCTTCTAGTTTCCGTGGCAACCCATCAGAAAGAGTACCTCATTGCAAAACTGATGATCAAAATCAGAGTGATTCACATCTACAAGCACAAGCATCAAAGGAACAGCCTGGTGGCCCGGTCTCTACTCCCCTGGAGACCCGTTCTTGGCAACGAAGGCGGCATCGAGCAGTGGGGCCACGTACGAGCCAGGCAGCTCATCCCAGTTCTCTGCACGTGGCCAGAGGCTTTCCCTTGGCTAGCGAGCACTCAGGTGCTAAGGGCAGCCGTGGCAGATAGGGGTGGTCCCTGGGGCCCACACAGCTGGGCGTCCGGAAGCCCTGGCCACAGCTGCTTTTGTGTATTCCCCCTTATTTCCCTTCACTGGACCCCCACACCTGTCTGCCTGTGCAGAATTCCCTCCGCCGCCTCCTTTCCAGCGCAGTGGAGAGAGTGACAGACGTGGGCCCAGGAGGCCTGGGTTCAAATCCTTGCTCATATGTGGAAACTCACTGGGGGTGTGGAACTGGTAAAGCGGCTCCTTCTCTGTCTTCTTGAAAGGCCTATTAAGGTTTTTAATATATTATTTGTTTGTTTTATTTGTAGGCTGCCTTTCCCCCAATAAGGGGACCCAAGGCGGCTCACACAGTATTAAAAAAGAATAGAATTAAAAAACATAAGTTAAACATTAAAAAATGATTAAACGGGATGCTAATTAAAATACAATTCAATAATTAAGAGCAAGTGAAGATTAAAAAACTACCTTAGCTGTAAGAAAGCATTCAGGGACTCAATCATGATGGTTAAAAGCCTGCCCGAAGAGAGGGGTCTTCAGCTGTCGGCAGAAGGATGGAAGGGCGGGGGCCAGCTTGGTTCCCCAAGGAAGAGCATCCATCCCATCCCCTGGGAGCGGCCACCGAGAAGGCCCTGTCTCGCATCCCTGTGAGATGCAAAACTCTGTGAACAGTGTGGATTGTATAATTCTGCACAGAAATAGGCCACCCTGTGCAAAATGGTTATGTGTTTTTAAAAAATCTGTGTACGCACATGTGTGCAAGTGCGCATATAGTCTGTAAGAAAGAAGAGATCGATTTAGTCTGAGCTACGTTTGAATTTGAGTTAGAGACAGAAAGAGGCGCACAGAGTGAAGTCTCAGTCATACAGTGAGAGCTGTGAGATAACTTAGGAGCTGTGCTGAGAAGGGTCTGATTTTTTGGGGGGGAAGCTGCTGAAATACGATGTGTGTTTTTTCATTGGAACTTGTGTGAAAGCAAGCATCCACCAGATATAGGTATAAAGAACACTGTTTAATCTATAAAGAAAAGGAGAGGTGGGCAGGTGGGCGGGTGGGCGGCGTTTCAAGCCTGCTATGACCGGTGGCTAACTGGCAAAAGCTCCTGGCTCCATGATAATTAATGGTTTTAAAAAGAATTCCCTGGAAAACTGGTCATGTCGTGATTGAGTATTATGCTTTGAAAGTGGGAAAACACAGCTTCCTGGGAAGTGCTAAATAAGTGGAGTTGATTTCTAACTAGCTAGTTCCCTGCATGAGAACTTTTGCTGGAGCAGATGACTGTCGTCTCAGTGGCTGAAAGAAGCAACTACCTCTTTTCTGATTTAAAACCGATTGGAAAATTTGTTTTGTTCAGCCAGGTTAATAAAAGCTAAAACTTACGAAAGCATTAGAAGTTTTGGAACCAGTTCAAAAACTGAAACTGTGATAAAGCGGCAGAAGTGAATCTTTAGAACTCTCAATGATCGAGTAATGGAGAAGTCTAGTGCTTGTTTTTGAAAATCAGATTCAAGAAAACTGAAGGATGCACTCTTGGATATAAGAACATTAAGAAGAAAGTGCCTGAAAACACACACACACACACACAAAAGGAATGGAGAATCTGGATGTCAGTATTCTATGAAAGCTCTTCCCTGGTCAATGGGTTGGCCATATTTTGATGCCTAGATGTCAGTCAAAGTGAAGTGAGGAACCCAGGCTGAAACCTGAAAAACCACATCATCAGATAGATGTTTATCTAGACTTTGACAAGAGTCTTCTAAGGAACAAAGAGCTAATAATATATATGGGATTCAAGAGATTCCGACTAATAGAAGTGATATGATGAAGGAACAGAACATGATAAGTTAATTCAAGAAATTATATATATAATTTATATATATATATATATATATATATATATATATATATATATATATATATATATATATATATATATATATAATATTTTTTATAAAATATAAATTTAAATATATTAATTAATTAATTATATTTTAATTATATTAATTAATTATATTAATATTAATATTAATTAATTAATTAATTAATTAATTTAGGATAAACATGATCATTTATTTAAAATATTTACTATGGGATCAATGTTGTTTTTAATAACATTTTATTAGTTTTTTGCTATAGCTACATTCAATTCGTGCTTGTTAAACATTGTATTACATGGGTTTGCTTATAATTATCTATTTTCGCGTCTTGGTGATTTAACCCCTTCTCCGATCTTCTAGCCATTTGTAGAACAAATTCCATGTATTAAAGTATTCTGAATCTTCTTTCTCTCTCAGTCTCAGTGTGAGTCTATCCATTTCTACACAATCTAAAATCTTCTAAATTATCTCTTCTTCTGTTGGTATTTCTTCTTTTTTCCAATGTTGTGCAAATACAATCCTAGCTGCTGTCACAATATGCAGTGTTAGGTAAACCGATTGTTTATCAAAATCCTCTGGTAAAATACCTAATAAAACCAGTTCTGGTTTAAAATCTATACGTTTTAAAGCATTTTAAACAACCATGTGTGTATTTTAGTACTTTATTTTTTTTATATATTTTTTGCTTTTTCACATGTCCACCATACCTGATAATAGGTACCAATTTTTGTTCTCATTTCCAACATTTACTAGACATATTTGGAAAAAAAATTTGCAACTCTGGCAGCTGGTAAGTGCCATCTCTAAAACATTTTATAAAGATTTTCTTTATACGAAATCACCATTGTTATTTTACAATTTCTATTCCACAATTTCTGCCATTTCTCCAGTTCAATATTGTGCCCAAAGTTTTTGGCCCACTGCACCATTGTTTCTTTGACCTATTCATCTTCCATTTTCCAATTCAAAAGCAGTTTATATAATTCCTCAATTAGTTTATCATCTGAGGTTAACAATATTTGTTCAAGCGTTATTTGTTCTTTATAAAAGCCATCTTTAACATCTTTATCGTATCTATATTGAAGTTGCATTAATGGCCACCATGAGAAGCCTAATCCCTGAGCAGTAAGATCTTGTTTTGGTTTTAATTTCCCTTCTGTATCTAGTATATCTTTATAGCATAAAATTTCCTCAAAGTTCCTGAGGTATGGGTGCACAAATGCTTCCATAGGTGAAAGCCACCTAGGTATTTTTATGTACATTTTCTTTTTTATCTTTTCCTATATTATCAATAGTGAGTTTCTAATATAATGATTTTGAAAGTATCTATGGGTTTTGGCTTTCTCACACCATAAAAAGGCAAGCCAGCCCGATTGTAGATCATGTCCTTCTAGACAGAGCAGTCTTTTATTCCTCAAAGTGATCCATTCTTTAAGCCAAACTAAAGTACATACTTGGTAATATAACTCCCAGTCTGGTAGTCCAAATCCTCCTTTTTCTTTAGATTCTTGTAGCATTTTCAGTTTAATTCTTGCCTTCTTCCCTTACCAAATAAACTTTAAAATCATCTTGTTTAAATCCTCAAAGTATTTCTTTTCTATTATAATCGGAACAGAAAAAGTAATTTTCGTAAGATACACTTTTTAATTGTCGCTATCCTTCCTAACATTGTAAGTTCTTCCATTTTTCCAAGTCTGTTTTTATTTGTTTAAGTAATTTTACGTAGTTGTCTTCTTTGATGGTTGCACATCTTGCAGTTAAATATATTCCCAAATATTTGACCTTTTAACTATTTGTAAATTTGACATTTCTGATAGTTGGGGTTTTTTTGCTCTGCTGTTAAATTTTTTGTAATAACTTTTGTTTTTTCCTTGTTGATTTTCAGTCCTGCTACTTCTCCATATTCCTCAATCTTTTCTATTAATTTTGGTGTTGATTCCAGTGGATCTTCTAAGATAAATACCAAATCGTCTGCAAATGCTTGTAACTTACAGCTTTCACCTTTTATTTTTGCTCCTTTAATTTTCAGATCCTGTCTCACATTTCTATTGAGCACTTCCAGGGTCAATATGAACAGCAGAGGGGAGAGAGGGCATCCTTGTCTTGTGCCTTTTTGTGTGCCTCCAGATCCTGGCCTGCTGCCTGTCAGGGTGCTAGTACTGCAGCTGCAGCCACCTCCTCAGATTTGACTGCCGGGGGTAGCAATCCAGCAACTTATGGCTCGCGTGCCCACAAAGAGGGCTCTGCGTGCCAGCTGTGGCACGCGTGCCATAAGTTTGCCATCGCTGTTGTAGATTGTCTTAATTACATTTATAAACTTCTCTCCCAGGTCCATTATGTTCAACTGCTGTATCATAAATTGCCAACTGACATTATCGAATGCTTTTTGAGCATCAAGGAATAGTAATGCCATTTGTGGAAACAAATATTAAGCAGCCACAGGACATTATGGATGATTCATTGGATTAACAATGGATCTAAATAATCACAGTTAAAGGCTGAGATGAATAAATCACTTTCAGGAGTTGAGAAGCATCTGAAAGCATTGGGTTCAAAAGTTGAGACAGAAAAAATGGCTAAAGTGAATGTGGAAAAACGTAATTGGCATGAAAATACATTGAGTGAGATTGATTAAAAAAACTGATTGATTTGGATGATAGGAGATGTGTGTGTGTGGGGGGGAAATGTAAAGTTGTGTGGCTTTCCAGAGGGAGGGGCAGAGGATGAGATGAATCTGATAGTGAAGAAATGGTGCGGTAGTACAGAAGGGAAAGGTAGGTGAAAAGAAGATAATGAAAAAAATAATAAGTTAATTTTATAAGATTTTAATACAGGATTTTAATAGAAGCAGAGGACCAAAATGATGTTCTTAAAGTGATATGGGGTTACGATTAAACTGAGGTGTGGAAGAATATATGAGACAAAAGATGTTAAAGTGTATGTCCTCAGCACCCTTTGGCAGAGAAAGCAGAGAACAGCTGTAGACAACCCACACAGGCATTCAATTGATTGGATTGAGATCTGCAGCTTAAAAAAAGAAGAAAAAATTCCCCAGTTCTCTCTATGCCCAGAAAATGAAAACAATGTTATTCTGTATTCTGAACCTGTTATCTTGGTAAAATTGCCGGGTAGGTGGGGCTCGTCAGCCTTGGAAGGCAGCCCATCTAGGAGAAGGAAAACTCCGATTTCAAACCTCCACTGCCTTGTGGCAATATCCACTGATGGAAAAGGCTTCAGGAGTTAACCTCGAGGCAAAATCTGGAGCCGGAGTCCCGGAGGCAGTTCGTGTCGTTCTGGCAACTCCTGTGACGTCGCTGGAACCAGTTGTATTGGCTCTTGCCTTTCCATTGGACTATTTCAGCGATGTGGAGAGGGGAGATTTGCTGCTTGGGTAACAGCCTATCCTCCATATTATTTTACCCAGGCTTCGTGCTCTGGAGAGGACACTCCAGCTTCACATACAGCGTCGAAGCAAAACCAGGGAGCTGGACAGGGGACAGATTGTATTTGTCTTCAGTGTGGAAGGGATGGTCACTCTCGAATTGGCCTTCTCAGCCCCACTAGACGCTGTTCCACGTCCTCCATACAAAGCACATTACTATAGTCTCTCGAGACTGAAGGATGCCTACAATGAATGATATCTTGGTAAAATGACAGCCAATTATATGGTTAGAAGAAGCCAAATTTCACATCCTCCATACATATCAAGCAGAGTTAAAGGACTGCAGTAATTAATGTTTGTAATTAATATGTATGTAAACTTAAGAGAACAAGGAATCTTGTGGCACATTAATGACTAGCAAGTTTTTACTTGGCTTTTGTTTATGTGGACAGGTGCCCAGTTAGATTTCACTTAGAATCCCTCCCTCCCTCCAATCATGTTCTAGATGTCTTTTTCATGGGTTCATTTTATTTTCAGGCTTCCCATGTTTCCCAAAATGTCCTGCTATTTTGGGAAGCAGTGATTTGGAGACTTCTTAAGGAGGAATGGAGTTTGTGGTGAGCAAGAAAGAGGGAACAAAATCAAAATGTCAGATTTCAAGGTGAAACAATTGCTACATGTTCTGAAGTCCAGCTCCCCTTTCTATGAAAGCAGATTGTCTTTGTCTAAGTAAAAGGCTCTCCAGTGTTCATAAATTTACGGTTTTGCTGCCTGGCTGGAAAATGTCGGCAGGCTGAAATAAAACGCCGGCTGCCAGATGGTTTCCGGTGGGCCAGAGGCCTCCTTCTCCTCAGCGAGGGAGAACGCAGAGCCGATAAGGCCGAGGGAAGTTGCCGGTGCTGCTCATGAGGGGACTGATGTCGATGTCCTTGGGATCCTGGAGGGGCTTCAGTTTGAAGTGCTGCAGGATGGTGGCCAAGAAGAGGAACAGCTCCATGCGGGCCAGGCCCTCCCCTGCGCAGATCCGTTTACCTGCAAGGGAAACCAAGGTGGGAAGTTAAGCAAGAGGAGGGTCTTCCTCAACAGCTGGGCGAAATCTCACAACAAGGTCAAGGGGCTCAAATTTGCAGGGAATGTGGCCCTCCAGGAACATCTCCTGGGATCATTATCTGCAGCCTCCTTTCCACTTATTGTGGTGGGGAAGGGGAAGGGACTCTGCAGGGCATAGAGGAATAGTAGAAGTATAACAAAGACTATTGGCTCATTTCTTCATTCTGGTCCATTGAGGAACAGAATTTGAAGCTGAAAGTACGGCTATATTAAGGACAGGGAAGGATCCAGCCTGATCCACTTTGGAATGGTTTGGTACAGTGGGGCTTGATTTGTTTACTCCTTCTGTACACATGGACATAATTCCCGGAGCCCCTGCAGTTCTCATCTAGTCAACCACATGCTGGTTTTAGATCGCTCACTTTCAGTCTCTTTGGTCGCCATGTGACCCTCCCTTTCTCACTCCCCACTTCCTGCCTTCTCTCTCTCTCTTTCCCCCCCCCATCTTGTGCCACATTACTATTGTTGTTTTTTACTTTATTATATTGTTTTTATTCCATTTTTTATTGTTAGCCGCCCAGAGTAGACTTCGGTCTAGATGAGCGGGGTATAAATCTTATAAATAAATAAATAAAAATTCTCTGTTGCAATAGCTGTCAGCCAGTAACCATTAATGCTATTTTTATGCACAAATGGGGGCAGGTACAGAGTGCCATGTTTCAGCCCAATGTTTTCTCCATTTCTAAAATTAATTTTTGCTAAGTGGCATAGCGCTGCATTGTTTCATTGCTGAAAAACCCTAAGTGACCCATTAGCTACTTTCAATTCCAAAATACATTTCTTTTTTTTAAACAATTGAACATTTAATAACTACTGTACTATTTCGTCTACACTGCGTATTTCGTCTACAGTGTATTTAGTCTACACTGAGAGATGTTGAGCAACGTTACCTTTGCACACATGCAGAGAGCAAGCCCAGAGGGAATGGGCTGATGTTCAAAATGATTGACATCCTTCAAAGTCAATGCCGGAAAGTAGCCACTGTCATCATTTTGTGCAACTGGCTCTTTATGCAGTTTTCCTTTATGTATGTGTAGCTTTTGTCTTCAGTTCCTGTTGAGACCTCCATGTAGGTCTCAAGCTTTTCCAGGATAAATCAGAAGGGACTTGACATTGACTCCCACCAATACCCCCTCCTTGCCCCAAGATGAGGATGATTCCAAGGAGCTGGACAATTGGGGGAGGGGGAGATGGGCCCTTTTACCTGCCGAGAAGGGCATGAAGTAGTCACTCTTCCTGAAGGTCCCGTCTTTGTTCAAGAAATGCTGTGGGTCAAATTCTGTGGGGTTTGGAAATTCTTTGCTGTCGTACAGCACAGAGATCAGGACGGGGAAGATGGTGGTGCCCTGAGGAGAAGAAAACCAAGTACTGTAAACAAAATTAAATATGCACACCGATTTCTTTGGCCACGTCTAAAGCACTTGCCCTTTGGAATCACATCCCTTGGGATTCTGGAAAATCAGAAACACAGCCCCAAGCCCTGCCAAGATCCATGGGCCTACGTCAGTCCCCTCGGTCACACGGGAGCTCCTGTTTTGCCCTAGAAGCAGAGCCGGTACCTTTGGGATGACGTATTGTCGGAAGGGGGTGTCTTTGGCTACTGAGTGGGGGAGACTCAGTGCGGCGAGAGAGATGAACCTCTGGATTTCATGGATGACGGCGTCTGTGTAAGGCATCTGCCCGCGGTCAGCTATGCACGGCGCCCTGGCTCGGCCGACCACACGGTCAATCTCTTCATGCACTTTCTCTGGAAAGGGATGGGAAAGGCTCAGCACCAATTCCCTGACATGACATGGAAGCCCTGGAATCTGGCCAGGAGGGTTGACCTGGTGGCCGATTGCCATATAGGCTGGATGATGGATTGGGTGGCTTGGCCTCCTCTATGTGACTTTTTTTTCTTATGATTAGTCTCCATTCTCCAGCTCTATTCCCCGATCGCCCCCTACAAAGAGGGTGCACCCCGAGATGCAGGCCATTATTTCTTCATGGCCCAACATATTTCAGATGACAGGTGTTCTTCAGAAGAGTTGGGTGCCTACTTTTATTGAAGGGGGAAATATATATATATATATATATGCTCTCTGCTTTTGAATCCTGGAAGCAGAGCAATCTTCAAGTATTATGGAAGAGTATTTCTGGACAGTTAGCTCCCGTGAAGAAAGCCCTTTGTCCAAAACACAACAGCTTCTGAATTCCCTCCTGTCTTTCTGGCGGATCCTTCCTGGTTTGGCTTGTGTTTTTACTGTGCTTCTTTACCCACTGGCAACCCAAGTTCCATGATCACCCGAAATCTTGCCATTTCTGGGAATCACCCAGGCAGCAAGGCAGGAATTCTATGGGGCCGTGATGAGACATGGAGAACCTGAAAGTGGAGACCACCAAGGGGAGGGAATGTAGTTGAGATGCCAGCAGGTATTTGAAGGGTCTGTTTTACCTTCTACCTCTGGGTATTTCTGGAGAATCAAGAGCCCATATCTGAGGGTCGTGCTGGTTGTTTCTGTTCCAGCTACAAACAAATTATTTACTGAGGTCACCAGGTTTTCAGTGTTGAATTCTGATGCACTGTTCTTTTTTTCCTGGAGAAACATACAGTACAATCAGTAGGATTAACTTCATTGTGCTGGCTAAAATGTAAGAAGAATGTAACAAATAGATGAGATTCAAACAGGCAGAAAAACTGTACGTACGCTGTCAGCTGAAGACAAAGTGTGGAATCAGAATGGTGCTTAGCCTGCTGTTTGCTCTGCTGAGGGGATGAGTTGGATCATTCGTTTTTCAGGCAATCACACAACGTAATTGCTGGAGCAAACCATAGGCCATCCCAGGAGCATCCCTACTTTTCTGGGTTTCTGATAGGGGTTTCTACTTTTTTTTGTTATGAGTAGGACTGCTTCATTTCCTGTGAACTTTCAAGGCTCATTCTGCAGTCAGTTTCTCCTATTGTGACATGGTTGAAGAACACAGCTTAAAAGAGAGCCACTTCAGGATGTTGGCAAATTAAACAATTCCTCTATGGAGGGGCAGAGGAAATTATTAAAAAATTAGTTTCTATCAGGGCAAATTTTAAAAAATGAACACTGTAGTGTGTTTGGCTGTGGGCAGGTTCTTGATGGGAACTTTAAGACAAGTCAATGAAAAACAAAGTCCCTTCTTCTCTCCTCCCACTTCCAGGAGGAAGTGTTTAATTTGCCAGTATCCTGAAGTGGCTCTTTTCTTAAGCCACCTCATGATATGACATATTGACAGGGGAAGGAGCTGGACCAAATAGGGTCACCTGAGGTCTGTATGCCAGTTGGATGGGAGGATGGTGTATTGGACCTCTACTTGACCCCACTCCAATCGAGCCCATTTAGATAAGAAAAAGTAATAGAAAGGTTTTTAAAGGATTTTGCTTTTTGTATGCCAAAAAGGCCAGGGCAAGCAACCCTGATGGAGGAGAAAGTTTGATTTCTGACTGTGAGTGTGATTACCCCTCTGGTCCCTGGTATTGTCCTCCTGAGTGCCAGGTTGCTAGTCTGAGTTTAGAGCAGGGGTCTCAAACATGCGGCCCGCGGGCCATTTGCGGCCCGCCGGATGATAGTTTGTGGCCCCCGCCTTGCCTGCCCCCCCTGAAGCGCCCACGCGTCCTCTGCTGTCAAGAGTCAAAAAAAAGCCTCGCCTCGCTCGCCGGCTCTCTCCCAAGACAGCGCCTTTTGCACCCTTTTGCAGGCTGCAGTTCCAGATGGAGGGTGCAAGAGGCGCTGTCTTGGGGGAGAGCCGGCGAGCGAGGCGCGCTGCTGGCCCTTTTCCCTGAGCACCCGAGCCGCCGCCGCGCGATGCCTGAGAGCGGAGCTCGCTCCCAGCCCATCCTCGAAGAGCGCCTCCAAGCCGCCAACAGCAGCCGCCGCCACCACCTCTTCCAGGGAAGCGGCTCTCTGGCTCTCTTTCTCTCTTGGCACCCCCAGCACCAGCCCGGCCAGCGGCCGCCTCAGCACCCGACGGTGCTTCCTCCTCCTCCTCCTCCTCTTCGTCCTGCTTCAGCCGCCTCGGCTCTGGAGGCTGCCTGGGCTCGCCTCGCAAAGTTTGCTCCTCTGTCATGGTGGGGGTAGCTGCTGCTGCTGAGTGCGCCTTTTTTGATGGGGGGCCCTCAGAGGAAGGTTGCCGGACCTCCGTGTGTGTGTGTTTGTGTGCGTGCGCGCGCACCTGTGGGCCCCCCGCCCCATTCTGTTTAATTTCGCGGGTACCGGTGGGGGCTTTTCTCCTTTGACAGGGTGAATTCTGTGAGGGTTTTTTTTTAATTTTATGCCGTGCCCTCCTCCCCCCGGCTAAGCGGTCACCGGCGCTCCCTCCCTTCTCCGCTTCTTTGTCTTGCTGCTGCTGCTGCTGGTAGTGGTGGTAAAGAAGGAGCCGGAGGGGGTTGTGGCCGGGTGACGAGGGCTCGCGCGCCCCTCCTCCTCCTCCTTGGAGCCCCAGCTGGGCTAAGGAAACTCCCACACGGCTTCCTCGGGCTCTTGCTCCGCTTGGCGGAAAATCTGATGCGGCCCAGCCTCACCCAGACTCTGCCTCCAGCGGCCCCCAGGTAAATTGAGTTTGGGACCCCTGGTTTAGAGGTTTTGGTGATGTCCCCTAGGCTGCAGACCAGCCTTTGCCACTGGGCATTCTGGGCTAGATGGGGGTTCATTGAGGATGTCTCAGGAACAGGGACATCCCAGAGATGGGAAAGGTAGCAGAAAGGGAGAAACAGTTACACTGACTACGAGGGAGCTCAGTAACAATCTCAATAATAGCCCCGTAACTGTTAACCAACTGTTCAACTTTTCTTACAAAGTGGTCCATCACTAGCACATTCTGCCTTGAGGCTTCATCAGTCCTGGCTTTGTTGCTGTTCTGTGCCATCATGTTGCTTCCCACTTATGGCAAGGTTTTCAAGGGATGCGAGATGTGGTTTGTTACTGTGAATTCTGCCCACCTTCCCCAACGGGTTTCTATGGTCAGAAAAGAATTTGAATCAAAACCCCCAAGTCCTAGCCCGACACTCTATCCACAGTACTACATTGGTTGTCAATTCTTACTCACCTGCTCCATTTTAATAAGAAAGCAGTCAATGAAATCCCGTGGAGCCCTGGGATCAAGTGTTTCCTTATTGTGCTTAATTGCCTTGTTAACAAAATCTCTCATTTTTTCATTGTTTCTTGCCAGTCTGTGGTGAGGCCCAGGAATGAGACTCATGAAAGTTGGGAAGAAATTGCTGAGCTAAAGGGGAAAGCAGAAGAGACACATACATGTCATGCATGACATCAACTGTTCCCTTTCTTTCCTGGATGCCTGGATAGGCATGGAGGATTGGCCCTAGTGTAGCTCAAAACCGAGGTTCCATCCTGAACTGCAGAAACTTTGTGGGGGCCTGGCGGCTGGCGATTTCTAATAATGACAGAAGGCTCTTGGTCTCCAAAAAGTTCCTTGCATCTTTATCTCTGGTGTTCCTCCCATCAATGAGGACCACTGATGTCTACATACGAATGCTGGGAGTTAGGGAAACAAAGAAGAAGTGGTGGAAATCTTAGCTCAGGAGGGTAAATATGACCTGAAAGGGTAACCGAAATGTGGTGGGACAACTCCCATGACTGGAATACAGCCGTTGAAGGATATAAATTGTTCAAAAAGAACAGAAAGAATCAAAAGGGAGGTGGAATCACGGTATATGTCAAATATAGATATTCCTGCATGGAAATACAGGAGAATGAACTTTATTGTTCCATCGAGAGCATCTGGATAAATATAACTGAGGCAAAAAACAAAAGGAACATGGTAGCTGGGGTCTATTACCGACTGCCCAATCAGGAAGAACATATGGTTTAAACCTTTGAAAAACAAATTACAAGAATGTCAAAGAGACACGACGTAGTAGTAATGGGAGATTTCAAGTATCCTGATACTTGTTGGAAGACAAATTCTGTCAAATATGACTCTTCCAAAAAATCCCTAGCTTTTGTGGCTGATAATTTTCTCCTACAAAAGTGGAAGAAGAAACTAGCAACCCTTGACTTAATTCTAGCCAGTAGAGATGACTTGGTGGAATAAGTGGCAGCAAGAGGAACTCTGGGGGAAAGTGACCATGTTGTGCTTGAGTTCTTGATGTCAATGGAAACCAAAGAGAGTGTGGCCACACATATATGCTGGATTTTAGGAATTTTTATAAGCTCAGAACAATGATAGGTAAGGTCCCATGGCAGGAGATTCTAACAGGACAAGGAGTCTAAGATGGGTGGGAGTTTCTCAAAAAGGAAATTCTAGAGGCACAAGCAGAAACAATTCCCACAAGAGAAAAAGATGGAAGACAGCAAAGAAGACCAATGTGGCTTCACAGAAAGCTGGGAGAGGACCTGAAAACAAAACAGGACACCTATAGAAAGTGGAAGGAAGGTCAGGCTACAAAGGAGGAGTACAGAGTAGAGATGGGGGAATTAATGAGGGTCTGGACCCTGAGGCTGGACCCTCCACTCATGCATCCACTGCCGGAGCTGGGCCCGCTCTTCCTTCCAGTTGCTCCAGAGCAACCAGTCGGCTAGCTGCTCGTCAGCCTTGCAGGGAGACTCGTTTTCTCTCCTTCTTCCAGGAGTGGCGAACCGACCGGGTGCTCCAGAGCGATTGGAAGGAAGAGCGGGGCCAGCGGTAACGGCAGGTGCGTGAGTGGTCCAGACCCTCATTAACTCCAGTTGTGCGGGGGTATTCGTATTTGTATACAAATCGTATACGAATACGAATACCCATCTCTAGTACAGACAAGTAGCAAAGAATTTCAGGGAGGGCATTAGGAAAGCAAAAGCTGAGAATGAGCTGAAGTTAGCAAGAGATGCTAAAAGCAACAAGAAAGCATTCTTCAGGGACGTGCATAGCAAAAGGCAGAGGAAAGTAACAGTGGCTCATCTACTCAATGGAGATGGGAAAATGATAATAGACAAAAAAAGCACAAGGGCTCAATTCCAACTTCAGCTCCATCTTCTCTCAAAAGACAGGCCATACTCCTCCAGGCAAGTGTGAAGTACAAAGAGAGGGGATTGGATTGCAGCCTGAGATTGATAAACAAAATAGTCAAGAAATGCCTTATTGCTCTGAACGAGTTCAATAAATCCCCAGGACTAGATGAACTGCCTCTAGGAATATTGAAGGAACTGGCTGAACAACTCTCAAAACCACTGTCTTACTATTTTCTTGAAATCATGGAGGATTCAAAAGGAACAAAAAAGAGGAACCAGGGAACTACAGACTGGTCAAACTGACATCAATCGCAGGGAAAATTCTGGAACACATTATAAAGCAGTCACTCTGCAAACACCTAGAAAACATTGCAATAATAACTAGAAAGCAACATGGATTTGTCAAGGGCAAATCCTGTTATAATAATCTGATTTCATTTTTTGATCTAGTAACCTCCCTGGTGGAAGGTTGGAATACTATAGACATAATATAGCTTGACTTCAGCAAAGCCTTTGACAAAGTCTCACATTATATTCTTATTAGCAAGCTAACTAGGTGTGAGCTGCATAGAACAACTAACAAGTAGATAATTTGTTACAGAATTGTACTTAGAGAGCACCTATCAATGGCACTTTCTCATACTGGGAGGAGGTAACCAGTGGTGTACCCCAAGGCTCAGTCCTGGGCCCGTTGCTTTTCAACATTTTCATTAATAACTTGATGACTGTAAACCGCCCAGATGGGTGGTATAAAAATTAAATCAACCAACCAACCAACCAACCAACCAATGAGGGAGTGCAGAAAATACTAATCATAGTTATGAATGACACTCAGATTAGGCATCCTTCCGTCTCGAGAGACTATGGTAACATGCTCTGAACAGAGGACTTGGAACAGTGTCTAGTGGGGCTGAGGAGGCCAATTTGAGAGTGACCATCCCTTCCACACTGAAGACAAATACAATCTGTCCCCTTTCCAGCTCCCTGGTTTTCCTGGTTTTGGGACTGCCTCTTTGCCTTGGCCTGCTGGACAAGGGTCTCTTCAAAATGGGAGAGGCCGTGATGCACCGCCTGCCTCCAGGATGAACGCTCAGATGTCAAGTTTTCCCATCTGTTGAGGTCCATTCCTAAGGCCTTCAGATCCCGCTGGCAGATCTCCTTGCAGATGTTCTTAAGAGCAAACTTAAGACCTGGCTCTTTAGGCAGGCTTTCCCTCCTGTCATCACTTGAATATTTTTATTTTCCCCCACCATCTTGAACTATATTACTATTGTTGTTTTTTATTTTATTATATTGTTTTTATTCCATTTTTTATTGTTAGCCGCCCAGAGTAGACTTCGGTCTAGATAGGCGGGGTATAAATTTAATAAATAAATAAATAATAAATAAAATCCTTGTATCGCAGCTGTAGTCTCCCTCTGGGGCGATTTCCCTGCACTCATTCTCCATACAGGAGATCTTTTGGAATCCGACCATCAGCCATTCTCACGACATGCCCAAGCCATGTTGTGAGAATGACACTAAATTGTGTAGAATAGCTAATACCTTGGAAGACAGGAACAAAATTCAAAATGATCTTGATATACTGTGAATGCCTTAGCAGACGTATAATCTCTAAATCCCGTGGGGTACTAGTTCCTCTCTGTTCAGCACTGGTTAGGCCTCACCTTGAGTCTGGTGTCCAGTTCTGGACACCACACTTCAAGAAGAATGCCAACAAATGGGAGCAAGTTCAGAGGAGGGCGACAAGGATGATCAGGGGGCTGGAAACCAAGCCCTAGGAGGAAAGAATAAAAGAACTGGGCATGTTTAGCCTTGAGAAAAGAGGACTGAGGGGAGATAGGACAACACTTTTCAAATACTTGGAAGGTTGTCATATAGAGGAGGGGCAGGATCTGTTCTTGATTATCCCAAAGTGTCATAATGGGTTCAAGCTACAGGAAGCCAGATTTAGGCAGAATATCATGAAAAGCTTCTGATCTGTTAGAGCAGTAGGACAACGGAACCCATGACCTCAGGAGGTGGTGGGCACTCCAGTACTGGAGGCCTTCAAGAACAAATTGGATAAACATCTGTCAGATCTATTTGACTTGGATTCCTGTCTTGAGCAGGGGGAGCGGTTGGACATGACAGCCTTATAGGCCCTTTCCAATTCAATTATTCTGTGGTTCTATGATTCTATGTTACACGCACACAAAATATCTCTCTATGCATAATAAAAATGAAATGCCACACAAACAAAAAAAACCTTATTGACCACATGGAGGAGGGCCTACCTGTCCCCATGGAGAGCTAATAATCCAGAAGTTGTCGTTCATCACTTTCATGATCGCTAGAAATCTCTCATCATGGTAATCAAAGTGGGCACTAAAGACGATGGAGCAGATGACATTGGACGTAGCACAGCTGAGCAGAAAGCTGGGGTCGAAGGGCTTTCCTGGAAGTGCAAAAAGACTCATCTAACAACGTCATCAATCATGCCAATACCAATAGCAACAGTGATAGATGTAGCTGGAGACAGACCTGCTCACCTTGCACCATCCATGATCTGATGGGAGAGCAGAGGAGAGGCTCCTTGTTTGTGCCCAGGCTCTCCGCACGAGCAAGAGCCTCCATAGAAGCACAAATGGCTTCTTTGCAGCCCCATCACAGTGAGGACCGTGAAGGGGAGGGTGTTGTGCTTCCCCTTTCGGCAGAACAACCTCAACAAGGTTTCTGCATCGCCATTTTCTGACTGCTCGGAGTGAGAGTACCTCTGTGTAAGGACGATGAGGTGGCCGTCAGGGGAACACTGCCCCAAGCAGTCTCATTGCAAGCGAGCCAGACAAGTCCCGAGATCAAAGCCAGAACCCTGTCATTGCCAGGAATTGGTTGCTGCTGGTGGGATCACTATCAGGGTGAGGGGGAGATCGCTGGGACACAGTAAGATCTAACTAGATTCTCAGGGATCACCCAACTCACCCACAATGAGTTGGTGGGCAGGTTTCCTGGCAAGTGGTGTGAACCCTGGGATCAAAGCAGGAGCTCCTTAATCATCTTTTCCTACTTCAATATCATGGCTCTTGCTGCCTTTCCTACTTTGGCAGGGACTTTGCCTTGATGACTCTTGAAGTCAGTTCCAGCTTTCCAGCCGCATGAGTCCGTTCCCAAAATCCTATAAGTTGTTCCTGCCAGCGCAGCCGGTGTTAATCTTGATGGTGCATTGCTACATATTAAGACCTCAGCTTAGGTGTGTGGTGTTGTGTTATGAGTTTTGAAATCTACGCTAACCTCTTGTTGTTAATACTTGCTCTCATGCCAGAACCATCTTACAGTGATCCTAATTGGGCTTTCAAGGTAAGGGAGATATTTAAGGAGTGGTTTTACGACTTCCACTCTCCAAGGAGGTTTTCACAGCTGAGCAGGGATTCAAACCCCTGAGCTCCAGAACCCTAGTCTGTCACTCCGTCTGCTACACCATTCTTAAGGTGTGGCAATTGACTGCTGAGATTCATGCCAATTGTGTTACATACAGATTCATGCCAATTGTGTTACATACAATTGTATTACATACATACAAAAACTCAATAGGATTTGGCCTCTGAGTCTATGGGCATTTACAGGCCTTCCAGAAACATCAATTTCCATGTGATCTTCAACAGGCCCTGGAAAATTAGCCAGTGGCTGGCCTTGTAGAGATAACAAACCCTGTAGAAATAACAACAATGAAAGAAGGAAGGGGGAACGTACAAGCTTGTGCATATTATTACTCTTATTGGAATTATTTTTGCTGTGGCTCCTTAATTTCTGGAATGGTGTTTCAAACAAGGATGAAGAAACCATGATGTCCTTTTCAAAGAACTAATTTTTCTTGGCATGGTTGTTTAAACTGATTATTGTACCTACTAAATCAAATGAGCCTCATCCCTCATTAAAGGTTAATATGAAATATATCTGTACTTATTAGAAAGCAGAAGTGGACAAAGATACTTTTTTACTGCAGCTGTGAAGCCCATGCCCTACTACAGCGTAGCCCAGAACCGTGAAACAAAACAAGTTCTCGTAGAGTGGGTGCTTAGGAAGCAATTACGTTGAGGAGGGTGATCTTGTGGTCATCCTATTGATTCCCAGGGTTGATCCGGCTGATCGGGCTGGCTGGGCAGGTGTTCCCTCCCTTCCTCCCTATTCCATGACCTACCTTTCGTGTCCTGGAGCTTTTCCAGAAGATACTGGGCTTCCTCCTGGATTCTCTCCTCAATGCTCTTCTTTCCCATCCCAAAGTTGCGCAGGGTGGTGAGGGCAAAGCGCCGGAGCACCTTCCATCTTTCCCCATTGCTGAAGGCAATTCCTGGAAGAGAATGGGGTTGGGGGAAGAGAGACCACACAGACGTGAAGGAAAAGTCACGACTGGACTGGGCCAGAGCAAGAGCAGAAGAAAAGGAGGATGAGGAGGAAGGGAGGATCAGAGGAAGAGCATGGAAGAACAAGAGGGTCCTTTACTTGATCTTAAAAGTAGCATCCATATTTTCCAAGCAATTGGTACCTAGAGAACTCATTGAAAAACATCCACGGCAATTTCTTTGTGTTTGGTTAAGAAATGGTTAATTGATGGAAAAAACGGAACCTGTTTTGGGGATTTCCCCCGTTTGTGTCTCTTTATGAACGGCAGCAAGCATAAGAAGGGATCTTGTATAACATCTTGACTGCTGACATTGGTCTCGCTGCCCTTTACTATACAGTGGTGCCTCGCTAGACGATTGCCTCGCAGGACGAGGAAATCGCTAGACGATGCCTTTTTGCGATCGCTACTGCGCTTCGCAAAATGATGTTTCCCTATGGCGATTTTCGCTAGACGATGAGGTTTCCCCATAGGAATGCGCCGACTAGTGGTGAAAAGCTGTCAGTGCAGCTGTCAGTGCATTCCGATGGGGACCCGCACTCGCTAGACGAGGTTTCCCTATGGGAGATTTTCGCTAGACGACTGCGTTTTCCCTTGGAACGCATTGAAGAGATTTCAATGCATTCCAATGGGAAAACGTGCTTCGCTAGACGATGTTTTCGCTAGACAGCGATCTTCGCGGAACGGATTAACATCGTCTAGCGAGGCACCACTGTACAAAGTTGTTCTTCCTTTCAATTCCTTGCATTTTGTGTCATGGATAGAGAAGCACAATATTTCACATTCAGAAACTGGAGGTTTTTAAAATAAATATTAAATTTAGCAGCCATCTCACCACTAGTTAGTTAGTTAGTTAGTTAGTTAGTTAGTTAGTTAGTTAGTTAGTTAGTTAGTTAGTTAGTTAGTTAGTTTCCATGATTTGTCTTCCTCAAATCTTATCAGTCTTAGACTGAATTATTTTAAGAAGAAAATGAGTGAAGAAGTTTACTTCACTTGATGGGAAAACATGTAAAGAAAACCTGCACATCTGGAGGTAATGTGTGAAAAGTGTGCATGAATTCCAGTGTGAGATCAAGACCAGCATCTCACAGCACAATGGGAAACAAGGGCAGGGAGAAAATGCATGGGGAATTTGGAGAAATGCAACCGAATTGGGACCGACAGACTTCCACCTGCTGGCTGTGACTGCTAAAGGACCTCCTGCAACAGCCCTCCATGTGAGCTGATTTCCCCCAGTCCCCCCTTTTTTAAAATCTCAGTGCCTCTTCCCTCCTCCTGGGTGGAGGATATGGTCCCACCTCCCATGAGGACTAGCAACCAGCAAAACCTACCTTTCCCTTTGTTGATTTTGTCAAACAACGGTAGGCGTCCTCTGGGTGCAAACTCATCTGCGCGGTCAATCAGTGCTTCTTTTATGACGTCGTAGCCATGGAGAATCACGACAGGGTCCCCTCCGAAATGCACGGTGAACACGGGGCCGTACTTCTCACTGAGCTGGAGAAAGACCAGGGAAAGAGCAGTTATGCTTGCAGTGAGTCCAAAAACTGCCCCAGTGTCGAGGATGTGAAGGTGGTCCATTCTTTTCCATTCAGGAGAGGAAGTGGAGGAAAGAGAAGAATCTCTTGGGTGAAGAATCTGGGGAACTGGCTTGGAGGCAGCACAACTTTACCATCAATTGGTGGAGTGTCTAAAGCCAGAAGAGCTACAGGGACTCTGGCTGTCCATCTGGCTGTCTGTCTATCCTTTCCTCTCTCTATGGAACGCCATGGTCACACACCCACTTTCAGCAAAGGGCAGTGATTCAGTTGGGTTGCTGAGCCCTTTGCTATGATGTTCCTGAAGTGAACTGTCAGCCAAGAATCCTCAGAAGGAACGCAATTTTTTTTGGGGGGGGGGCTCATAGATGCACCAAAGCTTTTGTCTCGGTTTCTCTTTTGTTTTTTCATGCCCTCTTACACTCTGCAGACTGCTGTGCCCGTTGCTCTTGTGATTAGAGATGGGCAGAAATTAAAAAATGAATTGCAAAGCTCTACAAAAATCTCTAATTTGTTGCTTTGTCCAAATCGATGCCCTCAGTGAATATGAATCAATGGTGTATTTAGTGATTTTTGATTTATTAATTCATTGGACTATAAAATGGCCCACTAGGCACCTAGAGGAACCAAAATCACAGTTTGATGAAGACTGGGTTTCAGATTTCCAACTTATACACCCCCAGGCACCTAGAGACACAGAGAAGCTTCCACTGACACTCCTCAACACTCTCTCAAAGTTTGGAGAAGATTGGGTTTCAGATGTCCGTGTTATACACCCACAAAGGGTGCCCCCCAAAAAAGGTGTCTGGGGGTGACTCCACAGAAAAGCTTCCCCTGACTCTTCTCTACAATCCCTCCGAGTTTGGTGAAGATTGGGTTTTCCCAATCCAGCTGCTAAAGGGCACTTTCCTGGGGGGGATGCACTCTGTGCTTGTATAACTCAGATGTCTGAAACCCAATCTTCACCAACCTTGGAGGGATTGTAGAGGAGAGTCAGTAGAAGCTTCTCTGTGATTTTGGTGTCTCTTGGTCCCTGGGGGGAACTTACCTTGGGGGACCCACTTTGTGGGTGTATAACTTGGACATCTGAAACTCAAACTTCACTAAATTTGGAGGGATTGTCAGGGGAAGCTTCTCTGCAATTTTGGTTCTCTAGGTGCTTGGGATTAATTGATTCATTGATACATCAGAAAAAAAATTGTAGATTCGTGATTCATGATTCATCGACTTCCATGAATCATGAATCAAAATGATTAAAAAAAATTTCCAATTCGTGCCCATCTCTACTTGTGAATTGTCCATAAATTAACATTGCTAGGGCCATGCCCCTTGCTGTCATGATCTGCCTGCAAACTAACTTCGCTCGGGCTTGTTTCAGCTGCTGAACAAACCAAACCTGGAGAGTCAGCAAACGATCCAGGCTAACACAGCTACCTCTCGGCAAACATTTTCTCCTAAGTCACACAATAAATCTGCCTTTTTCATGCAGGGCTGTCTGGGCAATAACCAGATGTGGAAGATGTGTTAAAGGCACCGTTCTAGCATCATTTTGCATTCTTTAGCTCTTCCTTCAAACCCAGCCTTTCTATGCCCCCCAACCTCCCTGCCTTTTCTCCCTTATCATTCTTCTGCTCTGGACTGAATGGCAGACTGCAAGCTCCTTGGGGCAGGGAGGTTACACCCTCTCGCGCTCGTCGGACTGCCATGCCCCTTGCTGTCACGATCTGTCTGCAAACTAACTTCGCTCGGGCTTGTTTCAGCTGCTGAACAAACCAAACCTGGAGAGTCAGCAAACGAGCCAGCCATGAAACCACAACCCCTTAGAGAGAGCCTGGCGGTGGGAGGCCTTCCTCCTGCAGCTCACCTGTTCGAGAGCCTTACTGAGGAAGGTGGTCTTCAGCTGCAAGATGTTCCCCAAAATGGGCAAGGGCGTTGGGCCCGGTGGCAGCCTTCCCTTGCCCTGCGTCATGCTCCTCATGGCAGCCAAGAGGAGAAGGCAAGAGAGACAAACTCCCAGGAAAATGGTGACCATCCCCAGAGGCTCCATGGTGGCTGGCAGTGGGTGCAGCAGGATCTCCAGAGGCCAGGAGGGGAAACCTATTTATGCTCCACAGCCTGAACTTTGCACATGTGATGCTCTGGGGCACCATCAAGTTAATCAGTAGGTGTTCCAGGTTGAACTGCCAAATTATGGTGAGCCAGTAGGTATTCTGACTTGTTTATGATCAACTAGAAATAAACGTCTCTGAACTTGAGTGTTCGCAAAGTGTTCTCTTTTATTTAATATTGATGTATTAGGCAAGAAGGCGGCTGTCTTCTTGTGACCTTTGCCAAAGGGGCAGCCGGGTTCCTCTGTGGCAGCAAAACCAAGAGAGATTCTTGCTGCGATGTTTGAAAAGGGAAAGATCAACCTGCGTAGGTTAGCTTGGCCTTCCCTGGACAAAAGTCCACGTCATCCGCCATGCAAAGCATTGTTCAGAATTTGGGGGATGTCCTCAGGGTCCCTGGCTGGTGGTAGGAAAGCAGGCCCTGGGCAAGAAAAGAAGGGAAAGAGAAGGAAAGCCTTCCAGCAGAGTGACCAGGGCATTCTTGCCATCTTCTCCTTTTTTTAATGCCAGAAAGAGCTGTGTGGTCCAGAATTTGACCCTGGGTGAAGAGGCTGTGAGTGGTGTAACTGAAGCCTGCTTGGGTGTCAGTTTTACATCCAGCTGGGCCCACCAGGTGCCCGGGAGACGCAGCTGGCATGATCTGACGGTCATCTTGACCCATCATGTATCCTGGCCCCTGCCCAGCAATCTCCAAAGTCCATGGCTTGTAAACATTACTTGGAATGTAATTACTAAGGAATGAATTACTAAGGAATGCTGGGAACTGACGTGCCAAAAAAGGTAACATTTCCAAGCATGGTTTGTGCAAGCGTGCCTGTCCCGTGACCGGAGGACAAGACAGCCTCGGGGCCCTCTTGGCGGACCACCCCCCGTGCCGCCCAAGGATCTTCTCAGCCTGAGCTTGCAGAGTGGCCAGAGGTGGCGCTGAGTTCCCCCAACGGATTGTGCTGGGGGTTTCTTATGTTAGTTTATTTATTTATTTTATTTATTCATTCGACTCGTATGCCACCCGCCCTCTGCAAGAGTCTCCGGGCGGCTTCCAACATCAATTAAAACAGTTCAGTTAAAAACAGACACTAAAAACCAATGTGGCCACATCCACTCTACAAAAGCAAAAATAAAAACAAAAATAAAAACAAAAACAATCTACAAAAATATCTAGATCCATGACTTATTAATTAAAATTAAAACCTTCAATTAAAACCTTCAATTAAAAAACTTCCAGAAGAGGAAGGTTTTAACCTGGCGCCGAAATGTCAGCAACGGCGGTGCCAGTCGGATGTCGTTTGGGAGGGCATTCCAAAGACAGGGGCAGCTGCCGAAAAGGCCCTCCGCCTACAGGCCACCCCTCTCACCTCCCTGAGGGACGGCTCTTTCAGGAGGGCCTTCTGGCGAGATCTCAGTGGCCAGGTAGGTTCGTATGGAAGGAGGCGGTCCTTCAGGTATCCAGGGCCCAAGCCATCTAGGGCTTTATAGGTCAAAACAAACAAGCACTTTGAATTGGGCCCGGGCAACAACGGGTAGCCAGTGTAACCTGGCCAGCATCGGCTGAATATGGTCTCTTGCACCTCCTCCACTCACCCGTCATGCAGCTCAATTCTGAGCCAGTTGCAGTCGCTGGATCATCTTCAAAGGCAGCCCCACGTAAAGCATACTGCAGTAGTCTAAACAGGTTGTTACCAGTGCATGTGTGACTGTCATGAGGCTCTGTTCGTCCAGGTAGGGCCGCAGCTGGAACAGTTTCCGTAGTTGCAGGAAGGCGCCCCTGGCCACCGAGTCCACCTGGGCTTCCAGTGTTAGACTGGGGTCCAGGAGCACCCCCAAGCTGCGGACCCTGTCCCTCAGGGGGAGTGCAACCCCATTCAGGGCAAGGAAATGGCCCTTTAACCTGTCCAGCAAAGCACCCACTAACAGCACTTCCGTCTTGTCTGGATTGAGTTTCAATTTATTAACCCTCATCCAGTCCATTATCAGGTCCAGACACGAGTTCAGCACAGAAACCGCCTCACCTGGATTGGTGGAAAACGAGAGGTAGAGCTGAGTATCGTCAGCATATTGCTGACTCCTCAGCCCAAACCTCCTGATGACCTCTCCCAGCGGTTCCATGTAGATGTTAAACAGCATGGGGGACAGTACTGATCCCTGAGGAACCCCATGACATAAACGCCATGGGACAGAGTAATTGTCCCCCAGCACCACCCCCTGGACATGGTCAGCCAGGAAGGAGCGGAACCACCGTAAAGTGGTGGCCCCAACTCCCAACCCAGCCAGCCTATCCAGAAGGACACCATGGTCGATGGTGTTGAAAGCCGCTGAGAGGTCCAGGAGTATCAACAGGGTCACACTCCCCCTGTCTCTCTCCCGGCAAAGGTCATCATACAGGGTGACAAAGGCCATCTCCATGCCGAAACACGGCCTGAAACCTGATTGAAATGGATCTAGAAAATCCATTTCATCCAGCAGCGCCTGGAGTTGCCCGGCCACCACCCACTCCAACACCTTGCCCAAATAAGGGATATTCACCACCGGCCGATAGTTAGCCACTGGCCCTGGGTCCAGATTAGGCTTTTTAAGGAGTGGTCGAATCACCGCCTCTTTTAAGGCGGCAGGGACCATTTCCTCTCTCAAGGAGGCGTTGATGGCTTCCTGGACCCATGTATGAATCCCCCAGCAGATTTCCCAATTAGCCAAGATGGGCAAGGGTCGAGCAGAGTAGTGGTAAACCGGACTGATCCAAGCACCCTGTCCACATCATCGGGTCTCAATAACTGAAATTCATCCATTAAAATTTGACCTAAGCCCGGCGCACTGGACACATCTTCTGATTCTGCATCAGTGATGGAGTCCAGTTCACTGTGAATCTGAGCAATTTTCCCCTCAATATGTAACGCAAATTTCTCACAGCGAGCTGCCGAGTGGTTCTGTGTCTCCACCAGTTCTCCCAGCTGGAGGAGATCACGGACCACCTGAAACAGCTCTGCTGGATGACATGCTGAGGAAGCAATGCGGGTGGCAAAATATTGTCATTTCGCCAGCCGGATTGATTGATTGATTGATTTAACCTATATGCCGCCCACACTACCCAAAGGTCTCTGGGCGGCTTACAACAATTTAAATACAGTAAAAACAATTAAAATACAATTAAAATATATACTCTAAAAATTGCCATCAGGACCCACAGTTGATATTATTTCAATTAAAAGCCTTCTGGAACAGGAAGGTTTTGACCTGGCGCTGAAACGTCATCTGCGTCGGCGCCAGATGAATCTCCGTCGGGAGGGCGTTCCATAGTCTGGGGGCAGCTGCCGAAAAGGCCCTTTGTCTACAAGCCATCCCTCTTACCTCCTTGAGGGATGGCTCTTTCAAAAGGGCCCCCTGGCTAGATCTTAACGACCGGGTAGGTTCATATGGATGGAGGCGGTCCTTCAGGTATCCAGGGCCCAAGCCGTTTAGGGCTTTATATGTCAAAACAAGCACTTTGAATTGGGCCCGGGCAGCAACGGGTAGCCATGGAATAGGCCCGATAATGGGCTCTAAGCCATGTTTCGGTCAGATTCACAGCGTGATTTCCTCCACCTGCGCTCTAGCTGTCTCCCCACTAGCTGTCAGCCCAACAGCCGTATGAGGGGCAGCTCATGCCCACCGCGGGCACGTCTTGATTGATACCTGGCTAGACATGTGGCAGAGCATCCTCATAATCTGTTTTTTTACTGGGTGGGGTCAAGGGGAACAAGGGGGTGTCTCATTACCCCACCCCACCCCACTGGGGATGGCCATCTCTGCTGCTCAGTTCACAGGCTGCTACTAATCATAGTGATCATGTATGATCAAGTCAATTCTATGAAATTAGGTCGTTTATATTTCTGTGCTGCTTCCCAGCCTACCAAAGGCCCTGAACAGCTTATACATCAACTATATATAAACCCACAAAACCTATGTTATTTAACAAACAAAGCCTAGCAAGGCAACTTTGGGTGTTGCCATCAAAGCCTCTGTGCAGTTCACCAGAGTTCAGAGACTCTGGGCCTCCTGCCGGCTCTTCTAGGTACACAAGCCAACCCGGTTCACCAAGGGGAGGATCCTGCCAGATTAATGGATGAGTAAAGATTTCAAGTTCAGGGTCAAGCCAGTGTGTGCATCTTTGTTCCTGTTTGAGTGCTTGGCCGACTGTTACTGCTGCTGCCAGACCCCCCCCCCCCCAGACCCTATGCAGATTAAGTAGCCAAAATTTAATGGGGGCATGTTTCTACATCGCCAGGCTCATTCTTACAACTTGGAGCATGCCGAAAGTGGCCAAAAATCCCCCCCCCATGATATACCAGCATTGGCCAATGATGGTGAGGTACACATTTATTGTTGCAATCCAAAGGAGGGAGCAAGTTGTCTTTGCAAATGCTTTACCAAGGACAAATCGTGCAGCAGCCAAGAAATCCACAAGCATCAGCTGTAAATTGACACTGCCCGTTTCCCTCCTTTGTTAGATTTAGGAACAGCCGGTTGTACCCTTCACATTGTGCAAGAAACAATGGGCAGTTTTTGCTTGCACAGCGGAGGGCACCCTCAGTCAGGTTTCAGTAGAACCCACAGAGAGAACTTGTCACCTACCTAGCAGCGGTCTCCAAGATAAACCATCTTGTGGCCAAGCAAACCTCGATGACAATACAGTGGAACCTCTACTTACGAACTTAATCCGTATTGGAATGTTGTTCTTAAGTTGAAACGTTCGTAAGTAGAGGCAAAATTTCCCATAGGAATGCATTGAAAACCATTTAATCCGTTCCGGCTGTTTTTCGTTCTTATCTAGAGGTGCTGTTCTCAAGTAGAGGCATTAGTTCCCATAGGAACTAATGCAAAACCGGCTAATCTGCACTCTACCACTAGGGGGAGAATTTTTTTTTTAACCTAAGATGACCTAAGGTTAAAAAAAGGGCAGGAAAGTTTTTTTTCCCGGTTCGTATCTTGGAGCTCTGTTCGCAAGTAGAGGCAAAATTTTGCTAACGGAGCTGTTCGTAAATTGGATCATTCGTAGCTAGGGATGTTCGTAAGTAGAGGTTCCACTGTACACGTCACAGTGGATTGTGCTCTATGAAATTGGTTCCCTGTTTCAGTGTAGCACATTTCAGAGGAGAGAAACATAACACAAATAGCAACACATTCGTCATAGGGTACAGATACCCTCATGGCAGTGTCTTGCCGCTCAAGACGGGGACACAGGGCATTGGCAATTTCATACAGTGGCTTCCGTGTCATCCAAGTTTCAACACCACAGGGAGTCATCCCAAGCTGCCAGAAAGGTTTCTGCCCACCACCTCCCTCTGCCAGGTTTAAGCCAACAGGACCAATCCAGCCGATCTCTGCTCTCTTGTCTCCCTTTGCCTTCTCCCAAACACTGGCCACAAAGAGACCCAACAGGCGATGCATCCAATACGCAAACCTGCACTTTGCTTTTAAGTGTATTTGCCCTAGTAATTGGAAGCGTAGTCCATGCAAAGCAATTTCAGTCAGTTTAGGGAAGGCAAGGGTAGAGGGAAAACTGCCCCTCACAGAACCACCAGCTGAAGACCCCTCTTGTCTTTCTCTCCATCTGGTTCTTCTTTCTTCTGCCTCTCTGCTTGAATGACATCTATCTGAATGGAGAAGTGGGAAGGGGCTGTCAGTGAAGATCTGGGCAACAGCAAAACCTCCTGGCTTCTTGATAATGGCTTTTAAAAGAATTCCCTGAAAAAGCAGTCATATCATGAGTAATAATATAAGAACATTAAAAAGAATGTTCCTTAAAAGTTCCTGAAAACACACACACACACACACACACAGACAGACAGACAGACAGAAAGAATGGAGAACCTGGATATCAGCGCTTTGTCATGGCTCTTCCCTGGTTGGATAGGTTTGCCATATTATGATGCTTAGATGTCAGTCAAAGTGAAGTGAGGAGCCAAGGCTGAAACCTGAAAATGACATCCATGAGACATACGTTTATCAGGACTTCGAGGAGAAGAGACCTTCAAGAGATTCCAACTAACAGAAAAGACATGATGAAGGAACACAACATGATAAATGAATTCAAGAAATTATTGAAAACAAATATTAATCAGCCACAGGACAATATGGATGCATTGTTGGATTAAAAAAAAACGGATCTAAATAATCACAGTTAAAGGCTGAGATGAATAAATGACTTTCAGGAGTTGAGAAGCATCTGAAAGCATTGGGTTCAAAAGTTGAGGAGATGGAAAAAATGGCTAAAGTGAATGTGAAAAAACTTAATTGGCATGCAAATACATTGAGCGAGATTGATAAGAACCTGATTGATTTTGAAGACAGAGGATGCGGGGAAATGTAAAGTTGTGTGGCTTTCCAGAGGGAGGAGCAGAGGATGAGATGAATCTGATAGAATTGGTAGAACAAAAGGGAAAGATTGGTGAAAAAAGGTAATCAAAGGGATTAATGTTTGTAATTGATATGTATGTAAACGTTATTTCCCACTTTTCAAATTTCAGTTAGAATCCTGCCCTCCCCTCCAAACAGATTCCAGATACCCCCCCTTTTTTTAAATTTTAATTTTTTATTTTCCTTATAAACGTAGGGTAAGGTAAGGGGCAGCTGGGATAGGTGTACCCTCGGAGGGGGTGGATTTAAACGGATACATTACAAATGAATATTTTTCATAGTAATTCTATACATTATCTTCTAGAAATAGTTCCACATATCAGAAAGAAATATAGACAGTGAGCGAGAGGGAAAAATCAAATTCAGACAGATATATTGTTATTCTAATTATTGATTATGTAGCTGATAGTCTTTATCCATCATTTATTCTGTTTCTTCTGCAGCCATACAGATAACTATGTATCAGTCCACTATTCTACCTTGTAACCATGTACATAATTTGTAATAGTTCATCAATCTCCTGTTTTTGAATGTTTTTAGTCATAATTTTTGTTTTCTTGTGGTTTATTTTTAACCCTGCCATTTCACCAAATTCTTTTAATTCCACCATTAGAGCTTCTATTGATTCCTTGGGGTTTTCAACTACTATAAGCAAATAAGCAGATACCCCCTTTTTCATGGGTTCATTTTATTTTCAGGCTTTCATTTACACAATACAGTTCCCCCCCCCCCTCAAATGTCCTGCTGTTTTGGGAAGCAGTGGTTTGGAGACTTCTTAAGGAGGAATGACGTTTGTGGTGAGCAAGAAAGGGGGGGAATCAAAATGTCAGTTTTGGGGGGAAACAGTTGCTGCATGTTTTGAAGTCGAGCGCCCTCTGTGTGAAAACAGTTTGTCTTTGTCTAAGCAAAGGGCTCTCTGATGTTCATAAATTTAAAGTTTTGCTGCCTGGCTAGAAAATGTCGGCAGCCTGAAATAAAATGCCCGCTGCCAGATGGTTTCCGGTGGGCTGGAGGCCTCCTTCTCCTCAGCGAGGGAGAACGCAGAGCCGATAAGGCCGAGGGAAGTTGCCGGTGCTGCTCAGGAAAGGGGTGAGGTCGATGTCCTTGGGATCCTGGAGGGGCTTCAGTTTGAACTGCTGCAGAATGGTGGCCAAGAAGAGGAACAGCTCCATGCGGGCAAGGCCCTCCCCTGCGCAGATCCGTTTACCTGCAAGGGAAACAAAGGCGGGAAGGTAAGCAAGAGGAGGGTCTTCCACAACGGCTGGGGTTGAAATCTCACGACAAGGTCAAGGGGCTCAAATTTGCAGGGAATGTGGCCCTCCAGGAACATATCCTGGGAACATTATCTGCAGCCTCCTTTACACTTATTGTGGTGGGGAAGGGGAAAGGGGAAAGGGGAAGGGACTCTGCAGGGCATGGCAGAATAGTAGAGGTATAACAAAGACTATTGGCTCATTTCTTCATTCTGGTCCATTGAGGAACCGAATTTGAAGCTGAAAGTATGGCTATATTAGTGACAGGGAAGGATCCAGCCTGAGCCACTTAGGAATGGTTTGGTACAGTGGGACCTGATTCGTTTACTGCTTCTGTACACATGGACATAATTCCCGGAGCCCCTGCCATTGTCATCTAGTCAACCACATGTTGATGTTGGATTGCTCGGTTTCAGTCCCTTCGGTCGCCATGTGACCCTCCCTTTCTCACTCCCCACTTCCTGCCTTCTCTTTTGCAATAACTGTCAGACAGTAGCCATTAATGCTGTTTTTATGCCCCAAAGGGCGGGGGGTGAGGGTGCCATGTTTCAGCCTCATCTTTTCTCCCTTTAAAAAATTAATTATTGCTAAGTGGCATAGCGCTTAGGAGATCTTTCAGATTCCAAAAGATCTCTTGTATGGAGAATCAGTGCAGAGAAAGCGCCCCAGAGGAAGACCACAGCTTACAAAGATATCTGCAAGTGGTATCTGAAGGCCTTAGGAATGGACCTCAACAGATAGGAAACCTTGACATCTGAGCGTTCAGCCTGGAGGCAGGCGGTGCTTCATGGCCTCTCCCAATTTGAAGAGACCCTTGTCCGGCAGGCCGAGGCCAAGAGGCAGTCCCGAAACCAGCAAAACCAGGGAGCTGGACAGGGGACAGATTCTATTTGCCTTCAGTGTGGAAGGGATTATCACTCTTGAATTGGCCTCCTCAGCCACACTAGATGTTGTTCCAAAACATCTATTCAGAGCACATTACCACAGTCTCTCGAGACTGAAGGATGCTTACACAGGCATAGCGCTGCATTGTTTCATTGCTGAAGATCCCTAAGTGACCCGTTGGCTGCCTTCATTTCCAAAATACAGTTCTGTTTTCTAAACAATTAAACATTTTATAACTGCTGTACTAGTGGGCTGTTTAGTCTACACTGAGAGATGTTGAGCAATGTCAAGTTTGCACAAAAACACAGAGCAAGCCGAGAGGGAATGGGTTGGTGTTCAAAATGGTTGACATCCTTCAAAGTCAATGCCTGAAAGCAGCCACTGTCATCCTTTATAGCTCTTTATGAAGTTTCCCTTTATGTATGTGTAGCTTTTGTCTTCAGCTCCTGTTGAGTTGTTTTTTGGCTTGTTTTTGTCACAGGCAAGGAAAAGTCAGGAGGGGCTTGATGTTGACCCCTATCAGTGACCCCTCCCTGCCCCAGTGGTGGGAGACGAGGAAGCCCCCAAAGAGCCGGTCAGGAGCACCATTGGCTGGGAGACTGGCCATTGAGGGAAGAGCCCTTTTACCTGCCGAGAAGGGCATGAAGTAGTCACTCTTCTTGAAGGTCCCGTCTTTGTTCAAGAAATGCTGTGGGTCAAATTCTGTGGGGTTTGGAAATTCTTTGCTGTCGTACAGCACAGAGGTCAGGACAGGGAAGATGGTGGTGCCCTGAGGAGAGGGAAAAGAAGCGGGTTATGCCGTTTGCTGTCCATTTTTGAGTAGGGATGCTTTTGATGTAGCTTGTGCTTCTCCTCCCTTTACCCAACCAGAAACCAGGTTTCCAAGCCCCCTTCTTAACCCCTTTCCCTTTCCTTCTCATTCCTCTTGGCTTTACCATCCAAATCCAATATTTTAAATGAGAGTGGACCTCTTCAAATCAGTGAAATCTACTCTCCCTGGGACCAACTGTTGCATTCAAGCCTTTATGTTTGCTGTTCATTTGGACGAGTGTATGTACTTTGGCCTGAGTCCTGATTCAGTGTCGTTCTATCAGGCAGTGGCTCTTCCCATCCCTCTCCCTGCCCTCACCAGTTGGGCCCCAGACTTTAGGTTAGGTCTGATTCTGATTCCAAACTTCTGAAAAGTCTAGATGCCTATGACCAAACATTATATTCATGCAGATTTTGAATATGGATAGCATGGTCTGGCCAACTGGGAAAAGACTAAATACTTCAATGGGCAAATTTCAAAGTTAGGTCTGTAAACAAAATTCAATATGCACCCCGATTTCTTTGACCATGCCTAAAGGACTTGCCCCTTGGAAGCACAGCCTTAGGGATTCTGGCAAGAGAGAAAAACAGTCTCGAGCCCTGCCAAGATCTATGCGCCTACGTCAGTCCCCTCGCTCACACGGGAGCTCCTGTTTTGTCCTAGAAGCAGAGACGGTACCTTTGGGATGACGTATTGTCGGAAGGGGGTGTCTTTGGCCACTGAGTGGGGGAGACTCATTGGGACGAGAGAGATGAACCTCTGGATTTCATGGATGACGGCGTCTGTGTAAGGCATCTGCCCGCGGTCAGCTATGCACGGCGCCCTGGCTCGGCCAACCACGCGGTCAATCTCTTCATGCACTTTCTCTGGAAAGGGATGGGAAAGACTCAGCACCAATTCCCTGACATGCCATGGAAGCCCTGAAATCTGGCCAGGAGGATTGACCTGATGGCCTATTGCCGTACAGGCTGGATGATGGATTGGGTGGCTTGGCCTCCTCTATGTGACTTTTTTTTCTGAATAGTCTCCATTCCCCAGCTGTATTCCCTGATCATCCCCTACAAAGAAACTGCACCCCGAGATGCAGGCCATTATTTCTTCATGGCCCAACTTATTTCAGATGACAGGTGTTCTTCAGAAGAGTTGGGTGCCTACTTTTATTGAAGGGGAAAACAGATACATGCTCTCTGCTTTTGAATCTTGGAAGCAGAGCTCTCTCCAAGTATTCTGGAAGAGTATTACTGGACAGTTAGCTCCCATGAAGAAAGCCTTTTGCCTGAAACACAACAGCTTCCCAGTTCCCACCTCTTTTTCTGGTGGTGGTTCTGGTGGATCCTTCCTGGTTTGGCTTGCGTTTTTACTGTGCTTCTTTACCCACTGGCACCCATGCTAACTTCCATGATCACCCAAAATCCTGTCATAGAATTTGGCCTTTAGTCACCCTGGGAGAAATTCCATGGGGCTGTGATGAGACATGGAGAACCTGAAAGTGGAGACCACTAAGGGGAGGGAATGGAGTTGAGATGCCAGCAGGTAGTTGAAGGGTCTGTTTTACCTTCTACTTCCGGGTATTTCTGGAGAATCAAGAGCCCGTATCTGAGGGTCGTGCTGGTTGTTTCTGTTCCAGCTACAAACAAATTAATTACTGAGGTCACCAGGTTTTCAGGGGTGAACTCTGACGCGCCGTTCTTTTTTTCCTGAAGAAACATGAGGCGTAATCAGTGCCACCAAATTAACTGAGCTTGATAAAAATATAATATATGAAACCATGTAACAAATAGGAGAGGTTCAAATTGGCAGAAAAGCAGCACGGAACCTGTCCAATGAAGCCCGTAAAATAAAATAAAATAAAATAAAATAAAATATGTACCAACACCCGGCTTGCAGAGAACAGAAGACAAAACCGGGAATCAAATGGCCTTTATATAAGAAAAAAATAATTTTGACAAGGAAAAATATAAGTATTTCATAGTATTGTGGACCTAATTCTGTTCCAGGTGTTTTCCCTGTCTTCAATTTATTTATTATTCCCTCTATTTCCTCCTCAGTAATTAATTGTTCCATTCTATCCCTATCCTCTTCCAACAGTTTCTTATCATAGTTTCTGTCATGGATAATTTCCACACTGATGCAGAACAAGGCCCATGATAATCAGCAGCCATACTTGACAGGTGTGCAAAATGCTGAATCATGCAGTCTGGGATGATGCAATATCCACACTGATTGGCTGTATGTAAATGTGCAAGTGTATAACTGTGTGGACCTGTGGAGAAGATGTACGGATCTCTTCTATGAATGTCATGCTGCCGGTTTATACTGCTGAACTTCTGTATATACTGTAAATACACTTGGTGTTGGAAGAAGCTGTCTTTTTCTGTGTCAATCAATTGGACTGCCTGGACTGGGACAAAAACTCTGCTAACTTACACCAACAAGGGGTTATGGGCCCAGAGACGTCTGCCTTGCGCCAGAGAAGCCGGTGAGTGCCAGATCGTACCACAGAGGCCAGAGGAACCAGTCCAGAAGTGGAGAAAGTCCAGTAAGGTGAGCGTCCTGCCATTCAGAGCCCAGGAGGGGTAAAGGACGGAGGACGGAGATAAAAAGGCAGTAAAATGCAGTCAGTTGGGGCAACAGGAATGGGAGGATTCCCTCTCACAAAGCTAAATGAACAGAACTATCTGACTTGGTCAGTTAAAGCCAAAATGCTGCTGAGAAGGGAGGATTTGTGGAAGATTGTTTCCAATCCCCCCGCTGTCCTGAATGAGGAACAGATAAAGCAAAATGAGAAGACTTTAACAACAATAGTTCTGTGCTTAGAGGACAGCCAATTAATACATGTGCGTGGACTGACCTCAGCTAGGCAGTGCTGGCAAGCTCTGCACCGTGTCTATGTTCAGGACTCTGCTGGCAGCAATGTTGCTCTGACACGTAAATTATACAGAGCAAGACTTGACCATGATGGAAGCATGTCAGAACACTTACAGCAGATGAGAAATCTGTTTGTGGAGCTTGAGCAGAGGGGCATGGAGTTCACAGAGAATCACAAAGTGTATGTGATCCTGAGCAGTCTTCCAGAAGACTACAATGTGCTAGTAACAAGCCTTGAAGCCAGAGAGGGACTTAACCCTGGAGTATCTGACAGGCAGATTGTCGGAGGAAGAAGGAAAAAGGAATGAGAGGTCCCAAGTCAGAATGAGAGATGACATCCCACAGCAGAGGAGAGCTGCTTCCAGGAGCAACGGAAAGCAGACGGGAAAGGCTGTTGCTGTAAGACGCTGTTTCAAGTGCGGATTGGAAAAGCATTTGCAAAGGAACTGCAGAGAAAAAGAAACTAGCCGGAGAAGCAGAGGCAAGAAGCAAGGGAGGATTTCTCTTGTACAGGCTTCTGATAAGGACTCCAAGGTCAACAGCTGGATTCTTGACAGTGGAGCAGTTTGTCATTTAACTCATACATCAGATCTGTTTTCTTCCCTAGGTGAGTCTGCAAGAGCTGAGCCGGGCAGTTGAGGACAGCGCACTTTGGAGATTGCTCCTTCATAGGGTCGCCTTGAGTCAGAGGCGACTTGATGGCGTGTCACAACAACATATTGCCAATTCATTAAACACTTCAAACTATCAAATATATTTTAAGTGCACAAATCAGACCGTAAGCTTTCAAAGGTGGCATAGGCCAAGCCTCACCTCATAGCAGCTTGGAAGCCCAAATGACCAGAAGAAGGCTTGGAAAAGAGACGTCAGCAAAGGCTAGTCTACCACTTTGATCGTCTGACCTCTACTTCCTTCCTGCATGTGTTGCTAGATTGACATTTTCAGAGTCAGTCCATCAGTCTCATCGTCATTCCGACTTCCGTTCCTGTTTCCCAAGAGACTCCCCACCCACTGATCCACCACAGCATGTCCTCTCCTGCTTCCTTCTCATGTTGTGAATGTACAGAAGAGTAAACACATGTGTTCCTGACTGAAAATGGCATCTGGGGCTACACTCAGATTCAGGCGAGAGGAAGCAGACAAATCCTGGCAATCTATGAACTGGAATGGATGTCTCCTTTGCTTTCTCCCAGGGACGCCAGGTGAGTAGAGAGGTGCGCCAGGCTGGCAAATAGGGTTGGCTGGTTCTCAAGGCACCAGCTGATGCCTCGGGAAGCTTCTCCAGGCCTCCAGAAGGGGAGGGCCATGTCAGGGCAAGCCATGCCGGTGGAGGAGGAAGCTGGGTTTCTGTGTGTGAGGTGCGTTTAGCCCACCAGCCCCTGGCATTTCCCTCCCTAGTGCCAAGGCTGCTCGGCTGCATTCAGAGTGTTTGGTGGTGCCACTTAGGCTGCAGGGCCAGCCTCCCAACCTGGGCACTCGGTCCACTGACGGCCAGTCCTCTTAGCTTCCCCTCAGACCAAGGATCTCCCCTCTAACGCGTGAGCCCACGGCTGAGCTTCTCACTCCCTTGGACTATGGGCTCTGCCTTTAAACTTACCTGCTCCATTCTAATAAGGAAGCAGTCGATAAAATCCCGGGTGGCACTGGGATCCAGAGTCTCCTTATGCTGTTTCACCGCTTTGGAAACAAACTCTTTTAATTTTTCAACGTTTTTGGTTACTCTCTGGTGAGGCCCAGGAATGAGGTCCATGAAAGATGGGAGGATATTGGCCATCTGAAAGGCAAGGCAGAAGAGACACGTCCCGGTCACTGGTGTCAAACGTCCCTTTTCCCTCCAGGGTGCTTGCAGGCAAAGACAGCACCTGCTTCAGCTCAGTGAGAAACTGACTGGAACATCCCAAAGCCGAACAAGGTCCAGTGGCTTTGTGCCCATTTCGGTGGCCCTCGTAAGCATGGCTACGACTTTTCTAGGTCTCACGGAAGGGACAGGGGAGGAAGTTCCACAAAGTCTCCTTTGTTCAGCGGGAAAGCACACAGATCTACCCAATATACCTTGAACTCAAAAACCGAGTTGTGAAAACCAAAATCCTGCATGACAGGGAACTTGCCGGCCTCTTCCCGAATGCCTGGCCTTTGTGAGCGGCTTGGCAGCTGGAGACGTCGGATCGCAACAGAAGACCCTTGGGGGCCTCCAAAAGGTTCCTTCTGTCTTCTTCTCTGCCGTTCTTCTCATGATGTCCAGGTAGACTGTCAACCCTTTGGGGGCAGGAGCCCCTCCCCTCCCCATCACTCAGGACCACCTACCTATGTGTGGGCCCACGGGGGAGCCCTCTAGGCGTAAGGCCAATAAAAGGTCATACGGCAGTGCCTCGTGGACCACATGGACGAGGGTCTTACCTGTCCCCAAGGAGAGCTAACAATCTTGAAGTTGTCATTGAATATGTCCAGGAGGGCTAGAAACCTCTCGTCGTGGTAATCAAAGTGGGCACCAAAGACAATGGAGCAGATGACGTTGGACGTAGCACAGCTGAGCAGGAAGGTGGGGTCGAAGGGCTTCCCTGGAAGAACAAAAAGACTCCACTAGCTTCGCCCAGCCAGTCAGAAACTACAGCCTGCTACTCCCTTGAAATGGTTAGTAAGTAAATCTTTATTGCATAATTAACAGATCATTGCAAATTTTAAAAGAAGTTAATACGATGTATTAGAGCAACAATACGATCATGCCATAGGTATCAGTAAAAATACAATGAATTAAAATAATGCTAATATTAATACTTTAAAATAGGGCTGTAAATATGATAATTATTTATTTAAACAATTTTCACTAAAACCTCTTAAAATTCAATGATAAAACTTAAATATAACATTTAAATTATGTTCCATGTGGCTATCTTCATACGTCTAAATCTTTATGGCAATTTACACAAATATTTTCCAAATACTTAGCTCTACATGTAGCGGCTTTAAAAGCAAATATTGTGATCCTGTTTATTGTATGTGAATTAGATGTTTGTAATAGCAAGCTCAATTTCTCTGGGATGCTTCTATATTTCACTTTCTTTAAAATGGGCTGTAAATATTTTTCTCTTATATCCATATACAGGGGGCAATCAAGCACATAATGAGCCAAGTCCTCAAGAACAGGGTTTCCACAAACACACAATCTATCATCTAAAGGGATACCCTGAAACCTACCCCATTTCATCATTGTATTCATTTGTTCAAATCGTAAGCGTGTATATGCTTCTTTATATTGCATTTTCATAGGGACTGTTAAATAATTTTCAAATTGGTGCAATTGTTTTGTATTGATCAGCCATTTTGTAGTTTTTGCGGATGCAACAGCTGTTATATCAGTCTGGGCTCCTACATCAGAAATCCTTTGCTTAAAGATATGAATTGTATCTTTCCGCATTGGGTTTAGAGCCTGTGCTGTAAAACCAAATTTTGGAAAAAGCTTAAACAGTTTTTGCACCCATGAATTTCCATGATTAGATGACCTTTGCTCCTCCAAACAAATTTTGGGCAATCTTTCTTCCATTAAGCTACTTATTCTGCACCAATACTTAACCATTCTTACAGTTATCAGACCTGAAATCATTTTTATACCAAGTTCTGCTCTAACTAAATGAGCTGGGGTAGAATTTGAAACTCTCAGGATTACCCGATAAAATTGTGTTTGAACTTGTTCAATTTCCTTAAGATCTGCAAAGCCCGAGGTGGGCGGGGCTTGTCGCGGTGCCGTCAGCAGCTTCTGGGAACAGCTCCCAGGAAAAGCTGGAACTGCCCAATCTGGGGGCCCCTCAGGAGATGGGGGCCAAAGGGGAGGCTAGGAGAAGTCTCCCTGCAGCTGGTGAGCAACAGAGGGGAGGAAGCTGGGCAGCAACCTGGTATTTCTTCCCTCTGAAGAGATCACCCGAGCACAGATCGGATGCGGGAACCATCTTGGGCAGCTAACTGTGAGTAACTCATTCCCCTGGAGGAGAGGAGAACAAACAAATATGGCATTGAAAATACACAATAAAGTAAGTTGAATCCTTTGATCTGTGAATAGCCCTATAAAGCGGAAAGAGAAACTAGAGTGAAAATATTTGGCCGAAAAGAAGTTAAGAAGTGGCGAGCTGGTTATCGGTCTGCTGTCTCAAAAGTGAAACCAACTGCAGGCTGGTCAAGGCCAAAATGAGAGAGTGAGAGAAGAAAAAAATCTGATCCTGGAAAAATCCCAGGGTGAATTAAATAACAACGGATGGAACTTAAAGCTCTTATCAGTAAGAAAAACAAACTGGAAAAAATAATAATTACGCCATGCTACTAGACTTCTCAACAGTGCTACGAAAACTTGGGAATTGTATAATATCCCTGGAGTGGGGAAGCCTTGGGAGACACCCCCCCCCCCCTCAGAGGCTACGGCTGTAAAGGGCTATTTTATATACTGTGAGAAGATAACTGGGAAGATACTGTACAGTCGTCGAGGGTGGACTGTGGAACTAGGAAAACCAGGACTGGAGTTGTTGGTTGGATTTATTGTGGAAGGAGCATACAGTGGATTATAAGGACACCTTCTGGAGGAAAGCTGAGTGACAGTCTCAATACACCTCCTATATTATATTGGATTTGATACGTGGGAAGCCTTTGGGACTTTGGAATATTGTACTGAGATTGCAACTGTACAAATATTGAGGTGGGATAGCCGGAGATTTTTCCTAGCTTTGTTTTGACATCTGGAATGTTGTTTGGGACTTTGGAACATCGCACTGAGGCTGGAACTGTACAAATATTGAGGTTTGAAACCCTGTAATTGTTGTCAGCTTGGACTTTCTTCGCTGGATTCCATGGGACTCTGGTAATAGAGGTCGAGAGACATAGGATTTTTGAGAAGAAGGAACATTTTTGTCATGGTTGTACTTTAAATTGCTGGGCTAAAAGCTGATTTATATACTATAATACCTGGGTAAAGATTGGAGGAAGATCTTAGGAGAGGTTGTTGGTTGTGGGTTTTGTTTGTGGGTTAAATAGGGAAAATTTCTGAAAGAGCAAGTGGTGTATTTGAGGCTTGGTTATTTTGGTAAAGGGTATAGTAAAATTCACGCAACCTCTATTCAGAGGTAGTAGGAAGAATATTGAGATATTGTTACTGAAAAGATTGAAATGGCCTCCAAAAAACCAAAGCCCAAACGCCTGGAACCTCTCCTGCCCAGTCTCAAAGTCTGGGAAAACTAGTGGCACAAGAACCAGACAAAGAATGGCAGACTACCATGCAAAATTTACTAACAACAGGGTTTCAACAAGTAAATGAACATCTCAGCCAAATAGCGGATTAGAAGAAAGAGATGAAAACTGAGATATCAGAAGCCAAACAACACATAACTGAAGTGAAAACAAAAACACAAGATCTTGAGGAAAAAGTGAGAGGTACAGATGCTAGAGTGAACCAAACTGAAGAAACACTAGAGGCAGTACAGAAGAATCAAAATCAAAATGACGACAGATTAATAATGCTAGAGATGGAGAGAGCATTGAAGATGCTCAGATTTCAAAATGTGCCAGAAAAGGAAGGTGAGGACCTAGAGATACTAATGAGTAAAGCCTTGGCTGCAGAAATAGGGATGGAAGCAGCTGACTTTCATCATTTTTTGGAAGCAACTTTCAGGGTGAACACAGCATACACCAGAAGGAATAAGCTACCCAAAGAAATTCATGTGAGATTTACGAAGAAATCAATTAGAGACAAGGTTTTAAGAGCCTCACAAGATAAGCAATTGATAATAGAAGACAAAAAAATAAATATCTTAAAACAAATTCCCTGGCAAATGAGGCAAAGAAGGAAGCAATACTCCCTTGCATCGCTACTTCAACAAAATGGAATTTCATATAGATGGCTGACACCAGAAGGTCTATTTTTTCGAATGGACACACAGAGATATAATATAACATCGCCAATGAAAGCGCAAGATTTTATGGAAAAAAATGAGAAAAATCTGAAAATACAGGGAGAAAGAAAGAAGGAGGGGAAACCAGAAGAAAGACCTCAAGAGAAATCAGATCACCCATCACAATCAGAATCAGACACAGAGCTAGGAGAACAGGAAGTAGCTGAGCCAAGACGTACCAGAGGCATGATGAAGAGAAAACAGAAAGGTAGTAATCAACAACAAGATGACTAGAAAACAAATGAAGATTTTTTTCAGTCAACATAAATGGCCTGAACTCACCTCAAAAACAGAAAAAGATCTTTCTACAACTGCAGAAACAGAAATCTGATGTAATTTGCATTCAAGAAACCCATATGAAAAGAGCAGATCAGAAACTGCTGGAATGTTCAAGACTAGGAAAATTGTTTGTAGCTTCTGACATAAGTAAAAAGAAGAAAGGTGTGGCTATGTACATAAAGAAAGAACTGGAACCAAAACAAATATTTGCCTCAGACAATGGAAGGATACTAATGGTGGAAATCCAAAGAGAATAAAAGAAAATGCTAATCATTAATATTTACACGCCAAATGGAAATCAAGAAAATTTTCAACTGCAACTAGAACTAACAAATAAAGATTATGACTACTATTGTGTGATAGGAGATTTTAATGCTGTTTTTGACAAAGAACTAGACACAAAATCAGATAAAATAACAAAAAAAAAAAAAGAGAGAGGAACAATCTCAAGAAATTTTCTACAATTGGTGGAAGAAGTAAATATCATAGATGCTTGGAGGACGTGTAATCCAAATACAAGAGATTACACTTTTTATTCTAACAGACATGAATCGTGGTCAAGAATTGATGCATGTTGGATCTCAACAAGCCTAATGAAAGAATTGGAGCAAATAGACATTCTACCTAACACATTCGCAGACCATAGTCCAATTTCATTACAACTAGGTAGCAAATCAAGAGAATTTAATTGGAAGCTCAATACTTCACATTTAAAAAATGAGGAATTTATTAAGCAAATAAAAGAAGACATGGATTTCTTTTTCAAACAGAATATGAGGCCAGAAACACCAATGACAATGGTTTGGGAGGCAAGCAAGGCATTTTTTAGAGGAGCAGCAATAAGATTTGCATCAAAACAAAAAAGAGAAAGACAGAAAAAAATATAAGATTTCGGAAAATAGATTAGCCTCAGATTAACTGCAGCTGAAACAAAACCCAACAAATACATAACTGAAAGAGAAGATAATGTTAGTACAGAAAATGTATGATTATTTGTTGGAAATTAAAATGCAATACGAGATAGTCAAATAATGTATGATTAGGTGGGCACAAAATATAGGACATAATATTGATATTGATCAATGGTTGCAAATATGGCAAAATAATATAAAGCTCACAAAATCGGTTAATTTCAAGGAGAATATATATAAGATGTTTTACAGGTGGCATATGACTCCGGAAAAATTATCAAAGATTTATACAGATGTGTCAAATGTTTATTGGAAGTGTGAAGCACATGAGGGAAATTTTTACCATATGTGGTGGACTTGCAGAGTAGCGAAACAATTTTGGATAGGTGTACATACTCTGTTACAAAAAATATTGCTTTGTAAGGTTCCACTAACCCCAGAACTGTTTTTACTGAGTATTATACCAGACAATATAGATAAGACAAAGAACTACTTAGTTATATATATATAGTCACTGCAGCCAGAATTCTTTATGCCAAGAATTGGAAGAAATCGGTGATACCGAAACAAGAGGAACTTATTGAGAATATACGGGAAGCGGCAGAAATGGATATCTTATCAGAAGTGTTGAAAGACTGTCCAATACAAAAGGCAACTGAACGATGGGATTTATTATATAAATGGCTTGAGTCACCAGATAGTACTTGAATAACATAGATTAAACTAGGATGTAAATGTAAATTAAAACCTGGAGGGCAATCAAATAGTAGAAAAGCGGAAAGTTGAGTTGATATCGCAACATGAATAGATTGGATGTCAATACATTTTGTGTTCTCCTCCCCCTCTTTTTTTTCTCCCCTCATATCCCCCTTTACCTTCTGTACCCCTTACCTTATCCCAAGTTGTTAATTAAATAAATAAATAAATAAATAATAATAAAAAGATCTGCAAAGCCCCATATTTCAGCACCATATATTAACATATAATTATCTTAGCTTTAAAAAAAAATTAAAATTGGGTTTAAAGTATGTGAGCTCACAGCAATGACAGGCAGAACTCTTGAGCTGTTCCAAACCGAAGCAGCAAAGCCAGCAGGGATGGGGCCACTGTGGGGCTCTACCCATGAAAAGCTCAATAGGCCCAATGTCAGCACCCGGACATGACGAGGAAGCATCCCCGTCAACTGTGTACGCCCCCCTCCATGCCTTCTGGGTAGTGGTAGAGTCCCCCAAGGTTAAGGGAAGGAAAACCCCGACTGACAACCGACAGCAATGTCTGACTTTTTAAATACCCCTTCGGCTGTCAACTCGGTTAACAAGGGCCACATCCAAGCTGACCTTTTGCTGTGTGCAAAAGGTCAGCTGCACTCTCCCTGTGAAATGCCTATTGCCACCGAACCGGAACACAGTCATACTGTAGACGAAAGCCCCCACCAGCAGTCAAGTTGAGATGTGAGCAACCTGCCATCCGGACCTTGTGCAGAGCCAAGCAGAACCAAGACCCAAGCCAGAGTTTCCTTCAGAGCCAGGAGCTCCAAAAAAAAAAAAGGGCCACTCCAGAGCAGGGACAAGGGACACATAAGAGTTTCCTTCCTTCCTTCCTTCCTTCCTTCCTTCCTTCCTTCCTTCCTTCCTTCCTTCCTTCCTTCCTTCCTTCCTTCCTTCCTTCCTTCCTTCCTTCCTTCCTTCCTTCCTTCGACTTGTATACAAGGCAACTCTGGGCTGTTTACAACATGTAAGAAAACAGCAGGGCAGAAGAAATGGGTGAAAAAAATGTATGTATAATGAGATTGTGTGCATGTTCTAACGATTGTCAAAAAACAAAACAACAACAACCAAAAACAGGCCTGGAGACAAAAGCTAGGTCAGGGGTGGACAATTAATTTCTATAGGGGGCCACATGAAAAATCTGAACTGTGTTCGGGGGCCGAACCAATTTTACTTAAAAATAAAATGAAACAGTGATGTTATGATTGTTTTTATTTTAAACTTGTTAATCTTCACAAATACTAAAGAGGTTTTTTGCGGTATGTTAAAGATAAGCAACTGATCAACTTTAGACAAAAAGCTATAAATGGTTTTGATGCCCGGCGGACCGGACAGGAGCGGCTCACAGGCCGTATGTGGCCCTCGGGCCGCACTTTGCCCAGGTCTGAGCTAGGTGCAGCTTATAGAGATGTGCATCAAGAATGCTTTGATAGAACAAAACAGTGCAGACCACAAACACCTTGGATGGAAAAACCGAGATGTCACACAGTTGGGAAGAGAATGGTTAGAAGAAGAAGTTGGAAAAGGTATATTTGACCATGAGCATGACCCAGAAGACTGTGACAGTCCTCTGAACAGGAAGAAAAACCATCCCAAAGTCAAGGGCAGAAATCCCTGAGAGATATCGGGCAACCTACCAGAAGCAACAGAGAATAAGGAATTTTTGCAGAAAGCAAGAACAGTGTTCTGCAGAAACCTTGCAAAATTTGATGGAACCTCCCCAATCCATAGTCCTTGTCTCCCTAAAATATATACTAGCAAGCATGTTTATGGCATACTGAAGAAAGAGAGATCAACCAGTAATAAACCTGCCTGGCAACTAAGGGCTTGGCTAGATTGCTGAGTTGGAGCTGGCTGATTCTGTGTGAAGAAGGTCCCTTACAGTCGCTTAGATCCCACAAGCAGAGATTGGGTGGTTTCAGATCCGAAAACCACGCTGCACATCAAGAGACTTTGCTTAGCACAATCAAGAGCTTCTTTCCTTTTTAAAGGTAAAGATTTGTCAAGATCATTTAGTGGGTGGCTGGCCGGCCAGCTGCCCCTTTGGAGATGCCATTGAACATAAATGAAAAATGTCTGCTCAGCTTTCCTTCGGAGGGGAAGGGAGACATAGCTCTCCATTTCTTTTTCCTGGTTGCTGACTGACACAGCGCATCAGTGATGCTTCAACAGGACTTTAAAGAACCTTTCAAAGCAGCACTGATCTCCTAGGTTTTAGGCAGCCCCTTTCTCAAAAAAATGACTGACGGGAGGGGTCAACGGTCCTAACCTACCTTTTGTGTCCTGGAGCTTTTCCAGCAGATACTGGGCTTCCTCCTGGATCCTCTCCTCAATGCTCTTTTTTCCCATCCCAAAGTTGCGCAGGGTGGTGAGGGCAAAGCGCCGGAGCAGCTTCCATCTTTCCCCATTGCTGAAGATAATCCCTGGAACCAGGGAGAAAGACCACACTAAGCATGCAGATCTGAATGTCCAAATCCCATTTCCTATATTATTTGCCAACATGGTCACTCCTTTTATCTTGTAATGCAATATTTCCCCAAAACTGGCTTTACAGAGAACCTGCTCTCCTACTGTGCCAGAATTCTCCGGAATGATCAAAACCACGTTAATCATGCAAACATCTCTGGACCAAACAACAACCAAAAAAAAAAAAAAAAGACAGAGTGGCACCTTACAGACTAGCTTATATTTCAGTGTGATCTTTTCTGGATACATCCAGAAAATCATTAAAAAGGGGATTGAAAATAAAACGGCCAACGTTATAATGCCATTGTACAAAATGCTGGTAAGGCCGCACCTGGAGTATTGCATACATTTCTGGTTGCCACACCTCAAAAAAGACATGGTGGAACTGGAAAAGGTGCAGAAGGGAGCGACTAAAATGATAGCGGGGCTGGGGCACCTCCCTTATGAGGAAAGGCGACAGCGTTTGGGGCTCTTTAGTCTAGAGAAAAGGCACCTGAGAGGGGACATGACTGAGGTGTATAAAATTATACATCTGCATAATATATGCAGATGTATAAAATCTGCCAATATTACTAAACTTCAAATATTTCAAGGATTTAGATCGTCTGATTGTGAAATTTGTTTGGAAGACTAAGAAACCAAGAATAAAACTCAGGTTGTTACAGGATTTGAAAGAAAGGGGGGGTTTAGGCATACCGAATTGGCTATTATACTATAAGGCTTGTGCTATGACGTGGATAAAGGAATGGATAACTCTTGTAAATCAAAGATTACTGAAATTGGAGGGGCATGATTTAAGAATGGGTTGGCATGCATATGTGTGGTATGGAAAATATAAGGAGCAATCACACTTTATGGAACACATTGTGAGGAAGGCTTTATACCTAGTGTGGCAAAAATTTCAAATACAAACCTACAAGAAAATTCCAATATGGGTAGCGCCTATAGAAGCATTTACTCTGAAAGTATTGAACCAGAAAGGGGCACTGCTAACATATAAAGAATTGCTTAGCAAAGAACAAAACATAAAAAATAAGCAAGAACTAGAGGTACTGGGGGTGGCAACAGATTGGTGGTCAATGAACAAATTGGAATCAAGATATAAAAAAGACAAAATTGTGGGTTTCTTTGAGGGTGAAGTTCAAGTGGATAAACTGTGGATCTATACTGATGAGAAAATAATTAAAAAAATGTATACATACCTATTGGAATATGAGATGGAGGATGAGAGGGTAAAGGAGACGATGATAAAATGGGCAAGCAATTTTGGTTACAATATTGATATTGATGATTGGACATTGATGTGGAAAGAATCCCATAAAATGATTAAGCCGGTAAATTTAAGAGAAAATATCCTCAAAATGTTCTATAGATGGCACTATACCCCTGTAAGGTTGGCAAAAATGTCAGAGGGTAATAGCAATGTTTGTTGGAAGTGTAAAAAAAAAGCAGGAACCTATTATCATATGTGGTGGACATGTGAAAAAGTCAAGAGATATTGGATGCAGGTGTGGGAAATAATAAAAGAAATCATTCAACAGAAATTAAATTTTAAGCCTGAAATAGCACTGTTAAATATTGTGTCGGAAATCACTGATAAGAAAATCAAATATTGTGTAATGTATATACTTGTAGCTGCTAGGTTACTCTGGGCCCAAAAATGGAAAAGTGAAGAAACACCCACGATGGAGGAGCTCCTAAAGAAACTGTTGGATATTGCAGAATTAGATGCACTTTCAGAAGCACTACGTGAACAACCAAGAGACTATGTGAAACAAAGTTGGAATTTAATATATGTTTGGGCTCAGGAAAAGACAAAAATTTAGGGGAAAATGTTTTATGTTCATTATCTTTTTCAAGGCTCACTGGAAACCTGGGGAATCTGGGACTCAAAGGAGATTGGAATTTCTTGTCCTCTGAAGGGGGGAGGGGAGGGCTTATTTTGGGCTATTTTTTTATTCCTTTTCGTTTTTTGATATTTTATATTTTGTATTCTGTAGTTCTGCTTAATAAAATAAATATCTATCTAAAAAAAAAAAAAAAGGCAGGTGAAATGGAAAAAAAAAAAAAAAAAAAGGGGACATCCATTCAAATGGAGTGTTGGGAGAATGAGAACAGACCAAAGAAAACATTTCTTGACCCAGCGTGTTGTTAGTCTGTGGAACTCCTTGCCACAGGATGTGGTGATGGCATCTGGCCTAGAGGCCTTGAAAAGGGGATCGGACGGATTCCTGGAGGAAAAGTCCATTGCAGGTTATAAGCCATGATGGGGATCTACAATCTCCAGGCTTCGAAGGAAGGTCCCTCCAAATGCCAGATGCAGGGGAGGGGTATCAGGAGACAGGTCTCTAGTTGTCTCGTGTGCTCCCAGAGGCATCTGGTGGGGCCACCGTGAGATACAGGAAGCTGGACTAGGTGGGCCATTGGCCTGTTCCAGTAGGGCTCTTATGTACTTCTGTTCTTATCCCTTTTACTTCATCTCTGGAATTAAAATATTAAGGGTTCTGTCATTCCCCAGATCCATTCCAAATCTCATTTTTTAAAAAAAGCAAATTTATTTGTGTATAGCTGTAGGATAAAATATCACATATATTCTGTATTAGGCATCCTTCAGTCTCGAAAGACTATGGTAACGTGCTCTGTATGGAGGACTTGGAACAGCGTCTAGTGTGGCTGAGAAGGCCAATTCGAGAGTGACAATCCCTTCCACACTGAAGACAAATACAATCTGTCCCCTGTCCAGCTCCCTGATTTTGCTGCTTCCGTGACTGCCTCTTTGCCTCGGTCTGCTGGACAAGGGTCTCTTCAAAATGGGAGAGGCCATGATGCAATGCCTGCCTCCAGGCTGAACGCTCAGATGTCAGGGTTTCCCATCTGTTGAGGTCCATTCCTAAGGCCTTCAGATCCCGCTTGCAGATGTCCTTGTATCGCAGCTGTGGTCTCCCTCTGGGGCGATTTCCCTGCACTAATTCTCCATACAGGAGATCTTTTGGAATCCGACCATCAGCCATTCTCACGACATGCCCAAGCCAACGTAGACGTATACTATCACATATAGTATACAAATAAAACCATCTAAAAACAACATTATCATGTGAAACAGTTAAATCCTCAGTTAAAACATGATCATTATAACTAGAGATGGGGATGAATCAAAAAAGGCAATTCGTTTTGATTCGTGATTCATCAAGGTTAACGAATCAATGAATATGAATTTACAAATATTCTTTGACAAATTGATTCCACATTTTAAAAGCCTATATAACTGGCCCCCAACCACCTAGAGACACCAAATTTGTAGGGAAGCTTCCTCAGACACTTTTCTACAAGTCCAGAATGTTTGGTGAACATTGGGTAACAAAAGGCTGAGTTATATAGTCACAAGGAGGATACCCCCAGGAAAGCTCCCCCCAGGGACTTAGAGAATCCAGAATCACACCGAAGCTTCCTACGTCTTTCCCCAACACGCCTGCCAAGTTTGGTGAAGATTGGATATCGGATATGCAAGTTATTCACCCACAGATTGGGTCCCTGCAGGATAGTTTACCATGCGGCACAGAAGCCCATGGCATTGAGGGAGTTATACTTCGCCTCAGCAGAATGAGAGATCTTTGGCACTGAGGTAGCTTGGTTTGTCTCTGGCAGGCACACAGAGGAATGAGGCATTGAGCACTTAGCAGCAAAGTAGACTGTGGCCCCATTGGGCACTGAGGCAGTTGGCAGCAGCAAAGTAGCGTGTGTTGCCCCATCAGGCACTGAGGTAGTTGGCAGCAGGAAAGTAGCGTTCATTGCCCCATCGGGCACTGAGGTAGTTGGCAGCAGGAAAGTAGGCTTTTTGCCCCATCGGGCACTGATTTTCGAGGCTGGATCAGTTGTGGGATTCAGACATTCCAGGTACCAACATGATTATTAGCGGATAGGGTGGCATTGGGGGCAGCACTGGTGGTGTATTGGCAGATATCTGCCACATGGATGAGGAAGAGGGAGGCGTTTGCCATCAAGGTGGGAGAGAGACAATCCCCAAAAAGAACTAAAACGTGCTCTTTTTGGCTGGCAGGGAGGGTGGGATGCTGAATTGAGAGGGGACATGACTGAGATGTATAAAGCAAGCAGCATTTGAGAATCAAGCCCAAATGAGCAGGCAGGCCTTTGGAAAGTAGCCCAAGTGGAAGGAGCTACAGGAGTAGGAAATTGGTTAAATGGCCAGCAACGTTGACTTTTTGCCCCATTGGGCAATTATTAGCGGATAGGGTGGTTAGATCTTCAACTGCATTAGTGATATATTAGTTAAATACTGTGGGCGAGGTGTTTGAATAGGTAACTTAGCATACCAGGGTGCACATTTGACAGACAGGCAGAAATACAGTCAGCTCGAAAATCATATTTTAAAATATGGGATTTCAAGTATTGTGCTGCCATTTCTAAATTAAAAACATTTAAAAGATCATGAGAAAGACCATACATATCGATAATTTGTAAAATTTCCTGATTCCAAGATAAAATTGTCCTATTGCTAAAATTGAGCATCTTTTTAAAAGCAGCCAGTACTAGATTCGATCCTATCCTATCCCCTTTTCCAATTTTGGCCAGAATTTAATAGCATGGGTGTGTACTATAGCCTTCATAGTGTGAAGGCCTGCTTCCAAACGGAGAATACAAGTCTCAGTTCCTTTAGGAAGGCCTAGGATAGCTCGCAGATATTTATTCTGGGTTGTTTCTAGGTACATTTTCTGGGTGGACCCCCATATTTCAGCACCGTGGCATATCTGTGATATAACTTTGGCCTCGTAGATTTTAAGAGCAGGTGGGAACTGCCTGCCACCTCTGCCCCAATAGAACCTTAACAGAGAGTTAATAGTGCTGGTGGCAATTTTATTGGTATTTTCTAGGTGGGTTTTCCAGGAGCCAGTTGAGGAGAAGTTTAGTCCTAAATATTTAAAGGACTTCTCTTGTTCTATAGGGTGGTCATCAATCTGCCATACATGATTTTTAAATCCATTGGCAAATTCTAGAATTTTAGTTTTTCCATAGTTAATTTTCAGTTTTTCTTGTGTTGCTAGTTGATTAAAAGCTTTCAGCAGCCTCCTTAGCCCTTGTTGTGTTTGTGATAATAAAATAGTGTCATCAGCATACATAAGTATTGTTAATTTTCTAGATCCCAGTTTGGGAGGTACATAGTTATCATTGTTACTCAACTCAGTAATTAATAAGTTGACGTAAATATTAAACAGAGCTGAAGCTAACAAACATCCTTGATGGACACCTTGTGTAGTTGGTATTATACCTGATAACAAACCTGAGCGATCCATCCTGACCTGAATCTTAGTGTCAGAATGGAGCTCTTGGATCAACATCAACAATCTTTTCTCTATAGAGGTTTTGCTTAATTTACTCCAGAGACAATCTCGGCATATAGAATCAAAAGCTGCTGTGAAATCAATAAATGCACCATTTAGACGCTTATGTTTTAGTTTTGCATACTTATATACTAAGTGAGACAAAACAAAGCAGTGATCTATTGTTGAGTGATTACATCAAAAGCCTGCCTGCTCTTCTGCAATCATCTCACTAGACTCAAGCCAAGAATTTAATTTTTTTGCCAGATATTTAGTATATATTTTTAATGAGATATCCAGCAAACTAATAAGGCAAAAATTGGCTGGATTGCTTGGTTCACCTTTTTTGTATATAGGGACCACTATACTGATGTTCCATTGTGGGGGGAAACAACCAGTCTCATTAATTTCTGTAAATAAAGCTGAAAGGATAGAAGCCCACCAGTTTGGTGCTGCTTTGTAGACTTCACCCACAATTCCGTCCTTACCAGGTGCCTTCTCATTCTTTAGAGTAACAATTATTTCACAGATTTCACTGGGGGTGACAGGGTCCCATACTGGCAAATCCTTTCCCACCTGAGCAGTAGGTCTATTACTCTCCACAGAAGTTTCGAAAAGATTATTTTCAGTGTGGGGTTTGTTGAATAAGTCCCTAAAATGGGCTTCCCATACACATGAAGGTATTTTGGATTCAGTCAGTGAATGGCCATTGGTACTCGATTTGTTAATAAGTTTCCAAAATTGCTGAGAGACTTTGTTTTGGGTGACAGATTACTTCGAAATCATTTATGTAAATGATCAAGTCAGGGGAGATCACTATGTAATCAATGACACTTCCTCCCCAACCAGCAAAGAAAGTTATATTACCCATTTTTTTTAAAATCTCAGTGCCTCTTCCATCTCCTGGGTGGAGGATATGGTCCCACCTCCTATGAGGACTCACAACCAGCAAAACCTACCTTCCCCTTTATTGATTTTGTCAAAAAATGGTAGGCTTCCTCTTGATGCAAACTCATCTGCGTGGTCAATCAGTGCTTCTTTTATGACATCGTAGCCATGGAGAACCACGACAGGTGACCGTCCGAAATGCACGGTGAACACGGGGCCGTATTTCTCACTGAGCTGGAGAAAGACCAGGGAAAGACCAGTTATGCTTGCAATAACTCAAAAAAATTGCACCAGTGTTAATAATTTGAAAGTGGTCCGTTCGTTTCCATTCAACCAGGGAAATGACTAAAAGGACCTTACTCACCCATTCAACAGGGAAAAGGGAACTGAACCTTGATGCTGTCCAACCCTGCCTGTCCTCAGAGCCTGGCAAAATCAGCTTTTGGACTCCGACTCTCTGAGTTGTCCACAGACCTCTTCCAGGGGATTTATTCTTATCAGCATGAGGTTGTGTATATGTGTGTGTGTGTTTGTGTGGGTGAAGTGGAGAAATGGCACAGCACTTGCTTCACCTCTGAATGCAATATTAAATAAAGAAGGATCTCTTGGGGGAAAAGATGGAGCTGAACTTGTCTTAGCAAGCCACTTCATCAAGTTTGGGAGGCAGGGTCAGGGAATAAGAAAGAGTTTGGCAACGGTGTTCCATGCACACATTTGGCTTTCCTTATCTCTCTCTCTATCTCACAAATTGTGACAGCTGATCACTCAAAAGAGGAGAGGAAGCGAAGGAAAGAGAAGAATCTCTTGAGTGAAGAATCTGGGAAACTGGTTTGGAGGCAGCACAACCCGATTGTCGACGGCTGCAGCATCTAAAATCAGAAGAGCCACAGGGACTCTGCCTGACCGTCTGTCTACTCATGGAGAGACACAAATATTTTCAGCAATTGGCAATGATTCAGTTGGGTTGTTGACCACTTCGCTACGATGTTCCTGAAGTGGATTTTCATCCAGAAGGAACACAATTTGGGGGCTCAGAGGTTCACCAAGGCTTTTGTCTCGGTTTCCCTTTTGTTTTTGCTGAAAGAGGCTAACACAGCGACCTCTCGGCAAACATTTTCTCCTGAGTCAAACAATAAGTTGCATTTTTCATGCAGGGCTGTCTGGGCAATAACCAGATGCGGAAGATGTGTTAAAGGCACCATTCTAGCATAATTTTGCATTCTTTGGCTCTTCCTTCAAACCCAGCCTTTCTATGCTCCCCACCCTCCCTGCCTTTTCTCCCTTATCCTTCCTCTGCTCTCTGCTCTGTACTGAATGGCCGACTGCAGGCTCCTTGGGGCAGGGAGGTTACACCCTCTCGCTCTCTTTGGACTGCCATGCCCCTTGCTGTCACGGTCTGTCTGCAAACTAACTTCGCTCGGGCTTGTTTCAGCTGCTGAACAAACCAAACCTGGAGAGTCAGCAAACGAGCCAGCCATGAAACCACAACCCCTTAGAGAGCCTGGCGGTGGGAGGCCTTCCTTCTGCAGCTCACCTGTTGGAGAGCCTTACTGAGGAAGGTGGTCTTCAGCTGCAAGATGTTCCCCACAACGGGCAAAGGCGTTGGGCCCGGCGGCAGCCTTCCCTTGCCCTGCGTCCTGCTCCTCACGGCGGCCAAGAGGAGAAGGCAAGAGAGACAAACTCCCAGGAAAATGGTGACCGTCCCCAGAGGCTCCATGGTGGCTGGCAGTGGGTGCAGCAGGATCTCCAGAGGCCAGGAGGGGAAACATATTTATGCTCCACAGCCTGAACTTTGCACATCTGATGCTCTGGGGCACGATCAAGTTAATCATTAGTGATTCCTGGTTTTATTGCCAAATTATGGTGAGCCAGTCGGTACTCCGACTTGTTTGTTATCAGCTGGAAATGAACTTCTCTGAACTTAAAATATTGTTTTATTATGCAAGAAGAAGGCTGTCTTCTTGTGACTTTTGCCAAAGGGGCAGCCGGGTTCCTCTGTGGCAGCAAAATCAAGAGAGATTCTTGCTGCGATGTTTGAAAAGGGAAAGATCAACCTGCGTAGGTTAGCTTGGCCTTCCCTGGACAAAAGTCCACGTCATCCGCCACGCAAAGCACTGTTCAGAATTTGGGGGATGTCCTCAGGGTCCCTGGCTGGTGGTACGAAAGCAGGCCCTGGGCAAGAAAAGAAGGGAAAGAGAAGGAAAGCCTTCCAGCAGAGTGACCAGGGCATTCTTGACACTGCCCAGTCACAAAACCCCAGCTTCTTCTTCTTTTAATGCCAGAAAGAGCTGTGTGGTCCAGAATTTGACCCCGGGTGAAGAGGCTGTGACTGGTGTAACTGAAGCCTGCTTGGGTGTCAGTTTTATATCCAGCTGGGCCCACCAGGTGCCCGGGAGCCGCAGCTGGCATGACCTGACAATCATCTTGACCTGTCATACATCTTGTCCCCTGCCCAGCAATCCCCAAAGTCCAAGCGTGCCTGTCCCATGACCGGAGGACGAGACAGCCCCGGAGTCCTCTTGGCGGACCACCACCCCCTGCCACCCAAGGATCTCCTGAGCCTGAGCTTGCAGAGTGGCCAGAGGTGGCGCTGAGTTCCCCCAATGGATGGTGCTGGGGGTTTCTGACGTTAGTTGTCAGCCCAACAGCCGTATCAGGGGCAGCTCATGGACACCACGGGCACGTCTTGATGGATACCTGGCCTAGATGGATACCTGGCCCTCTCTTTTGGGGGGGGTGACTCTTACTGCGAAGAGTGAGGTTCGCAGCTTGGGGATCCATCTGGACCCGGCGCTCACCATGGAAACTCAGGTGGCGTCAGTGGCCTGCTCCGCTTATTTCCATCTGTGGCGGATTGCCCAGCTGCGACCCTATCTTGATGGTGGGGCCCTCACCACTCTGGTCCATGCACTTGTAATCTCGAGATTAGACCACTGTAATGCGCTCTACGTGGGGCTACCTTTGAGATTGATGCAGAAACTCCAAATGGTGCAGAATGTGGCAGCCAGATTACTTAGTGGAACGAGAAAATTCCAGCATATCTCTCCCATTCTGGCTGCTTTGCATTGGCTGCCCATTCGTTTCCGCATTGATTTCAAAGTTTTAATGATTACATACAAGGCCCTAAATGGTTTAGGACCTCGATACTTGGTGGAGCGCCTCCTCCTGCCTAGATCTACCCATACCACTCGATCCAGTCAGGAGGGGCGACTGAGGAGCCTAACGCCGAGGGAGGTCCGGAAAGAAAAAACAAGACACCGGGCCTTCTCGGCAGTGGCTCCTTCTCTTTGGAACAAACTCCCCTCTGAGATCCATTTGGCCCCCTCGCTGGGCATTTTTAAAAACCAACTTAAGACCTGGTTATTCAGACAGTCCTTCCCTCCAGTTATTACGTAATTTATTTTTTCCTCCCATCTTGAACTATTGTTATCTTTGTATTTTGCTGTAAAACTGCTATTATATATTAACTGTTTTATCTTGCCTGTTGTGAGCCGCCCAGAGTAGACAATGTCTAGATGGGCGGGATATAAGTGCAATAAATAAATAAATAGACATGTGGCAGAGCATCCTCATAATCTGTTTTTTTTTTTTACTGGGTGGGGTCAAGGGGAACAAGGGGGTGTCCCCTCCCCTCTCCTGAAACTCCCAACGTCTGGCTCTGCAGCCAGATCCCTAAACCACTGAGCTGTCCAGCCAGTGCTGCACTGCTAATCATCTCCGCAGACCATCATCTGACATCAAGTGGCTGGACAAGTGGTTGGACTGTTTCTCTGGATTCTTTGTTGGAAGTGCTGATGACTCACCTGGTGCAAGATAAATACCCATTGGTGTGAAATTAGCAGGTTCGTCTTCCTGTGCTGCTTCCCAGCCTACCAAAGACCAGCTGAGGGTAATGCATCAACTATATATAAACCCACAAAACCTCTGTTATATAACAAACTATAAAACAAAGCCTAGCAAGGCAACTTCGTCATCAAAGCCTCTGTGCAGTTCACCAGAGTTCAGTAACTCTGGGCCTCCTGCCCGCTCTTCCAGCTACACAAGCCAACCTGATTCACCAGAGTTCATTTCCACAAGGGGAGGATCCTGCCTGATTAACGGGGGAGGGAAGATAAATCAAGATAAATCAAGGGTCAACCTAGTGTGTTTATCTTTGTTCTTGTTTGAATGCACAGGGTAAAGAGTCAGAGGTCCTGATCCACCAGAGGAACAGAAGGAGGCAGTTAGAAAGGAGGAGCTGCGTGCAGGGTGCATATGCAAGATGCAAGGGCCACCCAGTGGGTGGGTGGGTGGGATCCTTAGGAAGGGGCTCTCCTTGTGATGTTCCCCTTGAGAGAGAGAGAGAGAGAGAGAGAGGGAAGGAGGCTCTCTACCTGGTTTGGGACAAGGGCTATTCCACAATTAAAGAGTTCCGTACTGCAAGCTGTTGGGTTCTTTCATGCAGCCAAAACCTCTTTCCCTTTACTTCTTCCTTTCTTTACAGATTAGGTAGAAGCCTTTATATATATAATTAATGGCAACACCACGTTTAATGAGGAGGTTTGGGGGTGGGACTTGTTTGGGGGTGGTTTTCTTGGGGGAATTCTGTTCCCCCCGAATACGAAGCCAAAGTTTAATAGGAACATGTTTCTAAGTCACCAGGGTCAGCGGGGGTCGATGGGTCAGCGGCTAAGGTAGGGAGAGGGAGGGATGGGGGATAGGCTGTGGGGGTGGGTGGCTGTGGGGGGTGGGTGGCTGCCTATTGGCCTGCCAATCAGCTCATCGGCGGGCTGGTAGGCAAAATGGGAAAGCCATAGGAAGAGAGGGAAGGCTAGCCTATGGGGGATGAATAAAAATGGGGAAATATTCATCCCTTCGTATTCGTGGGGGTCTCTGGAACCCACAAATATGAAGGGAGGAATATTTAATGAGTCAGCGATTTCGTGATCCTTTTTTTTATTCGTTCCCCATGTCTAATGTGTAGTATATTGCCCATCCCACAGAACTTTTTAAATCAATATTATTTCAGAATGTGTCAATGGAACCACCATGCAGTGTTTACATTCTTATTATTTAGAGGCAGGGTGGGTGGATGGGCTTTTCTTTCTTTAACTATACGAACTAGCTTACCCTACCCTAAGTTGCAATAATTATTTAAATGTTATTAATGTTTTGCTTACTTTTATTGATTCTAATTTAATCAATAGTGTGTAATTTATTTTGCCTATGTTAATTATTTTACTGTTAATTATTGTGTACTTACTCTTCCCTTAATTGAGTTTTTCCTGCCACCGTTAGACTGTTTTGTCCTAGGAACGGAGAGGAAGGCCTGCCTTCCAGAGGGGTCTTCAAGAATATACAGGTGATGATGGGTAGGGAAAGATATGGCATTGGTACAGCTGTTAGTCATTCCAGAAGAACAGTGATCAGATGCCTGAAAGCTGTCCATTGTTCTGCCGCTGCTACCACCTGCCAGGCTCCAGGTAGCCAGCTCAGTCATCCCTCCACTCTAACTTTGGTGGTGTTGAATGCCAGGTCTGTATCCAATAAAGCCCAGCTAATACAAGATCTTATTCTGGAAAACGATGCAGATCTGGCTTGCATAACCGAGACGTGGATGGGTAGTGAAGGGGGTGTACCCTATTGTCTCTTGCTTGTCCCCCCAGTTATGCTGTCCAGCACCAGGGTAGACCGGAGGGCCGGGGGATGGAGTTGCCATTGTTTACAAGGACACTCTTGAGGTTGTCAGGCTCTCTGCTGTGGCGATGCCAGGCCTAGAGGCCTTCCACGTGTCGATGGGGGCCAGGGACGGTATTGGGATCTTGCTGGCATACATTGTGTGATGCTCCCGACCCTCTTAAGGATCTCAGGGCACTCGGTCAGAGACTTCGCTGGCACTTATTTACCACCTTTGCGCTGGATCAAGTCCTTAGACCTCAGCAGTGCACAGCATAAGCCCTTTAAACAAGTCTGACCTAAAAAGAACACTTTGCACTTACTTAGTACTTAGCAAGCACAGGTACCTGGGCTTTGTGATTCCTTAGAACTCACAACAGCTCAGTGAGGTAGGACTCTTAAATCATAGCAAATTTGTGGCCCTTTCCACTTCCTGGATTTAGCCAGACATTGCTGTTCAAGAGACCAGTCCTCAATAAGGATTTCTTAATTAATTTTTATTAGAAAAATAAAGTTTCATAGAAAATCAGTTTATATTGCAAAAGCATTAGCATTCAAGAACATATTCAAAGATTATTGTAGTTAAATAAAATAACTATTTTCCAGCTAAAATAATAAACTCTAAAAGCTAGTCTACAGAGGCTATGGTGGGCTAGCCCCCACCTCTTGCTTTTCTCCTTTACTTACATCCTTTCTCAATTAAGTCCTTACTCTCCCATCATCATGGAATAGAAATCCATCATCAGAACAATAAAGAATGTATTGCTGACACAAAGACCATAATAACAGCAAAACTCCAGCAAGCGTTGGCCATTTTCGTTCATCTTCCCAATGCCAAAACGGCCTAGACAAGCGGGCGAAGAATTGTGATCAGCACCAACTCTAGTGTTAAAATCTCCGAGAATGAACAGTGGCTCTCTCTTGGGGATTTTTTGATAGTAGCTGCCAGATCGTTGTACAATTTGTCTTTCACTTCTGTTGTGGATGACAGTGTTGGTGCATATGCACTAATGAGGGTGACCGGTCCCGCTGATGAGTGGAGCTGCGGAGACAGGATTCTTTCACTCTCCACAGTAGGTGGAACAATGGATCTCAGCAGAGTATTTCTGACTGCAAAGCCAACACCATATTCCCTGGTCTCATTCAATGGTTTTCCCTGCCAGAAGAATGATAAGTTTTTTTCTTTGACAGATCCCATGTCTGGCAATCTCGTCTCTTGCAGGGCAACAATGTCCATCTGCAGCCTACTCAGTTCCATGTTGATGACAGCTGTCTTGCACATGTCGTCTTTTTCCTGCAGGTCATCAGAAAAGCCAGGGGTCATTGTCCGAACATTCCAGGTGCCCAACTTTAGGGCAGAAGTTTTCTTATGATTGTTGCATGGTGCAGGGTTATCGATCTGCTTGTCGGCTGTCACCCTAAACCCCAAAGCACCCCATGGGGTTAACAGACTGTGGCGAGGCAGCACCTTACTGGCTGGGGACTGCCCAGCTTAAGGCGGGCGGTAGCTACCTAGTGAGGTGCAATGACATCTCCCACCGTCGGAAGTAGCCGCTGGCATCATGCTCTATGCCAATCGAGCAAAGACTTATAACCGGTAACTGCTACTTCCCGTGTTGTTTCGACGCTGTATGCGAAGCTGGAGTGTCCTCTCCAGAGCACGAAGCCTGGGTAAAATTATATGGAGGATAGACTGCTACCCAAGCAGCAAATCTCCCCTCTCCACGTCGCTGAAATAGTCCAATGGAAAGGCAAGAGCCAATACAACTGGTTCCAGCGACGTAGCAGGAGTTGCTAGAATGACACAAACTGCCTCTGGGACTTCGGCTCTGGATTTTGCCTCGAGGTTAACTCCTGAAGCCTTTTCCATCAGTGGACATAGCCACAAGGCAGTGGAGGTTTGAAATCGGAGTTTTCCTTCTCCTAGATGGGCTCCCTTCCAAGGCTGACGAGCCCCACCTACCCGGCCTGCTCCCTAATTGTGCGGATATTAGAACACAGGCCTCCAGCTGCCGGACCTTGTCTTCCAAGAGGACCACCAACTAACACTTAGAGCATTTCTACCCAGGCACCTCATTGGCAAGAAAACAAACATGCCACAGGTGTTATAAGTGCAACAGATCCTGCACTCTCTATCTCAACTGATTGGTCAGTGACTGGATTGTATTTATCGGCAATTTTATTGGAAAAGGTTTTCCATGGAAACATTCAACAGCACCAGTAAATATGCACTGCAGCAACTTTCATTCAGAAACTGAGATAGCGACCATTCTTGAACAATTAGGTGACATATGGAGTCACGTCCCCACGCAGGGGTGAAGTTCCATGCGCGATAGTTGGAGCCCCACTGAGCAGGGCAGAAAATTAGAGGGTACATTGACCACAGATGTAGAGGATAAGCCCTGTCAGCCAAGATTATGGGTGGAATTTTCACAATGGAAAAAAATAAGGTTTGGATTACCAGGAACAAGTATACCGTCATCCATCCTCCACTTGAAGGAAGATGTTTCCAAAACATGTGCACCGTGTGCATTTCCTGAATAACCTACATGTGTGCTAAAAAGCCTGCCTGTGTGATCTGTGGTCCTTTGCTGGATCACAAAGTAGAAGTATGTCTGTTCCAATCCCCCTCTTCTTCCCTTGGACATTGCCCAGGAAGGTGACTTCTATCTACAACTCCGATACAGGGTGGGAATCCAAGGTCATTGAAACCAGCCATAATCTGCATGGAAAGAGAAGCCTTCAAGTCAACAAACCTCCCAGCATGTCACATGAGTCTAGAGAGTGACAGCAGAAGGTGGGAGTAGTGGCCAGTTTAGGAAAGGTGTCAGGTGGTTTCCAAAGCATCATAACATGTTACTGCAGCAGACCAACAGGGCTTGCCACAAAGCCTGTTTCAAGGAAAATTTGGCATTGAATGTGTTATTGATGTGATAACAGTGGATTTCTGAACCCCTTCCTTGATCACGTTCGTCCATCCCTGTCCTTTTCACAGGTCACTGCCTGGAGCCACATTCACTGGACTGCAACATGCTATCAGACTGCTGCTTGACTTTATTTACATGATAGGAGAATATTATGTGACCTGAGCACTGAATCTAGCAAAAGGTGGAGGCCATTGTTCTGAGGGAACACACTCGGAAGGACAGCAGACAGAAATAGCAACACATTTGTCATAGGGTACAGGCGACCTCATGGCAGTGTCTTGCCCCTCAAGATGGGGACACAGGGCATTGGCAATTTCATACAGTGGCTTCCTTGTCATCCAAGTTTCGACACCACAGGGAGTCATCCCAAGCTGCCAGAAAGGTTTCTGCCCACCACCTCCCTCTGCCAGGTTTAAGCCAACAGGACCAATCCAGCCGATCTCTGCTCTCGTCTCCCTTTGCCTTCTCCCAAACACTGGCCACAAAGAGACCCAACAGGCCATGCATCCAGCACGCAAACCTGCACTTTGCTTTTAAGTGTATTTGCCCTAGTAATTGGAAGTGTAGCCCATGCAAAGCAATTTCAGGCCAATCAGGAAAGGCAAGGGTAGAGAGAAAACTGCCCCTCACAGAACCATCAGCTGAAGACCCCTCTTGTCTCTCTGCCCATCTGGTTCTTCTTTCTTCTGCCTCTCTGCTTGAATGACATGTATCTGGGCAACAGTGAAAGTTCCTGGCTTCTTGATAATGGCTTTTAAAAGAATTGCCTAGAAAAGCACTCATATCATGTATAAGAACATTAAAAAGAATATTCCTTAAAAGTTCCTGAAAAGACAAACACACACACATAAACACAGAAAGAATGAAGAGCCTGGATATCAGTACTTTGTAATGGCTCTTCCCTGGTTGGATAGGTTGGCCATATTATGATGCTTAGATGTCAGTCAAAGTGAAGTGAGGAGCCAAGGCTGAAACCTGAAAAATGACGTCCATCAGACATAAGTTTATCAGGACTTCGAGGAGAAGAGTCCTCTAAGGAACAAACAGCTAATAATACGTACGGCATTCAAGAGATTCCAACTAACAGAAAAGACATGATGAAGGAACACAACATGATAAATGAATTCAAGAAATTATTGAATACAAATATTAATCAGCCACAGGACAATATGGATGCATTTTTGGATTAAAAAATGGATCTAAATAATCACAGTTAAAGGCTGAGATGAATAATAAACTGATTGAATTTAAAGACAGGATGGGGGAAAATGTGTGGCTTTCCAGAGGGAGGAGCAGAGGATGAGATGAATCTGATAGAATTGATAGAACAGAATGGAAAGGTAGGTGAAAAAAGATAATCAAAGGGGTAATACATTAAATTTATAAGATTTTAATAAAAGCAGAGGAGCAACGTGATGTTAACAGAATGTTAAAGTGTTTGTCCTCAGTACCCTTAGGCAGAGAAAACAGAGAAGAGCTAGAGAAAGCCCACACTTAGGCATTTAATTGATTGCATTGAGATCTGTAGCTGCTTTAAAAAAAGAAGAAATCCTCCAGTTCTCTCTACGTCCAGAAAATCTGCTATCCAGGCAAAATGACAGCCATTCACAACGGCAGAAGAAGCCAAGTTGCATGGCCACATATCAAGCATAGCTAAAGGACTGCAGTAATTAATGTTTGTAGTTAATGTGGAAAAGATCAGTCTACATCCCAATCCCAAAGAAGGGCAGTGCCAAAGAAAGCTCCAATTACTGTACAATTGCACTCATTTCACACGCTAGCAAGGTTATGCTCAAAATCCTCCAAGGTAGGCTTCAGCAGTATGTGGACCGAGAACTCCCAGAAGTACAAACTGGATTTCGAAAGGGCAGAAGAACTAAAGACCAAATTGCTAACATGCGCTGGATTATGGAGAAAGCCAGAGAGTTCCAGAAAAACATCTACTTCTGCTTCATTGACTACGCAAAAGCCTTTGACTGTGTGGACCACAACAAACTATGGCAAGTCCTTAGAGAAATGGGAGTGCCTGACCACCTTATCTATCTCCTGAGAAATCTATACGTGGGACAGGAAGCAACAATTAGAACTGGATATGGAATCACTGATTGGTTCAAAATTGGGAAAGGAGTACGACAAGGCTGTATATTGTCTCCCTGCTTATTTAACTTATATGCAGAATACATCATGCGAAAGGCTGGACTGGAGGAATCCCAAACCGAAATTAAGATTGCCGGAAGAAATATCAACAGCCTCAGATATGCAGATGATACCACTCTGATGGCAGAAAGTGAGGAGAAATTAAAAAACCTCTTAATGAGGGTGGAAGAGGAGAGCGCAAAAAACGGTCTGAAGCTCAACATCAAAAAAACTAGGATCATGGCCACTGGTCCCATCACCTCCTGGCAAATAGAAGGGGAAGATATGGAGGCAGTGACAGATTTTACTTTCTTGGGCTCCATGATCACTGCAGATGGTGACAGCAGCCACGAAATTAAAAGACACCTGCTTTTTGGGAGGAAAGCGATGACAAACCTAGACAGCATCTTAAAAAGCAGAGACATCACCTTGCCGACAAAGGTCCGCATAGTCAAAGCTATGGTTTTTCCAGTAGCGATGTATGGAAGTGAGAGCTGGACCATAAAGAAGGCTGACCGCCGAAGAATTGATGCTTTTGAATTGTGGTGCTGGAGGAGTTTCTTGAGAGTCCCCTGGACTGCAAAGAGAACAAACCTATCCGTTCTGAAGGAAACCAACCCTGAGTGCTCACTGGAAGGACAGATCCTGAAGCTGAGGCTCCAGTCCTTTGGCCATCTCATGAGAAGAGAAGACTCCCTGGGAAAGACCCTGATGTTGGGAAAGTGTGAAGGCAAGAGGAGAAGGGGATGACAGAGGATGAGATGGTTGGACAGTGTCATCGAAGCAACCAACATGAATTTGACCCAACTCCAGGAGGCAGTGGAAGACAGGAGGGTCTGGCGTGCTCTGGTCCATGGGGTCACGAAGAGTCGGACACGACTTAACGACTAAACAATAAATTAATATGTATGTAAGCTTTATTTGCCACTTTTTCAGATTTCAGTTAAAATCGTGGCCTGCCCTCCAAACAGATTCCAGATACCCCCTTTTTCATGGGTTCATTTTATTTTCAGGCTTCCAGTTATGCAATACTGTCCCCTCCCCCAAATGTCCTGCTGCTTTGGGAAGCAGTGGTTTGGAGACTTCTTAAGGGGGAATGAAGTCTGTGTTGAGCAAGAAAGAGGGGGGAAATCAAAATGTGTTTTGGGGGGAAACAATTGCTGCATGTTTTGAAGTCGAGCGCCCCCTCTGTGACAGCAGATTGTCTTTGTCTAAGTAAAGGGCTCTCTGATGTTCATAAATTTACAGTTTTGCTACTCAGCTGGAAAATGTAGACAGGCTGAAATAAACGGCCAGCTGTGAGATGGTTTCCGGTGGTCGGAGTCCTCCTTCTCCTCAGCGAGGGAGAACACAGAGCCGATAAGGCCGAGGGAAGTTACCACTGCTGCTTGTGAGGGGACTGAGGTCAATGTCCTTGGGATCCTGGAGGGGCTTCAGTTTGAAGTGCTGCAGGATGGTGGTCAAGAAGAGGAACAGCTCCATGCGGGCCAGGCCCTCCCCTGCGCAGATCCGTTTACCTGCAAGGGAAACCAAGGCGGGAAGGTAAGCGCGAGGAGGGTTACTGCTGTTTCTTCAATGGCTGGGGGAAACTTCACAACAAGGTGAAGGGGCTCAAATGCAGGGAATGTGGCTCTCCAGGAACATCTCCTGGGAACATTATCTGCAGCCTCCTTTCCACTTATTGTGGTGGGGAAGGGGAAGGGGAAGGGACTCTCCAGGGCATGGCGGAATAGTAGAGGTATAACAAAGACTATTGGCTCATTTCTTCATTCTGGTCCATTGAAGAACCAAATTTGAAGCTGAAAGTACGGCTATATTAAGGACAGGGAAGGATCCAGCCTGAGCCACTTTGGAATGGTTTGGTACAGTGGGGCTTGATTCGTTTACTCCTTCTGTACACATGGACAGAATTCCTGGAGCCCCTGCAGTTCTCATCTAGTCAACCACATGTTGATGTTAGATTGCTCGGTTTCAGTCCCGTTGGTCGCCATGTGACCCTCCCTTTCTCACTCCCCACTTCCTGCCTTCTCTGTTGCAATAGCTGTCAGCCAGTATCCATTAGTGCTGTTTTTATGCACAAATGGGGGCAGGTACAGGGTGCCATGTTTCAGCCCAATGTTTTCTCCATTTCTAAAATTAATTTTTGCTAAGTGGCATAGTGCTGCATTGTTTCATTGCTGAAGAACCCTAAGTGACCTGTTGGCTGCCTTCGTTTCCAAAACAAATTTCTTTTTTTTAAAAAGAACAATTGAACATTTTATAACTACTGTACTATTTTGGTCTATACTGTGTATTTAGTCTACATTGTATTTAGTCTACACTGAGAGATGTTGAGCAACATCAACTTTGCACACACACACAGAGCAAGCCGAGAGGGAATGGGATGATGTTCAAAATGCTTTACATCTTTCAAAGTCAATGCCGGAAAGCAGACACTGTTATCATTTTGTGCAACTGGCTCTTTGTGCAGTTTTCCTTTGTGTATGTGTAGCTTTTGTCTTCAGCTCCTGTTGAGACCTCCATGGAGGGCTCAAGCTTTTCCAGGAGAAATCAGAAGGGACTTGACATTGACTCCCACCGGTATCGTCTCCTTGCCCCAAAGGTGGGAGATGAGGATGACCCCAAAGAGCTGGACAATTGGGGGAGGGGGAGATGGGCCCTTTTACCTGCCGAGAAGGGCATGAAGTAGTCACTCTTCTTGAAGGTCCCGTCTTTGTTCAAGAAATGCTGTGGGTCAAATTCTGTGGGGTTTGGAAATTCTTTGCTGTCGTACAGCACAGAGGTCAGGACAGGGAAGATGGTGGTGCCCTGGGGAGAGGAAAAAGAAGCGGGTTATTCCGTTTGCTGTCCGTGTTTGAGCTGAGATGCTTCTGATGTCGCTTGTGCTTCTCCTCCCTTCACCCGACCAGGAGCCAGGTTTCCAAGCCCCCTTCTTAGCCCCTTTCCCTTTCCTTCTCGTTCCTCTTGGCTTTCCCGTCCATATCCAATGTTTTAAACGAGTCTGGACCTCTTAAAATCAGTGAAATTGAGCTCGGTCAGGACTTATCCATTTCCCCTCTGGTGCAGGGAATCTACTCTCCCTGGAACCAACTGTTGCATTCAAGCCTTTATTTTTGCTGTTCATTTGGACGAGTGTATGGACTTTGGCCTGAGTCCTGATTCAGTGTCGTTCCATCAGGCAGTGGCTCTTCCCATCCCTCTCCCTGCCCTCACCGGTTGGGCCCCAGATTTTAGGTGAAGTCTGATTCTGATTCCAAACTTCTGAAAAGTCTAGATGCCTATGACCAAATATTATATTCATGCAGATTTTGAAGATGGATAGCATGGTCTGGCCAACTGGGAAAAGAGTAAATACTTCAATGGGCAAATTTCAAAGTTAGGTCCGTAAACAAAATTCAATATGCACCCCGATTTCTTTGGCCACGCCTAAAGCACTTGCCCCTTGGAAGCACAGCCTTTGGGCTCCTGGCAAGACAGAAACACAGCCCCAAGCCCTACCAAGATCCATGCGCCTACGTTAGTCCCCTCAGTCACATGGGAGCTCCTGTTTTGTCCTAGAAGCAGAGACGGTACCTTTGGGATGACGTATTGTCGGAAGGGGGTGTCTTTGTCCACTGAGTGGGGGAGACTCAGTGGGATGAGAGAGATGAACCTCTGGATTTCATGGATGACGGCGTCTGTGTAAGGCATCTGCCCGCGGTCAGCTATGCACGGCGCCCTGGCTCGGCCAACCACGCGGTCAATCTCTTCATGCACTTTCTCTGGAAAGGGATGGGAAAGGCTCAGCACCAGTGCCCCGACATGCCATGGAAGCCCTGGAATCTGGCCAGCAGGGTTGACCTGGTGGCCGATTGCCCTACAGGCTGGATGATGGATTGGGTGGCTTGGCCTCCTCTATGTGACTTTTTTTCTTCTGATTAGTCTTCGTTCTCCAGCTCTATTCCCTGATCGCCCCCTACAAAGAGGGTGCACCCCGAGATGCAGGCCATTATTTCTTCATGGCCCAACATATTTCAGATGACAGGTGTTCTTCAGAAGAGTTGGGTGCCTACTTTTATTGAAGGGGAAAATAGATACATGCTCTCTGCTTTTGAATCCTGGAAGCAGAGCTCTCTCCAAGTATTCTGGAAGAGTATTTCTGGACAGTTAGCTCCCATGAAGAAAGTCCTTTGTCCAAAACACAACAGCTTCCCAGTTCCCACCTCTTTTTCTGATGGTGGTTCTGGTGGATCCTTCCTGGTTTGGCTTGTGTTTTTACTGTGCTTCTTTACCCATTGGCAGCCAAGCTAACTTCCATGATCACCCAAAATCCTACCATACAGTTCAGCCTGGAATCACCCAGGCAGCAAGGCAGGAATTCCATGGGGCTGTGATGAGACATGGAGAACCTGAAAGGGGAGACCACGTAGGGGTGGGAATGGAGTGGAGCTGCCGGCAGGTAATTGAAGAGTCTCTTTTACCTTCTACTTCTGGGTATTTCTGGAGAATCAAGAGCCCGTATCTGAGGGTCGTGCTGGTTGTTTCTGTTCCAGCTGAAAACAAATCAGCTACGGAGGTCAGCATGTTTTCAGTGGTGAACTCTGATGCGCTGGTCTTTTTTTCCTGTAGAAACGTACAATATAAACAGTGGCATTAAATTCATTGTGCTGGCTAAAATGTAAGAACAATGTAACTAATAGATGAAAATCAAATGGGCAGAAATCAGAATGGCGCTTAGTCTGCAGGTTACTCTGCTGCAGGCATGAGTTGGTTCACTCCTTTTTCTGGCAATCACACAACATAATTGCTGGAGCGAACCACAGGCCATCCCAAGAGCATTCCTACCTGAACCTTTCTGGGTTTCTTTTTCAACCTTTTAATCTTTTTTAAAGAAACTTTTAAAGTGTTTTCATAATGAAGCTTTATCTTGTTCGAAATGACCTACTCAGCAAGAGTCAGGACTTTTAATATTTGATTATACTAAGCGAAGGATGGGCATGGCCAGAGTGTTTGTGCCGTGGTCCTCTCCCACTGCTTCTACTTTTTTGTTGTAAGTAGAATTACTCTTACATTTTGGTTCATTTCCTTTGCGGGTAATCACTGGAAGCAAGCCAAAGTGAGCTTTTGGCTATCAAGGCTCAATCTGCAGTCAGTTTCTCATATTGTGAAGTGGCTGAAAAAGACAGTTTATGAGAGCCACTTCAGGATGTTGGCAAATTAAACACTTCCTCCATGGAGGGGCAGAGGAAGTAACACTATTTTTTAGACTGTATTAGGGCAGTCCAGATGCTCCATATAGTTTATTAAAAATTGTTTTTAATTGAAAATTCGGTGGTGGATTCAGCTGTGGGCAGGTCCTTGACTGGACGATTAAGACAAGTCAAAGGAAAGAAAAAATGCCCCTTGTCTTCTCCCACTTACAGGAGGAAGCTTAATTTTCCAGTATCCTGAAGTGGCTCTCTTCTTAAGCCACTACATGCTATGGCAAGTTGACAGTGGAAGGAACTGGACCAAATGGGGTTATTTAAGGTCTGTATGCCATTTGGATGTGAGGATGGCACATCAGACCTCTACCTGACCTTAGATGACCCTATTTAACGTGATCCAGCCAGCTCTAATACTGCCTATTTAGACAAGCCCCCCAAAGCTCAAAAAAATAGTAATAGAAAGATTTGAAAAATATTTTGCTTTTTCTGTACCAAAATAGCCAGGGCAAGTATTGGAGGAAAATGTTTGATTTCTATGTGTGAGATGTGTTTACTCCACCAGCATTCCCCCACCCCCTGAATACCATGCCGCTGGTCAGTGTTCAGAGGTTTTGGTGGTGTCACTTAGGCTGCAGACCAGTCTTTCTCCCTTGGTGTATTGGGTGTCATTGTGGATGTCTCAGGAAAAAGAATGCCCCGGAGATGGAAAAGGTAACAGGAAGGTGGAAACAGTGGCATCGACCATGAGGGAGCTCAGTATCATTCTCAAGAATAGCCCCGTAACTGTTAACCAACTGTTCAACTTTTCTTACAAGGTGGTCCATCTCTAGCACATTCTACCTTCAGGCTTCATCAGTTCTGGCTTTTTTGCCATTCTACTGCATCAAGTTGCTTCCTACTTATGGCAAGGCCAATAGGGTTTTCAAGGGATGTGAGATGTGGGCTCTTACTGTGAATCCTCCCCACAACTTCCCCATGAGTTTCCATTGTCAGGGAGGAATTTGAACCCAGATCTCCTGAGTCTTAGCCCAACACTCTGTGCAGAGTACTACATTGGTTGTCAGTTTTCACCCACCTGCTCCATTTTAATAAGAAAGCAGTCAAGGAAATCCCGTGGAGCACTGGGATCAAGTGTATCCTTATTCTGCTTAGACACCTCCAAAATAAATTCTTCCAACTTTTGTTTGTTTGTTGCCAGTCTGTGGTGAGGCCCAGGAATGAGGCTCATGAAAGTTGGGAAGATATTGCTGAGCTAAAGGGGAAAGAAGAAGAGACACATACATGTCATACATGACGTCAACTGTTCCCTTTCTTTCCTGGATGCCTGGATAGGCATGGAGGATTGGCCCTGGTGTAGCTCGAAACCAAGGTTCCATCCTGAACTGCAGAAACTTTGTGGGGGCCTGGCGGCTGGTGATTTCTAATAACGACAGAAGGCCCTTGGTCTTGAAAATGTTCCTTGGATCTTCATCCCTGAAATGTTCCTTCCTTAGTCTACAGGTAGATTGTCACCTCTTTCGGGCCAGGCACCTGTCCTATCCCCATCATATGATGTCTACATATGAATGACTGGAATACAGAAATTGAAGGATAGAAATTGTTCAAAATGAAATGAAAAGGAGGTGGAGGCGGAGGTGAAGTATATGTGAAAAATACACATTCCTGCATAGAAATACAGGAGGATGAGCTTGCTTGTCCCATGATTTAATACAACTGGGTCAAAAAACAAAAGGATCATAGTAGTTGGAGTCTACTACTGACCACCCAATCAAGAAGAACATGTGGTTTAAACCTTTGAAAAACAAATTGCAAGGATTTCAAAGAGACACGATGTATTAGTAATTGGAGATTCCAATTATCCTGATACTTGTTGGGGGACAAATTCTGCCAAGAAATTCCAAGCTTTTGTGGCTGATCGTTTTCTCCTACAAAAAAATGGAAGAAATAGGCTTGAGCATTGGGCTGAAAACATAATGAAATGTAACAAGGATAAGTGCAAAGTTCTACACCTAGAGGGAAAAAAAAAACCAAATGCACAGTTACAAGATGAGGGATACTTGGCTCAGTAAGACTTCAAGTGAGAAGGATCTTGGAATTGTTGTAGATCAAAACTTGAATACGAGCTAACAGTGCTATGTGGCTGCAAAAAAAAAAAAAAAAAAAAGGCAAATGAGATTTTAGGATGCATTAATAGAAATATAGTCTCCAAATCCTGAGAGGTACTCGTTGCAGTGGTTAAGCCTTATCTTGAGTATTGTGTCCCGTTCTGGAGACCATACTTCAAGAAGGATGCTGACAAACTGGAGCATGTTCAGAGGAGGGCAAGAAGGATGATTATTTAGGGGGCTAAATAATGATCCTTCAGGAATATGTATTTTTCCTCCCGTTCATGGATTGCTGCCTTGTCGTGGCGAAGGGGCTTGAGTAATTCAGAGAAGCTATGGGCTATGCCGTGCAGGGACACCCAAGATGGACAGGTCATAGTGGAGAGTTCTGACTCAACGCGATCCACCTGGAGCAGGAACTAGCAAGCCACGCCAGTATCTTTGCCAAGAAAACCCAATGAACAGAAACAAAAGGCTAAACGATATGATGCTCGAAGATGAGCCCCTCAGGTCGGAAGGCGTCCAACATGCTACTGAGGAAGAGTGGAAGACAAGTACAAGTAGCTCCAGAGCTAATGAAGTGCTTGGGCCAAAGCCGAAAGGACGCTCAGCTGCGGACGTGCCTGGAAGTGAAAGGAAAGTCCGATGCTGCAAAGAAAAATACTGCATAGGAACCTGGAATGTAAGATCTATGAACCTTGGTAAGCTGGATGTGGTCAAACAGGAGATGGCAAGAATAAACATTGACATCCTGGGCGTCAGTGAATTAAAATGCACGGGAATGGGCGAATTCAGTTCAGACGATTACCATATCTACTATTGTGGCCAAGAATCCCATAGAAGAAATGGAGTAGCCCTCATAGTCAACAAAAGAGTGGGAAAAGCTGTACTGGGATACAATCTCAAAAATGATAGAATGATTTCAATACGAATCCAAGGCAGACCTTTTAACATCATAGTAATCCAAGTTTATGCACCAACCACCGATGCTGAAGAGGCTGAAATTGACCAATTCTATGAAGACTTACAACACCTTCTAGAACTGACACCAAAGAAAGATGTTCTTCTCATTATAGGGGATTGGAATGCTAAAGTAGGGAATCAAGAGATAAAAGGAACAACAGGTAAGTTTGGCCTTGGAGTTCAAAACGAAGCAGGGCAAAGGCTAATAGAGTTCTGTCAAGAGAACAAGCTGGTCATCACAAACACTCTTTTCCAACAACACAAGAGGCGACTCTACACATGGACATCACCAGATGGGCAATACCAAAATCAGATTGATTATATTCTCTGCAGCCAAAGATGGAGAAGCTCTATACAGTCAGCAAAAACAAGACCTGGAGCTGATTGTGGCTCTGATCATCAGCTTCTTATAGCAAAACTCAAGCTTAAACTGAAGAAAGGAGGAAAAACCACTGGGCTAGTCAGGTATAATCTAAACCAAATCCCTTTTGAATACACAGTGGAAGTGAAGAACAGATTTAAGGAACTAGACTTGGTGGACAGAGTGCCTGAAGAACTATGGCTGGAGGCTCGTAACTTTAGACAGGAGGCAGGAACAAAAACCATCCCAAAGAAAAGGAAATGCAAGAAAGCAAAGTGGCTGTCCAACGAGGCCTTACAAATAGCAGAGAAGAGAAGGGAAACAAAATGCAAGGGAGATAGGGAAAGTTACAGAAAATTGAATGCGGACTTCCAAAGAATAGCAAGGAGAGACAAGAGGGCCTTCTTAAATGAACAATGCAAAGAAATAGAGGAAAAGAATAGAAAGGGAAAAACCAGAGATCTGTTCAAGAAAATTAGAGATATTAAAGGAACATTTTGTGCAAAGATGGACATGATAAAGGACAAAAATGGTAGGGACCTTACAGAAGCAGAAGACATTAAGAAGAGGTGGCAAGAATACACAGAGGAATTATACCAGAAAGATCTGGATGTCCCGGACAACCCAGATACTGTGTTGCTGACCTTGAGCCAGACATCCTGGAGAGTGAAGTCAAGCGGGCCTTAGAAAGCATGGCTAACAGCAAGGCCAGTGGAGGTGATGGCATTCCAGTTGAACTATTTAAAATCTTAAAAGATGATGCTTTTAAGGTGCTACACTCAATATGCCAGCAAGTTTGGAAAACTCAGCAGTGGCCAGAGAATTGGAAAAGATCAGTCTACATCCCAATCCCAAAGAAGGGCAGTGCCAAAGAATGCTCCCAGTACCGTACAATTGCACTCATTTCACACGCTAGCAAGGTTATGCTCAAAATCCTACAAGGTAGGCTTCAGCAGTGGACCGAGAACTCCCAGAAGTACAAGCTGGATTTTGAAGGGGCAGAGGAACTAGAGACCAAATTGCTAACATGCGCTGGATTATGGAGAAAGCCAGAGAGTTCCAGAAAAACATCTACTTTTGCTTCATTGACTATGCAAAAGCCTTTGACTGTGTGGACCACAACAAACTATGGCAAGTCCTTAAAGAAATGGGAGTGCCTGACCACCTTATCTATCTCCTGAGAAATCTATACGTGGGACAGAAAGCAACAATTAGAACTGGATATGGAACAACTGATTGGTTCAAAATTGGGAAAGGAGTACGACAAGGCTGTATATTGTCTCCCTGCTTATTTAACTTATATGCAGAATACATCATGCGAAAGGCTGGACTGGAGGAATCTGAAGCCGGAATTAAAATTGCCGGAAGAAATATCAACAACCTCAGATATGCAGATGATACCACTCTGATGGCAGAAAGTGAGGAGGAATTAAAGAACCTCTTAATGAGGGTGAAAGAGGAGAGTGCAAAAAACGGTCTGAAGCTCAACATCAAAAAAACTAAGATCATGGCCACTGGTCCCATCACCTCCTGGCAAATAGAAGGGGAAGATATGGAGGCAGTGACAGAGTTTACCTTCTTGGGCTCCATGATCACTGCAGATGGTGACAGCAGCCCCGAAATCAAAAGACGCCTGTTTCTTGGGAGGAAAGCAATGACAAACCTAGACAGCATCTTAAAAAGCAGATACATCACCTTGCCGACAAAGGTCCGCATAGTCAAAGCTATGTTTTTTCCAGTAGCGATGTATGGAAGTGAGAGCTGGACAATAAAGAAGGCTGACCGCCGAAGAATTGATGCTTTTGAATTGTGGTGCTGGAGGAGACTCTTGAGAGTCCCCTGGACTGCAAGGAGATCAAACCTATCCATTCTGAAGGAAATCAACCCTGAGTGCTCACTGGAAGGACAGATCCTGAAGCTGAGACTCCAATCCTTTGGCCATCTCATGAGAAGAGAAGACTCCCTGGAAAAGACCCTGATGTTGGGAAAGTGTGAAGGCAAGAGGAGAAGGGGACGACAGAGGACGAGATGGTTGGACAGTGTAATCAAAGCTACCAACATGACTTTGACCCAACTCCAGGAGGCAGTGGAAGACAGGAGGGCCTGGCGTGCTCTGGTCCATGGGGTCACGAAGAGTTGGACACGACTAAATGACTAAACAACAACAAACCAAGCCTCTTGAGAGTCCCCTGGACTGCATTCTGAAGGAAATCAACCCTGAGTGCTCACTGGAAGGACAGATCCTGAAGCTGAGGCTCCAATACTTTGGCCATCTCATGAGAAGAGAAATCTCCCTGGAAAAGACCCTCATATTGGGAAAGAGTGAAGGCAAGGGACGACGGAGGATGAGATGGTTGGACAGTGTTATCGACGCTACCAACATGAATTTGACCCAACTCTGGGAGGCAGTGGAAGACAGGAGGGCCTGGCGTGCTCTGGTCCATGGGCTCACGAAGAGTCAGACACGACTTAACAAATAAACAACAACAAACCAAGCCTTATGAGGAAAGATTGAAAAAACCGGGTGTGTTTAGCCTTGAGAAAAGAAGAGTGAGGGTAGATAGGATAGCACTTTTCAAATACTTGAAAGGTCATCCTACAAAGGAGGAGCAGGATCTGTTCTCAGTCATCACAGAGTGCAGGACAAGCAATAATGGGTTAAAGTTACAGTACAGGAAACCAGATTAGGCTGAATATTAGAAATGGGCACAAATCAGAAAAATGGTGATTCGTCTTCATTTTTGATTTGTCAAGGTCAACAAATCACAAATGATGAATTTACGATCTTTTGATTCATTTTGGCATTTAAGACCCTATAAAATCCCCCCCAAAAGCTAGAGTCACCAAAATTGCAGAGAAGCTTCCCCTGCCTCTCCTCTACAATCTCTCCTAGTTTATTGATGATTGAGTTTCAGACCTCTGATTTATACAACCCACAATTTGGATCCCTCCAGGAAAGTTCCACCCAGGCACCTAGAGACACCAGTATCACAGCGAAGCTTCTCCTGACTACCCTCTATAATCTTTCCAAGTTTGATGAAGATTTGGTCTCATCTGAGTAATACATCCACAAAGTGGGTCCCGCCAGGAAAGTGCCCTTTAGCATCTGGCTTGGGGAAAGCCAATCATCACCAAACTTGGGTGGTTTGCAGAGGAGTGTCTGGGGAAGCTTCTTGGCAATTTTGGTATCTCTTGGTGCCTGGTGAGCCATTTTATAGCCCAACAAATTGATGAATCAAAAATCTCTAAAAATTCATTGATTTGGATGTGTCGGGGGCATTGATTCGTATGAATACGAATAAATGCATTAGCAATCTTCGAACAAATTTGATGATTCATTTTTTAATTTGTGCCCATCTCTACTGAATATCAGGAAAAATGTCTTAACAACAATAGAATCAATTACCCTGGGAGGTGTAGAGTACTCCAATGCTGGAGGCATTCAAGAGAAAATTAGACAACAATCTGTCAGATCTGATTTGATATGGATTCCTGCCATGAGCAAGGGGGTTGGACTCGATGGCCTTAGAGGCCCCTTCCAACTCAGTGATTCTACGATTCTATGAATTGTGCACACAGAGGAGCTCTCTATGCATAATGAAAATAAAATATTGAACAAAAATGATTTGTTGACCATGTGTAAAGGGCGTACCTGTCCCCAAGGAGAGCTAAAAATCCTGAAGTTGTCGTTCATCCTGTTCAGGAGGGCTAGAAACCTCTCATCATGGTAATCAAAGTGGGTTCCAAAGACGATGGAGCAGATGATGTTGGACGTAGCACAGCTGAGCAGGAAGGTGGGGTCGAAGGGCTTCCCTGGAAGTGCAAAAAGACTCACCTAACAACGTCATCAATCATGCCAATACCAATAGCAACAGTGATAGGGGTAGCTGGAGACAGACTTACTCACCTTGCACCATCCATGATCTGATGGGAGAGCAGAGGAGAGGCTCCTTGTTTGTGCCCAGGCTCTCCGCACGAGCAAGACCCTCCATAGAAGCACAAATGGCTTCTTTGCAGCCCCATCACAGTGAGGACCGTGAAGGGGAGGGTGTTGTGCTTCCCCTTTCGGCAGATTAGCGCATTGTCTGGGGGCTAGGTGTGCCTTCGGCAGCTTGTTACCCAAAAGAAGCCTGTGGACAGAGGAGAGATGGATGGTCCTGACTTACCTTTCGTGTCCTGGAGCTTTTCCAGAAGATACTGGGCTTCCTCCTGGATCCTCTCCTCGATGCTCTTCTTTCCCATCCCAAAGTTGCGCAGAGTGGTGAGGGCAAAGCGCCGGAGCACCTTCCATCTTTCCCCATTGCTGAAGACAATCCCTGGAAGAGGATGTGGGAAGAGAGACCACACAGACATAAAGGAAAGCCAGGGCTGAACTGAGCAACAGCAGAAGAAAAGGAAGAGAAGGAAGAGAGGATCAGGGGAAGAGCATGGAAGAGCGGGAGGGTCCCATTCTGGATCCTAAAAGAACCAGCTGAGGAAAACCTGGACTCATGCTCACTCAGTAACGTCCACCTGGAAATTCCTCCCTTAAATATATTTCCTTACGTGCCAACACACTCTGATCGATATGATAAGCTGATTCTTCACACACCGGTTGACCCAAGGGATGACCATTCTTTGTCAGCTTTTAAGCTTTTACCCTCAGAGGGCAATTGGGGGGGGGGATATCCATAATTCTGGGAGTTCCAGTCACCTCGAATCCCCCAGGGAGAAGGGAAACCAGATGGCAGAAGAGATGTCTTTCTGCTGCCATTGTCTGCTTCACTCGTTCAAATGGGAAGCAAAAAAAAAGGTGATTCAGTGCAAAGATCCAACTATATAACAATGGTTATCAACCCTGGTCCCCCAGATTTTCTTGGACTACAACTCCCAGTGGCCTTCACCTGGCTAGCTGGGCTGGCCAGGATTTCTGGGAGTTGCAGTCCAAGAACATCCAGGGAACCCAAGGTTGGGAACCAGTGCCATATAGAGTCTTATGGGCAGTGAGGCTAACCTAGCTGGTACACACTCAGCTCAGAGTCCCACATTTTTACTAGGCTGATGGATCCGAGGGATGACCAGTCTTTGTAAGCTTGTAGCCTCAGAGGGAAATAGGTGTGTGTGTAATTCATAATTCTGGGGGTTCCAGTTCCAAAAAGCACATAAACCCACCAAGAGCTTTCTGCCGTCATTATCTGATTCACTCCATGTTGTTTGGATGGGAAGCAAAAGAAAGGTAGTTTAATGCAAGGATCTCTCCCCCCCAATAGTCTTATGGGTAGTGAGGCTACCCTACCCCAAGACCTCTGGGGGTAATTCCCAGGAAGCCGTACAAAGGAGGGGACATTTCCTTCTGGTTCCAAGCTGATACGTACGGAGACAAGCCCAATATAGAGGTAGAAAGACCTCTCTTTCACCTTCCGGTTTCTTCTCACCCAGTCCCAGAGGTCTCCCAATAGAATTCTAGGAGGCTTCTGGGACTGAATATTGTATAATTTCTTTAAAAGAAAATCCTATCCCAAAAGGGAAATTCTTATTGATGGAGATTTGCCATTCAAAACTTTTGGACTACAGATCCCAGAATTCTTCATTCTGGGAGTTCTACCAAGTGGACAGACACCTTGACTTTGGCTCATGTAGGAGAAAGGCCTTTCTCAACAGGAGGCGTGGGCAGCTAGGCTTAGCTGGGCCAAAACATTTTCAGGTTTCGGCTTCTCTCCCATGTTGACTACATCTATGTGTCTACATAGAATCATAGAATCATTGTAGGGTTGGAAGGGACCTTGGAGGTCTTCTAGTCCAACCCCCTGCCCAAGGCAGGAGACCTCATACCATCCCAGACCTCATACAATCCAGGACAGATGGCTGTCCAATCTTTTCTCGAAAACCTCCAGCCATGGGGCATCCACCACATCGGGAGGCAAGCTGTTCCACTGCTTAATGGTTCTCACCGTCAGGAAATTCCTCCTTATTTCCAGGTTGGATCTCCCTCAGACAAGTTTCCACCCATTGGTTCTTGTCCTACCATCAGGCACAATGGAGAATAAATTGATGCCCTCTTCCCTGTGGCAACCTTTCAGATCGTGGAAGACTGCTATCATGTCTCCCCTCAGTCTTCTCTTTGTTGAGCTAAACATACCTCATTCTTTTAGTTGTTCTTCATAGGATTTAGCCTTCAGTCCCCTTATCATCTTTGTTGTTCTTCTCTGCACCCCTTCCAGGGCCTAGGCGTCTTTTTTTGTATTGTGGTGAGCAGAACTGGACACGGCACTCCAAGTGCGGCCTCACCAGCACGGTATCGAGGGTTACTATCACTTCCCGTGATCTTGATGCTATCCCCCCTCTTGGTGCATCTTAGGACTGTGTTGGCTTTCTTGGCAGCTGCAGCGCATGGCTGACTCATTCTCAGGCGGTGGTCCACCAGGACCCCTAAATTCCTCTCACAGATACTACTGTCGAGCCTGGTACCACCTATCCTGTACCTGTGCATATGGTTTCTTCTGCCTAAGTGCAGGACCTTACTTTTCCCGCCACTGAACTGCATCTTATTGGAAAGGGCCCAACGTTCAAGTCCATCTAGATCCTTCTGAATGTTGAGTCTATCTTCCAAAGTATTAGCAATTCCCCCCAGCTTGGTGTCATAAGCAAATTTGATGAGTGCTCCTTCAGTCCCCTCATCCAGGTCATTTATGAAGATGTTAAATAGCACTGGACCCAAGACAGAACCTTGAGGGACTCCACTGCACACTTCCATGTAGATGTGGTTCTATTGAGGACCACACGTTGAGTGCGGTTGGTCAGCCAGCTGCAAATCCACCTGGTAGTTGCACTGTCTATCCCACTTGGTTCTATCTTACGCAGAAGCAGGTTGTGGTCTACCTTATCAAATGTCTTACTGAAGTCTAAGTAGACTGTATCCACTGTGTTGCCTTGGTCCACTAATTTAGTCACTTTATCAAAGAAGGCAATAAGATTGGTTTGGCATGACCTGTTCTTAACACACCCATGCTGGCTTCTAGTAACCACTTCTTGTAATTTCCTAGGTGCTCACAAATCTGCTGCTTGATTATTTTTTTCAGGATTTTCCCAGGTATTGATGTCAAACTTATTGGTCTGTAGATTGGTCTGGATCCACTTTTTCCCCCCTTTTGAAGACTGGAACCACATCAGCTCTTTTCAAGTCCTCTGGCAGTTTGCCCTTTGCTCCAGGACCTCTCAAAGATTTCATTCAGTGGTTCCAAGATCACATTGGCCAGTTCTTTTAGTACCTGGGATGTAAACCATCCGTTCCAGGAGCCTTGAACTCATTCAAAGCAGCTGGGTGTCCTTTTACCACTTCCTTACCTATTTTGACCTGTGTCCCTCTCCTGTCTCCCACAGTGCTGCTTTTGACCGGGTGGACCAATTTTTCCTTTTGCATGAATACATAAGCCACATCTAGGTGTTTGCCAGTGTCTGACTATCAGTTGACATCCCAGAATCCTTTCTGTATTTGCTCTGCTGCTGCCATACATAAAGATGAATGGAGCTGCAAATATTGTTAATTCTTTTCTCAGCCATTTTCTTTATGCTAGTTATTTATGAATCACAACTTTGTGTTTGAAACATCAGAAGCGTCCAGATTCAAAACCAAGGGCAAAGACCAAGTTCAGCTGGTACCATGCTTCAGCAAAGAAAATGAAGATCCCTGATGCAGAAGAGAGGAAAGTGGAAAGACCTCCATCCTCTGAACCTGCAGAAGCTCAGATCTGAAATGGGAAGTCAAAGCCACCTCTCTCCTTACATGTCTGCAATCCGTTCAACAGCCAGTTAACTCATGAGTGTGACTGATCATCTAGATGTAGAAGCCTCTCTCACAACATCCCTCAGGCGCAAACTGAGAGAGGAAAAGGCAAGGGCAGAACAGGAGAAGAGAGAAAAAATTGAATAGTGAGCATGGGAGGTGAGGAAGAAGCCAGGGATTTGGAAACCTGGGAATTCATGGAACCTGGGGAAAGAACGAGGTGGGAAGAATACATGGGAGACACCACCGTGCCCTTATTGCCATTATTGATGGGGACGACAGTAAGAGACTGGCAGCTGGTCAATCAACCAGGACCTTGGAACATTGGTTATGGGAATCCGTTTGTTAAAGAAGAATGGAACCCCTTCTCAGTCCCGTTGGAAGGAAAGGAGAGAGAAAATGTTCATTTTGATACAAACAGTTTTATTGATGTTCCTAAAATAAACGTTAATATGTTACAACTTGAATCCGTCACCATGTCTGAAGAAGTAAAACCCCAGGAGGAAGAGAGCAGGCATGATTCTCAACCTAAACCCTCACAGCCTTAGGTACAATCTGTCTCCTTTCATCCATCCCCAGAAAGATCAGGATCACATACTAAAAAGACCACTGTTAATGAGGACTGTTAATGACCCATGACAATGAGTGCAGAAAGACTGCAGAGGTGAGATTTTCAGTCACTCCCCATCCTTTGTTCATCTAACAAGCCTATTCAGACCAGGGGGAAGTGAAACAAATGTGGAGGATATATCCAGGGTCTCCTACTAACTCTCCTCAGACTGAAGAAGCTACTTGGATGAGTAGTGAAACATTTCAACCTAATAAGAAAGAAGTCCAGTTGCCATGACTCAACTTCCAGATCCCTGGCAATAGCTTTGTCTTTGGTTGAGAAGTGGTTAACTGATAGAAAAAGAAGCCAGATGTTGGGATTTTCCCTTGCATGGTGTCTCTTTACGAATGGCAGCAAGCATAAGTTAAATAAATAAATAAATAAATAAGAAGGGATCCTGTAGACCATCTTGACTGCTGCCATTGGCCTTGTCAACATTCAAGTTGCCCTTAGCTATGTAAAACTTGGCATCCTTTTTCCTGCTGGCAACATGGGCATGGTATTTTGCAGCAAGATTATGTCATTTAGTGGCATTTTGAATCGTGGGTACAGAAAAACAATATACCGCATTCATAAACCAGAGATTTTTAAAGAACTGAATAAGTTCCAACCTCGGTGGATATTTTTGGTACAATCTGGGTATTGCCATTTGGTTGCTTTTTTTTTTTTTGCATGATTTGACTGTCTTATTCAAATCTTATCAGTCTTAGACTGAATTATTTTTAGAGGAAAATGAGTGAAGAAGATTCATAGAATCATATAAAAGTGAAGTTGGAAGGGGCCTACAAGGCCATCAAGTCCAAACCCCTGCTCAAGGCAGGAATACAATCAAAGCATATCTGCCAGGTGGTTATTTAGGTTTTTCATGAATGCCTCCAGTGTTGGAGCAGTCACCCACTCCCAAGGTCACTGGTTCGACTGTCGTACTGCTCTAACAGTTAGGAACTTCTTTCTGAGATCCAGCCAAAATCTGGCTTCCTTTAACTTGAGCCCATTGTTGCATGTCTTGCAGTCTGGGATGATCGAGAACAGATCTTGCCCCTCCTCTGTAGGACAGCCTTTCAAATCTTTGAAAAGTGCTGTCATATCACCCCTCAGCCTTCTTTTCTCAAGGCTAAAGATGCCCAAGTCTTTCAGTCTTTCCTCATAAGGCTTGGTTTCCAGCCCCCTGATCCTCCTTGTCGCCCTCCTCTGAACTTGTTCCAATTTGGTAGCATCCTTCTTGAAGTGTGGTGTTCAGAACTGGACACAATACTCAAGGTGAGGCCTAACCAGTGCTGAATTGAGGGGGACTAGCACCTCACAAGATTTGGAAACTATACTTCTATTAATGCAGCCTAAAATAGTAGAGGTGGCAAGAATACACAGAGGAATTATACCAGAAAGATCTGGATGTCCCGGACAACCCAGATAGTGTGGTTGCTGAGCTTGAGCCAGACATCCTGGAGAACGAAGTCAAGTGGGCCTTAGAAAGCATGGCTAACAACAAGGCCAGTGGAGGTGATGGCATTCCAGTTGAACTATTTAAAATCTTAAAAGATGACGCTGTTAAGCTGCTACATTCAATATGCCAGCAAGTTTGGAAAACTCAACAGTGGCCAGAGGACTGGAAAAGATCAGTCTACATCCCAATCCCAAAGAAGGGCAGTGCCAAAGAATGCTCCAACTACCGTACAATTGCACTCATTTCACATGCTAGCAAGGTTATGCTCAAAATCCTCCAAGGTAGGCTTCAGCAGTATGTGGACCGAGAACTCCCAGAAGTACAAGCTGGATTTCGAAGGGGCAGAGGAACTAGAGACCAAATTGCTAACATGCGCTGGATTATGGAGAAAGCCAGAGAGTTCCAGAAAAACATCTACTTCTGCTTCATTGACTATGCAAAAGCCTTTGACTGTGTGGACCACAGCAAACTATGGCAAGTCCTTAAAGAAATGGGAGTGCCTGATCACCTTATCTGTCTCCTGAGAAACCTATACGTGGGACAGGAAGCAACAGTTAGAACTGGATATGGAACAACTGATTGGTTCAAAATTGGGAAAGGAGTACGACAAGGCTGTATATTGTCCCCCTGCTTATTTAACTTATATGCAGAATACATCATGCGAAAGGCCAGACTGGAGGAATCCCAAACCGGAATTAAGATTGCCGGAAGAAATATCAACAACCTCTGATATGCAGATGATACCACTCTGATGGCAGAAAGTGAGGAGGAATTAAAGAACCTCGTAATGAGGGTGAAAGAGGAGAGTGCAAAAAACGGTCTGAAGCTCAACATCAAAAAAACTAAGATCATGGCCACTGGTCCCATCACCTCCTGGCAAATAGAAGGGGAAGATATGGAGGCAGTGACAGATTTTACTTTCTTGGGCTCCATGATCACTGCAGATGGTGACAGCAGCCCCGAAATTAAACCTGCTTCATGGGAGGAAAGCGATGACAAACCTAGACAGCATCTTAAAAAGCAGATACATCACCTTGCCGACAAAGGTCCGCATAGTCAAAGCTATGTTTTTTCCAGTAGCGATGTATGGAAGTGAGAGCTGGACCATAAAGAAGGCTGACCGCCGAAGAATTGATGCTTTTGAATTGTGGTGCTGGAGGAGACTCTTGAGAGTCCCCTGGACTGCAAAGAGAACAAACCTATCCGTTCTGAAGGAAACCAACCCTGAGTGCTCACTGGAAGGACAGATCCTGAAGCTGAGGCTCCAGTACTTTGGCCATCTCATGAGAAGAGAAGACTCCCTAGAAAAGACCCTGATGTTAGGAAAGTGTGAAGGAAAGAGGGGAAGGGGACAACAGAGGACGAGATGGTTGCACAGTGTCATTGAAGCTACCAACATGAATTTGACCCAACTCCGGGAGGCAGTGGAAGACAGGAGGGCCTGGCGTGCTCTGGTCCATGGGGTCATGAAGAGTCGGACACGACTAAATGACTAAACAACAACAACAAAATAGTATTTGCCTTTTTTTGTAGCCACATCACACTGTTGGCTCATATTCAGCTTGTGATCTATGACAATTCCAAATACCTTCTCATTCATTGTTTTTCAGAGCCAGGTATCCCCCGTGTTGTAAATGTGCAATTGGTTTCTTTTTCCGAGGTGCAGTACTTCTCACTTCTCCCTGTTGAATTTCATTCTGTTGCTTTTGGCCCAGTGCTCCTTCCTATCAAGGTCATTTTGAATTTTCTTTCTGTCTTCTAGGGTATTACCTGTTCGTCCCAATTTGGTATCATCTGCAAATTTGACAAGCATTCCCTGCACTCCCTCATCCAAGTTATTAATAAAATTACTTTAGTTGATGTAAATAAATCTGCACATTTGGGGGGAAAGTGCAAAGTGTCTATGAATTCCATTGTGAGATCAAGACCAGCATCTCACAGCATCAAGTGAAACAAGGGCAGGGAGAAAATGCATGGGGAATTTGGAGAAATGCAACCAAATTGGGACCGACAGCCTTCCACACCCTGGTTGTGAATACTAAAATATCTCCTTGAACATCAGTGCATGTGAGCTGATTTTGACTCCAGGTTTTTATCTCAACGACTCTCCCCTCCTTGTGGGTAGAGGTTATGGTCCCAACTGTCATATGGGAGCTGCCAACTAGGATAACCTACCTTTCCCTTTGTTGATGTCAAGCAACGGTAGGCTTCCTCTTGGTGCAAATTCATCTCCACGATCAATCAGTGCTTCTTTTATGGCGTCGTAGCCATGGAGAACCACGACAGGGTCCCCTCCGAAATGCACGGTGAACACGGGGCCGTACTTCTCACTGAGCTGGAGAAAGACCAGGGAAAGACTAGTTATGCCTGCAGTGAGTCAAAAAATAGCACCTGTGTTGGTGACCAGAAGGTGGTCCATTCATTTCCATTCAACAGGTGATGGGGTACTGATTAATAGGACCTTAATCACCCTTTGGTTTGAACCTCAACATGTGGCAGAACACCTACTTCTACAGGGGACTCCCCCGTGCTACCCACTGACCCATCCAGGCCTACCATCCACTCATCCCAGGCAAGGCGGCTGAAGATGCTAAACCTGAGAGCTGCCCGGAAGGGGAAAACAAAGAAACAGGCCTTCTTTGCGGTTGTTCTTTGGCTATGGAACAAACTTCCACCTGAAATCTGCCTGGCTACTTCTCTGGAAATTTTCGAGAAATCACTAAAATCTCTGTTGTAGCAAGAGGCTTTCCAAAACATGTCCTCTAAGGAGACCACTGAATCTAGTGGCCACTAACTTGTTTTAACTACCACCTACTTTTTAATATGTTTTAAAAGTATTTTAAATGCATTGTCTATTTTGTTTACATTTTGGATTTTAGCTATGCTGTAGTAGTAGTATTATTGCTACTATTATATTCAATGTTGTAAACTGCCCAGAGGGGCTTTTGGCCACATGGGTGGTATAAAAGTCAAATAAAATAAAATAAATGAATAAATTGTCCCTGGAACTGGGCCTTGATGATGACTAAGCCCACCTATTCTCAGAGACCTGGCAAAGTTAATTTTGGACTCTGACTTGCTGAGTTTTCCACAGACAGTTTCATAGAATCATAAAACCATAGAATTGTGAAGTTGGAAAGGTCTTCTAAGGCCAAGTCGAATCCCCTGCTCAATGCAGGAATACACATCAAAGGATATCTGCCAAGTGGTTGTCTCAATTTCTCTTGAATTCCTCCAGTGTTGGAGCACCCACCATCTCTCAAAGTAATTGATTCCATTATTGTACTGCTCTAACAGTTAGGACATTTTTCTTGATATTCAACCAAATTCTGTCTTCCTGTAACTTGAGCCCCTTGTTGCGTGTCCTGCACTCTGGGATGATCGAGAACAGATCCTGCCCCTCCTCTGAATGACAGCCTTTCAAGTCTTTGAAAAGTGCTATCATATTATCTCCTGTAAGTCTTTTTTTTCCCAAGACTATACATGCCCAGTTCTTTCAGTCTTTCCTCGTACAGCTTGGTTTCCAGCCCCTTGATCATCTTTGTTACCCTCCTCTTAATTTGTTTCAATTTATTAGCTTCCATCTTAAAGTGTGATTCAGGATGTTAGCTGTTTCACCCAGTCTTGTGTCATCTGCAAATCTGGTTAGCATTCCCTGCACCCCTTGTTCCATGTTCTTAATAAAAATGTTGAAGAGCACTGGATCCAGGACTGAGCCTTGGGGTATCCCACTAGTTATCTCCTCCCAGTTGGAGAAGGAGCCATTAATTATCACCTTCTGAGTACAATTTTGTAGCCAGCTGTGTATCCACCTGACACTTGATCTATCCAGCCCATACCTAGCTAGCTTGCTCATCAGGATACCATGGGGCACTTTGTCAAAAGCTTTGCTGCAGTCAAGATACACCATGTCTGCGACATTCCCTTTGTCTATTAGGGAGGTGACCTGATCAAAACATGAGATCAGAATAGTCTGGCAGGATTTGTTCTTCACAAATCCGTATTGGCTTCTAGTTATTACTGCCTTCTTTTCTAGATCTTTGCATAGTGCCTGCTTTATAATCTGTACCAGATTTTTTCCTTGGATTGATGTCAGGCTGACTGGTCTGTAGTTCCCAGGTTCCTCCTTTTTGCCCTTTTTGAAGATATGGGAAAACATGGGTTCCCTGGGTCAGTCTCATCTTTATTCCTCAGCTGTAGCCTGTTGGCGGTCTGCAATCAAAAGTGGAAGGCTGGGAGTAGTTTTGCAAAAAGTCACTTCTTGGCTGACTGGTATCAAGTTCCTCAGAATCATCAATGCTCGATCCTGCTACCTGGAGCCTCCTCCTTCGTCACCTTGATTGTCTGGCTCCTAACTTTCTGCTTTCTCTAACATTCTTTCTGAGCAAAGAAGTGCTTTTATTCTTATCAGCATGGGGCGTGTGTGTGTGTGTGTGTGCGCGCGCACGTGCGTGCGTGTGCGCTCGCGCGTCTGTGCATGCAGGGGAGAGAGAACCTCTGAACACAGTTTTAAATAAAGAAGAAGCTCTTGGGGAAAGAAGGAGCTAAGCATGTCTTAGTGAGCAGAGGTACGTGGGTATCACTTTTCGAAAAAAACCACATCATCAGGTTTGGGAAGCAATACTAGGAAATAAAAGAGCGTTTGGCAAAGGTGTTCCATGCATATCAGTTTTCCTTCTCTGTATCTCTCTCTCACAAATTGTGACAGCTGATCACTCAAAAGAGGAGAGGAAGAGAAGGAAAGAGAAGAATCTCTTGAGTGAAGAATCTGGGAAACTGGTTTGGAGGCAGCACAGCCCGATTGTCTACGGCTGCAGCGTCTAAAATCAGAAGAGCCTGCCCGTCTGTCTTCTCATGGAGATACACAACTATTTTCAGCAATTGGCAATGATTCAGTTGGGTTGTTGACCCCTTTGCTATGATGTTCCCGAAGTGGATTTCGTCCACAAGGAACACAATTTGGGGGCTCAGAGGTTCACCAAGGCTTTTGTCTCGGTTTCCCTTTTGTTTTTGCTGAAAGAGGCTAACACAGCTACCTCTTTGCAAACATTTTCTCATGAGTTGCACTTGAGCAATCAAGTCTACATTTTTCTTGCACGGCTGTCTGGGCAATAACCAGATGCGGAAGATGTGTTAAAGGCACCAATCTAGCATAATTTTGCATTCTTTGGCCCTTCCTTCAAACCCAGCCTTTCTATACCCCCCCACCCTCTCTGCCTTTTCTCCCTTATCATTCTTCTGCTCTCAGCTCTGGACTGAATGGCAGACTGCAGGCTCCTTGGGGCAGGGAGGTGACACCCTCTCGTGCTCTTCGGACTGCCATGCCCCTTGCTGTCATGATCTGTCTGCAAACTAACGTCGCTCGGGCTTGTTTCAGCTGCTGAACAAACCAAACCTGTAGAGTTGGCAAACGAGCCAGCCATGAAACCACAACCCCTTAGAGAGCCTGGCGGTGGGAGGCCTTCCTTCTGCAGCTCACCTGTTGAAGAGCCGTACTGAGGAAGGTGGTCTTCAGCTGCAAGATGTTTCCCACAACGGGCAAAGGCGTTGGGCCCGGCGGCAGCCTTCCCTTGCCCTGTGTCCTGCTCCTCACGATAGTCAAGAGGAGAAGGCAAGAAAGACAAACTCCCAGGAAAATGGTGACCATCCCCAGAGGCTCCATGGTGGCTGGCAGTGGGCACAGCAGGATCTCCAGAGGCCAGGAGGGGGACCTTATTTATGCTTCACAGCCTGAACTTTGCACATCTGATGCTCTGGGGCACCATCAAGTTAATCAGTAGGAATTCCAGGTTGAATTGCCAAATTACGGTGAGCCAGTAGGTATTCTGACTTGTTTATGATCAACTAGAAATAAACGTCTCTGAACTTGAGTGTTCGCAAAGTGTTCTCTTTTATTTAATATTGATTTATTAGGCAAGAAGGTGGCTGTCTTCTTGTGACCTTTGCCAAAGGGGCAGCCGGGTTCCTCTGTGGCAGCAAAACCAAGAGAGATTCTTGCTGTGATGTTTGAAAAGTGGAAGATCAAGCTGCGTAGGTTAGTGTGGCCTTCCCTGGACAAAAGTCCACGTCATCCATCACGCAAAGCATTGTTCAGAATTTGGGGGATGTCCTCAGGGTCCCTGGCTGGTGGTAGGAAAGCAGGCCCTGGGCAAGAAAAGAAGGGAAAGAGAAGGAAAGCCTTCCAGCAGAGTCACAAAATTCCAGCTTCTTCTTTTTTAATGCCAGAAAGAGCTGTGTGGTCCAGAATTTGACCCCGGGTGAAGAGGCTGTGACTGGTGTAACTGAAGCCTGCTTGGGTGTCAGTTTTATATCCAGCTGGGCCCACCAGGTGCCCGGGAGATGCAGCTGGCATGATCTGATGATCATCTTGACCCATCATGTATCCTGTCCCCTGCCCAGCAATCTCCAAAGTCCATGGCTTGGAAACATTACTTGGGATGGCTAAGGAATGCTGGGAATTGCCGTGCCAAAAAAAGTAACATTTCCAAGCGCGGTTTGTGCAAGCGTGCCTCTCCCATGACCGGAGGACGAGACAGCCCCAGAGTCCTCTTGGTGGACCACCACCTGCTGCCGCCCAAGGATCTCCTCAGCCTGAGCTTGCAGAGTGGCCAGAGGTGGCGCTGAGTTCCCCCCAACAGATTATGCTGGGGGGTTTCTGACGTTAGTTGTCAGCCCAAGAGCCATATCAGGGGCTGCTCATGGACACCACGGGCACGTCTTGATGGATACCTGGCCTAGACATGTGGCAGAGCATCCTCATAATCTGTTCTTTTTAAACTGGGTGGGGTCAAGGGGAACAAGGGGGTGTCCCCTCCCCTCGCCTCAAACTCCCAACTTCTGGCTCTGCAGCCAGATCCCTAAACCACTGAGCTGTCCAGCCAGTGCTGCACTGCTAATCATCTCCACAGACCATCATCTGACATCAAGTGGTTGGACTAGTGGTTGGACTGTGTCTCTGGATTCTTTGTTGGAAGTGCTGATGACTCACCTGGTGCAAGATAAATGCCCATTGGTGTGAAATTAGCAGGTTCGTCTTCCTGTGCTGCTTCCCAGCCTACCAAAGACGAGCTGAGGGTAATGTACCAACTATATATACTAAACCCACAAAACCTCTGTTATATAACGAATTATAAAAGAAAGCCTAGCAAGGCAACTTTGTCATCAAAGCCCCTGTGCAGTTCACCAGAGTTCAGCTACTCTGGGCCTCCTGCCTGCCTAGGTACACAAGCCAACTCTGTTCAACAGTTTCCACAAGGGGAGGATCCTGCCAGATTAATGGATGAGTAAAGATAAATCCCTGGAAAAGTCCCTGATGTTGGGAAAGTGTGAAGGCAAGAGGAGAAGGGGACGACAGAGGATGAGATTGTTGGACAGTGTCATCGAAGCGACCAACATGAATTTGACCCAACTTCGGGAGGCAGTGGAAGACAGGAGGGCCTGGCGTGCTCTGGTCCATGGGGTCACGAAGAGTCAGACATGACTAAACGACTAAACAACAACAAAGATAAATCAAAGGTCTGCATAGTCAAAGCTATGGTTTTTCCAGTAGTGATGTATGGAAGTGAGAGCTGGACCATAAAGAAGGCTGACCGCCGAAGAATTGATGCTTTTGAATTGTGGTGCTGGAGGAGACTCTTGAGAGTCCCCTGGACTGCAAGGAGAACAAACCTATTCATTCTGAAGGAAACCAACCCTGAGTGCTCACTGGAAGGACAGATCCTGAAGCTGAGGCTCCAGTACTTTGGCCATCTCATGAGAAGAGAAGACTCCCTGGAAAAGACCCTGATGTTGGGAAAGTGTGAAGGCAAGAGGAGAAGGGATGACAGAGGACGAGATGGTTGGACAGGGTCATTGAAGCTACCAACATGAATTTGACCCAACTCCGGGAGGCAGTGGAAGACAGGAGGGGCTGGCGTGCTCTGGTCCATGGGTTCACAAAGAGTCGGACACGATTTAACGACTAAACAACAACAAAAGATAAATCAAGTTCAGGGTCAACCCAGTGTGTGTGTATCTTTGTTCTTGTTTGAGTGCGCAGGGGAGAGAGAGAGAGAGAGAGAGAGAGAGAGAGATTGAGATTATTTCACAATAAAAGAGCTCCGTACTGCAAGCTGTTAGGTTCTTTCATGCAGCCCAAACCTCTTTCCCTTTACTTCTTCCTTTCTTTACAGATTAGGCAGAAACTTCCTTTTTACAAGTCCCAGTTAGAAATCAAATTAAGGGCAACACCACATTTAATGAGGAGGTTTGGGGGTGGAGTTTGTTTGAGGGTAGTTCTTTTGGGATGATTCCATTCTGCTTCACCGACTGTTGCTGCTGTTTCTGGACCCCCCAGATTAAGAAGCCAAAATTCAATAGGGACATGTTTCTAAGTCCCCGGCGTATTCTGTTGACCACATCCAGAAAACGAGTTATATTCTTTGGCCAGTTGTTTGGTGGAAGGATCATCCTGCATGGGCCCATTCCTTGCTTCCAGATGATACATGGTCTTTTAATCACACTTTGTTGATGTAGGATCTTGACAACAGCAATAGTAAACTAACATTTTCCGTTTGGCTCTGCCAGCCGTTCCCATGGCCATGCTAATTGATGTTTTCATGTTGTCAACGTAGGCTTTAACGGACAATCATTCTATCCAAGCATCCTACAATGGAATGCCATGATGCTGGCTCTGTACAATAACCAAGGAAAACTGTTATGGCTGTTTTAATATTTTACATGTTGGTTTTTATAATAAGAGAGGGGTTATGCTGGCTGCAATAGTAGCCAAAACCATGCACAACCCTTCAATTACTAAAAAAGACAGGTGCTACGGCAGAGAATAAAATATGGCATAATGTTGCCATCATGTTGATGTAACACTGTGTAGGAATAGGCGTCGCCCACGTATACTAACCAGAAAAATGACGTTCTCTTGGCATCACATTGCTTTCTCCAGGAAATGTATGTGGATTTAAGAAGTGCTGTCTTCCTGTCCCTGACTTGGCTATGGGGACTTTAAATAGCTTCTCCCATATAGCTTTAGTTTGGGAATCCACTGACAAGGATCCACCCTAGCCTTTCCCCACCTATCATGGAGGTTGAAGAGGAGCAGCCCCTTCCGTCGTACTGTGACAATGTGTGCAGAAGTTGCACTGTCATGCCATCAAACTATGTTGTACATGAGGAGGTGCATAGGGAACAGTTGCAGTCACAGGATGCTGGGAATGGTACTCTTCAACGGCACCCATCCAGGTGGTCATTTACATCTCTAGGTTAAAGCTAAGTATGTGTACAGAGCCCCTTACAATAGCCAAACTCTCTATCTTGCTATTTGTGTAACTATCATTCAGCACAGTGCACAACAGCTGGCAAACCAAGTGAAGTCTTCAGAGGCATTGAATGAATAATGCCCAGAGAAAGAAGGGGCTGTACTGTTAGGGTAGCTCCTCTGCCCCAATGGAGGTGCATTTAGTGTGTAAAAGTTAACACTGGGGGAATCTTGCAATGGGGTTTATTGCACTATGCATTTATTTCTTTAGAAATACTTATATACTTACCTTTAAAACCAAATCAGAAAACAATTATATTTTGCAAAATTGGTGAGTGCCTAGCAGTGACAGTATTTTATGGAAGTAGTATATTGCCCATGCCACAGAACTTTTTTAATCAATATTTTTTCAGAATGTGTCAATGGAACCACCATGCAGTGTTTACATTCTTATTAAACTATCAGAAAGATACAGTGACTCTATGAATCCCATTTTTGCTGACCTAACAGAGAATTGTATTTATTGGCAATTTTATTGGAAAAGGTTTTCTATGGAAACAATCAACAGCACCAGTTAATAGGCACTGCAGCAACATTCATTCAGAAACTGAGATACTAACCATTCTTGAACAATTAGGTGACATATGGAGTCGCGTCCCCATGACGGGGTGAAGTTGCATGTGCGATAGTTGGAGCCCCACTAAGCGGGGTGGAAAATTAGAGGGTACATTGACCATGGATGTAGAGTAGAGATGGAGATGAATCCAAAAAATGGTGATTCATTTTGATTCATGATTCATCAAGGTTAATGAATACGAATTTAGGAATATTCTTCGATGAATTGATGAATTGATTTGTCAATTCATCTTCCCTTTAAAAGGCTATAAAACTGTCCCCCAAGCACCTAGAGATACCATATTTGCAGGGAAGCTTCCTCAGATGGTTTTCTACAAGACTAGAATGGACCCCTGAGTTATATAGTCACAAGGAGGATACCCCCAGGAAAGCTCCCCCCAGGTACCTAGAGAATCCAGAATCACACCAAATCTTCCTATGTCTTACCCCAACACGCCTGCTAGGTTTGGTGAAGATTGAATATCAGACATCTGAGTAATTGACCCAGAAATTGCCCCCCCCCCAGGATAGTTTACCATGTAGCTAAACCTACCTACCAAGTAGGATCTTTGGCCCCATCAGGCACTGAGGCACATGGCAGCAAAGCTGGCTCTTTGGCCCCATCAGGCACTGAAGAACTTGGCAGCAAAGCTGGCTCTTTGGCCCCATCAGGCACTGAGGCACTTGGCAGCAAAGCTGGCTCTTTGGCCCCATCAGGCACTGAGGAACTTGCCAGCAAAGTAGGCTTTTTGGCCCCATCATGCACTGAGGCACATGGCAGCAAAGCTGGCTCTTTGGCCCCATCAGGCACTGAGGCAGTTGGCAGCAAAGTATACAGGAAAGCGTGTCTTAATAGGCATCGGGCACCGAGGCAATTGGCAGCAAAGTAGGCTTTGCCCATTGGGGATGTAGTGGCAGAAACCTTTGACATCGATGAGCAAGAGGGTGGCATTTGCCATCAAGGTGGCATTTGAAACACAAGCCTCCAAAAATAACTAATTATAAATTATGTTATTAAAATATGCTATTTTTGGCTGCCAGGAAGGGCTTGGTTCGGCCCAGCCATGTTGGCATTGGTATGCCCGGACAGGTTTGGGTGGGGCTACCCCGGCCATGTTGGCATCGGGGCACCCAGACAGGTTTGTGTAGGGCTGGACCGGCCATGTTGGCATTGGGGCGCCCAGCCAGGATAACCCAGTGGAGCACCTGGACTGGATATATGATCTTTTCAATATTACTAATTTCTTGGGCTTCACTTTTCCTCCTAATCACAAAGTGGCACTCTCTGTCCAAACTGGACTCAGCACGGCAGGCAGACAGGAGTTGGTCAGAACATGGCCCGATTAGGTTACTGGACTCAACACTAGGCAGAAAAGAACTTGGCCCAATGAGCCGATTTGACTCAGCAGGCAGGAGTTGGTCAGAACTTGGCCCGAGGAGGCGACTGGAATCGGCAGCTGGACTTCTGACTCAGGGGCAGGTTTAAAGGCCGGCAGGCAAGTAGGCAGGTCTTTCTTTTTTTTTTTTTAGGAGGACTGGCAGGTGGGCAGCCAGGTGGGCGGGTGGGCAGAGAGGCAGGTGCAGGCAGGCAGGCGATGTGTTAAGGGAGAGGCTGTCATTGGAACCCTACCTCTTTGGGTTCAGTGAGGGGAAGCCCAACAAGGGAAGGCTCACCTTGGTGAATGACAGTCTCTCCACAGTAATGGAATCCAAACGTGAGCAGCGTGGTCGGAGTATGTCTCCGAGATGAGAAAACACAAGCTCGCTCTGGACGTTGGGGGGGGGGGGGATGGAAAGGAGGTCCATGGCCACATTGGACAACTCTGGCCATACGACCACTTTCCTAGCCCAGAAATGGAGGGGATCTGACTGGTGGGGCTGAGGGAGCTCAGCCAGATATTCCCACACCATTATCTCTGCTGGATCCTCCTCAGCCAGCTGTCTTTCCTCTGGGGCAACAGCCCAGGTCACCACAGAGCTCCAGTAATGGTGGTGACTGGAGCCTTCCCCAGGTGAAGTCCTTCCGTGTGGCTCAGGCAAACCACCCTGCCCCTCGTGGCCTGATGTTCCTGTTCCCCCATGCAAGCATTGTGCCCCCAATGCCCTGCGGACCTCAGTGGAGAGCTCCATTCTCCACTCCTCAAGGTCTGAGGTGCATGCTGCCAAGCCCCCCTTGATTCGAGGATCACACAAGCAGGCCATGCGGTCAGCTCTGTTGCTATAGACAGGATGGAGTCGCTTCTGCATGCCTGCCTGCAATCTCTTAACCAAAGCCCTAGTCCATGGAAGGAGGGAGGATCCTGGTGCCAGAGCAGTTTCCAGGGATCAATCGAGGGCATGAATCAGGGGGATGACCTGCCCCAAGTTTGCCGTATAACCACACTAGATGTCAGTAGTTTCTTGGAAAGGCTTGAGCACCTCCACCATCTGGGAGAGGGCTAGCCAATCCATGGCACTGATGCCCACCTCTCCCCCCCCCGGGCAGAATGGGCATGAGGTACATGATGTCCTCCAAAATGGCCTTTTGCTCCACCAGGCGGGACACCATGGTGTAGGTGGAGTTCAACCAGCAGAAGGCTGAGGCTTCCACAGTGGACAGTGGAAGTTCAAGCAGGGCAGTTGTCTCAGTGACAAGATGAGTGGCCGCCTGATGGGCCTCCCCCTTCGACCACTGGCTGAGGGTCCATGGCAGACCCAACGGGTGCCACTTCGCGGAGCTTGGCCTACCTCATGCTCCCGGACCCAGAAAATTTGGCATTGAATGTGTTATTGATGTGATAACAGTGGATTTCTGAACCCCTTCCTTGATCACGTTCGTCCATCCCTGTCCTTTTCACAGGTCACTGCCTGGAGCCACATTCACTGGACTGCAACATGCTATCAGACTGCTGCTTGACTTTATTTACATGATAGGAGAATATTATGTGACCTGAGCACTGAATCTAGCAAAAGGTGGAGGCCATTGTTCTGAGGGAACACACTCGGAAGGACAGCAGACACAAATAGCAACACATTTGTCATAGGGTACAGGCGACCTCATGGCAGTGTCTTGCCACTCAAGATGGGGACACAGGGCATTGGCAATTTCATACAGTGGCTTCCTTGTCATCCAAGTTTCGACACCACAGGGAGTCATCCCAAGCTGCCAGAAAGGTTTCTGACCTCCACCACCTCCCTCTGCCAGGTTTAAGCCAACAGGACCAATCCAGCCGATCTCTGCTCTCTTGTCTCCCTTTGCCTTCTCCCAAACACTGGCCACAAAGAGACCCAACAGGCCATGCATCCAGCACGCAAACCTGCACTTTGCTTTTAAGTGTATTTGCCCTAGTAATTGGAAGTGTAGCCCATGCAAAGCAATTTCAGGCCAATCAGGAAAGGCAAGGGTAGAGAGAAAACTGCCCCTCACAGAACCATCGGCTGAAGACCCCTCTTGTCTCTCTCTCCATCTGTTCCTTCTTTCTTCTGCCTCTCTGCTTGAATGACATCTATCTGAATGGAGAAGTGGGAAGGGGCTGGCAGTGAAGATCTGGGCAACAGCAAAACCTCCTGGCTTCTTGATAATGGCTTTTAAAAGAATTCCCTGGAAAAGCTGTCATATCATGAGCAATAATATGAGAACATTAAAAAGAATGCTCTTTAAAAGTTCCTGAAAACCCAAACACACAAACACAAACAGAGAAAGAATGGAAAACCTGGATATCAGTACTTTGTGTTTTTTTTTAAACAAGTAAAATTTTATTTAGAATATAACATTACAAAACAGTCGAAGTGAAAACACTAACCCATCAGTCACTACAAACCGACGACCAGGTAGACAAACAACAAAAGATAAAAGAAATAACCCACTACTAACTAAAACAATCCCCCCTTTTTGGGTCAGAGACTCCAACATCATTTGGATCTCGGATTTCTCCAATTGGTTTCCAGTGAGAACTGAGTACATAAAAGAACAAATTTTGGCCTACACTCCTGTCTTATAGCAGTACTTTGTAATGGCTCTTCCCTGGTTGGATAGGTTGGCTATATTATGATGCTTAGATGTCAGTCAAAGTGAAGTGAGGACCCAAGGCTGAAACCTGAAAAATGACATCCATGAGACATAAGTTTATCAGGACTTTGACGAGAAGAGTCCTCTAAGGAACAAACACCTAATAATACGTACGGCATTCAAGAGATTCCAACTAACAGAAAAGACATGATGAAGGAACACAACATGATAAATGAATTCAAGAAATTATTGAATACAAATATTAATCAGCCACAGGACAATATGGATGCATTTTTAGATTAAAAAAAATGGATCTAAATAATCACAGTTAAAGGCTGAGATGAATAAGAAACTGATTGATTTTGAAGACAGGATGGGGAAAAATGTGTGGCTTTCCAGAGGGAGGAGCAGAGGATGAGATGAATCTGATAGAATTGATAGAACAGAATGGAAAGGTAGGTGAAAAAAGATAATCAAAGGGGTAATACATTAAATTTATAAGATTTTAATAGAAGCAGAGGAGCAACATGATGTTAAAAGAATGTTAAAGTGTTTGTCCTCAGTACCCTTAGGCAGAGAAAACAGAGAAGAGCTATAGACAGCCCACACTTAGGCATTTAATTGATTGTATTGAGATCTGTAGCTGCTTTTAAAAAAGAAGAAATATTCCAGTTCTCTCTACATCCAGAAAATGAAAGCAATGTTGTTCTCTATTCTAAACCTGCTACCAGGAAAAATGACAGCCGTTCACAATGGCAGAAGAAGCCAAGTTGCATGCCTACATATCAAGCATAGCTAAAGACCTGCAGTAATTTATGTTTGTAGTTAATATGTATGTAAGCTTTATTTGCCACTTTTTCAGATTTCAGTTAAAATCGTGGCCTGCCCACCAAACAGATTCCAGATACCCCCTTTTTCATGGGTTCATTTTATTTTCAGGCTTCCAGTTATGCAATACTGTCCCCTCCCCCAAATGTCCAGCTGCTTTGGGAAGCAGTGGTTTGGAAACTTCTTAAGGGGGAATGAAGTTTGTGTTGAGCAAGAAAGAGGGGGGGGGGATCAAAATGTGTTTTTTGGGGGGGAAACAATTGCTGCATGTTTTGAAGTCGAGCGCCCCCTCTGTGAAAACAGATTGTCTTTGTCTAAGTAAAGGGCTCTCTGATGTTCATAAATTTACAGTTTTGCTGCTCAGCTGGAAAATGTAGACAGGCTGAAATAAAACGCCCACTGCCAGATGGTTTCTTGTGGTCGGAGGCCTCCTTCTCCTCAGCGAGGGAGAACACAGAACTGATAAGGCCGAGGGAAGTTGCCGGTGCTGCTCATGAGGGGAGAGAGGTCGATGTCCTTGGGATCCTGGAGGGGCTTCAGTTTGAACTGTTGCAGGATGGTGGCCAAGAAGAGGAACAGCTCCATGCGGGCGAGGCCCTCCCCTGCACAGATCCGTTTACCTGCAAGGGAAACCAAGGCAGGAAGGTAAGCACAAGGAGGGTTACTGCTGTTTCTTCAATGGCTTGGGAAAACTTCTCGACAAGGTGAAGGGGCTCAAATGCAGGGAATGTGGCCCTCCAGGAACATCTCCTGGGAACATTATCTGCAGCCTCCTTTCCACTTATTGTGGTGGGGAAGGGGAAAAGGCAAGGGCAAAGGACTCTGCAGGGCATGGAGTAGTAATAGATGCATAGCAAAGACTATTGGCTCATTTCTCCATTCTGGTCCATTGAGGAACCGAATTTGAAGTTGAAGGTATGGCTATATTAAGGACAGGGAAGGATCCAGCCTGAGCCACTTTGGAATGGTTTGGTACAGTGGGACCTGATTCGTTTACTGCTTCTGTACACATGGACAGAATTCCTGGAGCCCCTGCAGTTGTCATCTAGTCAACCACATGCTGGTGTTAGATCGCTTGGTTTCAGTCCCTTTGGTCGCCATGTGACCCTCCCCTTCTCACTCCCCACTTCCTTCCTTCTCTGTTGCAATAGCTGTCAGCCAGTAGCCATTAATGCTGTTTTTATGCACAAATGGGGGCAGGTACAGGGTGCCATGTTTCAGCCTCATGTTTTCTCATTTTAAAAAATTAATTATTGCTAAGTGGCATAGCGCTGCATTGTTTCATTGCTGAAGAACCCTAAGTGACCCGTTGGCTGCCCTCATTTACAAAATACATTTCTTTTTTTAAAAACAGTTGAACATTTTATAACTACTGTACTATTTAGTCTACACTGTGTGTTTAGTCTACAGTGTATTTAGTCTACACTGAGAGATGTTGAGTGACGTCACCTTTGCACACACACGCAGAGCAAGCCCAGAGGAAATGGGCTGATGTTCAAAATGCTTGACATCTTTCAAAGTCAATGCCGGAAAGCAGACACTGTTATCATTTTGTGCAACTGGCTCTTTGTGCAGTTTTCCTTTGTGTATGTGTAGCTTTTGTCTTCAGCTCCTGTTGAGACCTCCATGGAGGGCTCAAGCTTTTCCAGGAGAAATCAGAAGGGACTTGACATTGACTCCCACCAATATCCTCTCCTTGCCCCAAGGGTGGGAGATGAGGATGATTCCAAGGAGCTGGACAATTGGGGGAGGGGGAGATGGGCCCTTTTACCTGCCGAGAAGGGCATGAAGTAGTCACTCTTCCTGAAGGTTCCGTCTTTGTTCAAGAAATGCTGTGGGTCAAATTCTGTGGGGTTTGGAAATTCTTTGCTGTCGTACAGCACAGAGGTCAGGACAGGGAAGATGGTGGTGCCCTGGGGAGAGGAAAAAGAAGTGGGTTATGCCGTTTGCTGTCCGTGTTTGAGCTGAGATGCTTTTGATGTCGCTTGTGCTTCTCCTCCCTTCACCCGACCAGGAGCCAGGTTTCCAAGCCCCATTCTTAGCCCCTTTCCTTTTCCTTCTCATTCCTCTTGGCTTTCCCGTCCATATCCAATGTTTTAAATGAGTCTGGACCTCTTAAAATCAGTGAAATTGAGCTCGGTCGGGACTTATCCATTTCCCCTCTGGTGCAGGGAATCGACTCTCCCTGGGACCAACTGTTGCATTCAAGCCTTTATGTTTGCCGTTCATTTGGACGAGTGTATGTACTTAGGGTCCTCCAAAGCTCTCCCACGGTTGTTATTGTGACCAATTTGTGTGAACTGATCGATGTATTGTTCAATGAAGTATTGCAACGAGAAGGGAGGCCATGGCTCCTGGAACGTCAAATGAAGCTGGTGGGGTAAGTGCCTGCTGTGTACGGGTGACTTATCAGGATTCAGTCAAAGGTGACTAATGACAGATGGGCAGATGGGAGCGGAGAGGGAGGGAGGGAGAAAAAGACAGAGAGTCTCAGGGCTGCTTCATTGCTGATTGATCTCAACTGTCTTTGAGAGATGGGTTAAATCAAGGGTGGGCAAAATGCAGCCCCCCAACAACATTTTGTTCCATCCAGCACTGTTGCCCTACCAGCCACCCCATATAAACTTCTCAAATATTTGAAGATTTAAATGAACATATCCCTCCTTCACCATTTTTCAGAAAAGTTCCTTTGAAACCTTTGCAAGGCATACAGGAATGTAGTCCCTCCTCCTATTTCCCCTTACTTAAACAAAAAGCTTTACTTAAAAAAAAAAACACAATTTCTTAAAAACACAATTTTAAAAACCCAAAATATTATATTTCAACCCATTTTTCAGGTAATTAAAACGAAAAACATCCTAACTGTTAGAACAGCATGACAGTGGAACCAGTTACTTCAAGGGAAGGTGTTGAGTGCTCCAAAACTGGAGGTATTCAAGAAAAAGGTAGATAATCACCTGGCTATGATTGTATTCCTGCCTTGAGCATGGGGTTGGACTTGATGGCCTTGTAGGCCCCTTCCAACTTCACTTTTCTATTATTCTATGGTTCTATGATTCTATTCTTACGACCTGTACAAATATCAACCACGGTGAACAAAATTCAATATGCACCCCGATTTCTTTGGCCACGTCTAAAGCACTTGCCCCTTGGAAGCACAGCCTTTGGGCTCCTGGCAAGACAGAAACACAGCCCCGAGCCCTGCCAAGATCCATGTGCCTACGTCAGTCCCCTCGGTCACACGGGAGCTCCTGTTCTGCCCTAGAAGCAGAGCCGGTACCTTTGGGATGACGTATTGTCGGAAGGGGGTGTCTTTGGCCACTGAGTGGGGGAGACTCAGTGGGACGAGAGAGATGAACCTCTGGATTTCGTGGATGACGGCGTCTGTGTAAGGCATTTGCCCGCGGTCAGCTATGCACGGCGCCCTGGCTCGGCCAACCACACTGTCAATCTCTTCATGCACTTTCTCTGGAAAGGGATGGGAAAGACTCAGCACCAATTCCCTGACATGACACGGAAGCCCTGGAATCTGGCCAGAAGGGTTGACCTGGTGGCCGATTGCCCTACAGGCTGGATGATGGATTGGGTGGCTTGGCCTCCTCTATGTGACTTTTTCTTCTGAATAGTCTCCATTCTCCAGCTCTATTCCCTGATCACCCCTTACAAAGAAGCTGCACCCCGAGATGCAGGCCATTATTTCTTCATGGCCCAACATATTTCACATGACAGATGTTCTTCAGAAGAGTTGGGTGCCTATTTTTATTGAAGGGGGAAATATATACATGCTCTCTGCTTTTGAATCCTGGAAGCAGAGCTCTCTCCAAGTATTCTAGAAGAGTATTTCTGGACAGTTAGCTCCCGTGAAGAAAGCCTTTTGCCTGAAACACAACAGCTTCCCAGTTCCCACCTCTTTTTCTGGTGGTGGTTCTGGTGGATCCTTCCTGGTTTGGCTTGTGTTTTTACTTTCCCACTGGCACCTATGCTAACTTCCATGATCACCCAAAATCCTGCCATTTCTGGGAATCACCCAGGCAGCAAGGCAGGAATTCCACGGGGCCATGATGAGACATGGAGAACCTGAAAGTGGAGACCACCAAGGGGAGGGAATGGAGTTGAGATGCCAGCAGGTAGTTGAAGGGTCTGTTTTACCTTCTACCTCCGGGTATTTCTGGAGAATCAAGAGCCCGTATCTGAGGGTCGTGCTGGTTGTTTCTGTTCCGGCTGCAAACAAATTAAGTACGGAAGCCACCAGGTTTTCAGGGGTGAACTCTGACGCGCCGTTCTTTTTCTCCTGAAGAAACATGAGGCGTAATCAGTGCCGCCAACTTAACTGAGCTTGATAAAAATATAATACATGAACTATGTAACAAATAGGAGAGGTTCAAATTGGCAGAAAAGCAGCACGGAACCTGTCCAATGAAGCCCGTAAAATAAAATAAAATAAAATATGTATCAACACCTGGCTCGCAGAGGACAGAAGACAAAACCAGGAATCAAATGGCCTTTATATAAGAAAATAATAATTTTGACAAGGAAAAATATAAATATTTCATAGTATTCCGGACCTAATTCTGTTCCAGGTGTTTTCCCTATCTTCCATTTATTTATTATTCCCCCTATTTCCTCTTCAGTAATTAATTGTTTCATTCTATCCCTATCCTCTTCCAACAGTTTTTTTATCATAGTTTCTCTCTTTATATTCTTTAATTTTATCTAGAAATGGATTTTTACTAGTATATAGTTTGTTTGTTTTAAATAAAAACCTTGGATCGCTTCAAACTTTTATTTCACTTTGTTACACCTTCTCCTTGTGCTCTGTTGTTGTTTAGTCATTAAGTCGTGTCTGACTCTTCGTGACCCCATGGACCAGAGCACGCCAGGCCCTCCTGTCTTCCACTGCCTCCTCGAGTTTGGTCAAATTCATGTTGGTAGCTTCGATGACACTATCCAGCCATCTCATCCTCTGTCGTCCCCTTCTCCTCTTGCCTTCACACTTTCCTAACATCAGGGTCTTTTCCAGGGAGTCTTCTCTTCTCATGAGATGGCCAAAGTATTGGAGCCTCAGCTTCAGGATCTGTCCTTCCAGTGAGCACTCAGGGTTGATTTCTTTCAAAATGGATAGGTTTGTTCCTTTTGCAGTCCAGGGGACTCTCAAGAGTCTCCTCCAGCACCACAATTCAAAAGCATCAATATATTACCCTTATTTTTTTTAATTGAGTATCTTTTGCTAGTAGCTTAGAATTTTTATTACTGAGTTCAAAATATTCTCTTTTTAAATAAATTAAATTCCTTTCTCTAACAGTTAGGAAGTTTTTTCCTCATATTCAGCTGAATTCTGGCTTCCTGTAACTTGAGCCCACAGTTGTATGTCCTGCATTCTGGGATGATCGAGAACAGATCCTGTCCCTCCTCTGGATGATAGACTTTCGAGTCTTTGAAAAGGGCTATCCTATCTCCCCTCGGTCTTCTTTTCTCAAGGCTAAACCTGCCCAGTACTTTCAGTCTTTCCTTCTTCAGGGCCGGAGGTACCACTAGGCAAACTAAGCGACCGCCTAGAGCGCAGACCTTAGAAGGTTGCAGAAGTGGCCTGAGAGAGGCACAGTTTTATAAAGACTAGTTTTTGGGGAAAAAATGCAACTGAAAATTTATATTTTAAAATTTTAAGATAAATACCACAACAGTGCTATGGAATATAATTATTTATAAAGTCTTATAAATTTTTTCTATCTACTGCAACCCAAGGGTCATTTCATAGAAAAAGGGTACTCTCATTAGCATTACTCATTTGCATCTATCACCCCTGGCATCAACGAAAGTCAGGAAAAAACCACTGGGTCAGTAAAAATAAATAAATAAGCACTTTCAGAGTTGCCAGTACTGCATACCCTTGAGTCCCCCCCCCCGAGGTGACCCGCTGCTTCAACCCCTATTTCTTACAAATGTCCCATTGACACCAGCCACTGTGATCTACTTCCTGGGGTTATACGTAATTAAACAGGGCTAATGGACAGGCCACTGCGGGGGAGAAAATTTTGTTGCAGATTCTGCCACTTCCCTCTCTCACTTAGATTTTGGTCTCTTTTAAGCAAGTTCTGTGTACCAGACCAACACCCCTTAGTGGAAGTGAGAGGGAACTCTGGTTTCACTTTCAATGGGGCAACTCTTGCACTGCAACGACAAGGCCTCTATTGAGCGGAACCTACTCGCTTGGATGGTGTTCCCAATTCACATTTGGGGGAAAGTTGAGTTTCTATCTTCTTTTACTCAATTTTTACTTTTCAGTTACTTATGTGATCATTACATTGTATTTGGGAAGTGGAACACTGGGGGAGAGTGAGGCCTTCCTTGTTGAAATAGCTTTGGTTGCCTGCTTGCTGAAGTGGTTGCATTTTGCTGGGTATAGGATGTGTCTCTATATCTATATAAGGGGTCTAGTCATGTTCTACACCACTGTGTGGCTGCTGTGTGACAGAGTGTGTTGGCCTAGATGGGTCATTGGCCTGATCCAACATGGCTTCGTTTATTTTCTTATGAGGCCAGTTCCTACAATGTCGACCTGGTAGTCATTTCCCATAAATTTAAATTATGTGTTTTTTAATAATAATTTGTTCTGAATGTGTTTTTCATTTAGAGTTTTTAAGCAGTCTTCTTTGGAGTCATGGCCATGGGCACTGTTCTGAATTGCCTGAAAATGTGCTTGTACTCACTAATAGAATATCATCCAGGTAGGCTGCTACTCTGAAATCTGTACATTGCTCAGAAATCGATTGCTCCACCTAAACCCAGCTTTCTCCTGGTCTTGCTTGGCTTGGACTAAGTGGGCATTGCTAACTACAATTCTGGCTTATCCCTGGACTGATCTTAAACATATAAAATGTTGTCTTCATCCTAGGGAGAGCTATGGCTGATAAAAAACAACCATCTGGAGCTCAGTTCTGCAAACAAAAGGCAAAAAGAGCCAAAGAGCAAGCAAAGCAAGAGGGGTTCTTCCAGAAATACCTTTGCACACAGGAAGCAGTCAAAGAACAAGAACATGATGATACCCTTGTTGAAACGACCACTGAGGAAGCTGTACACGGTGCTCTTTCTACAAGTGATATAAACTCTAAGAATGAACTTCCACAATTTGTAGGCCTTTCAGTAAAACATACAGAAGAAAAAAGAGGATTTCAAGGAAAGTGAGAGTACTGCAATGACTGCAAAAGAAGATAATGTTGTGCCCAGCTTGGATGACACTGATCTTGCTAACTGGCCTAACTATTGCAGTGATAATTTGCGACAGCTTATAGTACAATATGGACCATAGCAGGCTATATCACGTGACTTTCCAAAAGACTCAAAACCAAGAAGATTTTCTCCTATAGACTACAAGAGGAGACTAGCAAATGGTGAAGAGGTGTGCTGTCAATGGCTGATATATTCCACCTCAAAAGATGTGGTTTTTTGTTTTTGTTGTAAGCTGTTCAACAAAGTAAATAGTGCATCAGTGCTACAAGGACAAGGTTCAAAAGACTGGAAGAACATTGGAGCAATTCTGTCTTCACATGAGAGAAACTCTCTCCATTTAGAAAACTATCCGACCTGGAGAGAACTTGAATTGCGCTTATATAAAGGAAAAACAGTTGATGATATTAACCAGCAGAAAATCAGGCAAGAAGAACAATATTGGCAACAAATGTTGGAACGCTTGATTGCTTTGGTCAGACTTCCTGGCATGCAAAACTTGGCTTTCCGTGGTACGACTGAAAAGTTGTATAGTTGTTAGCAATTTGGTCTCTAGTTCCTTTGCCCCTTCAAAATCCAGCTTGTACTTCTGGGAGTTCTCAGTCCACATACTGCTGAAGCCTGCCTTGGAGGATTTTGAGCATAACCTTGCTAGCATGTGAAATGAGTGCAATTGTACGGTAGTTGGAGCATTCTTTGGCACTGCCCTTCTTTGGGATTGGGATGTGTAGTATTGATAGGAGGGTGTTTTTTCTTGGCGATTAGAGTGAACATAAATAAGAGGTGATAATTATTTGGGACAAGGGGGAAATACATCAGGAAAGGGAATTGTTAAAAGGAGCAATATGACCACCAGATCCTCCAAAAAAGAGGAACCCCCAGGACAGGGAGGAGGTGTGGCCAAACTAATGAATCAAGACCCCTTTAAAAATGCAATGCAGGAGATGCAAACAAATATTGTCAGACAACTTTCAGATCAGATGCAAGAATTAAGAGCAGATTTCAAAGCTGGAACTGAAAGCACTAATCAAAAGATAGACACATTTATACAGACAGTGGAGAAAGTTGAACGCAGATTAACAACAGTGGAACGAGACATACAAGATATTAAAGAAGAGAAAGACAGGATCCATTCACGTCTCCTAACTCTAGAGATGGAAAAAGCCTCTTATTTTCTGCGAATTCAGAACGTTGAACAACAACAGGGAGAAACGGAATCAAATTTATTAACATTAATCTCTGAAGAACTGGCCAATCAAACGGGGATAGACCAGCAAGAGTTGGAACAGTTGGTTGAAAAAATCTTCCGTGTGGGAAATGCTTTCACAAGATGAAATAAGCTACCAAAGGAGATACATATAAAATTCTTAAGAACAGTGAAAGAAAAAATACTGAAAGTCAATAGAGAGAGGTATCTGACAATCAGAGGCATGAAGATTAATGTACTGAAACAGGTGCCTTGGAGTATGCGGAAAAAAAGACAAGAATATTCCTTCCTTACTAAAATACTAATAGATAGAAAAATCCCATTCTCATGCAAATCCCTGAAGGAGTTTACTTCAACTGGGAGTCCAGAAGATACAACCTGAATAGCAAAATGAAAGCCAGAAACTTCATGATAGAAATGAAACAAAAACTGAAGCTGTCAGAAGAAGATCTACAGTTCTCTAGTGAAGAATCAGGAGAAGAACAAGGAGAAGAACAACAACAACAAGGAACGGGATGAAAGACCAAGGATGTCACCCCCAGTGAGGAGAACTACAAGCAAGGAACTGAGAGATAAAACTGGTAGTAAAAGCTGTCCAGATGTCTAAACAAGTTAAGTTTCTCTCAGTGAATGTGAAAGGTATCAACTCACCTCAGAAAAGAAGAAAAATATTTAATAAACTTTTCAAAGCAAAGGTAGACATCATATCTATTCAAGAGACCCATGAGAAAGCCTTTGATAATGTCAACTGGGAGTTTATGTTGTTACAACTAAAGAAAATGGGAACGGAAGGAACATTTCTACAAACAATTAATGCAATATATACCAAACAGGAAGCCAGGATTAAAATTAATGGTAATCTAACTGGAAACATACAGATTGAACAAGGCACAAGACAGGGATGTCCACTATCCCCCCTACTATTTATTTTAACATTGGAAATCCTCAACAGACAGATAAGGGACAATGAGGGAATTAAAGGACTTAAAATTAGAGGAGAAGAATTCAAGGTGCAAGCATATGCAGATGATTTGGCAATAATACTAGAAAATCCTCTAGAAAATTTGGAAGAATTACTGAGAGTCATAGAAGAATTTGGACAGGTGGCAGGTCTTTTTGATAAAATATCTTTTTTTATCTTTTTGATAAAATAAATTATCAAAAAACTAAATTCATGACTAAAAACGTAAAGAAAGAAGATGTGGAAAAATTGGTGAGGAAATCTAACTTTGAGGTGGTACAAAAACCCAAATATTTAGGAGTTATCATCACAAAAAAACCAAGTAACTTAATGAAAGAAAGTTATTTTACAATACAGAAGGAAATCCAGAAAAATTTGGAAGAATGGAGTAAGCTGCAACTCTCTTTGATGGGAAGAATTTCAACAATAAAAATGATGATACTACCAAAACTATTATTTTTATTTCAAAACTTGCCAATACTATTAAATTTTAAATATTTTAAGGACCTGGCTAGTTTGACATCGAAGTTTGTATGGAAGACTAAGAAACCAAGAATAAAACTCAGACTATTACAAGACCTAAAAGAAAGAGGGGGTTCAGGACTACTGAATTGGTTATTATACTATAAGGCTTGTGCTATGATGTGGATAAAAGAATGGATAACTCTTGAAAACCAAAGATTATTGAAACTGGAGGGACATGATCTAAAAATGGGTTGGCATGCATATGTGTGGTATGTGAAATTCAAAGAACAATCACATCTTGCAGAACATATTCTGAGGAAGGCGTTATGTTTAGTATGGCAAAAATTCCAAACACAAGCTTATAAGAAAATTCCAAATGGGTAGCTCCTATAGAGGCATTCACGTTGAAAGTGTTGAACCAGAAAGGAGCATTACTCACATATAAATAATTACTTTCTAAAGAACAGAATATAAAAGATAAGCAAGAGCTAGAGGAATTAGGAGTGGCCACTGATTGGTGGTCAATTTTGAAACTGGAATCGAGATATAAAAAAGATAAAATCATGGGTTTCTTTGAGGGCGAAGTCCAGGTGGATAAACTGTGGATATATACTGATGAGAAAAAAAAAATGTACATATACTTATTGGAGTATGACTTGGAGGATAAGATGATGGTAAAATGGGCAAGTAACTTTGGACATAATATTGATATTGATGACTGGACAAAGATGTGGAAAGAGTGTCACAAGATGATTAAGCCAGTAAACCTTAGGGAAAATATCCTCAAAATGTTTTATAGATGGCATTATACACCTGTAAGATTGGCAAAAATATCAGAGGGTAACAGCAATGTTTGTTGGAAGTGTAAAAAAATACAGGGACTTATTATCATATGTGGTGGACATGCAAAATAGTCAAAAGATACTGGACACAGGTGAGGGAAATAGTAAAAGAAATTATTCAACAAAAATTAAATTTTAAACCTGAAATAGCATTACTGAATATCATGCCAGAAATCATTGATAAGAAAATAAAATACTGTCTAATGTATATACTCACAGCAGCCAGGCTACTCTGGGCCCAAAAATGGAAAAGTGAAGAAATACCAACGATAGAGGAGCTTCTAAAGAAGTCATTGGATATTGCAGAACTAGATACACTTTCAGAAATGCTACGGGAACAACCAAGAGACTATGTAAAACAAAGCTGGAAATTAATATATATTTGGGCCCAGAAAAAGACAGGGGTTTAGGGCAAAACTTTGTATTTTATGTACTCAGTGCTCACCGGAAACCAATTGGAGAAATCCGAGATCCAAACGATGTTGGAATCTCTGTCCTAAAAGGGGGGAGGGTTTGTTTTAGTTTAGTGGTTTTTCATTTTTTGTTGTAGTTGCTGGTTGTTCGGAGTTTTTTATTTGTTTGCTTTGTAGTGCTTTTTTTTAAAATAAAGTCAGCCAAATACTATTCAGTTATTCTGGATTGCATACCTGATGTTAGTCATACTGAACAAATGACAATGATTGTAAATTTTGTCAATGTGATCAAACCATCAGATACCGAAATGTCCAAACCTGAGGTTATGATAAAAGAACATTTCTTGGGATTTATTCCATTAAAGGACACTACAGGTGCCTTTATGACAGAAACTCTTCTTGGACAGCTTGAGCAAATGGGATTACCAATTGAGGATCTGCGTGGTCAAGGTTATGATAATGGGAGTAACATGAAAGGCAAAGAAAACAGCATACAAAAGAGAGTCCTAGACATAAATCCACGTGCCTTTTTTGTGCCCTGCAATGCACACTCTTTAAACTTGGTAGTCAACGATGCCGCTAAATGTTGTCTGGAAGCAACAAGTTTCTTTGGTTTGATTCAACAGATCTGTAATTATTTCTCTGCATCGACTCAGCATTGGCAAATTCTAACTAGCCATGTATCAGGCAAAACTGTTAAGCCACTGAGTCAAAAAAGATGGGAGAATCGGATCGATGCTTTAAAACCCCTGAGATACCATCTTGGTAGTATATATGATGCTTTAATAGAGATCTTTGATAACACAAGCCTAAAGAATTTATCTGGAAATACTTCTCGAATTGAAGCTAAGGCCCTTGCTGATGTAATTTGTAAGTTCAAATTTGTGGTATCCCTTGTTACATGGTACAACATTCTTTTTGAAATTAATGTTACAAGCAAGCTGTTACAAAATAAGGAAAATGATTTAAATTCAGCTACAAGCCAATTGCAAGTGACTAAGAATTACCTTGTGGGCTGTAGGTGTGATGCAGGTTTTCAACAAGTTTTGATGGATGCTACTGAGATTACAAAGGAGCTAGAAATACTACCAAACTTTGAGACAGAACAAGTTAGAAAAAGGAGAATAAAAAAGCAGTTTGAGTATGAAGCACAAGAAGAGGCACCACAAGATCCAAAGCAAAGAGACGTCAGCAAAGGCTAGTCTACCACTTCGATCGTCTGACCTCTACTTCCTTCCTGCATGTGTTGCTAGATTGACATTTTCAGAGTCTGCCCATCAGTCTCATCGTCATTCCAACTTCCGTTCCTGTTTCCCAAAAGACTCCCCACCCACTGATCCACTACAGCTTGTCCTCTCCTGCTTTCTTCTCATATTGTGAATGCGCACAAGAGTAAACATATGTGTTCCTGACTGAAAATGGCATCTGGGGCTACACTCAGATTCAGGCGAGAGGAAGCAGACAAATCCTGGCAATCTATGAACCAGAATGGATGTCTCCTTTGCTTTCTCCCACGGACGCCAGGTGAGTAGAGAGGTGCGCCAGGCTGGCAAATAGGGTTGGCTGGTTCTCAAGGCACCAGCTGATGCCTCGGGAAGCTTCTCCAGGCCTCCAGAAGGGGATCGCCATGTCAGGGCAAGCCATGCCGGTGGAGGAGGAGAAGGCTGGGTTTCTGTGTGTGAGGTGCGTTTAGCCCACCAGCCCCTGGCATTTCCCTCCCTCGTGCCAAGGCTGCTCGGCTGCATTCAGAGTGTTTGGTGGTGCCACCTAGGCTGCAGGGCCAGCCTCCCAACCTGGGCACTCGGTCCACTGATGACCAGTCCTCTTAGCTTCCCCTCAGACCAAGGAGCTCCCCTCTGATGCGTGAGCCCACGGCTGAGCTTCTCACTCCCTTGGACCACGGGCTCTGCCTTTAAGCTTACCTGCTCCATTCTAATAAGGAAGCAGTCGATAAAATCCCGGGTGGCACTGGGATCCAGAGTCTCCTTATGCTGTTTCACCGCTTTGGAAACAAACTCTTTTAATTTTTCAACGTTTTTGGTTATTCTCCGGTGAGGCCCAGGAATGAGGTCCATGAAAGACGGGAGGATATTGGCCATCTGAAAGGCAAGGCAGAAGAGACACGTCCCGGTCACTGGTGTCAAACGTCCCTTTTCCCTCCAGGGTGCTTGCAGGCAAAGACAGCACCTGCTTCAGCTCAGTGAGAAACTGACTGGAACATCCCAAAGCCGAACAAGGTCCAGTGGCTTTGTTCCCATTTCGGTGGCCCTCGTAAGCATGGCTACGACTTTTCTAGGTCTCACGGAAGGGAGAGGGGAGGAAGTTCCACAAAGTCTCCTTTGTTCAGCGGGAAAGCACACAGATCTACCCAATATACCTTGAACTCAAAAACCGGGGGGTGAAAACCAAAATCCTGCATGACAGGGAACTTGCCGGCCTCTTCCTGTGTGCCTGGCAGCTGGAGACGTCGGATCGCAACAGAAGACCCTTGGGGGCCTCCAAAAGGTTCCTTCCGTCTTCTTCTCTGCCGTTCTTCTCATGATGTCCAGGTAGACTGTCAACCCTTTGGGGGCAGGAGCCCCTCCCCTCCCCATCACTCAGGATCACCTATGTGTGGGCCCAGAGGGGAGCCCTCTAGGCATAAGGCCAATAAAAGGTCATGCGGCAGTGCCTTGTGGACCACGCGGACGAGGGTCTTACCTGTCCCCAAGGAGAGCTAGCAATCTTGAAGTTGTCATTGAATATGTTGAGGAGGGCTAGAAACCTCTCATCGTGGTAATCAAAGTGGGCACCAAAGACGATGGAGCAGATGACGTTGGACGTAGCACAGCTGAGCAGGAAGGTGGGGTCGAAGGGCTTCCCTGGAAGAACAAAAAGACTCCACTAGCCTCGCCCAGCCAGCCAGAAACCACAGCCGGCTCCTCCCTTGAAATGGTTAGTAAGTAAGTAAATCTTTATTGAATAATTAACAGATCATTGCTAATTTTTTTAAAAGTTAATACGATGTATTAGAGCAACAGTACTATCATGCCATAGGCATCAGTAAAAATACAATGAATTAAAATAATGCTAATATTAATACTTTAAAATAGGGCTGTAAATATGATAATTATTTATTTAAACAATTTTCACTAAAACCTCTTAAAATTCAATGATAAAACTTAAATATAACATTTAAATTATGTTCCACGTGGCTATCTTCATACGTCTAAATCTTTATGGCAATTTACACAAATATTTTCCAAATACTTAGCTCTACATGTAGTGGCTTTAAAAGCAAATATTGCGACCCTGTTTATTGTATGTGAATTAGATGTTTGTAATAGCAAGCTCAATTTCTCTGGGATGCTTCTATATTTCACTTTCTTTAAGATGGGCTGTAAATATTTTTCTCTTATATCCATATACAGGGGGCAACCAAGCACATAATGAGCCAAGTCCTCAAGAACAGGGTTTCCACAAACACACAATCTATCATCTAAAGGGATACCCTGAAACCTACCCCATTTCATCATTGTATTCATTTGTTCAAATCGTAAGCGTGTATATGCTTCTCTATATTACATTTTCATAGGGACTGTTAAATAATTTTCAAATTGGTGCAATTGTTTTGTATTGGCCAGCCATTTTGTAGTTTTTGTGGATGCAACAGCTGTTATATCAGTCTGGGCTCCTACATCAGAAATCCTTTGCTTAAAGATATGAATTGTATCTTTCCGCATTGGGTTTAGAGCCTGTGCTGTAAAACCAAATTTTGGAAAAAGCTTAAACAGTTTTTGCACCCATGAATTTCCATGATTAGATGACCTTTGCTCCTCCAAACAAATTTTGGGCAATCTTTCTTCCATTAAGCTACTTATTCTGCACCAATACTTAACTATTCTTACAGTTATCAGACCTGAAATCATTTTTATACCAAGTTCTGCTCTAACTAAATGAGCTGGGGTAGAATTTGAAACTCCCAGGATTACCTAATAAAATCGTGTTTAAACTTGTTCAATTTCCTTAAGATCTACAAAGCCCCATATTTCAAAACCATAAATTAACATAGGAATTATCTTAGCTTTAAAAGAAATTAAAATTGGGTTTAAAGTATGTGGGCTCACAGCAATGACAGGCAGAACTCTTCAGCTGTTCCAAACCGAAGCAGCAAAGCCGGCAGGGATGGGGCCACTGTGGGGCTCTACCCATGAAAAGCTCAATAGGCCCAGTGTCGGCACCCGGACATGACGAGGAAGCATCCCCGTGTACGCCCCCCTCCATGCCTTGTGGGTAGCGGTAGAGTCCCCCAAGGTTAAGGGAAGGAAAACCCCGACTGACCACCGACAGCAATGTCTAACTTTTTAAATACCCCTTCGGCTGTCACCTCGGTTAACAAGGGCCACATCCAAGCTGACCTTTTGCCGTGGGCAAAAGGTCAGCTGCATTCTCCCTGTGAAATGCCTATTGCCACCGAACCGGAACACAGTCATACTGTAGACGAAAGCCCCCACCAGCAGTCAAGTTGAGATGTGAGCAACCTGCCATCCGGACGTTGTGCAGAGCCAAGCAGAACCAAGACCCAAGCCAGAGTTTCCTTCAGAGCCAGGGGTTTAAAAAAAAAAAAAAAAAAAGGGCCACTCCAGAGCAAGGACAAGGGACACATAAGATTTTCTTTCTTTCTTTCTTTCTTTCTTTCTTTCTTTCTTTCTTTCTTTCTTTCTTTCTTTCTTCCTTCCTTCCTTCCTTCCTTCCTTCCTTCCTTCCTTCCTTCCTTCCTTCCTTCCTTCCTTCCTTCCTTCCTTCAACTTCTATACTGCCCATCTGGCTCCAAGGCCACTCTGGGCTGTTTACAACACGTAAGAAAACAGCAGGGCAGAAGAAATGGGTGAAAAAATGTATATATAATGAGATTATGTGCATGTTCTAAGGATTGTCAAAAAACAAAACAACAAGAACAAAAAACAGGCCTGGAGACAAAAACCATGTGCAGCTTCTAGAGATGTGCACCAAGAATGCTTTGATAGAACAAAACAGTGCAGACCACAAACACCTTGTGTGGAGAAACCGAGATGTCACACAGTTGGGAAGAGAATGGTTAGAAAAAGAAGTTGGAAAAGGTCTATTTGACCATCAGCATGACCCAGAAGACTGTGACAGTCCTTTGAACAGGAAGAAAAACCATCCCAAAGTCAAGGGCAGAAATCCCTGAGAGATATCGGGCAACCTACCAGAAGCAACAGAGAATAAGGAATTTTTGCAGAAAGCAAGAACAGTGTTCTGCAGAAACCTTGCGAAATTTGATGGAACCTCCCCAATCCATAGACCTTGTCTCCCTAAAATATATACTAGCAAGCATGTTTATGGCATACTGAAGAAAGAGAGATCAACCAGTAATAAACCTGCCTGGCAACTAAGGGCTTGGCTAGATTGCTGAGTTGGAGCTGGCTGATTCTGTGTGAAGAGGGTCCCTTACAGTCGCTTAGATCCCACAAGCAGAGATTGGGTGGTTTCAGATCCGAAAACCACACTGCACATCAAGAGACTTTGCTTAGCACAATCAAGAGCTTCTTTCCTTTCTAAAGGTAAAGATTTGTCAAGATCATTGAGTGGGTGGCCGGCCGGCCAGCTGGCCCTTTGGAGATTCCATTGAACATAAATGAAAAACGTCTGCTCGGCTTTCCTTCGGAGGGGAAGGGAGACATAGCTCTCCATTTCTTTTTCATGGTTGCTGACTGACACAGCGCATCAGTGATGCTTCAACAGGACTTTAAAGAACCTTTCAAAGCAGCACTGATCTCCTAGGTTTTAGGCAGCCCCCTTCTCAAGAAAATGACTGACGGGAGGGGTCAATGGTCCTGACCTACCTTTTGTGTCCTGGAGCTTTTCCAGCAGATACTGGGCTTCCTCCTGGATCCTCTCCTCAATGCTCTTCTTTCCCATCCCAAAGTTGCGCAGGGTGGTGAGGGCAAAGCGCCGGAGCAGCTTCCATCTTTCCCCATTGCTGGAGATAATCCCTGGAACCAGGGAGAAAGACCACACTAAGCATGCGGATCTGGATGTCCGAATCTCATTTCCTATATTATTTGCCAACATGGTCACTCCTTTTATCTTGTAAGTCAGTATTTCCCCAAAACTGGCTTTATGGAGAACCTGCTCTCCTACTGTGCCAGAATTCACCGGAATGATCAAAGACAAAACCACGTTAATCATGCAAACATGTCTAGACCAAACAACAACAAAAATAGGACAGAATGGCACTTTAGAGACTAGCTTATATTTCAGTGTGAGCTTTTCTGTATACATCCAGAAAGTCATTAAAAAGGGGATTGAAAATAAAACGGCCAACGTTATAATGCCATTGTACAAAACGCTGGTAAGGCCACACCTGGAGTATTGCGTACATTTCTGGTTGCCACACCTCAAAAAAGACATGGTGGAACTGGAAAAGGTGCAGAAGGGAGCAACTAAAATGATAGCGGGGCTGGGGCACCTCCCTAATGAGGAAAGGCGACAGCGTTTGGGGCTCTTTAGTCTAGAGAAAAGGCACCTGAGAGGAGACATGACTGAGATGTATAAAATTATGCAGGGGGTGATAAAGTAGATAGAGGGAAGCTCTTTTCCCTCTCATGCAATACTAAATCCAGGGGACATCCACTCCACTTGGGAGAGTGAGAACAGACCAAAGAAAACATTTCTTGACCCAGCGTGTTGTTAGTCTGTGGAACTCCTTGCCACAGGATGTGGTGATGGCATCTGGCCTAGAGGCCTTGAAAAGGGGATTGGACAGATTCCAGGAGAAAAAGTCCATTGCAGGTTATAAGCCATAATGGGGATGTACAATCTCCAGACTTCGAAGGAAGGTCCCTCCAAATGCCAGATGCGGGGGAAGGGGGATCAGGAGACCGGGATCTTGTGGTCTCTCCTGTGCTCCCAGAGGCATCTGGTGGGGCCACCATGAGATACAGGAAACTGGACTAGATGGGCCCTTGGCCTGTTCCAGCACAGGGCTCTTCTTATGTTCTTATCCCTTTTACTTCGTCTCTGGAATTAAAAGATTAAGGGTTCTGTCATTCCCCAGATCCATTCCAAATCTCATTTTTTTTTAAAAAAAAGCAAATTTATTTGTGTATAGCTGTAGGATAAAGTATCACATATAGTATACAAATAAAACCATCTAAAAACATCAAGGTTAATGAATCAATGAATATGAATTTACAAATATTCTTCGACAAATTGATGAATTGATTCATCAATTCATCTTCATTTTAAAAGCCTATATAACTGGCCCCCAACAACCTAGAGATACCAAATTTGTAGGGAAGCTTCCTCAGACGCTTTATTACAAGTCCAGAATGTTTTGTGAACATTGGATACCAAAAGGCTGAGTTATATAGTCACAAGGAGGACACCCCCAGGAAAGCTCCCCCCAGGGACTTAGAGAATCCAGAATTACACCGGAGCTTCCTATGTCTTTCCCCAACACACCTGCCAAGTTTGGTGAAGATTGGATATTGGATATCCACATTATTTACCCACAAATTGGGTCCCTACAGGATAGTTTACCACGCGGCACAGAAGCCCATGGCATTGAGGGAGTTATATTTCGCCCAGCAGAATGAGAGATCTTTGGCACTGAGGTAGCTTGGTTTGTCTCTGGCAGGCACACAGAGGCATGAGGCATTGAGCACTTAGCAGCAAAGCACACCGTGGCCCCATTGGGCACTGAGGCAGTTGGCAGCAGCAAAGTAGCATGTGTTGCCCCATCGGGCACTGAGGTAGTTGGCAGCAGGAAAGTAGGCTTTTTGCCCCATCGGGCACTGATTTTCGAGGCTGGATCAGTTGTGGGATTCGGACATTCCAGGTACCAACATGATTATTAGCGGATAGGGCGGCATTGGGGGCAGCACTGGTGGTGTATTGGCAGATATCTGCCACATGGATGAGGAAGAGGGAGGCGTTTGCCATCAAGGTGGGATAGAGACAATCCCCAAAAAGAACTAAAACATGCTCTTTTTGGCTGGCAGGGAGGGTAGGATGCTGAATTGAGAGGGGACATGACTGAGATGTATAAAGCAAGCAGCATTTGAGAATCAAGCCCAAATGAGCAGGCAGGCCTTTGGAATGTAGCCCAAGTGGAAGGAGCTACAGGAGTAGGAAATTGGTTAAATGGCCAGCAATGTTGACTTTTTGCCCCATCAGGCACTGAGGCAAAAGGCAGACTCTTGTCTCCTTCAGCAACATCACATTTGCCTGCAAAGTTAGTTAAGTTTGCCCCCAGGAGACAACTGAGGTTGCAACAGCAACAGCAGCACCAGTAGATGAATAGGGTCCAGCTTAGTGGGAAGGTGCTTCTGTTGTTGTTTAGTCGTTAAGTCGTGTCTGACTCTTCGTGACCCCATGGACCAGAGCACGCCGGGCCCTCCTGTCTTCCACTGCCTCCCGGAGTTGGGTCAAATTCATGTTGGTAGCTTCGGTGACACTGTCCAACCATCTCGTCCTCTGTCGTCCCCTTCTCCTCTTGCCTTCACACCTTCCCAACATCAGGGTCTTTTCCAGGGAGTCTTCTCTTCTCATCAGATGGCCAAAGTATTGGAGCCTCAGCTTCAGGATCTGTCCTTCCAGTGAGCACTCAGGGTTGATTTCTTTCAAAATGGATAGGTTTGTTCTCCTTGCAGTCCAGGGGACTCTCAAGAGTCTCCTCCAGCACCACAATTCAAAAGCATCAATTCTTCGGTGGTCAGCCTTCTTTATGGTCCAGCTCTCACTTCCATACATCACTACTGGAAAAACCATAGCTTTGACTATGCGGACCTTTGTCGGCAAGGTGATGTCTCTGCTTTTTAAGATGCTGTCGAGGTTTGTCATAGCTTTCCTCCCAAGAAGCAGGCGTCTTTTAATTTCGTGGCTGCTGTCACCATCTGCAGTGATCATGGAGCTCAAGAAAGTAAAATCTATCACTGCCTCCATATTTTCCCTTTCTATTTGCCAGGAAGTGATGGGACCAGTGGCCATGATCTTAGTTTTTTGATGTTGAGCTTCAGACCGTTTTTTGCACTCGCCTCTTTCACCCTCATTACAAGGTTCCTTAATTCCTCCTCACTTTCTGCCATCAGAGTGGTATCATCTGCATATCTGAGGTTGTTATTTCTTCCAGCAATCTTAATTCTGGTTTGGGATTCATCCAGTCCTGCCTTTCGCATGATGTATTCTGCATATAAGTTAAATAAGCAGGGAGACAATCTACAGCCTTGTCGTACTCCTTTCCCAATTTTGAACCAATCAGTTGTTCCATATCTAGTTCTAACTGTTGCTTCCTGTCCCACATAGAGATTTCTCAGGAGGTAGATAAGGTGGTCAGGCACTCCCATTTCTTTAAGAACTTGCCATAGTTTGTTGTGGTCGACACAGTCAAAGGCTTTTGTGTAGTCAATGAAGCAGAAGTAGATGTTTTTCTGGAAGTCTCTGGCTTTCTCCATAATCCAGCGCATGTTAGCAATTTGGTCTCTAGTTCCTCTGCCCCTTCGAAATCCAGCTTGTACTTCTGGGAGTTCTCGGTCCACATACTGCTGAAGCCTACCTTGGAGGATTTTGAGCATAACCTTGCTAGAGTGTGAAATGAGTGCAATTGTACGGTAGTTGGAGCATTCTTTGGCACTGCCCTTCTTTGGGATTGGGATGTAGACTGGTCTTTTCCAATCCTCTGGCCACTGCTGAGTTTTCCAAACTTGCTGGCATATTGAGTGTAGCACCTTAACAGTGTCATCTTTTAAGATTTTAAATAGTTCAGCTGGAATGCCATCACCTCCACTGGCCTTGTTGTTAGCCATGCTTTCTAAGGCCCACTTGACTTCACTCTCCAGGATGTCTGGCTCAAGGTCAGCAACCACACTATCTGGGTTGTCCGGGATATCCAAATCTTTCTGGTATAATTCCTCTGTGTATTCTTGCCACCTCTTCTTGATGTCTTCTGCTTCTGTTAGGTCCCTACCATTTTTGTCCTTTATCACGTCCATCTTTGCACAAAATGTTCCTTTAATATCTCCAGTTTTCTTGAACAGATCTCTGGTTTTTCCCTTTCTATTGTTTTCCTCTATATCTTTGCATTGTTCATTTAAGAAGGCCCTCTTGTCTCTCCTTGCTATTCTTTGGAAGTCCGCATTCAGTTTTCTGTAACTTTCCCTATCTCCCTTGCATTTTGTTTCCCTTCTCTTCTCTGCTATTAGTAAGGCCTCGTTGGACAGCCACTTTGCTTTCTTGCATTTCCTTTTCTTTGGGATGGTTTTTGTTGCTGCCTCCTGTACGATGTTACGAGCGTCCATCCATAGTTCTTCAGGCACTCTGTCCACCAAATCTAGTTCCTCCAATGGAATGATGTCCTCCAAAACAGCCTTCTGCTCCACCAGGCGGGACACCATGGTGTAGGTGGAGTTCCACCTGGTGGGCAGGTCTGTCAGGAGAATGTGGGTCTCCTGAACTGACTCCTCCTGTCTCTCACGCAGCCGGTGGGCAGCTCTCAGGCTGTGGGAGAAGTGGCCCACCAGTTGGCGGCATTGCTCCAGAAGTACCCGCGTCTCCGAGGTGCCTGCGTCCCACTCAGGCTTGACGTGGCTGCCCAGGCCAAGGGCATTGTGCACCACAAGGTGTAATTTGTGTGCCATGCATACGTTGCCATCAATGCCCGCCAACATGTTCTGCCCAGCATCTGTGACCATGTGGCCACGGGTGTCCTCCCCCTCTGGTGCCCACTCCTGCAGCGCAGACAGGAACTCATTGGCGATGTTCCTCCCCATTGCCTGAGCTTCTATGTGCCGCGCCTGCAGCAGAACGGACCTGTAGCCTGGGGGCAGGACAAGGGCCTCCCCCCACCGCCCTGTCGCCGATGCCCTGCCACTACTCAAGTCCTCTGGCTGCCACCAGTGGGCTGTGAGCAAGAGGTAGCCATGCTGACCTCTGCTCCACAGGTCCGCCGTGAAGTGCACCTTGTGCCCCTGTAGCCGTGAAAAATGGTCACAGACCACCTCCCTCACAGAGTCATAGAGCGAGGGCAGCACTCTAGAACTGAGAGTTCTCAGTGAGGGGAGGTTGTACCCGGGGGGGGGGGGGGGCAAAAAAAAATGCAGCAACCAGCGGAAGGCTTGGGCTTCCATGGTGGACAGAGGAAGTCCAAGCAGGGCAATCGTCTAGGCAACGAGATAAGTGGCTGCCTGCTGGGCCTTGCCCTTTGACCGCCGGCTGAGGGTCATGGCGGACCCAATGGGTGCAACTTCATGAATCGTGGCCTGCCTCATGCTCCCGGACCCTGTGGCTGCCCTTTTGGAAGGAGGCGCCTCCTTCTGTCTCCCCACATCTCTCCCTGGAGCTGCTCTCTTCCCTCCCCCAGATGGTGCTGATGAAGTGCCTTCCCCAGACAGGAGCCTTGGGTGGTGCCTCTCCAGATGGTGGTGGAGGACAGATGCCTGGGGTCTGACCCCCTCCAGACCACCACAAGGCAGGCATCACAGCATGCCAGACATGGGTAATCGCTGAGCGCCGTGAAATGATCCCACATGGCCCCTCTGCCATTTTTGCCCAAACGATGACCCACTGCCTGCCCCTGACTGCTGGCCTGGGAAGAATTCTGTGTCCCAGGGTTGCTGCTGGTCTGGGAGAAGGGAACAGATGACTCCGGGGACTGGGGGGGGGGGCTGTGAAGCCTGCCCTACCATTACTGGTTCCAAATCAGACTGGGGATCTTCGGAAACCAGTAACTCCTCAGATTCTTTTAGGAAGAGGAGTGGCAGTTCTTTTGGCACATCTGGAAGCTTTGTTTCCATGCCTGCCTGCAAGGCCACTGGAGGAGGAACAGTGGTGGTGGTGGATGTGGTGGACGTGGTGGTGATGGTGCTACTGCCTAGCCTGCGTAGCTTCACAGCCTTTTCCCCCTTTGATTTCCCATGAAGAAATCCCTTCATTTTCTACTGCCTGCCTTCCAAACGAACTAAACAAATAATAAAGCAATGGAGATTGGGGAGGGAAACTAATAGAGGGTCAGAGAGTGTGTGTAAATTTTATTTTTTTGAATGATGGTGGTGGTGAACTAATTCTTTTACTAAAATGTGACATGCCTGCCTAAACAAAGCCCCCCCCTCAGTATAATGTAAATTAGGAAAAATTCCCCCCAACCCACTGTGAAAAAGAAAAGCCCTGCCAGCTAAGTCTCAGTCCGACACACACACACACACACACACAGACACACAGACACAGACACACACACACACACACACACACAAATCAGTTTTAGGGGAAAGAAGCAGGATTCCAGTCACACATCAAATTCCCCCCCACCCACTGTGCCTGAGAGATACAACACACACAACAACACAAGCCTCCCAAAAATAAAGTTTTAAAAACTTAGAAGCCCTTCCAAAGAAGTAGCCTAAGCTACCTGAAATCCCTCCCCAAATTCCCAGTAAAGTTGAATTAATTAAATAAATGAAAAAGAAAAATACTTTAAGTGTTTGCTTTCAGCCACAAAGGTGAAACCACAAGAATGGCACAAGCCAGCAGCAACTACAGTGGTGCCTCGCTAGACGATGTTAATCCGTTCCGCGAAGATCGCTGTCTTGCGAAAACATCGTCTAGCGAAGCACGTTTTCCCATTGGAATGCATTGAAATCTCTTCAATGCGTTCCAAGGGAAAACTCAGTCGTCTTGCGAAAATCTCCCATAGGGAAACATCGTCTAGCGAGCGCGAGTCCCCGTCGGAATGCACTGACAGCTTTTGACCACTAGTCGGCGCATTCCTATGGGGAAACCTCATCGTCTAGCGAAAATTCCCCATAGGAGACCATCGTTTTGCGAAGCGCAGTAGCGATCGCAAAAAGGCATCGTCTAGCGATTTCCTCGTCCTGCGAGGCAATCGTCTAGCGAGGCACCACTGTATTCTCACTCCGGAGAGAATGAACAGAAGTGGGGAAAGGCTCAAGGGGAAAAGCTTATATGAAACCTCTGTAAAAAGTAGATACACCTTTCAGCAGTACTATTGGCTGCTGGACATGCCAATCCAGGATCTCTGTCCTGATTGGCCAGAGCTTCAAATTGGCACCAGCAAGCTCAGAGAAGCCCCAAAAAAGGGTAACGAATATAGACGAATAGAAACGGGTCGACAAATCGACGAATAAAACCGAGGAAATATTTGTCAAGCCATATTCATCGTTACTTATAATTTGACGAATACGGATCGACTAATATATGACAAATCGGCTATATTTGTCAGAAAAACCGATCCGTTTTTATATTTGTCCCCATCTCTAATTATAACTACAAAACTTCTTTCTTAAAACCGTTGCTCTAAAAGCAAAGCCAGCTGCCTTTTCAGAAATGTATGGCACTTTATCCCTCAATAGAATTTTTTTCAAATATGCACCAGATCTATCAAATGTGAGACCTAACAATTGGAAAAAAGCTACTCTCTGATCTTTATAGATTGGGCAGTCAAATAAATAGTGGGTTAGATCTTCAACTGCATTAGTTCCACATGGGCAAACTCTTTCCTCCGAACTCATAGACTGGCAACGTAACACTGTAAAATTGTTTCTCCATTTAAAATGTGATATATTAGTTAAATACTGTGGACGAGGTGTTTGAATAGGTAACTTTAGCATACCAGGGTGCACATTTGACAGACAGGCAGAAATACGGTCAGCTCGAAAATCATATTTTAAAATCATATTTTAGCCGCCCCGAGTAGACGTTGTCTAGGGGGGCGGGGTAGAAATCTAAAAATAAAATAAATAAATAAATAAATAAATAAATAAAATATGGGATTTCAAGTATTGTGCTGCCATTTCTAAATTAAAAACATTTAAAAGATCACGAGAAAGACCAGACATATCGATAATTCGTAAAATTTCCTGATTCCAAGATAAAATTGTCCTATTGTTAAAATTTAGCATCTTTTTAAAAGCAGCCAGTACTAGATTCAGATGGGACAAGCTTATGTAATGCTTGTCAACCACGTTCAGCTGCGATGTCTGCAGTGACAGGCTGCTCTCACTATTTAAGGAAGAGTGTGAGAACAGCACTTCGCCACTCACTTGTGAGTCTGGTGGTCATTACTTTACTTATGTGAATATTATGTTGCTCTGAGATATCTTTGCCTATGTATATATTGCCATGTATATATGTCTGACCAAGTCTAATATATTATGCTATAAGTCTTATCAGAACTCTCTCCGTGTTATTTCTCATACATCCGTGTCTTTACTCTGATTATAAAGGAGAGGATTTGAAGCTACCAGATAAGAGGCTCTGTGTAACTTGTTATCTTGGGCTCCAACGTTTGTTTTTCCCTAACAGAGTGCTCTTGGAAGCTTCATTATCCAAATCTGACTCCAAGCCTTAGGAGAGGCAATATGCCATATCAAGCCTCTGGAGTTGGCCCCACACCAACATAGTGCTGCTTTATAGACTTCACCCACAATTCCGTCCTTACCTGGTGCCTTCTCATTCTTTAGAGTAACAATTATTTCACAGATTTCACTGGGGGTGACAGGGTCCCATACTGGCAAATCCTTTCCCACCTGAGCAGTAGGTCTATTACTCTCCACAGACGTTTCCAAAAGATTATTTTTAGTGTGGGGTTTGTTGAATAAGTCCCTAAAATGGGCTTCCCATACACATGAAGGTATTTTGGATTCAGTCAGTGAATGGCCATTGGTACTCGATTTGTTAATAAGTTTCCAAAATTGCTGAGAGTCTTTGTTTTGGGCTACCATTAATAGTCCTTTCCATTGTGAGCAAATGTATAATGAATTTTTCTGCTTTAGAAGATTCTTGTAATTACTTCGTAATTTGCAGTAATTAAAGATTAATCTGGGAATTTGTGTTTTACGAGCTAATCTTGCAGCTGTTTGTAATTTAGATTTGACCAGTTTACATTCCCTGTCAAACCACTCAAAGCAAATATATTTCTGTAAGCATGTTATTTTCTTGGGAAACAGAGGCTCTAATATCTGTAGCACTTCAGGGAACTGTGTAACTAGATCTTTATGTTCTGATTTATAAGTAAATTTACTACGTAGGTGAAGACCCTTTTTTATCATAGAGTATTCCCAGCAATTGGTGTTCTATTTCAGCTGACCATCTAATTCTTTTGAGAAGATTAAAGCTGAGGATATTCTTAGTATTTTCTTTCTGTGGTGGGCACACCTTATAAGTCACCAATAGAGATAGATAGATAGATAGATAGATAGATAGATAGATAGATAGATAGATAGATAGATAGATAGATAGATAGATAGATAGATAGATAGATAGATAGATAGATAGATAGATAGATAGATAGATAGATAGATAGATAGGAAAATGGTCACTTTCTGGGTGACAGATTACTTCAAAATCATTTATATAAGTGATCAAATCAGAGGAGATCACTATATAATCAATGACACTTCCTCCCCAACCAGCAAAGAAAGTTATATTACCCAGTTTATCATTCGGGTGATTTCCGTTAAGGATGTAAAGATTGTATTTCATAATTATGCTATAAAAAGCTTTGCCATAGTCATTGATCATGGTGTCCTTTGATTGCCTTCCTGCATTTAGAGGTGAAGACAGAGATTGCCAATTATACATACTAAGATTACTCATAATACACTCTTCATTTGGACTAATATGGGTATTTAAGTTTCCCATTAAAATTATAGATGCTCCATGACTTATAAGTTCAAGTTGTTCTATAAATTTGTCCAGATCTCCCCAGGTGTCACCAAAATTATATTTGGAGTTCTTCGGTGGAAAATAGATATTTATCAGATAAATATTAGTATGGGTGACTAAGTTAGTTATCTTAACACATTGAAAGTTGGAGCTGGCTACACTAACTTCAGTGCAATTAGATGTCTGTTTTATTTATTAAATTTATGTTCCACCCTCCTGCCATAAAGGAATGCTCAAGGTCTCAGCGGCATAAAAGATCTCTACTTTGATGACATAAACACATCGGTTTTGTCTGACGCAGTTTTTCCATAAGGCAAGCAGTGGAATAAGTTCCAACTTCAGTGGATTTTTGTTACAATCTGTGTACAGCCACCTGATTCGTTTGCATAATTTGACTGTTTTACTCAAATGTTATCAGTCTTAGACTGGATTATTTTAAGAAAAAAACAAGTGAAGAAGTTTACTTTAGTTGAAAAACATGTAAATAACCTGCACATCTGGAGGAAATGTGCGAAAAGTATGTATGAATTCCAGTGTGAGATCAAGACCAACATCTCACAGCACAATGGGAAACAAGGGCAGGGAGAAAATGCATGCGGAATTTGGAGACATGCAACCAAATTGGGACCGACAGCCTTTGCCCCCCTGGCTGTGACTGCTAAAAGACCTCCTTGAACAGCCCTCCGTGTGAGCTGATTTCCCCTGCCCCCATTTTTTTTTAATCTCAGTGTCTCTTCTGTCTCCTGGGAGGAGGATATGGTCCCACCTCCTATGAGGACTCGCAATCAGCAAAACCTACCTTCCCCTTTGCTGATTTTGTCAAAAAATGGTAGGCTTCCTCTTGATGCAAACTCATCTGCGTGGTCAATCAGTGCTTCTTTTATGATATCGTAGCCATGGAGAACCACGACAGGTGCCCGTCCAAAATGCACGGTGAACATGGGGCCGTATTTCTCACTGAGCTGGAGAAAGACCAGGGAAAGACCAGTTATGCTTGCAATAACTCAAAAAAATTGCACCAGTGTTAATTTGAAAGTGGTCCTTTCGTTTCCATTCAACCAGGGAAATGACTAAAAGGACCTTACTCACCCATTCAACAGGGAAAAGGGAACTGAACCTTGATGCTGTCCAACCCTGCCTGTCCTCAGAGCCTGGCAAAATCAGCTTTTGGACTCCGACTCTCTGAGTTTTCCATAGACCTCTTCCAGGGGATTTCTTCTCATCAGCATGAGGTTGTGTATATGTGTGTGTGTGTTTGTGTGGGTGAAGTGGAGAAATGGCACAGCACTTGCTTCACCTCTGAATGCAATATTAAATAAAGAAGGATCTCTTGGGGGAAAAGATGGAGCTGAACTTGTCTTAGCAAGCCACTTCATCAAGTTTGGGAGGCAGGGTCAGGGAATAAGAAAGAGTTTGGCAACGGTGTTCCATGCACACATTTGGCTTTCCTTATCTCTCTCTCTATCTCACAAATTGTGACAGCTGATCACTCAAAAGAGGAGAGGAAGCAAAGGAAAGAGAAGAATCTCTTGAGTGAAGAATCTGGGAAACTGGTTTGGAGGCAGCACAACCCGATCGTCGACGGCTGCAGCGTCTAAAATCAGAAAAGCCACAGGGACTCTGCCTTTCCGTTTGTCTACTCATGGAGAGACACAAATATTTTCAGCAATTGGCAATGATTCAGTTGGGTTGTTGACTACTTCGCTACGATGTTCCTGAAGTGGATTTTTGTCCAGAAGGAACACAATTAGGGGGCTCGGAGGTTCACCAAGGCTTTTGTCTCTTTCTTTTGTTTTTGCTGAAAGAGGCTAACACAGCTACCTCTCGGCAAGCATTTTCTCCTAAGTCACACAATAAGTCTGCCTTTTTCATGCAGGGCTGTGTGGGCAATAACCAGATGCGGAAGATGTGTTAAAGGCACCGTTCTAGCATAATTTTGCATTCTTTGGCTCTTCCTTCAAACCCAGCCTTTCTATGCCCCCCACCCTCCCTGCCTTTTCTCCCTTATCCTTCCTCTGCTCTCGGCTCTGGGCTGAATGGCCGACTGCAGGCTCCTTGGGGCAGGGAGGTTACACCCTCTTGCTCTCTTTGGACTGCCATGCCCCTTGCTGTCATGATCTGTCTGCAAACTAACTTCGCTCGGGCTTGTTTCAGCTGCTGAACAAACCAAACCTGGAGAGTCAGCAAACGAGCCAGCCATGAAACCACAACCCCTTAGAGAGAGCCTGGCGGCGGGAGGCCTTCCTTCTGCAGCTCACCTGTTGGAGAGCCTTACTGAGGAAGGTGGTCTTCAGCTGCAAGATGTTCCCCACAATGGGCAAAGGCGTTGGGCCTGGCGGCAGCCTTCCCTTGCCCTGCGTCCTGCTCCTCACGGCGGCCAAGAGGAGAAGGCAAGAGAGACAAACTCCCAGGAAAATGGTGACCGTCCCCAGAGGCTCCATGGTGGCTGGCAGTGGGTGCAGCAGGATCTCCAGAGGCCAGGAGGGGAAACATATTTATGCTCCACAGCCTGAACTTTGCACATCTGATGCTCTGGGGCACGATCAAGTTAATCATTAGTGATTCCTGGTTTAATTGCCAAATTATGGTGAGCCAGTCGGTACTCCGACTTGTTTGTTATCAGCTGGAAATGAACTTCTCTGAACTTAAAATATTGTTTTATTATGCAAGAAGGTGGCTGTCTTCTTGTGACCTTTGCCAAAGGGGCAGCCGGGTTCCTCTGTGGCAGCAAAACCAAGAGAGATTCTTGCTGTGATGTTTGAAAAGGGAAAGATCAACCTGTGTAGGTTAGCTTGGCCTTCCCTGGACAAAAGTCCACGTCATCCGCCACGCAAAGCATTGTTCAGAATTTGGGGGATGTCCTCAGGGTCCCTGGCTGGTGGTAGGAAAGCAGGCCCTGGGCAAGAAAAGAAGGGAAAGAGAAGGAAAGCCTTCCAGCAGAGTGACCAGGGCATTCTTGCCAGCTTCTTCTTTTTTTAATGCCAGAAAGAGTTGTGTGGTCCAGAATTTGACCCCGGGTGAAGAGGCTGTGAGTGGTGTAACTGAAGCCTGCTTGGGTGTCAGTTTTACATCCAGCTGGGCCCACCAGGTGCCTGGGAGACGCAGCTGGCATGACCTGACGATCATCTTGACCCATCATACATCCTATCCCCTGCCCAGCAATCTCCAAAGTCCAAGCGTGCCTGTCCCGTGACCGGAGGACGAGACCGCCTCGGGGTCCTCTTGGTGGACCACCATCCCCTGCCGCCCAAGGATCTCCTCAGTCTGAGCTTGCAGAGTGGCCAGAGGGGGCGCTGAGTTCCCCCAACGGATTGTGCCGGGGGTTTCTGATGTTAGTTGTCAGCCCAAGAGCCATATCAGGGGCAGCTCATGGACACCACGGGCACGTCTTGATTGATACCTGGCCTAGACATGTGGCAGAGCATCCTCATAATCTGGTTTTTTTTTAACTGGGTGAGGTCAAGGGGAACAAGGGGGTGTCCCCTCCCCTCCCCTCAAACTCCCAACTTCTGGCTCTGCAGCCAGATCCCTAAACTACTGAGCTATCCAACCAGTGCTGCACTGCTAATCATCTCCACAGACCATCATCTGACATCAAGTGGTTGGACAAGTGGTTGGACTGTTTCTCTGGATTCTTTGTTGGAAGTGCTGATGATTCACCTGGTGTAAGATAAATACCCATTGGTGTGAAATTAGCAGGTTCGTCTTCCTGTGCTGCTTCCCAGCCTACCAAAGACCAGCTTAGGGTAATGCATCAACTATATATACTAAACCCACAAAACCTCTGTTATACAATGAACTATAAAAGAAAGCCTAGCAAGGCAACTTTGTCATCAAACCCTCTGTGCAGTTCACCAGAGTTCAGCGACTCTGGGCCTCCTGCCCGCTCTTCCAGCTACACAAGCCAACCCGGTTCACCAGAGTTCAATTTCCACAAGGGGAGGATCCTGCCTGATTAACGGGGGAGGGAAGAGAAATCAAGTTCAGGGTCAACCCAGTGTGTGTGTGTATCTTTGTTCTTGTTTGAGTGCACAGGGTAAAGAGTCAGGGATCCTGATTGTCAGATGTGTGCATGTTTGGCCTGGATGAGGTGAAGAACCAGAGAGAGAGTTAGGACACAAAGATGGAGACCAACAAAACCCAGAGGAACTATGGGACTTTGTATGTCTAGCTATAAGCCCTCATAGTAAGAAATTCAACTATTGAACTGTGCACTTTTTGAACTATGCTTTCAGCAAAGTTGACAGAACACATCTGCTGCTGCTGGGAGTAAGAGCAAAGGGGATTAAGAAGAGCCTGGTACGAGGATCCTCCTGAGCAAAGCAGATTCCACACCTGTCCACTAAGTGATGGAAGACATATTAAACATTCCATACTTCACAATAAGTGATAAGGACCATATATCTAGGGGGAAACAAAGACATCTCTACTATGCATACTATGCAACCTGAGACAAAGGAATATCTACTACGCATGCTCAATTTAAAAACGGCCTAAAAAAGGAATATAAGAAGAGGGGTCTGGGCAAACATTAGTCTGTCTGCTGAGACCAAAAGGCTTTTGGAACTAACTACTTTCTTTGGAACTTGGACAATGCAGATAAAGAATTCTTCTCTCTTTGGTGAGTATGTATGTGGTGTGAATGTGCTGAATGCATGAAACCCCTTTATTTAGAAGTGTAATCAATAGGTAATAAAGTATATTCATTTTTGCATTTATTAATGTGTCTTGTGAGGTTCTTTGCTGTTTAATGTTGTTCTTCCTGGGATACAAAAGATCCAGTAGTCACCCTTTTGTGACATGATCCATCAGAGAAACAGAAGGCAGCAGTTAGAAAGGAGGAGCTGCGTGCAGGATGCAAATGCAAGGCGCAAGGGCCACCTTGGGGACCATGTGGGCCAACCTAGTGGGTGGGTGGGATCCTTAGTAAGGGGCTCTCCTTGTGATGTTCCACTTTAGAGAGAGAGAGAGGACTGGAGAAGGAAGGAGGCTCTCCCGGGAGTAGGAAGGAAGTGCTCATCGTCCCCTGGTTTCAGCAATGGCACATCTGGGTTCGCATGCAGGAGGGGCAGTGAAAGGGAGCAATGGCTCTCTGCCTGGTTTGGGACCAGGGCTATTCCACAATAAAAGAGTTCCATACTGCAAGCTGTTAGGTTCTTTCATGCAGCCAAAACCTCTTTCCCTTTACTTCTTCCTTTCTTTACAGATTAGCTAGAAGTCTTTATATATATAATTAAGGGCAACACCATGTTTAATGAGGAGGATTGGGAGTGGGATTTGATTGGGGGTGGTTTTCTTGGGAGAATTCTGTTCCCCCAGAATACGAAGCCAACGTTTAATAGGAACACGTTTCTAAGTCGTGAGGGGCGGCGGGGGTCGATGGGTCAGCGGCTAAGGTAGGGAGAGGAAGGGATGGGGGATAGGCTGTGGGGGGGGGGTGGCTGTGGGGGGTGGCCCCCTATTGGCCTGCCAATCAGCTCATCGGCGGGCTGGTAGGCAGAATGGGAAAGCCATAGGAAGAGAGGGAAGGCTAGCCTATGGGGGACGAATAAAAATGGGGAAATATTCATCCCTTCGTATTCGTGGGGGAGGAATATTTAATGAGTCAGTGATTTGTGATGAATATCGTGATCCTTTTTTTTATTCGTTCCCCATGTCTAATGTGTAGTATATTGCCCATCCCACACAACTTTTTTAATCAATATTTTTTCAGAATGTGTCAATGGAACCACCATGATAGTCATTCCAGAAGAACGGTGAACAGATGCCTGAAAGCTGTCCATTGTTCTGGCGCTGCTACCACCTGCCAGGCTCCAGGTAGCCAGTCAGTCGTCCCTCCACTCTAACTTTGGTGGTGTTGAATGCCAGGTCTGTATCCAATAAAGCCCAGCTAATACAAGATCTTATTCTGAAAAACGATGCAGATCTGGCTTGCATAACCGAGACGTGGATGGGTAGTGAAGGGGGTGTACCCTATTGTCTCTTGCTTGTCCCCCCGGTTATGCTGTTCAGCACCAGGGTAGACCAGAGGGTCGGGGGATGGAGTTGCCATTGTTTACAAGGACACTCTTGAGGTTGTCAGGCTCTCTGCTGTGCCAATGCCAGGCCTAGAGGCCTTCCACGTGTCGATTGGGGCCAGGGACGGTATTGGGATCTTGCTGGCATACCGTGCTTCCCGTGATCCAGCCACCTTCCTACCGGAGCTAACCGACTTCGTCTCCACGTCTCTGTTGGGATCCCCAAGACTGATTGTCTTGGGTGATTTCAACATCCATGCAGAGGCGGAGGTTACCGGTCCGGCTCTTGAGTTCTTGGAAACCATGGCTTCCTTGGACATGTCCCAACATGTTAATGACCCCACACACATGGATGGCCACACTTTGGACCTGGTTTTCTCCACTGAGCAGAGAGAGTGTGGCCCGATGGTGACTGACCTTTGGTTGGTCCCCTTGTCGTGGTGGGATCACCACCTGATAAAATGCAACCTCACGGTGGCCCTCCCTTCCCGTGGGGAGCAGAGACCTATTTTCATGGTCTGCCCTCGCAGGCTACTGGATCCTAATGGATTCCAGGATGCCATGTGTGGGATTCCAACTGATCTGGCTGTCGCTCCTGTTGAGGCCCTGGTGGATGGCTGGTATGCCGCTGCCACCAGGGCTGTAGACACGATTGTTCATAAACGCCCTCTCTGCCGCAGAGCCCGACCAGCACCTTGGTTTAACCAGCAGCTGTGGGCTATGAAGCGGAATAGGAGAAGGCTAGAGAGCATCTGGAGGTGGAACCCAACGGAAAATAACTTAAAAGCTGCTAAGGTTGCGTCTAACCTCTACCTTGCTAAGGTAGAGGCTACTAGAAAAGCCTACTTCGCTGTCCAGATAAGCGAAGCATCCAATCAGCAGGCAGAACTTTTCCGTATAGTACACGACCTATCCAGAATTGTCCACAATGATTGTCCTCCATCTAGTATTTCTTGTGACCAATTTGCAGCATTTTTAAAATCAAAAGTGTAGGCCATCCACCGGGATCTTGCATCATATTTGAAAACAGTGGATCGAGCTGAGACATCCAGCACAGCGCCTTGTCCGTTGAGAATTATTCAGTTTCAACCTGTGATGTCCACAGAGGTGGACAAGGTCCTTGATTGCTGCTGAGCCACCTCCTCCTCCCTTGACCCTTGCCCTGCCTGGCTAATCAAAGCTGCCAGGCCAGTGATAACTGAATGGGCCACTGAAATAATAAATAGGTCTGTTCTTGAGGCTTTCCCTTAAGGAAATGCTCATTAGGCCCATTAGAAAGAAACCGATCTTGGTGGCGGACAACATTGGCAATTATAGGCCTGTTGCCAATGTTTCTTTTCTTAGCAAGGTAGTCGAGAGGGTGGTGGCCAACCAGCTTCAGGCTCCCTTGTATGAATCTGATGCCCTGGATCCATTCAGTCGGGCTTCAGGCCGTGCCATGGCATGGAAATGGCATTGGTCGCCCTGCTGGATGACCTACTGAGGGAGGCCGACAGGGGCAAAATGTCCTTGCTTGTCCTCCTTGACATCTCAGCTGCCTTTGATACCATCGACCACGGTATCCTCCTGGGGAGGCTCTCTGAGTTGGGGATTGGTGGCCTTGCTCTCGCTTGGCTCTGGTCCTTCTTGGAGGGCCGTCCTCAGAGAGTGCAGCTTGGGGAGAATGTATTAGCCCCATGGTCCCTCAGTTGTGGGGTCCCGCAGGGTTCGATCATCTCCCCAATGCTGTTTAACGTCTATATGAGGCCATTGGGTGGGGTCATCCGGGGATGTGGAGCTTTGTGTCATCAATACGCTGATGACAGCCAGCTCGACATCTCCTTTTTTCCATCTGCAGTGGATGCCGTTCCGTCCCTTGGGTGCTGCCTGGAGGCCGTTCTGCAACAGATGCAGTCGAATGGACTGAGGTTGAACCCGGACAAGACGGAGGTCCTGCTGGTGGGTGGCTCTGATGTCAGTGGTTTGGGGGACTCCCTCTCTTTTGGAGGCGTGACTCTCACCACAAAGAATTCGGTTCACAGTCTGGGGTCCATCTTGACTCGGCGCTTACCACGGAGACCCACGGAGACCCAGGTAGCATCCGTGGTTTGGTCTTCCCATTTACATCTTCAGCGGATCGCCCAGTTGTGTCCCTATGTAAGGTGTGTGCATGTTTGGCCTGGATAAGGTGAAGAACCAGAGAGAGAGAGAGTTAGGACACAAAGATGGAGACCAACAAAACTCAGAGGAACTATGGGACTTTATATTTCTGACTATAAGCTGTCATAGTAAGAAATTCAACTATTGAACTGTGAACTTTTTGAACTATGCTTTCAGTAAGTTGACAAAAAACATCTGCTGCTGAGGGAGTAGAGCAAAGGGGATTAAGAAGACCCTGGTACAAGGATCCTCCTGAGCAAGCAGATTCCACACCTGTCCACTAAGTGATGGAAGACACATTAAGCATTCCATACTTCACAATAAGTGATAAGGACCATATATCTAGGGGGAAACAAAGAAACATCTAATGCGCATGCCCAGCTAGCAGCCTGCCTAAAAGGAATATAAAAAGAGGCGTCTGGGCAACCATAATTTGTCTGCTGAGACCAAAAGGCTTTTGGAACCAACTACTTTTTCTTTGGAACTTGGACGATGCAAATAAAGAATTCTTCTCTCTTTTGTGAGTATGTATGTGGTGTGAATGTGTTGAATGTATGAAACCCCTTTTATTAGAATTGTAATCAATTGGTAATAAAGTATATTCATTTTGCATTTATTAATGTGCCTTGTGAGGTCCTTTGCTGTTTAATATTGTTCTTCTTGGGATACAAAGATCTAGTAGTCACCATTTTGTGACACCTATCTAGATGCGGGGGCGCTCACCACACTGGTCCATGTCCCCGTAGTCTCAAGAATAGACTACTGGAATGCTCTGTACGTGGGGCTTTCTTTGAGACTGATGAGGAAGCTCCAGATGGTCCAGAACATGGCAGCCAGGCTATTAACAGGGTTGAAAAGATTTCACCATATTTTCCCCACCTTGGCTGCCTTACGCTGGCTACCTATTCGCTTCCGCATTGATTTCAAGGTGTTAACCATTACATACAAAGCCCTTAACGGTTTAGGACCTCGATACCTGGCAGAGCACCTTTTTCTGCCCAGTTCTACCCGTATCACCCACTCCAGTCAGGCCGGGCGGCTGAGGGGCCTAACACCAAGAGAGGCCCAGTGGGAAAAAACTAGAAATCGGGCCTTCTCAAGCAGTGGTCCCTCGTCTATGGAACAACTTACCTGTAGAGATCCACCTGGCTCCCTCGCTGGGGGCCTTCAAGACTAACTTGAAGACATGGCTATACAGGCAGGCCTTCCCTGCAGCCATTACCTAGCCTATCTCCCCTTTTCTTTTTTCTCTCTCCTTTTTTTCTTCTTCTTTTCTTCTTTTCCCACCTTGGACTCTGTGATTAATCTGGATTTTACTTTAGTTTATTTTCAGGATATATGTAAACCGCCCACAGTAAACACATTCTAGATTGGCAGTATATAAATCTAAATAAATAAATAAATAAACAAACAAACAAACAAACAAACAAATATTAAACTATCATAAAGATACAGCAACTATACGAATCCCATTTTTGCTGACATAACAGAGAATTGTATTTATCGGCCACTTTATTGGAAACAGTTTTCCATGGAAACAGTCATATGGAGTCACGTCCCCACGGAGGGGTGAAGTTATATGCACGATAGTTGGAGCCCCACTGAGCGGGGCGGAAAATTAGAGGGTACATTGACCATGGATGTAGAGGATAAGCCCTGTCAGCCAAGATTATGGGTGGAATTTTCACAATGGAAAAAAATAAGGTTTGGATTACCAGGAACAAGTATACCATCATCCATCCTCCCCTTGAAGGAAGACGTTTCCAAAACATGTGCACCGTGTGCATTTCCTGAATAACCTACATGTGTGCTAAAAAGCCTGCCTGTGTGATCTGTGGTCCCTTGCTGGATGGCAAAGTAGAAGTACGTCCTGTTCCAATCCCCCTCTGCCTGGTCCCTTGGGCATTGCCCAGGAAGGTGACTTCTATCTACAACTCCAATACAGGGTGGGAATCCAAGGTCATTGAAGCCAGCCGTAATCTGCATGGAAAGAGAAGCCTTCAAGTCAACAAACCTCCCAGCATGTCACATGAGTCTAGAGAGTGGCAGCAGAAGGTGGGAGTAGTGGCCAGTTTAGGAAAGGTGTCAGGTATTTTCCAAAGCATCATAACATGTTACTGCAGCAGACAAACAGGGCTTGCCACAAAGCCTGTTTCAAGGAAAATTTGGCATTGAATGTGTTATTGATGTGATAACAGTGGATTTCTGAACCCCTTCCCTGATCACGTTCGTCCATCCCTGTCCTTTTCACAGGTCACTGCCTGGAGCCACATTCACTGGACTGCAACATGCTATCAGACTGCTTCTTGACTTTATTTATATGATAGGAGAATATTATGTGACCTGAGCACTGAATCTAGCAAAAGGTGGAGGCCATTGTTCTGAGGGAACACACTCGGAAGGACAGCAGACACAAATAGCAACACATTCGTCATAGGGTACAGGTGACCTCATGGCAGTGTCTTGCCACTCAAGATCGGGACACAGGGCATTGGCAATTTCATACAGTGGCTTCCTTGTCATCCAAGTTTCGACACCACAGGGAGTCATCCCAAGCTGCCAGAAAGGTTTCTGCCCACCACCTCCCTCTGCTAGGTTTAAGCCAACAGGACCAATCCAGTCGATCTCTGCTCTCTTGTCTCCCTTTGCCTTCTCCCAAACACTGGCCACAAAGAGACCCAACAGGCCATGCATCCAGCACGCAAACCTGCACTTTGCTTTTAAGTGTATTTGCCCTAGTAATTGGAAGTGTAGCCCATGCAAAGCAATTTCAGGCCAATCAGGAAAGGCAAGGGTAGAGAGAAAACTGCCCCTCACAGAACCATCAGCTGAAGACCCCTCTTGTCTCTCTCTCCATCTGTTCCTTCTTTCTTCTGCCTCTCTGCTTGAATGACATCTGTCTGAATGGAGAAGTGGGGAGGGGCTGGCAGTGAAGATTTGGGCAACAGGGAAAGCTCCTGGCTCCTCAATAATGGCTTTTAAAAGAATTCCTGTAAAAAGCAATCATATCATGCGTGAGTTATGTGGTTTAAAACAGGAAAAAGCACAGCTTCCTGAGAGGGACCAAGTAAGTAGGGTTGTTTTCTAACTAGCTAGGTTCCTGCATGAGAACTTTTGCCAGAGTAGACGACCGTAGTCTCAGTGGTTGTAAAGAGAGGGAGGAGAAACCTCTAAGGAACAAACAGCTAATAATACATACGGGATTCGAGATAATCCAACTAAGAGAAGTGATATGATGAAGGAACAGAACATGACAAATTAATTCAAGAAATTATTGGAAACAAATAATAAGCAGCTACATGGCAATATGGATTAAATCATTGGATTAACAATGGATCTAAATAATCAAAGTTAAAGGCTGAGATGAATAAATCACTTTCAGGAGTTGAAATGCATCTGAAAGCACTGGGTTCCAAAGTTGAGGAGACAGAAAAAATGGCTAAAGTGAATGTGAAAAAACTTAATTGGCATGCAAATACATTGAGCGCGATTGATAAGAACCTGATTGATTTTGAAGACAGAGGATGGGGAAAATGTAAAGTTGTGTGGCTTTCCAGAGGGAGGAGCAGAGGATGAGATAAATCTGATAGATTGGTAGAGCAAAAGAGAAAGATTGGTGAAAAAAGGTAATCGTACGTATTAATTTTTGTAATTGATATGTATGTAAACGTTATTTGCCACTTTTTCAAATTTCAGTTAGAATCCTGCCCTCCCCTCCAAACAGATTCCAGATACCCACTTTTTCATGGGTTCATTTTATTTTCAGGCTTCCATTTATGCAATACAGTCCCCGCCCCCAAATGTCCTGCTGTTTTGGGAAGCAGTGGTTTGGAGACTTCTTAAGGAGGAATGAAGTTTGTGGTGAGCAAGAAAGGGGGGGAATCAAAATGTCAGTTTTGGGGGGAAACAGTTGCTGCATGTTTTGAAGTCAAGCTCCCTCTCTGTGAAAACAGATTGTCTTTGTCTAAGTAAAGGGCTCGCTGATGTTCATAAATTACAGTTTTGCTGCTTGGCTAGAAAATGTCGGCAGGCTGAAATAAAACGCCCACTGCCAGATGGTTTTCGGTGGGCCAGAGGCCTCCTTCTCCTCAGCGAGGAAGAACGGAGAGCTGATAAGGCCGAGGGAAGTTGCCGGTGCTGCTCATGAGGGGACTGATGTCGATGTCCTTGGGATCCTGGAGGGGCTTCAGTTTGAAGTGCTGCAGGATGGTGGCCAAGAAGAGGAAAAGCTCCATGCGGGCGAGGCCTTCCCCTGCGCAGATCCGTTTACCTGCAAGGAAAACAAAGGTGGGAAGTTAAGCATGAGGAGGGTCTTCCTTAACAGCTGGGGGAAACCTCACAACAAGGTCAAGGGGCTCAAATTTTCAGGGAATGTGGCCCTCCAGGAACATCTCCTGGGAACATTATCTGCAGCCTCTTTTCCACTTATTGTCATGGGAAAGGGGAAAGGACAAGGGCAAGGGACTTTGCAGGGCATGGAGCAGTAGTAGAGGCATAGCAAAGACTATTGACTCATTTCTTCATTCTGGTCCTTTGAGGAACTGAATTTGAAGCTGAAGGTACGGCTGTATTAAGGACAGGGAAGGATCCAGCCTGAGTCACTTTGGAATGGTTTGGTACAGTGGGGCTTGATTCGTTTACTCCTTCTGTACACATGGACATAATTTCTGGAGCCCCTGCAGTTCTCATCTAGTCAACCACATGTTGATGTTGGATCACTCCATTTTGGTCCCTTTGGTTACCATGTGACCACCCCTTTCTCACTCCCCACTTCCTGCCTTCTCTGTTGCAATAGCTGTCAGCCAGTAGCCATTAATGCTGTTTTTTATGCCCCAAAGTGGGGGGGGGGGAGGGTTCCATGTTTCAGCCTCATCTTTTCTCCTTTTAAAAAATTAATTATTGCTAAGTGGCATAGCGCTGCATTGTTTCATTGCTGAAGAACCCTAAGTGACCCATTGGCTGCCTTCATTTCCAAAATGCAGTTCTGTTTAAACAAGTAAACATTTTATAACTACTGTACTAGTGGGCTATTTAGTCTACAGTGAGAGATGTTGAGCAATGTCAAGTTTGCACAAAAACACAGAGCAAGCCGAGAGGGAATAGATGTTGTTCATAATGGTTGACATCCTTCAAAGTCAATGCCTGAAAGCAGCCACTGTCATCATTTTGTGCAACTGGCTCTTTATGCAGTTTTCCTTTGTGTACGTGTTGCTCTTGTCTTCAGCTCCTGTTGAGAGCTCCATGGAGTGCTTTTCCAGGGTGAGCAGAATTGTTTTATGGCTTGTTCTTGTCACAGGCAAGGAAAAGTCAGGAGGGGCTTGATGTTGACCCCCATCGGTGACCCTCCCAACCCAAGTGGTGCAAGATGAGGGAGCCCCCAAAGAGCTGGTCAGGAGCGCCGTTGGCTGGGAGACTGGCCATTGAGGGAAGAGCCCTTTTACCTGCCGAGAAGGGCATGAAATAGTCACTCTTCCTGAAGGTCCCATCTTTGTTCAAGAAATGCTGTGGGTCAAATTCTGTGGGGTTTGGAAATTCTTTGCTGTCGTACAGCACAGAGGTCAGGACAGGGAAGATGGTGGTGCCCTGAGGAGAGGGAAAAGAAGCGGGTTATGCCGTTTGCTGCCCGTGTTTGAGCTGAGATGCTTTTGATGTCGCTTGTGCTTCTCCTCCCTTCACCCGACCAGGAGCCAGGTTTCCATGCCCCTTTCTTAGCCCCTTTCCCTTTCCTTCTTGTTCCTTTTGGCTTTTCTGATCTAACCCAATGTTTTAAACAAGTTTGGACCTCTTAAAATCAGTGAAATTGAGCTCGGTCGGGACTTATCCATTTCCCCTCTGGTGCAAGGAATCTACTGTCCCTGGGACCAACTGTTGCATTCAAGCCTTTATGTTTGCCGTTCGTTTGGACAAGTGTATGTACTTTGGCCTGAGTCCTGATTCAGTGTCGTTCTATCAGGCAGTGGCTCTTCCCATCCCTCTCCCTGCCCTCACCGGTTGGGCCCCAGATTTTAGGTGAAGTCAGATTCTGATTCCAAACTTCTGAAAAGTCTGGATGCCTCTGACCAAACATTATATTCATGCAGATTTTGAAGATGGATAGCATGTGCATCTGTCTAAAAGTTGGAAAGATTTTATCCTCTTAGAGGACTATTCACATTTGTGAATATGTTAGCCCCCCACTGGCACCAACTGGGAAAAGACTAAATACAGAGCACAGACAGAGTTCTGACTCCTGTCCTCTGAAGATGCCGGACACAGAGACTGGCGAAACGTTAGGAAGAAAAACCTTAAGAACATGACTAAACAGCCCGGAAAAGCCACAACAACCACCTAAATACTTCAATGGGCAGATTTCAAAGTTAGGTCCGTAAACAAAAACAAAAAACAAACAAACAAACAAAAAGGTCAGTAAACAAAATTCAATATGCACCCCGATTTCTTTGGCCACATCTAAAGCACTTGCCCCTTGGAAGCACAGCCTTTGGGCTCCTGGCAAGACAGAAACACAGCCCCGAGCCCTGCCAAGATCTATGCGCCTACGTCAGTCCCCTCGGTCACATGGGAGCTCCTGTTTTGCCCTAGAAGCAGAGCTGGTACCTTTGGGATGACATATTGTCGGAAGGGGGTGTCTTTGGCCACTGAGTGGGGGAGAGCCAGTGGGACGAGAGAGATGAACCTCTGGATTTCGTGGATGACAGCATCTGTGTAAGGCATCTGCCCGCGGTCAGCAATGCACGGCACCCTGGCTCGGCCAACCACGTGGTCAATCTCTTCATGCACTTTCTCTGGAAAGGGATGGGAAAGGCTCAGCACCAGTGCCCCGACATGCCACAGAAGCCCTGAAACCTGAGTGGGAGATCTGACCTCACAGAATGTTTTTTTTTAGTATAGTATTTGTTTGATCCTTTTAAGTACGTATTTGTATACACATTGTTGGAAGCTTTAATATTCTCTTTTATGGGTGTAAACCTTTTTAAAGTTAAAAGGCTGGGTAAAAATAGTTTAAATAAATAAATAAACTGTAGTACAGGATGTATGGTGTATGGGGGGCTTTGGGGTCCTCTATGTGATATTTTCTTCTGAATAGTCCCCATTCTCCAGCTCTATTCTCCGTTCACCCCCTACAAAGAGGCTGCACCCCGAGATGCAGGCCATTATTTATTTATGGCCCAACATATTTCACATGACAGGTGTTCTTCAGAAGAGTTGGGTGCCTACTTTTATTGAAGGGGAAAATAGATACATGCTCTCTGCTTTTGAATCCTGGAAGCAGAGCTGTCTCCAAGTATTCTGGAAGAGTATTTCTGGATGAAGAAAGCCTCTTGCCTGAAACACAACAGCTTCCCAGTTCCCAACTCTTTTTCTGGTGGTGGTTCTGGTGGATCCTTCCTGGTTTGGCTTGTGTTTTTACTGTGCTTCTTTACCCACTGGCACCCATGCTAACTTCCATGATCACCCAAAATCCTGCCATACAGTTCAGCCTGGAATCACCCAGGCAAGAAGGCAGGAATTCCATGGGGCTGTGATGAGACATGGAGAACCTGAAAGGAGAGACCACGGGGGGGGGGGGGGGGAGGGAGATAATGAAGTAGAGCTGCTGGGTCTGTTTTACCTTCTACCTCTGGGTATTTCTGGAGAATCAAGAGCCCATATCTGAGGGTTGTGCTGGTTGTTTCTGTTCCGGCCGCAAACAAATCAAGTACAGATATTAGCATATTTTCAGGGGTGAACTCTGATACTCCGTTCTTTTTTTCCTGGAGAAATATATACCATCAATGGCATTAAATTAGTTGTGCTGGCTAAAATATAGGAAGAATATAACATTTAGAATACATTCCAACTGGAAGAAAAAGTGTACGTAACCTGTCAATGGAAGTCTAAGTTTGGCATGTAGTTTGCTCTGCTGTGACGATAGGTTGGTTCGCTCCTTTTTCTGGCAATCACATAACGTAAGAGCTGGAGCGAACCATAGGCCATCCCAAGAGCATTCCTACCTTCCTGGGTTCCTGATAGGGGCTTCTGGGTTTTTTTGTTGTAAGTAGGATTGCTCTATTTTGGTTCATTTCCTTTGTTTGTAATCACTGGAAACAAACCAATGTGAGCTTTCAAGGCTAATTCTGCAGTCAATTTCTCCTATTGTGACATGGCTGAAGAAGACAACTTAAAAGAGAACCACTTCAGGATATTGGCAAATTAAACACTTCCTTTATGGAGTGTCAGAATAAATAAGTTAAAAAATAGATTCTATCAGGACAGATTTTTTTAAAAAATGAACACTTGGTGATGGATTTGGCCATGGGCAAGTTCTCCATGAGGACCTTAAGACAAGTTTATTAAAAAAATAAAATTCCCGTCTTGCCCCTTCGTTCTCCTCCCACTTCCAGGAGGAAGTGTTTAATTTGCCAGTATCCTGAAGTGGCTCTTTTCTTAAGTCACCTCATGATGTGGCATATTGACAGCGGAAGGAACTGGACCAAATAGGGTCACCTGAGGTCTGTATGCCAGTTGGATAGGAGGATGATGTATTGGACTTCTACCCGATCTTAAATGACCCTATTTAGCCTGATCCAGCCCCCTCCAATAGAGCCGATTTAGATAAGTCCTAAAAAGCCCAGAAACAGTGGCAATAAAAAGGTTTTTAAAAGATTTTGCCTTTTCTATACCAAAAATGCCAGGTCAAGCAACGCTCATGGAGGAGAAAATTTGATTTCTGTGTGTAAGGTGTGTTTCACCAATAGTCGCTGGTGTTTTTTCCCCTAATGTCAAGGCTGCTACTCTAAGTTTGGAGGTTTCGGTGATGTCCCCTAGCCTGCAGACCAGCCTTCGCCACTGGGCATTCTGGGCTAGATGGGGTTCATTGAGGATGTCTCAGGAACAGGGACATCCCAGAGATGGGAAAGGTAACAGGAAGGGAGAACCAGTGGCATCGACTCCGAGGGAGCTCAGGATCAATCTCAATAATAGCCCCGTAACTGTTGACCAACTCTTCAGCTTTTCTTACAACGTGTCCCATCTCTAGCACATTCTTGCCCTGAGGCTTTGTCAGTTCGTGAGTTGTTGCCATTCTGTGCCATCATGTTGCTTCCTGCTTATGTCAAATTTTTCGAGGATTGCAAGATATTTTAAGCTGAATTAACAGATATATTATTTCCCAATCCCGTGAGGTACTATTTCTCCTCAATTCAGCAGTGGTTAGGCCTCATCTTGAGTACGGTGTCTAGTTCTGGTCACCGCACTTCAAGAAGGATGCTGAAAAATTGGAACAAGTTCAGAGGAGGGCAACAAGGATGATCAGGGGGCTTCAAACCAAGCCTTGTGAGGAACGACTGAAAGAACTGGTCAGGTTTAGCCTTGAGAGGAGAAGACTGGGAGAGAGATGTGATAGCACTTTTCAAAGACTTGAAAGATAATCTATACACAGGAGATACAGGATCTCTTCTAGACCATCCCAGATCGCAGAATATGCAAAAATCGGCTCACGTTACAGGAAGACAGATTTAGACTGAACATCAGGAAACACTTCTTAACTGTTAGAGCAGTACGACAATGGAACCAATGACCAACCCTCCCAACCGTACGACAATTCTATGATTCTATGACCTTGAGAGGTGATGAACGTTCCAACACTGGAGACATTAAAGAGAAGCTTAAACAACCACCTGGCAGATCTGTTTTGGTCTGAATAGCTGCCTTGAGCAGGGGTTAGGATCAATGGCCTTAGAGGTCCCTTCCAACTTCATTACTTTTGTGACTCCTCCCCACCACCCCTTCCTTCATGGGTTTCTACGGTCAGAGAGGGGTTTGAATCCAGATCGCCTAAGTCCAAGCCCAACACTCTATCCAGAGTAATACACTGGTTGTCAGTTTTTACCCACCTGTTCCATTTTAATGAGAAAGCAGTCAATGAAATCCCGTGGAGCGTTGGGATCAAGTGTATCCTTATGCTGTTTAGTCGCCTCCAAAACAAAATCTCCTAGCTTTTGGATGTTTGTCTCTATTGTGTGGTGAGGCCCAGGAATGAGGTTCATTAAAGTTGGGAAGATATTGCTGAGCTAAAGGAAAAAGCAGAAGATACACATACATGTCATACATGACGTCAACTGTTCCATTTCATTCTGGGATGCCTGGATAAGCATGGATGATCTGCACTGGTGTAGCTCAAAACCGAGGTTACATCCTGATCTGCAGAAACTTTGTGGGGGACTGGTGCCTGGTGATTTCTAATAATGAGAGAAGGCTCTTGGTCTCCAAAATGTTCCTTGGATCTTCATCTCTGGTGTTCCTTCCTTAGTCTACAGGTAGATTGCCAATTCTTTCAGGCCAGGAACGTGTCCTATCCATGATGTCTATATACGAATGTGGGGAATATGGGAAACAAGCTAGAAGAACTGGAAATCTTATAGACAACAAAGGCACAAGGGCTCAATTCCAAATTCAGCTCTGTCTTCTCTCAAAAGACAAGCTATACTACTCCAGGCAAGTGTGAAGTACAAAGAGAGGGGATAGGATTGCAGCCTGAGATTGATAAACAAAATAGTCAAGAAATACCTTTTTACTCTGAATGAGTTCAGATCTCGAGGGCTAGATGAACTGCATCTACGACTATTGAAAGAACTGGCTGAGAAACTCTCAAAACCACTGACTTACTATTTTATTGAAATCATAGAGGATGGGTGAAGTGGATGACTGAAGAAGAGCTAACGTCCCTGTCTTCAAAGGGGGGAAAAGGTGGAACACGGGAACTAAAGACCAATCAGAGTGACATCAATCCTGGACAAAATTCTGGAGGAGATTGTAACGTAGTCATTCTGCAAGCACATTCAATGTAATGCAGTAATAACTAGAAGCCAGCATGGATTTGTCAAGGACACATCCTGGCAGACTAATCTTATCTCATTTTTTCATCAGGTTACCTTCCTGGTAGACAGTGAGAATGCTGCAGTTGTAATATATCTTGATTTCAGCAAAGGCTTTGAAGAAGTTCCCATGACATTCTGGTTAGCAAGCTAACTAGCTGTGGGCTAGATAGTACATGTATTAGCTGGATACACAGTTTATCAATGGCTCCTTCTCAAACTGGGAGACAGTAGCAAGAGAGTCACCACAAGGCTCAGTTCTGGGCCTGGTGCTCTTCAACGTTTTTATTAATGATTTGGATGAGGGAGTACGGGAATGTTTATCATATCTTCAGGTGACTCAAAATTGGGCGGAAGAGCAAATTTCTTGGAAGACATGAACAAAATTGAACAATATCTTGATAGGCTCAAGCACTGGACTGAAAAGAACAGAATGAAATTCAGCATGGACAAGTGCAAAGTACTACACCTCAGAAAAAGAAACCAAACACAAAGTTACAAGATGGGGGATATGTGGCTCAGCAATACTACAAGTGAGAAGGATCTTGGAGTTGTTGTAGATCACAAGCTGAATATGAGCCAACAGTGTAGTGTAGCTACAAAAAGGCCAATGCTATTTTAGGCTGCAATAACAGAAGTATAGTTTCCAAATCCCGCAATGTGCTGGTCCCCCTCTATTCAGCACTGGTTAGGCCTCACCCTGAGTATTGTGTCCAGTTCTGGACACCACATTTCGAGAAGGATGCTGACAAATGGGAGCAAGTTCAGAGGAGGGCGACAAGGATGATCAGGGGGCTGGAAACCAAGCCTTATGAGGAAAGGCTGAAAGAATTGGGCATGTTTGACCTCGAGAGGTGGTGAGTGCTCCAACACTGGAGGAATTCAAGAGGAACCTGGACAGATATGCTTTGATTTGGATCCCTGCCTTAGAGGGGGGTTGAACTCAATGGCCTTACAGGCCCCTTCCAACTCCATGATTCTATGATTCCATGTTTTGTGCACACAGGGCAGCTCTCTAGGCATAATGTAAACAAAATGCCACCCAAAAGTGTTTCCTTGATCATGTGCAAAGGGCGTACCTGTCCCCAAGGAGAGCTAAAAGTCTTGAAGTTCTCATTCATCATGTCCAGGAGGGCTAGAAACCTCTTGTCATGGTAATCAAAGCGGGTACCAAAGACGATGGAGCAGATGACGTTGGACGGAGCGCAGCCGAGCAGGAAGGTGGGGTCGAAGGGCTTTCCTGGAAGTGCAAAAAGACTCATCTAAGAACGTCATCAATCATGCCAATACCAATAGCAACAGTGATAGATGTAGCTGGAGACAGACCTGCTCACCTTGCACCATCCATGATCTGATGGGAGAGCAGAGGAGAGGCTCCTTGTTTGTGCCCAGGCTCTCCGCACGAGCAAGAGCCTCCATAGAAGCACAAATTGCTTCTTTGCAGCCCCATCACAGTGAGGACCGTGAAGGGGAGGGTGTTGTGCTTCCCCTTTCGGCAGAACAGCCTCAACAAGGTTTCTGCATCGCCATTTTCTGACTGCTCGGAGTGAGAGCACCTCTGTGTAAGGATGATGATGTGGCCGTCAGAGGAAGACTGCCCCAAGCAGTCTCATTGCAAGCGAGCCAGGCAAGTCCTGACATCAAAGCAAGAACCCCGTCATTGCCCCGAACCAGTTGCTGCTGGTGGGATCACTGTCCGGGTGAGGGGGAGATCTCTGGGACACAGCAAGATCCCGTTAGATTCTCAGGGATCACCCAACTCACCCACAATGAGTTGGTGGGCAGGTTTCCTGGCAAGTGGTGTGAACCCTGGGATCAAAGCAGGAGCTCCTTAATTATCTTTTCCTACTTCAATATCATGGATCTTGCTGCCTTTCCTACTTCGGCAGGGACTTTGCCTTGATGACTCTTGAAGTCCGTTCCAGCTTTCCAGCCGCATGAGTCCGTTCCCAAAATCCTATGAGTTGTTCCTGCCAGCACAGCCAGTGTTAATCTTGATGGTGAATTGCTACATATTAAGACCTCAGCTTAGGTGTGTGGTGTTGTGTTTTGAGTTTTGAAACTAATGCTATCCTTTTGTTGTTGTTTCATGCTGTCAAGTTGGAACGTTTTAGTGACCCTAATAGTGCTTTCACGGTAACTTATAGTGACTTTAATAGGGCTCTCAAAGTGAGTGAGATACTTAAGGAATAGTTCTACTAGTTCTCCTCCTCCACTCAGTTTCCATGTCCGAGTGGGGATTCAAACCCTTGGTTTGTTACTCTGTCCACGAAACTTAGTCTGTCACTCTATCCGCTACACCATTCTTAAGGTGTGGCAATTTACTGCTGAGATTTACACCAGTTGTGTTACACTGGTATTACACTGGTAGTAAATCTCAATAGGATTTGGCCTCTGAGTCTACGGGCATTTACTTGCTTTCCAGAAACACCAAATTCCATGTGATCTTCCACAGGCCCTGGAAATTTAGTCAGGGAGTTAGCTAGTGGCTGCCTTGTAGAGACAACAAAAATGAAAGAAGGAAGGGGAACATACAAGCTTGTGCTTAGTATTACTCTTATTGAAATCATTTTCACTGTGAATCCAGAATTTCTGGGAAGAAGTTTCAAACAATGATAGTGAAATTACGACAACCTTTTCAAAGAACTAATTTTACATATGTTTGTCTTGGCAGGGTTGTTTAAACTACTTACTATACATAAATTTGTTAAATTAAATGAGCCTCATCTCTCATTAAATGTTAATACCATGGTGGATGCCGTTTCATCCCTTGAACGCTGTCTGGAGGCCGTGCTGCAATGGATGCAGCTGAATGGGTTGAGGTTGAACCCGGACAAGACGGAGGTCTTGAGGGTGGGCAGCCCCTCCGTTGGCGGTTTGGGAAACTCCCTCTCTTTTGGGGGGGGTGACTCTCACCGCAAAGAGTGAGGTGCGCAGCTTGGGGATACATCTGGACCCGGCGCTTACCATGGAAACCCAGGTGGTGTCCGTGGCCGCTCCGCCTATTTCCACCTGTGGCGGATTGCCCAGCTGTGACCCTATCTCGATGGTGAGGCCCTCACCGCTCTTGTCCATGCGCTTGTAATCTCAAGATTAGATCACTGTAATGCGCTCTACGTGGGGCTACCTTTGAGATTGTTGCGGAAGCTTCAAATGGTGCAGAATGCGGTGGCCAGACTCCTTAGTGGGGTGAGGAAATACCAACATATCTCTCCCACTCTGGCTGCCTTGCATTGGCTGCCCGTTTGCTTCCGCATTGATTTCAAAGTGTTGATGATGACGTATAAAGCCCTAAACGGTTTAGGACCTCGATACCTGGCAGATCGCCTTTTCCCACCTAGATCTACCCGGATCACCCATCATGGCCAGGAGGGACGGTTGAGGGGCCTAACGCCGAGAGAGGCCCGGAAAGAAAGAACAAGAAACCGGGCCTTCTCGGCAGTGGCCCCTCGGCTTTGGAATAACCTTCCATCAGAGATCCGCCTGGCTCCCTCGCTGGGTGTTTTTAAGAGCCAATTAAAAACTTGGCTCTTCAGACAAGCCTTCCCTCCTGTCAATATTTGATTTTATTTTATTATAAGTTTTTTTTCTCTTCTACCCATCTTGAGTACTATTTTGAATTGTCTTATTTTTAAATTGTTTAAATGATTTGTATTTAATTTTATGGAACCTGCCCCGAGTAGACTGTGTCTAGGGGGGCGGGATAGAAAGTCTAATAAATAAATAAATAAATAAATAAATAAATAAATAAATAAAATATGAAAAATATCTCTATTCATTGGAAAGAGGAATACACAAAGTTACTTTTTTCTACTGCACCTCCCATTCCGGTGGAGGGATTTTAGGTGGTGCAGTCCAATGTAGAGATGGCCATGAATCCAGACTGTCAGATCATGCTGGATCATTGTACCAGCACCACAGGTGCTGCACAGTTCTGTGCCCCACCCCCAGCTGGATTCCCCTACTCACCATCCAGCACGTGCTCCACTCCTTCTCATCTTTGGACATTTCACCAATCACAGCAGGAGCACAGACGTCCCTTCTCTGCTTCCTCTAGCAGCTGCCCACTCAAAAGCAGTGCTGCAGAAATCCCTGCTCCTCATCTGAATGGGCAGTTGCTGGAGGAGACAGAAGAAGGAAGTTGCCCTGCTGCAATTGGTGGAATGACAGAAAAGGAGGAGGAGTAGAGCGTGTGCCAACTGAGAATCCGCCCAGGGTGAGGTGGGGACTGGACTGTGTGGCACCTGTGGTGCTGGTATGATCCAGATTCATGCCCATCACTTGTCTGAAGTGTAAATTTTCCAAACTATCCCTAATACAAAGTAGCCAACAGTTGTGAAACAAAAGAAGTGCTCATGGAATGAGTGTCTAGGAAGCAGTTATGTTAAGGAGGGAGATCAACCCTGACGTTCCATTATATCTGTTACCGCAGTGATTCTCAGGGTTCATTCAGCTGATCTGGCTGGCTAGGCAGGTGTCCCTTCCCTCCCTCCACTACTTCATGTGTCTATCTCCAGAGGCTATGTGCTAAGTGGAAGAAGACAACGATCCCAGACATGGTGGCCTTTGCTATGAGAGGGTGCAGAGCACTGCTATGTGCCAGTCAAGAGCAAACAAGGGAGAGCGCAACTGGGACAGTGGACATAGGTGTGCTTTCAGCAGCTTGTTACCCAAAAGAAGCCTGTGGACGGAGGAGAAGTGGATGGTCCTGACCTACCTTTCGTGTCCTGGAGCTTTTCCAGAAGATACTGGGCTTCCTCCTGGATCCTCTCCTCGATGCTCTTCTTTCCCATCCCAAAGTTGCGCAGGGTGGTGAGGGCAAAGCGCCGGAGCAGCTTCCATCTTTCCCCATTGCTGAAGATAATCCCTGGAACCAGGGAGAAAGACCACACTAAGCATGTGGATCTGAATGTCCAAATCCCATTTCCTATATTATTTGCCAACAGGGTCACTCCTTTTATCTTGTAAGGGAATATTTCCCCAAAACTGGCTTTACGGAGAACCTGCTCTCCTACTGTGCCAGAATTCTCCGGAATGATCAAAGACAAAACCACGTTAATCATGCAAACATAATCAGACCAAACAACAACAAAAACAAGACAGAGTGGCACTTTACAGATTAGCTTTTCTGGATACATCCCTCTTACTTCATCTCTGGAATTAAATGATCAAGGGTTCTGTCATTCCCCAGATCCATTCCAAATCTCAATTAGATGTCTGTTTTGTTTATTAAATTTATGTTCCACCTTCCTGCCATAAAGGGACGCTCAAGTTCTCAGCAGCATAAAAGATCTATACTTTGATGACATTGGTTTTGCCCGACAGCTTTTCCATGAGGTAAGCAGTGGAATAAGTTCCAACTTCAGTGGATCTTCATGGTACAATCTGGGTTTTGCCACCTGATCATTCGTTTGCATAATTCGCCTGTCTTACTCAAATGTTATCTGTCTTAGACTGAATGATTTAAAGAAGAAAACGAATGAAGAAGATTATTTTAGTTGATGGGAAAAACATATAAACAAACCTGCCCATCTGGAGGAAATGTGCAAAAAGTGTATATGAATTCCAGTATGGGATAAAGACCAGCATCTCACAGCACAATGTGAAACAAGGCCAGGAAGAAAATGCATGTAGAAATTGACCGAATGCAACCAAAATGGGACCAACAGCCTTCCACACCCTGGTTGTGAATACTAAAATATTTCCTTGAACATCAGTGCATGTGAGCTGATTTTGACCCCAGGTTTTTGTCTCAATGATTCTCTCATCCTGCTGGGTAGAGGATATGGTCCCAACTGTTATATGGGAACTGGCAACTAGGATAACTTACCTTTCCCTTGGTTGACTTTGTCGGCCAACGGTAGGCGTCCCCTGGGTGCAAACTCATCTGCGTGATCAATCAGTGCTTCTTTTATGGCATCGTAGCCATGGAGAACCACGACAGGGTCCCCTCCGAAATGCACGGTGAACATGGGGCCATACTTCTCACTGAGCTGGAGAAAGACCAGGGAAAGACCAGTTATCTTTGCAATAACTCAAAAAAATAGCACCAGTGTTAATAATTTGAAAGTGGTCCGTTCGTTTCCATTCAGGAGAGGAAGTGGAGGAAAGAGAAGAATCTCTTGGGTGAAGAATCTGGGGAACTGGTTTGGAGGCAGCACAACTTTACCGTCAATTGGTGGAGTGTCTAAAGCCAGAAGAGCTACAGGGACTCTGGCTGTCCATCTGGCTGTCTGTCTATCCTTCCCTCTCTCTATGGAACGCCATGGTCACACACCCACTTTCAGCAAAGGGCAGTGATTCAGTTGGGTTGCTGAGCCCTTTGCTATGATGTTCCTGAAGTGAACTGTCATCCAGGAATCCTCAGAAGGAACGCAATTTGGGGGGGGGGGGGCTCAAAGATGCACCAAGGCTTTTGTCTCGGTTTCTCTTTTGTTTTTGCTGAAAGAGGCTAACACAGCTACCTCTTGGCAAACATTTTCTCCTGAGTCACACAATAAGTCTGCCTTTTTCATGCAGGGCTGTCTGGGCAATAACCAGATGCGGAAGATGTGTTAAAGGCACCGTTCTAGCATAATTTGGCATTCTTTGGCTCTTCCTTCAAACCCAGCCTTGCCCACAGAGCTCTTAGCACAACCCCTCTGTTTTTTGTACCTCATCCTGCCTGCAACCCAGCCCAAGGATGTAAGATACAACCCCCCCTCCTTCCTCTGCTCTGAGCCAAATCTCAGACTGCAAGCTCCTTGGGGCAGGGATGCTACGCCTTCTTGCTGTTGTGGTCAGTGGTCTTCCTTCTGCAGCTCACCTGTTGGAGAGCCTTACTGAGGAAGTTGGTCTTCAGCTGCAAGATGTTCCCCACAATGGGCAAAGGCGTTGGGCCTGGTGGCAGCCTTCCCTTGCCCTGCGTCCTGCTCCTCACAGCGGCCAAGAGGAGAAGGCAAGAGAGACAAACTCCCAGGAAAATGGTGACCGTCCCCAGAGGCTCCATGGTGGCTGGCAGTGGGTGCAGCAGGATCTCCAGAGGCCAGGAGGGGAACCTTATTTATGCTCAACAGCCTGAACTTTGCACATCTGATGCTCTGGGGCACCATCAAGTTAATCAGTAGAAATTCCAGGTTGAATTGCCAAATTACGGTGAGCCAGTCAATACTCCGACTTGTTTGTTATCAGCTGGAAATTAACTTCTCTGAACTTAAAATATTGATGTATTAGGCAAGAAGGTGGCTGTCTTCTTGTGACCTTTGCCAAAGGGGCAGCCGGGTTCCTCTGTGGCAGCAAAACCAAGAGAGATTCTTGCTGCGATGTTTGAAAAGGGAAAGATCAACCTGCGTAGGTTAGCTTGGCCTTCCCTGGACAAAAGTCCACGTCATCCGCCACGCAAAGCATTGTTCAGAATTTGGGGGATGTAGGACCTGGGCAAGAAAAGAAGGGAAAGAGAAGAAAAGCCTTCCAGCAGAGTGACCATGGCATTCTTGCCATCTTCTCCTTTTTTTAATGCCAGAAAGAGCTGTGTGGTCCAGAATTTGACCCCGGGTGAAGAGGCTGTGAGTGGTGTAACTGAAGCCTGCTTGGGTGTCAGTTTTATATCCAGCTGGGCCCACCAGGTGCCCGGGAGACGCAGCTGGCATGATCTGACGATCATCTTGACCCATTATGTATCCTGTCCCCTGCCCAGCAATCCCCAAAGTCCATGGCTTGGAAACATTACTTGGGATGGCTAAGGAATGCTGGGAATTGCCGTGCCAAAAAAAGTAACATTTCCAAGCACGGTTTGTGCAAGCGTGCCTGTCCTGTGACCGGAGGACGAGACCGCCTCGGGGTCCTCTTGGTGGACCACCATCCCCTGCCGCCCAAGGATCTCCTCAGCCTGAGCTTGCAGAGTGGCCAGAGGTGGCGCTGAGTTCCCCTCAACGGATTGTGCCGGGGGTTTCTGATGTTAGTTGTCAGCCCAACAGCCGTATCAGGGGCAGCTCATGGACACCACGGGCACGTCTTGATTGATACCTGGCCTAGACATGTGGCAGAGAATCCTCATAATCTGTTGTTGTTTTTTTAACTGGGTGGGGTCAAGGGGAACAAGGGGGTGTCCCCTCCCCTCCCCTTGCCTCAAACTCCCAACTTCTGGCTCTGCAGCCAGATCCCTAAACCACTGAGCTATCCAGCCAGTGCTGCACTGCTAATCATCTCCGCAGACCATCATCTGACATCAAGTGGCTGGACAAGTGGTTGGACTGTTTCTCTGGATTCTTTGTTGGAAGTGCTGATGACTCACCTGGTGCAAGATAAATACCCATTGGTGTGAATTTAGCAGGTTCGTCTTCCTGTGCTGCTTCCCAGCCTACCAAAGACCAGCTGAGGGTAATGCATCAACTATATATACTAAACCCACAAAACCTATGTTATATAACTAATTATAAAAGAAAGCCTAGCAAGGCAACTTTGTCATCAAAGCCTCTGTGCAGTTCACCAGAGTTCAGCGACTCTGGGCCTCCTGCCCACTCTTCTAGCTACACAAGCCAACTCTGTTCACCAGAGTTCATTTCCACAAGGGGAGGATCCTGCCTGATTAAGGGGGGAGTGAAGATAAGTTCAGGGTCAACCCAGTGTGTGTGTATCTTTGTTCTTGTTGGAGTGCACAGGGTAAAGAGTCAGAGGTCCTGGTCCACCAGAGGAACAGAAGGGGGCAGTTAGAAAGGAGGAACTGCATGCAGGATGCAAATGCAAGGTGCCAGGGCCACCGTGGGGACCTCGTGGGTGGGTGGGATCCTTAGGAAGGGACTCTCCTTGTGATGTTCCCCTTGAGAGAGAGAGAGAGGGAGGGAGGGAGGGAGGGAGGACTGGAGAGGGAAGGAGGCTCTCCCGGGAGTAGGAAGGCGGTGCTTATACCCTCCTGGATTTCAGCAGTGGAACTTCAGGATATGCATGCAGGAGGGGCAGTGAAAGGGAACAATGGCTCTCTACCTGGTTTAGTAAAAGGGTTATTCCAGAGTAAAAGGGTTCCATACTCCAAGCACACACAGACACAGACACAGACACACGCACACGCACACATTTATGTATATACATGGATGGGTGCTTGCTTTTTCACAAGTCCCAATTTTTTTAACACTTAGTGTTAAAGAAATTAAGGGCAACACCACATTTAATGAAGAGGTTTGGGGGTAGGGTTTGTTTGGGGGTGAGTTTTTTTGGGGTCGATTCCTTTCTGCTTGTCCAACTGTTGCTGCTGTTGCTGGATACAATAGTTTTCAGGGTAGAAATTCAGCAAGTGGAGGTGATAAAAACCCAGAAGGGCAAGTAGTACTAGAGAACAACAAGGGGAAGAAAAACACACATGGTCCTAAATGTCTCTACACTAATGCACAGAGCATGGGAAATAAACAAGATGAACTGGAACTCTTAATACAGCAAAATAAATATGATACAATAGGTATCACTGAAGCCTGGTGGGATGAAACTCATGACTGGAATGTAGTTATTGGGTGGTATAAACTATTTTGGAGAGATAGACTTAGCAAGAAAGGAGGAGGAATAGCTTTATATGTCAAGGATGTTTATACTGGTGAAGAAATCCAGGGTATAAATCCAGGAAGCCAGATTGAGAGCATCTGGGTAAGAATTAAGGGGGAGAGAAACAAGAGGGATGTCATTGTGGGGGTATATTACAGACCCCCAAGCCAGCCGGAGGAGTTGGATGATGCCTTCCTGGAGCAAATGGCCACACATTCAAAAGGGAGAGATGAGTAGTAATGGGAGATTTCAACTATCCCGATATATGTTGGCAGTCAAGCTCTTGCCAAGAACATAGGTAAAGGTAAAGGTTCTCCTTGACATTTAGTCCAGTCGTGTCCAACTCTAAGGGGCAGTGCTCATCCCCATTTCCAAGCCATGGAGCCAGTGTTTGTTTGTAGACAGTTTCCGTGGTCACGTGGCCAGCGCGACTAGACATGGAACACCATTACCTTCCCACCGAGGTGGTACCTATTTATCTACTTGCATTTTTACATGCTTTCGAACTGCTAAGAACATAAGGTCCAGCAAATTCCTTACTGGCCTTGCAGACAATTTCATGGTCCAGAAGGTGGAAGAGGCAACAAGGGGAGCAGCTATTTTAGATCTGATCTTAACCAACAGGGATGACCTTGTTAATGGGGTCAAAGTGGTGGGATCCTTAGGTGGGAGTGACCACGCTCTCTTGGAATTTGTTATACAGTGGGAAGGGGAAGCCAAGTGTAATTGCACATGCATTCTAGACTTCAGGAAAGCCGATTTCAGTAAACTTAGGGAATTGCTGGCTGTAATTCCATGGACAAAGATACTGAAAGAGAAGGGAGTTCAGGATGGATGGGAATTTCTTAAAAGGGAGATACTAAAGGCACAATCTAAAACTGTTCCAATAAGAAGGAAAAATGGGAGATGTCTAAAGAAACCAGAATGGTTGACTAAAGAACTTTCAACTGAACTAAGTGTAAAAAAAAACCATGCACAAGAAATGGAAAAATGGGGAAAACACCAAAGAGGAATACAAGCAAATAGCCAGTATATGTAGGGGGAAGGTAAGAAAAGCAAAAGTGTAGAATGAACTCAGGTTTGCCAGACAGATTAAAAACAATAAAAAGGGCTTTTTTAGTTACGCCCGCAGCAAAAGGAAAAACAAGGAAATTATAGGGTCGCTGTGTGGAGAAGATAGCCAACTACTAACAAAGGACAGGTAAAAGGCTGAACTTCTCAACACCTTCTTTGCCTCAGTTTTCTCCAAAAGGAAAATAGTGCTCAACCTGAGGGGCAAAGAGCAGGTGATGTAGTGGGGGAAATGCAGCACAGAATAGGTAGAGAAGTAGTACAGGAATACCTGGCTACTCTAAATGAATTCAAGTCTCCAGGGCCAGATGAATTACATCCAAGGATATTAAAAGAACTGGCAGAAGTAATTTCAGAACCATTGGCAATAATATTTCAGAATTCTTGGGGAACAGGAGAAGTCCCCACAGACTGGAGGAGGGCAAATGTTGTCCCTATCTTCAAAAAGTGAAAAAAAGAAGACCCAAATAATTATCGCCCAGTCAGCCTGACATCAATTCCCAGAAAAATTCTAGAGCAAATCATTAAACAGACAGTTTGTTATTACTTAGAAAGCAAAGTTGTCATCACTAAAAGTCAACACGGGTTTCCCAAAAACAAGTCATGCCAGACTAATCTGATCTCTGTTTTTGATAGAGTTACAGGCTGGATAGATGAACCCTGTGGATGTAGCATATCTTGATTTCAGTAAGGCCTTTGACAAAGTTCCCCATGATATTCTTGCAGGGAAGCTAGTAAAATGTGGGCTAGACAGTGCTACTGTTCGGTGGATTTGTAATTGGTTGACTGACCGAACCCAAAGGGTGCTCACCAATGGCTTCTCTTCATCCTGGAGAGAGGTAACTAGTGGGGTGCCTCAGGATTCTGTTCTGGGTCCCGTGTTATTCAACATCTTTATCAATGACTTGGATGAAGGAATAGAGAGTATGCTGATTAAATTTGCAGATGATACCAAATTGGGAGGGGTTGCTAATTCCCCAGAGGACAGGATTAAAATTCATAATGACCTTGACAGATTAGAGTCCTGAGCCAAAACTAACAAAATGAATTTCAACAGGGAGAAATGTAAGGTCCTACACCTAGGCAGAAAAAATGAACTGAACAGATATAGGATGGAAGACACCTGGCTAGACAACAGTACCTGTGAAAGGGATCTAGGAGTCTTGGTAGACCACAGACTGAATATGAGTCAGCAGTGTGATGCGGCTGCCAAGAAAGCCAATGCAATTCTTGGTTGCTTCAATAGGCGTATAGTGTCTAGAAGATCAAGAGAAGTGATAGTACCACTCTATTCTGCTTTGGTTAGACCTCACCTGGAGTATTGTGTCCAGTTCTGGGCACCTTAATTCAAGAAGGATGTTGACAACCTGGAACGTGTCCAGAGGAGGGCGACCAAAATGGTCAAAGGTCTGGAAGCCATGTCCTACGAGGAGCGGCTTAGGGAGCTGGGAATGTTTAGCCTTACAAAAAGAAGGTTAAGAGGGGACATGATAGCCATGTTTAAATATTTGAAGGGATGTCATGTCGAGGAAGGGACAGGTTTGTTTTCCACAGCTCCAGACAGTAGGACAAGGAGCAATGATTTCAAACTACAGGAAAAGAGATTGCACCTGAATCTCAGGAGGAACTTCCTGACAGTCAGAGCTGGTTGGCAGTGGAATATCCTGCCTCAGAGGGTGGTGGAGTCTCCTTCTTTGGAGGTTTTTAAGCAAAGGCTGGATGGCCATCTGTTGGGAGTACTTTGATGGATGTTCCTGCATGGCAGGGGGTTGGACTCAATGGCCCCTGTGGTCTCTTCCAACTCTGTGATTCTATGATTCTATGACACCCCCTCCCCCAGAATAAGAAGCCCAAGTTCAATAGGAACATGTTTCTAAGTCCCTGGCGTATTCTGTTGACCACATCCAGAAAACAAGTTGTATTCTTTGGCCAGTTGTTTGGTGGAAGGATCATCCTGCAGGGGCCCATTCCTTGCTTCCAGATGATACATGGTCTTTTAATCACACTTTGTTGATGTAGGATCTTGACAGCAGCAATAGTAAACTAACATCTTCCGTTTGGCTCTGCCAGCCGTTCCCATGGCCATGCTAATTGATCTTTTCTTGTTGTCAACATAGGCTTTAATGGACAATCATTCTATCCAAGCATCCTACAATGGAATGCCATGATGCTGGCTCTGTACAGTAACCAAGGGAAACTATTGTGGCTGTTTTTATATTTTACATATTGGTTTTTATAATAAGAGAGGGGTTATGCTGGCTGCAATAGTAGCCAAAACCATGCACAACCCTTCAATTACCAAAAAAGACAGGTGCTACGGCAGAGAATAAAAGATGGCATAATGTTGCCATCATGTCAATGTAACACTATGTAGGAATAGGCGTCACCCACATACACTAACCAGAAAAATGACGTTCTCTTGGCATCACATTGCTTTCTCCAGGAAATGTATGTGGATTTAAGAAGTGCTGTCTTCCTGTCCCTGACTTGGCCATGGGGACTTTAAATAGCTTCTCCCATATAGCTTTAGTTTGGGAATCCACTGACAAGGATCCACCCTAGCCTTTCCCCACCTATCATGGAGGTTGAAAAGGAGCAGCCCCTTCCGTCGTACTGTGACAATGTGTGCAGAAGTTGCACTGTCATGCCATCAAACTATGTTGTACATGAGGAGGTGCATAGGGAACAGTTGCAGTCACAGGATGCTGGGAATGGTACTCTTCAATGGCACCCATCCAGCTGGTCATTTACATATCTCAGTTAAAGCTAAGTATGTGTACAGAGCCCCTTACAATAGCCAAACTCTCTATTTTGCTATTTGTGTAAGTATCATTCAGCACAGTGCACAACAGCTGGCAAACCAAGTGAAGTCTTCAGAGGCATTGAATGAATAACGCCCAGAGAAAGAAGGAGCAGTACTGTTAAGGTAGCTCCTCTGCCCCAAGAGAGGCGCATTTAGTGACAAGGACAAAAAAAAACCCCTTTATTGGCATAAAGAGAATAAAACATAACCAAACTGGTTCATTAAGTGCCCCACGCATACAAAATCCAGGAGGTAGGAAAGCAGAAGACCAAACCCTTTTTATTGAAAGTGAGGCTTCGCTTTCTCACAATTGAGTCGATGAAATCTGCAATTCTTTCCAGAATGTCAGGCTCCTCCACAGATAACATAAAACGGACTTTGTCCACATCAGATTTTCCGTCCAATTTTAACAGGACTGGTGGCACAAATTTGGAGCGATCACTCTGGTGGAGTGGACAGTGCCGAAACATGTGGGCAAGAGTTTCCAATGCACCCTGCTCGCATGAGCAGTGTCTTTCGTGGTACGGGATTCCTTTGAACCTACCATATAGTAAGGCTACAGGCATGACATTGCATCTGGCTAGGGAGAACACCCTGCGTTTTTGTGGACACTTGAGCAGAGAAAGGAAGGCAGCTGGTTTTCTAATATTAAAGGGAATATGGGAAAACAGTGGTGAAGAGGCTGTGTTCCATAGTTCCTGGAATTCAATGTCCAAAATTCTTCTTTTGATCATTTGGAAGGCTTGCCCTTGATTTAGTGAGCCCAAGGAGTCACTATCTAAGCCAATCCATTTCAGTTTTTTTAAAAGGGCAGTAGACCCAAAGGGAGGTTTAGAGTCCAGTAATAGTTGATATAATAAACTATCTGGGTCAGAGTTGTAGAAAAGTTTTAGCCAGAATTGAAATGATCTCAGCCAAGCCATCGTTTCCAAAGAGGAAAATCCGGTCTCTAGACAAAGCACCGAGTAGGGAACACAACTTGGTAGCCCTAGCGCTTTACGTAAGAATTGAGATTGTATCCGTTTAATTGACTTATCCATGGCATTTAACCAGATTGGGATGCCATACAAAATTTGTGGGATAATTTTGGGTTTAAAAACCTGTAAAGCCGCCGGAACATAACAATTGTCAGAATTATAATAGAAACGAAGTCTTGCCTGACCAGTGAACCTAGCTACATTTATAACCATTTTACGATGGGGAGACCAGGAATGTTTTTAATGGAACAGGATGCCTATATATTTATACTCTTTAACCTGTTCAATTTTGTGCCCATTCAGATTCCATTGAAGTTGCTTCCACGACTTGGAGAAAACCAAAATTTTGGATTTATTATAATTCAGTTGCATTTTATTTTTGTCCAGGTATTCCACAGTTCTGTTAATTAAACAAACTGATTAGTTAACTCACCTTTCCAAAAGGCACTAACTTGGCATGTTGTGCCTGAGTATAAAATTCTTATGAGGGAAAGGAGTCTTTTATCTATGCCCATATTTTCAAGTTTTTCCCAGAGAAAAACAGGACTGGAAGGCTTGCCCTCCCAGCGAGGGGTCACTGAACATCTCAGTGATTACGGGTAGAGGGAGATATGGCGCTGGTACAGCCCCTACTCGTGTTAGAAGAACAGTGAACAGATGTTTGAAGGCTGTTCACTGTTCTGGGTCTGTGGCCAAACGACAATATCGAGGTGGTCAGATCAGTTCACCTTCCACTCTGAAACTGGTGCTGTTGAACGCCAGGTCTGTATCTAATAAATGCCAGATTATATATGATCTTATTCTGGAGGAGGATGCAGACCTGGCGTGCATAACAGAAACGTGGATAGGCGGGGAGGGAGGTCCACCCCTGACATTGGCCTGTCCACCTGGTTATGCTGTCCAGCACCAGGGCAGACTGGAGGGGTGGGTGGGGGGAGTAGCCATTGTGTATAAAAACAATCTAGAGGTTATTAGGCGCTCCTCGGTGGTGAAGCCGGGTCTGGAGGCCCTCCACGTGTCGGTTGGGGTCAGGGATGGTATTGGGATCTTGCTGGGTTACCGCGCTCCCCGCGACCCAGCGATTTCCTTACCAGAGCTGGTGGACTTTGTCTCTGCGGTGTTGTTGGAGTCCCCGAGGCTTTCGGTCTTGGGGGACTTCAACATTCACGTGGAGGCAGAGACTTCCGGCCCAGCTCTTGAGTTCTTGGAACTATGGCTTCCTTGAACATGTCCCAACATGTCAACGGCCCCACACACGTGGGTGGTCATATGCTAGACCTGGTTTTCTCCGCCAATTGGAGTGAGCGTGGTCTAATGGTGACTGACCTTGTGTCAGTTCCCTTGTCATGGGCAGATCACCACCTAATAAAATGTAACCTCTCAGTGGCTCTCCCTCCTCGCAGGGAGCATGGACCTATTATAATGGTCCGCCCTCGAAGGCTACTGGATCCTATAGGATTCCAGGATGCCATGAGAGGGATTTCAGCTGATCTGACTGGCGCTCCTGTCGAGGCTCTGGTTAACGGATGGTTTACCGCAGCTACCAGGGCTGTAGACACGATCGCTCCTAAACGCCCTCTCCTATGCAGAGCTCGGCCTGCGTCCTGGTTTAATCAGGACCTGAGAGCGAGGAAGCAAAATAGGAGAAGGCTAGAGTGCAAATGGAGAGAAGACCCGATGGTTCAGAATCGAGCAGCTGTCAGGGTCGCGACTAACCTTTACCTAGCTAAGATAAAGGCTGCTAGGAGAGCACACTTTGCTGACGGGATAAGCAAAGCTTCAAATCAGCAGGCGGAGCTTTTCCACATAGTTCGCGACCTATCCGGAATTGGTCTAGGTGATGGGCCTCCCCCTAGTATCTCACCAGACCAATTTGCAGCATTCTTTAAATCTAAAGTGGAGGCCATCCGCCGGGAATTCTCTCCTTTTTTGGATACAGTGAGTCGAGCAGAGATGTCCAGCACTCCGCCTTGCCCGGTGAGTTTTGATCATTTTCAGCCGGTGACACCAGAGATTGTGGACAAGGTACTTGATCGCTGTCGTGCCACCACCTCATCCCTTGACCCTTGCCCGGCCTGGCTAATCAAAGTAGCCAGGCCTATAACAACAGAATGGGCAACAGCAATAATCAATGGGTCTTTCCTTGAGGGCAGGGTTCCCCTTGCTCTCAGGGAGACACTCATTAGGCCCATAAGAAAGAAACTAAATTTGGCGGTGGACGATATTGGCAATTATAGGCCCGTCGCCAATGTTTCTTTCATTAGCAAAGTGGTGGAGAGGGTGGTGGCCGACCAGCTTCAGGCACACTTGGATGAAACAAATGCCCTGGATCCATTCCAGTCGGGTTTCAGGCCACGCCATGGTACAGAAATGGCATTGGTCGCCCTGTATGATGACCTATTGAGAGTGGCCGACAGGGGAAAAACGTCCCTGTTGGTCCTCCTCGATATCTCAGCTGCCTTTGATACCGTCGACCATGGTATCCTCCTGAGGAGGCTCTCCGAGCTGGGAATTGGTGGCCTGGCGTTTGCTTGGCTCCAATCCTTCTTGGAGGACCGTCCTCAGAGAGTACAGATTGGGGAGAGGGTTTCGGCCCCATGGAGCCTCAATTGTGGGGTTCCGCAGGGCTCAATAATCTCCCCAATGCTGTTTAATATCTATATGAGGCCGCTGGGTGGGGTCATCGGGGGATGTGGAGCATTGTGCCATCAGTATGCTGATGACACACAGCTCTACATCTCCTTTTCTCCAACTACAGTGGATGCCGTTCTGTCCCTTCAGCGCTGCTTGGAGACTGTACAGCAATGGATGCAGGAAAATGGGTTGAGGCTGAACCCAGACAAGACGGAGGTACTGAGGGTGGGTGGCCCCACCATCAGCGGTTTGGGAAACTCCCTCTCATTTGGGGGGGTGACTCTCACCGCGAAGAGTGAGGATCGTAGCTTGGGGATACATCTGGACCCGGCGCTCACAATGGAAACCCAGGTGGTGTCAGTGGTCTGATCCGCCTATTTCCATCTTAGGCGGATTGCTCAGCTGCGTCCCTATCTTGATGTTGGGGCGCTCACCACTTTAGTGCATGCGCTTGTAATCTCGAGATTAGACCACTGTAATGCGCTCTACGTGGGGCTACCTTTGAGACTGATGCGGAAGCTTCAAATGGTGCAGAATGCGGCGGCCAGACTTATTAGTGGGGTGAGGAAACACCATCATATCTCTCCCACTCTGGCCGCATTGCATTGGCTGCCCGTACGCTTCCGCATCGATTTCAAAGTCTTAATGATTACATACAAAGCCCTAAACGGTTTAGGACCTCGATATCTGACGGAACGCCTTCTCCCACCAAAGTCTACCCGTTTCACTAGATCTAGTCTGGAGGTGCGACTGAGGAGCCTAATGCCGAGAGAGGCCCGGAGGGAAAGGACAAGAAACCGGGCCTTCTCGGTGGTGGCTCCTCGGTTATGGAACAACTTACCTTCAGAGATCCGTATGGCCCCCTCACTGGGCGTCTTTAAAAGCCAATTAAAAACATGGCTGTTTAGGCAGGCCTTCCCTCCGGGCATTATTTGATTTATATGTTTTATTTTTGTTTTCCATCTTGAACGATTATTTATTATTTTTATTTTGGGATGTTGATATTATTTTAATTGTTTTGTTATATATGATGTACGCCGCCCAGAGTAGTCAAAATGACTAGATGGGCGGGATAGAAATATAATAAAGAAAGAAAGAATGAAAGAAAGAAAGAAACTCTCTAGCTACCGAATTGAAAGCTGCTTTTAAGTCAAGAAAAGCCACATACAATTTAGAATTTTCATGCTTAAGTGTTTTGTTAATAAGATGCGGAAGTATTAAGCAGTTATCTACTGTGGCCTTACCTTTCCTGAAACCAGCTTGCTCAGTGCCAAGCAATGCCTGATTATTGATCCAGGAATTAAGTTTAATTCGTAGATGTTTTGCATAGAGTTTCCCAATTACTGATAATAAACTGATTGGTCTAAAGTTCTCTGGGAGGTGGGGGTCCCCCTTTTTATAAATGGGGGCAAGAATTGCATTGGTCCAGAATTTTGGCAAGATCCCAGTATTATCTATAGCTGTGAAAAGGGAAGCAAAAAGTGAAGCTCACCAGTTCGGATTGCATTTCAATAAGTCCAGTGGGATGGCATCGGGGCTGGCTGCTTTTAATTGAGTAATTAGATCTTTGGTCTCTTCAATGGTTACTGGTAGCCAAACAGGAAGATCAGAAAGAGCAAAGAGTAAAGAGAATCTAACATCTATATCTTTGTCAAAAAGGTCTGAAAAATATTGGACCCATCTTTGTGGAGATATTATGGCAGGGTCTTGTACTTCCAGCCTGGAGGAGCCAGCCACAATGGCCCAAAATAGTTTATTATTTTTCTGGGTCACTGCCTGTTGGAGCTCGCTCCATTGCTCCAGAATAAATTTCTGTCTTTTTTCTTTTATACAATTCCTTAATTGAGTTTTTAGGGAGAGATATTTGTGCTGATCTTGGGCAGAGTCAGTCTTCCTATATTCCCTATATGAATAGCGGATTTGTACTTTCAGATCCCTATAGTCAGGGTCAAGCCAAGTTCTTTGCTTTGAGGGATTGCTGCACCTTTGGGCTGAAGGAGCTCGTCCTAATTCACAGTGAAGATGTTGCATTAATCCGTCAAATGCTTTAATTTTACAAGTGGTTCGATGGATTTTGTGATGGAAATCTGAAGGTCCTTACACTTGTCCCTTTTGGATTTTAGAACCTATGAAGTACTAGATTGTTCCAAGCTATTTTAATTGGGGCAGCTGAAGCATTATTCGAGTCTGAGGATACATTCCTTCTGCTGGATCCCAAAATCACCTTCATAGTTAATGGGAGGTGATCACTGGCCATAAAATCACCCACAGCAAATTTCACTACCCATGGCTTCAAGGACATTGAGAGCAGGATGTAATCTATTACACTGGATCCTTGGTTGGTGATATGTGAACTCCCCTGCCTCAGGAAATTCTGTTAGGCCATTAAGCCAGATTAGGTTAAATTGAATACACATTTTAGCTAGAACAAGTCCAGCCGCATTAGAGGAGCAATCCTTGGACTGTCTACTAAAGGTGCAGCAAAGCGGGAGGGAGACATCACTCTCCTCTTCAAGGGCTTTCAGGAATATCTGGTCATCCCTTCCCACTCTGACATTAAGATCACCCGCGATGATAAATTCAGCCAGAGGGAACCAGATCTCAAGATCCTCTATACATTTTCCCAAGAAGCCCCAGTGCTGGAGCCGCTGTGGACTGTTGAGGCCTAGGGGAATATATATGTCAATTAAAATCAAAACCTTGTCAGGGGTGACAACTTTAGTGGCCAACATATGGCATTGGGAGGAAAAAATATCTATAGGCTCAGAAACTAAAGAGGTGCTAATCAATGTGGCTAAGCCAGCTGTCGGGCGACCTTTAGTTTTAACCTTAATTGCTGATGCAGAATAGGACTTATACCCTCCCAGTCGAACTTGGTCGGAAACCCAGGTTTCCTGTAGAAGTACAATATCAAAGCCTTTAAGGTAATTCAGAAGAATATTATCATTACTTTCCAACCCGCAATATTCAAAGATAACATTTAAAATATATTCTTCTGCTCAGGATTTGGTGAGAAAATGTTCAGTCAATTACCAGTTTGGGGGACAGTAGATAAGTCTGGATTTGGTACCAGTGGGAGAGGCATAGATACATCTCAAAAATCAGAATCATCCACCACTGGGCCTCTTGAGTGGGTCTCTGCTCCTCCTTTATTATCAGAGGTGGAATGATGATGAATTAGTGCTCGGGTTAAGGGTTGGTTTGGATCAGGAGACGTTTGAGGTACAGCAGTCAAAGAGAGAAGTTCTGCAGATGGCCTTGGAACAGCCCCAATGATTTTGTTGTCTGTGTGAGGGGGGGTCGGAGATGGGAGGTATACTTCCATGTTGCAAATTAGATCAGACCTCACTTTGTCCACACTGGTGATGATCTTCATCTGTTCCTCCCTGGGCAGCATTTTGAAGGCGGTGGCAGCTTCCGACACGAGTTCATCTCCTTCTATGTCCCATTGCATTAATAGGTCTTTGTCTGGGGCTTCAGTTGCGTCCTTGCCATGTTCCTCCTGAACATGGGTTTTGTATTAATTGGGAGAACTTTTAGGATCATGTTGCAAGTTAGGCACCTCTTTCTGGGTTCTTAAGTGCTTTTGGACAGTCTCAGTGTGACCTTTTGAAGTTCACCCACCTAATGATTTAGTCATTGGATTTGGAGCAGTTGGGATTCTCCTTAGTTTGTCAAAGGAGTTTTCAAGGCATTTTGTCAGTGTCTCCAATTTTTCCAGGGTGTCAGTTAGTGTGTAACAGTTAACACTGGGGGAATCTTGCAATGGGGGTTATTGCGCTATGTATTTATTTCTTTAGAAATACTTATGTACTTACCTTTAAAACCACATCAGAAAAAAATTATGTTCTTGCTGACATAAGAGAGGATTGTATTTATTGGCAATTTTATTGGAAAAGGTTTTCTATGGAAACAATCAACAGCACCAGTAAATATGCACTGCAGCAACTTTCATTCAGAAACTGAGATAATGACCATTCTTGAATGATTAGGTGACATATAGAGTCGTGTACCATGCAGGGGTGAAGTTGCACACATTATAGTTGGAGCCCTGCTGAGTGGGGTGGAAAATTAGAGAGTACATTTGTTAGGTCTTTAAGAAAATGTTGTAATTAGCAATTGGTTATGGTTAGTACAGGTGGAGTTAATTAAGTACTGAGTCACTGCCTACATAACTAGTAGAACACAGCTGTGAGGGATAAGCTATCCTGGAGCAAATCCTGTTTTGATTGGCTGAAGGAAATATAAATTAAGGGACTAATTGTTGTGTTCTTTGCAGGTCTTGTTTGACTGTCATGGTGAAGTTCTGCCCGGTTGACTGCTGGATGTTTAAGTTCCTGTGAGCACTATGTAAGTTTGTATAGCATGTAAATATATTTTTCTGCATGCATTCCTGCTGTCTGTGTGTGACTTACTGCACTGGAGATTGTGGTCTCAAGACTTCGTAAGAAGAAAGCTGCTGCTGGTTGCAGAGAGAAGGAGGAGAAACCTCTAAGGAACAAACAGCTAATAATACATACAGGATTTGAGATATTCAAACTAATAGAAGTGATATGATTCCCCTATAATGAGAAGAACATCTTTCTTTGGTGTCAGTTCTAGAAGGTGTTGTAAGTCTTCATAGAATTGGTCAATTTCAGCCTCTTCAGCATGGGTGGTTGGTGCATAAACTTGGATGACTGTGATGTTGAAAGGTCTGCCTTGGATTCGTATTGAAATCATACTATCATTTTTGAGATTGTATCCCAGTACAGCTTTTCCCACTCTTTTGTTGACTATGAGGGCTACTCCATTCCTTCTACGGTCTTCTTGCCCACACTAGTAGATATGATAATCATCTGAATTGAATTCGCCCATTCCCGTCCATTTTAGTTCACTGACGCCCAGGATGTCAATGTTTATTCTTGCCATCTCCTGTTTGACCACATCCAGCTTACCAAGGTTCATAGATCTTACATTCCAGATTCCTATGCAGTATTTTTCTTTGCAGCATCAGACTTTCCTTTCACTTCCAGGCACTTTTGCAGCTGAGCGTCCTTCCGGCTTTGGCCCAACCACTTCATTATCTCTGGAGCTACTTGTCCTTGTCCTCCGCTCTTCCTCAGTAGCATGTTGGACGCCTTCCGACCTGAGGGGCTCATCTTCCAGTGTCATATCTTTTAGCCTTTTGTTTCTGTTCATGGAGTTTTCTTGGCAAAGATACTGGAGTGGCTTGCCAGTTCCTCCTCCAGGTGGATCGCGTTTAGTCAGAACTCTCCACTATGACCTGTCCGTCTTGGGTGTCCCTGCACGGCATAGCCCATAGCTTCTCTGAATTACTCAAGCCCCTTCGCCACGACAAGGCAGCAATCCATGAAGGGGATGTCCTCAGTACCCTTAGGCAGAGAAAACAGAGAAGAGCTAGAGACAGTCCACACTTAGGCATTTAATTGATTGTATTGAGATCTGTAGCTGCTTTAAAAAAAAGAAGAAATTCTCCAATTCTCTCTATGTCCAGAAAATGAAAACAGTGTCATTCTCTATTCTGAACCTGCTATCCTGGTGTGGGAAAATTCTGCTTGAAAGTTGTAGCTGCATTCTGTTCCAGTGACGTGCATACACTCCTGGCAGGAAGTGGCAGCTGCCAGCAGGCGGGGTGACCCCTTATTCTGCCCTTTCACTTAGAGGTAGAGCATAAGATCAAAGAGTTATTTCAGCCAATCCTGGATACGATTAAGTAACTAGTATCCTATCTGAATTCTAACAACATATTATGTAATCATGCTAAGTAAATAAAAGAGCTCTCAGGGCGTTGCCTGTAGGCTCCGCTGGTTCAGACATCTGCACTGTCGACTCCTTTGTTCTAAGGCAATTAGTCTTCCTTTGTTCCGTGATCACCCACATCTGGCGCCCGAACAGGGACATCACCTGAGGCAATCAAAGCAGCTCACCTAGCCCGGCAAGGGCTCCAGACGCGTCCTCACATCCTTTTAGGATCCAGGTGAGTATTGTTAGTTAAAAATGGGAAACACTCTTACACCGCTTCAAAAACAACATAAAAGAGACTTGATTTATTTGCTTCATAGAGAAGGTCACTGTGATGTATCTGATTCAGTAGAGGATTTACTGAAGGAAATAGGTACTTTTTGTTCTTGGTACCTGTAAGGGAGCAGCTTTCAGACTGGGATAAAATTGGGAATAAATTTCACAAAGACCTTGTTGCTCCAGTTAAAGTCCTCCATACATGGCATCTTTGCCAGGACGTGATTTCAAAGATCACAAACCCTTTGTTAGCCCAGTCTTTAGCTAATCTTCCAACAGCCCCTCAGATTTTGCCACCCTCTAAGCCACCAGAGGGGACGTGGTGGCGCTGCGGGTTAAACCGCAGAAACCTCTGTGCTGCAAGGTCAGAAGACCAGCAGTTGTAAGATCGAATCCATGCAACGGAGTAAGCTCCCGTCGCTTGTCCCAGCTCCTGCCAACCTAGCAGTTCAAAAGCATGTAAAAATGTGAGTAGATAAATAGGTACCACCACAGTGGAAAGGTAACGGCGTTCCGTGTCTAGTCATGCTGGCCACGTGACCACAGAAACTGTCTTCGGACAAACGCTGGCTCTACGGCTTGGAGACGGGGATGAGCACCGCGCCCTAGAGTCGGACACGACTGGACTAAATGTCAAGGGGAACCTTTACCTTTAAGCCACCAGATCTCCATGAAAATAAAAACGATCCTCCTTCCTACGCAGCTCCTGCCGTTCTTCCAACAGCCCCTTCTCCTCTTTCTCCTCCTCCCTCCCTCTTCTCCACCTCCTCGTTCAGCAATGCAGCAGATGTTATCTGATGTTATGGCCCAAGAAAACCCGGAGGATGTTGCTGCTGCCCTCCCTCTTATGTCTGTTTGTCCTGTGGTTCATAACAATCAGGGACATCGTGTTCATGAAAGTCTTCCCCTTGCCATGTTTAAAGAGTTGAAAAAAAGTGTAGTTGAAAACGGTCTCCATATCAGTTTTACCCTTCGGTTGGTTGATGGGTTACGAGGAAATGGAAATCTTATTCCAGCTGATTGGAAAGTCTTGGTTAAAGCAATGCTCTCTCCTGCGCAATTTGTACTTTTCATGCAGGAATGGAAAGACGCTGCTGCCATTCTGGCCATGGATAATTTACAAAACAATATTGCTGTGTCTGCAGATATGTTAAATGGAGATGGACTCTTTGTCACCATAGCACAGCAGATTACCATCCCTAGCAGGGGATTAGCACAACATTATTAGAGCAGCCTGGTTAAAAATCCCAGACAAAGGTACCCTTTAGGGTCTTTTGCTAACTTGCGTCAAGGTCCTACAGAGGACTACATGTCTTTCAACAAATTGCAAAGAGCGATTGAACAGCAGGTGGAGAATACTGAGGCTGCTGATATTTTGATGAAACAGCCGGCGTTTGAAAATGCTAACATGGATTGTAAAACAGCCCGTCAGGCTATTTATAATAAACCAGAGACTGACATTGCTGCCATGCTAAAATTATGTCAGAATATTGGGACAGAAACTCACAAGACACAACTTTTGGCCACAGCCATGGCTACCTCCTTGAACCCTGCCCGAGATCATAAATGTTTTTCCTGTGGCAAGGCAGGGCACTTCAGACAGGAATGTAGATCAACCCCCCAAAATAATAAACGCCCTTCTTAAAAATGCCCCCAGTGTCAGAAAGGTTAACACTGGGCCAATCAATGCCGGTCTGTTCCAACACCGGAAACTCCAAGTCGGGTGGACCTCCAGCCCCGGGTCAAGTGAGGGGAACTCAGTGAATACTACCCCAGTTCAAGAAATCCGACCTGCTACTGTTAAAAGTGCCGGTCATGATTTGATCACAGACAAAGAGGTTGACTATCAATTCCCTCTCGCTGTCTACAAAGTCAAAACAGCACATCATGGACCAATATCCAAAGACACTGTGGGTCTCATTCTCTCCCACTCTAGCATCTCTGCACGAGGTTTATTTGTTGTACCAGGCATCATTGATGGGGATTTTGAAGGACCTCTAATTATTCAAACCTGGTCTAATATACCACAGGTCCTTCCTGCAGGTGAATCTATCACTCAATTTTTGTTGCTTCCATTAACACAGATGGGTTCTTCTACCAACCCTCATAGTGGGGTTTTTGGTTCTACTCGAGTTGCTGCCTTAACTACCATTGAGCTCTCGCAGCCCCGACTCCCTCTTAAAATGGGATCGCTTGTCCTTAATGGCCTGATTGATACGGGAGCTGATGTTAGCGTTATTGCAAAGAAAGACTGGCCAGAAAGCTATCCCACCCAGCCAGTGCATGACATTTGGGGAGTTGGAGGCTATGAGCAAGCCCAGAAAAGCCTTCAGCCCATTGTTCTGGAAAGTCTAGGTGACTCTCCTAGACAAATCACAATCACTCCTTTCAGTCTGCCTATTCCCTTTTCCATCTGGGGTCGGGATCTCTTGAAAAAGGTCGATGCAAAATTGCAGACAAATTTATAATACAGGCCTCTACGTAATCTGACACAGTCTTGCCATTAACGTGGCTCTCTGGACCACCTGTCTGGGTTGATCAATCGCCATTGTCTAAAGAAAAGCTCCATGCAGCGGAGGCCTTACTTAAGGAGCAATTAGATCAAGGACATATAGTGTATTCCACCAGTCCATGGAATACCCTCATTTTCACCATCAAAAAGAAATCTGGGAAGTGGCGTTTGCTACACGACCTTCGGGAAGTTAACAAGCGCATTCAACCTATGGGCCCTTTGTAATGCGGCTTACCTAATCCAAATTTGATACAAATTTGAAGTCAACACTATCAGTTAATGATAGTGGATCTCAAGGGCTGTTTCTTCACTACTCCTTTAGCACCACAAGACAGGGAAAATTTGCCTTTACAGTCCCTGTGTACAACAATTCCCAACCTACTCAAAGATATCAGTGCAAAGTCTTGCCTCAGGGAATGTTGAATTCCCCGACTTGATGTCAACATTTTGTGGATCTAGCCCTACAGCAATTTCGCTTGGAACATCCTGAATTGCTTGTATATCATTACATGGATGACATTTTGGTGGCTGGGCAATCCCTCCCCACTATCTATGATTCTCTAGCTAACTGCTTAGAGAAAAAAGGCCTTCACATAGCTCCAGAAAAGATACAAACCACACCTCCGTTTCTTTATCTAGGGCACAAACTGTTGCAAGCTACATCTTCTCCGTTCTTACCAGAACTAAAAACTCCATCTCAATTTACATTAGTGCAGTTGCAACAGTTCCTCGGGCACTTAAATTGGGCTCGTCCATTTTTGTGCCTTCCTACTCATGAATCACAACCTTTGTTTAATGCACTCCGGGGACATCAGTCTCCTGCTGACTCTATACCCATCACCAAGACTATGAAACATGCCATACATCAAATTAATGCAGCCTTGCGGCGTACCATGGTCGACCACATTCCTTCTTTTGGTCCCTTGCAGCTGGTTATCTTGAACACTCCCCAACTGCCTACTGGGTTGTTGTGTAGCCCGAAGTCTGACAAGGCCATTGCTATTGCAGAATGGCTTTATTTATCTAACACTCCTCCCCGAAATGTTTACTCCACTCTAAATGCAATTACAGACCTTGTAATCAAAGGGCGCCATCGTGCCAAACAACTCACAGGTTGGGATCTTCTGTGTTGTTACTTACCTATTTCCAAAGCTGACCATGATCATTTAATGTCTACATCACTAACTTGTCAAATTGCTTTTGCAGACTATATTGGTGATATACGTTTTAATCCACCTAAAGACCCTCGCTTAACATTCATTCAGCAAGTACCCTTTCGCTTTTCCTCTCTTTTCTCTGCTACTCCTCTCCCTGATGCTCTAACTGTTTTTACCGATGGTGCGCCTACCAGAGGCGTGATTACCTTTCAGCAACCTCCCGGAACCTGGAAAACCTTTTTTACTTCTATTCAAACCTCTTCTCAGTGTTCAGAATTGGCGGCTGTCATCCTTACCTTTCAAATGTTTCAAGATCAACCTTTAAATCTCATTGTAGACACTCAATATGTATTTAACCTTCTCACTCACCTGTCACATGCCTATCTTTCTCCTGCTCTTGACTTTTCCTTACTTTCCCTGTTTTTGACTTTTAAAAACCTCCTTGCTGCCAGATCACAACCTTTTTTTTTTGCAGATTACATCCGATCTCATACTGGATTTCAAGATGCTATCTCAGAGGGAAATCATCGTGCAGACTCTGCTCTTCGTTCCTCGTGTCCCCTCTTTTCCAATCCTATTGACAGCCATTCCCTTTTTCATCAGAGTGCTAAACAACTCCATAAGCAATTTTCTATTCTGTTTTCTCAAGCTCAAGACATCGTCTCCTCCTGCTCTTCCTGTTTCATCCCTCCCATTTCCTTTTCTTTTGATGCTGTTAACCCACAAGGAACAGATGCCAATCAGCTTTGGCAAATGGATGTCACTCATGTTCCTACCCTTGCTCCTCTTTCTTATGTTCATCTAACTATTGATACTTATTCAGGATACATCTGGGCTACCCCTCTTTGTGGCGAGACCTCTCGCCATGTCATACAACATTGTTTACGTACATTTGCAATTATAGGCCGGCCTCAAGCCTTAAAAACAGACAATGGCCCTGCCTATACCTCTCACGCCTTTACCACTTTCTGCAATGAATGGGATGTTCGACTTTCCCATGGTATTCCTGATAACTGCACAGGACAGGCTATCGTAGAATGAGCACACCGCTCTTTTAAATTTCTCCTTTCAAAACAAACAAAAAACAGAGGGATCAAGCCCCAAGATGTTCCAGATGTAGTATCAATAGCATTGTTCACATTAAATCATTTAACTGTATCTGCAGGTCAGCATAAGTTGTCGCCAGTAGAGAAACACTTTTGTAAAGAAATCCCCATGGAACGGCCGCTGGTGACTTATAAGCAACTTTCTGACCCTCAGTGGGAAGGTCCAGCCCCTTTGCTAACATGGGGTTGCGGCTATGCTGCTGTGCTTATTCCCACAGGTCCTTTGTGGATCCCGGCTCGGTGTGTGAGGCCGTATCGTGGGAAGAATGAGTTGGCATCGCAACCTGCAGAACCCAATTCCAGAATTCAACCCAGCAATGGCTCTGGAGTGGGACCAGATGACTGCGTGTCGCCGGAAGCACCCGGCCCGACCTGAAGGCATTCAGCCCAAAGTTACTTGGGGGATGATAAAGACGCTGAGTGCTGATGCAAAAAGAACTCTAAATCAGCAGCAGATCCCGGAAATCCTGAAACTTTTCTAGCAGCCATTATCTCGCAGCTGAATGCTAACTCTGTGACGCTGTTGTGTTGTGTTCTCATTCTTGGAATTATGCTCCTCATACTCCTTATAAGTTGCTGTTGTTTTATTCAATGTATACCAAGCTTCTTTTCCATAATAACTACCTGTCTCAAAGCTTCGCCTTCAGGGCTTTGCTAAAAAGATTTATATGTAGTTCGCAAATATATGAAAGAATATATAGGTAAAGGTTCCCCTTGACATTTAGTCCAGTCGTGTCTGACTCTAGGGTGCGGTGCTCATCCCTGTTTCCAAGCCATAGAGCCAGCGTTTGTCCGAAGACAGTTTCCGTGGTCACGTGGCCAGCGTGACTAGACACGGAACGCCGTTACCTTCCCACCGAGGTGGTACCTGTTTATCTACTTGCATTTTTACATACTTTCAAACTGCTAGGTTGGCAGGAGCTGGGACAAGCGACGGGAGCTCACTCCGTTGCATGGATTCGATCTTACAACTGCTGGTCTTCTGACCTTGCAGCACAGAGGTTTCTGTGGTTTAACCCGCATCGCCACCACGTCCCTTCAAAAGAATATATGCCTTTGCTTAAAAAACAAGAAAAAGGGGGAATGTGGGAAACTTCTGCTTAAAGGTTGTAGCTGCATTCTGTTCCAGTGACATGCATACACTCCTGGCAGGAAGTGGCAGCTGCCAGCAGGCAGGGTGACCCCTTATTCTGCCCTTTTGCTTAGAGGTAGAGCATAAGATCAAAGAGTTATTTCAGCCAATCCTGGTTACGATTAGGTAACTAGTATCCTATCTGAATTCTAACAACATACTATATAATCATGCTAAGTAAATAAAAGAGCTCTCAGGGCGTTGCCTGTAGGCTCCGCTGGTTCAGACATCCGCACTGTTGACTCCTTTGTTCTAAGGCAATTAGCCTTCCTTTGTTCCGTGATCACCCACATCCTGGCAAAATGACAAATATTCACAATGGGAGAAGAAGCTAAGTTACACGCCCTCAACATATCAAGCATAGCTAAAGGACTGCCGTAATTAATGTTTGTAATTGATATGTATGTAAACTTTATTTGCCACTTTTTCAGATTTCAGTAAGAATCCAGACAGATTCTAGATACCCCCTTTTTCATGGTTTCATTTTATTTTCAGGCTTCCATTTGCTGAATACAGTTTTTTCCCCCAAATGTCCTGCAGCTTTGGGAAGCAGTGGTTTGGAGACTTCTTAAGGAGGAATGAAGTTCGAAACCCTCTTCCCTATGATCTTTCTCTATCCAATCTAAAATGAATAAATAATAGAAATTTAAGGAGGAATGAAGTTTGTGGTGAGCAAGAAAGAGGGAACAAAATCAAAATGTCAGGTTTCATGAGGAAACAATTGCTACATGTTCTGAAGTCCAGCTCCCCTTTCTATGAAAGCAGATTGTCTTTGTATAAGTAAAAGGCTCTATGGTGTTCATAAATTTACAGTTCTGCTACCCGGCTAGAAAATGTCGGCAGGCTGAAATAAAACGCCCGCTGCCAGATGGTTTCCAGTGGGCTGGAGGCCTCCTTCTCCTCACCGAGGGAGAACGGAGAGCCGATAAGGCCGAGGGAAGTTGCCGGCGCCACTCATGAGGGGACTGAGGTCGATGTCCTTGGGATCCTGGAGGGGCTTCAGTTTAAAGTGCTGCAGGATAGTGGCCAAGAAGAGGAACAGCTCCATGCGGGCGAGGCCCTCCCCTGCGCAGATCCGTTTACCTGCAAGGGAAATGGTAAAAGGTAAAGGTTCCCCTTGACATTTAGTCCAGTCGTGTCCGACTCTAGGGCGCGGTGCTCATCCCTGTTTCCAAGCCATAGAGCCAGTGTTTGTCTGAAGACCATTTCCATGGTCACGTGGCCAGCGCGACTAGAGACGGAACGCCATTACCTTCCCACCGTGGTGGTACCTATTTATCTACTCGCATTTACATGTTTTCGAACAGCTAGGTTGGCAGGAGCTGGGACAAGCGACGGGAGCTCACTCCACCGCATGGATTCAAACTGCTGATCTTTTAACCTTGCAGCCCAGAGGCTTTGCAGTTTAACCCGCAGTGCCACCCAGGGAAGCGAAGGTGGGAAGCTAAGCAAGAGGAGCGTCTTCCTCAACAGCTGGGGGAAATCTCACAACAAGGTCAAGGGGAATATGGTCCTCCAGGACCATCTCCTGGGAACATTAGTTGCAGCCTCATTTCCACTTATTGTGGTGGGGAAGGGCAAAGGCAAGTGACTCTGCAGGGCATGGCAGAATAGTAGAGGTATAACAAAGACTATTGGCTCATTTCTTCATTCTGGTCCATTGAGGAACCGAATTTGAAGCTGAAAGTACGGCTATATTAAGGACAGGGAAGGATCCAGCCTGAGTCACTTTGGAATGGTTTGGTACAGTGGGACCTGATTCGTTTACTGCTTCTGTACACATGGACATAATTCCCGGAGCCCCTGCAGTTGCCATCTAGTTAACCACATGTTGATGTTGGATCACTTGGTTTCGGTCCCTTTGGTCACCATGTGACCCTCCCTTTCCCACTCCCCACTTCCTGCCTTCTCTTTTGCAATAGCTGTCAGCCAGTAGCGATTAATGCTGTTTTTATGCACAAATGGGGGCAGGTACAGGGTGACATGTTTCAGCCTCATGTTTTCTCATTTTAAAAAATTAATTATTGCTAAGTGGCATAGCGCTGCATTGTTTCATTGCTGAAGAAGCCTAAGTGACCCGTTGGCTGCCCTCATTTACAAAATACATTTCTGTTTTTTAAATAAGTAAACATTTAATAATTAACGTACTAGTGGGGTATTTAATCTACACTGAGAGATGTTGAGCAACGTCACCTTTGCACACACACGCAGAGCAAGCCGAGAGGGAATGGGCTGATGTTCAAAATGCTTGACATCTTTCAAAGTCAATGCCGGAAAGCAGCCACTGTCATCATTTTGTGCAACTGGCTCTTTGTGCAGTTTTCCTTTATGTATGTGTAGCTTTTGTCTTCAGTTCCTGTTGAGACCTCCATGTAGGTCTCAAGCTTTTCCAGGATAAATCAGAAGGGACTTGACATTGACTCCCACCAATACCCCCTCCTTGCCCCAAGATGAGGATGATTCCAAGGAGCTGGACAATTGGGGGAGGGGGAGATGGGCCCTTTTACCTGCCGAGAAGGGCATGAAGTAGTCACTCTTCCTGAAGGTCCCGTCTTTGTTCAAGAAATGCTGTGGGTCAAATTCTGTGGGGTTTGGAAATTCTTTGCTGTCGTACAGCACAGAGGTCAGGACAGGGAAGATGGTGGTGCCCTGAGGAGAGGAAAAAGAAGCGGGTTATGCCGTTTGCTGTCCATGTTTGAGCAGGGATGCTTCTGATGTAGCTTGTGCTTCTCCTCCCTTCACCCGAGGAGGAGCCAGGTTTCCAAGCCTCCTTCTTAACCCCTTTCCCTTTCCTTCTCATTCCTCTTGGCTTTTCCGTCCAAATCCAATATTTTAAACAAGCGTTGACCTCTTAAAATCAGTGAAATTGAAATCATTCATGTTAGGTCTGATTCTGATTCCAAACTTCTGAAAAGTCTGGATGCCTATGACCAAACATTATATTCATGCAGATTTTGAAGATGGATAGCATGGTCATCTGTCTAAAAGTTGAAAAGTTTTTATCCTCTTAGAGTACTATTCTCTTTTGTGAATATAGTAGCACCTGCACCTTCTGGGAAAAGACCAAATACTTCAATGGGCAAATTTCAAAGTTAGGCAACGCAAAATACCATGGATCTGATTTTGAAGCTTAGCAAGAGAGAGTCCCTCAAAAGGGAGTTCGAGGTCTCCAACGTTTAGTCATGCATACCCCAAAACAAGAATATTTGGGTGCTTATGCTTCTCCAATCTGCTGTTGATTCCTTGTATTCCCCTCCCTTTATTCCTGATGAAAGACAACAAGTGGATGGATTCACACACTCAGTAAAGGACACACCCGACGGTTGTTATTATGACCGATTTGTGTGAACTGGTTGACGTATTGCTCAATGACGTATTGCAATGAGAAGGGAGGCCACGGCTCCTGGAACGTCAAATGAAGCTGGTGGGGTAAGTGCCTGCTGTGTACGGGTGACGTATCAGGATTCAGACAAAGGTGACTAATGACAGATGGGCAGATGGGAGGAGAGAGGGAGGGAGGGAGGGAGAAACAGACGGAGAGTCTCAGGGATGCTTCATTGTTGATTGTTCTCAACTGTCTTTGAGAGATGAATTAAATCAAGGGTGGGCAAAAGGCAGCCCCCCAACAACATTTTGTTCCCTCCATCACTGTTGCCCTACCAGCCAACCCATATCACCCTCTCAGATTTTTGAAGATTAAAAAAAACATGCCCCTCCTTCACCCTTCCTCAGGAAAGTTCCTTTGAGACCTTCACACGGTCTATGGGTATGAAGTCCCACCCCCCCAAAAAAACCCTGTTCTCCCATACTGACAAAAAATGTTTTATATTTTATAAAAAACACAATTTCTGAGGTCACTACGAGATTTTTCTAGAAACAACCCCAACATTTTACATTTAAACCCATTTCTCAGGTAATTAAAATCTATTCTTACGACCTGTACAAATATCAACCACGGTGAACAAAATTTAATATGCACCCCGATTTCATTGGCCACGCCTAAAGGACTTCCCCTTTGGAAGCACAGCCTTTGGGCTCCTGGCAAGACAGAAACACAGCCCCGAGCCCTGCCAAGATCTATGCGCCTACGTCAGTCCCCTCGGTCACATGGGAGCTCCTGTTTTGCCCTAGAAGCAGAGCCGGTACCTTTGGGATGACATATTGTCGGAAGGGGGTGTCTTTGGCCACTGAGTGGGGGAGAGCCACTGGGACGAGAGAGATGAACCTCTGGATTTCATGGATGACGGCGTCTGTGTAAGGCATCTGCCCGCGGTCAGCTACGCACGGCGCCCTGGCTCGGCCAACCACGCGGTCAATCTCTTCATGCACTTTCTCTGGAAAGGGATGGGAAAGGCTCAGCACCAATTCCCTGACATACCACGGAAGCCCTGAAACCTGAGTGGGAGATCTGACCTCACAGAATGTTTTTTTCAGTATAGTATTTGTTTGATCCTTTTAAGTATTTGTATACACATTGTTGCAAGCTTTAATATTGTATTTTATGGGTGTACACCTTTTTAAAGTTAAAAGGCAGGGTAAAAATAGTTTAAATAAATAAAGTAATACTTGATGTATGGTGTATGGGGGGCTTTGGGGTCCTCTATGTGATTTTTTTCTTCTGAATAGTCTCCATTCTCCAGATCTATTCCCTGATCACCCCCTACAAAGAAGCTGCACCCCGAGATGCAGGCCATTATTTCTTCATGGCCCAACATATTTCAGATGACAGGTGTTCTTCAGAGGTGTTGGGTGCCTACTTTTATTGAAGGGGGAAATAGATACATGCTCTCTGCTTTTGAATCCTAGAAGCAGAGCTCTCTCCAAATATTCTGGAAGAGTATTTCTGAATATTTAGCTTCCCTGGGGAAAGCCTTTTGCCTGAAACACAACAGCTTCCCAGTTCCCACCTCTTTTTCTGGTGGTGGTTCTGGTGGATCCTTCCTGGTTTCGCTTCCGTTTTTACTGTGCTTCTTTACCCACTGGCACCCATGCTAACTTCCATGATCACCCAAAATCCTGCCATACAGTTCAGCCTGGAATCACCCAGGCAGCAAGGCAGGAATTCCATGGGGCTGTGATGAGACATGGAGAATCTGAAAGGAGAGACCACGGGGAGGGAACGGAGTGGAGCTGCTGGCAGGTAGTTGAAGGGTCTGTTTTACCTTCTACCTCTGGGTATTTCTGGAGAGCCAAGAGCCCATATCTTAGGGTTGTGCTGGTTGTTTCTGTTCCGGCTCCAAACAAATCAAGCACAGAGACCAACATGTTTTCAGGGGTGAACTCTGATGCACCGTTCTTTTTTTCCTGGAGAAACATACAATACCATCAATGGCATTAAATTAGTTGTGTTGGCTAAAATGTAGTTAGAATGCAACAAATAGAATTGATTCCAACTGGAAGAAAAACTGTACGTAACCTGTCCATGGAAGACTAAGTTTGGCCTGTAGTTTGCTCTGCTGTGACAATGGGTTGGTTCACTCCTTTTCCTGGCAATCACATAACGTAATAGCTGGAGCAAACCATAGGCCATCCCAGGAGCATTCCTATTTTTCTGGGTTCCTGATAGGGCTTCTGGTTTTTTTGTTGTAAGTAGGATTGCTCTATTTTGGTTCATTTCCTTTGTTTGTAATCACTGGAAACAAACCAAAGTTAGCTTTCAAGGCTCATTCTGCAGTTAATTTCTCCTATTGTGAAGTGGCTGAAGAAGACAACTTAAAAGAGAACTACTTCAGGATATTGGCAAATTAAACACTTCCTTTATGGAGTGTCAGAATACATAATTAAAAAATTAGATTCTATCACGGCAGGTTTTTTTAAAAAAATTAACACTTGGTGATGGATTTGGCCATGGGCATGTTCTTCATGGGAACTTTAAGACAAGTCAATGAAAAAAAAAATCCCCTACTTGCCCCTTCTTGTCTCCTCCCACTTCCAGGAGGAAGTGTTTAATTTGCCATTATCCTGAAGTGGCTCTTTTCTTAAGCCACCTCATGATGTGGCATATTGACAGCGGAAGGAACTGGACCAAATACAATATAATACCTGAGGTCTGTATGCCAGTTGGATGGGAGTACGGCGTATTGGACCTCTAATAGGGCCCATTTAGATAAGCCCTAAAAAGCCCAGAAACAATGGCAATAAAACGGGTTATAAAGGATTTTGCTTTTTCTGTACCAAAATTGCCAGCACAAACAATGCTGATGGAGGAGAAAGTTTGATTTATGTGTGTAAGGTGTGTTTCGCCAATAGTGGCAGTGTTTTTTCCCCTAAAGTCAAGGCTGCTAGTCTGAATTTGGAGGTTTTGGTGATGTCCCCTAGCCTGCAGACCAGCCTTCGCCACTGGGCATTCTAGGCTAGATGGGGGTTCATTGAGGATGTCTGAGGAACAGGGACATCCCAGAGATGGGAAAGGTAACAGGAAGGGAGAAACAGTGGCATCGACTCCGAGGGAGCTCAGTATCAATCTCAATAATAGCCCCGTAACTGTTGACCGACTATTTGTTTCTTGTCAGTCTGTGGTGAGGCCCAGGAATGAGGCTCATGAAAGTTGGGAATATATTGCTGAGCTAAAGGGGAAAGCAGAAGAGACACATAGATGTCATACATGACGTCAACTGTTCCCTTTCTTTCCTGGATGCCTGGATAGGCATGGAGGATTGGCCCTGGTATAGCTCGAAACCGAGGTTCCATCCTGAACTGCAGAAACTTTGTGGGGGCCTGGCGGCTGGCGATTTCTAATAACGAGAGAAGGCTCTTGGTCTCAAAAATGTTCCTTGGATCTTCATCTCTGGTGTTCCTTCCTTAGTCTACAGGAAGATTGTCACCTCTTTCGGGCCAGGCACCTGTCCTATCCCCATCATATGATGTCTACCTATGAATGACTGGAATACAGCAATTGAAGGATAGAAATTGTTCAAAATGAAATGAAAAGGAGGAGGAGGTGGAGGTGAAGTATATGTGAAAAATACACATTCCTGCATAGAAATACAGGAGGATGAGCTTGCTTGTCCCATGATTTAATACAACTGGGTCGAAAAACAAAAGGATCATGGTAGTTGGAGTCTACTACTGACCACCCAATCAAGAAAAACATGTGGTTTAAACCTTTGAAAAACAAATTGCAAGATTTTCAAAGAGACACTATGTATTAGTAATTGGAGGTTCCAATTATCCTGATACTTATTGGGGGACAAATTCTGCCAAGAAATTCCAAGCTTTTGTGGCTGACAGTTTTCTCCTACGAAAAATGGAAGAAATAGGCTTGAGCACGGGGCTGAAAACATTATGAAATTTAACCAGGAGAAGTGCAAAGTTCTACACCTAGAGGGAAAAACAAACGAAATGCACAGTTACAAGATGAGGGATACTTGGCTCAGTAAGACTTCAAGTGAGAAGGATCTTGGAATTGTTGTAGATCAAAACTTGAATATGAGCTAACAGTGCGATGTGGCTGCAAAAAAAAAGGCAAATGAGATTTTAGAATGCATTAATAGAAGTATAGTCTCCAAATCCTGAGAGGTACTCGTTGCCCTCAATTCGGCAGTGGTTAGGCCTCACCCTGAGTCTTGTGTCCAGTTCTGGACACCGCACTTCAAGAAGGATGCTAACAAATTGGAACAAGTTCAGAGGAGGGCAACGAGGATGAAGGCAGGCCTTCAGGCAGGCTTACCTCCTGCCACTACTTAATTTTTTTCTTCTAGTTTTTGGCTTGTTTTAGTCTTTTTATAGTTGAACTATTTAAAATCTTAAAAGGTGACAGTGTTAAGGTGCTACACTCAATATGCCAGCAAGTTTGGGAAACTCAGCAGTGGCCAGAGGATTGGAAAAGATCAGTCTACATCCCAATCCCAAAGAAGGGCAGTGCCAAAGAATGCTCCAACTACCGGACAATTGCACTCATTTCACACGCTAGCAAGGTTATGCTCAAAATCCTCCAAGGCAGGCTTCAGCAGTATGTGGACCGAGAACTCCCAGAAGTACAAGCTGGATTTCGAAGGGGCAGAGGAACTAGAGACCAAATTGCTAACATGTGCTGGATTATGGAGAAAGCCAGAGAGTTCCAGAAAAACATCTACTTCTGCTTCATTGACTACGAAAAAGCCTTTGACTGTGTGGACCACAACAAACTATGGCAAGTTCTTAAGGAAATGGGAGTGCCTGACCACCTTATCTATCTTCTGAGAAATCTATATGTGGGACAGGAAGCAACAGTTAGAACTGGATATGGAACAACTGATTGGTTCAAAATTGGGAAAGGAGTACGACAAGGCTGTATATTGTCCTCCTGCTTATTTAACTTATATGCAGAATACATCATGCGAAAGGCAGGACTGGAGGAATCCCAAGCCGGAATTAAGATTGCCGGAAGAAATATCAACAACCTCCGATATGCAGATGATACCACTCTGATGGCAGAAAGTGAGGAGGAATTAAAGAACCTCTTAATGAGGGTGAAAGAGGAGAGCGCCAAAAATGGTCTGAAGCTCAACATCAAAAAAACTAAGATCATTGCGACTGGTCCCATCACCTCCTGGCAAATAGAAGGGGAAGATATGGAGGCAGTGACAAATTTTACTTTCCTGGGCTCCCTGATCACTGCAGATGGTGACAGCAGCCACGAAATTAAAAGACTCCTGCTTCTTGGGAGGAAAGTGATGACAAACCTAGACAGCATCTTAAAAAGCAGAGACATCACCTTGCCGACAAAAGTCCACATAGTCAAAGCTATGGTTTTTCCAGTAGCGATGTATGGAAGTGAGAGCTGTACCATAAAGAAGGCTGACCGCCAAAGAATTGATGCTTTTGAATTGTGGTGCTGGAGGAGACTCTTGAGAGTCCCCTGGACTGCAAGGAGTTCAAACGTATCCATTCTGAAGGAAATCAACCCTGAGTGCTCACTGGAAGGACAGATCCTGAAGCTGATGCTTCAATACTTTGGCCATCTCATGAGAAGAGAAATCTCCCTGGAAAAGACCCTGATGTTGGGAAAGAGTGAAGGCAAGAGGAGAAGGGGACGACAGAGGACGAGATGGTTGGACAGTGTCACTGAAGCGACCAAGATGAATTTGACCCAACTCCGGGAGGCAGTGGAAGACAGGAGGGCCTGGCGTGCTCTGGTTCATGGGGTCACAAAGAGTCAGATACAACTTAACGACTAAACAACAACAACAGTGTTTTTAATGCCGCCTCGTCTGACCAGATAGGCAGGGTAAAAATACAATAAATAAATAAATAAATAAATATTGATAATTTTATTTTTTTGCCTTTTTGGACTGTAAACCACCCAGAGTAGATTCGTCTAGATGGAAGGTATAAAAGCCAAATCAATCAATCAATCAATCAATCAATCAATCAATCAATCAATCAATCAATCAATCAATCAATCAATCAATCAATCAATCAATCAATCAATATCTGCAGGCTGGAAATCAAGCCTTATGAGGAAAAGTTGAAAGAATTGGGCATGTTTAGCCTTGAAAAAAGAAGACTGACGGAGATATGTGACAGCACTTTTCAAAGATTTGAAAGGTAGTCTATACACAGGAGGTACAGGATCTCTTCTAGACCATCCCAGATCATAGAAAATGTAAAAATGGGCTCAAGGTAAAGGAAGCGAAATTTAGAATGAACATCAGGAAATATTTCTTAACTGTTAGAGCAGTACAACAATGGAACCAATGAGCAACCCTCCCAACCCTACGACGATTCTATGACATTGAGAGATGGTGAGTGCTTCAGTGCTGGAGCCATTCAAGAGAAGTTTAGATAACCACCTGGCAGACCTGTTTTAATCCGAATAGCTGCCTTGAGCAGGGGTTAGGATCAATGGCCTTAGATGCCCCTTCCAATTTCACTACTCTTGTGACTCCTCCCCACCACCCCTTCCCTCATGGGTTTCTATGGTCAGAGAGGGGTTTGAATCCAGATCGCCTAAGTCCGAGCCCAACACTCTATCCAGAGTATTACACTAGTTGTCAGTTTTTACCCACCTGTTCCATTTTAATGAGAAAGCAGTCAATGAAATCCCGTGGAGCATTGGGATCAAGTGTATCCTTATGCTGTTTAGTCGCTTCCAAAACAAAATCTCCCATCTTGTGCGTGTTTGTCTCCATTGTGTGGTGAGGTCCAGGAATGAGGTTCATTAAAGTTGGGAAGAGATTGCTGAGCTAAAGGAAAAAGCAGAAGAGACACATAGATGTCATACATGACGTCAACTGTTCCGTTTCCTTCTGGGATGCCTGGATAAGCATGGACAATCTGCACTGGTATAGCTCGAAACTGAGGTTACATCCTGAACTGCAGAAACTTGGGGGGGGGGGCTTGCGGCTGGTGATTTCTAATAACAACAGAAGGCTCTTGGTCTCCAAAACGTTTCTTGCATCTTCATCTCTGGTGTTCCTCCCTTAGTCTACAGGTAGATTTTCAACTCTTTCGGGCCAGCAGTCCAGTCTCCATCACTGGGGACCATGATTTGTACATACGAATGCCCGGAGTATGGGAAACAAACAAAAAGAACTGGAAATCTTAGCTCAGAAAGGTAAATATGACTTGATAGGGTAATGGAAACAACCCCTCAATCAAGGAGAGGATGTGGATGAAACTTTTGAAAACAAACTGCAAGAATTTCAGAGATACACGATATATTAGTCAGGGGGGACTTCAATTATTCTGATATCTTTTGGAAGACAATTTCTACCAAATATGCCTCCTTCAAGAAATTCCCAGTTTTTGTGGCTGATAATTTTCTCCTACAAAAAGTGGAAGAAGAAACTAGCAACCCTTGACTTAATTCTAGCCAGTAGAGATGACTTGGTGGAATAAGTGGCAGCAAGAGGAACTCTGGGGGAAAGTGACCATGTTGTGCTTGAGTTCTTGATGTCAATGGAAACCAAAGAGAGTGTGGCCACACATATATGCTGGATTTTAGGAAAGCCAATTTTAATTTTAATTTTAATAAGCTCAGAACAATGATAGGCAAGGCCCCATGGCAGGAGATTCTAACAGGACAAGGAGTCTAAGAGTTTCTCAAAAAGGAAATTCTAGAGGCACAAGCAGAAACAATTCCCACAAGAGAAAAAGATGGAAGACAGCAAAGAAGACCAATGTGGCTTCACAGAAAGCTGGGAGAGGACCTGAAAACAAAACAGGACACCTATAGGAAGTGGAAGGAAGGTCAGGCTACAAAGGAGGAGTACAGAGTAGAGATGGGGGAATTAACGAGGGTCTGGACCCTGAGGCTGGACCCTCCACTCACGCATCCACCGCCGGAGCTGGGCCTGCTCTTCCTTCCAATTGCTCCAGAGCAACCAGTTGGCTAGCTGCTCGTCAGCCTTGCAGGGAGACTCGTTTTCCCTCCTCCTGCCAGGAGTGGAGAACTGACCGGGCACTCCAGAGCGATTGGAAGGAAGAGCGGGGCCAGTGGTAACGGCAGGTGCGTGAGTGGTCCAGACCCTCATTAACTCCAGTTGTGCGGGGGTATTCGTATTTGTATACAAATCGTATAGGAATACGAATACCCATCTCTAGTACAGACAAGTAGCAAAGAATTTCAGGGAGGGCACTAGGAAAGGAAAAGCTGAGAATGAGCTGAGGTTAGCAAGAGATGCTAAAAGCAACAAGAAAGCATTTTTCAGGGACATGCATAGAAAAAGGCAGAGGAAAGTACCAGTGGCTCATCTACTCAATGGAGATGGGAAAATGATAATAGACAACAAAGGCACAAGGGCTCAATTCCAACTTCAGCTCCGTCTTCTCTCAAAAGACAGGCTGTACTCCTCCAGGCAAGTGTGAAGTACAAAGAGAGGGAATTGGATTGCAGCCTGAGATTGATAAACAAACTAGTCAAGAAATGCCTTATTACTGTGAACTACAGACCAGTCAGCCTGACATCAATAATGGACAAAATTCTGCAGCAAATTGTAACGTAGTCAGTCTGCAAGCACCTTCAATGTAATGCAGTAATAACTAGAAGCCAACATGGATTTGTCAAGGACACATCCTGTCAGACTAACCTTATCTCATTTTTCAATCAGGTAACCTTCCTGGTAGACGGCGAGAATGCTGCAGATGTAATATACCTTGACTTCAGTAAAGTCTTTGAAGAAGTTCCCATGACATTCTGATTAGCAAGCTAACTAGCTGTGGGCTACATGTGTTAGGTGGATACAGAGTTTATTGCAGAATCATACTCAGAGAGTGCTTGTCAATGGCTCCTTCTCAAACTGGGAGACGGTAGCAAGAGAGTCACCACAAGGCTCAGTCCTGGGCTTTGTGCTCTTCAAAGTTTTTATTAAGGACTTGGATGAGGGACTGCAGGAAATGCTTATCATATCTGCAGGTGACTCAAAAGTGGGTGGAATAGCAAATTCCTTGGAAGACATGAACAAAATTCAAAAAGATCTTGATAGGCTCAAGCACTGGGCTGAAAAGAATAGAATAAAATTCAGCAGGGACAAGTGCAAAGTACTGCACCTTGGGGAAAAAAAAACAAACACAAAGTTACAAGATGGGGGATACCTGGCTCAGTAATACTATGACCGAGAAGGATCTTGGAATCATCGTATATCACAAGCTGAATGTGAGCCAACAGTGTGATGTGGCTACAAAAAAAGGTCAATGCTATTTTAGGCTGCAATAACAGAAGTATAGTTTCCAAATCCCACAAGGTGCTAGTCCCCCTCTATTCAGCACTGGTTAGGCCTCACCCTGAGTATGGTGTCCAGTTCTGGACACCACACTTCAAGAAGGATGCTGACAAATTGGAACAAGTTCAGAGGAGGGCAACAAGGATGATCAGGGGGCTGGAAACCAAGCCTTATGAGGAAAGGCTGAAAGAATTGGGCATGTTTAGCCTTGAGAAAAGAGGACTGAGGGGAGATAGGATAGCACTTTTCAAATACTTGAAAGGTAGTCAAACAGAGGAGAGGCAGGATCTGGTTGTGGTCACACCAAAGTGCAGTACATGAAGCCAGATTTCAGTTGAATATCAGGAAAATCTTCTTAACTGTTAGAGCAGTACAAAAATGGAACCAATGACCTCGAGAGGTGGTGAGTTCTCCAGCACTGGAGGCATTGAAGAGAAAATTGGACAGCCATCTGTCAATTAAACTTTGATTTGAATTCCTGCCTTGAGCAGGGGGTTGAACTCAATGGCTTTAGAGGCCCCTTCCAACTTCATGATTGTATATTTTGTGCACACAGGGGAGCTCTCTATGCATAATGTAAACAAAATGCCACCCAAAAGTGTTTCCTTGACCATGTGCAAAGGGCGTACCTGTCCCCAAGGAGAGCTAAAAGTCTTGAAGTTCTCATTCATCATGTCCATGAGGGTTACAAACCTCTCGTCGTGGTAATCAAAGTGGGTTCCAAAGACAATGGAGCAGATGACGTTGGACGTAGCACAGCTGAGCAGGAAGGTGGGGTCGAAGGGCTTTCCTGGAAGTGCAAAAAAGACTCACCTAACAACGTCATAAATCATGCCAATACCAATAGCAACAGTGATAGATGTAGCTGGAGACAGACCTGCTCACCTTGCACCATCCATGATCTGATGGGAGAGCAGAAGAGAGGCTCCTTGTTTGTGCCCAGGCTCTCCGCACGAGCAAGAGCCTCCAAAGAAGCACAAATGGCTTCTTTGCAGCCCCATCACAGTGAGGACCGTGAAGGGGAGGGTGTTGTGCTTCCCCTTTCGGCAGAATAGCCTCAACAAGGTTTCTGCATCGCCATTTTCTGACTGCTCGGAGTGAGAGTACCTCTGTGTAAGGACGATGAGGTGGCCGTCAGGGGAAGACTGCCCCAAGGAGTCTCATTGCAAGCGAGCCAGACAAGTCCCGAGATCAAAGCCAGAACCCTGTCATTGCCAGGAACTGGTTGCTGCTGGTGGGATCACTATCAGGGTGAGGGGGAGATTGCTGGGACACAGCAAGATCCCGCTAGATTCTCAGGGCTCACCAGACTCACCCACAATGAGTTGGTGGGCAGGTTTCCTGGCAAGTGGTGTGAACCCTGGGATCAAAGCAGGAGCTCCTTAATCATCTTTTCCTACTTCAATGTCATGGATCTTGCTGCCTTTCCTACTTTGGCAGGCACTTTGCCTTGATGACTCTTGAAGTCCGTTCCAGCTTTCCAGCCACATGAGTCCGTTCCCAAAATCCTATTAGTTCTTCCTGCCAGCGCAGCCGGTGTTAATCTTGATGGTGAATTGCTACATATTAAGACCTCAGCTTAGGTGTGTGGTATTGTGTTATGAGTTTTGAAATCTACGCTAACCTCTTGTTGTTGATATGTGCTGTCATGCCAGAACCATCTTACAGTGATCCTAATTGGGCTTTCAAGGTAAGGGAGATATTTAAGGAAGCTTTTACTAGTTCTCCTCCTCCACTCAGTTTCCATGGCTGAGTGGAGATTCAAAACTCTGGTTTGCAACTCTGTCCACCAAACCTAGTCTGTCACTCCATCCACTACACCAGGGGTCCCCAACCCCCGGTCCGCGGCCCGGTGCCGGTCCGTGGCCCGAGCCGGACTGGGCCGTGAAGACAGATCTCCCACACACCCCCACACACTCCCCCCAGCACAGCCCCTTAGCGCATGCGCATGAGTGCACGCACGACCCCCGCAAGAGACCCCCGCCCCTTCGCGCATGCGTGCAAGTGCACCCGAGCGCCCCCGCATCTCAAGCACCCTTTGCATATGCATGCAAGTGCACGCACGCCTGCGAGTATGCGCGCAAGCGCAGGGGAGTGCTCCGCCTTCCCCGCACACGGATCCCGTCCTCCCCCAACCGGTCCATGGTGTCAAAAAGGTTGGGGACCACTGCACTACACCATTCATAAGGTGTGGCAATTCACTGCTGAGATTTACGCCAGTTGTATTACACTGGTATTAAATCTCAATAGCATTTGGCCTCTGAGTCTCTGGGCATTTACTTGCTTTCCAGAAACACCAAATTCCATGTGATCTTCCACAGGCCCTGGAAATTTAGTCAGGGAGTTAGCTAGTGGCTGCCTTGTAGAGACAACAAAAATGAAAGAAGGAAGGGCAACATACAAGCTTGTGCTTAGTATTACTCTTATTGAAATCATTTTCACTGTGAATCCAGAATTTCTGGGAAGAAGTTTCAAACAATGATAGCGAAATTACGACAACCTTTTCAAAAAACTAATTTTACATATGCTTGTCTTGGCAGGGTTGTTTAAACTACTTACTGTACAAAAAATTGTAAATTAAATGAGCCTCATCTCTCATTAAATGTTAATATGAAAGATATCTGTACTTATTAGAAAGCAGAAGTGGACAAAGTTATTTTTTAAACTGCAGCTGTGAATCCCATGCCCTACTACAGCGTAGCCCAGAGCTGTGAAACAAAACAAGTGCTCGTAGAGTGGGTGTTTAGAAAGCAGTTACGATGAGGAGGGTGATCTGGTGGTCACCGTATTGATTCCCAGGGTTGATCCGGCTGATCTGGCTGGCTGGGCAAGTGTCCCCTCCCTTCCTCCCTATTCCATGACCTACCTTTCGTGTCCTGGAGCTTTTCCAGAAGATACTGGGCTTCCTCCTGGATCCTCTCCTCGATGCTCTTCTTTCCCATCCCAAAGTTGCGCAGGGTGGTGAGGGCAAAGCGCCGGAGCAGCTTCCATCTTTCCCCATTGCTGAAGATAATCCCTGGAACCAGGGAGAAAAACCACACTAAGCATGCGGATCTGAATGTCCGAATCCCATTTCCTATATTATTTGCCAACATGGTCACTCCTTTTATCTTATAATGCACTATTTCCCCAAAACTGGCTTTACGGAGAACCTGCTCTCCTACTGTGCCAGAATTTTCCGGAATGATCAAAGACAAAACCACGTTAATCATGCAAACATCTCTAGACCGAACAACAACAAAAATAAGACAGAGTGGCACCTTACAGACTAGCTTTTCTGGATATATCCCTTACTTCCTCTCTGGAATTAAATGATCAAGGGTTCTGTCATTCCCCAGATCCATTCCAAATCTCAATTAGATGTCTGTTTTATTTATTTAATTTATGTTCCACCTTCCTGCCATAAAGGGACACTCAAGGTCTTACTCAAATGTTATCAGTCTTAGACTGAATGATTTTAAGAAAAAAAACGAGTGAAGATTATTTTAGTTGATGGGAAAAACATGTAAATTTACCTGCACTTTTGGGGAAAATGTGTGAAAAGTGTGTATGAATTTGAGTGTGAGATCAAGACCAGCATCTCACAGCACAATGGGAAACAAGGGCAGGGAGAAAATGCATGGGGAATTTGGAGAAATGCAACCAAATTGGGACCGACAGAATTCCACCCATTGGCTGTGACTGCTAAAGGACCTCCTGCAACAGCACTCCGTGTGAGCTGATTTCCTCCAGCCCCCCCCTGTTAAAAAAAATCTCAGTGCCTCTTCCCTCCTCCTGGGTGGAGGATATGGTCCCGCCTCCCATGAGGACTAGCAACCAGCAAAACCTACCTTGACCTTTGTTGATTTTGTCAATCAACGGTAGGCGTCCCCTGGGTGCAAATTCATCTGCCCGGTCAATCAGTGCTTCTTTTATGACGTCGTAGCCTTGGAGAATCACGACAGGGTCCCCTCCGAAATGCACGGTGAACACGGGGCCGTACTTCTCACTGAGCTGGAGAAAGACCAGGGAAAGAGCAGTTATGCTTGCAGTGAGTCCAAAAACAGCCCCAGTGTGGAGGACGTGAAGGTGGTCCGTTCGTTTCCATTCAGGAGAGGAAGTGGAGGAAAGAGAAGAATCTCTTGGGTGAAGAATCTGGGGAACTGGCTTGGAGGCAGCACAACTTTACCGTCAATTGGTGGAGTGTCTAAAGCCAGAAGAGCTACAGGGACTCTGGCGGTCCATCTGGCTGGCTGTCTATCCTTCCCTCTCTCTATGGAGATACACACCCACTTTCAGCAAAGGGCAGTGATTCAGTTGGGTTGCTGAGCCCTTTGCTATAATGTTCCTGAAGTGAACTGTCATCCAAGAATCCTCAGAAGGAACGCAATTTTTTTTGGGGGGGGGCTCATAGATGCACCAAGGCTTTTGTCTCGGTTTCTCTTTTGTTTTTGCTGAAAGAGGCTAACACAGCTACCTCTCGGCAAACATTTTCTCCTGAGTCACACAATAAGTCTGCCTTTTTCATGCAGGGCTGTCTGGGCAATAACCATATGTGGAATATGTGTTAAAGGCACCATTCTAGCATAATTTTGCATTCTTTGGCTCTTCCTTCAAACCCAGCCTTTCTATGCCCCCCACCCTCCCTGCCATTTCTCCCTTATCCTTCCTCTGCTCTTGGCTCTGGGCTGAATGGCCGACTGCAAGCTCCTTGGGGCAGGGAGGCGACACCCTCTCGCTGTTGTGGTCAGTGGTCTTTGTTCTGCAGCTCACCTGTTGGAGAGCCTTACTGAGGAAGGTGGTCTTCAGCTGCAAGAAGTTCCCCACAATGGGCAAAGGCGTTGGGCCTGGCGGCAGCCTTCCCTTGCCCTGCGTCCTGCTCCTCACGGCGGCCAAGAGGAGAAGGCAAGAGAGACAAACTCCCAGGAAAATGGTGACCGTCCCCAGAGGCTCCATGGTGGCTGGCAGTGGGCACAGCAGGATCTCCAGAGGCCAGGAGGGGAACCTTATTTATGCTCCACAGCTTGAACTTTGCACATCTGATGCTCTGGGGCATGATCAAGTTAATCAGTAGGAATTCCAGGTTTTATTGCCAAATTACGGTGAGCCAGTCGGTACTCCAACTTGTTTGTTATCAGCTGGAAATGAAATTCTCTGAACTTAAAATATTGATTTATTAGGCAAGAAGGCAGCTGTCTTCTTGTGACTTTTGCCAAAGGGGCAGCCGGGTTCCTCTGTGGCAGCAAAACCAAGAGAGATTCTTGCTGCGATGTTTGAAAAGGGAAAGATCAAGCTGCGTAGGTTAGCTGGGCCTTCCCTGGACAAAAGTCCACGTCATCCATCACGCAAAGCATTGTTCAGAATTTGGGGGATGTCCTCAGGGTCCCTGGCTGGTGGTAGGAAAGCAGGCCCTGGGCAAGAAAAGAAGGGAAAGAGAAGGAAAGCCTTCCAGCAGAGTGACCAGGGCATTCTTGACACTGCCCAGTCACAAAACCCCAGCTTCTTCTTTTTTAATGCCAGAAAGAGTTGTGTGGTCCAGAATTTGACCCCGGGTGAAGAGGCTGTGACTGGTGTAACTGAAGCCTGCTTGGGTGTCAGTTTTATATCCAGCTGGGCCCACCAGGTGCCCAGGAGATGCAGCTGGCATGACCTGACGATCATCTTGACCCGTCGTACATCCTGTCCCCTGCCCAGCAATCTCCAAAGTGCAAGCGTGCCTGTCCCGTGACTGGAGGACGAGACAGCCCTGGAGTCCTCTTGGCGGACCACCACCCCCTGCCGCCCAAGGATCTCCTCAGCATGAGCTTGCAGAGTGGCCAGAGGGGGCGCTGAGTTCCCCCAACGGATTGTGCCGGGGGTTTCTGATGTTAGTTGTCAGCCCAAGAGCCGTATCAGGGGCAGCTCATGGACACCACGGGCACGTCTTGATGGATACCTGGCCTAGACATGTGGCAGAGCATCCTCATAATCTGGTTTTTTTTTAACTGGGTGGGGTCAAGGGGAACAAGGGGGTGTCCCCTCCCCTCCCCTCAAACTCCCAACCTCTGGCTCTGCAGCCAGATCCCTAAACCACTGAGCTATCCAGCCAGTGCTGCACTGCTAATCATCTTCGCAGACCATCATCTGACATCAAGTAGCTGGACAAGTGGTTGGACTGTGTCTCTGGATTCTTTGTTGGAAGTGCTGATGACTCACCTGGTGCAAGATAAATACCCATTGGTGTGAAATTAGCAGGTTCGTCTTCCTGTGCTGCTTCCCAGCCTACCAAAGACCACCTGAGGGTAATGCAACAACTATATATACTAAACCCACAAAACCTGTGTTATATAATGAACTATAAAAGAAAGCCTAGCAAGGCAACTTTGTCATCAAACCCTCTGTGCAGTTCACCAGAGTTCAGCGACTCTGGGCCTCCTGCCTGCTTTTCCAGCTACACAAGTCAACCCGGTTCACCAGAGTCTATTTCCACAAGGGGAGGATCCTGCCTGATTAACGGGGGAGGGAAGATAAATCAAGTTCAGGGTCAATCCAATGTGTGTATCTTTGTTCTTGTTTGAGTGCACAGGGTAAAGAGTCAGAGGTCCTGATCCACCAGAGGAACAGAAGGGGGCAGTTAGAAAGGAGGAGCTGCGCAGGATGCAAATGCAAGGCGCAAGGGCCACCTTGGGTACCATGCGGGCCAACCTAGTGGGTGGGTGGGTGGGTGGGTGGGATCCTTAGGCAGGGGCTCTCCTTGTGATGTTCCCCTTTAAAGAGAGAGAGAGATAGGACTGGAGAGGGAAGGAGGCTCTCCCGGGAGTAGGAAGGAAGTGCTCATCGTCCCCTGGTTTCAGCAATGGCACTTCAGGGTACGCATGCGGGAGGGGCAGTGAAAGGGAGCAATGGCTCTCTACCTGGTTTGGGACAAGGGCTATTCCACAATAAAAGAGTTCCGTACTGCAAGCTGATAGGTTCTTTCATGCAGCCAAAACCATTATTTCTTTTTATTTTACATATTAGGCAGAGTTCTTTATATATATACATGGATGAATGCTTGCTTTTACACAAGTCCCAACTAGAAAATAAGTGAATGGCAACACCATATTTAATGAGGAGGTTGGAGGGTATCCAGCTAGATGTCGAGCTCGACAAACGCATTGGCAAAGCAGCCACCATGTTCTCTAGACTCACAAAGAGATTATGGCTTAATAAGAAGCTGACGGCATAGACCAAGATCCAGGTCTATAGAGCCTGTGTCCTGAGCACGCTCCTGTACAGCAGTGAGTCCTGGACCCTTTGTGCACGGCAGGAGAGGAAGCTGAACACGTTCCATATGCGTTGCCTCCGACACATTTTTGGTATCACCTGGCAGGACAAAGTTCCCAATAGAGTAGTCCTAGAACGAGCTGGAATTTTTAGCATGTATACATTACTGAAACAGCGACGTCTACGTTGGCTTGGGCATGTCGTGAGAATGGCTGACAGTCGGATTCTGAAAGATCTCCTGTATGGAGAATTAGTGCAGGGAAAGCGCCCCAGAGGGGGACCCCAGCTGCCATACAAGGTCTTACCATACGGTTATTGTCATTTATCTACACACAAGGTAGCTCAGGGTCCAAAAGACTTGAACCTGGGACTCCAAAGCCAAAATCCAACACCACATGCATTTGCAGGGTTCCAATTATGAGAGGCATCCATCGATGCAGAGACCGGGAAGGAATGGCGCTAAGATCAGCGTCCCTGCACACAGCTTGTTTTCTGTTTGTGATGGAGTTGAAGCAGTGTGGGATATGTAGTCCAAGAAATGTAAGATGGAGTCAGACAGGTTCTTTGTGAAGATGATTTGAGAGACATTGGAATGTGTTTTTCTAAGTGCTATGAGAGTGTTTTTCTGAAGACCGGTACAGTGTGGTTCAAGATAAAGCTGGAGGTCGGACGAAGAGGCCCCTGAAACATTCCGAGCTAATTGGAGAAGAGATAAAACACCTGGATTTTCATGGGAATTGAGGGCGGAGGAAGGTGTTACAGCTCCTTGAGGATAACTGGTGAACAGACATGAAGTATCAAGAAGAAGGGAGGAGTTAGAGAAGGTAGAAAATGGACGATGGGTTATGTGGGAGAAGTTCGATTCCATGATGATGGGAGAGAAAAAGAACTTGATGGTTTGAGCATGTGGCTTGAAGGAGAAAGAATGTGAGTAAAGATAAAGAAGGAGGTGGGGCTAGCCCACCTTAGCCCAGCTTAATAGTTTTTTTTTATTTTAATGGGAATTAGTTATTTTATTTAACTGTAATAATCTTTGAATATGTTCTTTATGCTAAAGCTTGAGCAATATAAACTGATTCTATGAAACTCTATTTTTCTAATAAAAAAATAATTATAAAAATCCTTACCAAAGGACTGGTCTCTTGAACAGCAGGGTCTGGCTAAATCCAGGGAGTGGAGAGGGCCACAAACTAGCTATCTTTAAGAATCCTACCTAACTGAGCTGTTGTGAGTTCTAAGGAATGACAAAGCCCATGTGTCTGTACTTGCAAAGTACTGGGTAAAAGTAAAGTGTTCTTTTAAGGTCAGACTTGTTCAAGGGGCTTACGGTACGCACTGCTGAGGTCTTGGGACTTGCCCCAGCGCAAAGGTGGTAGGTAAGTGGCCTGTCGAACTCTCTGACCGAGTGCTAGGCGCTCCTTAGGGAGGCTTGGGCACCACACTGTTCATCCTCTCTGTGTGCAGAAACTCAGCTTGAGCGAGCTGTGGAGACAAGAATGAAGGCTGAGCCCGCAGTGCAGGAACATACCTTCTAAAGCACCCTTTTGTTCCGAGGAAAATGAGACAAATGCCGTGTATAATGGGGTCAGGGAAGGGGAACAGTGCCCTTAAAAGGCAACCTGCGTCGAGAAGAGCAGCAAAAGCAAGGAGCGTTCCTGAAGCTGGATCAGAATTCTCCCCTCTTCAGGAAATTCTCCTGAAGTGTCAAGTGAGTTTTATTTCCCCAAAGATCGTTCAACAGAAAGAGGATGGAGTTGCGGCACCACCCCTCTTCCCGAAAAGATGCCCTTTCCAAGAACACCGTCTCCCCTGCTCGCGCACTGGTGTGAATCAAAAATAAGCCACGTCAAAGTGACCTCTGGAGAAGAAAAAATGTTCTTCCCGGCGCCTCTCTTTCGTTTGTGCCGAAGTCCTGACCTGTGTTGAGGCGCAGCTCAAAGGCTCAACTTTTTAAAGAAAAAGAAAAAGTGAGTTAGGGCTTCAGCAGGATGCTTTGGAAGAGGATCTCCCCAGACAAGAGGCTGCCTCCTTCTCTTCCTTTTCATCAGCCACAGAAACCATCCCGGGGAGAGGAGGAAGCATCCTGGGGGAACAGCCTTCGAGTCTCTACAAGGAAGAGAGCAGTGGCTGCATTTTTGCTGGCGCTCTGGACCCCTTTTTTTTTTTTTGCAGGCCCCATGGCTGCTTCCTGCGGCGGCTGCCCCTACTCCTGCTATTAAAGAAATGCCAGCTGAGCTTGGAGGGCCTTCCTGGGAAGGAGACGGGCCGTCTCACCCATCCACAGGGGTCTGTGGTGTGGGAGGTGCTCGGCAGTCGCTGGCAGCCTCGTGGGGCAACTGCAGTGAGAGCAACTCCTGTGGGAAATGCCGGACGCTGGTGGGATCGGTACAGCCGTCACAGTGGATCCCAGGAGGGGTGTGTGTTGGCACTTCTCTGTTGCACCCTGCATACTAAAAAGTGGCCCACAGCTGGTCTACGACGGGGTCTAGGATCCTCTCTCTCTCTTGTTTAGCCTTACAAAAAGAAGGCGAAGAAGGGACATGATAGCCATGTTTAAATATTTGAAGGGATGTCATGTTGAGAAAGGGACAAGTTTGTTTCCCACGGCTCCAGACACTAGGACAAGGAGCAATGGTTTCAAACTACGGGAGAAGAGATTCCACCTGAATCTCAGGAAGAACATCCAGACGGTCAGAGCTGTCCAGCAGTGGAATATCCTGCCTCGGAGTGTGGTGGAGTCTCCTTCTTTGGAGGTTTTTAAGCAGAGGCTGGATGGCCATCGGTCGGGAGTGGTTTGATGGAGTTCCTGCATGGAAGGGGCTTGGACTCGATGGCCCCTGTGGTCTCTTCCGACTCTGTGATTCTATGATTCTCTCTCTCTCTCTCTCAGGGATTCTGACTAAGCCCTCTCTGAGCCCTCCCTGGAGATGGCGAGAAATGAACCCACATCTTTCTTTCAGAAAACGTACTATCTGCAGAGGAAAGGCCTGACTCTTCCACTTCTCCATCACCCGATGCAAAGAAATCCTGATCGGTTCTGTCAAGAAGAGTTCATTTTTAATACCTTCCCTTTTTTTTTCTTTTCTTCCTAACCTTGCCTCCACAAACCAAGGTTGATGTCTCCCATGTCAAATTAAATCACAAATGTATGTAATCATGAAAAGAGCAGCGTTCCCTGGAAATCACCACTTCTCGCTTAAAGGAGCTACGGTTTGTTAAATATGCAGAGATTACAAAGTCAATGTAACTTTTCAAATGAGGCCAATTTCTCTTCCTCGTCTTCTTCCCTGCAGTGTTTGGACCTTGCACTGGTAAGAAACCCAAATGCAGCTCGGAGGGGTTTTGTTCACCCTTGGTTAGCCCCACATTATCTTGAGTGAATTTAAACTTACAAAGGGTGAAACTGGACTAAAACAAATTAAGACATTATGGACATTCCGTACTTTTCTGAATTTGTTTGAATAAACTCAGTTAGCTCCCTAATTATTATTATTATTATTTTTAATACTAAGGTCAGAAAAACATTTTCTAGTTTTCCAAAGGAATATAGGCTTAACTGGTTGGAGAAGCTGAGGGCAGAGAACCTCCCTCCTTCCCCTGAGCTTATTTCTCAGCCATCATTTGATTTCACGGAAGGGCAAGATCCAGGGCGCAGGTGTCCTGCACTTGAAACAGAAGATTCCTCTTAGAGTGAACTGTAACCCCGCAAGTTAACCTCCAAACTTAGGCATCATTTGTGTGGAGCAGAAGAAGATTTTTGAAGCTGGAGTAGCAGGAAGGGTGGCCTAGCACAGGACCTTGTTTTTCGAACCTGATACGCCCTGGAAGCCCAGAAGGAAAGACCCTTCTTCATTCATTCTCCCCAAACTGTCCCTGGCTCCCGGCCTTCAGTCACCTCCCTCCTCCGACCTGGGAGCAGAGGTATAACATTGCCATCGTGAGTAATCATAGCCAAGCAGAAACATATGGACTCTTTGCTTTAGGCAAAGCCAGATGTTCTTGTGATGACCAAACTCAGAATCCATGGATTTTTCTACCTAGGGTGTCACCAGGGATGACACTCACCTGTAAGGGGTCTTTGAGCTATGGCAGGACTGGATGAATCCTGCACACACGGAGCTGTTCAGAAGAGAACTTTGCTGAACACAAGAGATTTAAAAGATAGCACGGATCCACAATCAAGAATACAACTAATATGGGGAAATACAGGCTCAAAAGAAGCAAACTCACGTGGCTCTGAGGGTACAAAGGAAAGACTTTTTCCTAACACACGTACACACACACACACACACACACACACACACACAAAGTGGGGGGGTAGACTGGAAAACCGCCAATGTGTGGGGAAAATACTGCTAGAAGACAGATAGGATTACCTCTCCTTTGCCTCCTTAGACTGCCTTGGAGTTACAGAGTATTGGAACTCCAGCTGGCAGGAGCACCTGGAGGGTTCAGGCGGAAATGGGACCAAATGTAACTGGAGCTGGAGCTGAACCACTCATGTGGCTACTGGATGCCTTTCTTAAAACCATTTTGGCCAGGCTGATTTGTGATCCGGCCCCTTGTTGGTCACATGTCCTGTTCTGCCTTGATCTTAATCTTTGCCCAACGAGCTAATCTAGAGACCATGGACCTAGCATGGGCCATTTACCAAACAGGAAGAGATAGGGAAACCATTCTGGGATATTTGTTTCCCAGACCTCTGGAAAATCCTTTTTGCATAAGAACAAAAGATGATTAAATTGACCTGGCCTCTCTCTAAAGGAGAGCTATTCTGGGAGATGACTTTCCAGCTGGGGGCATTCAGGTCTTATGTAATTTGGATGGGGATCATTGAGATCTTTATTGCTGTCATTTCCTCTTGAGGGCTTGGCTCACCTTTAGACCAGAGGCTAGTTCTTCTCTGCCATGGTATTTCACCTGTACTTATCCTTGACCTCACAAGTTCTCCAGTTCAAACAGTCTGTGTCCACCACATACAAGTTGAGGAAAAATGAGACTCTCCTGGGGTGTTCTGCAAACCCGACTGGTTTAACAAATGAGGATATTGTAGCATTCATGGTATCCAGGCAAACCACAGTTTCCTGGGTATGGACATCACACAGAGAACAGTGGTTAGTTCCAAAGCAGGAGTTTTCACTTCCTCTTGAAGAGAGTTTGTTTTTGAAGAAGCATGGATTTATTTATTTATTCAGTTATTTAGTGACATAACTGAGCAGGAGGTTCCAGAGCAACCTAATCCTACCCCCACCTTAGTTATGAATGGCTTAAATCCCATTCTTCTTCCAAGGACGGGATGGAATGGGGAGCACATGAATGCAATCCATCAGCTCGCATGACCAAACACCAAGCCAGTGGTTTCCTGACTTGGGAGCCCAAATGTTCTTGGATTACAACTCCCAGAAGGCCCAATCTTCTCCTGTGCTGGCTAGGGCATCTGGGAAGTATAGTCCAAGAACATCCAGGGCCTCTTCTTTGGGAACCAGGGTGCTGAGCACAGTTTTAAGGCCATGTCTCGACCAGGCTGCCACCTCCAGGAGGGAGCACTGTGTCCCTGTGTTGTGATGTAGCTGTGTTGGAAAAGTCACGTGTTCAAAGCAGGCAGGTGCGGAGGTGGAGTGGAAGGTACTTAACAACTCCAGGAAGTCCGGGTTGAATGAGAGCCATTTTTCCAAAAGTGGGCCATGCCAGAAAGAGTGCCCAGCTTGGTGAATGCCAGAAACTGCAGCGTCTGCTGCTCTCCTCAATCCTTCGTGTCTGCCGGAGGCCTCCCAAATCTTCCCTGCCAACCAATTTTCTTCATTTCAAAACATGGCACGTCACAAAAATTGCAACCAATCCTGATTGTTTTTATTAAATGTTATTTTTTTCTGTGCTGTGTTTTTAAGTTTCTAATTCATCATGTTTAGTGTATGCTTATTCTTTTATGTCACTTGGATATTACTTTATTTTAATTTATTGTTGCAGATTATTGTTCTGTTTTCTGGTCTGAACCGCCCAGAGTGGCCTTGGTAACCAGATGGGCGGTATACAAATTAAATAAATAAGCAAGCAAACAAACAAACAGACTTGTGCCTTTTAACTATCAGCAGGAGAATAGCGGAGAACAGTACAGATCTATCAATACCACCACTGGCCCCCTGTGCCCCCCCCAGTTGAAAGCAACCTGCTTTCTGTGATAACAGCCTCCTCCTCCAGCCTGTCCCGGGGGACAGCCATGTGCCTCTCTTCTCCGGGAAAGGCTTCATCTGCTTTAACCCATGCCCACCCCCCGGTGTCAGTGAGTCTGCAGCCCCCCCGGGAGGGCCCCCGCTATGGTGAAGGAACCTGGGAAGCACACACTCCCCTCTTGCTCGCTAGTGGGAAAGGGTGAACGTCCCAGCCTGTTTTGTGTTGGGCCACTCTCTCTCGCTCTTTCATAATCATCTGCCGTCAAGTCAATTCTCCCTTAGGGCAACCCTTCCCTGGGTTTTCCAAGTACCGAATACTCAGAAGTGGTTTACCGTTTCCCTTCTTCTGGGGGGGTGCCCTGCAACGGTGTCCAGCAACATAGACTGGCTCTTCTCCCAGGAGGCACCGTGGGAGGAATCGAACTCCCAACCTCTGGCTCTGTAGCCAGAAGCCTAAAACACTGAGCGATCCAGTCAACTCGCCCTCTCTTAGCATGGTTCTTTCCAAGCTGTGCTGGGACGGAACAGCTCAGGGGCTGCTAGAAGTCATAGTAATACTTTAGCAACAACAACAACTGTGACAAGACTTGCCATTGAAATCCAATTAGACCAGTCCCACGAATCGATGGGGACTTCTTAAGTTCACATTTATGCAAGCGGCATTGATTTTAGAGGTCAGCGCGAGTTCGAAAGGAACCTCAGTCTCTGGGCAAGCTTCCCGTCGGCGTGCCTGGTGCTTGACAAAGGGCCCAAGGAGCTAAAAAACAAATAAACAAACCAAAAAGCAAAGCGTGCTGCTTATAGACAGCCCCATAGCACTTGAAGCACTCTCTGGGCGGTTTAAAAGTTAATAATGCAGGCTACATATTACACACACACACCTGTGAGCTCGGTACTCGGTACTCATTTTACTAACTTAGGAAGGAGGAAAGGCTGAATGAACCTCGAGCCATCTACCTGAGAGTGAACCCGGGCCGTGAGCAGAGTTTTGGCTGCAGTACTGCAGTTGAACCACTGCGCCACGAGGCTCCTCCTCAACACAGCAAAGACAAGAAAGGAGAGGTTGGGCAGGATGTGGCCGATTCATTTCTTCTGTGCGATGCAGAGAGAAAGAAAGGGGAGCCCCTGTTTCCTGGCTTGGCTCCGCCTGGCACTGCCCAACAGGTCCCCTGGGGTGCCCATTCTGTGCAGTCGTCATGGGCTCTGATGATTAATCTTCCCTACCCCTCCCTCTTCATAACCTCAGGCTCCCAAGGCTTTAAGCCGCTACCCTAGGCTGTAAACTACCTGGAACATAGTTGCAGGAAAATGATATATAAGGGGAGGTGAAAAGGCAGATGATGCATGGGAGTTGTGGAGTTGTGATGTGTTCAGTGCCAGTGGGGCAGGGAGGGAGGGAGGGAAGGAAGGAAGGAAGGAGGGGCACAGATCATGCCAAAGGGCTAGCAGGGGGCAACCCTGGAGATTTGTAATTGAGCAAGTGCTAAATCTGGCAGGGACTCAGAAGCCTCCCTCCAAAGGAAGGGAGGCAGCCTTGAATAGCAACCCACCCAGTGCCAAATAAACTGCTTATGAGTGTGGCAGGGGGCAGGGGCACCATCAATTTTATTTTTTATTTTATTTTATTGGATTTCTACCCCACCCATCTAGACCAAAGGTCTACTCTGGGCGGCAATTTTTTTTTTTTTTACAAGCTGATTTTTTTTTTTAATGGAAAGGGGATTGTGTGATGATAATAGTGAAGAGTGAAGGTTTCTCAAAAATAGAAAAGTTGGTGTGATACCAAAACATTTCGGAACCACTGGAACAAAGATCCTGGCCATGAAAGGAAGGGGACAGAAAATTTTCATGACTCCCCACTTAATTTTATTTATTTATATATCAAGGTACCCGGGAAGACTGCGGAGGCCTCCCCTGACCCCGACCACCATCATCACTCATTTTCAAAAGAGAAGGGCCTCCATCGAGTCCGGCTTTTCTGCTTGCCCATCGAGGCAACCTCTATTCCTTTGGGTTTGATGTTGTTCTGTGCACTGAGTCACCCCTGACTTAGGGTGACCCCATGAATGAGCCATCTCCAGAAGGCCCCGTTCTGACTTTGGTGGTCAAGAAAGACTCAAGACCAGTCACCCCAGACAGGTTCACTTAGCTCAGTGGAAACGAGGAATTCACTCAATATGGGGCTGCAGAGAGAGAGAGAGAGAGAGAGAACGGCAGGGTAAGGAACAGCAGAAAAACCAGGAGGTGGCCCCTCTAAAGTATCCTTTCTTGCCGGTGATTTCTGGCCTGGCATCAGAGGAGTCCTTGTGAAAGGGATCGGGGCCTCCCCAGTTGGTCTCCCTGGGTTGCAGCTTTACTGGGATTCCTGGCCAGACGTGCCTGTAAAAGGTCACACCTTGGGGGGGGGGGGGGATGAGAGAGAGAGAGAGAGAGAGGAAGAAAAAAAGACTCGTCTCCTGGAAGCCTTGGAAATGCTTGGAAAAAAGTATTTTGAAACCCACTTGCCTGCTGCAGCTTCCATTCTAGAGCTCTTTTCTCGGTTTGTTTAATATGTGTGTGGTGGTAACTAAAAACTTCCGCTTGGTTGCCGCTAACACAGAAAGGAACATCCAACAGAAAACAGCGTAGTGCTAAAATCCGCACTCGGTACAAGCTGGAACAAATCCCCAGAACGAATTCAATCATGTCCTGAAGAAACAACAAAGAAACATTGGAAGGCTGGATAAAAGTTACATAAAATTGCCACAGATACCTCTTTCTCTCTCTCTTTTTGAAAAGAGGTTTCCTATCCTTGACGCTTAATGGACAGCTGGGTACATTGTGGTCTTCTCCTCTTGAATTTGGCCCATGCTAATGGGACTGGCTCTTTTCCTGTTTGTTTTTGAAGACGTTGTCCAAACTTGTAATTCACATGTTCAGGCCGTAAGGAACTTGACTTTTAAAAGATCAGAGAAAATGAAATTGTTAGAGTCTCTCACACGCACCCAGATCCGTTTGGTTGGAGGGCAGGAACACACAGATAAATCTACTCTTTCTCTCTGAGGGTCCTTCCAGATGTGACTTGGGATGGAGAAGACATTTTCCCCACCCCATTTTTTTTTTAGGGGGGCGGCTAATGGTAGATATGGTACATTTGTGTCCTCAGTTTGGATCAGGGTGGTGGAACTGGAATTAAGGAACGGGAATAGACAGCACCAGAGGAAAAGGTCAGATTTTTTTTTTTTTTGCTTGAAGTATGATTTCTATCCTCCAGTTATAAATCCTCTCACTTTTTAGTGTCCCCTCCCCCCCATTTGTGTTCCAGCTTTCTGAAAGTTGGCAAATGTTTATTTATTTATTTTATTTATTTATTGGATTTCTATCCCGCCCATCTAGACCAAAGGTCTAGACCAAAGGTCTACAAATGTTCACGTTAATCATTATGAGAAGTTCATGGGAATGTACCTCTCGATGTTACCTAACTGGTTTCATAAGCCGTTAGTAAAAAGCAGCAGGCTAGGGAGGAGAAGAGGGCCACAGAAACACAACATTGTGCCCGTCAAACCAGGGATCAGATCAGCACCAGATTTGCCGCAGGAGGAACAGGCAGTCTGGTCTCGCTCTGTGCCCACGATGGGAAAGTTTGGGCAAACAGTGGTCCAGCCGGTCATTGTTAAAGCATGTGTTGGTTAAGAGGGCACTTCTAAACAGGAAGAACCGGTCCATCATCACAAGCCCTGCATAACTCTGGGCATGCTCAGTAAAAGTTTCCGAAGCCCTTGCCCCTACACGGAAGGACGAGAGAGTCTTCGGGTTCCTTTGCCCTCGCTTTTGCTGGGGCGTCATGGACTGAGTCGAGGAGAGGGATGGAGAGCTTAGCTTTCAGCCAGGCACACTTTGAAAAAAGACCGTGGGGAGTCTGGAGGCCCAGTTGGACCGTGAGGGCAGGAGGGAGGGAGGGTGGTGGCACCCAGCTAGCCCTTTGGCATAGGGTAAGAGGAGGGGTGGGTGGGGGTGGAAGCAGAGGAGAGAAGAAGGAAATGGCTAGTGTGAAAAACCCGGCAAAAGGAAGACCAGCCTATCTGGGATTATTTTGCAAGAGGGAGAACGCGGGAGGAGGAAGGTGGGAGGATGAAAAGCAAAGCAAAGACAGGGCAGGAGAAGAGAGAGAAAAGGAAAAAGAGGGAAGGTGTGTGTGTGTGTGTGTGGGGGGGGCTGTTTCCCACTTCTGTTCCTACTTTATAGCCTTTGCACACTCCCTGCCCCCTAACCGGGATGAAGGGGGCCAAGAGGGAAGGATACAAAAGAAGAAGAGGGGAAAAACACCTTCATTTACTAGGTTGGGGTGATGGTTGGTGGTACCAAATCCAACTTTCCTCACAAGGCAGACAGGACACCGGCCTCTGACTGCTTGATCTGATGCACAACAGAAGAAACATTCCCACATCATGGTAGAGCTTAAGCTCAAAGCAAGGCACCTCCCTAGACTCTGCTTGTTGTTATGTGTCTTCATGTCCCTTGCAGCTTAGGGCAACCCTCATGGGGTCTGGGGGCAGGTTATACTGAGACTATCAAAGAGTGGCCTGCCTGCGTTATGCTCCAGCGAGCTGCCTGAACCAAGCAAGCAGGAATTTGAACCCAGGCCTCATGAGTCCTCATCCAGCATGCTATCCCAGGCACTATGCTGGTTCTTGTACTAGGGCTGTTGCCAGCTATGAGAGATTCAGGGATTGGTTGACTATTGCCGTCCCCAGTAGGCGCCCATGGCAAAGCAAGGACTTGAACTGAGGTCTCCAACGGGACGGGCCCCTTGGTCAAAGAGGCACAAATAACCAACCTGCCCTTCCATTTTGACTAAAAAGCTACGGTCACTCCATTTTTAGAGCAATGTGCAAAACCCTGTTGGCAAACATGTGCAAATTCTTTCAGAAATACCCCCATCTGACAGGGAAAAAACCCGAACCCTATCCTCTTGTGCTGACTGAAAGCGAGGAGGATTATTTTTTAAAGTTGTTTTGTTTGCCAGGACAAGTCAAGTCAAAGTCTGTCTCTCTAATAGGAAAAGCACTAAAGAGGCATGTGCACTCAATGTTGTAAAGTACAAACCAGAGATTTCTGTGCAAGGATGATGTGTCTCCTTCCTCCTGAAATCAATGTGCTGCTTGCATCCGAGCTCTGATGGAAAATACAATCTCTGGCATGGCTAGAATCAGCCTAAGAAGCTATAAACACCTCCGCACGGTCCTTAACACGGACAAGCACCGCTCAGCCTTCTTCCTGACTGACTGAAGGGTTATCATCCCATCCTCGGCTCTCTTACTGAATCCTTTCTCACTCCTCCTCAAGCACCCCTTTCACAAATGTGATCTTTATCTAATACATGGAGAAAAGGCCCTATTTTAATTTCAAGGGGCAAACCCCCCCCCCACTTCCTTCCCTCTTCCCCGGCCAACATCGGCCCAGCTCAAGATAACGAAACAATGAGTCCATCGCTTCTTGTTCATTTCATGCATTTCTGAGCCTTGTCAGGGAATTCAATCATCTCGCTTTCATGCTGGTTCTATTCCCAGGCTGCTCAGGAAGGGGCCACGTGGCTGGCAGAGCAGAACTTCTGGAAGTTTCTCACAAAAGGCAATCATGCCAGAGATTTCCAGAGAGGTTGCAACGAAAAAGGCCGGTGTGGCTCAGTGGCGGCTGTGATGGGGAAAGGCCAACCAATGGAGCATTTCTGGTTCTGAAAGGAAAAAAAGAGCAAAATGAGGGAGGGAAGTGGATTATCATAATAAATAATAACCATGTGCCGTTAGTGGGACGTGGTGGCGCTGTGGGTTAAACTGCAGAAGCCTCTGTGCTGCAAGGTCAGAAGACCAGCCGTCGTAAGATCGAATCCACGCAACGGAGTGAGCTCCGGTCGCTTGTCCCAGCTCCTGCCAACCTAGCCGTTCGAAAGCATGAAAAAATGCGAGTAGATAAATAGGTACCACCTCGGTGGGAAGGTCACGGCGTTCCGTGTCTAGTCGCGCTGGCCACGTGACCACGGAAACTGTCTTCGGACAAACGCTGGCTCTACGGCTTGGAGACGGGGATGAGCACCGCCCCCTAGAGTCGGACACGACTGGACTAAATGTCAATGGGAACCTTTACCTTTACCTTTTTATGTGCCGTTATGTCAGTTCTGACATATGGCGAGTTTGGTGACCCTTTGCAGGGTTTTCTAGATGGAGAATACTGAGAAGTGGCTTCCCCTTCCCTTCTTCTGGGGGGGGGGGTGCCCTGGGACTGTGCACCTGGCCCAAGCACACCCGGGCTGGCTCTGCTCACAAGAGACCCAGTGAGGAATTGAACTCCCAACCTCTGAGTCTGGATCCCTTTACCACCAAGCCCAGGATGCTCATGGAAAAGTAAAAAACAAATTTAAATTGAATGTTGCAAGAAATCAATTTGGGATAGGATAGGACAGACCAGAACCAACTTAGGCTTAGTCCAGAAGGCCCGAGAGATGGCCTGCACGTGCGGAGGTGGGCTGATGGACAACCTGGAGGCAGAGCCTCATGGCTGGCCATCCCTCACAGACAAACAAGAAGGAGCTCATTTCTTTGCAGGAAATGACCCCTGAGGGCACCCTCTCTAAGCGGGCAGATGGAGAAATGCAAGAGGGGCCTGGAGGCTCTGTGCCACCGCTCTCCACCCGTTCCAGCCCCGGCAAACAGAGCATCGCTGTGCCTAGTCCAAGTTCCTGCCCTGAAGGGGGGCTTGTTTGAAGCACGAGACCAGGACAGGAGGAAGGCAACCGGGAGGCATCTGCCCTGAATCGGCTGGACGACAAGGGAGGCAGCAGCTGCAGAATGACTCTGGTGAGGCTGGACTTGTCTTAATGGACAAATTCATTAACAGGCCACCAATTGTGCTAATGGCTCACAGGGGGCAATGTCAGGCAGCCGAGGGACTGGCCGCCAAAAAGCCCTTGGGGAACAGGAGGAAGAGGGCCGAGCGCCCTCGCTTTCTCTCTCCCAGCCCTGCTGGGAGGAGCGCCAACTGGAGCCAGAGTTATGGCTCTGGCTACCCACCGTGACGACAGGACCGGAGGAGCTCCCTCCTGAGTGTGCCAGCGCTGTTTTTCTCCATAATATATGTGCCGCATGCTGTTGGTGCTAAATAAGTGCGATATGTATTGATCTCCCGGTATAATTTATTTGTCTTTCTCTATAGAGTAGTAGGAGCTTTGGAACAGTTCTATATATTACTGTATGATAAAAGACTATTATTCTGGAACATGTGCTATTCCGGGATCTCTCTCTCTCTCTCTCTCTCTCTCTCTCGCTCTTTCTCACTCAGGAATCAGACTGTTTTTCAATGTTATTGTTATCCAAGGCTGCCAGTGAAAACATTTTATGCGTGTTGAAACACAAGCTGGTTCACTCGACTGGGGACGGCAGGTGGGCTGGGTGTCTCACTGGACTGCTTGCCCAGGATCCTAGTGGCCCTATGAAGAAAATGCGCACGCACACGCACACATGTATACACATCCAGTGAGCGTGTTGTGGGGACTACCGTTGCTCCCAACCTGCCCCCCTCCACCCCTCCGGCCATGTGCTCAGCAGGAGTGGGGAAGTGGTCTCTGTGCACGGGGGAGAAACGTGCTGGGCTCCCCCAGGCAAGCAGAAGCCCTAAGCAATCCAGTTCCCACCATTGTGCATTGGTTCCTTTTATGGGGGTGGGGGTGGTCTCAGCATTCCCCCCTGCATTCAATGAAGGATAGGGCTGCCCAGCCAGAGCAGCTCTGAGAATCCAGGGCCCAAACCATAGACAAGGGGGTGGGGGTGGGAGGCCACGGTGCAGTCATCGAGACAGGGTAGGCAAGAATGGATGTGTGCGTGCTCTTCAAATTGCTTCCAGGTGAGACAAGCATGTAAACAGGTTCAAGGACAACTTGAATGGGTGGGCCCCAAACTTGGGTAAAAACTAGCAAATCAGCTAATAGGTCAACCCAGAGCTGGGGGAAATGCCCACTTTTTCTGGGTGGCCAGACAAGCTGGCAGCTCCAGTGCTTGCTACTGTTCCTTCTGGGTCTTGCGCCCTTCACACACCCAGCTAGTACAGACATGACATGGGAGGGAATGTGTGTCTGTCCTGGGAACAAGAAGGTTCATGAGTTGTGCTGCTGGTGCTCCATCCCTTTGAGATGCAGGATGGTTAGCTGAGCACACTTCCCCCTTTGTAAATCCACCACACCCATGCTCTTTTCTAAGAAAGAAAGAAATTTCTGTTAGAGAAATACTCTTGGGACAGGAAAGGCGGTAAACGTCCTAGCTCTAACTGAGTCAGAGATGTTAGGAACCACAGCTGCCCGCTTTCACCTCTAGAGAACCAAGGCAAGATGGCTCCTCCCTGGAGGAAAGGCGAGGGAAGGAAGCCCAAGAACAGCAATCGAAGGTGGGAGGAAGGTCAGCACAGGGTGGAGCAGGTAAAGGACAATCAAGGGGCAACCCCAAGGAGGTCTTCTCCCCATACTTTTCCCCATGCAAGGACATGCATCTTTTTGAGTGTCAGCTGAGTTGCACCCTGTCACTTCTGACAGTATACACCTGCCCGCTCTCCCCTCAGCCCCCTCCCTGGCTCTGGGGTTTCTGATGCACCAGCACCACACAAGGGCAATATCTGCCAAGCTCTGAGGCCATCTGGGAAGGGAAGGAGAACTCAGGTTTTTGAAGTCACCTTGACACAGTAAACAAACACAACAAACACACAAACCAAGATTCTCCTGCATCAGTGCCACTTGCCCTGAGATTTTCAGAAGGAGCATCACTCTTCCCCGAGGCTCCAGATGGTGTCCTAAGACCTGGAAACCCTCGTAAAAGAGAAGGTTTAATTGAGCAAACTCCATGTTGGGAGAGAGAGAAAAGAAGACAGGGCCAGTTCCCACTGAAAGAGCGGGGAGGAAAGGACTGGGGTGGGGTTCCACCCTGAGGGTCTCCATCTGTGAGAGAAGGAGGCACCAAGCCAGGCTAGACCAAGAGGGTGTCCTGGCTGGCTGTCTTTACCTGGGGTGGTCCCTAAAGGCACAGAAGCCACACCTGCCTTTATGCCTCTCATCATCTGTGTGCTCTTTCCTGGAAGACAGACAGGTGAGCCGTGAAGATAAGAGGGAGGGAAGGATGACTGCTTTGTCCACTCCCATGGACAGGACAAACAAGAAGACTAGTCAGAATCTTGATCTGAGGACTGATCTTTTTTTGAAAGACAAGGATTAAAGAAGGAGTTCTGGCAGAGGGAGCCGTGTTAATCTGTGCTGGCATACCGGGCAAATGAGTGGGTAGGGTTCGGGCCACGGTACAAACCTAGACAGCATCTTAAAAAGCAGAGACATCACCTTGCCAACAAAGGTCCGCATAGTCAAAGCTATGGTTTTTCCAGTAGCGATGTATGGAAGTGAGAGCTGGACCATAAAGAAGGCTGACCGCCGAAGAATTGATGCTTTTGAATTGTGGTGCTGGATGAGACTCTTGAGAGTCCCCTGGACTGCAAGGAGAACAAACCTATCCATTTTGAAGGAAATCAACCCTGAGTGCGCCCTGGAAGGACAGATTCTGAAGCTGAGGCTCCAATACTTTGGCCATCTCACGAGAAGAGAAGACTCCCTGGAAAAGGCCCTGATGTTGGGAAAGTGTGAAGGCAAGAGGAGAAGGGGACGACAGAGGACGAGATGGCTGGACAGTGTCATTGAAGCGACCCACATGAATTTGACCCAACTCCGGGAGGCAGTGAAGGACAGGAGGGACTGGCGTGCTCTGGTCCATGGGGTCACGAGGAATCGGACACGACTAAACGACTAAACAACAACAAGTCCCACCCTTCTGTCTGAGGAAGTGGACTTGGCTGATCCTCGTATCCCTGCACGGTGAGGAAATCTGGGATGAAGGAAGAAGCCTTGACGATTCTTCCCCAAACTTTTCAGCTCCAGAGGAACCCTTGCTTCCTGGTTCATTCAAGGTGACTTGGAGAAAAAAAGCCTCTTTTCCCCCACCGTGTGCCTGATGCAATCAGCAAGGTTCTTCGGAGAAAATCAAGGCACATTGTTTATGGGTTTAATTAAAATCCCACATATGAGAACTTGCTAATCTGATTTGTGCTGGGACATGGCTAAAGTGCTAACATCAATATATCTGGTTTTGAATATTTTATAAAAGCAAGCCTTAAAATATTAAGGAGGCAACCCTGAACCAGAATCCAGGCAAAGGGGCCTTTGGGCGAAATCTTTGCAAGGGACTCGAGGGGAGGCAGAGAGGCAAAGAAGCCTCCCAGCAGCGATCAAATCCATCTCTCTCCCCTGCCAGCTCGTGGGATGCCATCTTCACCAACAAACTACATCTGTGTCTTCCCAGAAACAAAATGGAGCCTTTCACAGAGATGTTTGCTTTATTACTATTCCCTCCTGTGCGGTGTATTCAAGGCGAGTGTCATTGCACCTTTCTCAAGTTAAAAGGAAAGGAAAGAAAAGGAAAGGAAATAAAAGCATTAACTAAACATAAGTTTAAATAACTTCTGCTACCCGCTCCTTCTTTTTTCATTTCGAAGTCCTGAATTTCTATTAATTCAATTTGGTGATTTTTTTTTTTTAAAAAAATGCAATTGAATAACATCATCAAGGACAAAATCTAGGTATTTTTTTAACAAAAGAAATCGACTAGTTTACTAAAATGTAGGATGCGTTCATGGAAGAAATGTTTTGCTTTAGAGGAGAATTGTATCCCCCCCGGAATCACAATATCCCAATTTGTTTGGGGGGGGAAAGGAGATGTTTAAAGATTAACATCATCTTCTGTTTTCCCCTGGGAGGGATGGGTTCAGGAGCTGAAAATACAGCCTTTTGGAGCCACATGAATCTATGAAGCTATGACGATGGGAAGCAAAGTCCTCTCCAGGACCCCCCCCCCCCCATCCTGTGCGGCACTGTTCTGTGCTGCTGCTGCTGCTTGAGATCTCTCTTAGAAAGAGCAACCCTCCTGCCTGCTGGGGAATCAGTCCAGCCCAGCCACGGAAAGTAAAAGCCCCAGGTTGGGATCAAGCTGGAGCGCCTTTCTCTGTACCTATAGTGTGATTGCTGGGAAAGAGGTCACCCTGGACCGAGCCACAAACAGTCCAAATTGCAACCTCTTTTTCCATGGGATCAAACCCTTGGCTTTCCTCGTGACACTTCGGAGTGTCAAGGGACACCTTTGTTCCCGTGCCCAGGTCCACCCTGGCCTTCCAGATTACTGATATCAATTCAATACTGCAAGGGTGGCTCTGGCAAGCGGCTGTGACGGTGGCTTCTTCCCCTCGTTCCTCTGCCTTCGTTCAAGGAGCAGGAAGTGTTGGAAAAAATCAAAGCCGGGTTCTTGTGCCGGCCCGTGTGAGTCCTTTATCTTTCACCGGCAGAGGGTTTACATTTCATGGCAATAACAAAATCAAAGCACAAAAGGAATACCATAAAAATGATCCTGCTTCCTTCTAAAGAGAGAGCATGTGTCAACCTGCTCTCAACAACGGTGCTTCTTCCTTGGCACCACATTTTGTTACTGAAAACCCGTTGGTGGTGTAAAGCGAACAGATGGGTACCCAGGGCCAGGTTCTGTAATGCTTCCTGCAGGATGGCTCTCCTTGGGTGGAGAAAGGTTTCCCAGGTCTTAAAGCAAAGAGAGCTTCAGAGCAGAGACTGTGAGAAGAAAGACTGCAGAAAGTTTCCCCTCGTCCACAAGAGGGTGAAATATTATCTGCTCACTGGAAGGACAGATCCAGAAGCTGAGGCTCCAATACTTTGGCCATCTCATGAGAAGAGAAGACTCCCTGGAAAAGGCCCTGATGTTGGGAAAGTGTGAGGGCAAGAGGAGAAGGGGACGTCAGAGGACGAGATGGATGGACAGCGTCATCAAAGCAACCAACATGAATTTGACCAAACTCTGGGAGGCAGTGGAAGACAGGAGGGCCTGGCGGGCTCTGGTCCATGGGGTCACGAAGAGTCGGACACGACTAAACGACTAAACAACAACAACAAAACTGGAGACCAGAGTTTTCCCAACAACCAACACCCCCATGCACCTGGTTGTACCAGAAAGGGTCACTTGGGAGAGTGTCATCTGCCTTAAAGCAACCCTTCTGTTTACTGGGGAATCACTCCAGCCCAGCCGCCAAAAGGAGCAGTCCTTCAGTTAGACCAAAAAGGGGTCGAGTTTGGGCATGATCAAGGTTGGGCTGGAGCGCGTTTCCCTGGACATTTTGTGATTGCTGGGAAACCGAACTGCTGGATTGCTCCGTGGCTTAGGGAGTTCGATCCCCCCATTGGGCCTCCTTAGCAGGGGCTGGACTCCCTGATGATCCACAGGGTCCCTTCCAGCTCTGCAGTTCTAAGATGATGATGATGATATTGTTTTTGTTATCAATCGCACTGGACCATTCCACAAGCAGTCTGAGACGGCAACAGCACGGTCAAATCCCGCAGGATTTGCTTTGCTTCTGAAAATGAATTTCAAGTACATTTTACTGCCTGCCTGATGCAAAGGCTGATTTGAATCAGTCCAGCCCTTTTTGCTCCCAGAGAGATTTTCCCCCCTCTCCCTCTCTATCTCTCTCTGCTGCTGGATGGCTTCTTTTTCAAGCCCTAACAATTCACATTGGCTTTTCCCAGTATGGTTAGTTGTGATACGCTCTTTTAAAGATGGTGTGTGTGTGTGTGTGTAAGAGGGAGGGGGAGAGGCAGGGCTCAGAGGTGAACCCTGACCGCTCCCCTCCGCCACTGCTATTACCGCTTTATATGCTTTTAGGCTTAACACCGAGAAGGGCTCGTTTTGAGTCCAAAGCTGCATTTTCTTCACAAGGAATGAAGGGGAAAATAAAGGCATCAATATTGTGGCTTTTCCTACCTCCAATGGCCTTTCTGTTCTCCCCGCTCTCCCGGCAATTGGGAAATAAATGCATCGACTGAGCCTGTAGCGGTGGTGTCACGATTCTGCCCCAAAGAGCTTTGTGTTTTCCCCTGTCCCCTCCACACACCCCCAAAAAAGAATGAGGACTTGGGCAGAGTAAACAAGCACGGCAACACCACCACCAAAGTCATTACGGGCCCTTCCTTCCATGGATTCTCTTTTATGGTCCTCCAGAGTTGTCATTAGCTCAAACGCCGGCTCTTGTTTATGTTGGCGCATTGTAGTCACTTTGGAGAGAGAGAGAGAGAGAGAGAGACTGTTTCTGCATGAAGACGCACATGGCTGGTTACTGAAACCCAAGTCATCGGCGGACTCTCCTGGATTGTTGTTGTTGTTTAGTCATTAAGTTGTGTCCGACTCTTCGTGTCCCCATGGACCAGAGCATGCCAGGCCCTCCTGTCTTCCACGGCCTCCCGGAGTTGGGTCAATCTCCTGGGTAGCTCCACCTTATTCTGACGGAGCTCTTCCTGCCGGATGTGACCTGGGACCAGCAACACAGGAGATGCTCTCTGCCTCTCTCCAAGCAAAGGCTGATCACCATCGAAGTCTTTTTCCCCCGAGGGCAAAATCTCATTCACTGATTCATTCCAAGACCATTCTTCACCTGCGATGGAACCCTTCATGGGACTGGCTTAGTGCTCTTCCCTTGCAGAAGAGGGGGAAAGAGGTAAATTGTCTGGATGATGCAAATTTAATGGCAGTTCTTCCCACTTTAGAATTTGTTACAGCATCCTTGGTGGCCCTTGAGGGCTTCCCAGCTGCTCTTGTTTCTGCGAGTGGGGTGGCGGTGAGTGTATTTTTGGCTACCATACCTGCTGCTACTGTAGAATTCTGTGCCTGGAACACCTGTAAAGAAGCCCCCCCCCCCCCCCTCGCCTGCTCAGCTATGAAAGGCTGCGAGAAAAAGCTTCTCCTGTTACGGTTTGCTGCACAAACTTTAAACTCAATTGCCCCCTTGCAAGTTCAACTCTTTTCACCTTTATGAACTTTCTCCTCCGAGAAGGGACGTCAGTTAATCAATGCAGAGCTGGAACTGGGGCAGAAAAGTGGATGGACTGATGCAACACACCAGGGAGAACATTGTGGCGACAGGATAAACCGAAGAGAGGGAGCGAGTAAGTGACAGGACCAACGTATAAAAAGGTGACAGGCCAGTTGGGGGAGGTATGAAACTACTCATGGTGTAAACAAAGAAGATGGGAAGAAAAGTTCGTATCTCCCCTCATACTCCTGGAACCCAGTAGGATGATTGACTGAAGCTGAATGACTGGGAGATTCAGGACACACAGAAAAGGAAGGATGCCATCTCAAAATGGGTCATTCATCTGTAGAGCTCCCTGCCTCCCACCTCATTTCACATGGCTGACACACCGTCTTACCCCCTGGTGCAATATGTTGCCACTGTTAAGTTGCTACTGGGTGCATTTAGCATTGAAGAGAGAAATGAATCCAAGAATATAGGCTTGACGGACAAATGGACAAGATCAATTACCCACGCGTGTCACTTTGATACAAAAGGGAAGAGCGCCTGTGAGGTCTGCAGCTGCTACTGGAGAGAACCCATTGAAGCTGACAAAGATGATAGCATGGATGTGATTGACGACAAAAATAGGACAATAGGGAGGGACAGAGTTGGGGGCCTTGGAGGTAGAGGGAATGTATTCTCCACATAAAGAGAATCAGAAGGAATCTTGGGTGCTGAGTAGAGATGGGCACGAACCGCCGGTTCGTTTATCAGCTGAACGGGTGTTTGGTGCTTCAAAGCCCCGCCTACTCTGGGGGGTGCCCACTCAGAGGCATTGGCCTGCTTTCCTGCTCCACCTCCTCCAGGCACTGCCTCTGAGTGGGTGCCTGCCAGAGGAGGAGGGGCTATGAAGTGCCAAAAACTGGCAGTTCATGCCCATCTCTAGTGATGAGCTGTCTTGCCATTGGTGTAAGACCAGTTCTGCCCGCAGAACCATTTATTCCTGCCAGCACCATGGACAGGGCAATTCACAGTGCTGGATATAGACGTAGTTACACCCGGTGTGTAGGCATCCTTCAGTCTCAAGAGACTATGGTAATGTGCTCTGAATAGAGGTCTTGGAACAACGTCTAGTGTGGCTGAGAAGGCCAATTCAAGAGTGACCATCCCTTCCACACTGAAGACAAATACAATCTCTCACCTGTCCAGCTCCCTGGTTTTGCTGCTTTCGGGATGGCCTCTTTGCCTCGGTCTGCTGGACAAGGGTCTCTTCAAATTGGGAGAGGCCGTGATACACCGCCTGCCTCCAGGCTGAACGCTCGGATGTCAGGGTCTCCCATCGGTTGAGGTCCATTCCTAAGGCCTTCAGATCCCGCTTGCAGATCTCCTTGTATCGCAGCTGTGGTCTCCCTCTGGGGCGCTTTCCCTGCACTAATTCTCCATACAGGAGATCTTTTGGAATCCGACCATCAGCCATTCTCACGACATGCCCAAGCCAACGTAGACGTCGCTGTTTCAGTAATGTATACATGCTAAAAATTCCAGCTTGTTCTAGGACTACATTTCAGCTGGACTTTGGTCTTTGCTCTCAATCTTGAGAGATTAAAGAGCTTTTCATCTGATCTAGTCCGGAGATAGACACCTTCTGTCGCAGTTACAAAGGCGTGCTTCAGCATGACAGCAAAAAAGATCCCAAACATGGTTGGCGCGAGGACACAGCCCTGTTTCACTCTGCTCAGGTCACCCCATTGCATGGATTTGAACTGCTGATCTTCTGCTCAAGAAGAGGATCAAATCGAGCTGATGCCAATGTTTTGATCTTGGATGTCTCCAGGAAACTCTGTGTTGAAGCTTCGTATTAAAGAACGCGTTGCTGACACAAAGACCATAATAACAGCAAAACTCCAGCAAGCGTTGGCCATTTTCATTCATCTTCCCAATGCCAAAACACCCTAGACAAATGGGTCAAGAAATGTGATCAGCACCAACTCTAGTGTTAAAATCTCCGAGAATGAACAGCGGCTCTCTCTTGGGGATTTTTTTTTATAGCAGCTGCGAGATCGTCATAGAATTTGTCTTTGACTTCTGTTGTAGATGACAGTGTTGGTGCATATGCACTAATGAGGGTGACCGGTCCCGCTGATGAGTGGAGCTGCAGAGACAGGATCCTTTCACTCCTCACAGTAGGTGGAACAATGGATTTCATCAGAGTATTTCTGACCGCAAAGCCAACACCATGTTCCCTGGTCTCATTCAATGGTTTTCCCTGCCAGAAGAATGAGAAGTTTTTTTCTTTGACAGATCCCATGTCTGGCAATGTCGTGTCTTGCAGGGCAACAATGTCCATCTGCAGCCTACTCAGTTCCATGTCGATGACAGCTGTCTTGCGCGCGTCGTCTATTTCCTGCAGGTCGTCAGAAAAGCCAGGGGTCATTGTCCGAACATTCCAGGTGCCCATCTTTAGGGCAGAAGTTTTCTTATGATTGTTGCATGGTGCAGGGTTATTGATCTGCTTGTCGGCTTTCACCCTAAACCCCACACACCCCATGGGGTTAACAGACCGTGGCAAGGTAGCACCTTACTGGCTGGGGACTGCCCAGCTTAAGGCCGGTGGTAGCTACCTAGTGAGATGTAATGACCTCTCCCACTGTCGGAAGTAGCCCCTGGCATCATGCTCTACGCCAATCGAGCAAAGACTTATAACCGATAACTGCTACTTCCCGTGTTATTTCGACGCTGTATGCGAAGCTGGAGTGTCCTCTCCAGAGCACGAAGCCTGGGTAAAATAATATGGAGGATAGGCTGTTAGTTACCGAAGCAGCAAATCCCCCCTCTCCACGTCACTGAAATAGTCCAATGGAAAGGCAAGAGCCAATACTACTGGTTTCAGCGACGTCACAGGAGTTGCCAGAATGGCACGAACTGCCTCCGGGACTCTGGCTCCGGATTTTGCCTCGAGGTTAACTCCTGAAGCCTTTTTCATCAGTGGACATAGCCACAAGGCAGTGGAGGTTTGAAATTGGAGTTTTCCTTCTCCTAGGTGGGCTGCCTTTCAAGGCTGACGAGCCCCATCTACCCGGGGGTGGGTGGTTGGACCACTGGGAAAGGAACGATGCAAAGCGCCAAGGCGAAAGAGCAGGTCCTTTGGGGGCAGTCCTCGACACGGTCCTCTCCCACATCCCAGCTAAAAAGAGAGCCTCCAGAGAAGACCCAGACTGTAGGGGAGAGGGTTTGGTTGGCTTTCCAAGACCAGGAAAGTTAATCTAGCAGGTAGCCATGTTTGTCTTTTGCAACAAAAGGGAAACCAGAAGCCATGTCGTAGTTGTGAGACTAACCCGTTTTTATGGTTCATAAGCTTTCGGGGGTCAAAGCACACTTCTTCAGATGAACAGAGTGGCTTTGTCTCGGGGGGGGGAGAGAAAACTTCCAACAGTTCTGAAGTCCCCCCACCCCCCCGAGACACAGTTAGTCTTTTCATCCGAAGAAGTATGCCCCACCTACCCGGGTGTATAGATTAAAGTGCTTTTGGGACACAAAGGAGTTTAGAAGGGGTGGAAAAGGAAATAGGGGTGGAGAGGACCCTGGAAGGGGCAGAAAGGAAAGTGGGTGCACCCGGTGTAGACGTGTGCTAATTTGAAGGTTTTGAGCCAGCCAGAGTCGCACTGAGCTTCCATTTCTAGACTCCAAATGAAGACAGAATACCATAATTGTCTTTCTACTGCAGAGTTGGTAGGCACAGATGTGCAATATCACAGAAGAAATACTGTACAGTGATGCCCTCACATGCGGTTGAGCTGTTTGCCATGTGGGTGACCACAGTCCTTCTCTCTCACCACGGGAGGCTCCCGTGAGCTGAGCATCTTTTCTACACTGGAACTGGCAGGAAGGAATGGCAAACATTCCCCCTACCAGGTCGGGTTTGTGGGGGGAGGAAGGAGGAAGGTGTTATGTGAAGAGAAGACACAAACTCCTTCTCGGATGGGATCAGCATCGGATAAGGTACTGATAATGGGTTTGTGAACACCAGAGGCTGGGTGTCGTTTGTTTCTGTGTCTGTGACTCCTGTCAAGTTGGTGACATTATGTCTGTGAAAGAGCAGATAGATGCATTTTATGCTGCAAATTTCCAGTTCAGTGCAAGGTCCTTTGAAATTGGTGAGGTCCCTGAAGGCTGCAAGAGAGCAAAACTGTTGGGTCGCTCAGTGGCTTCAGCATCTGGTGGCACAGCCAGAAGCTGGGAGTTCGATTCCTCGCTGTGCCTCCTTGAGAGGGACCAGGTGAACCAAAGGGTCCCTTCCAGCTCTGCGGTTCTAAGAGGAGGGTGATTAGAAATATAGAAAGGGGGGAGGGGGAAGAAAAGAAAAGAAAAGCCAGGCAGCTACATACGGGGACAGCAGGTCATCAAAATCAGGCAAGGTTCTAGAGCGGATCATTAATCAATTGGTCTCTGAGCACTGAGAAAAGGACACTTTGATCTTTAAGACCGGGTGTGGGTTTCTCAGAAACATGTCATGCTAGACTAAGGCAGGTTCTCTCTCTCTGGATAGAGCCACAAGCTTTATCGATGAAAGCCACGCAGTGGATGGGGTGTATCTTGACATCAGCAAGGCTTCTGACAAGGTCCCTCAGGATATGCTTGCAGCCAGACGGGTAAAATCTGGGCTAGAGAATGCTCTTGTGAAGTGGATATATAGTTTTCTTGAGGGCCATGTCCAAGTGATCCGTTCTAAGCCCAGGGTTGTTCAACATCTTAATAAACGCGGGCACCGAGGGGCACTCCTCAACTTTGCAGTGTGCGTCAAACCAGGAGAGGAAGATCCATGCTTCAGAAGGAAGACTCAGGATTCAGGAATGGTCTTAACATGTTGAAGAATGTGACCAAAGGAAACAAAATGTCTTTCAACAGGGGAAAAAAAGTAAACTTCTACATTTAGGCAGGAAAAATCAGATGCAGATATACAGGATGGTTCACAGGAAGAGGATCTAGGTGGTCTTAGTAAGCCACAAACTACACACATGAGTCAATGTGTGATGTAGCAGCAAAATAAAGTGCAGTCGGTGTGCTTGCTTGCTTAATTGAACTGTATTGTATTGCATTTTGTCATTCCTGGAGAGAGAGAGAGAGCCTCCCCCATATCTAAACAGGCAAAAATGCTGAATCAGGCTTGTCTTCTACAGCCTGAAGTCTGTCTGTTCCATCTGGAATTCAGGTCTGCACGAAGAAAAGGGAAAGGCAACTCTTGCAAAAATAGAAGCCAGCAGCAGGACTAAGAAAGTGATGTGCAAAATGGCAGGATATGTGTGAAAGATAGCTTAGGTTCTATTCCTGATGCTACTGTAACTGACGCCGCTCAAATCCTGCACAAGAGTCTCAAGATATCAATGGCACATTCATACACATAATACTTGGTCAATTAGATTCTGAAATTTAAAGCAAAATGAGATCTGCAGCTGCCTAAAAGAGAGAAAAAAAATCTATTCCACAACCACCTACCAAAAATGAAAGCAATGTAAATAGCAATCTAACACCCTGTCCTCACCTTTCCAAAGTGCAAAAAGGCTGTTGATCCCAGGGAGATTGGCATTTATTTGGTTAATCTGAGCCCTCCCAGTACCACTCGGCGGGTTGCGTTTCCAGGAAACCTTTGTTGTTCCCAAGCAAAGCAAATGAAACTACATAATCCCAGTGGGGAGATAAGTTTGAACTGTGACACTCAGAGGTTCATATTGGTTAAGGATTTCTCTCTGCCAGTCGTGGGTTGTTTCCAACAATCCCTCTAAGCTGTGTGGGTGTGAGGCTGCACAGCGCTGTATTGGTGCCGCACAACTGCAGTCAGTGTTTTCACTCATTTGATTCCAGTTGTGGCTGGAACCTTTTGGGTGTAGAGCGGGGTTAGAGGGAATGTTGGTTGTCTCTAATGTCTATTCCTCCTGCTCATCTTGAGTGTCTCAAGAGAAAAGTCAAGTCTCCTCTTACAGAACGATTACATCATAAAACCATAGAATCACGGACAGCAAACAGGGGTCAGCAAACTCAACAGACTAAGCTATGGTGGGTCTCATTGGCTAAGAAAATGTTAAAAGGGGAGCCGGTGAGCCACTCCTGTACCCACAATCCCACAGGTGGCATGGCAAGTGTCTGTACAGGCTGTGGGATTCTGGAGGCATCACCTTAACGAGTAGGTGTCACTTAAAAGAGTAACTTTCCTGAGCATTCCTCCGGGTGGCTCACAACAGTTAAAAGACAGCAAAACTCAAACAGCAATAAAGCAGAAGCATCTTGGAAAGACGAACGGTAGACAGGCTCAGCAGATGGGGGGGAAAAGAGAGAGAGAGAGAACCATTCTAAAACAGCAGGTTCATCCCCTGAAGGAGCAATATCTTCTTTCTATAGCACATGCGTCTTCTCTCGAGGTAGGCTTGCTCCTGTCATGACCCGAGCAGAGCCTCATTTCCTTGCTTCTAAGTGTGACATGTGAATGCTGTCCTTTTAACAAAAAAAGAGCTCATTTAGCTTTTGTTACAACAGGAGCCAGATGGGTGACAAACCTTGCTGACTTTCGCAAGGACACCTCTCCGCTTCCCCCTTGCAGCAATGGTGCATAAAGAGGAGACGCGATACAGTGAAATCCCGGCAAGTTGCAGACTAAGGATAATTTCACACACTGGGCACACCTCTGTGTTAGCCTCTGAGTAGACTCCTGGAAGGGAAGGTCCGTGCCCCAGGTAGCCTTGGGCAGAGGGGTGTCAAAGGGACCCCAGGGCCCAGACAGAGGCAATTCAAGACTTTCACAATAGCTGACAGGGTTCTCTTGCCTAGACCAACAGCAAACTTTCACTTAGAAAGATACCTTCTTCCATGATGGAGCAGAGCTACACCCCACCCCACCCCATTACCTGCCTATGTCCTGCCTCATCGGGGAGTGGTTCCCTTCGCAATCCCCAGCTGGTGTCCCGAGTCCAGTTTAGTGGCCCTGGCATGCAGAGGGGCTCCTTCCACGCCAGGGGGAAGGGGGTTGTGGGCCACCGTTCTCGTTGGCCAACTGGTGCAGCCAATCCAAGGGTCTTTTGGGCTACCAATGCCACTGCAGGGTTGTCGTAGGGCAGCTTGGTGGGGCTGCTGGTTGTTGAGTTTGGTATCTTTGGGGCAACACCCCATGGAGCCAGCCAGACAATGAGGGTGCGAGAGCTTCTTCCACTGGCTTCAGTTGGGGCCCCTCCTAAGTCTCCACCCAGCCCTTGACCTCTTTCCTTGCTATGGTATTCTTTGGCACCTCATGGGTTAAGTGAGGTCCCTTCCATGTTCTGGTCCCTCTCCCCTTTATCCCTTCCTCCCTGACTTTCTCCCCCTCAGTCCGGAGTCCCTCATGGTCAGTGGACCCTCCACCCCCGTTGATGCCCTGTCTTCATTCCCCAAGCCTTCCTCCAGTGGCTTCCATTATCATCATCAGCTGGTCTTCCAGAACACCTGCCAGTTGAACTGTGGGAGACAGTATGTGAGAGACGGGAGCCAAGAAGTCAGAAGAAGACTGATTGCAAAAGGGCAGCCATGAAGGAGCTGGAAAAGATTCTCAAGGACATATCCCTGGAGACCAAGGCCAGGATCACCCATGCTCTTGTGAAAGCTGAACAGTGAAGAAAGCTGACAGGAAGGGGGGGGGGGGAAGATTTGTTTGAAACGTGGTGCCGGAGGAGAGCTTTTGTGGCCAGAGAGATGAACAAGTGGGTCCTAGATGAAATCAAACCTGAACGATCTCTGGAGGCAAAAACGTCCTACTGAGGCTGTCTGTGCACCTCATGAGAAGACGAGCTTCCCTGGAAAAGACAAGAATGCTGGGAAAGGTGGATGGCCGTGAGAAAAGAGGGAGACCCAATATTTATTTATTTTATTTTATTTATTAGATTTTTATCCCGCCCTTCTAGACATATGTCTACTCAGGGCGGCTCACAATAAATTATTCATAAAAACAATTAAAACAACGATTTACATTGACAATATTAATATTAATCAAGATGGAGAATATGAAACAAAAGATTAAGTAAAAAGTAGAAGTCAAGTATTGACAGGAGGGAAGGCCTGCCTGAAGAGCCAAGTCTTTAATTGGCTCTTAAAAACACCCAGCGAGGGAGCCAGGCGGATCTCTGACGGCAGGCTATTCCAAAGTCGAGGGGCCACTGCCGAGAAGGCCCGGTTTCTTGTTCTTTCTTTCCGGGCCTCTCTCGGCGTTAGGCCTCTCAGTCGTCTTTCCTGGCTATAGCGAGTGACTCGAGTAGATCTAGGTGGGAGAAGGCGTTCTGCTAGGTATCGAGGTCCTAAACCATTTAGGGCTTTATATGTCATCATTAACACTTTGAAATCAATGCGGAAACGAATGGGCAGCCAGTGCAAGGCAGCCAGAGTGGGAGAGAGATGCTGGTGTTTTCTCGCCCCACTAAGTAGTCTGGCTGCCGCATTCTGCACCATCTGAAGCTTCTGCATCAATCTCAAAGGTAGCCCCAGGTAGAGCGCATTACAGTGGTCTAATCTCGAGATTACAAGTGCATGGATCAGAGTGGTGAGCGCCCCAACATCAAGATAGGGATGCAGCTGGGCAATCCGCCACAGATGGAAATAGGCGGAGCGGACCACTGACGCCACCTGGGTTTCCATGGTGAGTGCCGGATCCAGATGTACTCCCAAGCTGCGAACCTCACTCTTTGCGGCGAGAGTCACCCCCCCAAAAGAGAGGGAGTTTCCCAAACCACAGATGGAGGGGCCACCCACCCTCAGGACCTCCGTCTTGCCCGGGTTCAGCCTCAGCCCATTCTCCTGCATCCACTGCAGTACAGCCTCCAGACAGCGCTGAAGGGACAGAACGGCATCCACTGAAGTAGGTGAAAAGGAGATGTAGAGCTGGGTGTCATCAGCGTACTGATGGCACGAAGCCCCACACCCCCTGATGACCCCACCCAGCGGCCTCATATAGATATTAAACAGCATTGGGAAGATGATCGAACCCTGCAGAACCCCACAATTGAGACTCCACGGGGCCGAAACGCTCTCCCCAAGCTGCACTCTCTGAGGGCGGTCCTCCAAGAAGGATCGGAGCCAGGCAAGTGCCAGGCCACTGATTCCCAGCTCGGAGAGCCTCCCCAGGAGGATACCGTGGTCGACGGTATCGAAGGCGGCTGAGATATCGAGGAGGACCAACAAGGACATTTTGCCCCTGTCAGCCTCCTTCAACAGGTCATCCAACAGTGCGACCAGTGCCGTTTCTGTACCATGGCGCGGCCTGAAGCCCGACTGGAATGGATCCAGGGCATATGAGGTGGACTGGCTCCCCAAGGGAAGTCACAGGCTTGAGTCTACGAGGGCTGAGCCGGGCTGTTGAGGACGGGGGGGGGGGTCGCTCATTCATAGGGTCGCCATAAATCAAGGGCAACTTCAAGGGCACATCACACGGACGACAACAACAGTGGGAGAGGCAGCATCCTTTTTTCTTGGGCAGCCTTTTTTGTGGTGCTGCCACGACGACACCAGGGCTCAAAGCTGAGGCAACATGGAAAGGGTGGTGGTGGGGTTTGCCCAGCTGCCTCTTCTTCCGGCACACCCCGCCCAGGGGGGTCTCCGCTGAATATATCAAAACCTAACTTTTTCTGAGTTTAAAAAAAAGCCCACCCCTGCCCCCAAATTTCCCAAAAACTAGCCCATGTGCTTCCTGAAGAGAAACTATTTCAGCTCTGAATGATGCCTTTACGGGTTCAGGACGTGCCCCAAACACAGAGGACACCTGAGTTCTCCAGCACTCTCCTGCAGGCTGAGAAGGAAGGAGTTGGGCACAATCCTGCTGTCTCTTTATGCTTGCTTTACTTGCAGTTACGTAAATCACCACCAGGCCTGATTGACACTGTTTAATAATAACCTTCTGCATTACGCATCCGTTGTGTGACTTCGGTGCGTGATGAGGAAAACACGTGGTGGCTCATTAAGTAGCAGCAATTTGGCACTACGATTTACACCATTGCACTGACAGGGTGTAATCAACTAATATGATTCAGGTCAACGTGGGTGAAAATCCAATTCTCCTGGCCAGAGGTCATGGCCGTCGTGGGCCATCTCCTCTCCCACTGGCTGTTTTTCCATGGTTTTTTTTTTTTCTCCTGCACCCCCCCCGCCCCGCCCCCAAATACCAGCTAGAAAAAGGACAGGAAATGGAAATAGGAATTGCCCCTTCTGGAAGCTTCCAGGAGCAATGATTCACCTTTCAGAGATGTCACAACCCACCTCCCCGGAATGATGTTAACACCAAAAGATTACTCATTTTTCAAACCCAGAAGGAGAATTCTCAACACTTCATTTTTTTCCTCCCATGCTTTGGACAGGTAACAATTATCCAGAGTTATCCGTCTCCCGCTTCTCTCCCTCGCGGAGGTAAGATCCTGGCTTCAGCCTTTGGTGGTCTGCCTGTCGCCATACACCGACTCCCCATTTAGCAGAGGGAAAGCTGAGCCACGCAGGAGATTGAAGGGGTGTGTTACACTTTGACACAACTTTGCTCCTTCCCCACCCCTGTTCTTACTCTGCCCAACTTCAAGAACATGGAAATGGGAGAAATGCATCACCTTCATGGATCTCCATTTGTCTTCCTCTCTCCTGTCATCCGCCCTCCATCAAAACAGAGATTTTGCAATTCCCCTGAGAGTCTCACCCTCTGTCAAGCGTCACACACATCGACCAGTTACATTCCCGCCTTCTCCTAGTGACTGCTGCTTAATGCGTCTTCTCTGCTGCACCTCAAAACTGCAATGCACGGCCTTCTGCACCCTCAAAATCCATGCACCAAAGGTTGTAACGGTTTGACCTGCAGGTTGCTTTCCTTAGCATCACATCAGTGGGAGGCCTTTGTGTAATACGTGATTCATTTACAAACACATACAAGCTGAGCTAAGCCGAGCCAGGTGGATGACATTGCTAAACATCTCAAGACATCTTCCAAAATTTGCTGCTCCAACATCTGATTTCTAGGGAGTAGAAAGCCAGTACCCCCAAAATGCTGTTAGAGAGCTCAGGGTCTGTCTTCCAAGTTGCTCTGAGCCCAGGAGCCATTAAACGTCCAACTATTAGTCTTGACCATGCCCTACTTGTGCAATGGTGGAGTGTTTACAACCTTGCAACCTGCTTGTAGTTCGTATGAATGGGAGGGACCTTCCTGGGCTAGGGTGACTGTCAATCTATCTGGCATTAACCAATTGTTCCTTTCCGCCTTGGAATTCAAAGAGAGCCCCGCCTCTCTGCTAAGTGTTCCCTCCCTGCATCATCTGTTGAAGTCAGTTAGCAAGTGGGTTGTTGTTGTTAGTTTACTGTTATCTGTTTCCAAATATAAGCAATAAAAGATTTTTGTTCTTTCTATCACAGTGGTGCCTTGACTTACGAACGCCCTGACCTACGAACGTTTTGAGTTACGAACTGCTCCGGATGCAGAATATTGCTTTGAGTTACGAACTGTGCTTTGACTTACGAACGAAAAAAAACCTTTCCTGCCCTTTTTTTGACCTAAGTTCATCTTAGGTCAAAAGAAGAAAAAAATAAAATAAAAAATTCTCCCCCTAGTGGTAGAGTACGGATTAATCGGCTTTGCAGTAGTTCCTATGGGAACTAATGCTTTGACTTACGAACCGTGCCTTGACATAAGGACAAAAAACAGCCGGAACGGATTAATCGGTTTTCAATGCATTCCTATGGGAAATGCTGCTTTGACTTAAGAACGTTTTGACTTACAGCCACCGTTCCAATACGGATTAAATTCTGAAGTCAAGGCACCACTGTACTAATGTCGGAGTGAGTTATGGGCACTTTAAGTGCCAGTTGATAAGGAAAGGGGTGGACTCTCTGAGAAACTTGAAGGTATTCTCCTCTGTGGATCTGTGTATTTCCGATGTGTGTGAAAAGAAGACTTTTAACTGAAAATTGTAAAACTCTGCAACATTTTCTGGGATGTGGAGTTCAGCTTCCTAACCAAAAGGTTCGGTCCTTCAGGAAGACCCCACCCATTGGGAGACACCTCCCTCACAAGAGCAGGTGACATGACCTTTCTGCCAGAGCCACCAGGAGAAACTCCAGCCGCCCTTCTGGTTCCATTAACTCTCTCCGGATGAAGCCCCAGTGATGCCAATGGACAGGATATCTCTGCCCCCCCCCCCCCCCGGCTGACCATGGGAAGGATTTCTAGAACAGGATACCAGAGCCCAAGAACCTTCAAGATCTGGCCCAACAGGCCAGGTTTTCCTGACCTTCTTCTGGAGCCCACAGAGCACATGCCTTTGATTTGTACCAACCCATCATATAGGCCCTCCTGCTGAGCTACTGGTTTTCCCTTCCTGGTAGCTACTGGTATTGCTCAGAATGTAATGGAAATCTGTGGGAATAAAGTGTGTCCAAATAAGTGAAGGGCCGGTTCTCTGGGAATGGAGGTTGTGGGGAACGAATGCCAGGCTGACAGCAGAGCAAGCACCTGGACGGACGTGGGCTGAGCAGCCCTGTGGGAGCCTCTCCGGCTGCGCGGATGGATGTCTCCCTCCTCTGCCCATTGGTATGCCTTGCAGGGCTGCTTCATGCTTGGCTTGCTCTTGAACGAATAAACCTGACTCCGTCTCCGCTAAGAAATTAGCTTCAGCTGACGAGGGAAATACATCAATCTCTCAGAGACAATTCCAGCCCAAGCCAGTCCAAAAATGTCATTCGGCTTCTCTGACGGGACTGCAAAGAGGGAAATGTAGGCTGTGGAAGTTTTCTTTTCTCCTCCTCCTCCTCTTCTCTTCTTTCTTTTCTTCTGTTCTTTTCTCTTCTCTTTTTTCTCTTCTCTTCTTTTCTTTTCTACTTTCCTCTCCTCTTCTCTTTTTGCGTTGCGAGTTTGAGAGAGGCTTTGTGCAAACTCAGTGGAACTAACTTGACGGACCATGTGCGCTTGGCAGGCAACCGTAATGCAGTGTTTTTGTTTTTTCACAGGGCAAATGGCCTCTTCCTCCCTCCTGAGGCTCCCTTCTGGCCCACTCCATGTCTTTGGGCATCCCTTCCTTGGTTGGTCTGCTTGTTTCTTACAAAAGTACTTCAAACGGCTTACAGAGAAAAGGGCATGTTCCCTCGACAGCAAGGGGTAGCCGCCTGTGCGTGTGACACTTCCAGGAGATGGTGCCCATTAGAGCGTGGAAGTACTCCTATTTTTATGGACTTCAGAGCCTAGAATCCACCACCCGGCATGGCCGCCATTTTCCCGAGTGCTGTTGGCTGTATGTGTAACGGCTACGGGTGGGGTGGCAGGATGGCTGCCTCTCTCGCCTTCCTTCCCTTCTGATTGCAAGGACAAGGTTGACACGAGTCAAAACCCTTCAGGACTGTGTCAGTGTGAGTTTTGGGGTGGGGGTGGGGGCCCCTGTCTCCCAGGCCCCCCTTTGCTTCCAGCTGTTGCACCTCCAAAGGCTAGTTGCCCTTCTCCACCCGTTCTCTCCCTTTCCGCAATATAGATGGCGCTCAGATATCCAGTCAGTGATTTTGCAGGAAGGTAGAGTTTGGAGGGGAAACCAGAGGCAAGGGTGGAAGAAGAGGAAGCTGGCTGTGGGGGTGGAGGGGGAGAGTACGAGAAGGGCCAGGGAAAGGGGACAGCTCCCCGGTTTCATTAAGGAAACTGTCTCGGGTTTTGCTGGAGGTTGTTCCTTTGCCTGCCTGGACATCTCGTGAAGCACGTTGGGCCTGTTTTGCTTCCTTATAACCCTTGTCCCTAGTAACTAAAGCATGGGGTGGGGGGTGGGTGGGAGGGCAGGTGGGTGATGTCTCTTCAATGCGCCCCCCATCCGCACATCCAAGGTGACTGAGGGGCAGTGAGACAGAAAGCGACCCACCAATTCATCCGGGTGAAGAAGACAGGAAAGGAACGGAAAGACAGCTTCAGCCGAGACGAGCTGGAAAGGTCTCAAAGTCGTCACCCTGGGAGCTCGGGCTCCGAATCCTGCCGGCTCAGCAGCTTCAGGTGACTGGTTCCTGGAACCGACGGGCACGTCTGACACACAAGGAGATGCTTGTTTGGCAGGTGCCCCTGCCATGGGCCTCCTGCAGTGATAAATGATCCTCTAATTTATTCACGCGCCAGTCTTGCCTCTTGAGCTCTTTCCGCCGACAACAAGGACCCCAAGATTGACGCCTGTGCTTAGGTGATGCCTTTGGCTCCTTGGAAATCCTGACTATATTTCCCCCAAGCTTCTCACACACACACACACACACACACACACACACACACACACACACACACACACACACACACACACTGACCCCTTTCCCCAGGGAGCATCTCCTTCTTCCTGAGGTGGCTGCTCCCTCAGTGAGGACAGGGGGCTGCTGATCCCCCCTCGGCTGCTCCCCAGATAGGCCTTTGCTCCCTTCCAATGGGTTTTCTTAAATTCAGCTGCTTCCTTTCCAGTCCTGCATCAACTGCTGCTTTCTGCTTTTCTCTCTCTCTCTCTCTCTCTCTGTGTGTGTTGTGTGTGTGTCTATAAATGGTTCTGCCTTTTCTCCAGAGTTTCATTGGCTTTACCACTCAGTGTCCTTTTCCACAACAAAATGAAATCAGCTGCCCTCAGTTTCCGCCTCATGCTTACAGGGCATGCAAAGCAGGAAGGAGGGATGATGGATTAACAAAGAAGTCCGTTTTCTTGACTTATGGGCAGCCGGGGACTGGCTCCGATTCTGTCAGGTGGCTTTTCTCCCCAAACTGAAGCTCCAAGGCGTTCAGGGGACTAGACTTGCCAGGGGGTCCCAGGGAGTCGGCTGAAGGGTCAGGGAACTATCCTCCAGTTCTCCAGGCCAACCTCAGGGTAAGCAGCCCAAGAGCATGTGTTTTGGGCTTGGACCGTCTTGGGATGCCCAAAAGCCAGGAGGAAGGGAGAAGGCCCAGAAGAGAGTTGGGGGGCTCATGCGCTCCATGACATTTGGAGCATGACAGAGAGGAGAGTACAGCATCACGACTCATGGGCAGCAGGATCGACAGCACATGGCCGGGGGAAAAAACTCCCCCTGTGTCACCAGTGCTGTAGGTAAAGCTGCATAGAAAGTGCTGTAGCTGCAGGGTGCATTGTTGCTGCCTACCCCACCCCGACAACAGAGGGGGCATTGCCCTATTGCCCCTTTGGTTAGGTTTCCTCAGGCTCTGGGTTCAATTCCTCTCTTGCCCATTTCCATTCTTAGCTGGCCCAGAAGCAGCCTTGCTCCTCCCCGCCATGGACCTCTCCCATCGGTGGGACATCACGAAGACCTGGCCCCTGGCCTGGTGGCCGGGGGAGTCCTCCCATCTCAAAGAACGAGGTGCTGCTCAGCTGGCAAACCACCTAACAAAAGGATTTTTTTGGGGGGGAAAGTACAGATGAAACCACAGGACGTTCTGACGTTAAAACGCAAGATAAACTAGAACATTAAAAGACTACTGACAAAAAAGTTGAAAGCACATCTGTAACAAAGTTTATCTCTGGACTTTCGAAGGCTGTCTCCACCGCACCCAAGGCATCTTTTTTCTTATGAAAAGGGACGGGGGTGGGAAAACCTGCTTGCGTCCTCTTGTGGCCCCCTCCAGACATGGCAAATTGCTCTCTCCCTCCCTCCCTCCCTCCCAGAGGACCCAAGGAGACTTCTCCCAGCCATTAAAAAGTAAAAAATGGAGAGACCGTGTGTAGGGGGAGTGGGGGAGCGCCAGGTGTTCTGCAGGACACAGGAGGGCCGTAGGCTGCATGTTGCCGACCCCCATCGTAAACCCACAGGCCAGGATCCCGTGGGGGGTTTTCATTGCATGGGTAAGGGACCATCTGCAAGTGGCTTTTGCTGCCTGTCTGAACTGTCTGTCACGTCATCAGAGGCACGATTGCTTGTGGAATCTGTTGTGTGATAAACTAGTGCGAAGGTTCCCAAACTTTTTCGACAGCTCCCTTGACTTACTGGCTGCTGGCCCATGACTTTCATAATTTTATTTATTTATTTATTTATTTATTTATTTTAAATATAATACTTTGGGGTGGGAGAAGAGAAGGAGGGGGGGCAGCCCAGCCTGAATAGGATTTCTGTGGATTCCACAACACCTCTGGCTGGGTTTTGCGCCGTGGCACACAGTTTGGCAACCACTGAACTAGCCCATGTGATGACACACCCACTGTTTGCCCAGTTGCCTTTCTGTGCTTTGCTGGTCCAGCACAGCTGAACAGCCCAAGCCTGATTGAAAGATACCGAATCCTCAGAAAGAGGGAAACATCAGGGACCTGGGAGGTGCCCATCGTTGGTGGTGTTCTCAGTGCCTGGACAGAAGCCTCAGTCATGGCCATGCAGGGAACCGAGCCTCTGACCTCCTCACACAGGTGAGAGATGCGTAGGAAGCCCTCTTAAAAAGAATGAGGATGACATCTCGTTTTGCATCCGTACCTAACGAGATGAGCTCTTGGAGTTTTCGGCCAATGAGCTCCCTCTGTTACGAGATTATTCTGCACAAAACCCTTTCCTGTGTTGTTGTTTTGGCTGCAACCGACTGTCGTGTGGCAGAGGAGTCTTCTCTGAGGAGAGCCTCCGAGCAGGGGGCTCGGCAAGCCACCTTGCCCGACCTTCTCCTGTTTTCACCCGCAGCTCCTCAAAGGCCGTGGTTCCCTCCTTCCTCCCTTCCTCCACAGCATGCCCCCATTTTTAGCATTCACCGCAGGTCCCAGCGAGCCCCACACCGCCGATCCCGCCCCACAGAGACGGAGGGGCTTCGTTTCCTGCGACTTTTGTTTGTCACCTGACGCGGAGGATTAATATGAAAACCACCTTCATTCTTAGCAGCGACATCCTGTGACTGCAGGCGGCCGATCAAAGCACAGTTTAGTGCGGGGATTAAAAAAATAAAACGAAAAGAAGATGATGAACTACTTTTCCTCTCCAAAGCCAGCTTCTTCAGCAGTAAAAAAAAAAACCCTTAAAAAAACCAAAAACAAAACCAGCCCCTGCAGGAGGAACACCTGGGAGTTTGTAACCACTTCCTTTTCTTGCAGTTTTTTTTGCAAAGTTCTTCTGGGCCCCCTCAGAGAAACATCATGAGCCTCCATGACAAATCCAGTTGGCATATCTTTGTTGCATGTAATGAACCTAATTTGCTGATTAGGTTCACAAGGCGGGCAGGTGCCAAACAGGAGGAGGAGGAGGGGATGAGGGAGGAAGGGTGACATGAGTCCGAAGCTCTGCCTTCTCATGGTGGGTGTTTCCCAGGAGCCTTTCACAGATCAGAACCAGATAATGGCTGGTTCGGGGGCCTGTCCATCCCCTTTCTCCACTCATCACCCTGATTTTGCCCATAAGAACACGAGAAGGGCTTCACAGCTGCATCGGACCAGAGGCCCATCGAGTTTAGCAACCTGATTTCTTCAGAGGTCAACCAGACTGTTCCAGCTCAGGGAAGTTACTCTTTCGGCAGAAGGACAAGAGCTAAGGGGCCAACCTGGCTTCTTGGGAGAGTGCCTTCCACAGCCTGGGAGCAGCCACCGAGAAGGCCCTCTCTCACCCCCAATGGAGGATGATGGAACTGAGAGAAGGGCCTTCTCTCATGATGATCTCCAAAGCCAAGGAGGCTCAGACGGGTGACGCACCCCCTTCAGATAACCTGGCCCCAACCTCTGTAGGGCTTTACTGCTCATTTTGAATTGGGACCTTGAACAAACAGGAGCTGTCAGGTAACCTAAAGGTCTAGTGAGGAGGAGTTTGTCAGAAGCTCCTTCGTTCCCCCAGCTGCGTACAACCCAGTCAGTGCCTGTGGAGTGCCAGCTTGGCCAAGGGGAGGGAAGGGGAATTTCCCAGAGAAAACCTGCCCTTTGGCTTTCCACAGAAGCTTGAAAATCTCCTCTGCTTTCAAAATGCTTCCTCTGTGCCACTCTTGAAGAGAGAAGAGGAGCCCCAAGAGAGCGGCCACTCCGAGGGGTGTTTCTTTGGCAGGCTGTCTATTCTTCCCTGGATTTCCTGCTGAAAGCTCTTGTCTCCTCAATGGAACGCCAATTATATAAAGCAAACCACCTTGTACGGAAGTTCAATTGCTCATAATTGCTGCATGATTTTTAATTTTTTTTAAAAGCCCGCAACGCTGCAAACAAAGCAAAAGATGATTATCCCTCCAGCTGGTTCCACAACGTTACAGAGCAACAGAACGGCAGGGAAATTTCATGCATTTCTTGAGGCTGCATGTTGTGCGCCTTTGGTTCTGGACACCCTTTGGTTGTCTTCATGATGTACATTCCCTTCCTTTTTTAAAAACAGAATTAAACAGAGCAAAGGAAGCCTGTGTTCACCTCCTGATGGCCAATGGCAAAAGAAAAGCAGGCTAATCTGCAGCCTGCAGAGTGAAGCAAAGCAAACCCATGTTGGGATAAACAGACGCCTCCCTCCATTCAAGGGAGATGGACTTCTAATGAGCAAACGGGAAGCACATTCTCCCTCCTTCCACATGCAGGTGCTCCAAGGATCCTCCGTTAGTTCCTTGATGTTGAGTGGGTGGATGGGAAGGTTGCCGATCTGATGGTCTCTTGAGGTTTTCAGTGGAGCATCTTTTCCCAACAGAGCTTGGAGTGGCCAGTTGCAGAGTCCCTGATACAAACTGGCTTATCTGGAGGCCCTTGGGGAGCGGGGAGGTGGGGAAAGAGGGCAGGCTCCGCCTGTGCCAGGGCAGTGCCCTCCTTCATGGTGCTTGCCGTGGTTCAAGGAGGTGTGCTTGCCTGTGTGAGGGGCCCTCCCAGCTCAAATTCTCTCGGCCCTTCCCAAAGGGGCCCCCTTTCCCCAACAGCTTCGTTGCAGCGTCCTCCTTTGTGTATAAACAGTGCTCGTGCCAGCACCCGGCCTCTGGTGTACCCGCAAGCTTGCGGGAGCCGGATGTTACCTTGGGGCAGATCCACAGGAGCGTCACCCCGGAGGCAAAACCTGGAGGTGAGGAGGCTTGTGGGGAGGCTGCAGAGAGAGGCCCAAGACTGGAGGCGGCCTGGCAAAGAGGCACACAGGAGCACAGCCAGGCCAGGCGTGCTGAGGATCCTGGTGGGTGCCAAGAGGGAGTGTGATGGGTTAGGAGCCCCGGGGGGCTCTCTTTCCTTTTTTTGCTTTATTTATTGAAGGCTGTCCCAGATGGGGCACTCAGAAAGAACCAAAGAGCAAAATCCATAGCATTTCAACATGCCACTCAACAAACCAAAGCAGCAAGAAGACCTGAGATTCCACGAAACACACAACCGACATCCTCGGGGAGGAAATGGCAAAGTGGCCCTTTGTGTGGAACCACAGCTGTGAAATCCCTGGCTTTGCCTTTTTTTTTTTTTAACCCCACCTATTCCACCCCTCGGCAATCTCCATAAAAGCATCCTCAGTGCACACAAAGACTGCAGAGAGGCCTGGATCACGTCCGGCAGGTGGCCCCCGCCTGCGATATGTGGTTGGCCACGGTGTGAATCAGGGTGCTCCCCTAGAGCAGCCTTCGGCCTGATCCAGCAGGGCAGGAGGTCACGTTCTTAAAGGAAATCCTGTTCTTGGGATGGGGTTGGTCGGGGTGACCTTCAGGCGTCAAGCCATTCTGCTTTCCTCTGTTTCGCTCCTGCATCCCATAACCCCCCGCATGTCCCATTAGCTCTTCTACTCCTTTGTCCTTCTGCAAAGCCTCTTGGACGGCCTCAGCTGCATTCTAGCCATGCTTCACTCTTAAATCACTGCCTGCCCATTAACTAATTAAGGCTCAGCACCTAACCAGCAGTTTTCTGATCTCTCTCATTGCTTACGCTCAAGCACTGTTATTGGAAAACCGATTTCAAAGAAGTTCCTTTGCCCTGCTTTTCTGGAGCAAACTTTAAATTGACCGTTTCTGGTTGTTCAAAGCACCTTTCAGACAAGATAAATGAATCGGAATACAAGATTAATTGCACCCTCCTTCACGGATCCTGAACATAGGAAGCACCGTGAGGGTCTATCGAGGCCACCTTCCTGTTCTGACAGGGGCCAACCAGATGTCTGTGGGGAGATGTCTGCAGGCTCAAGGGCAATGGGACCTTCCCAACCACGTCCCCCATCTGTATACTGCTCCTGATACTGGAGGTTTGGGGCACAGTTCTGTTTGCGTTTGCTCCAGTTTTGCATGACACGCCATGGCCAGTTGTGGCTAGTTGACACAGTGCTGAGACACACCTTGGGCGTATGACCAAGAAGCATCCTAGGACTCCATCCATCAGCTGGGTTACACAAACCTGACACACACACACAAACAGGGTAGCTGCAGCTCGCCGCATTTTGATTGAGATGTCTTGGGTGCCAGCCTCTGATGTGGACGGCTCCTGGAGGAGATCAGTGGAAGACATCTCGTGGCACAGAATTCTAGACTTTAGCCGTCCTGGGCACAGTGTGGTGGCGATCTATTTGCCTTTCTCTTTCCTGCCTCTGTGTCACCTGCCTAAGTTTACCTGCCTCTGCCACACCCACCCCACCTTATATATATTTTTCCCAAGCTAAAAAGTTCTGAGGAGAGTCACGTCTCCTCATGGAGTTTCTCCTTGATTATTTGGCTTCCCATTTTCTGCAGCTCTTAAACCCAGGACAGCCATCTGCGTAGAGCCGTTGCTTTCAGTGTGAAATTTGGAGGTGGGGTTCATCCAAAATACGAAGAGGTTTCAAAACATTGGGTTCAAATGAACTTCTGCCCCCAGGAGGGCCTTTCAAAACATCCTTCATGTTCAGTTCCTGAGCTGTCTCCTCTCCCGTTCCTGTTTTGTTGATGAATGTTGTTTGTACCTTATCTGGAAGGGATCAAATTAATGCTCTCTTCTCTTCTGTGACATTACAGTAGGAACCCCCCCCCCCCATATTTGTGGGAGATCAGTTTTTCAGCATCCCCATGGATGCTGAAAAACACAGATTATAGCGAACCCTGTTATAATAGCGAACGCTCTACATAGCACGGTCTCTGTCTCCCTCTGGTGACCAGATCTGGTAACTTCATTTTTAGAAAAATATATTTCTAGGATTTTTCTTTTCATATTTTCAATCGTTTCAGACTGTGGAGAAGTGAATCGATGAATACCGATCCCACAGATACGGGGGTCCTACTGTACATAAAATGACTCTGGTGGCTGAACCTGAGGCAGGTAGCACCATCCTTTCCTGAACGCCTTTGTAGTCTGTGAGGCTATATCCCAAGATTTTGAGAGGCAGCCCTCAGTATCATGCCCTGGAGCCCCCCCCCCCCTCTCTGTCTTAGCTCTGTATACAATGAAAGGGACCACACCAACCAATGTTTAATATAGTAAATATTTATTAGGTCTAACTCGTTTATGCCTTGTCCCTTCATGTCCCTATTGGAAGGGTCCGCTGTTGCACGGCACAGACCAGTGGTGTCCTAAGGAGCTTTCCTACCCCCTAGAAGTTACTCAAGGCCTTGTTGGGCATGCCTAAGGCAAGACACATCTCTGGAGGCCTGGATGCAGACACTTCCTTTTTCCCAGGATGTGAGTGCAAGGCAAGAAAATACAAAGAAAGGAGGGACCCCAAGGCGGAGGGAGATGGGACGCTTCTGTTGCATCCAACTGCACCCCTTTCAGGCAAAAAACTGAGAAAAAGACAAGAGCAAAATTGTGAAACCCACAGAGAACCTCCTTATGTATGCAGGGCCTGATTAAGACATGCGGAGGCCCTAAGCCTATAATCAAGTTCAAGAAGTCCCCTGGTGTTAACCAAACTCGATGTGTACTTGGTTCTTGGGTTGCGGACGCCCTGGACTGCCAGAAAGACAAACAATGGTGATTTTTCCAAACTCAGTCTGAGACACTGGGATAACCATCCACCTCTTCTCCCTTCTTCTCCCACAGCCCTCCCCACCTCTTCCGAATATTTCCACTTTCAGCTCAAATGGGGTGAGAGTGGGGGAGCAGGGAGAGGAGAGTGGTCCCCTTCCCTCATTCTCACATGCAAGCGATGTGCATGCCAGGGCTCCAGGAGACCATGAGCAATAAAAAAAATGTTGCAACGTTAATCTTGGACCAGAAGAGAAACCAGAAGCCGTGTACGTAGCAGCTATAAGGCCAACTAGTTTTTATTTTTCATAAGCTTTCATGGGTCAAAGCATACTTCTTCGGATGAAAAGACTAACTGTGTCTCTGGGTGGGGGGGACTTCAGAACTGTTGGAAGTTTTCTCCTCCTCCTGAGACAAAGCCACTCTGTTCATCTGAAGAAGTGTGCTTTGACACCTGAAAGCTTATGAACCATAAAAACGGGTTCGTCTCACAACTACGACATGGGTTTCTGGTTTCCCTTTGGTTGCAAAAGACAAACATGGCTACCTGCTAGATGAGCTTTCCTGGTCTTGGAAAGCCAACCAAGCCCTCTCCCCTACCGTCTGGGTCTTCTCTGGGGGATCTCTTTTTATCTGGGACGTGGGAGAGGACCATATGGAGGACTGCCCCCAAAGGACCTGCTCTTTCGCCTTGGCACTTTGCCTCGCTCCATTCCCAGCGGTCCAACCACCCACCTTTCACTCTGGAGACCTTCCTCTGCTGGCGGGCCCTTGGCTGGGCGGCTGAACGCCAAATTCACTGGAACGCTTCTGGTGCCTTGTGAATCCTTTAACTCAAGCGGCTTTATCTGCTGCCTCGGCCTTCCTTTTAAGCCATAATTACTTATTACCGATAACGGTGTTTTAAAATCACACTTTAATGTTGTGTTGTGTGAGCCACCTTGAGCATGTTATTGGAAAGATTGGGTGTAAATTGAATCTCGTAAGCTGCCTTGTAAGGAGTTATCCCCCACTTAAAAAGGGATGGGGGGGGATGGGAATTGATACTACAAAACATATTTTAAATAAATAAGTGCATCAAATAGCACTGTGGAAAGATATCCCAGGCATTCCACTCCTCTCTTCTCTTTAGAGAAACGTCTCTGTCTCTCTGGTGGTGATGTCTTAGGAGGAGGTTGAACTCAGGGAGTAACCAACCTGGGAGTAGTCACACATGGAGAAACGGCAGCAGAGAGCGGGTGAATCTCACTGGCCCCTCCTCATTCTGTTGTCAACCCCTAGTTGACCGCCCTGGGGTAGTACAGTAGTCAATTCCCAGCTCCCTTCCTTCGCTCTGGAACCACCGCACAGCTTGCCCAAAGCTACACAGGCGGACTCTTCTGGGAGGCACAGTGAGGAACTGAACTCTCAACCATGCCTAACTCACTAAGGTTGACTGTCACCAAGCCCAACTCACGCAACTGGTTTTGATGTATAAAGCCTGGCCTGGCTTTAGGGCCTGGCTTTAGGCCGAATGGATCCGTAAGGAGGTGAAAAAGCAACCAAGCAAACAGTACCACCCGGTAGCAGAGATGCTACCATCTCGGAAAACTGGCTTGTGGGAAATGCAGGCATCAGAAGAAGCTCCTGCCAGGACCGTGCGCAGCACTGCCAACATGCCACATCAGATCATTAGGGGGGGAATCTAATCAGTTGATCTTGAAACATCTAAGTAGTTTAATTCCTCAATTTCTCCTTTAATTGGTTCTTAAAAAGCAGAACTTTAAAATGTAACATAGAACGGCTGGAAAAGACCATTAGTTCATGTTGGGGGGAAATGGTAAAATGTTTGGTGTTTTCATGATTAAAACAACCAGATTTAAATGTGTTGCTGGGAAATCTAACAAAGGAGGGCAATGGATTAATTTTTGATGGGTGTGATTCCCAAGCCCTGTCGTTTGCCCTCAGGCGGATGCAATGGATCATCGGCCACTGTGGGAAGGTACGGTTAGAGGAGAGAAGCCTTGGAGGTGACCCAGCGTGGCTATTTTTACGAGCTCCTCTTGCTATGATTTCTTGCCGGTGGTGGCTCTGAATCCCATTGCCTGTTTACATTTTGTTGTTTAGTTGTTAAGTGGTGTCCGACTCTTCGTGACCCCATGGAACAGAGCACTCCAGGCCCTCCTGTCTTCCACGGCCTCCCGGAGTTGGGTCAAATTCACGTTGGTAGCTTCGATGACCCTGCCCAACCATCTCGTCCTCTGTCGTCCCCTTCTCCTCTTGCCTTCACACTTTCCCAACATCAGGGTCTTTTCCAGGGAGTCTTCTCTTCTCATGACATGGCCAAAGTAATGGAGCCTCAGCTTCAGGATCTGTCCTTCCAGGGAGCACTCAGGGTTGATTTCCTTCAGAATGGATAGGTTTGATCTCCTTGCAGTCCAGGGGACTCTCAAGAGTCTCCTCCAGCACCACAATTCAAAAACATCAATTCTTCAGCGGTCAGCCTTCTTTATGGTCCAGCTCTCGCTTCCATACATCGCTACTGGAAAAACCATCGCTTTGACTATGCGGACCTTTGTCGGCAAGGTGATGTCTCTGCTTTTTAAGATGCTGTCTAGGTTTGTCATCGCTTTCCTCCCAAGAAGCAGGCGTCTTTTAATTTTGTGGCTGCTGACACCATCTGCAGTGATCATGGAGCCCAAGAAAGTAAAATCTGTCACTGCCTCCGTATCTTCCCTTTCTATTTGCCAGGAGGTGATGGGACCAGTGGCTGTCAGCCACTGGTCCCATTTTTGATGTTGAGCTTCAGACCATTTTTGGCACTCTCCTCTTTCACCCTCATTAAGAGTTTCTTTAATTCCTCCTCACTTTCTGCCATCAGAGTGGTATCATCTGCATATCTGAGGTTGTTGATATTTCTCCCGGCAATCTTAATTCCGGCTTGGGATTCATCCAGTCCAGCCTTTCGCATGATGTATTCTGCATATAAGTTAAATAAGCAGGGAAACAATATACAACCTTGTCGTACTCCTTTCCCAATTTTGAACCAATCAGTTGTTCCATGTCCAGTTCTGACTGTTGCTTCCTGTCCCACATATAGATTTCTCAGGAGATAGATAAGGTGGTCAGGCACTCCCATTTCTTTAAGGACTTGCCATAGTTTGCTGTGGTCCACACAGTCAAAGGCTTTTGCATAGTCAATGAAGCAGAAGTAGATGTTTTTCTGGAACTCTCTGGCTTTCTCCATAATCCAGCGCATGTTAGCAATTTGGTCTCTAGTTCCTCTGCCCCTTCAAAATCCAGCTTGTACTTCTGGGAGTTCTCGGTCCACATACTGCTGAAGCCTACCTTGTAGGATTTTGAGCATAACCTTACTAGCGTGTAAACTGAGTGCAATTGTACGGTAGTTGGAGCATTCTTTGGCGCTGCCCTTCTTTGGGATTGGGATGCAGACTGATCTTTTTCAATCCTCTGGCCACTGCTGAGTTTTCCAAACTTGCTGGCATATTGAGTGTAGCACCATAACAGCGTCATCTTTTAAGATTTTAAAGAGTTCGACTGGAATGCCATCACCTCCACTGGCCTTGTTGTTAGCCATGCTTTCTAAGGCCCATTTGACTTCACTCTCCAGGATATCTGGCTCAAGGTCAGCAACCACACTATCTGGGTTGTCCGGGACATCCAGATCTTTCTGGTATAATTCCTCTCTGTATTCTTGCCACCTCTTCTTGATATCTTCTGCTTCTGTGAGGTCCCTACCATCCTTGTCCTTTATCATGTCCATCTTTGCACAAAAGGTTCCTTTAATATCTCCAATTTTCTTGAACAGATCTCTGGTTTTTCCCTTTCTATTATTTTCCTCTATTTCTTTGCACTGTTCATTAAAGAAGGCCCTCTTGTCTCTCCTTGCTATTCTTTGGAAGTCTCCATTCCATTTTCTGTAACTTTCCCTATCTCCCTTGCATTTTGTTTCCCTTCTCTTCTCTGCTGTTTGTAAGGCCTCGTTGGACAGCCACTTTGCTTTCCTGCATTTCCTTTTCTTTGGGATGGATTTTGTTGCTGCCTCCTGTACAATGTTACGAGCCTCCATCCATAGTTCTTCAGGCTCTCTGTCCACCAAACCGAGTTCCTTAAATCTGTTCTTCACTTCCACTGTGTACTCATAAGGGATTTGGTTTAGATTATACCTGACTAGCCCAGTGGTTTTTCCTACTTTCTTCAGTTTAAGCTTGAATTTTGCTATAAGAAGCTGATGATCAGAGCCACAATCAGCTCCAGGTAGAGCTTCGCCATCTTTGGCTGCAGAGAATACAATCAATCTGATTTCGGTATTGCCCATCTGGTGAGGTCCATGTGTAGAGTCGCCTCTTGTGTTGTTGGAAAAGAGTGTTTGTGATGACCAGCTTGTTCTCTTGACAAAACTCAATTAGCCTTTGCCCTGCTTCGTTTTGAACTCCAAGGCCAAACTTACCTGTTGTTCCTTTTATCTCTTGACTCCCTACTTTAGCATTCCAGTCCCCTATAATGAGAAGAACATCTTTCTTTGGTGTCAGTTCTAGAAGGTGTTGTAAGTCTTCATAGAATTGGTCAATTTCAGCCTCTTCAGCATCAGTGGTTGGTGCATAAACTTGGATTACTGTGATGTTGAAATGTTTACATTTATACCCGCTCATAAACCACTTTTACAGAGAGTTGAGTACTGAGGTTTATGATGGCTGTAGTAACAGGTACCGCCACTGCAACTTCCTGTTGCTGTTCCAGAAGAAACCAGTCTTGCACCCGGTCCATTGCCATGCTTCCAGACATCACAGTGGCCAAGTGCCTCCCCCGCCTGCTCGCCCGCCTGCCCACCCGCCTGCCTGCCCACAGAGTACTGTGAAAGCTTTTGGAGATCTCAGGAAAAACAGCTGAAGGAGGAACCACTTTGACACAAAGAGCAACATAACAGGACCTGCCGGGCTTTATTAGAGGGTAAGTGAAGGCTGTTAAGTGTGTCAAAATCTTTGCCAGGTGATGGACAGGGTGTCCGAAACGGAGGTCTGTCGAGGAAATAATGAAAATGGATGGCCAAGGGGCTCTCCCTAATTGGTAAAGATTGTTTTCTGACAGCCGAGGTTAGTTGCTACATTTCAAGCTGAAATTTGGGCAGGGGGCAGGATTCCAAATTGCCAGCATAGTAGGCTGACAACCCAGATGCTTGCTGTGGAGACAGGAGGCTGGTTTTATTTTATTTTATTTTATTCTATTGAGAACTGAAGTTGAATATGGCGTGTTAAAGGGGGAAAAAAATAGCTGGTTGGGGAAACCAGAAGTAAGTCAGAAGCAACTGAATTAACAAACATAGAAATAAATAAATATTGAATTTATATCCTGCCTTCCCAAATACCATGTGACTACCACATGAATTTAACCTGACTTCAATACCTCTGATCCAGCCACTGATTCATTTTCATAGTGTAACCATACAGAGAGACAAAAAGCAAACAAAGAAACAAAGACATTGTTAAAAGCCCATCAGTTCCCCACAGTTGCCTGCCTGAAGAGAAAGTTCTTTGCCTTTTGGTGGAAGGACAACAATAACCGAGCCTCATGGCACAGTGGTTAAAGTGCAGTACTGCAACCAAGGCTCTGCTCATGACCTGTGTTCGCTCGTGACGGCTCAAGGTTGACTTTGACTTCCATCCTTCCGAGGTCAGTAAAATAAGTACCCGGCTCGCACGGTGTGTGTGTGTGTGTGTGTGTGTGTGTGTGTGTGTGAGCGCAATGTGCAGCCTGCATAATTAAATTGTAAACTGCCCAGAGTGTGCTTAAAGTGCAATGGCGTGGTATATAAATTGAAACAACAACAACAACAACAACAACAACAAGGGTTAGGTCAACCTAGCCTCTGCTGGAAGGGGGTTTCTCAGTTGGGGAGCAGCCACAGAAAAAGCCCTCTTCTTCCAACATGCCTTTTAGGGTGTTAGGACTGAGAGGGGGCCTCCATCGCAAAGCCTGGTTGGGTTCGTAGGGGAGGATATGGCCTTTCAGGAAGATGCAGGAGGCGTGAGTGGCACATCAGGACCTGACGGGAGGGTGGGAGGAAGGCTGTGGTGTAGCTGAAAGGCAGAGCAAAGGAACGGAGCAGCAGCTTCACCCCAACCCATCTCTCTCTGTAGCCCGTATGGTCTTTCTCTCTCCTCCTCCTACCCTGGCAGGGCGTTTTAGCCAGACCAGGGTGTAGCGCAAACCAAAGATCTCTTCTCACTCCTGTGTGGACCAGGAATCCCAGGCACAACAGAGACGGGGGACCCCCCAGCACCCACTCAAAGGCTCCTCACTCCATCCTGAAGAGTCAGCCAGCCCACACGGTGACAAATGCCATCCGTCTTTTGGCACGAAATGCCTTAACCAGATAGGAAGCAGGCCATTGAGGATGCCCCCTCTAAATTACTGCTGCTTAACGATGCAAATGTTGGCTTTGATCTCATTAATGCCGATTACAAACAAACCAGGGCTTTTGCTAGGCTTTTAATTTTCCATTCCCAGTGAGATCAAACTCTGCCCTGCAACCAGCAATTAAACTTTTTTTTTCCCTTTGCGAACACCAGAAACTTTAACTCCAGATTTGAAATGGAAGCACCAGATCCATCTTAATGAGAGGGTGGCTGATGAGCCTCTCATGGATGAAGTCACTCCTTGGATGCAAACTCCCTGCAGGAGCCGCTGGAGAACCCCATCCAAGGACTTGAGTCTCCTCTGCACCGTGGCTGGCCCAGTCATTTACTGGTTGAACCCGTCAATCATTAGGTGGCATGGATCTGCGGGAGGGGAAGGAAGCCACCGTGGCCCCACCCATCGCTTTCTACACCAGCTGCTTCTAGCCCATTCTAATTATACAGAAGCTGCTTTCCTAAGGAATGAACGTGTCAGCAATTTTGTAAGAAGAGCATCCTTTATGACAAAGGCATTCAAACAAGTGCCTCACCCGGAACACAGCAGGCAGCCAAGAACGGTGGATCTCCTCTCCTGCTCTCTTCCTGTAGGGCATCTTTCCTAGCATTGTGCCCAGCACTAAGAGATAAAGCTAGAACCGGGGTGGGCACGGCACGACCCTCCATGGCTCTTGCTGTGCCCTGCCCAGCTTTCTCACGGCTCCTTCTTTTCCCAGCCCTCAAAGGTATTATTTATTATTATTTCATTATTTATTACATTTATATCCCGCCCATCTAGACAACGTCTACTCGGTAAAACGGCAGCTCCCAGAAGCTTCCAAGACTCACATTTCAGAAGAGGTCCCAGGCCTCTACCCCCCCCCCCCCCCCGCATTGTTCAACGCCTTAAAGCACTCATTTTTTGAAAACTGGGAATGGACCCCTCTCCAGTTTAGTAAACAAACAAACAAACAAACAAACAAATAAATAAATAAATAAATAAAGTGGAAAATGTCCATGGACGTCCTCTTCAGAGATGCCACCTTAAAGGCAATTGCCCATGATTTTCATGCTGTTTTCTTACTGGTTTTAATACCCTTCTCTTTTTTTTGTCCTATCAGTCATCCAGTCAGTCAGTCAGTCCATGAAGCCGTCCTGCCTTCTGTCCATTTAGCTGACTCTGTGGAGGAGAACCAATGCACCCCCCCTTCCGTCTTGTCCTTGCCATTTGTCCTTGCAAAGAGATCCAAGGGAGAGCTTTCCCTCTTCCTTGAATACCGACCTGGCACAGCTGACTTTGATGGTCCTGCTGTTTTCCTTATTTGGACAGCGCCGTCTAGTGATTACAGCCTCCAACTAGACCCGAGGAGACCCTGGTCTGCCTTCCTGCTCCTCCGCAAGGCTGAGCGGCAGGTGAGCTTGGGTCACGCATGATGAGCCTCCAGGCTGCCCTACCTCAGAGGGCTGTTGTAAGGATACAAGAGGATCAGGGTGCGAGGCGTCGCCACTGTTTGGAGTCTCTGAAGGAAGAGTGGGATGGGGAAGGCCTGGCCGCCATCTCATGCCGTGGCCTCACACAGGCCTTGGAGGTTCCTCCTCTCCAGCTCACTTTGGCTGGAGGCGTTTGGTGCCATCTCCCGGGACCACGCAGCACCGGGCACAACGGCCCCTCGGCGTTTTAGGCCAAGGAAGAGCCAGGCTTGTCTCTCAAGCAGCCGAAGCCGGCAATTCTTCTCTATTAAAAATAAATAAAATAAAACCATTCTGACAGCCCTCGGAGGCTAATGTTTTAGGCAGCACCAGTCAAGAGCTAAATCACCTCCTTGGTTGCCACGGCAACAGTCTGCCAGCTGAGGTGACCCCCCCCCCCTTGCCGTTGCTCCTCTCCTCCTCCCACTGGGGTTCTTTGCTCGAACAACGGAGTGGGTCCGTCTGTGCTCGGCGCCAAGCCCTCTTGCTTGTCCACCCAGTCCTTGGATGGAAGCATGGCCACCGAGGGCTCGGGGCTTCTCCCCACGGAGGTGCCCATTGAGGAGACCCAGGGTGGCACTGGCTGGGGTCAGCTGTGAGCCACTAAAGCTGACAGCATGGGACACGGCTGGGAAAAGTGGCAGGTGGTTGTCTGAAAAAGTAACATTTCCGACTAGTCCGGGGATCCCAGAAACCCTTCAGCTGCCACTTTGCCCTCTTCTGAGTTCCGAATTTATTTCTCTTCCCCCTTCCCTGTTTTAAGGGCTGTGGGCGGAGGGTCCTTCTCTCATTTTCACAGAAACGCAAAACCCCCAGGAAGGACCCTTCCACCTTTGTGGAGAGACAGAGTCTTGCACCTGGGCCTTGGTGTCTCTTGGCCCCGGCAGCATGCATTAAGGGAGCAAACAGACAGGATGGTGCAAAGGCACCATCAGCCATGGAAGGCTGGAACTCTGGGTTCAAAACCCCTCCAACTGCTGTCCGGGTGGCTAGGTCTCGGGCTTAGGGTTTTGGTTCCATGTCTTAGGCTTTGGACCTGAGGGGCTGCAGCCTCGGGGTTCATGCTTGGCGCTTCGGCGCTTCCTGGAGAGGCTGCAGCTCTGGCATCAGCTGCAGTCCCGGGGTTTGGACCTCAAACATCAGGGAATCGGCTCCGACTGACCAAGCGACCCTCCTGGGATCTCTGAGCTCACAGAGCCCTCTCACACACCAGGAAAGGTGTGTGTGCCAGGAAAGGCCACTGCTCTTATGTGAGCTGAGATGGAAAGTCTGAGTGCACACACACCTACACACACACACACACACACACACCACACCACCACCACCACCACCACCACCGTGAATTAGTGCACTGGGGTAGATTGGGCAGGTAGCTTAATGAGGGCAAATCCTTTTTTATAGGTCTTAAGCTAACAAAGAACTGTACATATGTTTGGAGTCTGGGAAAAGAACTGGAGGTGAGGATGTGCCGTCCTCTCTGGCTCCCCAACAGATCAGAGCCAGCGCCAGTGTGCCCAGAAGCAGCCTCAGCATCCTGCTGAACAGTGGCTGACCAAAGTGATGTGAAGAGATGATGGTGGAGAGGCAGCCCTGCTCCCCAGCTGGAACCAAGGCAGGGCTCCTCATGCGGCAGCTGCCCTTCGTGCAACATCAGTGGCGCATGAGGGAGCCCCAGGAATAATAAGACCTGGAAATCGCCCCTTGCGCCTCTCTCTTCCCAAGCCAGCTCTTTTCCCTTTCTTTAGAACTTTGGTGGAATTGCATTTGTAAGCGATCATTAAAAATGACAAAGCTCTCGAGGTTTCTTGGCACTTAATCAAGAGGCAGAGAGGTTCAAAGACAGAAGGTAGCTGGAGTGCGTTTGGAAGGGGTCAGGGCCTCTTGAGCTGGTGGGCCACATTCTGGGATCTACAAAACTAACTCCATTACATAAATATTGCAAACCTGAAGGACTTTACAGAGACATGAATACTTGTTTGAATAACAAAACAACAGTGACAGGGAGAGAAGCAGTGGTCCTCAATCTTTTCCAGACCGCGGACCTGTTGGGATGGGTGGGGTCCATGCATGGGGGGGGCGGGCACCCCCATGCACGGGTGGGCAGGGTGCAAACTTGTGCGCATGCACGGATGGGCGGGACACCCGTGTGGGCAGGTGGGTGGGTCCTGCGTGCGGGTGGGCGTACTTGCGGGGAAATCTGTCTCCGCAGCCTGGTCCTGCCAAGGCCACGGCCTGGTACCGGGCCGTGGACTGGGGGTTGGGGACCCCGGAAGCAGAGCCTGAACCTGGATGCTGCAAGATACAGATATGCACCCTAGTTTCCCATGCATCAAGACTGTGCTAGAGCAGGAGTTGCTTGTAGAAAAAAAGGAATATGTACGTATCTCTTTGAAGCAGAGTGGGTCAGGAACAAAGTCCCAGCTATCTTCATTGCCCAAGGCAGAAGATCCACAGCGCAAAGAAAACAGCTCTGTGTGTACAATCTTTCAGGCCCTACAATAAAATACAAATTCAGGTACAAACACAGAACATCACCACATGGATTCACACTTCTAGAGTCCATCCTGAGCAACCCAAACCAAGATGAGACGGGCCTCTATCATCATCCAGGGGAACAGCAGCTCTTGCCTCTCTCCGGTCACCCCTCTCTTGTGGGTCCCGGTCACCACCTAAGATTTCATCTGGGGCTGAACCCAATTGGTCCATAGGGGCCATAGAGGCACAACGGTCCTCGTGCAGGAAGAATCCTCTTGTGTTGGCTGCCTTCAGAGATCGGCCCGCACAATCGCTGTGATGGCTAGGTTTAGCCAGCAGAAAATCTGGGAAGGGGGAAAAAAAGGTGTGGAGAAGCGTTGGGGTGGAGGAGAACCTGAGTTAGGCCAGATCCAAACCTCTTCCAGGCCAGGAGAACAACCACCATGCCAACACAAGGTTAGCATGAGGTGAAGATCATTCCAATTGATTTCAGACACCCCTGGTCTGAAATGGATGAGGCTTCACTCAGCTTCTCCTTTGCTTTGCTCCTTTTGTGGTTCTTCTGCCATCAGAAGAGGGCCAGAAGAGCCGACGTCCCAAAAGGTGCCCGGCTGGCAGATCTTAAGACCAACCAGGAGAAGGCTAACCTTTAAGTGGGCATGGCATGGCATGATATCCAAGGGCCTTGCCACAATATTTGATTCCTCATTGATCCATAAAACAAAGGAAGCCAAAAACATGGGAAACAAAGGAAAAACCATTTTTAAAAACCTGAAACCCCAAATAGTCCAGTTACCAAACTGAGAAAACAATACTTTCAAACTTTTTCTCTCAGTGAGCATTCATCTGTCAATCATCCACGATCTCTGTCTGATGAAAGCACATTTTAATTACAGCCCATTGTGACAACGCATATGAGGAAGACAGCTGGAAATATTTAAGCATTAGTAACATCAATACTGAGAGCTGTGATTAAAATAATAAAAAAAGAGATCTGTCCCCTCTCAACTCAGGATCTGAAGAGCCAAGAACTGCAAGGAACACTAAATCAAATTCCCGGTGGAAAATGATGGAAGTAATACTTTCTGGACGCATCTTTTTTTGATGGGTTTTGAAGGAAGGTGTGCGCTTTGCTGATATGACAATATCAATCAATCTAATTAGATTCTGTTTGCATAGCTGCATGCAATTTGCATGAACAATATAGTTCTAGCTACAGGAAGTCAGGTTGGAAATGAAAGCTAGGAATGTTTAGATATTTTTATTTCCCCGAAAGAACAATTTGGTAATTATCAAATGCAGGTACCGTGGTACCAGCTGCCCCTTCTTAAGAGAACGTGGGACAACATGAAGCCATTTCATGGAGTCAGACTCTTGGTCTACCTGACCTAGTCTTGCCATGGCTGCTCTCTGGCTTTGCACATTGGATTCCCTCGGATTCCTATGTGGAGGTCTTTGACGTTCCCTGGCTGTCACATCCAAAAATTAATGAGGCCTGACCCTGCTTTGCTATTGGTGTCAGACAAAGCCAGGTGTGTTCAGGGTGGCATGGTGAGCCTCGGGAAAGTGACAACCACACCCAAGTGCCTTTTAGAGAGAACTATCAAGGAGAAACAGGGATGTGGTGGCGCTGTGGGTTAAACCGCAGAAGCCTCTGTGCTGCAGGGTCAGAAGACCAGCCGTCGTAAGATCGAATCCACACGAAGGAGTGAGCTCCTGTCGCTTGTCCCAGCTCCTGCCAACCTAGCAGTTCGAAAGCATGTAAAAATGCGAGTAGATAAATAGGTACCACCACGGTGGGAAGGTCACGGCGTTTCGTGTCTAGTCGCGCTGGCCACGTAACCACGGAAACTGTCTTCGGACAAACGCTGGCTCTACGGCTTGGAGACGGGGATGAGCACCGCGCCCTAGAGTCGGACACGACTGGACTAAATGTCAAGGGGAACCTTTACCTATCAAGGAGAAAGCTGGCTGGATAGCTCAGTGAGTTAGGTCTCTGGTTATGGAGGCAGAGGTTGTGAGTTTTGATCCCCCAGCGTGCCTCCTTTGAGTAGAGCCAGCCTGAGTGGCCTTAGGCAAAAGCTGCGCAGTCCCAGGATGCCTCCAGGAGAAGGGAGCAGTAATTCATTTCTGAGTATTTTCTACATGGAAAATGATGGGACGGCGTCAACGAGCCCTGGGTGATGTTATCTCACATGGCAAAACAAGGTGAAGGGCTTAGTGTAATCCAGGAGACCTAAAGCTGGAGCAGGTGAGATGCCAGACTAGGTTACTAGGAAATCAATTTTTGGGTATCATCGATGTCTACCAGCAAACCCATGCCATTGATAACCTCACTGTTTGCTGGATCTGCGCCTACGTGGCTCAGTCCCCCAGTAAGGCTCTCCCCATGTATGCCAGATCCATGTGTGAATCTTGGCACTGAGAACTCGGTCCTGAAACAGACCAGGGCCACACAGACTCTGGTACACCCAGAAGGCCCACATCTGGGTGGGCCCCTAAGGAACAGTAGCATGCCCTTAGCAAGGTCTGGTTGCCTCACCAGCGATATCACTCTTGCAGATGCCCCAGAGAGTAAGTATTGTTTTTACAGCAGCAGGCAGTCCTCTAAGTTCAGGTCCACAATCCAGTTTGGAATTAGTAAATGCAAGTATGCCATTATAGATGGAACTGGTCACCTGCGGCAATGCTTAGAAACAGGCTCATGACGGTTGTTAACCGTCCCTGTGATGGCCCTTATAGGATTAACTTGACTAAATTCATGGAGGAATATAAGCAGAAGAAAGGAGGCCCAGATGCTTTCTATTGGTGGTTCACAGAGCCGTGTTATGGTACCAGTCCCCTACGGCATTTCAGCAGTCCACGTATCGTACAGGCTCTACCCCCGTTAAAGGAGGGTGGAGTTCTAATCATAGAGGTCGGCTGCACGTCACCCTCTCTAAGTATTCCAGCATGGGAACACTATCAGTGGATTGGATCTTTCAAATTTTTTAAAAGCATTCCCCTTCATAAGATCCATCGCCCTGAGAATTGAATACAGGGAATGTTAGCCTGGGCCCATGATGGACATAATGGCATAATTGCAAAGGCAGTTACATTTTTCCTTCGTGGGAACCTGGCTTATAAAATGTTGCCCACAGGCTGAGAAGACACATGTTTTGTCAATGCCATTATCCCAGGTATGATTCCCGTTCAAGACCCTCGGGAAGCCACCAGCCTTTTACAACGTAGGGCCAAACAAGCATCAATTCTGAGTTACAGGTGGTACCCATTCTTTGGTACCACACTCTGTATTCATATGCTATGGGAACAATGACGTTGATTTGCCACCCTTATAGAAGGCCTAGCCGTCTCCACCTCAGATGCCCTCACACACGTGGGTGTGGAATTAGAAGCTATTAGAGAAACCGTGTTACAAAACCGGGCTGCTCTGGATTTTATGCTGGCTAAAGAAGGCGGGATGTATAAGCTTCTAGGAGAATCTTGCTGTAATGTAGATCCCAAAAGGAACCAGATCCATTTTCGAAGATGGTACATAAGATTAGAGCAGCAGTTGCAAAGTTCAACAAAGATTCTGAGAGTCCCTTTGATGGGACTGGAGGATGATTCTCTAAATGGTTTGCTGGCATAGGTTGGGGAATTTTAAAATTTCTCGTCATAGTATTACTTGCTCTGCTAGGATTATTCATGGTTTGCAAAGCAGGTGAATGTTGCTTTACAGCTATATTTGCCACAGCAGGTACCCTGCCTACCACACTGTCTTCCCATCCACAAGCAGGCTAGTTCTGGATCAATGTCAAAGGGGAGGGGTTCTCTGGCCTCTAAACCAGTTGTCAGTATATCGGGTTCCCTCTTTCCTATGACACTTGTCCATGAGAAGCCAGGTACCTGAGTGTGATCCTCTTTTTCCTCCACCTAGGAAAAGTTTCAAATGGTTTAGTACTCTGTCTCTGGCCAGCAAGCCAACAGTTCTTAACCACTTCCTCTGAGAAAGGTGATCCTTATTCTAAACATGACAAACTGAACAGGAATCATTGGTGAGCATCCCAGCCAATATGGAAGGTGGAACCCACTTATGAGGAGATCCAACATTTGGGTCAGAAGACCCTTTTCAATATGAAAATGGTTCCTATGCTCAGTTAGGGATTCTTGAGGAGTAAAAAGTTCTACCCCATGTTCAAGAAACATATAATGAACAATTATCCTGCTAGAAGGTCATGCTGTTCTGTTGATAGCTTGTTATGACACCACTTTTCAAATACTTGAAAGGCTGTCATACAGAGGGAGGGCAGGATCTGTCCTCTATTATCTCAGAGTGCAGAACACGTTGTAGTGGGCTCAGGCAACAGGAAGCCAGATGTAGGCTGAATATCGGGAAAAACTTCTTAACTGTTAGAGTGGTACGACAACGGGACCCATGACCTCAGGAGGTAGTGAGCACTCCAAGGCTGGAGGCATTCAAGAGAAACTTAGACAACCACCTGGCAGATATCCTTTGATTTGTATTCCTGCATCGAGCAGGGGGTTGGACTCAGTTGCCTTATAGTCCCCTTCCAACTTCATGATTCTATGATTCTATGCTTATGATCATATATTGTGCTATAGTAGGCTGAAAGAAATGTAAAGTAGTGTACCATTTCTGACCTTAAGTAGGAAATAGCACCTATTCATTCAAGCTTATAGCTAATAACTTATACAAATAGACTGTGAGCCAATGCCTAGAGGATAATAAAGCAAGGAGGTATGGGAAACCCTTGGCCGAAGACAGTTAAGATGAAGTTTTGCTCAGAGGAAAAAGAGGAGGGATCATGAAGAAAATGAAATATAGAAAGGAAACGGCATGTTAAAAACGAGAAAAGCAGGTAGGTCTTGAATTAGAATTAAAACTTTGGTTCAGGCAGTAGGCCTCATGGAGGTCAAAGAGGACAGTTAGGAAAAGACATAACGTGATGGGAAACACACTGAAGTAGAGGAACTGTACAAGCGCTCCTGGGCTCGGCAAAGTTATGTTGAGAAATAAGTGACCGCAGGTGGGAAGTCCCATCTTATTCCTGGGACAGCGGAAACCGCAAAAGGGATAAGCGAGTTTTGTATCAAAGCTATATATATATATAAAAGGCTTCACATTGAATGATCAAATTGCCTTCTGCTTCAGGAGACTCTGAGGGTGTCCTGGCACTTTTGGCCTCTAACGGCAATCGGGTCATTTGCCTTTCAAAAAATCAACCGGAGTTGAGAAAATCTATTTTGACCGAGAGTCTTAATCTTACTGACACTGGGGAGGGCCACCCTAAGTTGGAATGGACCTGATGGTGCATGATGATCAAGGGAAGGAAGACTTCCCTCTCTCATCATGATGTCTTAAAGACAAAGGAGCGTGTTGGGGAAAACGAAATGAAGAGGAAGGCTCTTGCCACTCTAGGGGTCCTTGTCATGATTTGCTGAAAACAGTGAAAAGAAGGGAGGCTGATGAAGATCTTCCATGGTCAGGCACCTGAGAGGTACTCCAGACAAGACGTCAGCTTTGCAACTGGAAACAGAGTTACCTTCAGAGCCAAAGGTCTTTGGATCATCCCCCAAGAAGATGTTGAGGTTTCACAGCTTCGCAAGCTGCAGATGAGCTTGCTTTTGTTTGGTGGTGGGCCAATGGGAGGTAAACGATGGGCTTTGGTTTGCCTGTGGATTGTGCCCAGATGGTTCTTGATTTGTCCTTCCAGGGGAACTACACTTCGTTGTTGTTTAGTCATTAAGTCGTGTATGACTCTTCGTGACCCCATGGACAAGAGCACGCCAGGCCCTCCTGTCCTCCACTGCCTCCCAGAGTTGGGTCAAATTCATGTTGGTCACTTCGATGACACTGTCCAACCATCTCATCCTCTGTCGTCCCCTTCTCCTCTTGCCTTCACACTTTCCCAACATCAGGGTCTTTTCCAGGGAGTCTTCTCTTCTCATGAGATGGCCAAAGTATTGGAGCCTCAGCTTCAGGATCAGTATGATCTTCTAATTGCAAAGTCGCCATATCATCCAGCGCAGCTGACCCTGGGGTTTCTTGGCTTCTTGAGTGGACAGTACTTACCCATGAAAAGGAAAGAATTCCTTACAAGCAAGTGGGCCAGGAAGGACATGAGTGGGAAAGGGAGAGCAGAAACAGGGGCAAACCCAAGGGGAGTGAGTTCATAACCTGCCCTGCTTCGTGTGAACAAATGTGGGCATGTGGGTGCGCATGGGCACCTTTCTGTTCCAGGCTGGGCGACATAAGGAGGGTGAGAAATTGGCTCTTGCCATTATGCTAGAAGAAAAGGCTTGCGTAACAGGGATTAATGTGTTGAGATGGGTGGGCAGGCTTTCTTTGTGCCGAGGGGAGACTAAACTGCCCCCAAACAATCACTTAGAGTAAAAACACGGAGCAAAATCCTTAATAAAGCGTATTTTGACGAGTGACCTAGATTTTGATTAATGAGCTGAATAATCTATTCTTTGCTAGCTGGGAGCTACCAAACTTGGAGATATTTGCGCCTGCCTATTTAATCCCCAAAATAGGTTAGCCTTTGTGTGGCTGCACAGATAAAAAAAAAGAGAATCTTTCATCAGGCTGAGGAAATAATGGGGTTGTTTTCTGGAGAATCCAGTTGTGTACTATATTACAGTTGTGTAATATATGCAGTTGCGGCTTCAGAAAAGGGGCTGCAATAGGGCACACGAACGAGGAGACAAGGAAGAAGGCAGGAGAGCAAGACCATGTTCTGAGTTGGAGGAGAGGAAAATCTTGCCTCCAGGGGGAACCCACTGATGACTGCAAGACATTCCATGGTCCTCAATGTGCTTTACACCAAGACCAAGATGCACCATCTTAACCTTAGCTAAGTTGACTCAAGATAATCTTGCATGGGTTGGTTTAACTTTGTTGTCATGTGCTGTCAAGTCGCCCCCGACTTATGGCGACCCCATGAATCATTGACCTCTCAATTATTGCAAACTCAGGCCTGTGGCTTCCTTTACAGAATCAGTCCATCTCACATTTGGTCTTCCTCTTTTTCTCCCACCTTCCATGTTTCCCAGTGCTATTGTCTTTTCCAGAGAATCCTGAATTCCCATGGTGTGTCCAAAGGAGGACAGCCTCCGTTTCATCATTTTTGCCTCCAGAGACAGTTCAGGCTTGATTTGCTCTACGGCCCACTTGTTCGTTGTTCTGGTTGTCTGGGGTATCTCTAGCACCACATTTCAAATGTTTAATTTACCTCAAGGGGATGGGGATTCTGGGAACTGTAGTCCAAAACAGAACCCCCCAAAGTTCTGGTGGTTACTTTTTCAGCCAAGTGAGCTCAGCTACAGAACTCGCCTCATGCCCTTATATTTAGAATTTGCTCCCAGTCTTGCATCCCACTTTCCCCCATTGTGATAGATGGGCCTAACCAGTTCTTTTTTTTCTGTGTCAGATATATGCATGCTTGGTTATATGTTCATTATTTATTTTTATTTTTAAGCATCACTTTGTAGAACTGTTCAAAGGGGGTATGGGTGAGGAAGTGTATATGAGTGGGTGCCACAGGTACTAGCCAGTCGGTGCCTTCCTGAACTGGATTTTCATCCTGTTGACTTGGACTGCTACGAAACCTTGTAGACGTTCTTTGCATCCCAGGGAGCCCTCCCTCAATGTCATGAAAGGAACGTTTATCTACACAAAAGCCAGCTGCTATCAAACTGCCTCACCGCTCTTAGAACGGTACATCTGTGTTTCCTCTTGTTCTGATGCAAGTCCTCTCCTGTTTGTTATCAAACTGAGGTGAATAAAAAAGACCTCTTTGCGTGGCGAAGAGCCTCTGTTTCTGAAGAGAGCTGACGGTTCGGTTGCTTCCACCAGACAACCACCCACAGTTGGCTGTTTGCATCTATTATGTTCCTGATCCAGGCCGACAGGATGCCTTCCGGAGAACAAATGGCTCCCGAGGCGCCCCCTCCATCTGTTCAGTGTTTGAACACTTTCTTTCTTTATTGCCTCTGTAGCCCATTTGCTGACTGCGTTGCACAACCTTAGGCTAAATCTGACCACCAGGTTGGCTCAAACGGTACATCTTCATTCCACTGGAGCAACGATATTCCCCCTTACTTTGGGTGCAGAGTGAGGTCTTGGCCACCTGCCTCTGAATCCGGCCTTCGTCCTTCTGGCTTGGAAGACGGTGCTTTAGGACCGTCTCAGAAGGCTTTGGCTTTCACTCTTCACATCTCAGGGGATAAGGCCAGGGCAGTAATACTGTGTGTGTGTGTTTTTTTTTTAAATCAACAGAGTTGCATAATGGATTTTCAAATTTCAGGGGAACCCCCATTTATTTATTTATTTATTTAACCTGCCTTTCTCCTTCAAAAGGCCTCAAGGCAGCTTTACAACAATTAAAAGACAGCCTTTTAAGTTTAGTAACAACAGTAAGCTGATCAATGAATACAAGACGAAAAAAACGTAAGCCAGACCAAAACATGCCCAATGTGGCAAGGTACAAAAGTCTGTTTAAAACACTCCTCTAAGACAACCAGTCAAGTAAGGGAAAGCCTGCCTGAAGAGAAAGGTCTTCTTTGCCTGCTTGTGGAAGGACAGCAAAGATGGGGCCAGGCTGGCCTCCAGTGGGAGGGAGTTCCAGAGTCTCTGGGATCAGCCACAGAGAAGGCTTTCTTCCTGTGTCCCCAACCCTAAGCGCCTGTGAGGGTGACGGGACTGAAAGAAAGGCCTCTCCTGATGATCTTAACACATGAGCTGGCTCAGTGGGGGACACGGTCCTTGAGGGAGCTTGGACCCCGGCCATTTAGGGCTTTATAAGTTAGAACCATCACTTTGAATCGTGCCCGGAAACAGATTGGCAGCCAGTGGAGCAGGGGGTTGTGTGATCCTTAGGACCAGCCCCGATGAGCAATCTGGCTGCTGCGTTCTGGACCTGCTGACGTTTCCCAATCCTTTCCATCAGCAGCCCCACGTAGAGTGCATTCCAGTCCGGATGTAACTTAGATCATCACATACGTTTTATGGGTTTGGTTTGGGGGACCCCCACGGGGCCTCTTAGGCCCTTGGGTGTTGCCACTGCCTCGTGATGGGAGCAGAGAGAGACGAGGAACGTCTAGTCTGTGGACCACAAAATCCTGGAGTCCCACAGCCAGCATTTTGGGAGTTGCAGTCCAAAACACAAATGTTTCCTGTCTCTGTGAAGGGGCTGCGTTTGCACAAAGTACCCCCTGCGAAAGTATGCTGAAGCATTTCCCTAGTGTGAGCAATGCAGAGTGGAGGAGGAAGAACCTTTTAGATGTGGATTGGAACCCCCACATTTTGTGAGATCACACAGCCAATAATTGTGTTGAAATCCAGATCCCCTGCTTCCCCCCCCACACACACACACTCAAATTAGCCAATTTTTGCTTCCTGCATATTTTTTTTCTGGTGCTCAGAATTTCTGTGTTCTCTCACTAGGTGCCACTGTTTGCTGAGTATTCTTGTCTATAAAATCTAACACTTCAGTTTGCCTGCGCATGCGTGCACTCTCTCTCTCAAGCTGGCAAAAAAAGAGAGGTGGCTTTTGCATGTTCCCAGCCAGAGAAGACGTTTGTTTAAAAACAAAAACCACCAGGATCGGCTTTCAGGCTCATGTAAGCAGCCATCTGACCTAGAGAAGGGGATGCGCATGAGATCCCTTCTACATCAGGAAGCGTGGGCGGCAGGCAGCCTGATTAGCAGCATAACTTTCAGAGCTATAAGCCCTTCAACGGAGCAGGTGGTCAGGCATAAATACGATGGCTGTGCACCATGTTATCCCAAATGTCAGAACACAGGTTGAGCCAGGGCTATCTACAGGAACCGTGGGGTGGAGCAAGGCGCCAGGCACGCATGGGGCAGAGTCACACTCTCCCCCGCCCACACACACACTGCTTCGTCATAAGAAATCTAGCATTCGTGTGCTTAAAAAAAAGCTAAAATAATAATAAAAAAGAGAGATTCACTGTGACTAAAAATGGAGAATGTCAAAGAGATGTTCAATACCTCCTAAGTGTTGATTTCTGTGCAACACAGAATCTATGTTTATGTGTATGTGAAAACATATGATGTGCTAGCTAGGAGCAGAATATGATATTTGCATAGAACGTGTTTAGCCCATCAGAATGTCTCCATGGGCAGACCGGGTGCGATAAAAGGCGGAGTCAGCCAAGGTTCAAATGACACGGTGAGATAGTGCGATAGAGATTGTGACAGGGACTGATATGTACCTCCGACGCTCAGACTTAAACATAAGATTAGGCATCCTTCAGTCTCGAAAGACTATGGTAACGTGCTCTGTATGGAGGACTTGGAACAGCGTCTAGTGTGGCTCAGAAGGCCAATTAGAGAGTGACCATCCCTTCCACACTGAAGACAAATACAATCTGTCCCCTGTCCAGCTCCCTGATTTTGCTGGTTTCGGGACGGCCTCTTTGCCTCGGCCTGCTGGACAAATGTCTCTTCAAATTGGGAGAGGCCGTGATGCAATGCCTGCCTCCAGGCTGAACACTCAGAGGTCAAGGTTTCCCATCTGTTGAGGTCCATTCCTCAAGCCTTCAGATCCCGCTTGCAGATGTCCTTGTATCGCAGCTGTGGTCTCCCTCTGGGGCGATTTCCCTGCACTCATTCTCCATACAGGAGATCTTTTGAAATCCGACCGTCAGCCATTCTCATGACATGCCCGAGCCAACTTAAACATAAAGATATGAACAATATGTACTAGGGTTAAATAAAGATTATGGATATAACAATATATTATGAAGAGATGGCTATTTACCAGAGAATGTCTGTCATACCAAATAACAACCACCACCACCTTTGAACTGCAGAGCTGGAAGGGACCCTCTGGATCATCAAGTCCAGCCCCTCTCAAGGAGGCTCAGTGAGGGATTTGAACTCCCAACCTCTGGCTCCGCAGCCAGAGACCCAAACCACTGAGCTATCCAACACTTCACTTACGTAATAAGTTACTATTGCTGGCATAAACACACAATATGGGAGAACAACATAATCTCTATACTAAACAAATTGTGTTTTTATTTTATCTAAATGTTTCCAGCTGCAGTATGCTAATTCTGCTACTTTATAGGTTAAAATTAATTTATTATAACCAAAACCCAGCAATAAGGAAGATGCTGATTTGGTGCCAAAGGAGAAGGAGAGTGACAACATCAACACAACACACCCACACCCATGGCCCAAGACTTCTCCTGCACCTTCAACCACCAGGGTTCCAGCAAGAATGTCTGGGTGAGGCCATGAGATTGCCTTCCCTTGCAGCTGTCAGCAGAATGAACGGCAGCTGAATGAACTTGTGGATTTTGCCCCAGTTTCTGCAAATCAGGTCAGATTGTACGTTGTGCTTCCCCCTTTGGAGAGAAATCACATTCATGATTCTTAGTCTTGGAAAACAAGAAAGGCAGTGTTTATTAGAGAAATGCACCGAGATGGGAAAGATAATAGGAATCCCAGTTGCCCATGCAAAGGCATGCATCTTTTCCAGTGTAAGCTAGATCTTGTCACTTCCAACAAGCTTTTCAAGGCAGCTTGTGCTCAGTCTGAGTTTTATTTTGTCTCCCAGTGTCATCTTTTTTTGAAGCATGTCCAAAAGATCTAGAAACCAAACCCTGTGGTTGAGAGAATGGTTGCAGGGCCTGGGAATACTTAGCCTGGAGAAGAGAAGATGGACATGGAGTGTCACAGAATAACAGAATGGTAGAGCTGGAAGGGAGCCCAACCACCTGGTGAAGCTGAGACTGTATTTAGGCACAAGTTTTTTGACCTGGCAATGACCTTTGAGACCCCGGTTGATATTCAGTTCCCCTCCCAGGAAGCATGGTTCTGTACACAATGACAAGGATGTGTGGCTAAATTAATCCCAGATAGATAATGAGCAGGAACAACATGGTAACAAATATCTCTAATCGCTAATGGGACTTGTGAGGTGGCACCGATAGATAGTAAGGAAATAGCACATAAACTGGTGGATAGCTCAGTGACATATGTTGGATAGCTGGGAATTTCAGCAGATGCAACACAATATTTTACATTTTGTAATGACCTAAGAAATCTTGGCTTATATTCAGTCCATTGAGATGGGTTTTAAACGTGTATATGTATATATTATCTCATCTGTCTCTTTGGATTCTTGTCCTGTAATTTTTATTCTCTGGAATGTCAACTTTCAGACCTTGTGCAGAGTGTCCAGATAAATTAAAATGATTTGAAACAGGTTTCTCTGTGTTGCCATTCCTGATGTCCAGTTTGTGTCCATTAATTCTAAGATGACAGAATATAACTTCAGGTGGAGTTCCTCACCTAACAATGAATCCAGGAGAACCCTCAAATTGCAGGCTGTAACCCTCAGAGGGAATACCATCCCGTCTAGGATCAGCAGTAAGCCTTCAAGGCAAGCCATGCAAAATGGCAGAAGGCGACAGGATGGAGGCAGAGGAAAGCAATGAAGGCGGATTACTGGAGTTGTGGGTGGAGGAGACCATCACACACCAGAAAGCCCTTCCCTACCCATTGCTCCAGAGAAGACTCTGAGCTGCTACACAGAGCTGGCAACACACACAGCCTTTGGAAAAAATCACATCTCCAGCAGAAAATGGGATGCGGCAGGAAGATTGATGGGGGACAGCTAATGCAAAGGGGGCTGAAGCAGAGCATTGATGCAGGAAGCGCTCAGCGCGGAAGCACTAAAATGTTCCCCTTTAAGTGCCACTAAGAAGTTTTTTATTCCTGACATTTGCTACAGGACCATTGTAACTTCCTCATTTGTTATTCACGGCTGGAAATAAAAAAGGTTCCAGAGAAGGTTTTATGAGGAACACAGTCAAAATTCCAAAGAAATGGCCTCCCTGAATGGGCTCAGGAGAGTTGAACAAATGGTCTGTCGGTTTCCGACACAAGGCCTCCTGCATGAGCAGAGGATGATGCCTTAAAGGGAGCGAGCCCACCGCCCCTGGCCTCCCTGGCGCCGGGGCAGCCTGCTGCTCGCCAAGGCTGCGCTTGCTGCGGGCAGATCTTGCCAAGCCTTGGGTATCTGATGTCCTTCAGCATTACTGGGTGAGGCAAGACTGAACCTGTGACCTGCTGGGAAGAAGGTAGCAAAGAGACTGTATCAGGGCCACAAGAAGCTACTGTTTGTGGGACCGCCCGTCCCAGAATGATCTGGAATCTTAACTTGGGCATTTCCAGTTCAAAGGTTCAAACTAGATTTTGGCAAGCATCAGATGATAATCACCGTTATATAGTCACGCCTCCTTCCCTTGCCTAAATTTTTTGGGTTGGGGCAAGATCAAACTTCCTCCTTAGGGACGACAAGATGTTGTCAAGTTCATTTTCCTTTTGGCATTGTGGCAAAAAAGGGATTTCAGGCTCACAGGGGTGGTTGTCCTCTCTGTTTCCTTTGGTTACTGTTATTATGGGTTCCATGGAAGTTGTTCCATATTTTTTTTAAAAAAGCAGTTAACAAATATTGTTGACTGTTGCATGCTTGTAAACAAATTTTCACCGATAATTACAATTGCATGCAAATATCATGATTGAAATACTATATGTAATGTGTTGGGCTGTCCAGAATGGGAAATTTGGTGTGGTCTGGTCCACACCTAAAAAGTTCTTGTCTTAGGTGCAATCTATTTTGACTCTCACTGTTTTGACTATTTTGACATAGTGGCATATTGAAATGGAAATGCATCAACCTGGCATGGTTTTAGAACTTCATTGCATCAGTTAGGGAAATATTAAAAATAAAAGTAGATGAAAACAGAGGAAGGGGTTTCTCCAACCTCCCTTTCAATGCAACAACCCACCTAATACATCGCAGGCTTGTCTCCCCAGTCAATCCACCCCAATGCCATTTGGGTGAAAGCTAAAAAACTGTGGAGGCTAAAAAGGAGAGATTTTGCATCTCAATGAATCATGCCAAAAAGACTGCACACTCAGTGCCAGAAAGATGTGGGCCAGCTCTTAAAGTGGAAGAATGGATCATTCTAAGAAGAAACATAAACAGATGGGGTTTTTTTCATGCCAAAGAGTATCATCAGAATCCCATATATCATAACTATAGACCACTGTGGATGGGCTCTTACTCTACACATCCAAATACGTGATATGCCACAGCGGTTTCTCAAGCCATTCTCCAGAGGATCTTGAGTTCTCCGGGAAGAGAAAGTCTTCCAGGACTGCAAGGTTGGTTTCTTGGTTATTTGGGCTGATGTGGAAGGAGCTGTACCCTGAAGGAAGGAAGTCTCAGATGCCAGTCTGATTCACCCTTGCAGTACTTCCACGGAGCTGGTGCTAACCACCAACCTAAGGCTATCAGAATGTGGACATTAGATATAAAATGCTGGAATCAAATGTCTTGGGAATTTCAAATACAAATATAAAATATATAGCAAACATGTGGACAAAATGCAAAACTATTTGGCATCAAAATCTGGAGAAAGGCCCTGAGCAGGGAGCCTCGCTCATTCCAGCTTGAGAAAAGGCCTTGCAAGGGCCTTAAAGGGGGAAGAAGACAGCCTGTATTCTCTCTCCTGGTATATCCCCTGCCACCAATCCCCCTGCCCACAAGGGTCTGGTTGTTGAACGATCTGGTTCTGTCATTGGTAGAAGTGCCAGCTGTAAAGCTGGCTAGACAGCAGCCTATGACTGGCAACCAGCCGTCCCAGCTGGCACTGTCTTTGTGTGAGCAGGTGGTCTTTTGCTGGGTGAGAACCTGATTGGTACCAGAGCCACTCAACCTGGTGATGACCATCTGGGTGGTTATAACTCACCACCTGCCAGGCTGGTAATCTCATCTTGGCCCCATTTTGCTCAGTGTGCAGAGAAGGAGGAATTTTCAGCAAATTCCAGAGAGCAGGTGATGAATGCTAGTGATTTTCAGTGCAGGAGGAATGCACAGTAATATCAGGTCAAGGATCTTGTAGCCTGAACATCTTCCTGAAAGCCCTACAGAACATTTTAGACCGCTAGGGGAAAAAAAAATGGAAGCCTATGTTCATCACAGCTGGCATTTATCCCCAAAAAGGGTTAATTCCAGAATGAAACCAAGGTATAACTCTTTTCATTGTTGCAATGATTCCAGGGAACATCAGCTTGTTTAATTCTACATGCTTTATTTATCCACATTGCTTCCATGTTCTTTAAGCACAAAAAACTTTAAAAAAAAATAAGGCAAAATATATTGAAAATATTTTTCAGCTATGAGAAAAATTATAGGCACAAATGCTTAAAAATACATATTTAAAAACAAAAGGCAGAGAATGCATATTTAAAAATAACACAGTTCTTAAGAATAAAAAAGATATCAAGAGAAAGGACTTTTTCAGCTTCTAAGCATATTATAAATACACATACATGAAAAATGGTTAAATAATGTCCTCAGCCAGCCAAGCCAGCCTTGTACCAAGTTTACATCTATGGAGGGAATTCCATGATGATTGTGTTGATGAGTTGAGTATTGATGTTCCTTCCCTGGCTGTCTTTTCTGACCATTCTTTATATCCTTATCTCTCCTTCTTCAACTATCAATAACCCTTTCTGTAGGCCCTAGTCATGCAGGGCCCTGGTACACAAAGGAGAAAATAATAATAATATTGTCTCTGCACTTAATGAAACTCCAAGGGCTTGTAACTCAAAATTTGTTAATTGCCTTTATGATGAGAACATCATTATTTTGACTAAAATTCTGCAAAGCCTGAAGGAATAAAAGCTTCTAACATAAAACTTGTGGTGCACCATAGTCTTGGAAAACCAGCATATTGTAGCTACAGAAAGTGCAATTTATAAGACTTGCATCCTTTGCTTATCTTTATTATAATTTATAAATCCAGTTCAGTTGTCAGGCATGTTATGGTAGAGTGACCTTGCTTGGCTGAAGAGCTGGCTAATTATTTTGCCTCAACTCTAGTAAACTATTGTTCAAGCCTCAATTTTGAAAGACTTCCATCTTCAGAGTTGCTTGTTTGGCACCCCTCTTAATTATTTCAACACCTCCTGCACACAACATTTCACATCTTGACATCACACCAGGTGAGCATGGGGATATTTGCTGTTAAAGCTGCTCTGTTCTTTAAATGTCCAGCAGTTGACCTCTGGTGTTGGCATTGACCTGCCTTGGGTCAGATGTCATCTGCCTGCCACGACTTGCAACTTTTCTTGCTAAGCAAACCTTCTGTTGCTCTGCACAGTCATCCTCATTGATCTGCAAATATCTGGGATTGTCTTCTGTGGCAGATTTGGAGACGTTGCTTGTTAATCTAACCTGAATAGGAACTGGGGGGGGGGGGGGGGGGAGAACAAAGGAAAAAGAAAAAATCCTGCTCCTCTGTTTGTATGTGAACAAGAGGAAAGTGTGTGTTTCATGCTTAGGCTTTTCAAAAAAAAGTTTGTTCGTTTTACTTTGCTGGCTTTTTGCTGGCATGAGTGAGATTTGCAAAACTTTTGAAAAACCGAAAGTCAAACAGTAAATGCAATAGGCTCTTTTGAAAATTGTTACTGAAAAAAAAAACTTGCTGAGGAAAAGTTATCTCCACAAACACAAAATGTTCTGAAAGTTCTGGATGTTATTAGGATCCTAGTTGCAATGTAGTTCCATGTAGAACAATGGTTCTGTTTGATTGGACTGGGGTCGTTTATGTGAAACGTTGATGGAAGCACATAAGAACATCTATCTGTACCCAGCTCATTTATCTCTTTCAGAACGTTTTGATCCCAGGCGTCTTCTCTCTTTTTTCTTTAGAAAGAAGGAAATGTTTTACAGATTGAGTGTCTGGTTTGCCGGATATGAATTGAACTGACCTCTTAAAGGATTTTTGCTTATATAATGTTCTGCAGTTTGTTGCAATGCAGCTATGCAACGATGAACTTCTGCTGCAGCCACACCATTTTAGAAATAGAAAAGGATCATGGTAAACCACCTTGCAACTTTTCTTGTAGCTGCTGTGAGGAGAATTTCTTCTCTCTGTGAACTTCCTTCACTTTTAATAACAGGCTGAGGTATATATAAGTATTCCTCTTTCTCTCAGAGGGCTTAATAAGTTCCTTCCATGCCGTTAGGATAGGAATGAAACATCAACCAAGTGGCAAGTTCATAGCTTAAATTCTTGCCAAGAATACCCATCATCTGGTTAAATAAATTCAGGACTCAGCTTTCCTAGATTGCAGCACTTTCAAGAGCCTTTCGCATAAGCAGGCCTTTGTCTTTTAGTCAATCGTGCACAGATGGCAAGGTAAAATCTCTCCTGCTGAGTTGATCAGACCCAGAACAACGTCTGACAGGTTCACTAAAAAATTCAGGTCCAGAAATGAGGTGCATAAAGGTTCTGGTTCTCTGTCTGGTTGTTGATTCTCCCGATGGCCTGATTCTTCTGGTTGATTATCTGATTCTCCTGTCTGGCTCACCATAAATGTCAGGTCAAGGATTTTGATGCCTAAACATCTCCCCAAGAGTCCTACAGAACTTTATAGACCCCTAGGGGGAAAAGAGTCCCTGGAAAAGACCCTGATGTTGGGAAAGTGTGAAGGCAAGAGGAGAAGGGGACGACAGGGGACGAGATGGTTGGACAGGGTCATCGAAGCGACCAACATGACTTTGACCAAACTCCGGGAGGCAGGGGAAGACAGGAGGGCCTGGCGTGCTCTGGTCTATGGGGTCACGAAGAGTCGGACACGACTTAACGACTAAACAACAAAAGGGGGGGGGGGAATCAGAAGCCTGTGTTCGTCACAGCTGGCATCTATTCTCGAAAAAGAGCTGAACCAGACAGAAACCAGAAAATCATTTCCAATCATATTGAAATTCATCTGGGTATCAAGGTATAAATGTTTTCACTGTTGCAATAATTCCAGGCAACATTGGCCAGCCTAATTCTACAAGACAACCAGGAGAACCAGACAATCAGGAGGAGGGGCAGACAATCAGGAGAATCAAGAGGAGAGCCAGAAGATTTATGCACATAGTTTCTGGGCCTGATAGTGACACGTAGACAAATGAACAAGCTGTTTACAGATGTCATATTGCAGACTGTCACGGACATGAAAGGATTATATGCTTGGTCACTGCATAAGTTAAGAATAGGTAATAAAGCACAGGAAGGACAGATCCTGAAGCTGAGGCTCCAATACTTTGGCCATCTCATGAGAAGAGAAGACTCCCTGGAAAAGACCCTGATGTTGGGAAAGTGTGAAGGCAAGAGGAGAAGGGGACGACAGAGGACGAGATGGTTGGACAGCGTCATCGAAGCGACCCAACATGAATTTGACCCAACTCCGGGAGGCAGTGGAAGACAGGAGGGCCTGTCGTGCTCTGGTCCATGGGGTCACCAAGAGTCGGACACAACGACTAAACAACAACAAAAATAAAGCACAGCTGTAGAGTGGCATGGGGCCTTCAGAAGCAGACCTTGTCATCCTGACAACCCTTTCCTGCAACTGAGACAGCTACTCTTAGATTTTCCGGTACCACTTCCTTCTCACACTTCCTTCTTGACCCACTTTTGTCCTTGAGAGCTGTAGGGAGTCAGGGACAGGCCGGGCTCCCCTAGTTAGCTAGAATTAAGATCCCTTTACAATTTCCTATTTCAATACAGTTCTTCAAGAAAGACTCATTTTCTTATTCTTCTGTTCTTATTCTTCTGGAATAAGAAGCATGCCTATGATTTCTTTCCAAGGAAGGAAGTATGCTGTAATGATTTTCAACAGCTGAATCCACAACTTGGCTGCCACTACTAACAGATTATGGGCCCAGATCCCAGAAACTAACAGAATATTGAGCAGCAGAAGTTAACACACGTGTGGCATTTGAGCAGCCCCTCCAAATGAAATCAGATCAAAGTTTAGAACACTTCTCAAAATAAAAGGGAAAGATCACAGCGCAATTAGGAAAGGAAGCGATCAGGAATCACAGCAGAGCACCCAAGTTGCTGCTGAACTCACTGAAAGCCAAGAGTTACACCCTGTGATCTCTTGACATACAATTGTGTCTCAAATGAGAAAAAACTCCTTGATGTCGTAACTGGGGGCCCTCCAGCTGAGAGTCACCTAAAAAGCTGGATTTTAAGAAAAAGCCAAAATACAGAAACGTCCTAATTTTTCTGGGGAGCGGCAACCAGATGTGTAATAGTTCTACAGAAATGTGGGAAAGGTTAAAATTAGCCTATACAAAAGAGGGGGTGGGTCTTGTCTTAATATAAAAATAAGAAAAAAGCGGATTGTTCCAAGCCCAGTTAACTCGGTTCCTGGAGCTTGAGCAGAACTTTGTAGAACTGGGAGATGTTTGGAGTGAGAATCTGAACGTGGCAGCACAGGAAGAATCACAGACTTCCAGTCAAATCATAGCGACTGAAAAGCAGAACTTTAAAAGAGACACACCAAGATTGGTAGCCATTGTGCAGATCCAAGCACCGCCTGGGTCTCCAACTCCCTCTGAAGGAGCATAAGATCAAGCAGTTCAGCAGCAGGAACGAGGAAGTGTTAAGCCTAAAAACAGCCAACGGTTCCTTTGTGGTCGTGGTTCTCCTCGGAAGAGCGAGTGTCCCACAGTTATGGCCAAACCAAAAACTCAAACATTTAAAAAAAAAAAAGATACATGTACCCATAGTTCTACTCTCAGAAATATACAAGTGATGTGTACACAGGGAGCAAAACAGACATTTCTGGAGGGAAAGAACAAGAAACTGGGCCTTCTCGGTGGTTGCCCCCCACCTATGGAACAACCTGCCTATTGAGATCTGCCTGGCACCCTCACTGGATGGGTTTAAACGAGCATTGAAGGCTCTTCCATCAGGCTTTCCCAGAGCATTAAGATCTCGACCTCCCTTTTACCATCCTTTTCGTCATCCTCTCCATCACCCTTTTTACCACCTTTATTGCCATCTGTTTTAATTTACCCTATTTGGCTTGTATTAATTTATTCATTTTTATTGTGTTTTAATATTGTTGTATATGTTGTTGTTAGCCGCCCAGAGTGGCCTGGTTGCCAGATGGTGCAACCAAATTCAATAAATAGATAAATAAATAAATAAATAAATTCTATTTCGATTTGGTAGGAGGATTGGAAAAGATCAGTCTACATCCCAATCCCAAAGAAGGGCAGTGCCAAAGAATGCTCCAACTACCGTACAATTGCACTCATTTCACACGCTAGCAAGGTTATGCTCAAAATCCTACAAGGTAGGCTTCAGCAGTATGTGGACCGAGAACTCCCAGAAGTACAAGCTGGATTTCGAAGGGGCAGAGGAACTAGACACCAAATTGCTAACATGCGCTGGATTATGGAGAAAGCCAGAGAGTTCCAGAAAAACATCTACTTCTGCTTCATTGACTACGCAAAAGCCTTTGACTGTGTGGACCACAGCAAACTATGACAAGTTCTTAAAGAAATGGGAGTGCCTGACCACCTCATCTATCTCCTGAGAAACCTATACGTGGGACAGGAAGCAACAGTTAGAACTGGATATGGAACAACTGATTGGTTCAAAATTGGGAAAGGAGTACGACAAGACTGTATATTGTCTCCCTGCTTATTTAACTTATATGCAGAATACATCATGCGAAAGGCAGGACTGGAGGAATCCCAAACCGGAATTAAGATTGCCAGAAGAAATATCAACAACCTCCGATATGCAGATGATACCACTCTGATGGCAGAAAGTGAGGAGGAATTAAAGAACCTCTTAATGAGGGTGAAAGAGGAAAGCGCCAAAAATGGTCTGAAGCTCAACATCAAAAAAAACTAAGATCATGGCCACTGGTCCCATCACCTGCTGGCAAATAGAAGGGGAAGATATGGAGGCAGTGACAGATTTTACTTTCTTGGGCTCCATGATCACTGCAGATGGTGACAGCAGCCACGAAATTAAAAGACGCCTGCTTCTTGGGAGGAAAGCGATGACAAACCTAGACAGCATCTTAAAAAGCAGAGACATCACCTTGCCGACTAAGGTCCGCATAGTCAAAGCTATGGTTTTTCCAGTATGGAAGTGAGAGCTGGACCATAAAGAAGGCTGACGGTCGAAGAATTGATGCTTTTGAATTGTGGTGCTGGAGGAGACTCTTGAGCGTCCCCTGGACTGCAAGGAGAACAAACCGATCCATTCTGAAGGAAATCAACCCTGATTGCTCACTGGGAGGACAGATCCTGAAGCTGAGGCTGTCTCATGAGACTCTGAAGCTGAGGCTGTCTCATGGCTATCTCATGAGAAGAGAAGACTCCCTGGAAAAGACCCTGATGTTGGGAAAGTGTGAAGGCAAGAGGAGAAGGGGACGACAGAGGGACGAGATGGGATGGACAGGGTCATCGAAGCAATCAACATGAATTTGACCCAACTCCGGGAGGCAGTGGACGACAGGAGGACCTGGCGTGCTCTGGTCCATGGGGTCACGAAGAGTCGGACACCACTTAACGACTAAACAAACAAGAACAACAACAACAAAATACATATCAGGAAATAAAAACTTTTTAATATACCTAGAACAAAATGGAGATGAATAAAGGTGAAAGAAGTTGACAGAAATGATTTGTGAAATTCCAGACAGGCCCAAAGATATAATGCCTCATATCATTGAATCAAGTTACTGATAGAGATAGAGGAATTTAAGGGATATCAAAGTATGATAACACATGAAGTATATTGTGCAGAGTCCAAAACAAGGGGCATATATGTACTACGGTGCTGAACGGAGGAAAGAGCCGTTGCAGCGAAAGGCTATATTACCAGTAAATGATGGACTCTCCTTCACTGGAAGTCTTTAAACAGAATTTAGAGGCACATTTGTTAGGGTTGCTCGAGCTGTGGATTTCTTGCTTTGGCAAGCTTGCACCGTCCCCCATGTGGCAGACCTCCAATCTTTGAAGGTGGCTCTCCTCTGACTGGATTCCACAAGACAGGGGGAGAAAGACTGGGAACAGGATTGTCAGCGGCACCTTAGAAACTGGGGGGGCAGTACAGAGGTCTAGCAAGGGAACAGCTGGAGGGAGGGAGGGAGGGAGGGAGAGCCCCATGCTTTTGAAATGGTGTTTGCACCGATGCACAGCATATAGGAAACAACAAGGTGATCTTGGATAAATGCGTGGCATTGTTAGTACTTGTAGGTTTTTTATTTCTTTATTTGAAATATTTTTTACCTACCTTTCTCCTTAGAAGGGACCCAAGGCAGCTTACATCATTAAAAGACAATATTTAAAGCTAAAACAGTAAGTATACATACCTTGAAAATATCAAGCAAATACCACAATAAAAGACGGTAAACAAAAGCAACACCAAAAACACATTCAAAGTAGTTAAATACAGCAATACAATTAACAAACCCCCGTCAGGCAGGCAGTTCCTGAGGGAAGGCTTGCCTGAAGAGAAACGTCTTGCCTGCTTGCAGGAGGACAGCAAAAGATGGGGTCAAGCTGGCCTCCAGTGGGAGGGAGTTCCACTGTCTCTGGGAGCAGCCGCAGAGAAGGCTCTCTTCCATGTCCCCACCAAGTGTGAAGGTGGTGGGACTGAGAGAAAGGTCTCCCCTGATGATCTTAACACCCAAGCTGGCTCATCATGGGAGACACGGTCTTTGAGACAGCCTGGACCCAAGCTGTTGAGGGCTTTAAAGGTTAAAACCAGCCCTTTGGATTGCTCCCGGGAACGGCACGGAGGGCCACGGCTGGCGGAAGAGGTAGAAATCATGTTAGAAGCTGAACAAGTAAACTGAGCATTGATGCCATCGCTGACATGTTGGCAGCTTCATGGTGCTGCCCGTGTAGGTACGTGGGCACAGCTGGCATTTAAGATTAGGACAGGGAATAACCTTGCTCCAGTTTTGTTGCGTTTCCGATTCTGTGTCAGCCGTCTGTCTGAAGGTGAGGCTGGGCTGGCCCCTCAAAGCATGAGAGAGGGACATTTTGTCGCCCAGAGCAGGTGAAGGTTGCTGACGACACAACCCTGTGGCCTCGACTGGAACATGTTGGTGACTTCTAAGGCCCTCCAATGCATGTATGACGGACTCCCCAACCTCTGCTTGTTGCTTGTTACCCTTCCAGATTTACGCTCAAAGAGATTCTTAGGTGCAAACTCGGAGAGGGAGCTTGTGACCCTGCTGGCTAGAGAAGGGAGATGAAGGGGAATCCGTGCTGCCCCGGAGCAGCGCTTTCCGCCTGCCCGCTGCAACTGGGGAGGTGGAAAGACCTTCCTGCTTGTGGCCATCCCATCATCCCACCATCCTGGCGGCCACAGCTGTGGCAGGCGGGAGCCCCATCACACCTCCTTTCCTAACCACGGCTTCAATGAGCCGGGCCCCGAGGGAGATCATCTCCGCTCTTTCTACTTTCATAGCCGTTCCAATTGGCAAACATTTCCCACAAATTACATTTAAAATGTATGAAATGTCACTGCTCGTTCTGTTAACGAGCACTGAGTGGGCTCCGTGACAGACGGGAGGTGGAAAGCTGGGGAGCCCAAGAAGATGTGATCTTCCTGCTAAGAGGAAACTAAGGCTGTCTCTCTTTGTGTGTGCGCGCACGCATGCGCCTTCCTTAGACCACCTCTGGAGCCAAAGACCTTTCGCTTTGCCTTGGCCACAAGTATGATTTTCCCCAGACTGGGAAAGCTGCCGATGGGTTGACAGCTCCCCCCCAAAAAAAACCCCAGCCAGCATTTCCTAACAATGAAAATAATTTTAAAAATTGGATTTTAAGTTTTTAAAACACTTCCGCCTTTTTTTAGAGTGGCCTGCTTTGAAGTCTGTGATGCCATGGCCACTCTGTAGCCCAGAGTCTGTCATTCTTGCCTGTCCTTTTCCCCCCTGGCCTCCCTGTGAAGCTGTTTCTGTTTTTTCATTCTCCCTCCCTGCACAATTTGGAAGACACTCCAGGCCACTGAGGCACACTACCCATAAGCTGAAGCTGGACCTCATATCTGCCAGTGGAGTCCCTTGGCATCTCCCACTGCCACTGTGGGCTGTGAACTGCTATTCCCAGTGCTGCTTGGTGCATTCTGGGAAATATAGTCCAAAACACAGAAGTTTCCAAATTCTGAAATGGATGTATGGGCATCTGGCATCACCCTCTGCTCGCCCTACCCCACCCAGTCTTCTCCCTTTCCCCAACAGATTTCCACTTAGGAAGTATAGTTCTCAGCGGTAAAATAAGCAGCAGTCCAGTCCTTCTTTAAGGTTCCTCAAGAATCTGGGCCAAAACTGATGAGACAGGGAGCTTCACGATTAGAAGCAGAGCTGACTTCAGTAGTAAAAGACATGTGATTATCGGCAATGTCTTTCACAGTTTTGAACGTTGCAAATTAGCTTGCTTTTGTTTGGTGGTGATTCACCATTGAGAAGAAACAAACATTGATTTTGCCAAATGTGGGAGCTCTGAAGATGTGCCTCTGGGGGGATAATTCAAAGATGCACATCTCTCTGTTTAGGCCCTCTGTTGTTTCTACAAGAAGAACATCTTGAATTTTATATTTTGTTGATTTAAGTATGTGATTGTTTTTTTTTATGATATATCCGTTTTATATTGTTGCATTTTATGATGTTTTTATAACTGATTGTAAGCCGCCCCGAGTAGACTTTGTCTAGAGGGGCGGGGTAAAAGTCAAATAATAAATAAATAAATAAATAAATAAACGCTGGAGTACATGGCAGATTGTAAGCACCCTGTATTTACTATGACTTAACCCATTTCTTTTCTGTGCTCAGAGAAACCCCAGGCGGCTGTTCGCCCCTGGATTCTGAGGATCAAATGACCAAGCGCCTCAGGCTAGCTTGCTCGTCATTAGAAGAAGAGAACAGGTTGGGGTTTCAGCCACACAACCCCAGCATCTGAATGATCACAGTGCAAACTTCTCAAGTCTTGAATTCTGATGACCTACATATTATGAAATAGAGGAAGTTAACTTGCCAACTCCAGAAGATCCAAAAGCCCCCGGGGAAAAGTAATTCCTTACAGCGAGCTCTTTGTGGCATCTGGCTCAGGCCTGGCCTGGCTTGAGGACTAGTTGCTTGCCATAAATTGCTCAAGAATGCACGACGGAGCCACGGCCTTGGGGTGGCTGGCAAAACGGCCTTCTCTAATCCTCCTTCCCTCCGAGATGGTCTTCCTTCTTTTTCTTTGCCAAGTTCTGAGATGGGTCCTAGGCAACCACCGGCTGCAATATTCCCCAAAGGAGGCGTTCCTCCTCCGACAGCCGGCATATCTTGCCAGGATCCCCCTGGTCTCCTTCCCTGGATGCTTCCTCTGAGACGAAGGGGACCGGCCGATACCCTTCTGGTTCCTTGGGGAGCCCGGGAGCACTTGAAGGATGTCGATCTCTCTTGCCAAGTGGCAGGAGATAAATAAAGAAGCAAACAGACAAACAAACAAACGAGCCACTTTAAAGTTTCTGCAAGAATTGATCTTTCTTTCTTTTTCAAGGCATCTTCCATCCAGGCTGACAGTCGAAGTAGGGCAGGATTTCCTCTTCAAACCGCTCTGAAACCCAAGAGGGACGGGTTGTTCTTTCTGTCTGGAAGGAGCTGTCAAGGGCAGGGAGGAAGCCACGGATCGCTCCTCGCCTTGCCTTGCCACCCGCAGCTCGGTCTCCCTGGCCCCCCCCATCATCCCCCTCCCCCGGGAGCCCCTCTGCTTGGGCAAGAGAGTGAGAGCAACTGGAGGCCTTTTAAAGGCAAGCGATGGGACTCCCAAGAGGGCGCCCAAGGCTTCCGAAGAGACCAAGGGGAAAGCCTCTTCTCCTCTGGTGTCCGGTTCTTGATCCTCCCAGGAGCGCCATTCCTGGGCCACCACCAGTCCCTTCACTGCTGTGAGCAACTCTTGCCCATCCGACAAACGGAGGAGCTGAGATTGGCTGGAGGCCAGGCAAGGAAATGAAAGGAGAGATAAACGGTGGTTTTTAAAAACCCAGACGTAAAGGCAGTACTTTGCCCCAGGTATGCCCAGGATTCCGACCACAACGTGCCCTCTGGGGTCCCCTAGATAGCCCTAAATCTTCTGGAAGAGCCCTTCTCGGCATACTGAGGATAGGTGGTCGGGACCTTCTCAGTGGTGACTCTGTTGCTGTGGAGCTGTCCGCCAAGGGAGGTCTAAAACAGTCGGATTTTGCCATCGAGAAAGTAAATCTCCTGAGCTCTGCTATGAATCTCGTTCCAACCAGGAGCTAGGGAGTGAGGAGAATGGGGGTGCCCCCTAAATCTTGGGGTGAGGCAGCCCCCTCCACACCCTGGTACACGAGACACCCATGGCTGGGGGTTAAACAAGGGTTTATACTGGGAAGAACTGGCATGGTGACCCTCTTCTCGTTTTATTCACAGAACAGCCTTTGTGAGGTAAGTTTGGCTGAGAGGCGCTGATTTGCCCCAGGACACCAAATAAACCTTGCAACCGGGCTAGGATTTGAACTCACACCTCTCTGTTCTGCGTACAATTCTCTTGGGACAGACTTAATTAGCCTATTTTGCATATAAAATTTGCATAATTTTGCATATCTGGCACAATGAACATATTAGGTCATCTAGCTTTGGAGAACAGGAAAAAGGGGCAATCCTAGTTTAGTTGATTTCAGTGGGACTTTTCAATCCGTGCTTACGCTGATGAACATCAGGTTAGCTTCAGGGAGCTTAATGTGTGTGTTGCTTTGGGGATAATGGGCTTCGGGTGTGGGGATCTGGAAAGAACCCTGCCGGGACCTCCGTTGGCTTTGTGGAGTGAACAAAGTTCTATCAAAGGGACCCTGAAGGGACCCCAAGCCCAGCGATCTCTCGGCCCACCGAGCGAGTAGGATGAAGCCGGAACGGGACCTCCCTGTCTTGTGCTGAGCTGCTGCCTGGCTTCAGACCTGGGGAAGGCTCCTTTTGCAGGACTACTGATCCCAGACTCCACGACCAGCATGGGTAGCTGTAGTCCAGATGTGGGACTCTTCCCAGCAACGATGCCTGGAGCAGCCCCCCCCCCTCTGCTGGACCAAGCCACTTGCTGGTCCGTCCTCTTTTCCTCTGGACACCTTCCTCCCCCCCCTCCTCTATGGTCATCTCAGCATTTCGGTGCCTTCTCCTCCTCATAATCGGCCAGCCGGAGGAGGTTCCGACCCAGCGGAGAAAGAGAAAGCGGCGGCTGCCGGAAAGGCGATCCGGCTCCCCGAGACTCAGGACGAGAGACCGAGGGCGTCCAGGGCACCATCTCTGGAAGAAGCCGGGGAGGGGCAGAGCTCCTTTCCCGTTTTGAAAAGCAAGGCAAACATTTTAAATGATTCAGGGACAAAATGCCTCTTTGAGGGATCAGGGGCCATGTTTAATTTATCTGGCCACTTCAAATTTTAATGAACCACGCCATCCATTTCTTTGCCTCTCACGTGAGGATTTCAGCAACTGGCCTTCACGCCATTCCTTCTAGTTGAGCCTGGAATGGTTTGGAATACAAATCCCATCATTCTTTAGCCAACAGGGAAAAAAAAACCCAACAACATTGTCAGCGTTCTTGAGTGGAGAAGAAGAGAGGCTGTGTGTGGCATCTGCGGGAAGTGTGCGGACTGGGCAAATCTCGGCTGTCCTGTCTCTCCACTTCCCCTGATGAACTTCGGCCTGTGAGAGCTGGGCTTCTCTGCAGGACCAAGCCTGGCTGGATTATGAAACACCTCCTTTCTTCTCTTTTCCCTTTCTTCTCTTGATTTTTCTTTTCCACTTTGACTTAACCTACAGATTTTAAATGTTTTAAAATTGTTTTTATCTTGGTAGAAGTTTAATTTTTTTTTTAAAGTATGATATTTATATGGTAGATTGTTTTATAGTTTAAATTGTTGTGAGCCACCTTGGGTCGCCTATGAGGAAAAAAGTGACAAACAAACAAACAAACAAACAAACTGAAGGGGTCCAGTTAATACCTATAAAATATATCTTAGGCTAACCATAGCCATCTTGCTTTCTGTAACTTGCTTCGCTATATGAATGTGTAAACCAGATATATTAAGGTTTTTGCTTAGGCAGGCAAGAATGAACAAGGGAGGAGGGGGTATCCATCTGAGTTTCTTTCACTTTACAATTAAAGTATTTTCTAAATTGGAATCTTGTCCTTGGAGAAGTCCAGGCGTCTGACACGGAGGAATGGATTATCGCCCACAGCCGAGCACTTGCAGGAATTCCTACCAATTACAGAATCTCCTCCCATTTCTCCTCCTCCTCCCAAACCCCTTAGCTCGTCTTTCATGTTTTGCCTTATAAAATGTATACTTTTTGTATCTGGGACGCACTTCTTCTCCGCATGTTTTCTGCGTGTGAAGTTTGCGTCTATTTGCTTGCTTTCAGCTGAAAATAAACAAATATTTATTGGATCTCTCTGTCTCTGGCTGATTGATTAATGCACAGAGACAGGGGGGAAAAACAGGAAATAGTCTTGGTACCCTTCAAAACAAACAAACAAACAAACAAACAAACAAACAAGAGGAATATTGCCAAGCGCAGCAGAAGAGCGCCTGCATCCGGCGGCCGGTTCTCCCCGATTCCTGCCGATCTGTGTTGTCTCCTGAACGGCCCGAGGTTTTTGCAGGCCTTTCGCTGGTGGCCATCTGCCTTCCAGAGCGATGAGCATGGCTGGTCAGGGGGCCCTTTCTGCTTGCTTGTGATGCAGCTTCGTTACCCTTCTTGCTTTGACACTCTTGTTTTAGAGAGGGGGTGTCAGTCCGCTTCATGGCTGCAGGAACCGAACCGGAGGAAGATATGAATCACGGCCACGTGGGGCACCGGTGGAAGCCAATGAGACGTAAACAGAACAGCTCAGGGCAGAGACCGCCCCAAGCCAAGCTGATACGGAAACACATGGACGGGCCATGAGGCTGCGTCAATGGGCACCACTCAAGCGCTGGCAGAAAGAAGCCCTGCTGGGGAGGAAAGGCATTTGGAGAGAGAAGAACCCCTGCAAACGTTCCTCTTGCATGTTAACCTGGTGGGCCTGGCGGGCATGGGGAGCAGCCATGGGGCAGCCTGCTCCCACACAACCCTGTCTCTCTCATGCTGGCAAGAGTCAAAGAAGGCAGGCTGGGCTTGGTGAAGGAAGAGACCAGGAAGCTCTTAGTCCTGGACAGGATCCAGAATAGAGATGGGCACGAACCAGTTTGTCCCATTTTGTCCCAGTTCGTAAAGGTGGCAACAAAGGAGGAGCTGCTCCCCTTCCCCTGCCTCCTGTGGCTCCATCGGCCCCTTGCCAGGACCAGCCTGCTCGCTTCCGGCATCTCCTCGACGGGTCTCCCAGTCCCGAGCAAGAGCTCAGGCTTCTCTGCCCCCACCCTCTCGGCTGATCTGTCACTCAGACGAAAAGGGCGGGGCCTAGAAGCCTGTGCTCTTGCCCGTGACCGGGAGATCAGTTGAGGAGGTGGGGAAAGGCAAGCAAGCAAGCTGGGCCTGGGGAGTGGCGGATGGAGCCAGAGGAACTGCTGCCTTTACGAACTGAGATAAACTGGCTCATGCTTTTTGTAATCCAGACCGCGCCATGAGGGGCAAATTGGCGTGTCTGTGTGTGTTCTCTCTCCTAATCAGAATGCAGGCAGTTGCATGCTGGATGTCACTGCCTTCTGGAGAGGCTGCAGAGGAATCTCCAAGGGGAGCGCCAGAGGCTGCACTTGTCAGAATGAACCCAGAAAGAGCCTGCACATCATCAGTGGCCAGGCCACTTGGTTTCTCGCACAAGGCCCCAGCAAGGCGGCTGAAACCAAGCTGGCTGTGTTGATGCATAAACCGGTCCTCCAGGTTTGGATCATAGGAAGAGATGAAGCTGGTGGCCCGTCTGGCCTCTGAGACTCCTTTTTTTCTGACAGGCAGTGAATCTCCCAGGCGGGAAGAGAGAGAGAGAGAAAAAGAGGGATGTTGGGCTGAAACAGAGACCAGGCAGCTTTGCACGGGGAGGTGGAAATTGGCTGCTAACGTTTGCAAAATCAGTGAGGAAAGAGTGTCGAGGCTGGAGTCTCGGGGAACGGCTCTTCTCCTCTAGATCTTCAGGTGGGGAAATAAATCTCACAGCAAGCAGTTCCAGGGAAGAATGTGCAACTGATGCCAGGGCTGATGGGTTCATGAGTGGTGTTTGGGGTCTATGGGTGTTGTGCCAGCTGGTGTAACGGTGTGAGAAAAAGCAGTAACCAGACAACCACGAATACAAGCAGAACTCTTTTATTAAAAGCACTTTTGCAAAAGCGGGTGTCCTAGCTGGGTAGGCACACCTATCATTACAGGTAGCATGATATTTATCCCCTACTCCCGGCCGCATGGTCCCTCCCTTGTTTCCCCATTGGTCAGGTACTCCAAGGTGTACACCCTATCCGGTGTGCCTAAACCGATCACAGGAAGTCCCGCCTCTGTTTACATCTCCCACTCCTCTCTTTACCTAGACCCCAGACTCTTATTTATCTCTATCCTTATTTGGTATAGGTTCCCTTTTCCTAACCTCCCAGCGGTCATTCTAACTGACCCATTAAGTTCCTTCCTTCTTACCTGGGCCTTACTCACTCCATCTTCTTGTCAGTACAATAGGGCACCTCCCTTATTTGTACTTTCGTCTTATAATTTCTCATGACTTCTCTAAATTCCTTGTGTTGGCTAAATAATTAACAAAGAGTATGTACTGATTTTAAGGGACGTGGTGGCGCTGCGGGTTAAACCGCAGAAGCCTCTGTGCTGCAAGGTCGGAAGACCAGCAGTCGTAAGATCGAATCCACGTGACAGAGTGAGCTCCCATCGCTTGTCCCAGCTCCTGCCAACCTAGCCGTTCAAAAAGCATGTAAAAATGCGAGTCAATAAATAGGGGAAGGTAACGTTGGGAAGGTTCCACTGTGGGAAGGTAACGGCGTTCCGTGTCTAGTCGCGCTGGCCACGTGACCACGGAAACTGTCTAGGGATAAACGCTGGCTCTACGGCTTGGAGACGGGGATGAGCACCGCGCCCTAGAGTCGGACACGACTGGACTAAATGTCAAGGGGAACCTTTACCTTTACCTTTACTATGTACTGATTATTTTACCATGACCATTTACTCAATCATCCTGTCCTTACAGGGACTTGCAAAAGCAGCACTGATTCCTCTTTTTCTCTCAACGGGCCGAAGCGCATGCAGCCCCCAGATTTCTCCCCAGCCAAATTTGCGCCTGGCCTTTTGCCATGCCAGTCCTGAGCCCACTGTGCTCTTTGCTGCCAGGCAAACCCACCCGTGTCCAGCTTCATCAGCCTTCTTATGGCAGCGGCTCTGGCAACAACCGTCTGTAAGGGGTGGAAGACGCCAGGCTGCCCTAGGCTTCCTCCGTCTCTGTGACGTTGCCCTCCGTTCTCAGGTTTTGGCCTTGAAATCTCAGGACGGGCCCGTCGTGGCTGAGCAGGCAACCCTAAGGGAGAGTCTTTCTCCCGGCAGCTGCGGCTTCTGATCACCCCTTTGTGGGAAGCCTCCTCTCCTCCTCCTCCTCCCCTCGCAACTCCTGGAGATGTGGCTTGGCCCATTTCACGCCCACACTGATCCTGAGAGTCCCTCGAAGGTGCAGCGACGATTCCTCTTTTGGACCCACTCAGGTCCCGGGAGGAGCAGGGCTGTGCGCCCAGTCCTTTACAAGTGCCTGCCGTGGAAACGGGCCAAGAGGGTGGCCGAGTGTGGATTTTGCTCTCTGCAGGAAATCCTCCAGCTCCGTAGGGCTCCCTCCAAGTGGAAGAGTGTCAAGCTCCCTGCCTTATGCTCAGTCTGCATATCTATGGAGATGAACCATACCTCACGGAAGCACCGTAAGGCTCCTGGGATCTCCTTCTAAGGAAACGGAACCCCGGGTGAGCCCCAGAACCCTCCAGAATTCTCACGGCTTGGAAGTGGGGTACACATGTTCTAAAACAAACCACTTAACATTTACATAGTACTTGAGCGGCTTGAATACATGGCGTATCCTTTAGCTCAGCAATCTTATCCATAGTCTTCTATGTTAGACCAGTGTCCGTTTCTGCCTGATTAAGCATAGCATCTTTCCGTAGTTCAACGGTGGTGGTGTGGCGTCCATATGAGACGGAGTGGAAGTCTGGTTGGCTACAAAGTGGATGCTCCCGAATGAGGTTCTAGATTGAGCCAGGTCTGGTTTCAAGTTGGACAGGACCACTGCTTGGAAAACCAACCTGTTTGCTCCTGCGACCTGCAGCCGTCCTGTCCTGTGTCACGACATTCCCTTTCTCTCACGATGATAGTGGTTCCGCACCTCTTTATTGCTACTCTTACCTTTGCTCTGTGGCATTGAAAGAGATCCTGAGCTGGCCTGAGAGCAGCGTCTCGGCAGAACCACAATTTTCTGGCCACAATGAGGCACACAGAGGCGAGCTGGCAGCCCCCCCCCCCCCGGGAGGCGTAAAGGGAAATGGTCTCCAAGCCAGCCGATCGCTTTCGCCCATAGGTGGGGGATTATCCGCTTGTTAGAAGCATGCGTGTGTCCTGCCGCAATTACATCCGTTGAAATATATCTGGAATCTACAGCCAGAAGAGGTGATTTCCATCTTTATGTGACATGAAAAATGCACCAAACACAGGCTTGCTCATACACAAAATTGCTTTTTTTCCCTGGTTCCCCTTTAATGCAAGAGATCAATCATTTGGTGGATTTTATTACTCGGAGTTTAGCTTTTTGTTTTGACAGATGGCCCGTGTGCTATTTGGAGTACAACTCTATATCACTCCCATTAAGTTCACAATGGAATTCCCCATCTTGGGTTATCTCAAACCGCCAAAAATGAATGGGGGAAAGATTCTTGCTGAAGCCAAGCTGGGTCTGTGCGCGTGTGCTCTGAACCTCCATGAAGACCGAAGTGCACCAGAAGCAGACAAGCACAGTTGCTGGTGTGTCACTAGGGAGAAGGTACCCACACAGGAGGGCTGAGTCAGACAGAGAGTCACTTGGACTAACCTGGGTCTATCAGTGCAAAATCATAACTAATTTTGCTGATTTAAATAGCAATGCAAATACCTCACCGTTCCGGAGCAACCGTGAGCTGAGCACATAGTGGTCCACTGGCTGCTTAGCCGCTACCTGTTGTGGGCCACCTCAAGGCCCTTCCCCACAAATCTTAATGTTGCTTCTTCTTTAGACCAATTGGGAGGGGAAGGATCTGTTCTCCAAAGTGCAGGACACGAAAGAATGGGTTCAAACTACAGGAAGCCAGATTTCGGTTAAATAGCAGGGGGAAGCTTCCTAACTGTTAGAGCAGTACGACAATGGAAGCCATGAGATCAGGAGGTGGTAAGCGCTCCAAGGCTGGAGGCCTTCAAGAGAATATCAGTCAACCACCTGTCAGATCTATTTTGACTTGGGTTCCTGCCTTGAGCAGGGAGTTGGACTCCATGGCCTTCGAGGCCCCCTTCCAGCTCCATGACTCTGTGATTCTATGAACTGGACATCCCTTTAAATGCATGACACCTTCGAACAGGTGTCATGAAAAGAAGGACTTTTCTTTGCAAAGGAAGACCCCGACAGAAAGCTGGCAGTTCACCTGAATGGCAGAGGAACTGGGGAAGATGTGGCGGAGGCAATCACAGCCCTTCCGGCCACAGGCGTGCCGTGTAAGCCCCCCACCCCCCAGTTCCTGAGAAAGCAGAAGGCACTGCCCTGAAGACAGCAGAAGCTACCCAGGACAGATCAGGATGATGCTCCTTGACAGCTCAGGGCAAGAACTGGGGACCTGAGCAGTGGCTTCTTTTCTACACATCACAGGCAACATCTTTTGTGTAACCCACCCTTTACAGCTGGACTCACATTCGTGTTTCAAAGATGGGATTTGGCCTGACGTTTCCCTCTGAGAAATCAGACTTGCGAATGGAGTCTGGTTAGTTCCCAGAAGCCACTCTCAAAATGAAATGAGTTGATTTGCAGCCTATCTGAGATGAGGCAATCTCTTGCTGTGATAATCATATGCTTTCAGCAGTTAAGGAATTCCCTCTTTAAATGACTTGTTAACTGTAACGTCCAGTTTTACTCTCCAGCTGGAAGGGCAGCAAGCAAATTGACCTCACTCCTTATCATGTTTCCAAAAAAGAGCTAAAAGTAAAGTGTGTTGCTTATAGACCACCACATAGTGCTCTCTGGGCAGTTTACAATTTATTTATGCAGGCTACACATTGCCCCCTCCCCCAGCAAGCTGGGTACTCAATTTACTGCCTCAGAAGGATGGAAAGCTGAGTGAACCTCGAACCAGCTACCTGGGATTGAACCAGGGTTGTGAACAGAGTTTTGGCTGCAGTACTGCAGTTGAACCACTGCACCACCAAGAGAGTCTTTCAGAACTGTTTAGTGAAATAACCAAGAAGATAACAAGCCATTATTTTATGCTTGTGAAAATAATGGCATCAGCATCACATTTGCTTCACAAGAAGAAAAGCTTTCCTAAATCAAAACTGACTGTGCTTAGGCTTCTGTCAGAGATCAAGAATTCATTGATTGGGAAATGAAACAGAAAACCAAGCATGTCGGGAGACAGGCCACGTCCATCCCCTCTGTGACTGCATCACATCTCATTTGACTCTCCATCATCACAGTGGCCACCATCTCCCCTGCCCTACCAAACTGACATCTTGTTGACAAGACAAAACAAGCTTCTACCGCTCCCATAATGATGTCTATCCAAGTTTCTGTTTTGGGAGACAGAAGAACAAGGTCCCAAACAGCTCTGGCTGCTTACACATTCTGCTGGATGCTGAGAAATCTCAGAGACGTGATGAGGCAGAACCAGGAAGCCCAGATGCCCGTGGCCTGCCTCTTGTCAGAGGGTGCCCTCAGCCACAGCATAAACGTGCAGGTCTGTCTGGGAGAAAACAGTCCTGCAAACCCCATGATGCTGCTGGCATCCATCCATTCTGGTGGCTCCAGTGCTTTTATAGGAAAACTCATAAGCGTGCGGATACTTTGAACATTTGGGGGTGTAAAAAAGGGAAGAGAAGGGAGGTCAGGATGAGGCAGTCTTCCTTCAGCTTTCAGATTCCCGAGTCCTTAAGCCTTTGCCTACAAGCGGCTTTGAGGGCGGGTGATGTCTCTCAGGCGGCAAAGAGAGAGGAGGCAAGAACGGCCAAACATGCGTCTCTCTGCTCGGAGCACCCAGGGGAACATTTAGCCCTCTCTTCTGGCTTATGAACTCGAGGAGACCCTGAACAGGAAGGTAAATTTGCCAAGTCTAGTCAATAGAAGTATCGATCCAAAGTCTGGAGAAGGACCAGGGGTGTTTCCTTCTGACGAGCTACCACAACAGCCCTCACTCTTGTGATGTTGGGTGGGTGGGGGAAGAGAGAGAGAGATAGATAGATAGATAGATAGATAGATAGATAGATAGATAGATAGATAGATAGATAGATAGATAGATAGATAGATAGATAGATAGATAGATAGATAGATGATAGGGAAGGAAGGAATATATATATAGAGAGAGAGAGGGGGGGGGAAGGAAGGAAGGAAGGAAATAGATAGATAGATAGATAGATAGATAGATAGATAGATAGATAGATAGATAGATAGATAGATAGATAGATAGATAGATAGATAGATAGATAGATAGATAGATAGATAGATAGATAGATAGATAGGGAAGGAAGGAATATATATATATATATAGAGAGAGAGAGGGGAAGGAAGGAAGGAAGGAAATAGATAGATAGATAGATAGATAGATAGATAGATAGATAGATAGATAGATAGATAGATAGATAGATAGATAGATAGATAGATAGATAGATAGATAGATAGATAGATAGATAGATAGATAGGGAAGGAAGGAAGGAATATATATATAGAGAGAGAGAGGGGGGGAAGGAAGGAAGGAAGGAAATAGATAGATAGATAGATAGATAGATAGATAGATAGATAGATAGATAGATAGATAGATAGATAAGCATCTGATGTTTTGATTCGTGTCTCCTACGAATCCAATTAATCCAATTAATTACCTTCTGTCAGCCCAAAGAGCAAGCTGAAGGAGCCACGCAGCAGCAGCCCCTGTCTTGATGGGAGCTGAAGCAGTTGTCTCTCCCGAAGGATTGGCTTGGGAGGGCCGGAAGGTTGTGCAAATCCCTGGCTGCGGAGCTAGAGGTTGAGAGTTCAATTCCCCGCGGGGCCTCCTTGACCGGTGTGGAGGTGATGATCCAAAGGGTCCCTTCCAGCTCTACCATTCTAAGATTATTTACATGGCAGGAGAAAGTGAGAGACGAGGGAGAAGATCAGAGAATGAACTGGCCAACCCCCATCTAAGGTCTCTACAACACTGGGCCAGAAGCGTGGATCTACATTACAAACACTTTCTAGCTTAAAATTGGCTTATTTTGTCACTGCTTGCTTGGAAAATATTCCAGAATGCAACCCCCCCCTCCTCTCTCTCTCTCTCTCTCTCGTCCTTGGCTTCCGCAGGAACAAGGCATTTAATCTTGCTACGTATGTTAATCATCCATCTACACAGGTGCATCTGCGTTACGTGTTGAGAATTTTTGTTAAATATGTATTCTCAGGACATAAGCAGAGTTAGGAGATATCAGGTTGCAAAGACACTATAACACTGAGAGAGTAAAATACCAACTTAGTCTATTAACATATAGACAGAGCTGGACAACATCAAGTCCTTAATTTTGGTACCCACACCTCAAACACAGTATTTACTTAGGTAAAATCAGCCATTTTACTTTTACTATACAACGTTTATATTTAATACATTTTGAGATCAAAATCTCAACATTACGAATCCACCCCCTATACATTTTATGACAACTGCACTGGGCAATTTTCTCTCTTCCTGGTCCCTCTGGCCTTTCTGATCCCATTTCCCTACCAACTGTGAATACCTCCAGGCTAAACGCTTCTTTGAAGACTTTCCTGCCTCCTGAGTTAGTCTACCATCAGCCGCCTGGGGCAGAAGAAGCTTCCCTGGGCTGTTCAAGAACGATCCCCGCCCCCCTTGATGTGGCTTCCAATTTTGGCTGCCGTTGGTCTTGTGACCTTCTGAAATACCTAAATTGGATCTCCTGCTTTGCTGGTGTAAAACTCTGATCTTGCCAGAGTGTCCCTTTCAGCTCTGCCGTTCTAAGATTATTTTCTGCGGGAAGCCTACAGAGAAGCCTGTGCACCTTTGCTTAAGACCGTGGGCCAAAAACTACGGATGTTCTTGCTTGCAGAGAAAAAAGAGACGGGGAGTCAATCTGTTCAACACCTCAGCCAGGGGAGCTGACCGAGGGGGGGGGGGGTTGTGTGATCCCTGTCGCCAGCTCCGGTCAGCAGTCTGGCTGCGACACTTTGGACACGGTGAACTTTCCTGACCCTTTCCACAGGTATCTCCACATAGAGCGCATTATGGCAATCCAGGTAGGATGTAACTAGGGCATGTGTCACTGTGGTCAGATCACATAAGAAACAGATGCAGCTGGCGCCCTAGTTTTAATTGTGCAAATGGACTTCTGGCCACTGCTGAGATCTGGGCATCCAGGCTCAGAGGTGTACCCAGGAGCATCCCCCAGGCTGCGCACCTGTGTTTTCAGGGGGAATGTGTCACCCCACCCAGCACAGGCCGCATCCCTGTTCCTTGATCTGCCTTTTGACCGACCAGGAGCACCTCTGTCTGGTCTGGGTTACGTTTCAGTTTACGGTGGTGCCTCGACTTACGACCGTCCCGACTTACGACCATTTCGAGTTACGACCAGCTCCGGCCGCAAAATTTTGCTTCGACTTGCGGCCGGAGCTTCGAGTAACGACAGGAAAAAAGGTGGGGAAAAAAGGCGGGGAATTCAAATGTACTACCCGTTGGTCGGCGAATAAGCTGCTTCTTGGTAGCTCTTTCGCCCCAACGGTTAGAGAGTGTGCGTCAGAGGAGGCTTGAGACTGCCTGGAGCTGCTTTCTGCTCCTGAGTAAGTACATCTACAGGGTTTTGAAGGGTGGGTTTGGGCTGGGGGGGGGGGGTTATGTTTCTGTGCTGCGATGTTTTTTGGTGTGTTTGGTGTGTGTGGTTTTTTTTCTTGCCCCAGCGCCTTCCGATGGGGTTTGCATTGTTTTTTTTTGGGTTTTGTTGGGTTTTTTCCCCCCCGGCCCTGATGCGTTCCGATGGGGCTTGCATTGTTTTTTTTGGTTTTTGGTGATTTTTTTTTTCCGGCCCCAACGTGTTCCAAAGGGGCTTGCATTGTTTTTTTGTTTTTGTTTTGGTGGGTTTTTTTTTCCCAGCCCCGACGTGTTCCGATGGGGCTTGCATTGTTTTTTTGGTTTTTGGTGGGGTTTTTTTTCCGGCCCCGACGTGTTCCGATGGGGCTTGCAGTGGTTTTTTTTTTCTTTTTTGGTAATTTTCCCCCCGTCCGGAACAGATTAATTGCGTTCCAATGCATTCCTATGGGAAATGGTGCTTCGACTTACGACCATTTCAAGTTACGACCATCATTCCGGAACGGATTAAGGTCGTAAGTCTAGACAACACTGTATTTGCTCTCATTCAGTCCCTTACTGATGCAAAACAGTGGTTTAGAATTGAAACAGCTTCCTCAGTTTTAGGTGGAAAGACAGAGTTCGGTGTCATCTACATACCGGTGACACCGAACCCCAAAACTCTGGACAATCTTTCCCAGTGGTTTCATGTACCGCATTTCCCCGAAAATAAGACAGGGTCTTATATTAATTTTTGCTCCAAAAAACCCATTAGAGCTTATTTTCAGGGGATGTTTTTTCTCTCTTCATGTACAACAATCTACATTTATTCAAATACAGTCGTGGCATCTTCTGGTTGCTGCACAATGGTGGAGGGCGGGGTTTCACTTAGCTGGGGCTTATTTTGGGGGTAGGACTTATATTACAAGCACCCTGAAAAAATCATACTAGGGCTTATTTTCAGGTTAGGTCTTATTTTGGGGGAAACAGGGTAGGTGTTAAATAACACAGGAGACAAAGCAGAATCCTGAGGGACCCCGAAGGCCAGCGGCCAGGGTGTCAAAAAGCAATCCTCCAGCACCACCTCCGGGGTTCTCTCCTCACGGGTGGATTCTGTGGCTTCCAACCTCCCTGCATGATCACTGAGTGCGAATTCAACCGTCATGCAGGCTGGGAATCAAATCGCAGCCAAGCTGAATTGGAGCAATTTGGCTTGTTAGTGTAGTGGCGGGCTGAGGCCATCTCTTCAACACCTCAGTCATGGGTGGAATCTGCCGGCTCCACCTTGCCTTACTGACAACCAGCTTTCAAGAGTCGTGAGCATCACATCTGGCCCAGTTTCTGGGATGTTTGCCTTAACCACACCTTTTGTATAATTTTTATCTGGAGAACTCAAAAGCTTGCCTTGCTTGTAAGTTTTTAGTAGTCCAATAAAGGATTCCTGGAGCCAGCATTTGGCTTCGAAGGATGGACTGGATGGCTTCTTTTAACACCTGTGCCTCGGAGCATCTGCCACCCAAGAGCCTTTGGGCCACCTTCGGACCATGACTGAGACCCATACTTGTCACCCACCAAGGACTGTTGAATACTCCTTAATGACCGCCGTCAAGGCCCTTGTCACGCTGGCTATGTCTGCATCTTAATAATGTTTATTACTGAAGTGTAGGGCTGGTGGAAGTGTTGGCTGATCTTGTCTGTTTTATAGTGTGTTAATTTCAAATAAAATGTTATTTAAAAAAAAAATAATGTTTCATGTCCTCTACGCCTGTCTGCCTGCATGCCATGCACCTGAAAAAGCAGGTTGTGATGCACATAGAGGTGTGTCAAGCAAAACTTCATTAAGACGTTTTAAGTCCTCTCAAAACACCCAAGATTCTTCCTTCCTTCCTTCCTTCCTTCCTTCCTTCCTTCCTTCCTTCCTTCCTTCCTTCCTTCCTTCCTTCCTTCCTTCCTTCCTTCCTTCCTTCCTTCCTTCCTTCCTTCCTTCCTTCCTTCCTTCCTTCCTTTTCTTTCTTTCTTCCCTCCCTCCCTCCCTCCCTTCCTTCCTTCCTTCCTTTCTTTCTTTCTTCCCTCCCTCCCTCCCTCCCTCTCTTCCTTCCTTCCTTCCTTTCTCTTTCTTTCTTTCTTTCTTTCTTTCCTCTCCCTCCCTCCCTCCCTCCCTTCCTTTCTTTCTTTCTTTCTTTCTTTCTTCCCTCCCTCTCTTCCTTCCTTCCTTTTCTTTCTTTCTTTTTCTTTCTTTCTTTCTTCCTTCCTTCCCTCCCTCCCTCCCTCCCTTCCTTTTCTTTCTTTCTTCCCTCCCTCTCTTCCTTCCTTCCCTTTCTCTTTCTTTCTTTCTTTCTTTCCTCCTCCCCCCTCCCTCCCTCCCTCCCTCCCTCCCTTCCTTCCTTCCTTCCTTCCTTCCTTCCTTCCTTCCTCTCTCTCTCTCTCTTAGGATTTTGTTGGCTAGCTCTCCAAGAGGGGTCGCTGACCTTCTCATCGATTTCCTATGGCTTGATTAGACCTTCTCCCTTACAAACCATGATAAAGGCACCCACTGTTTCAATTTACTTAGCAGAACAAAAGTGCAATGAAGCACAGCAGATTTCGGGCGGTTACCTGGATGGGACATTTATTGAAGAATGTAACTCAAGGCATGTTCAGAAGGGAAAAGCTCCCGCCACGTTCTTCACAGACTAAGCTAACACAATGAACAAACCAGAAGATCTGTGAGAGGTTCAAAGACGAAGGGGCAAATGAGTCCAGTGCATGGCTTGTTACTGACGGTTAGCCTAGCATTTTTTTTTATTTAGCTTGAATAACATTTTTAACATCTTAGTGAGATCATCCTCAATGGTTTTGCCATGCAATTAATTCAGTTGTAAACACCAACATCTGTGGATTGGTCTTGGAACTCCGTCTTCTGTCATTTTATCCTATAAGTTGATTTACAAATTAGAGAAATGCATTATCCGGTCTCGTTCATTAAAATGTGTGCACCTGCAACGGCTTAATTGGCACATGAAAAGTGCCTCTCCTTCTCTCCTGTTTGCAGGCAGGGTCTCCTCTTCTGAGAAGTGGAACATTTTCAGATGCGCACCACTCTCTGTGGAGCAGACATGCTGACAAAACCAACTTTTCAAATGGAAGGAGAACAAGGAATGGGAGGGGGAAACAGCCTGGCTCACCTTGCACAATTATTTTGTTTTCTGCAGTGGGTAGAAAATTCTGCAAACTTGAATATTGTCCTGCAGAGCAAACGGCTATAGCAAAGGGAGGGAGATCGGCTGCTACGGCTTGGGTTCCTCTGTTTTCTTCTTCTGCCACAGTGATGCAGGAAAGAGAAAGCGCCTTTCCTTCCTGCCCTGAAGGGAGCAGCTCCTGGAGGTTCCCTTGGGGAGACAGGAGAAGCAGCAGTGTGGTGTAGTGGTTACAGCCATTGACTAGGACTTAGAGGACAGCTGTGGAGCACACCAGGCGACCTCAGACCAGTACCTCTGGCTCAGTGTGGCCCACCTTACAAGGTGGGGAGGAGGCAAGTGCCCCCTGTGCCCCCTTCCAGAGGGGAAGGCAGTGTGTAAAAGTCACAAATGCTCATGACGTAGCGTTACACAGGGCAGGGAGAGACCTTTTGCTCGTGTTCAGAGGAACTCTTAAACATCCACCATACCTTCCTGAACACAGGAAGAATCCTACCTGATTTTGGAAGAGAAGCAGCCCCGTGCAAGCACCAGAGAATGCAAGGGAGAGAGCACCAGGCAGGGCTAGGAAACGATCCGTGGCTGCCAGTCCGTGTCAGCAATACTGGGTGTGATGGAGTCATACTTTGATCCAGCACAAGGCCACATCCTTCGTTCCTAAATGGACAGCATTTTACATCCACACACCCACCCCTTCTGGATCAGCCCACTTGCTATTTGCCATTCTGGGGCACTTTCCCTGGAACGGTGGGGAAAGCAACCACAGAGACTGCTGAACGCAATTTCTGGGCTTTCCTTCTGCAGCTGTTCAGAGAGAGAAACCCAAGAAAGGGCATGCATTTAAGAGAAGTGTACCTTTACCAAAAGGAGGTGGTGGGTGGGGAAGCAAAGCCGAGCCCAGACATTGCCCCAGGGGGAAGAAGCACAGCGATAAGACCAAGGCAGGGAGACCCAGAACACACACATTTCTTTCCAAAATGCGCAAGGACTTTGTGAGGAAATACCTGGCTCATCTTTCCACAACACTATGGCTTTTCTCTCTGGCTTTTTAGTCAAAACCCATGCAGGCTTCTGAGCTGGCTGAATGGAAGGTGAAAGAAAAGCGGAGGAGTTTGTGAGGGAAGCCGGATCTGTCTTCATTGTCCCTGTCGGGGGTGACCTTCTGGGAGCCCCTGGCGGCTGGAGCTGCTGATGAGATTTCTGAGGGCAGGCTGACCCCATCCGTCTCTCTCACACACCTTGGCGTCCGTTTTAATAGCATCTCTTTCCGTGATGTGTCACTGGGGCTCTGTTTGGTTTTGCACATTTCCACAAGATGTTCTGGCCACATGGCTCAACCTCTGACAAAGAGAAAAGTAGGTACGTGATCTTGGCATTAAGTCCGGAAGGCATCCCTACACCCAGCCATTAGGGCTGCCAGCTCAGTGGCATCTGTTCTCCTCAGGTTTCCAGGCCAAAACCTGAGACCAGGGTGGGTCCTTGTGATGCCAAAGTCGTGGTACCTTGTGGCACAGTGGTTAAACTGCAGTACTGCAGCCAAAACTCTGTTCACAGCCCAGGTTCAATTCCAGGTAGCCAGCTCAAGGTTCACTCAGCCTTCCATCCTTCCAAGGTCAGTAAACTGCTTGCTGGGATGGGGCAATGTGTAGCCTGCATAATTAAATTGCAAACCACCCAGAGAGTGCATTAAGCACTGTGGTGTGGTATATAAGCAGTGTGCTTCGCTTTTTGTGCAAGCAATGGTTTGGAGCAGAGTATCCACTCTGATGGCAGAAAGTGAGGAAGAATTAAAGAACCTCGTAATGAGGGTGAAAGAGGACAGCGCAAAAAATGGTCTGAAGCTCAACATCAAAAAAACGAAGATCATGGCCACTGGTCCCATCACCTCCTGGCAAATAGAAGGGGAAGATATGGAGGCAGTGACAGATTTTACTTTCTTGGGCTCCCTGATCACTGCAGATGGTGACAGCAGCCACGAAATTAAAAGACGCCTGCTTCTTGGGAGGAAAGCGATGACAAACCTCGACAGCATCTTAAAAAGCAGAGACATCACCTTGCCGACTAAGGTCCGCATAGTCAAAGCTATGGTTTTTCCAGTAGTGATGTGTGGAAGTGAGAGCTGGACCATAAAGAAGGCTGACCGCCGAAGAATGGATGCTTTTGAATTGTGGTGCTGGAGGAGACTCTTGAGAGTCCCCTGGACTGCAAGGAGAACAAACCTATCCATTCTGAAGGAAATCAACCCTGAGTTCGCTGGAAGGACAGATCCTGAAGCTGAGGCTCCAATACTTTGGCCATCTCATGAGAAGAGAAGACTCCCTGGAAAAGACCCTGATGTTGGGAAAGTGTGAGGGCAAGAGGAGAAGGGGACGACAGAGGACGAGATGGTTGGACAGGGTCATCGAAGCGACCAACATGACTTTGACCCAACTCCGGGAGGCAGTGGAAGACAGGAGGGCCTGGCGTGCTCTGGTCCATGGGGTCACGAAGAGTCGGACACGACTTAACGACTAAACAACAACAACAATCTTCTGGGCCAGATGACAGGGGAAAGGGCATGGGGAGAAAAACCGAGAATAATACATCCAGAATCTGGGCAAAATCCAGGTAACTATGTAGGTAACTTGGGAAATTGGGAGAAGGGGATGTTTTGGGGCAGCTGGGTGGGTGGTGAAATGCAGCCATCAGAGCAGTTGCCACCAAGGTCTCATGCCTCATGTGGCCTTACCTGCATGCCACGTGGGGAGCTTTCACAAGCCTGGTGCGGTTGTTGCTTGGGTTTCTGGAAGGGTCATGATTAGCCAAGCCCCGCCAGGACTTCTTTATGCTCAGCCCTTGAACCCAGCACCATCTGGGAAGGCATGGAAGGAGTCTGGGAGGCCAGGCTTCCAAGGCACCTCAAACGCAAAATGGAAAGCTTCTCCTTGTCCACCGTGAGAGGTGTTTCTCTGCCTGGAGTGGAGGAGTCCTCCCAGCACCAGGATAATGGGGGGCCACCCTGGTAGACACCCACCCTGCTTCCCAGGGTGTGGTCTTCTGTCTCTCCGTCTGAAGCTCCTTCCGGGAAGCACTGGCTCTTCTCTTCTGGCCCTCCAGTCCGGGCTCTATTGCCACTACTGGCATTGCCAGCAGTTTTCCCACCGGGCTTCTACCTCGCAGTCTCCCTTCTCATCCTCTTCCTCCTCCTCCTCCTTTGATTGGGAGGAAAATTCTGCAAGAATGGGTGCAAATGTTAGTTTTGGAAGAGAGAAAAGAAGATGAAGCCACCACTCGATAAGAAACAAGGGTGGGAAAAACCTGGAGGCTGGATTTGGAAAAATGTGGCGAGGCAGGCGCTGACATGTTTCCATGTCCCTGTCCTTCAAGAACTGATAATGAATGCCTGATTTCGTTTTCTTCCTTTTTTAAATGTGTCATTTTAAAACCTGTAGGTTTTAAAGAGAAAAAGTGGAGACCCGAGCCACTTTGATGGCTGGGAACAGCGTGGGCCGGCCTCCATCTGCAGCTGTCTTCATCAAACCCTCCTCATAATTCTTGGCACAAGACGGAAAGCCAAAAGCCACCTGAGCCGTGCGGTGGAAGGAAAGCGCTTCTCTGAAGTCTGGCCCACAGCTTAGACCGCAACATGCTCCATCGAGCCAGAAGAATTAGGGATCAAACTGCAGCCCGCAGATGCAAAGAGGCCCATGAGCTGAGCGAGGAACTCGGCCGAGCGGCGTCTGAAGAAGAGACGAGACAAAGGAATAAATGACTGGCTGCGCCGTCCGTCCAAACCTCTTGCTGGGAACAAAGTAGGTGAAACGGGGCTTTTTCGCCAGAGGAGGAGTGGAGGACGGTTGGCCAGGTTTCAACTTTGATGGGTTTTTGCCTGAGGCGGGATGGGCGAATGGGACAAACGCAGGGATCAGGCAGGCACTCCGTGGGAGTGAGAGGGAACGGCTTTCCTGGGCAGAAGCCCCTCAGCAGCCGTGGCCGTGAGGATGGTGGTGGTGGTGGTTCACCATCCTTGTTGAATGTCCTGTCACTGCTGGCTTGTCAAGTCAACCCTCATCCTCATCCTAGACCGAAAACTAACCTAAACCTAGAACTAATCCTAATCCTAAATCTAAAACTAAGACTAACCCTAATCCTAATCCTAAACCTACACCTAAAACAAAGCCTAAGGCTAAGCCTAAACCTACACCTGAGCCTAAGATTAAGATTAAGATTAAAATTGTCTAAGCCATTCCCTGAGCTTTCAGGGCCCATACCTGAGAGGAGGAGCATGATTTCCCCCCCCCCCCCGTGTCCCAGAGGTGGGGCAGGGAAGAGATGGAGAGGAAGAACGCACAAGACCCCTGCAAATAACTTTGCGCTGAGCTGGAGAGCCCCATTGGCAAAGGAAGCTCTCCTCTGTCCAGGCACAGGCAATCAAGACCCAGCCTTCCCGTGCTTGCCCCGAGATTGGTTTCAGGGCCTGGAGAATCCAAGAAGCAGACCCATCTCCTGAGATGTCGGCCACGATGGAGACTGGGCAGTCCTACCTTCCCCTGTATCACCTCTCATTCCCGCCCGCTTTTTTCCTTTTTCCTAAGCTAAAAAAATAAGAGGCTTGAGAGCAAGTGTGATGTAGTGATGAGAGTGTCCTACTCTAAGACTCGTAGAATCATAGAATAAGCCTAGAATCCCGGAGCTGGAAGGGGGCCTCGAAGGCCATGGAGTCAGACCCTCCTGCTCACGGCAGGAATCCCAGTCAAAGCCGATCGGACAGAGGGTGGTCCCATTTTGTCTTCAAGGCGTCCGGCGCTGGAGAGGCTCAGCACCTCCCCTTGAGGCCATGGGTTCCATTGTCATACTGCTCGAACAGTTAAGAAGTTTTTCCTGACTCAGAAGACCTGGGTTCCGATCCCTGCTCAGTCATGGAAACTGACTGGAGGGCTGGCAGCAGGAATGGTAAAAAACCCTCCTTGAACATCTCACAGACTCCCTAAACCTTCTTACGATCACCATTGTCAAGTGGCTTGACAACGTCAAGGAGAGTCTCAAAGGCATTCGCCTTTTTCTAATGAGGAAAGCGCTCCAACCCTTTTGATTATTTGGGTTATTCTTCTTTTTATTCGGTCCTAGGATACTTTTTCCTGGACCGAGATGACCAGAAAGATAGACAGTGTACCAGATGACTCTGTTGTATAGAGTGTGATGCAGTTGTTGTTGTTTTCCCTCTCAACCTGTGTCCTAGGAAGCAATGTCTCGCATTCCCTCCCTGGCCGGCAACACCCACAGACGGCAGCGGCAGACGCTGGTGAACGGAAAGGATTCTCTGAAGCTGAACCTGATGGGCAATTCCCAGGAGGTTAGAGACCGAATCGGCAGAAGCACAACGCGGTTGGGAATGGCAGTCAAGAAATATTAATTGCGTGAGATAATGAGGAGCCTGAGCAGCAGAGAAGCCACCTTTTCTCCTAATGAAAAGGGATGAACTGCGGACGTTTAAGGCCATCAAAGTCCGTTTTGTTAACAAGACAGGTGATTTTTTTTTAAAAGTCAAATTTATGGCTGGAGGTGGGCCATGTAGATAATACAACAACCAGCCATATATCTTTCACATCAGGAGAAAGGGGGAAAGCGGGTGGTCCGTGCCAGCTGCTGCAGCTGCTAATGGGATCCACGGCCTTACCCCCTTTATTTCAGGGGGTAAGGGGACGGGACCTTGGAAGTGTGGCATGTGCCGTAAAAGGTCAAGGCTGGTGTAACAGATGCGCCTTTGCTGTTGCTGTCCAGTATGATTTGCAGTTGTTTCTTGGAAGGTCAGTTTTCTTAATTTAGGCATGACTCTGTGCCAAGGCGAATCTGCGTCTCTGCGGGACAAGCGGGAAAGAGTTGAGAAACCCATCACGTGGCCCATTTTCTGTGTATGAACACCCAAGGGGGTCCGTGTTGGAAATGTTCAGCTTATTCATTAGCCTCCACTTTGATCTTCTCACCAATGACTTCAGGGTGGCATCTTCCACTTCCTTTCCCTCCAGGATCTCCTCACAACAGCAGCCCTGAGAGGTAGGCCAGACTGAGAGAAGGTGAGCTGCTGAGTTTTCTGGACGATGGATCACTTCTGCCATCTCGACTTCTCCAGCTCCAGTCCAATGCTCTTAACCCAGCACGGCCTATTCAGACTATCACTGTGGCCAGTTCAGTTCCTCTAGTGAGGCAGCAGAAGGGCAGGGACTCAGAGAGCAGAATTAGCTTCGAGTCTCCCCAGAGTAAACCACTCCTTTTCTCTCATCAGTTGGCACTTATAGTCTGAATAAGTCACTCTGAGACATTCTTGAAGAATAGAACATGTGTATGTTTCTTTACTTACAACTGAATAGATCCAACAGAAAAACCAAGAACAAAACATCGCTGCTCTCAGCAACAGGCCTCAACGGACTGACGGACTCCAACAGACAAAAGAGAGTCAGAGCGGAGAGGTGTGGCTCTCTTTCGGATAAGAGTCAGGGAAGGAACTATGGGTTAGTGCTGATAGCGATAGACAGTCACCCCAGCCCAGAAAGGTCCCTCCCAGCCAAGCCTACTAAAGGCAGCCTGCGAGGTTGCAATAACTCCAAGAATCACTAGAGCACGGGGAGTGCTGGGCTACTGGTCAGTTCTATGTCTGGACAGGCAGCTAGGGTGACTCGCCTGTCCTGACTGGCTGCACATCATAGGTGAGCAGATTATTGGGTGCCACCAGCAGCTTTCCATGGGCTTTCCTGTTTGGATGTCCAAGGACACGGGGTGTGTGGTTGGTCACACATCCCTCTTCCCACAGTCGGGTCTTGGATCATGCGTCTGCTCCATGCAAAGGAGGTGGAATTCGGTGCACCAAGCTTTGGTCAGGAGGGGCCAAACCTGCCCATGACCACCCACGGCTCCTCCACGGGGGGTGGCCAGGTGGCCTTTTGGATGGGCAGGTAGATGATGGTCCTCCTTTTGCCAAGGAGGTCCTCCATTTGAAAGGCTAAATGGTCTGACTGGTGTCAAAAACAGAGACCTCTAAGGTGGCCTTCAAGTTGCCTGTCCACGCTTACCAGCTCACACAGAGCAGCTGAGCTGGGCCACAGGCTCCCCTGCTTGGTTGAGATGCCCTGTTTCCATTCTTTTTAAAAAAGCCAAAGGAGCAAACAAGGCAGCTCATTTTAGATCTGACCATGTAAATCCATGCCTGCCGTGGCAGGCCAATCCAAGCCCTCTCTTGCCCCCTTTTGGCAAGGAGTCGACGGCCGTCTCCCTTCCCGTCCGAGGTGCTTTGGCTCCAGTGGGGTCCACTGAGAGTAGCGAAGCTTGCCCGAGAGCAAAGGAGACACCAGGGATGTGGCCGGAGGGGTGAAGAGAAGTGGCCTGGAAGTGGATGGAAGGCCTCCGTGAAGTCCCACATCTTGCAAGCCCAGGCTCAGCCACAAGCGTTGCCTGATCTTTCCACGTTAAAAGAAACTGCCACGTATTTCCGTGACCTGCTCATCCACATCTCTGACGTTTAAGGCCAGCCTAGAAGCCTTCACGGAGCTTCCTCCTATCCTGAGTCATCCCATTTCTCAGGCCGGCTTGGTCTGCTCTGGCAACCAAACCCAGGCCGCCCTGTTTTCTGGCCGAGAAGGCTCTTTCCGACCGGGCGAGATCTTTTTCCAGTGGCAACAGCGAGGGAGGGGAGGGGGAGCATTTCGCACTGAAAGTGGTGGTGCTCTGTCACGGATTGCCACCCTCCGAAATGAACCCTTTAGCCCCATGCTGGCGACGGATGGCCCGTGGCTCTCTGTGATTACGGGCAGATGGATCTCCCAGCCCGAGCTTGGACTACAAATCCCCAAATCCCCCAGCTGGCATCTGGTAACAGCCTCCTCCTAGGAGTCGGGGAGCAATTTCATCCCATCTCTTTTAATGACTCTCATGAAGGTGAGGAGGTAGAACGAAGCAGGCTGGATGCCGGGTTTGGCCCAAAGTTCCTCAAAGTTTCCTTCCTTCCCTCCCTCCCTCGCTTCCTCCAAGCTGAGGTTGGATGCCGATCCGTTTCCACGCAGCCACAAAGTGCTTCGGAGGCAGCCGGTCTCGCAGCAGAAAGAGAAGCCACACTTTGGAAGAGCTGCGCTGGCAGGGGCCCAAGTCATTCCCCAGCAATAACGAGTGCATAAAGGGTTTCCAGCATGAGCCATCGGATGCGTGGGCACATCTGCCGTCATCATGCGATGGGCTGCAAACGAGTCCTTGGGCGGTCCTCGCCTCTCACGTGTGGAAAATTCATCAGCTAAAAGCGTCCGTCCACAGGCCTCATCAGGATGACTGCAGGGCATGGAGGAGATGGCCCGGCCGGTGGCGTCTGCCAAATCCTTTCCGCAAGGGCCGGTCCCGGGCTGGTGCTGGTGCGGCTGCAACTCGCCTCGGAGTGTCTCTCCATGAAGATTGACGCTAAACACGGCAGCCGTTCCACCCGGCCATAAAGCTGCTTAGCATGCCTACAGCTATATATATATATGTCAGAGAGGCCACAGCGGCTGTGGCGGCGGCTGGGAGCAAGGATGCTATGGTCCATCAAGCCCATCAATTGCGCTATAAATACCCCAAAGTATTCCTCGCCAGACCTTGTTTTTCAAAGCTGTGGCAGAACAGGGAGAGCCGCTGTACAGCTGTCCTTAACCGTGGCTTTACTGCTGGGATGTCAAAGAGACATCCCGCTTCTGATGAATGGCCTTCCTGAGTCCCTCGGCCATCGGAGGGCCCCCCCCCCGTGCCTCTGCCCTTCTGGATCAGCCATGCCCTCCACACCAGCAGTGCCCCATCCAGGTGAGCCTGCCTCCTTCCGCTCACCTGTCTCTTTCCTGCTTCCAGCCGCCCTTGAGACTCCCTTGGCTTCTCCTCGGAGGCACTACCTGCTTTGAGGAGGAAGGCTGGCCAAGGGAGAGCTAAGCTCAAAGCTAGGGAGGGGCAGCAAAGGGATCATTTGACCCCGGGCACTCACTTTTCGAGCATGGCATACCTACATGCCAGATGGGCGTGAAAGGGAGGAGAGAAGGCAAAGCGGTGGGCTCAGTGCTGACCCAACGTGGCCACGTTGTGCACTGGGCACCCGGGCGTTCTTCCCCCTTCCTCTCCCCTCTCCCCACCCCCATCTGCCGGTCTCACAGTCCTCACCATGATTCCTAAACTGGAGCGCCAGATGGTCTTGGTCGACATTTCCCAGATGCAAGCAGGCCAGAGATTCGTGGAATTGCAGTCCAGGAACACCTCCGGACCCAACAGATCTAGCCCTACTTCTTACAAACCACCTAATCCAGGTCTTCTTCTTGCCATCTGTTAGCTTCTTTCTCAGCTTTGCAAATCCTCTCCTCTAGGGCTCATTTAAAAAAAACCTCACACACGCAAGCTAGAACAGCTTCTCTTGATCCTTCCATGCTTCTGCTCTCCCACTCCAACCCTTCCCAGTCTTCTCGGCCTTAGATTCCAACAGTGTGACTGTTTTCCTGTCGTTCTCTCCAGTCCAGCTGAGGGAGACCACAGCTGCGATACAAGGACATCTGCAAGTGGGATCTGAAGGCCTTAGGAATGGACCTCAACCGATGGGAAACCCTGACATCTGAGCGTTCAGCCTGGAGGCAGGCGTTGCATCACGGCCTCTCCCAATTTGAAGAGACCCTTGTCCAGCAGGCCGAGGCCAAGAGGCCGTCCCGGAAGCAGCAAAATCAGGGAGCTGGACAGGGGACAGATTGTATTTGTCCTCAGTGTGGAAGGGATGGTCACTCTCGAATTGGCCTTCTCAGCCACACTAGACATTGTTCCAAGTCCTCCATTCAGAGCACGTTACCATAGTCTCTCGAGACTGAAGGATGCCTAATCTATCTCCAGTCCAATCCTTTATCTCACTTCTTTGGTGCATTAATGGCAATGCTGGGAGAACACGACCATGGATGCTAGCCTGTGTGGGGATCTGGTGTCTGGTCTCGTCAGCGAAAGATGGTACTGGGTGTAGAGGAAGCCTTGTTAGGAAAGAAGAAGAGAGGGCCCGATGCTGCTCACGGGCTGAAATCCTGTTGCTTCGTGTAGTCAGTCACGACCAGAGTAGGCCTAATGAATCAACGGAACTTCTAGAGGAGCTGACTGACCAAATCCTTGTTGATTTCATGGGCCTACTCTAGTTGTGACTTCCTACAGTCAGTAGCAGGATTTCAGCTGCTATGCGATGACAGGCCATGCTAGACTGGATGCTGCTTCCATAAGTAGAAGTGCTGCACACTTTGGAGGAAAAAGCTGTGTGTTTTCTGATGCAGGGTTGACTCCATCCACATTTGGAAAATGAGCTGGTGATCCGTCGGCTAGGAGACAGCACCGCTTTGTTAGCAGGTCGGCTGTCGTGGGCACGTAGCCCTGAAAAATTTGCCTTGCTCGGACGGATAATGTTGTAAGAGAGGGAAAGGAGCATTTGCATTCATGCGTGGCCTGGCTCTCAGACCAACAAATTTGTTTTAGCAGGTGTCCAAGAAAATGAATGTAACCCAGAAAAATCGCTTTATTTATTTGATTTCTACCCTTGCCGTCCTCCCTGTAAAGAGGCTCATGGTCAAAAGCGTGCGAAAATCACAATCAAATCTCACTAAACTGAATCATCAGGAGGGTGCTGCAAGATTACTGTTGCTGTTATTGCTGTTGTTGAGGTTGTTGTACATACCGTTCTCCTAGAATCCTTTCCCACTTACCGGAGTATCTGTTACTGCCTGTTGTGGCGGCCCCAATCCCCCTCCCCCTTTGGATGACACATACATGATGCAACCCAGCAAGCAGGTATATATATATATATGCACAGTCTATGTGTATATAAGAATGAATGAGATGTATTGGCATAGGAGAATATGTTTACCAGTCAGAGTCTGTCTGGGGTCGGCCAAGAGGTACTTCGAGGATTAACTGTCTGGTAAAAGAGGGCTTGACAATTAGGATGTGGCTTGCCTGTTAGTACTTGTCTGTTAGTATGTCTGTTGATAGGTTGATGTTTTGTTAGGAATCAGGAGGACTGTCTGCTGCTAGGGGTCTGCTGTTATCTGATAAGAATAACAGCAGACCCCTGTTATCTGGTCTTGCTATATCTGATAAGAACATAATGTGAAGCTGTTATAAGTCTGCCAAGCATTCTTCACCATGTTATACAGTAAACATTCTTCACATTTACTATGACTGAATAATTATTCTTTTATCTGCTGGCCCACACATGTGTATACTTCAGAGAAAACACAATTCATGATCTGTGTGCCTTTTTATACTCACGCTTGATCCGCTGTGTACAAACTCTCAGACATTTCCACATGCCCAAGTCTTCAAGACACACTCTTTGGAGGGTGGCCTCTGTAGCCAGCATTGCTGGGGGTGGCTGCTGGTGGTCCTGGTGGTCCAGCACCCTCCACTTTCAGGGTGGGTTGACTTCACAGCTGAGCTCTACACCCCCCCCCCCCCCGCCGGATTTCAGCTTCCGTGGCTGCTGTCCTGCTGTCTGTATCCATGAATCTCATCGGGCTGATCACAAGTCTCCACACTGGGCACCTTCCAGTAACCCTGAGTTCATGCTGCAGCACCAGTTCTGCTTAGCAAACATGGTGTGGGAGGTGTCTAGCATTGCACACTGAGCTCCTGCTGGCATGCCGTACAGAGGAGGAGCAGGATTAGTTCACGATCATCCCAGAGGGCAGGACACACAACAATGGGCTCAAGTTATAGGAAGCCAGATTTAGGCTGAATGTCCTGAAAAACTTCTCAACTATTAGAGCAGTACAACAACAGAACCAATGACCTTGGGAGCAGGTGAGTGCTCCAACACCGGAAGCATTCAAGAGAAATTTAGACCACCATCTGTCAGGTCTGCTTTGACTTGCATTCCTGCACTGAGCAGGGGGTTTGATTCGATGGCCTTCTAGGCTCCTTCCAACTCCATGATTCTGTGATTCTATGATACTAAGCCAGGCTTCTCCCCCCATTTGAAGCTTGACAAGAAAGCACCTTGGCTCCGGGACCATTTCCTGCACTAGACAAAAGCACAGGAAGCTCTCTGGAGGGAAACTGCCCCTTTCTATTCAGTTGCAGTAGCTGCACCTGCCTGGGGGATTTTGCTGGCAGAAAAGATGGTGGAGAAAATTCAGGATGAGAGGAGAGACCTGAGGGGCGCGGAACCTACACAACGGATCCACAGGCCGTTCTCCATGCCCTTTGGAGAGCCTTCGGTTTTGTTCCAAATGGGTCTCCTTCCCATTTTTCTTTCTCCAGCTCTTGGCCCGGGAAGCTGCGTGCGGGGAAAGTTTTCCCACCCCTTACGAGCCGTTTTTTAATAGGGACACATCAGTGGTGCCGGACATGCCCTTGTATGAGTGCTGGCAGGTAGGATTGTACCCCAGGAAGCCACTGCTGTAAAAAAGGTCTCCAGCTTTGTAGGCATCTTTTAAAGGTTAAAGACATTAGGCACAATATTACATTTTTGCGGGCTAACCTTTACCTAATTAAGTTGGTTACACAAGCCTTCTTTCATGTCAAGAGAATGGAGAGGAAGGCGGGTGGGGAGCCTGAGCCTCAAAACGTACCAACGAATGGAGGAAAGGCTCGTGGAATAATGACATTTCCTCAGCTCTCTTGCACACAAACAGACTCCCGCAGGGACTCAAATTCAAAATGACAAACAAGAATAATCTGTTTTCCACTCTAGCATTTTATAAGAAAATGGAGCAGCACGTAATATAAATCAAACAAATTTGTTGTCATTAGCCAGGGTGCATTTTATGCCTGAGATTTCTTTGGGAAAAGACGGCTGGCTGACAAAGTTTCAGACTACTGCTAACTGTCCCTTTTCATAAGCTAGGCGACTGGAAATTATGATGATGATGATGATGACAAGGTGACATGAGATCTACAGGAAATAAAGAAGGAAATTTCCATGAAAATTGGAGATTAATTTACTTCTAAAGTTATCTTTCCCTTCTTGAGAAGGTTAATCATCCTTCTAACAAGAGCCAAAAAACAGCCCTTCACAGGCCTTGAAACCATGGGTTTCCTTATCCAGGAGGTGATCTCTGTCTTTATCTCATTCTTCTTCTTCTTCTTCACAGCTTCCCATTTCCCTGAGCAGAGAGACGTTTTGGGGCAATGGGAGTATAACACAGGGTTAGCATCCTTTTGGAGGCACCACCCCTGAAGGAACAGGCTTGGGCCTATTTGCAAATATCCAGCTTGGCAGTACATAGACAGAGGCAAGCAGCACATCTGGGCATGCACATCTGGATCTCAGGTGATCTTCCCTTTTATAATTGTTGGTCATTTAGTTCTATTTTGACAGTTATACCCTGGATCCTTTATCACAGAATCCTGGAATCATGAAGTTGGAAGGGGCTTCTAAGGGCCTCGAGTCCAATTCCCCGCTCAAGGTACAAATACAAATCAAAGGATGTCTGCCGGATGGTGGTGTAAATTTCTCCGCTGCCATACTGCTCTAACAGATAGAAAGTTTTTTCCTGATGTTCAACCAAAATCTGTCTTCCTGTCGCTTGAGCCCACCGTTGTATGTCCTGCACTCTGGGCTGATCGAGAACAGATCCTGCCCCTCCTCTGTATGACAGCCTTTCTAGTATTTGTCTTGTCCATTGCCACTATCTTGATTTTTAGATCTGTTGTTTTGTTATACTGTATAGGTAAAGGTAAAGGTTCCCCTTGACATTTAGTCCAGTTGTGTCCGACTCTAGGGGGCGGTGCTCATCCCCGTTTCCAAGCCATGGAGCCAGTGTTTGTCTGAAGACAATCTTCCGTGGTCACGTGGCCAGCGCGACTAGACACGGAACGCCGTTACCTTCCCACCGAGGTGGTACCTATTTATCTACTTGCATTTTTACATGCTTTCGAACGACTAGGTTGGCAGGAGCTGGGACAAGCGACGGGAGCTCACTCCGTCGCGTGGATTCGATCTCACAACTGCTGGTCTTCCGACCTTGCAGCACAGAGGCTTCTGCAGTTTAACCCACAGCACCACCACATCCCTTTGTTATATAGATGTATCTTATTTTATATTTTTGGTTTGGGTGGGATTTGGTTGTTCTTTGTATGTTTATTTTACTGTTGGAAACCGCCCTGAGTAGTGCCAAAGCCACTAGAAGGTGTGGTATAAATATATAATAAATAAATAAATAAATAATAAATATCTGGGCATGCAACATGTTCAACTCCTCTGGACTATTCGGCTTTTAGAGGAACACCGATGCTTCATGGCAGCTCTTGGAAGATTTATCTATTCATGTGACTGACGTTCAGGCTTTCTCCGAAGAACAAGACTCAAGACGTCAGATCAAGTAGATGCCAATGATCTTTATACAGTCAACCCTCGACTTACGAACTTAATCCGTTCCGGAAGGACCTTCTTAAGTCGAAAAGTTCGTAAGTCGAATCAGCATTTCCCATAGGAATGCATTGAAAACCAATTAATCTGTTCCGGCTGTTTTTGGTTCTTAGGTCGAGGGGCGGTTTGTAAGTAGAAGCATTAGTTCCCATAGGAACTAATGCAAAGCCGGTTAATCCGTTCCTACCACTAGGGGCAGAATTGTTTTTCTTTTTTTCCCTTTTAACCTAAGATGACTTAGGTTAAAAAAAAAAGGAAAGAAAAGAGGGAGGGAAGGAGGGAACAGACACCTTTTCAACAGAACACCTTGAAAGTTCAAATTTCGCGCTTTCCCCGCCTCCCGCACATTTTTTTTCCGGTTCGTAACTCGAAGCAAAGTTCGCAAGTCGAGGCTATATTTTTCTATCAGAGCGGTTCGTAAGTCGAAATGTTCGTAACTAGGGCCGTTCGTAAGTCGAGGGTTGACTGTATGTCTTATTTGCCACCCTGTTCTCTGGGTGAAGTTTCTGTTGTTTCTTTACTGGCCTTTTCATATTTTGGGTCTTCACACCGTCATTTCCAATGAAGTAGCTCTTTGGAGTTCTGTTTCTGATGCCCGTCTTTTCTGGTATCGGCCTCTGGCTCACCGGAGCAAGGTCTGTGGAGCTAAAAGAGAAGCAAGGTTTTGGGAGAACAGCGATCACCCACTTCCTCCAGTTGGCCAACTCGGTCCGAAGCAAGAGCCCTACGACACTGGCTCCTCTTCACGTCCATGCGGTCGACTCAATAAAGGTTAGCTAATTTCAGTGGGACCAAGAGAGACTGTGTTTCTGGGGATAATCTGACAGGACCTTTTAAACTCGTCTCATCTGGCCTCTGTGTTGCTCTTCTGTCCTTCCCTTAACCTTTACTCCTCATGGTCTGCCACTCTCACTAATCTGAAAATAATCTGTTATCAGAAGGGTGTGTATGGGTTCAGCATCCTTTTTTCTACAGGGCCCAGTCGATGCTCTAACAGGAAGTCCACTGCAGAGGTAAAAAAACGGCTGTCCTGCACTTAGCAGACACATCACTGTCTTGAGGGAAGGACAAAATGCCACCTGGCCTCCATGCCATGGACAGAAATCAGTCTGGCTGGCACCTGGCTCTCACCTCAGCCTGGCAGCGATGGCAGAGCACCTCCTGCCAAACCTGGGAATTTCCAAGAGATCTTTGAAAGCATGGCTGTTTAGATAGGCTTTCCCGGAGAGCTCATCTTCATAGCGCAGGCGTTTTTCAGCGCTTATATTATCTGTTCTGCCACCTTGCCTTTTGAAATTAGTTTTAGCTATTTTGGTGTTGTTTTTTGTGTATGTGGACAGAGATGCTTAATTTTGGTTTTTCGTAGAGCTACTATGTTTAGTGCCTTTTATTGTCTGTTTTATTGTGTTGTGAACCGCCCAGAGTGGCCTTGGTAGCCAGATGGATGGTATAGAAGTTGAACAAATGAACAAACAAACAAACAAACAAACAAAAAGAAGCAAGCAAGCAAAAGATGGTGGGATCATCGGAAGGTACACTGCAAAGCTGCCAGGCACAGATGCCCCTGGTCTCTGGGGCTCCCCAGGCGCCTGCTTGCACCTTCAGGCGATCCCACTGTCCTTTGCTTTGGCAGGAGGTGCTCTGCCATCCTTGGCAGTCCTGATGTGAGAGTCAGCTGGTAGTGGCCGTATCCTGCACAGCCAAATTTGGCTCTCCTGCTGCTTCTCTCTTCTGCCTTTCCAACCATAAAAGGTCTGCCTTGTTTTGGAAGAACAGGAAGTCAATTAGGCAAAACGTGATCTGGATTTCAATGGGCCATCCAGGTTCCCATCTTTTTTTTTTGGGGGGGGGGAGATACCTTGGGTTTTTAATGTTTCTTGGTTCTCTATTTATGTCTTTGTGGGTGGAATTGTTATTTCCATTGTTGTTAGCTGCCCAGAGTGGTTCCCTGGCACTAGATGGGCAGGATATAAATGTAATGAATACATAAATAAATGATAAATGAAACACCCAGTCAGACCCTGGGCTGATGGCTCCAAGGGACAGAAAGGGTGGTGGTGCTGGTGACTGGGAGTAGGGAAAGACTCAGAAGGAAATCAGGTAGGGGCGATTGCCCCCCCCCCCCGGTCCATGTGCCGACTACACTCACAAGAGATCCCAAAGGGACACTCCAGAAGGGAGATCGGAGAATTAAATTTCTATCACTTATGTGGCATGCAGTGTTATATGGTCATGTTTATGTGGTTGCTTGGTTTTATTGTATTTTATCATTTGTATGGAGTGTTTTTATTGTTATAGAATCATAGAAATCATAGAAAAGTGAAGTTGGAAGGGGCCTACAAGGCCATCAAGTCCAACCCCCTGCTCAATGCAGGAATACCATCAAAGCATATCTGCCAGGTGATTGTCTAAGTTTTCCTTGAATGCCTCCAGTGCTGGAGCACTCACCAACTCCCGAGGTCACTGGTTCCACTGTCGTACTGCCCTAACAGTTAGGAATTTTTTCCTGATATCTGGCTTCCTTTAACTTGAGCCCATTGTTGCGTGTCCTGCCCTCTGGGATGATGGAGAACAGATCCTGCCCTTCCTCTGTATGACAGCCTTTCTAATATTTGAAAAGTGCGATCATATCACCCCTCAGTCTTCTTTTCTCAAGGCTAAACATGCCCAATTCTTTCAGCATTTCCTCATAAAGCTTGGTTTCCAGCCCCCTGATCATCCTTGTCGCCCTCCTCTGAACTTGTCCCAATTCGTCAGCATCCTTCTTGAAGTGTGGTGTCCAGAACTGGGCACAATACTCAAGGTGAGACCTAACCAGTGCTGAATAGAGGGGGACCAGCCCTTCACGGGATTTGGAAACTATACTTATATTAATGCATTATACATTATATGTATTGTCTCTGTGTTGTGTGCCATTCTGGGTCTATTTGGAAAAGAAAATAAACAATAAATAAATAAACATGCCCAACCCCGACCCCAACCCTCTCCCCATGACCGTGAGATGCTTGAGGATATCATGCCGTCACTCTGAGGGTGGGCTCTGCTCCCCAGGAATGCTTCCTTTGGCCAAAGGAAGCCTGTTTGCCTTTCAGGTGCTCCCAGGGGGCTCGGTTCTTCTTGCCACCCTTCTGGAAGAAAAGTTGGAGGTGCTTAGAAGAAATGGGGAGATCTTTGGCCACACCAGTCTGGCAGGGGAAATGCTCTCCAAAGGCTCTGCCTCCCTCACACCCGATTACCCCTCTCCTCTTTTCTCCCTGCCCTCTGTCCCCCCAACCCCTTCCTCACTTTATGTTGCATAAAGTCAGGCACATGCAGTGACATCCTCCTACCCCAGGGAGTGAGTTGAACTATTTAGTCCTTGAAAAGGAATTGGCATGTGGGAATCCTGAGGGCTATGGGCTCAGATGTAGGTGCCCAGTAGGGTGTAACGGACAGAGTGGCAGGCTAAGACCCATGAGACCTGGGTCTGAATCCCCGCTCAGCCATGGAAACACTCAAGAAGGAGGGGTTGACTGGGAAAACCACTCCTTAAATCTCTTGGCTGGCTGGATAGCTCAGGGGTTGATGTCTCTGGCTGTGGAGCCAGACGTTGGGAGTTCGATTCCCCCCACTGGGCCTCCTTGAGAGGGGCTGGACTTAATGATGATCCATAGGGTCCCCTCCAGCTCGGCAGTTCAGACGTTACGAGGGGTGATAGGATAGCACTTTTCAAAGACTTGAAAGGTAGTCTTACAAAAGAGGGGCAGGATCTGTTCTCGATCATCCCAGAGTGCAGGACACGCAACAATGGGCTCAAGTTGAAGGAAGTCAGATTTCAGTTGAATCTCAGGAAAAACTTCCTAACTGTTAGAGCAGTACGACAATAGAACCAGTGACCTCGGGAGTTGGTGAGTGCTTCAACACTGGAGACCTTCAAGAAAAACTTAGCTCATCACCTGGCAGATATGCTTTGATTGTATTCCTGTGTTGAGCAGGGGGTTGGACTTGATGGCCTTATAGGCCCCTTCCAACTTCACGATTCTATGATTAATGAACTGCTGATAGCTCAGTGGCTTAGGTCTCTGGCTGAAGTGCCAGAGGCTGGGAGTTCGATTCCCCCACTATACCTCCTGGGAGAAGAGCCAGCCTGGGTGGCCTTGAGCCAGCTGCACAGTCCCAGGGCACACCCTAGAGGAAGGGAATGGGAAACCACTTTTGTCTATTTTCTCCCTGGAAAACCCTGGAAGGGATTGCCATAAGTCTGAACTGATTCGACAGAACATGATGATGATAAATATCTTGCCTTGAAAGCCCTGTTACACCCCCTCACATTTCATAAATATTTTAGCACATCTTTTCATGTGACAACACTGAAGAAATGACACTTGGCTACAAGGTAAAGCAGTGAGTATACAGCTTGTATAACAGTGTCAATGTGCTGTCCCCTCAAAATAACGCAATACACAGAGCCATTAATGTCTAAACCGCTGGCAACAAAAGTGAGTACACCCCTAAGTGACAAGGTCCAAATTGGGCCCAACGTGTCACCACCATGCTTGACTGGAGGCACGACACACTTGTCTTTGTACTCCTCACCTGGTTGCCGCCACACACGATTGACACCATCTGAACCAAATAAGTTTATCTTGGTCTCATCGGACCACCGGACATGGTTCCAGAAACCCATGTCCTTAGTCTGCTTGTCTGCAGCAAACCGTAGGTGGGCTTTCTTGTGCGTCATCTTTAGAAGAGGCTTCCTTCTGGGACGACAACCCTGGAGACCAATTTGATCCAGTGTGTGCGGCGTATGGTCTGAGCACTGACAGGCTGACCCCCCACCCCTTCAACCTCTGCAGCAATGCTGGCAGCACTCGTACATCTATTTCCCAAAGCCAACCTCTGGCTATGACGCTGAGCACGGGCCCTCAACTTCTTTGGTCAACCCTGGCGAGGCCTGTTCTGAGTGGAACCTGTCCTGTTCAACCGCTGGATGGTCTTGGCCACCGTGCTGCAGCTCAGTTTCAGGGTTTGGGCAATCCTCTTATAGCCTAGGCCATCTTGATGTAGAGCAACCATTTGTTTTTTCAGATCCTCAGATCGTTCATGACCATGAGGTGCCACGTGACCAGTCGGAGAGAGTGAGAGCAAGAACACCTGCTCCCCCTTCACACCTGAGACTTGTGACATGAACGGGTCTCATGACACCAGGGAGGGGAAACGGCCACTTGGGCCCAATTTGGACCTTGTCACTTAGGGGTGGACTCACTTTTGTTGCCAGCGGTTTAGACATGAATGGCTGTGTGTTGCGTTATTTTGAGGGGACAGCACATTGACACTGTTATACAAGCTGTATACTCACTGCTTTACGAGTTGTAGCCAAGTGTCATTTCTTCAGTGCTGTCACATGAAAAGATATACTAAAATATTTATGAAATGTGAGGGGGTGTACTCACTTCTGTGATATACTGTACACTGTCTGACCATCAGTAACACTTTTCAATAAGCCTGGCACCGTCCTGCACAACGAGCAGGACAATTTGCACTCTGTATTCCTTTGGGGGGTGGATGCTGCTGCTTCTGGGGTGTGTGTGTGTGGGGGGGGAAGTGGCTACAGGGCAAAGCAGGTTGATAATAGCTCAGAGAGTCAGAGGTCCAAAGCCAGCCCAAGTCGGATCTCACGTCTGCACCATTCACCAGCCTTATCCACAACTTTCAACACACCCACGCACCCACCCCTTGTCGTCATGGCAACCATCATGTCTGCACATTATGGGCATCTAATAGCATACAAATTCCACTTGTTTCCCCCTCGTTGATCAGCTAAGAGGCTTTTCAGCAGAACTGTGAAAACCAGGGGGAAAATGAGAAAGGTGTTTACATCTGTGTTGTCTGGGCAGAACAGCTGGGATCGAGAGGCTGTGCTGCACATCGCGATGGATGTGACTCGGGTGAGACTGTCGGCAAAGACACACACACGGAGCGCTGGGGGGGGTTTGTAGTTCTCCCCCGCAACAGGCCTGGGAATCCTCTGGGAGAGAATCCGCAAACCAGGAATGAACGGAGGGTGCCCCCAGGGTCTTTGCAATGGCTGGTGGTGGCTCCGATGCCCAGGGGCTGAGGCGTCCCCTCGGAGTTTTGCTCTAAAGGACCTGTCAAGGGGGCAGAACCTCGCTTGGAAGCAGGGTCCTTCTTGAAGGGACTAGATGGACATGCGGAATGGACTGACCTCTCTTTCCCCAGTGATATGGGACTCACCCCAACCCCACGGGGCCCATCACGATGGCTAGGCTGGCAGGGCTCTCTGGAGTTGCCACCCCACCCGTCTCCCGGCCCCCGCCCACTAAAGAGAGACAGCTTAGGCCAGCCATTTAGTGGCCACTTAGAAAAGGAGGGCACGTGTCACCCAAAGGAAGAAAAGGGAGGCAGCTCCCTGGTATGAAATTATCCCGGCTTATTTATAGGGAAAGGTGCACAATCTGAAAGATGTACCATTTAGACAGCATTGTGGTGCATTTCGTTCTTCCCGAAAGAAAGAAAAAAACCAAGTCGTGGGTAGAATAAAGGGAGAGAGGGAAGGAGGGAGGGAGGGAGAAGGCTGCCCAAGTTAGGCCAATCAATCAATCAATCAATCAATCAATCAATCAATCAATCAATCAATCAATCAATCAAAGCAAAATGTGCTGCTTATATACTGCTTAAAACACTCTCTGGGCGGTTTAAAATTTCCTTATGCAGGCTAAACATTTCACACACCCTGCAAGCTGAGGTTTTACCAACCTCAGAAGGATGGAAGAATGAGTGAACCTTGAAGCCGGCTACCTGGGAGTGAACCCTGAGTCATAAGCAGAGCTTTGGCTGCAGGACAGCCGTTTAGCCACTGTGCCACGAAGCTCCAAGCAAAGAACTGACTTGGGAACATCTGGCCACTTGAGATGAATTTCTGCCTCCTGGGCCGGACAAGCTGCATCCAAGGGTATTATTAAAGGAACTTGCAGGTGTAATCTCAAAACCTCAGTCTCTAATCCTGGAGAATTCTTGGAGACCAGGTGAGGCCCCTGAGGACTGAAGGTGAGCAAATGTCAGCCTCATTTTCCAAAAAGGAGGTGAGGAGGGGAGAGAGGATCCAGGGAACTCCTGGCTGGTCATCTTGACATTGCTATCAGGAAGGTTTCTAGAAGAGACCATTAAACAGTTGGGTGGTGAGACCTTAGGAAAAAAAGGCAGTGATTTCTAAGACTCAGCTTATTTTCTAACACTTTAGATACATTTCATTCTTAAGCACCCTATTAATTTTTGTTAGAGTTTTGATAGAGCATTTTTGTTACAGTAGTCACTTATATTTCTAATTTCGTTCATTAAGTCTTCGTAGTCATACTGCTATAATACTGCATTCGGTTTTTATAGTTAAGGTTTCAGATATTCAATCGGCAAGAGTCTATAACACATTTATACCTGCTTGCATATGCCTGTTCAATAAAACAAAGGAAGATACTTCTCTTTTTGGGCATTCAGTTGATCTGTCTTGCATGGGGAAAAGAAATGAGAAGGATATTCGGAAGAAAGAATTGCACAAGGTAAAAAACTATTTCTCCGGGTCTCACTGGGATTAACCATTCTGAGCTGCAATCATTGCATCTGAGGCTTTGTCCCATCCACCCTCATGATAGCATGTGTGCTCAATGGGTGGAGCTTGTCAACTAATGGATGCCAGGATTATGGGCTTTGGTCTGCAGGGCAACTGTGCAGTCCAATCTGTTATTTTCTCTCTGTGTAATACTGAAATAGTGCTATTCCAGTTTGGAGAAAAAAATTATTTTTTTAAAAATGTTAAAAATAACCCTGGCCATGGCAGCAGTGAGTGGCTGTGAAAGGCAGCTGGTGTGAGAGTAGGCAGGTGCAGGAGGAAACCCCACATGCCATGGGTTTGCAGTGCCTGCCCTCCTTCCACCTGGCTGCCTCTCACAGCTACTTTTGCTGCTGCCAGTGTTACTTTTAATATTTGCTTTACTTTTTCCTTGCAGTCTGAAACCTGCGATCCTGGCATCTCTTACTTGACAAACCTCACACAGTCGAAAACACATGCCAGCGTGAGGGTGGGCAAAGCCTCAAATGCAACAATTTTAAAAGCTTGTGTAGCCCCCTCGACCGACATACAACACAGCTTAAAAATGGATTAAAAGTTGTCCCAAGAGGACACATTCACCAACCTCAAACCCACACGACAACCACATGGCTTTAAACTAATTTCAACCCCTTCGATCCATCACCAGTTTATTTTGGAAGTATAGTCGTGCCCTAACCTAGGAAGCACAGAAACGGGGGTTGTTTCTTCCATTTACACAGTTTTTTACTGCAACAGAGTACAGACTCACAATGCTACGCCTCAGGACAATCCAGGCTTTTTGTGAAGAAGGGCCTGTGTTCTACCTGCAGCATCTCCTGTTCCAGGATTTGGGGTTGTTGCTGATGATGGGAAGGTCCCGTCTCCACTCAAGACCTTGACAGCTGCTTCCCGTCTGGGCAGTGGGGCGGAAGCCGGACTCTGTAGAAGGCACACATCACAGGTCACACCCTCACTCATGGAAAGGGAGTTTCTGCCTGTTCCTTTGCTTGCTTTCATGGGAATCTCCCATTTCTTCTGCCATGCACAGAAGAGGACCCTCCACTGCAAAGGCCGTTAGGCACAGGTCCAGAACAAAGGGTGGAATTCTGGGTTTGATAGTTTTGAATACGAATCTCACCCAGCTGCGGAGTCTCTACAGGGTGACTTGGGGGATAAGATCCAGTGTGTTCCGTATGGCTTGCTCCCAGCAGTGCATGTAGGGGGAGGCAGAAAGAAATGGCAAGGAGCAAGAAATGGCACGCACGCACCATGTGGTGGGTAAAGTTTTTGAATATTAAAAATGTAGACGGACGGAAGAGATCAAAGGAGGGGTGCAAATGTTATGAGTGACAGAGTGTGTGTGGGCTCCAGAAAGACCAGCACCTCAGACCTGAGAAGAAGAAGATGGAGAAATCGCAAGGGAAGATGGGATTGGGTGCCTAAGACAGAGCTGCAAAAGAAGATGCAAGTCGCAGACAGAGACAGTTTCGTTATTAATAAGAGACGGCTGCATGGGCAAAGGTTTGGACTTTCGCACTTGTTGTGCCCAGACAAGAGGGAAGTGGAACTGGAGCAAGAAGTCCAAAGATAACTAAAACTGGAGAAAGCAGGCTTAAGAAAGAGGAAGCAGGCTTGTTGTTGTTGTTGTTTAGTCGTTAAGTCGTGTCTGACTCTTCGTGACCCCATGGACCAGAGCACGCCAGGCCCTCCTGCCTTCCACGGCCTCCCGGAGTTGGGTCAAATTCATGTTGGTCGCTTCGGTGACACTGTCCAACCATCTTGTAAGCAGGCTAGCTGACGCCAAGTCTGTGGCAGAGGGAACAAACTGTACACATGAAAGGAAGCATTCCTGCATGGCAACAGATGGTATCTGCCCAGGAAACCAGAGTCTGACGCCTGCTCACGCACAAGGGAGTTCTATGCCTATAAGAAGGATGACCCAGGAAGAGACAGGTGGGCTTCGACAGGGCTGCAAGGATTGCTCCCATCGCTCTTACCGAAAGACTGATCCCCCAACAGAGGAGGGCCTTCTGGATGAGTGAGTATCTTGTGTGAATGGGAAGGATGAAAGAGAGCCCTCTTGGTACCTTTTGTCTTATATCCTATGTCTTAGCTCTCATCAATAAATGTTACATGAATAGTGCTTAACCCCAAATTATTGGTGTATGGGCTTCTTGTCAGTAGTCTGGCTGGGCTTTCTCTCTCTCTCTCTTTCCTCTCGTGGTCCCTCTCCCCAGGATATTAAGAACAGGAACCCATTGGGGGTAACACAAACGCCAGGCGAAGGCCGCAGAGCGAGAGGCAGCCTGCTTGGCTGTTTTCCCCAGGGCAGGCTCCGATCCGCTCGCTTGCCGTTCGGGGTCTCCTCTTCTTTCCCAATCTGTCCCTCTACAAGGCGGCGGCAAGCGTGTTCTCTGCCGGCAAACCAGATGGGCAGAGCCTTCTGCGTGGGAGATTCTGGGGCAGAGAGGGAGCAGGTGGACAGCTGGTGAGCAAACCCAGATAATCCTGCCCAGCGCCTCAGCCTGTTTCCAGCCCACTGCTCCGCTGAGCCCATCCAACCATTCACTCCTTGTGTGAGCACATGTGCAGATAAGCATGCACCATATCCCATAGAGCGGGAGAAGGGGGGGGGTCAAGAGGCAGGGCTGGCGTTCTTTCCTGAAACGCTAAGATTGATGTTGTTCTTCAGTTGAGTTTGATTTATCTTATTTGTATTTGTTTTGTTTTGGTCGTAAAGGCAGAGGCTGACAAACACAGCCGCCTCTTCAGGAAACACACACACACCCCCGATTTATTTTTTTGTTTGTTTCGGTTAATTATGCAGCCACAGATAAAAATGGCTACATTCACCCCCTAAAGAGTATTTCATGCCCAACGTCTCAGACGTGGAGCAAATGACCCTCACTCAGTGGGGAAAGCTCCTCCTTTGCCTGCAGAAAGTGCTGGACCATGTCTCTGGTTAAACGGATCAGGCCGAAGCAACGGGAAGCCTGCAACAGGAGGACGGAAAAGGAGTTGGGGATAAGGTAGCCGTTTCCTCTCGTTCAGCCCATGCACCACACTCCCATGTGGCAAGAGGCGTCTGGGGGCCCAGCACATACCAAGGGTCCAGTTTCCTTCTAAGGAGGTCACTGAAAGCCTACAGCATTTCTGTAGTACAAGGGTTATTTGCAGATATTTATAGAGGGGATGGTGGTGGTGGTTACAGCGTTAGCTTCACAACAGGTTTCTGTTCACTATCAGATTTCCAGAGCAAATCCGTGCCATAAGATTTCTGGCTGACCACAACAGGAACTAGTCATTAACTCTCTTCTTCTTCTCCTTCTTCTCCTCCTTCTCCTCCTCCTCCTCCTTCTTCTCCTTCTCCTTCTTCTTCTCCTTCTCCTTCTTCTTTCCTTCTCCTCCTCCTCCTCCTCCTCCTCCTTTTTTGTCTTCTTCTCCTTCTCATTTCCTTCTTCTTCTCCTTCTCCTCCTTCTTCTCCTTCTCCTTCTTTTTTGTCTTCTTCTTCTCCTTCTCCTCCTTCTTCTCCTTCTTCTTCTCCTTCTTCTCCTTTGCCTTCTTTTCCTTCTCCTCTTCCTCCTTCTTCTTCTTGTGATCTTTTGTCAAGTCACTTCTGAATGTTGTCAATCCTAATAGGGTTTTAGAGGTATGTGAGATGTTCAAGGAAAGACTTCGGCCCCGAGTTAGACTTGTGGCCAAGTGGGGATTTGAACCCAGGCCTCCTGAGTCCCGGTTCACCAGTCTGTCCAGTCAGTGCACTGCTTCACACTGGCTCTACCAACCCCTTTATTTAAAGTTCATTCTTCCTTGGCAAGAACTGGCACATTCGTGGACTGCGGGGGTTGGAGAAGAGGCCTTTTGTGTATAGATCCAGAGGCAACGACATTGAACAGGACCAACAGTCGATCCTTTTTAATTTCTTTAATTCTTTGAATTCAGAGGGGCCTCTAAAGCCAACTCTAACTCTTTGCTCAAGGCAGGAATCCAAACCAAAGCAGATCCGACAGACGGTTGTCTCAATTTCTCTTGAAGACCTTCAGTGATGGAGCCCTCACCACCTCCCGAGGTCATGGGTTCCATCGTCATACTGCTCTAACCATTAGGAAGTTTTTCCTGACATTCAGCCAAAATCTGGCTTCCTGTCACTTGAGCCCATGGTTGCGTGTCCTGCACTCTGGGATGATGGAGAACAGATCCTGCCCCTCCTCTGTCTGGCTACCTTTCAGGTATTTGAAAAGTGCTCTCCTATTTCCCCTCAGACTTGTCCATTCTATTGATTTCTTTCCACAAACACAGACTTATAATTTGGTATACCTGTGTGTGCTTATGTTGGAGGAATAATTCATATTACTCCCTTTCCCTCCAATATCTCAGTCAGAGGTTGGAAAAGAGGTTCTTCACACAAAAGATTCTAGAAAGTGTAGCCCAAAAAGGTGTTTTTTCTCTAAATTGTTTCATTGTTCTTTTGACTTATATACCTTTTCCACAGCACATAAAGCACTCTCTGGGTCATTTACAATTTTTAATTATGCAGGCTACACATTGCTCCCCCCCCCCCGGCAAGTGAGTTCTCAGTTAACCAATCTCAGAAGGACAGAAGGCTGAATCAACTTCAAGTCAGCTACCTGAGCCCATTGGGATTGGACTCTGGTTGTGAGCAGTCTTCACTGCAATATTGCAGTTTAACCACTGCACCACAGAGCCCTTTTGTGAGGTCTGATCTCACTCGTAATCTTCTAGTACAGCTGCAGTAAAATGAAAGCTGGACAGGATTTCTTAAACGTAACAACACAGGAAAGAGCTGACTGATGTTCAGGTTGACTCCTGCTCCATCTGGCTCAGGGCTCAAGGCAGGATGCTTTCTAGCCTTACCTGGAGACCCTGGATATTCCCAGGTGGCCTTTCACCCAAGGATTAACTGGGACCGATCCTGCTTAGCTACTGGGATCCGATGAGATCAGGTGCATTCACGGTGGGAGAAAACCCGTGTGAACAATGCTTCCCCTTTCAGCAGACTTACCTGTGGACAGCCAAGGGCCCTGGAGGTATTTCGCCAGGATAGCAGGGTGGTCTCTTGCTCCCAGAAGAACCCATCCGTGGAGGGAAAGCCCATTGCTGTGCAGGCAAGATGCTTTTCTGCCCTGCTTGATGAAGGATCAGCCTGGAAGGACTTCATTCATCCTCACTGATCTCCCCACCTAACAGACTCTTGGTGGTGCCCACCACGTGGCCTCCTGTCACTTTCCTTCTAAGCCAATGCTCTCCTCCTTGGCGGGGATCCTGTGGCTGACAGGGAGAACTTTATAAAAGGGGGAGAAAAAGAGGGGGCGGTGAGCCGGGTGAAGAAGGGCCAAAAAACAGAGAGAGGCGTGAAGTTTGCAGGTTTGTGCCCGTGTATGATTCGACACTGCTTCCGTCCCTAAAGCCCTCCCAGAAGGAAACACATTTGCTCCTGAAGTAGACGGCTCCCCCGAATTTCAGGAAGACCTGAAAAAAAGAAGAAAGGGGACTCAGGATGGGGCCCTGCGGAGAGGAACAGGTGCAGTTTGTTCATCATGGCTGATTTCACCGGGGGGGGGGGGGAGAGGGCAGGAGGAAGGAGGAAAGGGGAGAGGAGATGCCCCAGAGATGTCGCTCCCCCTGTGCAACCCCATTCCTTCCTTCCTTCCTTCCTTCCTTCCTTCCTTCCTTCCTTCCTTCCTTCCTTCCTTCCTTCCTTCCTTCCTTCCTTCCTTCCTTCCTTCCTTCCTTCAGATGTATGTTTTTGCAACCAGAGATGTTTCTGGCACAAACCATCAAACGGAGAGAGAGAGAGAAGTGCAGAACGGAAGCCTTTTGTTCCAACTGCGCTGGTACGGCATGATCTAAAGGCTAATTTAATTTTAAATTCCATTTAGGTAAATCCGTATATAAATGTTCCACTTTATTGCAAAGCTGTAATATTTCTCACTATTACTATTTTGAGCTGTAATTAATCTTTCATGTTATTAGGCCCAGAATTACAAGCTGAGAGCGAGTGAGGCAGGCTGTAACAAGGAGCCGGCGCCCTATTAACGTGCCAGAAAGGTATATTTCATTGCCTTTATTGCAAGGGAGAAATGGAGCACCACCTGCTGAAAATATAATTATTGTTACTTTATTTAAAAAGGGGAAATAGGAGTTTGCCTGTTTGCCAATATTTGGCCATCTTTCACTGCCATGACAACAGAACATGATCTGACGGAATTTCCGCACAGGTGCCTTCAAAAGCACAGATTTGCAGAGATATAAGTTTCACTGGGCTTGACTTTCAAGACTAGGTCTTGAGAAGGAGTCCATTAATTTGAAGGAGGGCTCCATTCATATATCTTCATTCTGGAGATCTGAGATGTTGTCCTCTGCAAGTCCATTGTGATGAATGGGGGCAGCCCATTGCCCGGTCCATGGGGTTTGCCCAGGAGAAGGTCCTTCCGGACTCTTCCCTCAATTATGTCTCCACATCATTTCTTTTGAAGTTACTACCACAGGTAATGAGAAACACTTTCCTTGAAGGTCTCTAACCGTGATCCATGACACTGCAACGAATAACTGAATTAGAGCAAAGGCATCCAGAACTGGTACCGTGAGAGGGAAGCAGAGAACTTTGCTTGAAGCTCCTTCATCCATGACTTCCCACATCTTCTCTGTTGGCAAAGGGATGGGATTGGCCACGGGTGCAGGAGCCCCTCCTCTTTCTGCTAACAGGAGGAAGCTTCTCTTATTTCGGGTGGTAGAAGTCCGCGGCTTCCTGCAGGTCGGCAGGCCCAGGGGATTGGGTCAAAGAGAATCCAAGAGAAGGGCATTCAGATAGAAGGTAGTAAGAGATCTTGGCTGCATAGAATGAATTATCTCTGGGATCAAGGTTAGGTCACGTGGGGTGAATTAGGGAGAGCAGCTCAGGGGGGAGGAGGAGGAGCAGAATCCGGCCGAACTTGAAAGAAGAAGGAGCAAGTCGATGTGGACACTAGAGCAGTGGTCCTCCAACTGGGGTGCCCAGATGTTCTTGGACTGCAACTCCCAGAAATCCTGGCCAGCAGAGCTAGTGGACTGCAATTCTGGGAATTGCTGTCCAAGAACATCTGGAGACCCCAGTTTGAGAACCACTGCTCTAGAGCAGAGCTGAGCGTGCAAGCAGTCAAGGAGGACCAGGGCAGAAGAAGCACAACAGCAGCAGAACAGAAATCGCGGATGCAGAGGGCCTTTGCAGAGAAGGGAGGACCTCCCTGGCTCTTCTAGCAGCCGACTTATGTCAGCCCCTTGCATTTGAGTCTTCTGGGAAGAGTGATCTCTCCTGCGTCACATCCCTTCCAGAGACTGATTGCTAGACCAGAAGGAAGACTTTGGGGGTAACCTCTTAAGAAACCTCCTTCAGAATTAAGTGGCCTGGTAGAATATGGCGATTTTGTACCTCCAGCAAAGTGTCTGCAGAAAAAAAGGTGGCACAACTTAATGCAAAGGCTTTTATTAGATCCATGTCTTGCTTGTCCTGGCGTGGTGCTTGCATCTGTTCCCACCTCCCCCCCGCCCCCCGCCCCATGGAGGCAGGGCTGAGAGGGGGAGTTCTGAACCGAAGCTGCTGCAAAATTGGCTCGGAAGCCAAAGGAGGTGGGCAGGAGAAGGAATATCTCACCGGAGAGGCAGCGTCTGGAGGTGCTTTGATGAAGAGGGTCGTTAATCCGCCGGGGAAGTGCTGACAATGGTTGGTTGTGGCAGGAGCTCTGCCTTCCACCAATTCCAAGTGACAGCTTGACAGCCTCTTCCTTTCGATGGCAAATTGATGGTTTAGGAAACATCCGTTTGCTGGGAGGATGAGTTTTCTCTTTAAACTACCCACAGTATTATCAGACATTGCAAGTTTCAGGGGCTGGAAGTTTTTTTTTTCCCCCTCAAGGCGCACCTGTTGCAGGATTGGCCCGTGCAACCCGTTCTAAAGGTGAGGAAGGAGCTCCCGGTCAAAAGCTCCCATGAAGCAGAGCTTGGGGATCAGCAGTAATTGTTGGCTTGCGGGGGCAAGTCGATGACCCGCCCTGGGCAGAAGCCAGGCTAAGAAAAGGATCCCATGAAAGAAAGGGAGGCTGAAATGAGCCAAGGGAGGTGAGGAAGATGAACAGGAAGGCCTGCTGGTCTCAGCCTCCCCAAGAACCTTGAGTTCTCAAGGTCAGGCTTGTTCCACCCTGACGTCTGCAGAAGCTTCAATTTAAAACAAAAACAACAGCATGGAAATAGATATGTGTGTGTGTGTTTTCCCTGGTGTATGCAAAGCTCTGCACCCTTTTAATTGTACACGTGCCCTTCTCAAATACTTTACACTGGCATAGGGCATGGTTTCCTAAACCACGGGTGTTCTGTGCACACGGAGCCCGGTCATCTACATGTTTGTACATATTTTTTATGTGGCGCAAAGCTCAGATAAAGAGAGACTGAGCCTTGATTGGTATAAAGACTTATAAGGCATGTATTGAATGAAATTTGTAAAGCCTTCCTTTGTAGGTGATCACGGAACAAAAGGAAAGCTAATGATGTGGGTGATCACAGACAATTAGGAAAGCAATTAACCTTAGAGAAAGTACAAAGAAGTCCGAGCCAGCGGAGCCTAAAGGCAACGCCTTGAGAACTCTTTTATTAACTTAGCAAGGGTTACATCGTATGTTGTGAGAATTCAGATAGGATACTGGTTACCACTGAAACAGATAACAACTAACGGCCTTGGGCAGGAGCTTCCCACATTCCTTCACGTATTGCTCAGCTCCGCCCCTTCCTGGATGAGGAATCCCTTGGTGCATGCCTTGGTCATCTTCTGTATTGACTACTGCAATGCTCTCTACATGGGGCTTCCCTTGGGTCTGAGCCGGAGACTGCAGTAGGTTCAGAATGCGTCAGCCAGACTGGTGGCTGGTATGCGCAGGGCTGACCCTGTTTTTCCAGTCTTGGCTTGCCCGCACTGGCTGCCCATTGTGTCCTGGATCAGAACCCATAAAGTCCTTTGTGCTTTGGGACCACATTACCAGTCGGAGCCTCCTTTCCTAGGTTCACCTACATGGCCCACTAGGTCATCCCAGGCCATGATCCTCTGGGTAGCCACACCAAGGGAGGCCAAGAAAACATCCACCAGAAACAGGGCCTTCTTTGCTGTGGCTCCAAGGCTTTGGAATCAACTGCCCGTGGAGCTGTGCCTGGCTCCCTCCCTCCAACGTTTAAAAGACTCCTGAAAAAATTGCTTTATAGAGAAATCTTTTTTTGGCAACCTTGTTTGATGTATTTTTTGCTGCTCTGTATTTTTATATGCCCCGTGCCGTATTTTATTCTGATATTTCTGCCTCTTGACATGTTGATTGATTGTCGTTTTGTGCTTTATTTTTACTTATATGTACTGTTTTTAGATTTTTGTAAACTGCCCCGAGTAGTGTGTTGCATTAATGGAGAGGTATAGAAAATTGATAAACAAACAAACTTTCTCTCTCTCTCTCACTGTTCCTGGTGGAGAGTCGGGGAGGATGTGGGAAGGATCCTGGATGGAGCCGACAGAATGCCCAGCGCCTGCATTCAAGGCCCTGTAACTGGATTCTGAACATGGCTGATCCATTTTCTAAGGAAAGGGGGGGCAGTCAGTCCCAGGAATCACTCTGAGCCACGAGGAGGGGTCCATCCCCCCCCCCACCATGAGTCGAGGCCACGGGTTCAAGACTAGGTGACTGGAGGCAAACCTCAAAGGTCAGAGACTGGGGGAAAATGTTTACTCTTTTGGACTGCAGCACCCAAAATCCCCAAGCCAGCAAGGCTGCTACTGGCAGGGGATTCTGAGAACTGTAGTCCATACAGGGATGTTTTGAACCCCTGAGCCTCAGCTGACCTGTCCATCCTCACACAATCAGAAAATGAGAAGATTGACTTCTTGGCTTATTCTACCGGGGTGTTTTCAGGCTTTGAGGGATCATGTTTCTGAACAGTCCAAAGGTCAAATTAGACAATCCCTTGAGAGGTAGAAGATGACCGGTTGTCCCTGTACCGGCTTTCCCCACCTCTGCTAGTGGTGAAGGAGCAGGCTTTGTTGTGATTGGTCATTGGGTGGTAAACATGGTCTTCATTCTGAAATCTGACTGCTCAGGCATGGAGCTCTGAAAGCATTATGTTTCTGGAAGGAAAAGGTGTCATTGGCTAATAACAGTGGCCTCTGAAAGCTGGCCTCTTGCCCACTTTGAGCTGAAAGCAAAACATAAATGGATAGCATCAATAAGAAAAGAGTGTTGAAAGCACGCATGACGGGAAAGGCTGCTCAGTGGGAGGGCACCTGTTTTGCCACAGAGGGTCAACTCATCTCCACTTGAAAGGATCTCAGGCAACAGAGCAAGGGGGGTGTGTGTGCCTTCTTCAGGGTGAGTCCTTGGAGAGCTGGGGCTGGCCAGAGCGAGCACGGTGGGCCAGGAGGAGCGAGGAAAGGCCATAGGCCTTGTTCATTCTTCTTCGCCGGGTGTGAGTGCCACTGGAGCACGTCCACTTTGGCAGGGCAAGGAGGGTGACTCCGGGAGGCCCTATTCCAGGAGATGTCCTGCCTCCGGGTGCCCTGAGAAGACGCTTCGTCGGCCGTTTTCCTCTCTTCCTTTACCACATGCAGAAAGAATCTGACCGGAGACAGAAGGGGAGAAAGTGTCTTTTCCCTGCTAGACCATTGTCCCGATGACCTCCCCCCCGGCTGCCCAGGGTTGTGTGGGGCAGGGTGCCAAGGGGCCACTTTGTTATCTGATGAGCCCCTTGCGGATGCTCGGCCAGCGCTTCCTTGTGAAGCTGGACGCAGCCCAAGCCCTTTCCGACAGGGGCCAGATGGAGGGCTCCCTAGTCGTGCGCCGAGTGCCTTTCCCTCCCTGTTGAATAGCCACCGGGTGCCCCCTTACTCATAGCCTTAGGGGGGCACAGGAGGCCACTGAAGCATTGGGGGCTTCCCCCTAGGTCTGCATTGGGGGTCCTCTTCCTGGGCTGTCGTTGTTGTTATTATGAGCCATCGGGGCTCATCTGGTGAATGGCAGTCCTTCTAGGGGAGATGTCACCACTGTGGTTTTATAGGGCTCATAGGGGATTTGAACCCAGGCCACTGGGGAGACCTCGTCGGTCACTCTCTCCACTCCACTGGCTCTCTCACATCTATCTCATGACGATGGCTATTTACATAGATCTGGTTCTCTTTCCCAGGTTTCCGAGCGGGTGAGTGCTGGGGCTGGCCGACCGCAGGGCCTCCCTCCTTTGCCAGACCGCTGCCAGTTCATAGAATTACAGGATAAACAGCATCGGCCGCCCTGGTTCTGAAATCCATGTGTCCCACGGGGCCCCCGTACCCCCACCCCTGGAAAGAAATGCTGATGCTTGGTTTTGAGACGTTTCCCATTGTTTTATTTAGCTCCCCTCCATCCCTCCCGGTATTTCGTGTTGCCTTGATCATGCAGATCAAGGATGGTTCGGGCAATTATTCCATCTGGACCTTTCCCAAAGAAACAAAAGTCAGAGTGTTTATGTAACAGGCCCCCACCCCACCCCGTGCGCGCCCACCGCAATCCGACGCTCCCTGCATGGTAATCAGAGCCCAGCGGCAGGAGCAGCTGCAGCAACGCCACGCTGACCGAGCGACCGTTCGCTTGCTCTGAACCATCTTCTTGGCAGGGCCATCAGGGAGGCCGTCCGGTTGACTTTGCTCCGGCGATGACGTCCGCCTGTCCCCCAAACGGTCTCCTGCTCCCTCCAATGAGGACTCTCCCCCCCGGTCTCCCTCATCATCATCCCTCTCATGTCTCTTCCAGGCCGTGTGTGAGGTCCACTCCCTCCCACCTTCTGGCCCTCCTCACGGCCAAAACTGGATTTATCCCCTTACAGGGGACCACCACGTTGTCAGGAGGCAGCCGTGGCGGTTCAAGAGGCTCCATCGGTGGGAGGAAGGCCTGTTGCGGGCTCAGGAGGCGCAGGGGAAGGGTCCGGGGACAGAGGGACCCTCCCACCGAAGGACTTGGGGGTGAAGAGAGCCGCCAGGAGAACTGTCGGGGAGCAAGGCGCGTGGGGTGAAAGGGACGTACGGGAGGAGCGAAGGCCAAGGGTCTAAGACGGAAGACCACCCAAAGGGCTGGTGGACTGCTTCTGTATATACTGTTCTGGAATAAAGTTGTCGTTTGTTGTTAGAAGCCACTCTCCTGTGTAGTGATGGCTACACCCCGCGGGGCCCTTTGACATCCCAACGTCTACAGGGGGCTTGGGGGCCCCCACAGTCCCTGGTGTTCGGAACGGCATGTCAAGTTTTTCCGGCCAGATGACAACAGGGCTCCCACGGTTTGCCATGCTGATGCATGCTGCCGAATCAAAGTGGGGGGGGGGGCAGAGAGAGAGAGAATGGGGAAGGCTTTCTATTTGAGCATCGGAGGGAATCTGGAAAGTTGTGTTGCTGGGTCAGGTCAAACAGAGGCGTTCTAAGAGATAAAAACCTTTCCCCAACCGAGACGCTGTCCTTGTCATTGCATACAGTTGTTTATATTATAGATTCCTGTTTTTGACAGTCTGTACTTTGGAATTATCACTTCGAGCTATAAAAGAGTAACTATTTTATTATCTGGGCGAGAACTGTTGTAGTGATTCTCCTGCTTTCAAAAGTAATAACATGTTATGGTTTTGTTACAAAGATTCCCCCTATGGCCTGTTTTGTGACCTCCCCAGCCGGTGAACTGGGACACGTTCCCCCCCCCACACACACACACACGTCAATCAATCCATTCAACCCTCAGTCAACAAAGACGACACGGATAGACAGCCTCTGCCAAGGACAGCCTTCCCCAACCTAGCACCTTCAAGCTGTGCTGGACTACATATGCCATCATTCCTTTACACACCATCACAGGGTTGAGATGCTGTAGTCCACCACATCTGTGGGGCTCCAGGGGCAGAAGGACAGCCTGAAAATTGGTCGGCTGTGCCTTCATATAGTTCTGGGGTTGGAGAGAGCAGCCATTCAATGCACAGCTGCCTCCTGGGGCTGGCCGGTAGCTGGGAAAAAGTGGCCCCCTAACATCAAGTGGGCCCCACGTGAGCGCCAGAGGGAAGGAAATGGACACAGTTGGCACCTCTTGGGGGGGGGGGAAATCAGCTACAATTTTATTGTCCTGGCTTTGGGGTTGAATCCAGAGTATCAGGAGACCCGAGGATCTGTTGCTGATCCACCCCAGCAGGAACCGTCTGATGGAGACCACGTGGACCCCTGTCCGCTCTGAGCCTCGCCGTCACCCGAGGGCAAAGCCAGGCCTTTGCCTGCCCAGCTCAGCCAATGGCTAGGATGACCCCCAGCTTCAGGGGCAGGACCCCATGACTGCCCCACCCCTCAAATTATGACAGAAATGAAACAGAGGTTGGGGGAAATGCAGCAACATAACACATGAGCAGCAGAGCACAACACATGTGCAAGTCCCCCCCCCCCCCAAAAAAAATTGGTGTGCAGGGAGGGAGGGAAGGCTGTGCTGAAGACAACCGTCAGCAGCAGGGCCAGCGGGCAGAGAGCGGCTGGACCGGAGTGAAACCTGCTCCACGCCAGTCTGCCTGCACCCAGTCTCTGGCCCCGCAGGAAGCTGCAGGGCACTGCCCAGCTGGCCCCAGAGCCTTGTGGGAAAGGGTACTGTGCTGCCTGCCAGCAGCGCAACCCAGGCCTCCGATCACTGTGGGCCCGCCATGCCAGGCGTTCCTGGGCAGCCAGGTGGATCAGGGCCCTGCACCTCCCTCGACTGAAATCAAGTGCACCTTTCTGCAGCCTCAGCAAACACACACACACACCGGGCCAAATCCAGCCTTGCAGGAATCCCATTCAAGCCCCTTTCCCCAGATAGCCATGCCTGGTGGCACAGTGGTTAAACTGTAGGATTGCAGCCAAAAACTCTGCTCAGGGTCAGCGTTTGATCCCAGGGGATTCTGGCAGCTGGCTTGAGGCTGACTCATCCTTCCCTTCTTCCGACGTCAGTAAAAAGAGTGCCCACCTCCCTGGGGAGGGGGTGGCAATGGGTAAAGGTAAAGGTTCCCCTTGACAATTTGTCCAGTCGTGTCCGACTCTAGGCGGCGGTGCTCGTCTCCGTTTCCAACCCATAGAGCTAGCGTTTGTCCGCAGACAATCCTCCGTGGTCACGTGGCCAGCACGACTAGACACGGAATGCCATTTACCTTCCCACCGAGGTGGTACCTATTTATCTACTCGCATTTTTGCATTTTGCATGCTTTCGAACCACTAGATTGGCAGGAGCTGGGACAAGCAACGGGGGCTCACTCCGTTGCGTGGATTCGATCTTACAACTGCAGGTCTTCTGACCTTGCAGCACAGAGGCTTCAGCGGTTTAACCTGCAGCTGGCATAATTAATAGTAAACTGCCCAGAGAGTGCTTTAAAGAGCTATGGGGTGGTATATAAGCATCACACAATGCTTTGCTTTGCTCTTCTGCACGGCAGGACTGTGTTTTTTTTGGGGGGGGGGTGTCTCTGATTTCACCTGGCTCCCTCCCTCCCTCCCAGTCTAATAAGCTGGAAGTGCCTCTCCCAAGCTTTTGTTAGTGGGAGGCAGTGCTTGAAGCTAAACAACACCAGCTTCTGTGGTGGTGCCTTTTCGCCTTTGCACCGGACTGCACCTCCCTCCCCAAGCACTTCAGCAGATCTAAAGGTGGCCCTCAGGGCTGGGGGTCGGGGGGCGCGTCATTTTCCTGCCATGACAGCCTTCCATTTGGGGCCCATGACAGCTTCTTTTAGGACCCCGTCTGGGAATGGCTTTGCTCTCTCCCCCCGCCCCCCCGGGCCTCCTTTGCCCATCCAATTCTCCTCTCTTGACTGGCCTTGGAGGTCCTCCAAAGCAGGGGGTCATCAGCTGGTCCCAGACTGGGGCCAAGCTCAGAGGACCCAACGCCTGCCCTGCTTGCCAAGCGCTGGAGATTTACACCTCTCCCCGCCCTTTCTCCCCCCCCCCCGGTGTTGAGGTGGCTCTTTCGCTGTATTTATGCCTGTGACCTTCTCTCTTGCACTCCTGACATGGCTTGATAAATTAGACTCTTACACGCACAGAGAGCCAGAGAGAGAGAGAGAGAGAGAGTAGACCTCGCTGTTTGGGAGACCTCCAGCAGAGGAGCCTCCCTTGCCAGTGGCTTAAAAAACACCCCCCTCTTCTGTTGGCAAGTCCTGTGGGACCAGTAAAGGGAGATGCTTGGTGGACTCCATTTTATGCCAGGCTCCAGTCCACGACCAACTCTGCCTGGCCCCTGCCCTGCCCCATCTCACATCCTGAAGTACATTCCCATTCCCGGAGGCCCTGGTCGTAGTAGGGGGAAGAGGAGGAGGCAAGGGGGTTGTTTGCAGGAGCCACAGACCGACCCCCGTTGGGCAGCAATTCTGCTTTCCCGGTCATAGGATCCTAGAATCCTAGAATCATGGAGTTGGAAGGCGGCTGTAAGACCCCAGGGTCCAACCCCTTGCTCAAGGCAGGAATCCCAATCAAAGCAGATCTGACAGAGGGCTATTCAGTTTTCTTTGAAACAGGTCCAGTGTTGGAGCGCTCACCACTTCCCGAGGTCATGGGTCCCATTGTCGTACTGCTCTAACCATTAAGAAGTTTTTCCTGACATTCAGTTGAAATCGGGCTTCCTGTCACTTGAGCCCATGGTTGTGTGTCCTGCACTCCGGGATGATTGAGAACAGGTCCTGCTGCTCGCCAGCTTGCATCTGCTTCCCACACTTAAGGTGGGCACGGGCCCTCTTTTAGGGAGGACAGTCCTCTTTCCGAAAACCTGCCTTTCATTTTGAAGGACTGTCCTAAAGTCCAACCTAAAGAGAGAGAACCAAAAGTTGGCAGGACCTAGACGTTGGCCATCATCTCCAATCAGCATTGCCTGGACAGCTGATTCAGCCGCAGGGAGCAAAGCTCAGGGAAAACACCTGGACCAGAGGTGTAGAAGGTGTCCCTTTAGCACCCCAGTCAGTAGCCAGGCTTGCCCAGGTGTGCCCACACTCTTGTTGCTCAGTGGCCTCTGACTTATGGCAAACCTATGCACACGGGACCGCCCACTCCGTGGTCAGCCCAAATCAGGTCCCCACCTAGAATACAGAAGCACCCAAGTCAAGGCGGTGGTGGTGGTGGTGGTGGGAAGGACCCTTTTGGCATTGTACCCTGGAGAAAAGAGGTAGACAGGTAAGCTCAGGCACAGGTTTCTTCTGTGCCCAAACAGTAACAATGAATAAAGAGGAGGATGGGGGAGAAGATGTGTTGGGGCTTGGGAAGACCTGGTTAGGGAATAAAGAGAGTCCAGAGAGGGGGATCGGAGCCCTTCCTTGGACTCAGAGGCTGGAGTTTCCAGGAGAGGTGTTAGCTTTCATGGGTGGTTACTGCGGTCAGTCTCCTTCTGCAGTGGCTGTTCCTTCATTCCCTACAACAAATGGCACTGAGTTTTCTTGTTCACAGTTTAGCTTTCTAAAAACTCAAAAACTCCAGAGCCAACGCCAGTGAGGTGTAGGGGCATCCCAACCCACATGAGTGTGACAAGGGGCTTCTCGAAACGCCCTGTATTTGCTGTAGTAACAGAGTATTTACTTGAAGTATCTCCACACTTCAAGAAGGATGCTGACAAACTGGAGCAAGCTCAGAGGAGGGCGACAAGGATGATGAGGGGGCTGAAAACCAAGCCCTAGGAGGAAAGAACTGGGCATGCTTAGCCTTGGGAAAAGAAGGCTGAGGGGAGACAGGATAGCACTTTTCAAAGACTCGAAAGGCTGTCCTACAGAGGAGGGGCAAGATCTGTTCTCGATCATCCCTGAGTGCAGGACGTGCAACATTATGCTCAAATTACAGGAAGCCAGATTTATGCTAAATATCAGGAAAAATGTCTTAATTGTTAGAGCAGTATGACAATGGAACCCATGACCTTGGGAGGTGGTGAGCTTTCCAACACTGGAGGCATTCAAGAGAAATTTAGACAATCAACTGTCAAATAGAATTTGGACTCCTCCCGTGAGCAGGGGGGGGGGGGTTTGGACTCGATGGCCTTAGAGGCCCCTTCCCGATCCATGATTCTATGACTCTATGGTTCACCTTGTTTGGATGTGTTCCCCCCCCCCCCCCAGAACCAGTGCACACACCTAAGAAATAGCTTTTGCTGTGTGTATTGATGATGCTTCGATCCTCACTATCACAACTGGTCATTTTCATTGCTGTCTCAATGATCTTCATTTCTGGCATTTTTTAAAAAAAATCCTCTATCTCTTCTGCAGAAAATGTACTTCTTCATTTCCAGGGGAAGATGCAAGCCCAGCGCAACCTTTAGCCAAAGTTCTAGCCCCACCAGCAAGATAAAAGTCTTGGGGGCAGATCCTTATGAACGGTGTCATTTTGAAAGCCAGTTCCTTGCACTGTTCAAGAGGACAGCCGGGATGAAAGACAGTTTCTTAGACCCTCTGGGTGTTTTAGAGATGCAGCCGCAAGCAGAATGCCGAGTTCTACCTGTCCCCCATGGCTGGGGCTGCAGGTAAATGTTCAATGACCCAGTGTCCCCCTTCACATGATTTGTCTCCCTTCCGCACACACTTTTGGGAAGGAAAAATCAGGCAGATGAGGGCCCTGATTTGACAGGGATGCTCCCAACTTAAGCGGTGACAAATTCTGCTCTCATACAAGTCACCCACCCATACCAAACCTCTGCCTTTAGAAAAGAGAGAACAGCAGTGCCAAGGGAACGGATGCGATGGAAGAGGGTTGGATGAACACACACCAAACGTGTGATAGACCTTGATAGAGCTGGACGCCAGCTGCAGCTCTGCTTGTCGGCTGCAGCAAAAGAACAATAACTTGCTCTAATGTGATGCCACAGCCCGGGCGATGGCACTTCTGAGCAAAGAGGCTTCCTGAAGGTCTGCCTGCATACCACCTCAAGGACATGGACTCAGAGGCTGAGGGCCAGAGTGGCCTCATAAAAGCACAGGCGGGTGTAGGGTTGGGCACCAAGTGATGTCTGCTTGGCAAACTAACCCATCTAGCTGGACGCCTGATGGTTGTGCAGGGGTGACGTCAGTGCGATTCGAGCTGGGGGACCGGGGGGAACTCCTGGCCAGTCTGTCCTGTGCTAAAACCCCTCCAGTGTTCAGCGGGTCTGAAGGAGTAAAGAGGATGGGACTGGACTGCCCCTCTGATGTTTGGAGATGCCACCAAAGTCCACGTTTCATTTTGACAGCTAACACGGTGCTGGTGCACAACAGAAGGAGGGAGGGATTGTTGGGAGTCCCGGGAACTTGTTTACACTTCCAGTGAAATGAGCAGCAGATGGCCAGCTCGCTAAAGATCAGAGTTAGCCACAGAGGTCCCCCCTGTCTATTATTCTATCCAAGTTCCGCCTTCTTCCAAAGACTAGCACCTTTTTATGAAATAAGACTCAGGAGGCTGCCTAGCTTAAAGCGAAGCCTTCGGCTTAGAGGTCTTAGCTCTGAGCTAATAAGGAGGGCTAGTGGGATTGTGGTGTAGCACACACACCAGCGTGGGGCGGATGTTCAGGCACTAGACAGGCGCCTCAGTGTGCCAAAGTTTGGAGTCAGGCAGGGGAAGGTGAGATTTGAGATCTGAGGCTCAACTTTAATCAGCACTTTCTCCTTTAAAGCAAAGTGTTTTTTTTTTTCCTCTTCTTCTCTGTGGGAAACAGATCTCTTTCGTGACTTAGTGACTTTGAGAAGGTGGGCTTCCCCCCCCCCCACTTGCCAGTCTCAGAGGGGGGAGAAAGAGGCCGCTGAAGTGTCTGTCTGGACATCAGCCCGGAGAAGATCCTCTGTGTTGAGTGAAGAAACGGCTCAATAAAACAGGAGTCACCATGAAATACTATAAGAGACGCAGGAGAGCTTGGAAACTTACTTTAACACGAGTAGTTGCCATTACATTTCCCAGAGTCAAAAAAGGAGTTAGTTGCTGTGATAGCTGCAATTTTTTAAACACCAGACAGAATTAGAGATTTTTCATATGCTTACTCATATTTATGGTTATAATTAGGGTCTATGGCAGTAGTTCTTAGCCTTTTTTTTTTAAACCACGGACTCTCTTTAAATGTCTTTTGTTGACACAGACCACCAAGACTTTACTCAAGATTTCAAACTCTAAAGTACATCGAATATGTATTTAAAGTTTTTCATGAAAGGTCTCATTGACAGATATACCTTTGCTGTAACAGTGACACTTTTTTAAGACGGCTGAAAGAAGTGTCATTTTGCTTTGAACAGGATGCACCCTCATCAACAGCACCAGTTTGTTTATATTTCAGATTCAGCCAGCAATATCAAACATTTTTTTTTGCTATCAGACAGTTATTTTCATAACCACTTTTTACTTTTGTTTTTAATAGAGGTAGTAGGTTAGAAAAGCTATGTTTTACATGAACAAGCAAGGGAAATTCCTTCCTTCCTTCCTTCCTTCCTTCCTTCCTTCCTTCCTTCCTTCCTTCCTTCCTTCCTCCTTCTTTCTTTCTTTCTTTCTTTCTTTCTTTCTTTCTTTCTTTCTTTCTTTCTTTCTTTCTTTCTTTCTTTCTTTCTTTCTTTCTTTCTCTTCCTTCCTTCCTTCCTTCCTTCCTTCCTTCCTCTTTCTAACAGCAAAAGATCACATTTCCTCTTCACAGACCCCCTGTGAGGACATCACACCCACCCACCCCAGGGGTCCGCAGACCGCAGGTGAAGAACCTATGGTCTTTGGTATTGCTGTATTGTTTCTGAATTGTATTTTTTGTGATTGTGGAGTCCTGAGCATTTGTGAGCTTCAGTCTCGTGGCAACTGCCCAGTGTAGTGCTTGCATTAATGGGGTGGTATATAAATTGAATAGATTAAATGTATGATCTCCTAGGTTTCCTGCTTCCAAGGAAACCAGGTATCACCCTAAGCATAGGTTATTCACATGTCAACACCAATTAAAATACAACAAGATATGGTTTGTTTGCCGAGCCTTATCTCTCCCCCGGCTTTTTCTTTTTCTTTCCTTTCCTTGTCTTGGTGGCTGCAGGGGAAGGGGGCCGGGATGAGTGTGATTTGACTGTGATTTAAGAACCGTTTTAGATCATCCCGAGGGAGTCAATGACATTGTGGTACACAATATAATGTCTAGTAAAACTCCAAATTACTAGTTGCCAAGAAAGCAGGCGCAGGGTTGTATACGGCATCTGCTTATCAGCGCCGACAAACAGCAATAAAATTAGCCAAGGAAATCAGTTCTGCATACAAATTGTCAGACCCCCCACCCCCTCTCTCCAGCCAGGCAGAGTTAGTGCCTTCTCCAGCAAGGTGCTTCCTAAAGCTTATGGATGGGAGCAAGGGGTGGAGAAAGGCACCTTTAGACTGCTGCCCAAAAGCCTCTCCATGGCTGGCGTGTTAGCGTGCAAGAACCACAACCGATGGCCACCCGCTCCATCTCATGGGGGTAGGTGGGGCCCTTTACATGCTCCCGAAAGTGGACGCCAGAGGATACGGACTTGCTCTGAGGTGCAGAAGGCATTTCTGTAATTTAAGGAGAATGACAGGACCTCTCACCATGGTGGAGGTCAGGACAATGACCAGATGGAATGGGAGCCTGTGCCTGCTGCCCGGGCACTGCTCCCTGTGGATGAAGGGCAGCTTCCAGTCCCTCCTCCTCCTCGTGGTTCCTCCACCATCAGTTCGGGGATGAACCGGCTGGGCCTTCAGGTGGAAGAGGCCACGCCAACAGGAGGAATGTTCTCCTCTGAAAACCCTTCAAGTGGAAGACGGTTCTCCTGAGAGGCAAAGCTGTGCGGCTGCCCTTCGTCCAGGTGGAGCGCGGAGGCATGTTGGTGGACCTCTTTTGGAACAAGCTTCCAAAGGCAAGCGGTCAAGAGGGAGAGATCCCCCGTCTCCCCAGCCATGCAGGAAGGCCTAGGAGTCACTGTCTGGAGGAGGTAAAACAGGCAGAGGTGGTGGTGGTGGGGCAACCTGCAAGCTTGAACATATCCGGTCAGGGCCAAGCCTTTGATGGCGCAGAAGACCAAGGCCAGCGGCTTTTGCTAGATCAGAGACAGCTAGCATTGTTGTTGAGGCTCTGGGAAGCAGCCCGGCCAGGATCCTACCTACTGAGGACAGTCCATGAGGTAACTGCAAGAAGCGAAAGAGGGGAAGGATTAGCCATGCCCTCTCACTGAGACCAGCAGGCATTCTGGCTTGGTTCGCCTCTTCACTACGAGCAAGAAGGCTGCAATGCGTAAGAACGGTAGGGATGATGCCTGATGAGACGGCTAGAGCAGGGGCTGCTTCCCTGGGCAGCAGAAGCAAAGTCTTCCTCTGCGAGGGACAGCCTTTCAGGGACTGGAAGCTTCCCACCATGTCCACCTCCCTCACCCTAAAGGTGCCCAGTTCTCCCCACCTCCACCCCCGTGGCTCACAGGACCCAATTTCCAGTGCATGGCCCGTCTTCGTTGCCTTTGTCTCCTGAACCTGCTTTCCTCACAAGTGCAAACTGACAGGTCCTCGGCATCGACCGTGCATGCGCGACTAGTCTAGACATCTGTCAGGAAGAACAGTCAACGCCCCCGAGAGCCGACACTTCAAAATGAGGCAGAAATGGGAGTTATTCCATAACGACAACTGTAAACAACATGGGTTTTAATGGTCTGGTTTGTTCAAGACACCCTTGTCAGGGGTTCCAACTCTCTGCCCAAAAGGCATAGACAGAGTGGCTCCCTCTGCACATGGTTTCCCACAGGAAAGCATCACTTTCCGTATGGCTTGAATGCAGTACCTTTATGAATGTCCTGGTATCACAGAGAGAAAGGCAGCCTACAAATGATACACACTGAATGAATGAATGAATGAATGAATGAATGAATGAATCGATGGATGAATGAATGAATGAAACTCAAGCCCCTTCTGATTCTGGTGCTGGAACCATGAAGGCCTCCGAAAAGCATGCAAGCAAGTCCCTCATAATTCCAATATTCTTTCTGCTTCAGAGTTTACCTTTCATAGTCAACAGTCCTGGTTAGAGGTTGCTCAGAATTCATGACGGAGATGACTGCTGTTGAATAATTTGCTTTGTCAGGAATTGAGGCCTCTGCAGTTTGCTGAGAAGAGCGGTGGTTTTCAAAGGCTGTGCCCGGACGGTCCCCTGTCTCCAGTCCACGCAAGGCCTGTGCAAGGCACACGAGGCAGAGAGAGAGAGCGACCAACCAAGGGCTACCCACTCAACCTCACAGCCGGACGGGGACTTGAGCCTGGCTCTGTCTGGCCCCAGCTCCATGCTCGGACCCTAACATTAAGATGGACCTCACGGGGGCAGGCGGAGAGGGCTTTGCTTTGGCGCTGTGCTCCCAAATGCAGGGTGATGATGAGGTTAGGGAAGGGCTGGCCATCATCTGCCACCTGTCACCTTCCCTTCTTCCTCCTCCTGAAACTGAGCAGGACGAGATTCACTAGCCCCCTGGTATGGAGTAAAGACGTTTTCTGAGCTAAGGCAACTTAGTCATGGGGGTTGACCATGCTGTCTGAGGGGCCAAGGAAATGCAAGCAAAAGGAACAGACCCACCAACCGACCTTTCCTGGGTCCTCAACGGGGGTTTGCTCCTCTGCTTCTCTGCACTGCACTTAGTTAATCCAGCTGCGGCTCTGGGTTCAAGCCCATGTGTTTGTCTCTCCAGCGTTCATCCTAGCAGGGATCATTGTGTGTATGTGTGTGTGTGTGTGTGGGGGGGAACAATAACTTACCCGGGATCTGGGACCAGAGCATCCAGAGTGGGAGGTATGAGCTTAAATCCAAATGGATCTGAGCTCAAGCACTTTAGGTTTAAGCACCGCAAGGAAGATAAATAAAACATCACCAGGTTGCCAACCAGATTAAACTTTCCTCCTCTGTTTCTTCAAGGGGCCTGTGCTTCAGTCTAAGTTTTATTTCGCTGGGGAGAGAGGGGGGAGGAGAAGAAGGGGAACAGGTGAGATCCCAGTTTGCTGGGAGCAACACTCTGTAAGGGTGGCGCTGAGCCAAGAGGTGCTCGGGGAGTCCTTGAGCGCCTTGGAGTGCCCCGGAGCATCAGCGTTAATCACACTTTTAATTGCAATCACTTCTGAGCTGCGGCAGCCGGGAGGGGAGAAAAGGAACCTGTCGTGTGCTGTGACTGCAGAACACCCAAGTGCTTTGTGCACCTTTTAGAACCGCCAGGCTTGGCGATAAAAGAAGGAGAGGAAGAGGAGGAGGAGGAGGAGAGGGTGTGAACACCAAGCGCAAGCTGGACTTGACAACCTTCTGCATCTCCCCCAAAGTAAATGTCCGTAGCAAAGACTTGCTAGGAGATTTTTAAAATGATTTCTTTAAAAAAAGTTTATAGGCAAGTCAAGGCAGTTTCCGACCCCCAGATTGGCAACCGATGGGCTTTGGGTCCCACATGGCCCACAAATGTTTCTTCCTGCTGCCTAAAAGGGGTCTGCTCCTCAGGGCTCAGAAAGCTCCTTTCAGGAAGAACAGACCTGGATATCTGGCGAAGCGGTCCATAACGACGGTCTCGGGGGCACCGGCTGAAGTCTCCGGGAATTGCTCTGTTCCCTGCATCTTGGGGTACGGGAGGCTGGAGGAAAAGAAAATGGCAGCGGCTTTAATGGCGGGGCATCCTTTTGCTCGCTGGCTCAGCAAGACATTACTGGTATCTGTGTTACACATACACAGAGAGAGAGAGAGAAAGAGAGAGAGAGTTTTACAGTTGTTACACAATGGCCTGCCCCTGTGGCATCACGGGAGCCAGTCCAGAGTCCAGGTTTTGGTCTTGAAATTTCAGGGAGCGGGAGCCATTGTAAGCACGTGGCGGGAGAGGACAGTGATGCTGTAAGCCACCGTTCTATGGAACATCAGCCTCTGCCGCTTTTGCCCAGATACACTGGCTGCCTCCCAGATGGTGCCTCCTGCAGCTCCCCTAGCACCTGTTGATTGGGGGAGGAAAAAGGGGGGCATTTGAAATGGGAAGGGTGGTGAGCAGGAATGGCCCTTTCCCCCTACCTCACACCCACCCCTTCAGGCACCTCCTGCAGGGAGACTGGCCACCCACCAACCGATTCGCTGGCAAAGAAACACCAGGAGGCCACACGAAATTTTGCGCGAGGTGGGAGCTCTGATAGGGTCTGAAGGCATGCAGTCTTGTCTGATTTTGGCTGCTAAGCAGGGTCAGGCTGGGTAGGACTTTGGGTGGGAGACCATCAGGGGATCTCCTGTTCAGGACTCGCTGCCATTCAGATTGTCCGTAGAAGGCTAGGTGGAGCAAGGGGCTTGCTCAGGAGGAAAGTGGTTTACTTTCCCCATTTTCCTGGGCTTCACTGGGCTAAACAGGGTCCCTTGAAAGTTCAGTCTGAGATTTAGAAGAATCCTTGCATCCACAGGGAAGGATTGGATGGTTTTGGGACAGGAAGTCATTGTGAACCTCAAAGTGACCCTGTTTAGCTTGTTCCTTCTCCCTCGGTCTCAATGCCCTCACCTCCTTTCCTGGGAAATGGGGAAAAGCTGGATTTTATTTTATTTAATTTATTGGTAAGTGATATATCACTTTGCAGTTTTTAATTTTTTTTCAATTGACACTAGAGATGAGCACAAACCAGCAAAACGGTGGTTCGTCTTGGTTCGTGGTTCGTCAAAGTCCACGAACCACAAACCACAAATTTCTGAACTTTTCCCCAACAAACCACAAATTGGTTTGTCAGTCCTTTAAAAGGGCCACACAGGCACCAAAAAAAAACCAGCCACTGCCATTGTCCCCTTCCTACTGCCCTCATCATCTCCCTACCTTTTGTAGCCACTGCTTCCTCCTTTGCGGCCGCTGCCATCTTGAACAGCAGCCTGACTGGTTCCCGCAGGCTGGCTGTCTCTGCACATGTGCCCACCTCTCAGCTGTGAGAAGTGTGCATGCTTAGAGGCAGCTGCTGCTCATAATAAGAATAATAAAGCCTGGCTTTTTTAAAAAAAAGAGGCCGCCACCAGGTTCCCTCTAATTTTTTTGTTCCTCTTTTGAGAGGCGGCGTGGCCGGCTTCCACAGGCCGGGCTGCCTCTCAAGATGGTGGCGGCAGCGGCAGCGGCAAGGTTAGGGAGGTGTCAGGGGCAGTGGGAAGGGACGTGGGCAGGCTGTGGGGCGGAGGGGGAACGAACCAGGAAATTTGGGAAAACGCTAAAAAGTTTGTGGTTTTGGGTCAGTTCGGGTTCTCCAGTTTGGGACTAACCCGAACCAACAAACCAGTGACTTCCCACAAATCTTGTCAAGGAGGCCCAGTGGGGAATTGAACTCCCAACCTCTGACTCCTCAGCCAGACACCCAAGCCACTTAGGCAGGGACCTAAAAAGGCACAGGTAGGCATTGATACATAGCCTGTATGTCATGTGGCTGCTGGAAAATGGACCGAGCCAGGCCTTTCTCAAAGGAGTCTAAGGCGCCCTCTGGTTGCACCCTATAGAGAGGGATGGGGAAAGGGTGAGCCTCCCGAGGTTGTTGAGCCGCAGCTCCCAGCATTCCTGACCCTTGGCTGTGCTGGCTGGGGCTGAGAGGAGGTAGAGTCCAACCAGACCGGAAGGGCTGCTCCATCCCTGATACAAAGCACGGTGACTCTCAGCCGTTGCTAGTCTTCTCCTCCTTTTCACATCTAGCAGGGGTTTCGATCTCATGGCCTCTGGAGGACTGGTGTACCTTTGCATGGGCAGCCCCACCTGGAAAGATGGAAGCTGCTGCTCTGTCTCATTCCTGCAGCCTTCAGCATCATGACATCCCTGTAGCAGCCTTAGAGGCAGAAACCGGATGCCACCAGGGACACAGCGGAGCAGTTCCTCACATGTGTTTGATTACCACCTCCTCCATCCACGCAAGGTCCCAGAAGGCCAGGGCATGAACAGAATGGCTGGTATTGATTTCTATACAGAGGCCAGCGACGGTGGCTGCAAAAGTCTCTCTCACTGCCAAAATCTCTCCAACCAAACAGCTGCCACCGCTGAAACTTCCTTGTGTGACATGGAGCAGACACAGCTTTTCTGCACTGTTGCTGTGAATAATGCATTTCCCTGGTGAAACTCTCTCTCTGTGTGTGCTTTGTTGTTGCTGTTGTTGGTTCTGTTTTCTGGCCAGAGACCTCTGCTTCATGCTACTCACTCGGGAGAGGCTCACTGCACAGATTTTCTGATCAAATGCCTCCGGCAATTGCGTAGGGCCAGATTCAGACTAAGTTATGAAAGGCACAGATGCCACCCGTGCCATTCTTATGAAGGCCCCGTGTTGGCCCAATCCTGCCATATTGGGTGCATTTGAACACAACATTCATCAAGAACCATTCAAATCACAAAGTGCATCTGTGATCCTCTGTAACCTTGTGTTGGGTTACAGGGAAGGTGCCAGGACTGACCAGAGCTTTCAGGATGGCTTCTTAAAAAGGAACTTGTTACATAGCAATTGAAATCCACTAGTATGTCACAAACTCTGTAGTAAGTCACAACTAGAGTAGGCCCAGGGAACCAGAGAGTCAACTCCTCCATAAGTCCCATTGCCTCCTCTAGTTGCAATTCAGCACTGGATTCCAGCCACGGTGTGCTATTATTTATCATGCGCCATCAAGCCAATTCCGACTTACAACTCCCCTTTTCAGGAAAGCGTATGAGTGGCCAGAAGGACTCCGTTGTAAGGAAGCTCAGGCTTGGCATGCAGGACGTCCTAGGCAGATACGCGCAAATTGTCCATTTCAATGACAACTCCCAGAATCCGAGGAGATGCAGGCCAAAGACACATCTCTGTGCCCCTTCTGGTCCTGAGTCCAGTTTCCCCAGACCCATGGCCAGTGAAAGGGCCTCAAGGCTGGAATGGCTTCTGTTTCAGTTCCCGGAGAGGGAGCGCAAAGCCAAAGGCTGGTTGGCTGCCCTTCCTGCAAGGCGGCTTCCTGGGGTTCTCACCTGCCCCTCCATCAGAGCAAATGTCATCCATTCCTTCACTCTTCCCTCCCCACTCCGGGGTCAGCTCCCAGGAATCCCTCAGGGGCCATGCTGGTTTTGGAAGTTGCATCCCTGAAAAATCACTTCCCTAAGTGCTGTTGGCCTTGCTGATAAATGCATGGAGAGCTCAACCATGAAATAAAAATGTAAAGTAGACCATTCTATGGGAGAACATGGGTTTGTTGGGGCAAGAAAAGTGTGGAAGGAGACCACATCAAATAGACAGCGCAGCAACAGCTGGTGGGCAGCCATTGGGCTCTCAAAGGGGCAGCTTGAGCAGCTGAGCGGGAGCCTTGGCCTGGGGTTGTCTGAGTAAGGAAAGAGATCATGGATCAACTGCCTATGATGAGGAGAGGTGGGTTTTTCTGGGGTGATGGTGTTGACAGTGCCGGAGGTACGTGCCTGAGCAATCAGACTTGCAAATACAGCACGACTACCCGCATAGAATACATTGCTGTTTGCAGAGAATATTGCATTTTTAATTCATTCAACAGTATTTATCTCTTAAACAAATGCATGAAAAAACAAAATGAAATGAAATAGAAACATTTTGTTCATTCTCTCACATCAGCCATTGGGATCTGAAGGCCTTAGGAATGGACCTCAACCGATGGGAAACCTGGACCTCTTGAGCGCTCAGCCTGGAGGCAGGCGGTGCAGCGTGGCCTCTCCCAATTTGAAGAGACCCTTGTCCAGCAGACCGAGGCAAAGAGGCAGTCCCGAAAGCAGCAAAACCAGGGAGCTGGACAGGGTACAGATTGTATTTGTCTTTAGTGTGGAAGGGATGGTCATTCTCGAATTGGCCTTCTCAGCCACACTAGACGCTGTTCCAAGACCTCCATTCAGAGCACGTTACCATCGTCTCTCGAGACTGAAGGATGCCTACACACATTTTACAGTTAATTATAATGAAAAGGGGCAACTGATTAGAAAAAAAGATGTTCCATGGAGGGTGCTGCCCCGCCACTGCTGAGCCATTGCCCCTCTGCCCCCCCCCCATGGACTGAATGTATTTCAAACAGCCCATGCCTCCTGTCCCTGCCGGGTAAGCCCCCCACCCTCCCCGAGACAAACTAGTGGAAGGGGTCCCGCTCTCTGAACAAAGGAACCGCCTCTCCGCAGCCTTGGCTCCTTTACTCGAACTGCCGTTCCAAAGGGAGGAACTCAGAGCCAAAGCCTGAAGGGTAAGCTCTGAAAACATAGGCAACCTCGGAGACACACACACACACCCCTTCCCACCACACACCCTGGTCATCCTTGAAGCTTCTCCAGTTGAATCTGTACTCTAAAGTCTCTGGACCAATAGGAGGACAAGCTATTAAAATGAGGGCGATCCAGCCACCATCTGGGCCAGCAGCCACCCTAACACCCTAGGAAATGAGGGGCTCTCCTGCACGAGAGATAGTTAAGCAGAAGCTGGGTGGCCACCTTTCAGGGATGCTTGAGCTGTAGGTTCCCTCCTTCCTCAGAGAGTTAGACCTGATGACCCCTGGGGTCTATGATTCCATGATTCTAGAAGGATAAGTGGCTGCCAGCTTTTCACGCCTTTCAGTGAATCCTGCCCTTCCACCGGCACCCCTGTTGCTTCTTCTTCCAAAACGGTGCACACATGTAGAAATGAAAGCAAGTTTGGATTCAAAATCCTGGCCTGAGACTTGTCTTGTTGTCTGGGAGCTCCACGCCTCTTAATGTTGCGTTGCGTTCATGGTGAAGGTTGATGCTAATCTCCCTGGAGCATCAGGGACCAAAGGGGAGACATGGTACTGAGATCTTGAGCAAAACAGGCATGCGGTCTGGAGCAAGGACACCCGTAGAGAGATATGAAGACCTCAGCAGACAAGAAAACCCTTACAAAGTGCAACAGGATGTGTTTCTGCAGGTAAGTGCGCCGAGCAAGTGAGGCGAAGGGGTGAAGAGACGGGAATGTCAGCCAGAATAAAGGCATAGGTTTCACACACTGTTGAGCGCCTCTCAGCTGAGAAATGGGCCAGGTTTACAAAACAGATATTGGGGGAAGTGACAGGAACAGCCGCAAACCTATAATTCCTTTTTGCTGAAGAAAAATAATAACATGTGTTCTTTTTTCCCACCCAAAAATCAGCATAAACATTTCCTGAGATATTATTTATCCAAAGTTATAATTTATTTGCTGACAAATAGCACATCTTTCTTCCGACCTGTCTAAATGCATGTCGAAAAGTGCCTGGGCTTTCAGACGTCAGGAGGAGATCATCTCCGTGTGCACTGTACATTATGGAAATTTGCAGGGAAATTAAAAAGCAAAAACAAAACACCCACACTGAAAAAATCCTCAGGAGAACGCCTGGCTCTCGAATGACATGCCAGAGATGCCAGCAGAGCCGCCGTTGCGTGAGTTGACAGGACGAAGCTGCTGGCTGGTTGCCCGATCTGTCGCTCGAGATCAGCAGACAATCCCCTCTTGTATTCACACCGTTTGGGCGATAAATCTGTTCTCGACTGCCGAGAGCCTTCCCAGAGGTCCATTTGGTCCATTGGGGGCTCTTCCTACAGTGTCAACACCGGAAGGATGTTGACACTGTCAAAAGCCATCTTGGTCAGCAGCACCCTCTCCTGCTGGGACTCCACCGAGGCATGGCACCCTATTATGTGGGAAACATCTGCTTGAAGGTTGTAGCTGCATTGTGTTCCAGTGACGTGCATACACTCCTGGCAGGAAGCGGCAGTGGCCAGCAGGCGGGGTAACCCCTTATTCCGCCCTTTCGCTTAGAGGTAGGGCATAAGATCAAAGGGTTATTTCAGCCAATCCTGGTTACGATTAGGTAACTAGTATCCTATCTGTCTCTCTCACAACATACTATGTAACTCATGCTAAGTCAATAAAAGAGCTCTCAGGGCGTTGCCTGTAGGCTCCGCTGGCTCGGACATCTGTTGTCGACTCCTTTGTTCTTTCTTTAAGGCAATTAGCCTTCCTTTGTTCCGTGATCACCCACACTATTCCAATGGGGTCCCCTTTTCCAGGGGAGGGGCTGTGTGAGCCCAGGGGCTCCTTGGAAGCTTCTGAGGAAGAAGGCACCACATCCTCTTTGGGATCCTTGCCCTGCTCGTAAGCTCCTCAGATCTAGATTCTCTCTGCCCCCCCCGCCCCCACAACAGTTGTCCCAATAGTCTGGGAGCCCAACATGTCTCTGGACCCAAAGAGACAGGCTGTGAACTGGGGGCATGCAGAAGCCACCGCCCCACCGACCCGCTTCTGTACCCCAATAAAAAGCATTTGTAACACTTTTAAGTTCTATGGGGCTATTGGCTTGCTGTTGATGAATCTTGCAAACCCAGTTTCACAAAATGAGTCTCTTCTTATATGCATTCACATAACAGACGACATGAGCAAGTATAACAACAGCAAAATGCTACAATTTGTGCACCCAAGACCTTGGCAACAGCACCAATACAGGAGTTGCTTGCAGAATTCGCAAAGTTCAAGCATCCCCTTGATTGCAAAATCAGACAAAAATCCAAGACATCTTCCTCAACTGAGTTGGGTATCCATAACACAGGATAATCTTCAAGACCCCAAAATAAAATTGTATGCAATTCATGAATTCACTATGTGGATTCACTCCTCCAACACAAACATATAGGAATTATACCTTAACCACGTTGGCTAGGGCTTCAGCGGTCCAAGAGGCACCAGCAGCCCTGGCCTCTTCAGCTCTCCTGCTCTTTCTGATTCACATCTCTTACTCACAGCCCTGCTTTTTCTTAGTCCCACCTCTTTGAGCTGAACCAATATTTCATAAGGGATACACGCAGAGATCACTCTCTGACCATTAGATGGCATTCTGACCCAATTCTGTACCAAAATCTGTGGCATTATCTGTGTGTTTTTACATCAAGGGTGGGCACTCCCACAAACGGGGGTGGGGAAATGCAAGCGGCTGTGACCTGGAGAAGGGTTAGGGTTAGAGGGGCTACGCGGTGTCCCTGATCGTGTGACCTACCCACTCGAAGCCCATAAAACCGTCATCCTTGCTCCCTCTCTTTCTCTCACACAGTCCGAACAGTTCTGTCTTAATAATGTTTCAGTAAAGTGGAGGAAGCTCAACTGAGTGAGAGACCAAATGAAAAGAAGAACACCCCGGAGCTGCAAAAACCCGGACAAGTCTTTCTCTTCGCCCTGCAGCTGTATGGAATGGCTGATGGATGGAGTGGCTTCAAGGAGTTGATTCTGCTACGCAGTGGCTGAAATCCTGTTGCGCTTTAAACAAGCAGTGCCATTGTTGAAAGCAACCCTCCCCAGGTGTTCACGGTGGCACACAGAGCCCTGCAACTCATCAGGTAGCAGCTAAAGACTACGGAGACTTCTGAACTGACGGCAATTCGCCTATAAAAGTTACACGGCCCAACTGGGTGACAGAATTTCAGCCAGTCTGAGCCCTCCCTGGCGCCTCTGGTTGGAGCATCCAGGGGAGATCATGGGTTTCATGGTCCTCCTGCCCCTTCTCCTTAGGTTCAGCAGCTCATTCTACCAGATCCTTTTGAATTTCCTCCGTTGGCATCGCTAATTATCGTTTCAAACCTACGAAGGACGATCGGGGTGCAAAGGACCCATGGTGGTGTTGCATCGCCCCAGGGATGAACGGTAGTTCTTGGTTCCACCTTGTAGATGGCCTGGAATTCTACGCATGCCACTTGTTGTGTCACGTTTTGTATGCCTATGTATGTTTGTTGGTTATCCCCACTTCCTGTCTGAAGAGGGCACATGTCTTTAATGTGAACCACGGTGGTCCCTTTCCTCATCATCACAGGCTGTCCAGTCAATTCCAACGCCTGGCAACCCATTCCAGGCTTTTCCAGGTGGAGAACACTCAGAAGTGCAATACCCTTCCCTTCCTCTAGGGGCGCCCTGGGAACACTGTGCCGCTTTGGCCCAAGGCCACCCAGGCTGGCTCTTCCCCCGAGGAGGCACCGTGGGGGAATCAAACTCCCAACCTCTGGCTCCCCAGCCAGAGACCTGAACCACACAATTCCTCCTCCCATGTAGGCACTCCCATCAACCTCCGTAAGCATTAGAGGGTGGATGTTTTTCTTACTTGGGCTGCAACCACGTTTTCAGGAAGGACTGAAGTGGCTTTGCATGGACCTCTGTTATTCCACAGGACATAAGCTCCAGGGCGGTTTTCATAAGTGCACCTTGGCGCCATTTTTAAAAACTGCACCAGGGCCTTCCGTCCCGGCCAGCCAGGACTGGGAGGCTCTGCAGCGACGGACAGGAACACGGCAGGGTTTGAAAGGTGGCAAAACCGGAGGCACTTGGCTAGCCTTTTGGGCAAGGCCAGTGTCGCCGCCTGGCCAGGACTGGGGAGGCTTCTCGGCCACCTTGGGATGGGACGGCTGGCGAGGTTCTTTCTGCCCAGGGAGGCTATTCCCTGATGCCCCCCCCCCCTTTGCAGGGCACGCAGGTGATGCTGCCCTGACCTCGGCAGGGACAGAAGCCCTGGCGAGCCTTTCAGCGCTGGCCCGCCTACAGCCCCGGGGATTGTTCCACGGGCTTCGTAAGGTGAATCCACCTTAAAACGGGAGATGTGAAACAGGGGGCTTCACGCCTGCTTTCAGATAACTCACCGAAAACCAACCAAACAAACAAAACAGCAGGTTGTCTGAAACATGTCAGTCCTGCCCTGGAGCACTTTGGAATGAGTGTGTCCCTTTTCAGAGGCACGCTTTCTGGGCCTCTTTCTCCCCTTCCCAATGCAGGTTCTTCACTTATTTGATCCCTTTGGTCAGCTTCGAAGGGCGTGTCTCACATTGCTCGAAATCAACCACAGTCCAAGTCAACGTTGATTCACTTCTGGATTTCAGATTTCTTTGTGTTGGAAACACACCCCTAATCTCTCCTCCCACCTCCCCCACCTCCTTGACCCCAGGGACCCAGGGTTTTAAGCCCCCCCTGCCCCAGCAACATCAGGAAGCTCATTCGATGACTTTCGGCCAGCCATGACCTCTTTCCGGCTGACCTTCCCACAGCAAGGCTGGGAGGATAAAAAAACGGGCAAGAAGACTTGAACTTCTCAGATGAATGTGGGACGTCCCAGGAACAAATGCTCACAAGATAATAGCATAGCTAGTGAAACTAAGGGCTGGGGAATCTCCGTCATCCCAGAGTGCAGGGCACATAATGATAGGCTCAAGTTATAGGAAGCCAGATTTGGGCTGAATGCCAGGGGGAAAAAATTCCTAACTGTTAGAGCAGTACGACAATGGAACCCATGATCTTGGGAGGTGGCGTGTGCTGCAGCGCTGGAGGCCTTCAAGAGGAAATGGGGCCACCCTCTGTCCGATCTGATTTGATTTGGATCCCTGCCTTGAGCAGGGGGTTGGACCCGATGGCCTCAGAGGCCCCTACCAATTCTAGGCAAAAGAAACAAAGGGACCACAGGTTACGCCTGTCTTTTCCATGGCAGGCTGTGCTGAAGCCCATGTTTCCATGCCAGTCCATGCCACAGAGAAGCCTTTTCATCGGCCCCTCTTTCGGACCTCATCACCATGCCTGTGATCTCTCTCTCTCTAAGGTTTCCGTCATGTTTTCCTTTTTCCTAGGTAAAAAAGGAAGCAGTGGCCTACAACGGATAAAGGACACCTGTCTGTTGTGGGTGGTTTCCCAAAGCACACTCCCCAAGCTGGCCTAGATTTGCGGGAGGTGTTCTGGTTAAGCGTGACATCTTGCAGATCCAGAAGGTGTGCGGGTAGGAAAGCGGAGGGGGGGGGGGAGTCCTTGGCTGTCACCCTCGGAGATTGATCTGTGTCCTGTCACCAATCTGATCCTGAACAGTGACACTGGCGATGAGGCTGTTCCACCCTCACAGACATCTCTGGACTGAGTCCCCCACCCACACCTCACAGCTGCTCAAGATTTACAACTTCTGTCCCAAAACAGCTTTGCCAAACTAATGACAGTTTCTGCGGCCCCCACATGGCCGGCTGAATGGCGTGGTTGGAAAATAGGATAATGACGAAGCTCCTCAGGTATGGAAATGAATTCAGAGAGAGAGAGAGAGAGAGAGAGAGAGAGAGAGAGAGAGAGAGAGAGAGAGAGAGAGAGGCTATAGGGCCTTTATGCTGGGAATGGGACGGACGGCAGACCCCTCTCCTGCCCTCTTCTGTTTTGCTTAGGCTGGGACGTCGGGGAAACTGGGTCCCTGGATGCTGAGAGCACATCGTCCTCATCACATCACATCGTCCTCAGGGAGTTTTGACCGCCATCTCTGCTCTCCAGACATTCTCCACGTGTTCTCAGAGAGTCTCCTGAGCCTTTGGCAAATATCGGGTGCTTCGTCTTTGCACCTGATGCCCCACCGTTTTTTGATCCCAGGGCGGAGAGACATCGGGATTGAGTTGGGCTCAGTCCAAAGCTCGAAGTAAATCTGGGGCTGGTCTCATTCATCTTTGCAACCATTCAGATGGATGTGAGGGGTGGGGGTGGGGGTGGGGAAGGAACCACCACCTCTTCCGCCTTTTCCTTTCTGACTAGTACTGAGTACTGCAGAGTTCCTAAAACATTCCCCCTTTATGGTTTTTATTATGTTATTTTATTATGACTCTGTATTTTAATGTGAACCGCCCAGAGTAGTACTGCAGCACTAATGGGACAATCAATCAATCAATCAATCAATCAATCAATCAATCAATCAATCAATCAATCAATACATAAATAAATGAATGAATGAATAAATAAATAAATAAATACGTGAGCTGTCTTTTGGGCTGCCATCATTAAAAAAAGTTTCATGGTGTGGCTTGTTTAAAATTTTGTTGTGGCTTATATCTTTACATTACATTAACCTGAATTTGATTTTTTTATATATAGAGAAAAGGAAACATACTGTAGGATCCAAAACCAATATATATCAATAGATAATATCAAAGCAAAGCAAAAAAAAAAAAAAAACAAAGCATGCTGCTTATATACCACCCCATAGCACTTAAAGCACTCTCTGGGCAGTTTACAATTTAATTCTGTAGGTTACCCATTGCCTGCTCCCCTCCAGTGAGCTAGGAACTCAATTTACCAACTTTGGAAGGATGGAAGGCTGAGTGAACCTTGAGCCGGCTACCGGGGATTTGAGCAGAGGTTTGACTGCCATACTGCAGTTTAACCACTGTGCCATGGCGCTCCTTAATATGAACTCCTTGTCTTCACTCTACTACACGGTTGGACCAAAGTCTGCAGAATTCGTCCCTTATACCAACAAACACGGATGAAAAAACATTGGGGTTCTGACACAGATTACTTCCGAGCCGGGCTGGGATACATCAGGCCTGGGAATGAACCTGGTCTCCCGACAGTTCCAGTCTGGCCCTTGAGGGTCCCCCAGCTGATGGGGTGACCAGAGGAAAACGAGGAGAGGGCTCCTGGACCTTTCATAGTTGTGAAAAGGAGCACATTTCCAAAGATGTGGCTTGCATTGAAAGCCACACCTGCTGAAATCACCTCTGCTAAGCAACTGTTAAAGGTACAGTATTCTTCATCTTTCTTTGTTTCCGCCATCAGGCCAGCCGACCAGCTGACCACATGCCTTTCCCTCCGATACTGCCACTTGTTGCCTTCTCAGCTCTTGTGAAGACTTTAAACGTAGGAAAGGTTTCCAGAGGTTTCCAGAGGGGTGGCTCCGTCTCTTTGCCTGCCTCAGCAGGTCTAACAAGACCAGAAGAGAACCAGGAACACCAGCGATGTGCCACCTCAAAGGCTGACAGGGTCATATCAGTTACTGGCCCAAAGAGTTTTCTGCTGAATCACGTTGGTGTTTTTGACGTGCCTTGTGGTCTAGTTGTAAGTTTGGAAGTGCAGGTCCTTTTCACAGTGGTCCTCGTTGCCAGTTGTGCAAAAAAGACTCCAAAACTGAAGGCAGGTGAGGTGGTCCATCTCAATACCTGAGGAGCAGGTATTTTGCAAAAGTAATGGCTCTTACCCTGTTTCCCCGAAAATAAGACCTAACCTGAAAATAAGCCCTAGTGTGATTTTTCAGGATGCTCGTCATATAAGCCCTACCCCAAATATAAGCCCCAGCTAAGTGAAACCCCGTCCTCCACCATTGTGAAGTGGGTGCTCCAGCCCCCCTGCTGATCAGACAGCTTTGATCCTGCAAAGCCCTGGTCCCGTTACTTCATGTCCCCACTCCTTCTGCCTGGTGGCCCAGCCAACCAGTGGATTGTGGCCCTCGAGAACAACTTTGCCATTGAGCTGAGACCTGGGGAGAAAAGAGGCCCCCTGCCTTTACGTGTTTCACTCTTCTTGGCTGTGATCCGGAAGGTCCTGATGTACAGAGAGGCAGACGAGAGCTTCTGGGCAATGGGAGCCCCTCCATGCCCGAAACAGATGGGACCTCTGTCGAGTGAGGATGCTCCCGGGCTCATCTTCTGGAGGAAAACACAGACCGCTGCTTCTCTTCCGGCCCATCCGTCACAAATTCAGTCACCCCCCCCCCCCCAGGCTGGACCTTTGCCACTCCAGCAGTGGTGATAGAGATGCAGGAAGGTGGGAGGGGTGGCTTTCAAAATAACCACGGCCGACATTTTACAAAATATTTGCTCAGCCTCGTTGTCAGAAATAATAACGGCATGGTATTTCTTTCCTTTTCCCCTGCCAAAGGCGCTCTAAATCCAGCTGCATCTCTCGGAATGATATATTCATTCTAGCAGTTACTTATTAATAACCTCCTTAGATGGGGAGCTCTAATCCCAGTTGGCATTATTTCTGTGTTTTGTTCAGCACTATAAATTGCCAGCCCAAACAATCCCTGTGATTTTTCATTGGGAGGACCTGTGGCACTAAAGGCTGCTGGCTAACTCATGCACAAAATATGAGGGCCCCAGGTGCAGAGCAGCCTTGGCGAGGCGCTGGTGCCCACGAAGATGGTGTCAGATGCAAATGCAGCCGCCCGTCTGAGGAAACAAAGACTCATGCAAGAGTTAGAAAAGAAAAGAAAGAATTCTTAGGAATTTCCTCTTCCCCCGCTTGACAGGGCGAGAGAATGGCAGGGAAGTGTAGAAGCTGTTCTCCTCAAGCCCACATGATCAGGGGGTTGAACTTCCTAACTGTTAGAGCAGTACGACAATGGAACCGATGATCTCGAGAGGTGGTGGTGAGTGCTCCAACGTTGGAGGCCTTCAAGAGAAACTTAGACAACCACCTGGCAGATCTCTTTTGATTTGGATCCCTGCCTTGAGCAGGAGGGGGTTGGACTTGATGACCTTGGGGGCCCCTTCCAACTTCATGATTCTATGATTCCACGTCCTTAACACAGCTGCTGTGAGAGGTGCTTTCTAGCCTGCTCTTTGGACCAAGTAGTGAGGTGACTTCCTTTCTCAGTCTTTAAGTCAAAGAGTGGTAAACAGGTGGGAACACAGCTTTGGCTACGGGGCCGATGGGGGGAAAAATCAGGTGTTTGATAAAGGGCCAACAGTAGCTGATTTTGCATCTTACAATTTCATCAGACCCTTTAATCCCGGTGGTTCTGGATTGCACTTTTCACGTCGTCACTGCATTGTGTTGTGTTAGAAATTCATTGACTTCCCTCTGATTTCTTTCACACGATCATTTTCAGCCTGCACCTGCATGTCTGAAAGGACTCTCTGGGAGAAGGTGGCTTCGGACATGAGGGGAGGAAGCATGGGATTCCTATCTGTGGGAGATCAGTGCCAGCTTGCACTGATTTGCATTCGTTCTGTATTCTGCACGTGCCATGAATGTCTCTGGCATTGGGGGCCAGAATCCTGTTGGTGTGTGAGTAAGTTTCGTGTACACTGACCATGGGTTAATTGCAGGACTTGACCAGCTACTAGGGCACCTCTTGGTTGTGGAGTGAGGTGTGCGGCCAGGCACATGACTGAGATGCACCCGGTCCTCCTGTGAATTGTGCAAAAGGGATTCTGGCCCATGGCTCCAGTGCTGATCACAGCAGGATTTGAAGGGCCCTGACAGAATTGGAACAGTGCAGAGCTAGTCGCAGGGGGTCTGGAGATCAGAGTCCACAAAGAACGGGGAGGGAGCTGAACGTGAGATCAGAAAGGGATCCTTTCAACAGAACCTAATGGGGGTTCTAATCCAGAAGAACGGCAAGCACAGCAGGCTTTTCCAGGAGCAAAAGGGTGTTGTTGCTGCTGGACCTCCATAAGTAAGGAACTGCTGGATAGCTCAGTGGTCTAGGGCTCTGGCTGCGGAGCCCGTGGTTGAGAGTTTGAATGGTAGAATCCTAGAATCATGAAGTTGGAAGCAGCCTCGAAGGCCATCGAGTCCAACCCCCCTGCTCAAGGCAGGAATGCACATCAACGCAGATCTGCCAGTTCAATTCCCCCACTGTGCCGGCTTGACAGAAGCAGAGCCATAAGGTCCCTTCCAGCTGGGCAGTTCTATGATGATGGTGATGACGATGATGGTGATGACTAGTATTAGTATTAGTCTGAGTGCTATTATAAGTAATATGGCAAAGCCCTAAGCTGCTGGTGCAAGGCGTTCCTTCTGCCCCTGTATCATAATGCTGCTGATCTTTATTTCGGTGGCTCCTGTATTTGTTTTTCCTCTTCATTCCTATATAACGGTTAATAGCATTAGCATGGTTCACATCTATCTGCATCACCCACTCGTGCTGCGTTTGAATCTCTGCTGCATTTTTGGAACCCATTCCTGCCTTGGCATCCTTACTGGATTTTGATTTAGCGTTTTCATATTATCCAGGAGAATGTGTTCAACTCCCAGACTGGCCCTTTCGGAAGAACGCTCCTGTGGGAAGCTGATCTGTGTTGGAAATTCAGCGTCAAGTCATGGAGCCCTTGGTACTCCGTTGCCCATCACTCTTGGTGGGTTCCACAGAGGATCCCAAGGGAGCTGACGTGGAACCATTGCTCAGAGCATGTGCTTTCCCTCAGAGGGGTTATCTTGCGTTGCCAAGAACTTTGGAATTGCTATTTTTTGGGGGGGGGGGGGCAACAATAATGAAAGCCCCCATAATCCCCCAGCCAGCTGTGGAATTCTGGGAGTCTTCTCTGTGCATTATCGGGAGCTTTGTTTGGGGATTTGCCAGGGGAAGGTTGTCACAGGCTCCCTTTGTAAAAGTAGATTGCCCAACTTCATATTTCCTCAGAAATTATGTCACGGGAGGAAAAAGGTGAAGCACAGTTTTCCACAGGCCTAGCATGGGAAATTACAAAAAAACAAACAAACCCATGACTTTCTAGCATTCAGCTCGGCACCACGCCTTCTGCGCTGCATCCTGGCTTAGAGTATTCTTCACCAAGGAACTGGGAGTCCTCTTATTCATTCATTTATTTATATATATTTTATTTATCATGTATATCTCCTGCCCATATAGTGGCAAGCCACTCCTCTGGGTGGCTAACAACAAGGAAGCACAGAAGCCATCCATGTCCCCACCCACCGCAAAAACCACCCAATTCGTAAAAGGGAAGGGGAAAAAAGAGAAAGAAATCACCAAAAGATTCTGTAGCAAAAGAATCCCAACGCCATCTCATGGGACACTGAGAAAGCCGCAGGGGCAGGATGTTTCTGAAGGCCTCCTTAAAAGGCTCGGATCTCAGCCAGCGTTCCCGCAAACGGATAGCCTCTGGGGTCCCCTCCTGCCTGAAGGACACTTCCTCCAAGAGTGCTAGGGAGTGGGCTTGCCTATGAAAGCTCGTATTAAAATAGAGCTAATATAGACTAATTGTAATCGTCAGCATTCGTTAACTTTAAGGGGCCACAATGTCTCTGTCTTCTTTAGTTTTATTGTCCCTTTGTTTTGGCTTGATGTGCCAACACAGATTAACATGGCTACCTCTTCTAAAACGATGATACACAGGATGTGGTTTCCAAACATTTCACCGTTTTGCTTGCTTGCTTGCTTGCTTTCGGACAGACTCCAGCCTCTGGAGCTCCTTCTTCACGTGCAGGAGGGCAGCAGAAGGAAAACATGCAAATAATGGGAACAGGAAGAAGGCCGCTGGTGAGCCACTCCATGCAGCAGGCATCTAGAGAGGAAAATGGGAGAGTGGAACCAGAAAGGATGATGCATGCCACCAGGCCCTTTAGCTGGGAACAGGAACGAGGCAGCCTAAGATCAGCCGAGCCGCACGGGGGCTTGAGGGAAGTCAGTGGCTTCTCATTGCTCGGAGGAGAGCTGTGTCCAATCGGCTGGATTAGTTCCCATTCTCTGGGGAAGGAGCGGAGCAGCTGGGAGGCGGCGATAGGCACTTCAAAGAGGGTGAGGCTTCAGAAGGTTTTGTGGAGCAGGGGAGCTGCCTCGGTCGCCAAGCCGGCTCGTCCAGGACCCTTTGGCCGGATCTACCATCCAGATGAAAGCAGAGTCCAGCAAACAGCTGGATGGGGCCGGGGTCTCTCTTTGATGTGTCCTGGCCAATGGCAGACGTGGTGCACGCCAACTGGTACCCAGGATGACGGTGGCTGCTGTGAGCCTCGGGAACCGAGTGAGGGCTAGCCAAGACAAGCTGCGCCGAGAAAGTGAGACCTCCCCCCCCCCTCACACTCCTGCCACTTGTCTGCTGCCATGTGGTGGCAGCAAAGGCAGGACATTGAACGGTCGCTCTTCTCTGGCTGCTTCCTCGACCTGCAGAGCTGTGTGGTGGAATTGCGGCTGGAGGTGCCAAGGGAAATCAGTGCGGTGCAGGGGGTGGAGCAGGAGGTGTTTCACACCAAAAACCACCTAATGCTCCACACAACCTGCTCCCTTGGGACAACTCCTTACCTCCAAACAGCAAGACCCTGTCCAGACCAAAGGATGGTGCTTAGACATGGGATATTCGTATTCGTATCCCTGGGGATACGAATATGAATATCGGAACCACAGGTGCCTGGGATGTCCAGTCTCTCCTCCTTGAATCAGCAGGTCGAATTACTGGTCACCGTGCAGTGCACTGGGCTGGCATTGTTCTCATCACACCAAGCACAAAAGTTGCCTGGTTGGCACTTCCCTGCCTCCCCATGCAGCTGACCACTCTGATGAGTCTCCACACTCAGCTGTTGAGCAGTCAGCTGTGCAGGGAGGTGGGGAAGCACCAGCCAGGGTACTATCGCAATTGGACTTCCCTGTGTTCATGCAGTCAGAGTATTTGAAGTCGATTTTGAACATGCGATTTTGAACAATTCAACAATAGTTTTTCCCCCCACATGTAACTGCACTCTTAGTCGAGGATACCGGGCTTGAGGGGGTCAGCGGTGTGGCTTGGCATCAAGGCATCTTCCTTTATCTGTGTGGCCGTGGCAAAGGGGAGACCTCAGATGCTGCTCCAGCTCCCCCCCCCCGTGTTTGTTCCCTTTATGTGTGTGAACGGGGAAGAAGGAGAGAAAAAGAGAGAGAAGGAAGTGGCTTTTCCTTTCTCCCCCCCCCCCGTTTCCTCCCCCCCCCCCCGCCTTCCTTCCCTGAGGCCCCTCTTCTTCTCCCCAAAGCTGCTGCTGATCCTCTTAGGTGTGAGGAGATTATCAATGGCTCAGATCCAAGTTCATTGTGAAGGGAAGCTCCTCCACGCTCAGAGGGAGCAGCTGCCACCACCGCCTCCTTGTGTGCAGGGAGACAATACCTGCCATTATGCTTTGCGCTAATCCATCTTGGAGGAAATTAGAATCCCATCAACAATTCAAGCTTGCTGGGTAATAATGAGGTAAAAAACAAAACACGCGCACAATCTGGCCGGCCGATCCGTCCTTCGAGAGCCCAAAGAGTCAATCTGCTTTGCTTTGAAACCGGGAGCACTATTTAATGCAAACTCCTTTTCTTGGTTTCCTTTCTTCCTTTCTCTTTTTAATCTTTCCGTGCTTTTTTTGGTGATTTATCCCTAAACTCTCCCCAAAGCAGCCTGAGCGAAAAGCACATTAAAAAAGTGTTTCGTGGGGCTGCGGGTCGGACTTTGGCCTCACTTTCGTGTTCACCTGGTCCGTTGGCAAGCTCAAGCCCTTGACCAACAAACGTGGCAAGAAAGATGTGTGTGGAGGGATCTGCAGAGCCTCCCTTTCGTGTGGATGGTTCTCTGAAATGCAGGCCAGCTGGGGAGGCCAGTTCTGTAGACCCCCTGCCCCTGGCGGGGGATCATCATCTTCCAGCCCTTTTGGCCGCAGCACCCTTGGGAGCCCCTGGCGTGCCCACATCCAGGACATCAAGATGCCTCCCTCGGGAAATGAAGACATCACCCAGCTCCAGCCAGGGCTAGAGAACCAACACAATCATCTAGCGCCCATCATCCCCCTTGGATGGGAGAAAATCTGGGATGGGAGCTTCCTCGAAGGGAGGGGGACAGGGAAGGGCTGAAATCTGGTCAGCCCCCGTTTTCATGCCAGTTCCTGCTCTGCGTGCTTGGTTGTTGCTTTTCTTAAAACGGCGCTCTCCTACTCAGAGCCTCGGGGAAGGTGGGAGTTGGGCCCAATGACACACCGCCAGCCGCAGTTCCACCAAGACACGGGCAGGCGGTATTCTGATGGCACAGTGATGTCATTGCACGAGTCTAATCGCCTCTTGGTTCATCCCATACCCTCTTTAAAGTCTCTTTCACCATAGTAATAAACTGTGATTATTCCAATTCACTTTAATAGAATTCCCTTTCTATTTGAAGAAGCAGTACTAGTAAGTCCTCACTTGTGCTCTGTGGCCCAACTCACAGCATGAACGGCTGCCACACCTCTCCAAACACATGGCCTGGTTATTACCCCTTGGACGGGAGACCTCCAGGGATCCCTAACATGTGGTGGATCTGTCCACAGCTGTAAGTCATGAAGTAGGACTAGACATGACCAATGGTGGTGGTGGAGGTGGTGTTGGGAAGAAGGAGTGAGGATGCCGGGCGGTCGCTTCCAGCGCCTGCTACCCTTCTGCTCTTTCGCCTCCCTGTGGTTCCACCTTCAGCCTTTGCTCAATGGAATCCATAGCGGTCTTCCTCACAAGGTTGTTGTGGAAAGGAATGCTGTCACAGGCTGTCCGCGAGATGGCGCACGCTTTTGGTGACAAACCAAAGCCTCCACCATGACGATCCATTTTGAGATGGAGGCAAGAGGCACCTTTGCCAATGACGAAACAAACCGAAGAGCTTCGGTGCCTCCAGAAAAGCAGCCACTTTTGTAAATTAACCTCAGCCACTATAAAAGTTTATGGTGTAAAAATTATTAGTGATATGGGTGTGCATTTTAAGGTGCATAAATTTTAATGATCTCTCCTCTGCTCAAGTTAATTTAGTACTGTTACAAATGACTCAAGACTTTGTTTTGGTTGTATCCAAATTATATATATTTAGAGGTGGATTGAATTACTACAAGGTGGTGGTGGTGGTGGGCTACCACGAGTTTGAGAAATGTCAAGGATGTTGAGAGTTCTAAAGGAGCCGGCCATCCCTGGGCAGGTTTCACACGTGTGGGTTCAACGTTCCCTTTTCATTTCAGCCCAAAGACCTACCAGTCTGAGTCACCCAGGTAGCTGGGTGTGCGTCTTTCTCTCTCTCTCTCCCCCCCCCCCTTTCCAGCACCAGGACTGAATCTGCTCTTCTCTCTGACTCTCTGAGTAGCAGGCACTCAGGGGAATTCCTCCGATTTTCCTCCCACGGTGAGATTTCCTTAGCAAGCCATGTCCTCAGCAGTCAGTCGTGATGAGGTTTTTGGGCTTCCTGGACTACAAATACCATCGTTCTCCATTCTGGGAGTTCTACCTACCTTGCAGGCCCATTACAGGCACTTAAACATGGCTCCCTTGGAAAAAGATAAAATAAAAGGCTAAATTGGAAGGCTTTCAGGCTGAGCTAGCCAGAGGGCCATCCCAGCTTCCTGGACCTGCCCCTGTCCGAGCTGGGAGCTTTCTTTCCGAGAGGGGTCCTCGGGCAGAGCGTTGTCCAGCCCCGAAGCCTCCCCACTTTGGCCTTTCTCCTGGGTGCCTCACATCCAGGTTTTCACACGGTGCCCGCAAAGTCCAGAAAAATCTGAAAAATCCCATCTGGAACAGCCCATTGTGTAAAACAACCCCGTGCTTGTCTTCCGATGACCGCTTACAAAACGAAGCAGGCTAAATGCACAAGGCAGAACGAGCCTTTCATCTTCCGGTGTCTTGCAAGCTGACTTTCCTGGAAAAGGTGACCGGCTAGACGTCGTGGTGGCAGTGCTAAGGCCACGACCACGGGTGGCTTTGGGTTCCTTTCTCCATGATTTTGGATGCACTCTCCTCCTCCTCCTGCTGCTTTTCTCGCTGGGAGACGGCCTTGCCTCTGACTTTATCAGTTGCTTCTCAGCGCCATTTCTGCTCCTTTTTACAGCAGCATCCCCTGGTCTAAAAAAAAAACGCTGCACCACCCGGTCGGGGCTACCTGAACACTCTTCCGTTTCTGTGCCTCGCCCGATCACGCTCTGCACGGCCCAGCCTGAAGGAGAAGAGTCGTGCTCGGCTCCAAAGTTTTGGGGTTCAGTAAAGGTTCTCCCCCCCCCCCAGGCAGTGGTCAGACTCAGGACGTCCGGGCGGTTGTGCCTGGAGCCTCAGAAGAGCCGCTCTTTCCCGCGGTCTCCCTGGCACACCCTCCTGGCCTCTCCCTTGGCACCCCCAGGTCCCAGCGTCCAGAAGGCAGGGCAGTTGTGCCGCCCCCACCTCTGCTGATGAGACTGTGCGAGGGGTGGGGACTTCTGTTCTGGAAAGAAAGGAGGAGGCCCACGTGGCAGAAAAGGAGGAGGGAGAAAGGTCACAGAGTGGCTGATACGCCAACACCTCCAGAGGAGCCAGGGGGTGTCTCCTGGGCTCTCCCCAGGGGCGAGTCAAGCGTGGACTGCTAGAGGCATTGACCCAAAGAGAGCCTCTCCCTCCACAGCTGAGATGGATGGGGAGGCACCGGGACCCTCTTCCAGATGTGCTGGCAAAGCCCACCATGTTCAGGGGATGGACGGACTGATGGACGGATGGACTGACTACACCTCAAGCTGGATCCGGTTCTACAGGCACTTCCAAAATCCACAATGGCCGTGGTGGTGATTATAGGATATATTCTCCTCCCCAGGGAAAACAAACCAGGAAATTTGTTAAATTGCAGAAAAGTTCATTAGTTCGGGAAAGTTCGGGTTCTCCAGTTTGGATGAACCTGAACTGACTCGAATCAATGAAGCAACCATTTTTGATCCCGGCCGTGAAAGCCTTCGAGAATACATTTTTGATGAACTTCCTGGTTTGTCTTAGTTTTAGCGGTAGTGGCTTCTACTCTGGAGTCTTTCATCCTGCAAGAGATGTGGGGAGAAGAAAGCAAAGGGGGAAGCTGATGGGAAGCGTGGACATCATGCATATGGGCCTCCAAGCAGTAGGCTGATGGAGATACTAAAGCAGAGGAAGATGTCTGCTTTATGGAGGAAGGATGATATCATTGAAAAGGGGATTGAAAATAAAACAGCCAACATTATAATGCCATTGTACAAAACGATGGTAAGGCTGCACCTGGAATATTGCATACAGTTCTGGTTGCCACACCTCAAAAAAGACATTGTGGAATTGGAAAAGGTGCAGAAGAAAGCGACTCAAACGATGACGGGGCTGGGGCACCTCCCTGATGAGGAAAGGCTACACCGTTTGGGGCTCTTGAGTCTAGAGAAAAGGCGCCTGAGGGGGGGCATGATTGAGATGTATAAAATGATGCAGGGGGTGGATCAAGTGGATAGAGGGAAGCTCTTTTCCCTTTCACGCAAGACCAGAACCAGGGGACATCCACTCCAATGGGGTGTTGGGAGAGTGAGAACAGACCAAAGAAAATCTTTCTTGACCCAGAGTGTTGTTAGTCTGTGGAACTCCTTGCCGCAGGATGTGGTGATGGCATCTGACCTAGGTGCCTTTCAAAGGGGATTGGACAGATTCCTGGAGGAAAAGTCCATCGCAGATAACAAGCCATGATGGGGATGTACAATCTCCACGCTTAGAAGGAAGGTACCTCAAAATGCCAGATGCAGGGGAGGGGGATCAGGAAACCGGGATCTCGTGGGCTCCCAGAGGCATCTTGTGGGGCCACTGGGAGAGACAGGAAGCTGGACTAGAGGGGCCCTTGGCCTGATCTAGCAGAGCTTCTTAGGTTCTTAGGTTCTTATGATAGCACAGAGGGTGAAACAAGCTCCATTTTTTTTTAGTGGAAAAAAAAAGAGATTATACTGGGGAAACGGGGAAATGGTCTAAAGCCAAGTCTATTTTCACTCAGCAGGGATCCAGAAAGCCAAGCCAGAGCCTTTAATTTCTGGTGTGAAAGCTCACCCCCTGTGACTGAATCCAGCCTTCCTGGGCTCCCCATCTGGCCCTCTGGGAGTTTGCCGATGGCCACACACCCCAGCCCCTTGTACCCTTTTCTTTCGGGTCTCACCCTTGTCCCTTTGGCCCCACTCACGGGCGGAAACCGAACCCAGATGCTGAGATGGAAGCCTTGGTCGGCCTCTGCTTTAGAGGGTGGCCTTGGTGCATCTCAGAGCAGAGGGTGCCTCTCAAGCATCCCCACATGAATGCTCCTCCGAACCCCCCACGGTTCTTGCTCCCTCAAGCTGGCCGTCTCAGTTCCTTCTGTCTCTGAGAAGTAACGTGAGTAGCAGGGAAGATCCAGCATATTGTGCCAACGCTGAGCACTCCTGCGTGCATGCGTGCACATGCTGCTGTGCGCATGCACACCTGCCTGCACATGCGGGGGAAGAAGGGAAATCATCACAAGATCACAGCCAGCCTTGTGTACCCCATGCTAAAAACAAATGCAGGAATGCCAAATAATGGTTACTGATGGCCACCCATGGAACATGGAATTTTGCTTGATAAAACACACAATCTGATATTAAACTTGAATGATTAACTGTCAGCAGACAAAAAGGTGGCCATGGACAGATCACTGCCACTGGAATCATCTGCCGTAGATGATGGGAGGGACTGTGAGGATGGCAAAGTCCACATCCCCTGCTGCCGTTCTCGCTACACACTCACAGACCGTGGCATGAACCTCCTCAGTGAGAGAGCAGAGCGCATCCCAGTCACACCACCAGATACACATCTTTTCATTTTGATTAAAATGTGCAGTTCCTTCCTTGGTGGAGAGATCAGGTTCCAGCCAAAGCATTTCTGGGAGGGCAGAATCCTTGATCCAATTTTCTGTATATTGAGCTCAACCTCTAATTATTTAGGGACTTTTCAGATGCAGCTCGCCCCCCCCCCCCTACTCAATCTGCATTTTAAATGCTGGAATAATTATTTCCTTCTTTAATGCCATTCGGCAGAACTTTCGTGATGATCTCAGGGTTTCTGTTTAACTACTTGGCTCAACACCCGAGAAGGGAAAGCTGGCAGCAATGAGGGGACAGTGAGGCTCAGAATCACTTCACCCCAGAACACCCCAGTTGGGTTTGCTCCAAAGCTGCATAGCTTACTTTTAGGAACCCCTTTTGGGAAGGTAGCCTTCCTGAGCTGCTTCAAATATTTATTTAAAATATTTTTATCTCGCCCTTCTCCTTGAAAACAAAAGCAAAGTAAAAGCAATATTCTTGCAGCACCTTTAAGGCCAACAGGTTTATTCTGGCGTGAGCTCAAGTGGATGACAATTCTGAGGAATTTCTCTCTCTCTCTCTCTCTCTCTCTCTCTCTCTCTCTTTCGCTCACACACACACACACACACACACACACGACTTTTCTGGACTGTGGTCTCAAGAATCTCAGCCAGCACGGTCAGTTGTAGTTCAAAAACTGATATTTGCCCCCTCAGTTCTGAGCAAGACACAGGAGCTGTGTGATGATGAACTCTTTCAAGTCTTGTGCCCACACTTCAGCCCTCCTCTTCAACAAGACCCCAGTTCCTGTTGTTGCTTAAAAAGCATCATGTCTTCACGGCCTGGTTGGCCATGGCGGCAACACCCGTGGTTCCCTTGGGAAACGCAAACCTCTGCAAACACACAGGGAAGCCGCCGCCTTCCAAAAAGTGGGTACGTGCCTTGCCGTCCTTCTTGGCCAAGTCAACCAACCAAGGAGCTGGGCCTGTTTTGGCAGCTGCCCAACACCCAGGTATGTCCCGGTTTAGCTAGAGGTGCTCCCCTCACCATGGAAGTCAATGTATACAAGCTTTGGGCCCTAGACAGAGGGTGCGGTCTGGATTCGTTGCACGGAGTGTGGTGGGGCTCTGAAATAGCAGTGGCCTGTTGGTCTGCCTTCTTTCCCCCTGGGTCTCACCAGAGACTCTACCACTAGGGTGACTAGGCTTGTCTTCATTTGAAGAACCACCCCCGCCCAACTCACAGTGCTATCCTAACTCAAAGAGGGACTGCCTCCAGTTGCTTAGGATTGGGGACAAACCTCTTTTGCTGGCAGCAATGCCCTTCGGTCAGCAGGCCCTCTTCTGCCAGCTGATCTGCCAGGAGAACTAGGCTTTACGGGCTACGATCTGCCAGCAGAAGAACCCAAGAAGGGATTGACAAAGGTTAGGGGGATGGAAGAGAACACACTAGGCACGGAAGACCCAAGGACTCCTCCAGAAGGGCAGCACAAAGCTAGGCTACAGTTGGGGGGGGGGGGGACGCGGTGTGCTCTGGTCCATGGGGTCACGAAGAGTCGGACACGACTTAACGACTAAACAACAACAAGTGATTTCTAGCACCCTTGACTTGAGAGAGGTTGAGATTCAACCCAGCTGCAGGTGGCTCAGCTGGCCCCGTTCCCCCGCCCCCAAAAAAAGCCCAGCTTCCCCTTCAAGGCTAATGACAAGGCCTTTAAGGAAAGAGACAGAACTTCCATAGGCGAGGGCTTTTCTTCTCAGGAGCCAAGAGTGTCATGGTCGGCCGCAAGCCAGAGAGAACGGTTCACGAGATAATTGTTCTTTAGCTTCCTCAGACTTTCAAGAGGCATCTAGATAGTTCATGAAAGATCCCAAATTTCAGAGTTCAAAGCCATCTTGGTCTTGCCTCAGGCTGGTTAATGGGATAGAGAAGGCTTTGGTCACCTGGGTGGATGGTTTACACCCAGACGTGGTCAAGGGGTTCTGCTGGACCGCTTGGTGGCTTTCTTTTCCCCCATGGTGCCCTTCTGGGCTGCGTCTCTGGGGTGGGGCTTGGAAGCCCTCCCCTCCCAGGAGGGGCACATTCAAGAAGTGGTGCTGGGTGCCTCCTGCTTGACACCATGGGGCCTCTGGAGAGAGGGGTGACTTGGGGTTTTATTTTGTCACCCTTCTGTTTAACCAACCCATGAAAGCTCAGCGTTGGGGGATTCAGAGCCAACACTAGGCTGATGACAACACACTCTTTCTGCCCCTTCCCTCAAAACCCAAGGAAGCTATTGGGCTTTTCAAACCAGTCCCTGATGTTAGGAATGAACTGAGCAAAACAGGATGAAATGAAACGGCCAGGCGCACCTCTCCCTTGTTTGAACAGAACCAGTCCAAAAACAGAACACACCTTGCGTCAGAATGGGTCTGTGGGATTTAAGCTGAGTGGCTGTTGGGGAGGGGACAGGGTTAACTAGTAGATGCAGTTATTTCTTGTTATTGACGTGTTTTTATTGTGCCGTAAAGCTATTTTTATGCTTACATTGTTCTTCTCTTTTTATTTGAATTTGAGCTGCCTTGGCTGTCATTTTGGCATTAAGATGGGGCACAAAATGCATAATAATAAATAAATAGGATATCCACCCCCTCCACTGCCCAAACAAAGTGAGGTGGAAAGGACGTAAATATGACAGAGGGGATTTAACAAATAAGTTCGTACTGGGAGAACAAAGGGAACAGGAGGGAGGAGGCAGAATTAAACCTGCCCATCCTTCATTTGTGGTGCAAATCCATGCATAATTTCTCAGGGCTTGACTGAATCAAAACACGTTTATGAAGGCTGGAGGAACCTGGAGGTGGGCCTTGTGAGTGCAAACCAGCTGGGCATGTCCTGCGTCGCAATAATTCATCTTCCTATTTACTTAGAGGAGGACAGGGCGGCTCCTGGGTGCAAAGATTCCCATCTATCTTCCTTCCTCCTCCGACGTGCGCAGTAATGAGGCAAGTTCACTGCTCTGGGTTGCTGCATCGACCCTCTTGACTGGCTCATAAAGACCTGGCAGCTCTGTCCATTTTTATTAAGATTTAGGAGCCGCTGCAGTCTTTTCATTAGCGCCCGAGACGGGGCAGCTCATTGTGGGCCTCCCTGAGCTTCTTCAAGCTGAACGACTTCCGCTCACTCACTCACAGTGGCTCACCTTTTCCAAATTTGTGTCTGGCTGGGAAGTGGCTCTGGCTGACACGGAGAACGGCGGAGAGGCTGCACCACAGAAATTGAGGTAATGGAGCAGAAAGGAACCCGGGCGAACCTTGAGCAGCAGCAACAGGCACCTTCTGACAGATTACACATCACCAGGATCATAGCTCTCTCTTCCTCGCTGCCTAGGAGCAGTTTGTGCGGGTGTGTATGTGTGCTTTACTTTTTTCTTAGATAACCTCACAATGTCTGAGTCAGAAGTTCTTCCACTTTTGAAGAACTCCAAGATATTCTGGCAGATTGACACCATGGGTGTCAAGAGAAATTCAGACAACCCCCCCCCCCCCGGCAGATCTCCTTTGATTTGTATTCCTGCACTGAGCAGGGGGTGGGATTGATGGCCTTGTAGGCCCCTCCCAACTTCATGGTTCCATGGATGAAACACAACAACATATTTTGCCCCATGATGTGACCTTAGTTTCCAACAGATTATGGGGAAATCTGAAGGGGACAAGGGTTGGAACAGGCTGTGTACTTCTAAAAAGAAAGGAAGGGTAAAAAAAATATTTTATATAAATAAATAAAAAATAATGCACCTCATCAACGTGAAGGCAGCCAGAGCTCCTTCCCAACAACCGCATCTAAACATGTGTGAACGTTTGAGAATAGTCAAGATATGAATTGGAAATTTGAAAATCCAGCGGGAGAGAGTTTTGCAGAAGGGTTTCTTTTTGTTTTACAAATGCATTCTCCGTTTGAACCAGAAAGACAAAGCCAGAGGAGCTCAGAGCCTCTTTTCTTTTCAGCTTCCCAGGAGGAGAAAGGCAATCCTGTGGTGGAATCCTGTTGCTTTTGCCAATTCACCAGAGAAAGTTTAAATTCAGATTGCAGCTGGCTTTGGGTAGACTCGTTAGAGAGGGAAATCGCCTTGAATGGCAATTCTGTCCATTTCAATTTCAGAACAAAGACCTCCTCCGGGGACCAGGGCTCCTGGGGCTCTCCTCCTTGAGTATTAATAGGGAGAATCGATACTCAGCACATGGAGGGATGGAACAAAAGGCTTGTCTTCAGACTTCGCTTCCATCGAAGACAAAGAGAAAGAGAAGAAGCCGCAAAGTTCTGAGTCTCGAGTCTAGATGGGGAAAATTAAGCCCATCATATCAGGAGTCTGCAGGCAAGATAATTAAAGCAAATCTTGTGCAGGGGGAGTCACGGGGGGGGGGGGTAAATGGAGGACAGTTTTGCAGGAAACATCAAGTGACTACTTTACAAAAGTACGAAAGTGGAGATCTTGCTGAGAAAGCAAGAGCAGAATTCTACTGGGGCCACGGATCACCGGTCCTGGCAGGAAGAATGGTGTCTGCCTAGATGAGTAGCTGCCTCCAGACTCTGAGGGATGACCTTGCCCAGGCAGGGCGCTGAATCGGAATGGAGACAAGGCTCGTGAAACTGCCCAGCAAACAGCCTGCGAGTCCCCTCTCTTTCCTGCAGCAAGGAGGTGCTGGAAGGGAACCGGTCCAGAAAACTCCAGACTTGCGAGGGGGGTGTCAGTGGGCAGACGACCAAAAGGAGGACAAGCACCACCAGAAAGGATGAGAAAAGGTGTGTGTGCTGATTTGCATCCAACTGCATCTGCTAATTTATAGGCACAGACGCAGAACTGGAAATTATTTTGATACCGTCGGCCACGGTATTCTCCTGGGGAGGCTCTCCGAGTTGGGGATCGGTGGCCTGGCTCTTGCCTGGCTCCGTTCCTTCTTGGAGGACCGCCCTCAGAGAGTACAGAGAGTGTTTCAGCCCCGTGTAGTCTCAATTGTGGGGTTCCGCAGGGCTCGATCATCTCCCCAATGCTGTTTAACATCTATATGAGGCTGCTGGGAGGGGTCATCAGGGGATGTGGGGCTTCGTGTCATCAGTACGCTGATGATACTCAGCTCTACATCTCCTTCTTTCCAACAACAGTGGATGCTGTTTCAT